>JAQFVV010012428.1:6887953-8189426 GCA_028023455.1 Epiperipatus broadwayi | reverse complement strand
AAAGAACCTTTTAAAATGGATGAAATGTGATGTAGGCAAGGCATTCAGATTTACTTTGACTATGAAGTCAAAGAATTTAGGCTCCAGGTACCAATTTTTATATTTTTTTAGGAGCTGTGCATTGTTTATTTCAAGGACCATTTTGTTGTTGATATCTTGTTGTGTCTGCTCTATTAGGCTATGTATGTGCCAATATGTGTATTTAATTGGATTAGACAGGGTTATTTTGTCCCTTTGATTTCTTATGCTGTCTAAAAGTGTGGCTATATAGTTGTCTTTGGGAGGTGGTCGGTCAGTGGGTATTATATCTATTATTTTTTGAATATTTGGAAACTTTGTAATTGTTGTAATCAGCAGGTTTATTATTTTTTGTGTGTAAAAAGTTGAAATTGTATGTAGTCCAAGCCCATTTAGTTTTGTGGGTTGGCTTATTTGCCTCATTGAAATTGCTACCACCTTTTTATTCCAAAGTAGTTTATTGCACATGGAGTTTATTGTTGATATAAATTTTTTGGTAAACTTTATCACTGGTAGGTAGTATGTGATTTTTGTCATTATCAGTTGGTTGAAGAGAGCAACCTTTGAGTATAGAGAAAGGTATGATTTAGCAAGTGAGTCTGTGATTTTTTCTGTTTGTGTTAAAATTTTGTCTTGTATTGTTCTTCTCATCTGCCCCATTCCCAAATGAAATGGGAAACCCAGAAACTTATTAGGTTTTCCTTGGTATATTTGTGTGTTGGTTTTCCCAGTAAAGATTGACCACACAGCTGATTTATTAGTATTTATTTTCAGATGAAATTTTGTTGTATAGTCTTCTATTATTTTTTGGAGTATATGTAGTTGTTTCTTTGAAGTTAGAAAAATCGTAACATCATCCATGTAGGCTATACAGGGTATGTAAATATTGGTGTTTGGTATTTGTATTCCTTGTAATTTTTCCTTGATTTTTTCAAGTAGAGGGTTTATGTATAGTGTGAAGAGTAGTGTACTTAGTGGAGATCCCTGGGGGATGGATTGGTTAGGATGGAAAGTGGGTGATGTTCTTCCATTTAGCGTAATGTGTATCTCCCTATTTAGGAGTAGGTTGGCTATTGTGTATAAGATTGTTCTTGGTATTTTTGTTTTTTTTAATTGATTGATTAGTTTGTTGATGGGGACAGAGTCAAAGGCACTCTCAAAATCCAATTGTACTACCATGGGCCCATGTTTTTTTCTTTTTATTGTTGAATTTACTATTGTTTTAAAAATTAGAGCTGCTTGGCCTGTTGATGACCCTTTTTTAGCATATTGATGCTCCGATATTATTGGTAAGATGTAGGGCTCTATCTTTTCTTTTAGTACTTTTTCTAAAATTTTGATTCCTAATGGCTCCATTGAAATGGGTCTTAAATTTGTAATTTCCGAGATGGATTCTATTTTTTTCATGAAAGGGACCATTGATATTGGGATTAGACCTTGTATGTTATATAATTTTTGTGAAAGTTGATTTGCTAGTTGACATAATAATTTGTTTGTAAATTGACTTAGATGAGTTAGTACAAATTTTGGGATCCCGGGTGGTCCTGGGTGACAAGTGCTTTGTAATGTTGTGAGTATTCTTGCAAAATCTTCTATTTTATAGGGGTTTTCATTTTCAGGTTTTCCAAAGTAATTTTCTGGGATTTTCCATTGGTTGTTTGTTGTGAGTTTACTTCTGAAGTATTGAAAGATGGGTTCTATCATGTTATAGCCTGTTATCACTTTATTTCCTGTTTTAATTGCCATAGGTACTTTGTTAGTTGAGGGATATCCTAATGCCCACCTAATGTAACCACGGGTCCAAGTGTGTTGTTCTGTTAAACATATTTTTTTCTTTTTGATGGCAATATATTGTTTTAATTGGTTACATGTTTGATTGTATAGTTGTGTAAGTTTAACAATGATTTCTTGGTTATTTTTGATTGGTTTTGCTGTTATGATCTTTTTATGTATTTCTTCTGCCAATGTTATGAGTTTTGTTGGTGGGGTTGTTTTTTGTGTCATTTGATTGATATTATAAGATATGGTTTCTGTGAAAGCTATATATTTTGTTATTGGGTCAAGGTCCATTTGATTTAGTTTGTTTATTGCTATATATATTTCTGAGAAAAAAACTTCCTGGGTATTGATTGGCAGTAGAATTCTTATGGTTTTCTGTAGGTAGTATTTTTGGTTATAGTTTGTATCTAGATTTATTTTTATTATTTGCACTGCATGATCTGAGAAATGTGTGGGGGATAGACTCATTTCTATTGCTTGATGCAGCATTGGGGAATAGAACATCAGGTCTATCAGAGTTCCATATCTGCTGTTATAAAAGGATATGGAGTTTGGTGGTAGGAATCCTTCTCCACTCATAAGTGGTATTGCTAATTGGTGAATCCACTTATTAACAAACTTTTGGTAGCTCATATTAAAATCCCCTGTTAGTATTGTTGGGTAAGGATTGTTTGCCAGCATTGAGTTTATTGTTGCAATTATTCTATTGATTATAATTGGCCCTGGTGGAATATATACATATATGATATTGATTGAGAGATTTTTGTGGTAAAAAGTTGTAATTATTAGGTTTGAGTCTATGTAGATTATTTTGAAAGTAGTGAAGGGACAACTCCGGCTTATGTATATTCCTGTCCCACTGGCTGGTGCAGATGAGTCTCTTGAGCATGCACAAAAACCTTGTGTGCTCATGACTTGTGCTGGGTCAATTTTTGATCCACTATGTATTTTAGTTTCAAGGCCCCAAGATGCTTGGTTGTATGATTTGTATCCATTTGTTTATATTCTTTATTTTTGTCTTGGAGTTTATACCCCTTACATTAACTGCAGCTACCTTTATAATCATACTGGTTTTTGATTTATAGATTTTTTTGCTTTGAGATGTGTTGACTATTTTATTTTTTTAGTTGTTGGTGGTATTGTCTCTGTGTCTGTACTTTTGGTTTTTAAAACTGGCGTTGCTTGTGAGTTGTATGTGTCTGTGTTTATATGCCCGTGTTTAAAATGATCACTTTCACTGTCATATTCTGAATCAGTTAGTCGTTCATCATCTGTTTCCATTTCTATATTCTTTTCTTTTTCTTGCATTTTCGTTTCTGCTGGTTGGAGTTCTTTTGCATTAGGTTTGATTTTTTTAATTTCTCTCTTTTTTGTTTCCTTTTGCTGTTTTCTTTTGCTTTCTTTTGTTATATTTTCAATTGCTGGAAGACTTTCTGCAATTTTATCCATGATTTCAGTAGCTGTCTTGTTTAGAATTCTGTGTTTATCTTGGCCAGAGATATCTGTTTTATTTTCTATTGTTTTTGTTGTGTCATCTTTGGGTTTTTTTCCATTAGACTGTGAGTCTTCATTTTCTTTTTTTTCCATTTCAATTATTTGTTCTGTGTTTACAGATGTAGAAGTGTTTACATTTTTATTTTTCTCTGTTGTTGTTTTAGCTTTGTTTAAGTTGAGTTTTTGAAGGTGTGAATTTGGCGGTTGTGTGTTATTATCTGTGTTTACTGTAGCTGTTTCTACTAAATTGGAATTACGTTGGTCTTTTTTTTTCTTGATTTTTTTCCTTACAAACAGTCGCTATGTGTCCTCTTTTTCCACATGCAAAACATCTTGGTTTGAGGCCTCTTATATACAGATGAAGTGTGGCTTCTTGGTCTGTGATATGTGTTGGGATATTTTCTGGTTCTATGTCTTTGTGTAATTTGACTT
Organism: Epiperipatus broadwayi; assembly: GCA_028023455.1. NCBI lineage: Eukaryota > Metazoa > Onychophora > Udeonychophora > Euonychophora > Peripatidae > Epiperipatus > Epiperipatus broadwayi. Next base: position 8,185,703 of record JAQFVV010012428.1, on the reverse strand, counting down.
TGTATTAATAACTGTTTGATAATATTGGGATTGCTGCTTCTTTGATATAGGTTTGTTGGAAAAATGTTACTTTTCCAAAAGGGTTCATCATCCTTTGAAAGTCATCTAGATTGTACCCAAAGTAGGTATTTTTGATAACTCCAGTTATATTTTTATATTTATTTTGGTCAACTTGTATTATTGCAAAATTTCCAATTGTTTTAATTTTTTTTTTTAAACTGTTCTATTTGTTCGGAGCTTTTGAATTCTAGTGCCACATATCTATTATTCGGATGGTCAGCTATACAACTGACTGAGTCGATAATTTTATTTTTTTCTAGTGCTTCAAGTAGAAGTGGCTTAGGGAAAGTATATAGTGAGCAGTGATTGTCTGTTACTGCTAACACTACTGAGTTGTCCGTGAAGAATCTTTTAAATGTTGTAAAGAGTGTCCGAGGTATCGTGTTGTTAAATTGTTCTCCAATTGTTTCTAGCATTTCATCTGTCCATACTGTGAGTGGGGGAGGTAATGTTTGATCTTGTTCTGATATGTTTAGATTCTTTAAATCTTCCGCTGTAGTTCTTCTGAATCTGTGGGGTCTACCCTGATTTACGTTAGCACTAGGGCTTGCGTTAACGTTATATTTTTTTGCAATTGTAGCATATGTGTTACTTGGGGCTTGTGCTGTGTTGGCTGATAGACTGAGATTATTAGTTCATTTTTATACTTTATAAATGCTATTCTAATCTAAAATGCAAAACCAAAATTTAGCAAAATTCTTACACAGCCATGATTTCATCTACTTAAAAGAGAAAAATTTGTTTTTGCCCTAAGGAGAGTAGTTTTGTTAAAAAAAGATTGAAAGCCAATGATGTTATCTTATTGAAAGACTATAAAGGTGGCCGGTTTGTATTGTTAAATAATATTGATTTTAAAAGTAGTTTCTTTAGAATTAAATATTGGAAAGTATGCTATTTTATTCTGATCCTGGTAAAAAAAATAAAATGTAAATTGATTAAGATTATGAAAATTATGGGAAATAAAAAGATTTTTGATAAAAAAAAAATTTTTTTTTTTTAATTTAAAATCTCATAAAATAATTTTCTTTTGAGATGTATTTTTGATTTTATAGGAGGAATTGTTGATAAAATATCATAATTTATTATAAGATTTTTTTAAAGACTATTGAATTGGGCCAATTTTGTGTTTCTTTTTTTAAATCTTTTAAGAAAATAAATGGTTTTGTTTTGGATGATGAGTGTTTTGGTATTTTAGATATTGAAAATATATATCAATCAGTTGATAGATTAAAAAGTATTGATGTTTTTTCTGCAGATAAGATTAAGGTTTTTCATGATTTGCTTTTGCTGTTAAAGGATTCAATGTGTTTTATGTGTAATGATGTATTTTATAAGATTAGAGAAGGTTGGGTTATCTCCATTGATATGTGCTGTCTATATTGATTATTTGTAGTGTAGTATTTATTAATCGGTTTTCATCATCTTCTTTAAACTTACTGTTAGGTGTGTTGATGATTGTTTGTTTGTTATTCAGAAAGAAAAATTAGAGGAATTTTTATGAGGTTTGAATGCTTTTGATTCTAGTATTAAGTTTATTATTGAGAGTGGTAGTTTTGATTTTGTAAAAAAGTTTTTGGATTTAAGTGTTAAATAGGTTAATGATGTTTTGTTTTGTAATCATTTTATAAAACCTAAGAATTTGAGAAACATGATCAGGCCTGATAGTTATCAGTGTTTTACGCATAAAAAAATGTCTTTGTTGAATTTTTGTTGTAGGATTGATATTCAAAGAGTCAATTTGCTGTTGCTTGCGTAGAATTGGGTTATAATCATGATTTTATTACAAATTATTTAATAATAATGTTTGTAGTCCTGATTTTTTTGATAAGGATAATGAGTATAGGTCTTTACCATTTAAGTCTTCAATATATAATTTGGTTTATAAAATAATCATTTGTTAGGAGGAATGAAGATTGCATGAAAGAAAGGTTCTGATTTGAATTAGTTACTTAATGGTTCAAAGCAGTCTATTGATAGTAGGTCTATTCCTGGTATTGTTTACAAGATTCCATGTAGTTGTGGTAAGTTTTATGTAGGTCAGAGTAAATTTAGCCTTAATGAAAGGATTAAGATTCATATAAGTAGAGTTAAAACATATAGGTATCTTAACTTAGTTTTATATATTCATGAATTGAATACAAGTCATAGAAGATATGTTTTAATAGTAAGGGAAGATGGTGTTTGAAATAAATTATGGGAAGGTTTGTTTGTGTGTATATATGTTTGTTTCTTTAGTTTGATTTTCACTTGAAGACATTTTTGATGTTAAGGGAAGGTGGTGTTTGAAATGAATTATGGGAAGGTTTGTGTGAATGTGTTTTTTCTTTAGTTTGATTTTCACTTTAGAAAGTCTATTTGTAGTAGATGAAACCATGGTCATATAAGGATTTTGGATTTTATCTAGTATTGTATTGTTTTATGATTTTGCATTTTATTTATTACTAGTATAGTGTTAGGCAGTTTTTGTATTCTAATCTATTGTGTAGAATTTTAACAAATTTGTTTGCATTAAAATAGTAGCATGGAAATAATTTATTACTAAAAAAAAAAAAAGTATTTCTCATGAAAAGCAGTCCTCTGAATGAAATATTAAAGATAGCAGTTTCACATATAAATAATGTCTTTTTTTTTTTTTTTTTTGGATATATTTGGTTTAGTTAGTTTGTATATATAGTTGTTTTGTTTTTTTTAAATAAAAATAAAAGTTAGATTTGCAAAAGTACTTTCTGACATAAAGAATCATATTTATTTCATTGCATTGCAAGGTTCTTAATAATGGCATTTTATAAAATTATTGTATAACACTGCTAAAATCTTTCAATGATATTGTAAGTAAGTTAAAAATGATAAAATGTAGTTTTGCTAAAAGTGATAGATCTTTCATCTTAGAGAAGATTTGAATGACATTTTTTCTTTATTTGGTTCTAGTAAAAGTTTTAAATTGTGATTATGTATAATAAAATGGAATATAGTACAGTATATTACTGTTTCACTAAATTAGTCTGCATTGCCTTCTATATTAACTAAACCTCTGAATAAATAACAAGATTATTAAGAACCTTGATCATATTTTAAAATTTTGAAGTTGACAAAAGAATATTAATATTAGCTCTCTCCATTATAAATAATTGCTTAATGATAAGTTTTATAATACTGTTACATATTAATTACATTAATTTATAAAATAACAAATTTTAGAACAAAATTATAACATTTGTATCTTTTTTAATGCTTATTTTAAATAGTGAATATTTAGAATATTAATTATAACATATTTCAAGTGGGGAAAAAAGCTTTTCCACTATGCCTTTTGAAAAATAAGTAATGATATTTAAGCTAGAGTTTTTTTTAAACTTGGTTTGTAGTTCAAATATTACTTTAATTTCTTAATAAGGAAAAAAGAAAAAAAAATCTATCTGATCAAAGGAATTCATTTTACATTCTGTCAGCCATTAAATCTAAGTTTTTAATTTATTCTATTGATAGTTTTATATACAGATAAAAAACTTCATTATGTAAACCCTCAATATACATTACTGCTCGAAATAAAAGATTCTAATAATCACTAAATATATTCCTATAATGATAGACATTTGTAATGATTTTTTCCCCCTCACAAACAGTATTTTTAATTAATGGAAAATAAATCTTTTTTTGAAACCGATTCTTAAGTCAACTTTTTTTTTTTAGTTACTAAGCTGATAATACTATAAAGTTGAATTATCCATAACATTATCTTTTGAAATCAAACAAAAAGTTTTTTTTTAAAAAAAAATTGCTAAAAAATTTTGGAATTACTTGTATCTCTTTATGAATTGAGTTATCATTTAAGAATAAAAAAAAAAATAGGAAAATGTATTCAATTTAAATAAAAAAATTTTTTTTGAGAGATCTGAAAATATAATGACTAACTCTGATCTAAGAACAAACTCTTTAACACCATGAATAATGTATAACATGGTTAAATAGCAAAATTGGTGGAGCTTGTGATAGAAAAGTTTGCAAAACTGCTGCTTTAAGCAATTAATGTCAGTGCTAGTAAATTATACCTCCAGCAAGGAAGCTGGATAATATTTTTGCTAAATGCATTTGGGGATTAAGTAAAAACATTTATATATTTAAAATAAAAATTGATGATAAGTACTTATATTTTCAAATAATAAAAGTTTGAAAATGTTTTTATTAAAAAGAGTATTAAATTAAATGATTAGCATGAGATGTCTTGCTCTGTAGAAGTTATAATTTTAGTAGTTTTTTTTTGGCTAAGCAAAATCCAGTTGATATAAAAAAAAATTGATCTTTATTATTTATATTAATAACAAAGATATAATGATATGTATAATAGTATTGTTTAAGAAAAAATAAGTATGTAAGTAATGGCAATGTAGAAGAGTTAAATACTGCAGTTTGATTTTGATGTTTTATTAACATTAAGTCTTTGCTGTTAAAATATTTTATGTACTTAATTAAAATAAATGCTATAGATCGGAAATCAAAAGCAAGCAAATAGAGTTGTCATTCATAATGATTGATCCCAAAAAATAATATAATAAACAGGAGCCCAAATAACATTACATTAATAATGTTTACTTAGAATTGTAGCACAGTTAAAACTGAAATGCTTATTTTTATAGGCAATGTTTGACTATTTATTATTAAATAAGCTCAAAGGTTAAATTTTATATAGAACAAAAAAAAATTAAAATAACTATGAATTTAAAAAATACAAAATTAATGTGGAATTCGCACTTCCCCATTTTGAAATTTTACACAGAATTTTTTTTCAAATAATTTCTAAATAACTGATAATGAACATTAGTACAATATTTTTCTGGATTTTTATTTTTATAAGCTAAGACTGGTTTCTTTTTTAATCACTGTATACACTTTCAAACCAGATTACATAATTTATTTTTTAAAACAGGAAACACCATCTCTTTTTTTATTTGGTTGTTTAAGAAATTGAATGGGAGGACCTAATTTTTTAGAATGCTATCATCTTCAATTAATTAGAAACTTAACTTGGATAAACTTCACCTAAATTTTTAATTGCACTTATGCTTTTATCTTGGATTTTCATAGTTTTAGAAATAACCCTTGCTTTCAGTTGATCCTTAATTTTTTTTTTATTCTAATTGTGACATTAGAGTAGCCATAATATATAATATTTTTAAAATGTTGATGATAAAATGTTTTAAAAAATACTTGATGCAGATACATAATATGATTACACTGAAAATGGCTATCATTTTAAATTACATATATTTTGTGACAATAACTGCTTACAATAAATTTTTATTTTTTTAATCCACAAAGCTGCTCATTGTTTTTAACACATTCCATGATAGTTATAATCATGTTGAATGAAATTATAATACCCTATACCTATGCATTGTAATCTTGATTATTTGATATAAAAGTAATTAATAATTTATCAGATAACAAAAATATCAGTCACTGATAAGAGAAAAACAGATTGAAAGGAATTGTAAAACTCGTATTTTAATAAATGTACAGTTTCTAAGATTTACAATCTCCCGAAGATGTGTTTAATTGTTAAATGAAAAAAATAATAATAATAAATCAATTGTTAAATTTTAAAAAAGTGATAAATTCTGATAAATTTCATTAAGAATCTTTACTTCAATTTTGACGCTTTGTCATATTTTGGTTCAATTTAGCATTTCATTTTGTCAGCCGGTATTTTTTTTTTTTTGGTAAATTATCATGATCAAAATATTTGATACTTTCCTCTCACAGAATATGTTGCAATGGAGTATTCCAAAGGTATGGATCCTGCCGTCTAGAAAAGTGCGTTAATGGGCACAATATAAAATTTAACATTCAAACACCCCTGCAATGGTAATGTAACCTAAAATCTTGTTTAAACAGAATATCCCTTCTTAAAGGAACATTGTTTGAGGGGTTCTGACTGCACTCAGATTTGGACACTGTCAACATAAATTAAGTATAAATATTGTATTTATATATATTGTAATTAATTTTTTCACAAATATTTTTTTTTAAATAATAATAACTGTAAATATTAAATATGCCTAAGTATCAAAATAAAAAAATAGAATTACATAAATTTATAATTATAAGTTCTGTGTGTGTCAATCAGGAATTAGACTTTCTCTAGATTTTTTATTGTTTTGTCTTCTTTATAACTGCTTTTTTTTTTGTTGTTGTTAATTATTTTTATTATTGTCTTAAGTATACATAATTTTTAAAAATTATATTAGATTTGTGTGTGTATATAGTAATTGTAAAAGTCTTATTATCCATGGTTTTAATTCTTATATAGGAAGGCTTGGAATAAGAGTTACTATAATTTAAAAATGAGTCTTTACTTGTTCAATTTTTCTCCAGCTTTTAAAGACATTTATCTTTGCAGTACTTTATTGTTACTGTAAAAGTTAATCCCCCCCCCCCTTTTTTTTTTTTTTCACCTTTGCACATTTTATAAAAAAAGTTTTCTTCAATTGCCATGTATAGAAAAATTAAAACATGAATTACTAGAGAACAGTTAGTTATTCTTTTGGCTAAAAGTGAATAATCTAGAAAGATAAGATAAATGCACTCACACTTAGTTGTTTTTTTTTTTTAATGTGGATTTAAATTCAGAAGTAAAATGACATTATAATTATGGCAGTGGATATGCAAGATATTGTCTAAAGCGGGATTGGTCAGATGATTATAATGTTATATAATACTAGAAGTGCAATAAATCATTTTTTAAAAAAGCATTTCTGTTAAATGTTTATTTAAAAAATTAAAATCATTAAATATTGTAAAAAGAATTCTCTATAAAAAATGTAAACAATATTGTAAGCATTAAAAAAAAAAAATCAGAATATAATAAATATTCAATTTACTTTTATCATGAATTAGACTGCCTATGTGTGTTTTGTTTTCTTCAAAATGATCGGGGGAGGGGGAAGCTTATCTCATTTTAAAGCTATATATAATTATTTTACTTTAAAAGTTATAAAATATTGTGGATGTGTTTTTATTTTAAAATAGATATAAGTATAGTTGTGTTGTTGTTTTTTTAATTTTTAGGTTTCTTGTAAATTAAAGTATTATAATTACTTTTATATGAATAGTGATTTATGCTTAAGAAAAAATTATATCAATTGAAATGCAGTATATTCAAAATGCACAAAAATTATAGAACTTGCAACTTTGTTATTTTTTAAAATTTCAAACTGAAGTATTTTATTTGAAAGCCAAGTACATTTTAAATATTTATGTATATATTATTGTTATCTACCTTTTATATACATATTTATCTGTTGAAGCAATTTTCTTTTATCAATAACTTTTAATTATGAAATGTTAAAAATGAAAATCTATAATTCCTGTAATTTGTTTTGGGAGAATATAAGAAAAATAAATGGAGAAAGCAGTTTACTAATTTTGTGTATATTTTGTAAGATTAAAAATAGTTTATAGATATTTAGATGTATAGATCTTTGCAATTACATATTTGGATCTGCATTACTATTTTTGGATTATATAAGGTAAGAGAAAAAATTAACATTATAATAAACAATTACAAATAGTTATTTCTCTTTGTTTTTTTTTTTCAGAATTTGGCAAAAAAAAAAATTAATGAAACATTTTAAATTATTTAAAATACAGGCTTATATTATATATATATTCATATAATGCTATAATCTTTTAACAATATAACCCACTTTTTTTTTTATAGTTATTATTGATATTTATGATCATAATCATTTTCTATCATCGGTTCATTGCAGAATAGTTCTTCCAACCCATTTATTATCCATCCATCTCTATAGGTCTTTTACAATCCCTTGGAATCCAATATAAGATTTCAACTGTCCATCTATTATCTCTTATAGCTATATGGCCAATTCACTTTCTTAATTTTTTCAATCCTTTTTTGTTACATACTTAACATATATATCCATAATTCGTTGAGTGGTCTGAAGTCTGTGCATTGATCTTCTGTTAAGTATCCAAATCTCATCCTTAATTAAGAACTGGCAAAGCACTTTAAAAGACTTTTCAAATACGGCACATTTTTTAACATTTATTTTTACTCAAAGTACTCTTTTCAAATTTAATTCTAGGATTAATTCATCCATTGGTTTTCTATCTGTTGTAATAATCTGACAAAGACATTTGAGTTGTTAACATTATTGTCTTTTGAGAAAATCCATTAAACATTATTTCAATCTTTGTCCTATTTATTTACTTTCATTTGATAACTCTCGCAACCTTTCTTGAAGCTCTCTAGCATTATTTGTAAAAGCAAACACTTCATTTGCAAAATCTAAATAATCTCTATTTACTTTTACTCTTTTAGCTTCCCATTTTAATCCACAAAATCCTTTTTGTAAAATTGCTGTACAAAATTTTGAAGATATGGAATCACCCTGTCATATACTAATCTTAATGCTAATCTTTTTAGTATCACTGTAATCTAATCATTGTTGTTGCATTTTGATATTTTCAAAATATGACAATGTCCTAGGTCTCTATCTTGATAATCTAATATTTTAAAATCAATGAAGAAATTAGAGTCAAATTCCTTTTCATAATTACAAATCCACTGGGCTAAAATCACTTTTAAATCCAGCTTGTTCTTTTGTTTGATTGAAACCTGTAATTTGTTGTAGATGAATTGTAATTATCTTGATAAGAATTTTGTATAGAACTAATAAAAGACTGATAGGTTTGTAATTTGTAATATCTTCATCAGATTTTTAAATATCAGTATTAGTACTCCATTCTTCTAATCATTAATTCATCTTTTATCATTTAAACATTTGGTATATAATTTTGCTACCAATTTATCGATTTCTACATGTTTCATTTAAGATTTCAATATAATGTCATTATCTGGATGTTTCTTTTTATAAATTTAATAGATTATCTCACTTAAAATGCTGGAGAATACAGGTGTAATTTTGTTCTTTATTATTATTTAATTCTTTATAAAACTCTACTACATATTTCATGATGTCATCTCTTTTTATTAATAATTCTTTCTTTTTTTATCTATCACAGAAACATGTTTATTCCAATACCAAGATGTTTTTCTGCACTTTTGAGACTTACTCTCATCTATATTATATTTTTTTGTTATTTTTAATCTTAAATATCATTTTACAAAACTATATATTTATTTATTAATTAATTACTTTTATATATTTTCTCATGTTTTTTTTTTCTTTTTACATATACATTCTTTTATCTCAGTAGAAATTTGTGGTTGATTACTGTTTTTTTTTTTGTATCAAATATCTTTATTGCAATTCTTAATAATATACCACTTATCTTCCTTTTGATTTTGTTCAAATCTATACCATCTTCAGAATCTGCTAATATTTTAAAATAGTTTGCAAATTCTAATTTAAATTCATTGAAATGTTTCTTAAGATTAGGAGTATCAACTGTGAATATTATTTTTCTTAATAATTTTCATCTCTAATTCTTACATTAATATGTATCTTAATTCCACTAATCTATGATCTTTTCATATGTTGGCTTTATTAAGAACTTCCAATCTTGAAATGCATATTTTTTTTTATTAGTCAAAATTTAATACATTTTGGCTATACCTTCATTTGGGTGCGAAGTTCTTTTGCATTTTTTTCTCAATTTGTAATATAATGATGTTTTTTTTGCACAAGTCTGTCTCTCATTTCTATCATCATAACTAAATTTACTCACAGCACTTTCATCTTTCAATCGTTTACCAATTCTATCATTAAAATCTCCCATGACAATCTGATCAAAAGCTTTTGGACATCCTTATATAAATTCTCTGCTTCTTCATTACAATGAGAATTTGTTGAAGGCAAAAAACTGAATTAACTGCATTTGATATTTTCTGTTAATTTAAATAACTAATTTTACCACTTTATCTGACATACCATCAAATTTTGATGTTGTTCTTCCACTGTTTATAATGAATCCCATTACATTTGTGTGTCCATATAACTAATTTTACCACTTTATCTGACATACCATCAAATTTTGATGTTGTTCTTCCACTGTTTATAATGAATCCCATTCCATTTGTGTGTCCAATATTTGTGTCTTTATTGTCTAGTACATACCCAGTGTTTTCCTGAAGGTTTGTGATAGTGTTCTAGTTGTATTTTTATATTGGACTATTTCCACCATCTAATACGTGTATTGAATGTCTTTAGAAAAATTTAACTTTAAATACCTTCAACTGTTAGTAATAGCACGTCAAACAGGTTAGAATATGCACAACGTTTCAAGAGGTATTTTTCTCCCATTTTCTTTGTTGCTGGTCTAACCAATGACAATACTAGCATGGGGTTCGAACCTGGGTCCTTAGATTCTTGATTATTGAATTTTAAGGTAATACTCTAACCAACAGAGCCATCCTGCCAAAAGCAACAGTCAGTAGAAATTTCATATACTTAACCTATTGCTACTAACTTTTTGGGAACACAACAACATATCCCCTTCAATGAAATTCAATAGAATCAGAACAAGAATAAAAATTGGCATTCTTAGATGTTCTTGTGACAAGTCTCACTCATGGCAAAATCAAAACTACAGTTTACTGAAAACCTACACATACAGAAAAATACCTAGCCTATACATCTAATCACACCAGAAACACAAAACATGGAGTTATACTATTACTATGGAACAGAGCAAAGTTTGTTCAGAAACCAGCGATTTGGAAAAAGAAAAGATCTATATAGAATAAACTCTTATTAAAAATGGTTATCCATCAGCTGTTAGTAAGAAAACTTTAAATAGATAACAAATAGTACTATCAAGAGAAAAGACAATTATTGGTACTGTAGTGTACCCATACATTCCAAAAATAGCAGACAAATTAAGGAAAATCTGCAATCACTATAACATCAGAACAACTTGCCAGAGCCACCACACTATGAGAAATTCTTATGTCTACAAAACCTGAATTCAAAATGCTGAAAAGAAAAAACTGCATCTACGAAATACCATGTGAATGTGGAAGAATATATATTGGTGAGACCAGTTGTCCCATTGAAAAGTGCTTGCAAAAACATAAACTGATAATCAGAAGAGAGAAAACAGATGTGTCTAAGGTAGCAGACCATGTGTGTACCAATGAACATATGTTCAATTGGGGAAAATACAAAAATATTGAATAGAGAAGAAAAGGTACAAAGAAAATTTAAAGAAGCTGCTAACACAACAATAGCAAAAAATCCCATAAGCCAACTAATCAACGTTGCTCTTAGGAAAAAGTGGAAAAATAGATAAGTATATGAAATTTCTACTGACTTGTCTTTGGCAGGATGGCTCATTTGGTTAGAGCATCTCCTTAAAATTCAAGAATCTAAGGACCCAGATTCGAATCTCATGCTAGTACTATCATTGGTCAGGCCAGCAACACCTGAAAAAGAGGGGAGAATAATATCTCTCGAAACATTGTGCATATACTAACCTGTTTGATGTGCTATTACTAGCATTTGAATGTATTTGGAATATTTAAAGTTAAATTTTTTTAAAGGCATTCAAAACGCTTATTAGATGATGGAAATAATCCAATATAAGAATACAATTAGTACATGCTCATTTTTTAAATTGTCTCTTCACCATCCAATTTCACAAAGACCAACAATATCGCTTTTAATATTAGACAGTTCTTGCCATTTGTGCAATCTTCATTTGAAAGTTATCTGCTATTGTAAGTACCTAAATAAAAGGTTGATATAGAATGGTAGTCTGGATCACGATCAAGGAATTCTTAGTATCCGGTGCTGTCTTGGTTGGCAACTTTACAATCTCCTGGGAATATGGATCATAATTTAGTTTTGCCTGTCATGATTGTGAATATCTATTTACAAAAAAGTTATTTTACACATTCATTCTGCCCTCAAGAAAACTCAACTGATATTTCAGTTAAATAATTATCAGAACAATTGAAAAGAAAGACTAACGTGATTTTTGATTTTAAATTTATGGTAATGATTAAATAAATTCAACATTGGCAGAAATGCGTATTAGTAAGCAGTCCATCCATATTTGTATACTATATGAATAATCATATAATAGTAACAGCCACAATGATAAAAACATATGGAATGGACATTAGGCTCGGTTCCTTAAAAACTCAAAAGAGGAATCAAAGGTCTCCTTTTTGCAGCTATATTGTCAAATTATGTTAAGATAGGGCATCAGTCTGCGAATGATAAAATATTTCTTGGTTGTAGTAACCAGTTGCCCGGTCAGTTGAATCTGTCTTTGCTATAATTTTTTAATAAATTGTTTCCTCTTAATTTGCATCAAAGATTTTAATTTTTTTCTGCTATCATCACAATTATTTATTTTTGGGGGTTGTATTTTTTTTTTTTAAATATGATCTATTTTACTCGACAAAATTTCTTTATATTTTTAAGAAGTTACTGAATTTTTTGTAACAGGCAAGATATCATAATGTTATTGTTTTATTTAATATAATTTTTTCTAAAAATAAATAGTATGGTCAATATTTAACATAGAAAAAACTTTAGTCAAAGTATTTCATGACAATTGATTTCCTATTTTTTGATATTAAAATAAATCTGTTACATTTAAATGAATCTTTAAAATATATATTTTAAATTAATCATAATTTTATTTATCAAATGTTAAATAATTTTTTGATAAAACATACCCAACATTTTTCTAACTTTAAAATAATTTATAAATTTAATGTAATAGAAGCTTATAGTTTAGTTTTGCAGATCAGCAAGTTTGTGTATTATATTATGTATATATGAGATTTGTTATAACTAAGGCTTTTAAACAAATTGTATAGTGAAGAAATCTTAGTCATATTTTGTAAGACTTAAATAATGTAAATATATATATATATTCTGCTGTACATTTATAATAATTTTAACTTTGAGCCTAATCAAATAAAATTAAAAAACTGGTTATATATTATAGAGAAGAAGAAAAATGCAAATGAATAAACTTTTAATGACTGCCAGTTGATTACATAGGATGTGCATGACTTTTCAGAATCCTTTTGATAAGCAAGGTTAGAAATTTGATTAATGCAGGTGGGGGAAAAAATTCAAATAAAAAAGTGAAAAGTATTGTGGTTTTTTTTTATATGATTATTTATGCTTTTAAAAGTTCTACATTAATTTTCTCTATGAAGCAGAAAACCATTATAATGTAGCACCAGAAGAAAAATTTCCTAACTGAAAAATGATTTTAATTCTCATTATGTGTCAGAAAACAGATGTGAATGTAACGTAAAGAGAAAAAAATAATTGTAAATAAGTCAGGCAAAAATTCTGAAGATGATACGCATAAATGAGCATTGTAAATTTATTTGAGGGAAATTTACATTTTTATTTATTTTTCTGTTTAAGTGAATGTTATGTGCTAATTTTGCTCTTAAGTTTTATGCTTGGAATAGATTATTCCAATAATTGTATTTTAATGTTAGGCTATAACAAATAGATATAATGAATGACCTGAATTCAGTTTTATTTATTTAATGAGTCCATTGTAATTATCTTGTGTGTGTATAGGTGAACATATGCACATCATATTAGCCGTTTTAGATTGCATTATGCATATATATTAATAATAATAAAAGTTTATATAATCTGATTATGAGAATTCAGTCATTTGATTTCAAAGACAAGCGTATGCATAAAAAAGTTGATGTTTAATTAATAAATATTGCTGAAGTTGCAGCTTAAAAATATGAGGGGGGAAAAAGTGCATGCATATTTATATTTGTAGTTTAAAAGTATAAAAATTAAAAGTAAATTCACATGTACTGAAACATTATTTGCATTTCTCATTGATGCATAATTTAAAATAAAAGAATCTATTGCTAATAAAAATTATTTTATTTAATATCTTTTCAAAATTTATTAACCTTATTCATAATTAATTTGAAATTAATATTGTAATAATAAGTTTTTTTTGTTCGTTTTAGGAGTCAATCGTAAATGATTATTCTAAGAGAAAAATTAATAAAAATATATATTCTCGAGATGAGTTTAGTGATAACCATAGAAACCAATATGTGAACCCCTAATAAGTCCATATAGAACATGCTGGTTCATTTTCTTATTTATTTGATATTTTGTGATGCTGTCTCGACTTCTCTGGAAAACATTTTTTCCCTGTAATATTTTGAATGTACCTCTGTGGTATATTTTATTTTTTTCCTTATCTTTCCAATGAAAACAATTAACATTAGCACTTTTTTTTTTGGAATGTATTTGAGATAATCTTTATAATAGTCACATATTCTTTAATTTATCTATCACCTAACATTTCATATTTTAATTTTACTTAGATAGCTATATATACTTATAGTCTTACCACTATTTCTGCTGTTCCAATTAATTTCCTTTTGAATGTCCTGTACATATTAAATGCCATAATGTTTTTATTTTCTTTTTACCATTATAGATATTATTTATAGATTTTTATAATAATTTTTTTTAAAATGTGAACATTTTACTGGAAAAAATTATGTGTTGTGTGCAGTATGTGTGAAAATATGATAGTTATGGCACTTTTTAAAAGAATTGGATGCTTCAATTAGTATGCAAACTATCAGTTTTTATTGTTTTCATTTTTTATTTTAAATCAATTATTTAATAAAAGAAAAAAATAAAACAAAGAAATCTTAAAAATATGTTGTTACTTTTTAGTAAAGCTTCATAATTTTTTTAAATTATACATTAATTTTGCTTTATTAAAATTCAGTAAGTGCTTGCTATAATATTTATGATTATAATTACTATTTCTTAAAAAAAAAAAAAAAGTGATACAAAAGATAATACATGTAGGATGTTTCATGGCAGCTCTAACATATAACTACCCAAAATAGTTGGTTTTGTTTTGGTTTTTATCTAATTATGTTTTAAACCTTTTATTTGAATTTACTTTTATCATTTATTCTCTACTATTTTAAAAATGGTAACAGGGTATATAGAAGAAAATGTGTATTGTAAAATATAATATATATAATTGATCCAACATTCTTGTTGAAATTATACTACATCTTAATACATATATATGTAATTTTTAAGTAAATAATATAAAATAGAGAATTATATAATAGCATTAAACCTATATATTTATTTATAAGAATAATTCATAAAAGCTTTTTTTCAGCAGATATTTTATAGCAGTCTCATTAACTGTAAGAATAGGATTTATGCATGGAAAACTTAATTTGATAATAAAAGGTTTAAATTGTTTTAGATATTAATTCAAAGTAATATTATTAACCCACTCTAAAGCTTATATATAATCTGGCCATAAGATGATAGAAGTAAAATAGAAATTTCATTACAAGATGGAAAAGATCAATCTATTATAATTTGAAATGGGGGATATTAAGAACAAATAATCTAATTTATTAAATCGGAAAATGAGAGTAGATAATAGAGATTAAATGTTAAATTTAAATAAAAATGGGAGCTTTTAGACTAATTAAATAGTGACAAAGAATAGGAAATGGAATTGCAAAAATGCTGATAATGTTCAGCATGAAACTATACAGTAAACTGAGATGGAAAATAAAACTATCTTAAATATAATACAAGAAACATATATAAAGAGAAATTTTAAAAAAGTGCTAATATATAATTGATTTATTTATATAATGAGAATAAACCTATATTTGATAATTGAGAAATAAAGTCAAATAGATAGTGTAATTAAAATGTAAAATCAGTAGGTGTGAGATAGTGTAATTAAAATGTAAAATCAGTAGGTGTGATGAAGGATAACATTGCATAAAGAATTGATGTTATCCTATTTAAATTAATAAAGGTTATAGCAGATATAATGCTTATGATTGTGAAGTTGTATTCTTTATGAAATATTGTCAATACAGCTCATATTGACAGATCACTAATGATTATTGAATTATAGTTGGAATGTGTATAAAATAAAGCATTCACAAAATTGTTTGTCATGATAAATATCTAGTAAAAACTGGTGTTTTGAAAAAGATTGAATCTAATGCGAATGTAAATTAATGTATAATTCAAGGCATTAATGCAATAAAACATGATTGTAGGAGCCTTTATTTTAGGATATTGAACAGATAATCTAATAGATATATTTTAATATGAAGAGCAGTTTTGATCTAGAATTGTTGGTGACAAAAATTAATAAATACAAATTTTTGAAAGAATTACTATTTGTTTCATTAAATTTAAAAAAGATATTTATAAAAATAAATTGGGTTACTTTTTGATATTTTGAAAGAAAAAGGCATAGATGGAAAATAGTGACACAATAAATAAATTTGTATATGGATTACAATTTCTTTACAAGCATTAAGTTAATACCATATTTCCCCAAAAATAAGACCAGTCTTATATTAATTTTTGTTCCAAAAAAATGGCTTAGGACTTATTTTCAAGGGATGTGTTCGTTTTTTTTTTTTCATGTAATTAAAATAAATATTTATTCAAATATAAAAATTTCAACAGTGACTACTGCTTGAATATGTCACATTTAGGATTGTAGTTATATCATAGAACATTCTTGTTATATATGAGAATATTAAGTTATTTACATGTTGAAATTAAAATTTGTGAATTGAGATCACCTGCTAATAATAAGTTACAGCCTTTTCGGGCATCAATGTTTTATTTATAATATATATGGTTGTATGTCAGATGAAAGATGAATTCTTGTAGACGGAATGAAGGCAGGCACATTGATAAATGAAAAGAAAAATTGTGTTTGATTTTATTAAAATAATTAGTTATGAGTCTGCCAGAAAAAATAATTTTGAGTAACATTTATTCAAGTACAAAAATCTACATTTATATTTATTTATACATTTATTATTTAAATTCAAAATGTTTTTTTCTTTTCTTATGCTAGTTATAACATTTTGAATGTTACATATACACCCGGGTCTCGTTTTATGCGGATTTATTTAATGTGATTTTGAAGTTATGCGATTCATGTTTCTTCTTAATATCTTTGTATACGGTTTTCTTTTATGCGATAAAAATTATTAGATCAGAAGTCGAGCTCCGATAATGCGCTATTACTTTAAATATTATGAATTTCGTGCACTCACGTCATATTTAAAGTAATAGCGCATTATCGGAGTTCAACTTCCAGCTAATAATTTCAATATTTTCAGCGCTTTATAATAGTACTGTAATAGATTTTATGCAATAAAGAAGTTCATAATTCACTTAAAATCAGAATTTCCCCATTTTATATACACACATTAAATTTTACAAGACTATAATGTAAATTTGTTCAAACATTATAGATGAAAAATTCTATGTATGTTGTTTTTGCTTTTTATAAAAACTACGTAGTCGATTAATCATTTAGTGTCCGCAAGTTTATTTTTAAAAGATGAGTAACAGCATGGGCACAATTAAATTTAACAATTAAAATCTGATTTTTAATTGTAATTAACAATTTAAAAATTACGTAACGTGATCTGAAATTAAGGTGATGTGAAACGATGAAATTTAATTTTTAAACGGATTTGAAAATTAAAGACAAAAATAAGAATTTAAATTTTAATTGTTAGATTTAATTAAATTTTGCCCAACAGTGGTGAGTCGGTGTCTTTTTATTATCATAAGTTCTTATTTTTATTTTAAACTTTTAGTTTACTCTAATGGAAAGAAAAAAAATCACACAAGAAAATGAATTTCGTTGGAAACAAAAATTTCAATTTTAGATCGCTTAGCGAAATAGGAAGGATCAACAGCGATTGGAAAACATTTTAGTTGTATTTCCTCTTGACTTCATTTTTAGGAGAAGCTACAGTATCTCACATCACATCATGACGAACCTGATAGCGATAATATGATTAAAATACCGTACATGTATGAAAAAAATGTAAATTACGCAGAAAAATATATTGTTTTGAATAAAATTAAATGCTGTAGTTAGTAAAAAAAGTTTGTCTTGTATCAATTTTTTCAAATTTGAAATTTTTTATTTTATTAGTTTTTTTTTTTTTTTTTAATGCGAATTTTAAAGTAATTTTACGTTGTTGCTTGCTTTTATGCGATTTTTTGGAAAATTACAGTTAGTATCCCCCATTTATCAAGGTAAGTTAAGTCTATATTTGTGCGATTTCTTTTGTGTGCATTTTCTGAGGAACCTATACTGCATAAAACAAGATCCAGGTGTACTTCCTTCATGTGTTTCAATGAACGAATGATATCTGTCTATCAGGCTGACAATCTTAACTAGGTCTTATATTTGGGGAAGGTCTTATATTTTCAATATCCTGGAAAATGTTAGGGCTTGTTTTTTGGTTAGGTCTTATTTTCAGGGAAACGCAGGGTTTTTCTTTTAAACAGAATAAATATCTTGGAAAATTTATAGTATGACAATTTTTGATATGTTAATCAAGTATTTGTTTGCTAAGTAGAATTGATAAAATAAGTAGAAAATTAAAATTTTAATAAGGAATTAGTGTGTGGGTTGCTGCTTTTAAATACTTAGGAAATTGATTTGAGTCAGTATGGGATTAGCTATCGATAATAATACAACAATAATTGCAATGACTTATCAAGCCTTTGTTATTAAGATTATACATGTGATTTTTTGTTTAATAAGGATAAGATATTATTATATGAGCATTTGAAATTGGAATTATTAGAAATACCAATAAAGTAAAATAAGTTAAAACCTAAAAAAATACTTTTCAATATAATTTCTAGTGATATTGATTCATCAATTCCTTTTATTTTATATTTCTTTAAAAAAATAACATAATCTTATGTTA
Organism: Epiperipatus broadwayi; assembly: GCA_028023455.1. Lineage (NCBI taxonomy): Eukaryota > Metazoa > Onychophora > Udeonychophora > Euonychophora > Peripatidae > Epiperipatus > Epiperipatus broadwayi. The sequence continues at coordinate 8,166,877 of JAQFVV010012428.1, read as the reverse complement.
GCCAACTTTTTTTTAAGCTTTTCATTAATAATATGAGATAAATAATTTGACAATAAATATTTTTTATAATTAATCCTTTTACAGAAATGCATAAAATTTTCTTTTTTAAGTAATATATTGTCGTTAACATTTTAACTAATAAGCCAGCAAATTAAGGCATAGTCTATTACTTAAACTCACATGAGATGGTATGTATTTGTTCAAAATCTTTTTTTTTTTTTTAAACAGACTTTGCTTCATAAATTTGAAAAAGCATTTTTAAATTTGAGAGCTAAGATCAAGCTCTAGAACATCAAATGATCACAATTTCCTATGCTTACTTACATAAGCTATTTAAATAATGGCAAACTCTTTATACAGAAATACCACCCAGTGCAAGAAAGGGTTGTGCATAAAATGCCTATCTGGTGTCTACTCATCCATAAGCTGGAAACTAATATGGGGGGATATTGGATGAGTGAGCACTAGATAAGGATTTTATGCACAAACCTTGCATTTATTGATTACTAAGACTTGCATTGGGTAGCACTACTGTATGAAGAGTTTGATACTGTTTAATCAAGCTCTAGAGATATGAATTTTAAAGATAATTGGAAGGTTGGAATAACATTGTTATAAATGTGGAAATGTTGAAAAAAGTTTAGGGAAATCAAAAAGGGTGAGGAACTTGGAAAAATTATTGAGATAGGTGAGCAGAAAGAAAAAAAATATATTAAAGAACAGTAGTAGCTATGTGTATTTAACGGAAAAAGCAAAAAATAAGAATGCTTAAAAGAGTTAAATAATTGTGAGGGATCTGCCTTTTGCAAGATTTTATATTTATAAATAGCATTTGAAAATTATTCACAAGATTTTTAAATAATCTTGAACGATATAATACAGTTTTTCTATGTATATTTTGTTTTGAATTACCACCTAGTTCTAGCTGATTTAATGAGTTTAAATTGCAAGCTCTCTTGATTTGGTTCATCCAACCATTGAAAATTTTTTTCCTACATTTCACATTTTGAATGTAGATGAACATAAACAATTAGTCTGATAATTTGTTTTAATATTTATTCTAAAATTAGTTTTATGTCATACTGGAATGTATAATAAATGATCAAAATGGTTATATTGTGTTTTTGTGCTCTTAAACTAATGAGAAATTGTCACTTATGATAATTCCGTAAAAACCAGATTATATATTTGTTCTGGAGTAAATGTAGTAATTCATAATTATCTAATATTTATTTTACTTGTATTTTTAAAAGCATTATTATAATTTAGTAGTTTAAAGATTTAAAATACTCTTGTTTTATGTTATTTAAAGTATATGGCATTATTTTAAAATACATGTTTAGGGTTGAAAGCCGTGAGATTCAATGATTAATAGCAAGTCCTTTTGTTTTACAGTTGTTGAGAAGTAACATTTACCACCTTGACATATGAAAGACATTTTGTGCATTAATATTTATTAATGTATTTTTTTTAAATAGCTAATTCCCATTACCTTAAAGCCTGGAGTATTAAATATGATATATTTTTAGACTATGTAAAGTTCTATTTAAAATTTTCTGAAGCATTTATTTGAAATCCTTATGCTTAACATAATAAAAAATATTTTCAAATAACTGTAAATGAAAAATTGCTAAAAGCAGTCAGTGAAAAAAACCAGATTGCAATTCTTAATAATTTTAAATTTACTCATGTACCTATGAATATACATACATACTTTAGATCATAATGTCTAAAGTATAGATTACAGAACTTGATAACATTTTATTTGCCAAAAGTAATAAATGTCCATAGTATCGATTTATCACCTTTCCCATCTATCTGATATTTATTTTATCTAAGTCTAAGGTAAAAACTTTTTTTTATTATTATGTTAATAATAAGGATTTCGAAATGACAAATTAAAATTTGACAGGTTTTATTTTTCTTCTATTTATAAAAAAAATTTTTTTTTGTTTTGTTTTTTAATAGTTTTTAAAAGAATGAGGATTTTTTTAAATTCTACTTTACTAGCATTGTTAATATTTATTTAATATGTAAATAAATTGGTAATGTGAGAATGATGGGGGTGGGGGTGAAAAATCTTGGATATGCTATACAAATTATTAGTAAACTGCTTTCAATTTTTAAAATGTACTGTTTTTTCAAATGATTATTTACATTACAATCAACTCCTACATGCATATTATAAAAATTTAGCCTAGCAGATGTGAATAATTGGGCATTGTTTATTGCTGGGATTGGGCTGCAAGAAAAATATTATCAGTTTTATATTATTGGCTTTATTTCTTATTCATTTTTATTTTTTTATTTTTTTGCCATTTTAGATTGAATGCAAAAGAGCTGAACCAAGAGATAATAAAATGGGGAAAGCTTGGGGTTCTCCTGCCATGGGACCTATGGGCACAATGCCAAATGGAATGCCAGGTCAGATTGCTGCAGGCACATGGGGTCAACAAGCATGGGGAGCACCTCCACAAGGATTTCCTCCTCAAGGTATAATATATAATTACAAAATATGTTGAAGCAGTGATATATTATGTAATTCTATTGGGTTTTTAAAAAAAATAATGGTGTATATGTTTTTCCACACTTTTGTATAGATGTGTATATAATAATTCATGTATAATCATACCATTTACTTGACACAAACCAATATGCATTAAAAAAATATTTATTTGTGTATGTGTATATATATGAAATGTATAATTGATGTTTTATTGGCATACTGGATGTTTTGGTTTTAAATGAACTGAAAATATATGAAATCATTTTCTCTTATTTATGAGCAGATATTGAAATTGGATAACAAATCAGTAAGCATGTAGTCTGGTACTAATTAGAAGAAATATGCTGATAATGTCAGATCAATAATGTATAATGTAAAGTGTTTTAAAATCTTAACTGATACAATCTGTTTGGTGCATTCAATAGTTATAGAAAAATGTCAAATACCCCATGATTTGATCAAAAGTAATTTTCATATACAAATAATAATAAACATAATTGGAGAGCTTTCTTTTTCCCAATTACTGATTAAACTATAGATTCATTTCTAATTTTTTTATTCTAACATATTTTTGAATAGTTAAAGAGTTGCTAAGAAATATTTCATTAAACATAAATAAATAATACACAAATATTTTTCAGTTAAATAATAAATAAAAAATTGAAATTATTTGGTAGTTGACATTTTATTATATTTTTTCATTTTCTATCAGCAATATACTATTTTCTGACATCAAATTTATTTTACACAAACACTAATGTATTATCCATTTTCTACAGTAGGTTTTTAAAAGATAAATCTTTTAAACATAGCCACATTGTGTGGTTGTTATGATTTTTTTTGTCTAATATAAATTATCTTACGTTTGGCAATAAATGTTCAAGAAATTACCATTAACATGCTTAAAAGTATTAAACTTTTTGTTAGTTCTGTGATTTTACAGTTAGATAATTGAATTATAGATACTGGAAAAAATTATATCGATAATATTTTATAACAAAAAATATTTTTCTATTATTATGTTTATAGTTTTTTTTATATAGTTATTAATTACTGATTTATTTACATATTTATTGTTTTGTAATTATTATTTCAGAATACCCATATAGAAAAGTTTTAGTTTACATTATTTTTATGATTATTGGTTTTGGTTATTCTTATTGAGATCTATTACAGTAATATCTTGCAAATAATAGCTTCTCATTTAATGATGATTTGTTATAATTATGTCATTCTTTAAATTATACATCTTACTAATTTCTCTATTTTTCAGCATTTAATTTCTTTGTATATAACTGACAGTTTTTGAAATTTTATAATTACATATTGGGTACAGTATATAATTTTGTGTTCACTTAATAACATTTCTGTTTAATATTTATAGAAAAAAATTGTAGAAGTTCCATTTAAATAATTAAAACATATAATTTAAAACAGTTTATTATTGTTCAAGTAATTATCAGTTATTAGATCTAAAAGAATCTTAGTTTATTTAATAGAAAGCATATTAATGCTTTAAATTGTGTAGTTATTTTTAAATTTATGTATCTATCATTATTAATAAATAAAATTTATTATTATAAGCCTTTCATTATATCTTTATCACTGTCATCTTCATTGTTTTACAGATCTAGTGCTGCTACATATTTAATTTTTGATTGAAGTAATGTATTGCTGTATAAAGTGAAAAATAGGTCAATTCACATAAGGTGGGGGGCTTATTTCCTTAAGGATTGATAAACAGTTTTTTTATTAAACTTATTAGAAATAAAAAAAAAAAAAATATTTTAGAAGGTTTAGACTACCATTGGAAGCTTCTTTTTATTTATTTATTCAATTAAAAGATTGTTAAAAAATTTATGAATGCAATGAATTAATATATGCAAGTAAAATTAAATGTTGCATCAATTAAACTACATACATTTTTACATCATTATTTAGTGTATGTTGAAAAATAATTTACTAAAAGCAGAGAAAAAACTAGATCAGTTAAAGTTTTTTTAAGAAATTATTATAAATGTATTTTATTGATATTTGGACATCATTTTTATATGAATCAATGTGGTTGTTTAAAAATTGCAAGGAACTTTAGTTGTGTTTAGTCAACGTATGTTGTTATCCATTTAAATATAATTTAAAATTATTTAATAGTAATCAAAAATGACCCCCCCCCCTTCTCATCTTTAAATAAATTTTCTGTCATTTCCTTAATTAGTTTTGTTGCAATCATTTTTGAAATTATTTCTGTCATAATTATAATTATTAGGTTTTTCTAAAAATAATCGTTGACTGTTTTATGTATATTTTTTGGAAGATTTGAGGGGGAGGGAATAGGCCAGAGTATTAGCAAGAAATTATAATCAAATCCAAAAATATTCATAAACTTTATATTGGAATGAAACAATATCTTATTTATGGTAATGAATAAATTTAGTACTATTTTTATATATTAAATAATTTCTATGCTTTTAAAATATATAGGTTTTTTTAATTATAAATTGAGTCTTCTTCAACATTAATTTATAAAAATTAATGTATGTGGTGAATCATTATATTATATATTTCCCAATAAATTTAGAGCAGTGCTCAAATTTTTTAATATTTTTAACTTATAAGGAATTGTTTATCAATGCTGTTTTTAAATTTTATATTTTTGATATTTAAAATATAATTTTATGCACTGAATGTCTTTCAGTCAAAAAATTCTACCTTTTAGTATAATGTGTAGGTTTCTTTAAGATTAACTTTAACCAAATCAACAAATCTGTTAAATTTTAAATCCTTTCTAAATTTATATTTTATAGATATTTTGCTGCAAAATGTAAGAATGAATTTATTTCTAGTTTATTTGGGCAAAAAAATGTAGATTAAGATTTACTCTGATTAATTTTGCTCTTTGGAAATATTAATTTAAAAAGCTACACATAAAAGAAATCTCGTCATTGATATTTTTTTTTTTTTTAATTACTGGAATAGAATGCATATAGTATTCAAAACTGCATTGATTTATATAAAGAAGAATAACAAAATATTGTTTTTAATTTTTATATAATGTTAAGATAGTAAAAAATATATTGCTTATTCTAATGCATTGGAAGCAAGTGTAGCATTGGGGAGCAGTAAGAACCAAGATTAGAAATATGAATTACTTTTACAATTTTTAAAAAAAATAAAATACAGAAAACAAAGCAGTTTACATTTGAATTACAATCAGTATTTATTAATTATTTTTTACCTATTTACTTCTCAGGGGAGAGGGGAAATAGTAGAAATTAATAGTAAAGAAATTTTAATTTCAATTTTTTTTTTAGTTGCAAAATATTAAAAAAAAAAAAGTTAATTTTTTTTTCCTTTAAAGTAATTTCAATTTTTTTATTTCATCACATAATAAAGAAGAGTTTTCTATTCTTCTTTTTTTTTTTTCAAAAAGATTAAATCCTATTTAATTATTAATTGTTTCAAAAGAAAATGGTGAGTTATGAAGTTACTTAGCCTTTAACTGTACATTTGATCATTTTATAAGAAAAATAAATATTTTTCCCAATTTCTATTTGTTAAAAAGCTCATTATGTATTTGTATATTTTTTTTTAAATTGAAATTTAATTGCTATATATTATTATGGCAAATCCTGCGAATAACTTCATTTAATTTTTACATATTCCTAATTGTTTTCATAATCTTTAATTAAAATAATTTTCAATAATTTGTATTGATCTATATTATAGTGTGTTTATGGAATTTAATAAAAAATGTTTTTTTCTAATAAAAATGTATTACATTATATGTTTATCTTAATATATATAAATGTGAAATTTAAAAAATAAATTAATTTTTAAAAAAAAAAAAATTTCAAATGAAAATATATATGTGTTTGTGTAATTAAATTTTTGTTATAACCATTATACGTTGTATTGCTAGAGACTACCCTAAATATTTCTTCAACTTTATAGTTTTCAGATGTTTTATATTTTAAATATACTATACATTATGTTCACTAATCACCATACATGCCTAATACATATGATAGAAAATAATACAAAAAGTTTATAAAGAAAAACATATCTGTTCAGTCATTAATAGCTAAATAGAGAAACAGAAGAAAAAAATAATGTGAATAATGAAAAGTATTGTAAAAAAGTGTGAATTTAATTGTCTTTTAAGATTGTTTCTACTCTGTAAGAAATTAACTTTGGAGGCCTTGGAAATATCATTTTAATCTAACATATGTGTTTGTTTGTGTGGTTTTTTTTTAATAAAATATGATTAACCTTTGGTTATTTCATGAATTTCTTTTTATCTGTGGCTTCAATCTTCTGGGACAAGTTATACTCATGTTGTTTTTGTGTTTGTGTAAATATATTTATATTTGAAATTTTTAAGCTATCTCAGATTTTGTTATTAAAAAATTTAAATTTTCACAATCACAAATGAAAATCTAGTTAGAAACTTTTTTTCTACTATATTGTATAGTTACAATACTAAATTTAATAAATATTTTTACTAAAAAAATCATAGGAAAATTTGAGATTCTATTAATTAACTGAAAACTTATCTAATGGTTCTATTTTTTATTTGTGAGCAATGGTTTATCACAATAAAATTAGTTCCTATTATGTATATAAGTAATACATTTATATGTAAATATATATTTTTATTGTTTTATATTTATTTTGTGTTTGTTAAACTTATCATGAAATGAAGTTAATATAGATGAGATGCACTCGTTTTATAAACATTAAGTATGTGTGTGACGACAGTTTAAAATTTTTGACTTTTATTGATATTGAGATTATCTAATTGTTGACTGGTTTTAATGATTTATATACATCTATTATTTAATAATGTAATTAAAAGGGATTTGAACACTTTCAAATCCCCATTAATTATATCTCAGGATCAGTATATTTCAATATACTTGTATTTCAATATTGAATAATGATAATTTGACATTATGGTGTACGCTCAGTGTGAAAACTAGAATGATAGATGAATGTAAAATGTAATTTGTATTATTAATGTTAATGAATGTTTCACTTTAAATCAATATTGTTAATAAAAATAGTTAATTCTAGTAATTAGCTTAATATGTAGATTCTTCTTAGTATATTAATATTGTTGATTGCATGGTCATTAGTTTCCATTGCAGGATTTAGCAAGTGTAATTCATTTGTAGAATGTTGCACAAATAAGCATGAGTCAGTTAGACGAGCTTATTTTGTTTGTCTCTCTGTCTTTGTGCAGGTGTTTGGCTTCCGCATCCTCAACCACCTCCAGTAGGTAAGTTGGGTTGGAAACCAACTAGATCCTATCCATTTAGAATGTATATTCATATGTACATTTTGTTCTCCTTTTATACCCTTCCAATGTCATCAAATTTTTGCATTTCATCAGTATATATATATATAGCATTTAAACACCTTACATTGTAATTTAATTAGAATATTTATAAAATATTATTTTGTTATAAAATTTGATAAACTGAATTTAGTAAAGAAACTATAAATTATTTTAAAAAAAAAAAAAAATTAGTTATGCTTCAATATGAGTTATAATACTTGTATTTTGCTTGTGGGAGCCAAATGTGTTTGAATAAGAGCTTTGCAATATTTTTTTCCTGAAAAAATAACTGACTGAATGATTTATCTAATTAATTGTTAGAATTTCAATTTTGCTAGTTTATTTTTTGTATATTAACAGTGATAAAATTAAAGGAATGTATTTGTCTGTAATGTGAATAATTTTTGAAATAATTGTAGAATTTTTATGTAATAAGTTGGCTCTTTATTATTATTAACTTATTTATTAATTGTTTAAAAAAATTTTTTTTATCAGTTACTCATTGGAGTAGAAATTTTGCTCACCAGTGTTGGTATTATAGTAAAACTTTGGTGTTTTCAAACAAAATGTTTGATTCAGGACATTAAACTTAGGGAAAGTAAATAAAAATATATTCTTTCTGAATTTAAAGGTTTTGCAGTTAACAATTTATTTATTTTTTAAATCAGTTTATTTTGTTAGTAAAATATATGTTAATTAACTAGAAGGCTGGAAATTTTAATGCATTTATCTGAAATTTAGTTTGTTTATTCATTAATAACAGTATTTATTTTATATGCACCTTGAATCTTTTAGAAAAATATTTATTCTTAAATAAAGCATCACGAGTTCTTTAGTTTACATTTGAAATTCATATTAACTCCAATAATCCTTTTTATAGTTTTCTGCTTTTTATGTAAGCATGAATAACCAATAGACATTAAATGATAGTGAAAATCAGATCACCAAACTAGTAATTTGTTTTTATCAGTGTGGAACACTAGATTGCAAATATCCATCCATCAGCTGTATACTCATTCACTAAGATAAATGGGTGTGAATTCATTTAAATCAAAATTAATTCACTTTAATAAAATCAACAAATAATAAATTAATAAAATGTAAAAATAAACTGTTGATCAGTTTATTGCAAACTATTCTCAGTGCAGTACTAATTTTACCTACATCTAAAATGACATTATAAATTATTTTAAAAATTATTTACATATATATATAAAATGGGGGGAATGAAACTAAAAATAAAAGTTAAGACTTTATTGCTATTATTTTTAATTAAATGTAAATAATTTCATTTAAAAATGTTGATAACAAATAATGATAATTTACACATTTTGTAGCATATATTGGTTCCCATTTATCTTGTCTTGATGTAATATAGAGTAATCACAATTTAGTGATAGAAATTTTTATAATGGAAATTCAAAAATAAAATTATTTTGGAATGGACATACAGCATAAGTCATTTTAAAACATAATGATCTTTTTTTATATGAGTACAGAATTATATTATGTACCTATCTAAATTCAAAATAAAAATACTGTTCTTAAAGCTTAAATGTTAATTTAGAAATTAATAAAATTGAATTAAAATATCATTTGAAAATACAGAGTAGTAATATTTTGTTATAATTATGACTTTGCTGAAAAGTAATGATTGATTGAAAACAGATTTAATAGAAAGTTCTAATTTAATTAAAGTTTTAAGCCTGGTGGAATTTTTAACTTCAAGGATATTAGGCAAAAATTAAAATTCTGATTTTAAACTGTCAAAAGTCTAACTAATGTTTTTTTTCTTGATTTACACATTCAATAAGTAAAAAAAATCATAATAACCTTTTGGCTATATTTATAGTTCTAAAAAAAATTCAAGCTAACATTAGAAGTAAAAAGATTATCTTTAAATTATAACAAAAAAGCTAAGCAATGGTAACATCTCATTAAATACATGTGAACTTATAAAGTAATGATTTTTGATTTCTTCTGTTTTTATATAAATAATCATTTTATATAAGTGATGCTAAAAATACCTGTGCTTCCTCTTCTTGACTTGTAGATGCGTTTTTTTTTGTGAGTGTGAAATGTATTTTTTCACAAGTTTAATTTGGACTTCTTCTTTTTTTTCTCATTTTTTATTAGAGGAAATTTGCCTCAAAACTTAATATCACTTTATAAAATAATTTGGCATAACTTATTTTATAGGCAATGGTTTTTTAAATAAGTATGATTTTTACTTGGGGATTTATTTCATTGATAAGAGCAGTCTATATTTATAGATGCTTTTTTTTGCATGTATGCTATTTATTTTTAAAAATTATTAGTTTTAAAAGATAAAAAATATTAAATAAGCATATTAAGTTTACAAGCTAGGTGTAATTAAAATTAAAAAGTTCTCATGTTCAAACAATACTAACTTTTATATAAAAAACATTTTATTATTATTTTAGATCACATTTAATAAAGTCGGAATTAGTTTTAAAAATTCTGAACTTGGAGAAACTAACGGCTGAATAAATGCTTGTAATCATAATCAATTTTTGGTGCTACTATAATTTACACACCACCATAGGATAGATCTACTATACTTATGCCAATAAAGCAAAAAATAAACTAATTGTTTGATATTTTTCATAAAAAAGTTAAATGTAATGAAATATTTCACCAGTGCATTTTTTATAGTATTCATATTTTACTTTTACATGAGCCCCTTTTTAGATTTTAATTTTTTATGGACTATACGTGGCTTTTTAGTATAGTTGTGATTTTTAATTCTTATGGAGTTGCATTTGATCTCATCGTGAATTTAAATTTTTACAGACTACTTGTCATATTGAGTAGATTTATTGAATGCACATTTATTTTTATGTTTTTAAATATACATTTTTATTTTTTGCAAGACGACAAAAAAATTGAAATTTATCAATTAGTTTTTTTTTCTTCATTGGTATGTGGGTAGGCATCCAATAGTAAATCATATGTTCTACTAGTTTCCTTTTTTCCCCAATGCTATCACATTTTTATAATAATTTATTAAATATTATGCTTCCCCCTCTAAATATTTAATTGGAGCCATTTGAACCAAAGTTGGTCAAAAATTGAGAATCTCAGAAAAAATGCAATAAATTCTTTGCAATAAAAACATTTTTTTATTTGAAAGGAATGAAAAGTATTTAGAATGTCCTGTATGAGATTTAATCGATAATTATTAATAAACTTTATGAATACTTCTCTCTACTTATCTAGTGTTGTCAATTTGTTTTTTTATTCAAATTTGTTCGTGGATTTTAATACGTATATCAAGTGATTTTGGTTGACTAGTCATTGCCTTGTAATTTTTTTTAGAATATCTTTTTTTTTTTTTTTTTTAAAAAGTCAAAACCTATGTATTTATATAAATAAATAAAAGTGGTTTTGCTTTTTTTACATGTTTAAATATTAATTATTATAACAAAATAATGGGAATTTTTAAAATATTTTATAAAATATTTTTTTGTAAAACTATCCAAATTTGATTATGTAAACATTTATTTTTAGGTCCATATGGACCCCCACCTCCAGCTCCTCCTTTTCAAAGCTGGGGTTCTCCTGGAGCACCAGGATTTGGTTCATTTCCACCTCCACCTGGACCATTCGGACCTCCACCACCAACATTTGGTAAGCATTTATTAATTAGTAAAAATGTTATAATCATAAAGTTAATTTAATTTTAGTTAATTAATGATGAACACATTGTTTGATGCTTACTAACTTTTTTTTTTTTTAATCTTTCTGATATTTAATTCAAATTTACATACAATTGAATCCTATAACTTGAGTATTTAAAAAAAAAAATTATTAAAGTGAGATAAGTAAATTGCATTTGTTTTACTGGTTGATCATGTGTGTTATTTTTTTTTCCTAAGACATCTTGTAAGCTACATTAGAAAATATTAATTAAAAATTACAAACATAAATTGTTTTTTTTTTTTATGATATATATTTTAGTTTCAGTTTTTCAATCCTTAAGTATTCATGCTATCACAAGTAGCACTATATATATATATATTTATGTGTATGTGTTGACATTAGTCCATGTCAAGGAACAAAAGAAGTTGCTTTCAAGCTTATTTTTATAATAAAAACCTAATAGACTAATTATAATTTAAAACTATTGTGGTTCTGATATAGAGCAAGAATGGTTAGCATGTTAATTATGATAGATTACTTGATCTCTGAGTCATTTCTTATTTTTATAATGTACTAAGTTGAATTCATATAAAATAATAATTTAATTCTAGATATTTTTTCTGCATATGCTCATTGCAGAATTACAACATTATGAAGTGTATGTTTTGAAAAATCTTAATCATTTTCTGTAATGTCTTGTAAGTTGCATTAATTTTCTTATTCAATAACATTTGAGTTATGTGTGCTTTACTTTTGATCTTTATATATACCATTTCTACCCTTGATTTTTTGAACTGCTCCAATTAATGTCAGGCTTAATGCTAGCATAAATAATTGTACATTTATTTGCAATTTAATTCAGTCCTACTAATAAAGTTTTTTTTTTTCTTCAAAACCTATCAGAAAATAAACAGCATGAATGTACAAAGAATAGCTTGCTCTCTAAGAAAAGGTTTTATTATTTCTGAACAATATTAAAAAGTTCTATTTAAAATGGATATCTTTTTTTATGGTAAATATAATTTAGCTTTCTACTCAACACACATTCCATTTCTGATCTTTTCAGAAAATGTCTTTGAAAATGATGTAACTATATTTTAAATTGTTTTGAAAGGTGAAGAATTAGATAATTTTTTAAGGTTTTCTTGGATTATCCATAAGTTAAATTTATTGAATTAAATTGGCATGAGTAATAAATAGAGCAAATCCTTATCTTTATTCTGTTTCATTAGATTTAACTGTTGAATTTAATTTCTTTGAAAGAAGTGATTTAGAAGTCTTGATATTCAGTGCTTCTAAAAAATGTTCAGTTTAAAATAGCATTTTTAACTATTTTACCACCACAGATATCAAATAAATTTTTAAAAGATTGGACTGATTATACAATGAAACACAGTAACTTCAGTTTTCATAGTAATTAGATATTAAATATTATATTTTCAACAAAACTCACATATCATTAAAAACAAAGTTGAGAAAATATAATAATAATCATAAAATAGAAATAAATTAAACATCACATGATCACCATTTCTTATGCTTGCTCATAACTGTTATTACAACAGACAAAACTCTCCGTACGGTTAGGTCACTCAGTGCAAGCCAGATTAATCAATGGATGCCAGAAGGCTTGTGCATAAAATCCCTATTTAGTGCCTACTCATCCAATATCCCCAGACTAGTTTCTAGTTTGTGGCTTTCATCAGTGAGGAGCCTTAGATCTGAGAGCACTGCACCTAGATCTTACGTTTTAATGCAACCATCAAAGACACCAAAATGTATGGGTACTGAACTGAGTTCAGACCTATACGATTATATAAGCTACTGATCTTGGATTGAAAATATTGTGTTTTCAATTTTTCTCATAGTTTCATAGTTAAATAAAGATAATGAAATAATATTTTATGTAGCACTATAAAGGTGGCTGCTGGAGGGTTGCATTAGATCCTAAGATCTAGGTGCAGGGCTCTCAGATCCAAGGCTCCTCACTGACGAAAGCCACAAGCTAGAAACTAATCTGGGGATATTGGATAAGTGGGCACTAGATAGGGATTTTATGCACAAGCCTTCTGTCATCCATTGATTACTGTATGGTGAGTTTTGCTTGTTTTAAAACTTTTTTTTTTTTTTTAATTATTTACTTTAATTTTCATGAAATTTCTATTGAAATGATCTAAAAATTCTTATCTATATTATTTCATTTTGCTGCTTTTTTAAAAAAATGAAAATATTTTGACATTTAATTTATAATCCATGAGTCATCTATGAAAACGTATTTAGAGAAAAGGTAAATTTTCTAATAAAATAAACATTAGAATATGTAATAATTTGTTTTTGAATGTTTTTTAATAATAACATTGATAAATTATAATTTGGTATAGTTGAAATGTATTTAGTAATTATATTTGGTAAACTTATATATATATATACACAGATAGATATATTTAATTTCTTATAATCATTTTCATTAAATATACAAGCATAATATTGTCAAAAAAATTAAAAGATATATATATGGGCAATTACTTCCATAAATTGTTAAGAAGCTTACAAGGCTTTATTAAATAAATTTTACTTTCTGGAGATAATTTATTGAGATAATTTGTATAATATAAATTATTTATAAAAATATATACTTATTTTGAAGTGCCTATCAACAAATTCTCTGCAGGTTTTTTTTTTTTAATTATACACCATTTTGACAGAAAAGGAATTTATTTGATCATATATCACATATATGCTTATTATATATTATTTCCCTGCTATATTAAGTGAAAGACAAACTAAAGTTATATTTGTCTGATATGCTTGATCTGCAAATATGCATAAAATAAATAGTATATTCACATTCAAAGTAATAATTTAATGTAATATAAATTATTAATAAAAATATATACTTATTCTGAAGTGCCTATCAATTTCTTCTAAAATATCCATAAACAAATTTTCTATAGATTTTTTTATTTATATAATTTTTTTTTTTTTAAAAAAAAAAAGTTATGCATCATTTGGACAGAAAAGGGAATTTATTCAGTGAATGTATCACATATATGCTTGATATATATTATTTGCCTGTTATATTAAATGAAAGTCAAACTAAAGTTATATTTGTTTCATGTGCTTGATCTGCAAATGTGCATAAAATAAACTAGTATTTAGCAAAAGCAGTGATTGGTCACATTAATTATTACAGAATCCTAAAGATAATTAATTCCTGGAGTTTTTGGTTTATCACTGTGTAAATTCTTCAGCATGTATTTATTAATAAAATATTGAACTCAATAAAGGATATAGAAATAATATTTAAAATGATTAATCCTTCTCCAAAAGTCTTTTTGAGAGTTAACATTCACTAAAATTATAATTAGGTATATATATATTTTTTCCAACAAAGAATTGATAAATACAAGTTATGTAGTGAAGTTTATCTTTGTAATCTACATTTAAATGCAAAAAAGGTAGATAAAAGACAAAATAATTTACTTTAGTTTCAAATATTGTTAGGATATTAAAAATATGAACTAATACCTATATTTTCAAAGTTGATTATAACTTTGCATTTCAGTTTTTTAATAATTCTAAAAAACTGTATTAGTTGATAGTAAGTCTATAGAATTAAAATTATCTTATGAATTGTTTTTATTGTTGCAGAAGACTATAAAGTATAGATAGACTATTGTTTGTTATACCAGTATGTATGAATTTAAACTTTTTTTAAAAAAAAAACCTGGCATTGCTACAATATACACAGGCTACAATTTCTGAAGAATTATGCATTAATGAAAATTTGATTGTTATCTGAATACTAAAACATTATCATGTGTATATGACATGAAAACAATGCCAAATTCCTAAACTGTATTTTAGCCAAAAAACAGTGTCAGAATTTTGTATAAAAATTTTGTGTTTAAAATGGTAATGTCTGCAGTATTACATCAGCCAGTTCAACCTTTTTATAAGTGGCATACTTTTATAGACTCAAAAGTTTTTATAGCATACCAATACATATATAAAAAATAAAACAAAAATTTTCAGTAAATAAATAAATACAAATTTTGTTAGACAATTACATTAAATATTATATACATTCTTAAAGTAACAATAGACCATAAAAAGTTTTTATAAGAAATGAGCCTAAATATAACTTTCATTAGAAATTATTATTACTATATGTTGAAAATTAGAACATTTTAATATAATCATATAAAGCAAAATATACTATAGTATGCAATGTAAATAATTAATTTTTTTCCAAACAATTATAATAATAAATATTTCAGCTCTCCTAATGCAATATTGGAGCCTCTTGGTTTTTAGTAATGTTATTAATTTTAGGAAGAGTTTTTGAAATCACTATTTGCTTACCGTCTTCTAAATTTTTTATTCTGGATCTTGTTTTAACTTTTATATTTGTCATTGCAGAAAATCCTAATTTATACATGTAGGAAATTGTAACAAAATATTATATTTAGATTTAATTTTTTAATATATGAAATAAAATAAAAAATCTTGTTTTAGTCATAGATTTTGTGCCATCTGTACGGATAACAATGCATAACATATATGAAATATTATATTTTTCAAAGAATGCATTTACTAATATAATTCTTATGACCTTAAGGCAATGAAGGTAGTCTTTAATGCTCACACAGTTTACATTCTTTATATAAGATTATTAATTCTTATAACCAGTCCATATTTATTTAGTACTTACATTATATGCTTGCATTAAGACAAATTCTTTTTTTTTAATATTGTCTTATGATTAGGATTGGCTTGATGATGATGAGCATTCGATTTTGTATTATATTTAAATTCAGTTACAAATAATGACTATTGGTTATATTTTTTATTATTAGTTGGCATGTGAGGCAAGATAATCATCTTCACCAGTTACTATTACTGATATTGATTATTTATATGAATATTTACTGTTATTTAACATTTGATAACTTGATTGAACTTAATCCACTCTATTATAATTTATATATCAACTAAATCAATATTGTAGTCAAAAATTAAAAATAATAATAATATGCATAATCACTTGGTTTTAATATTGAGGTGATCTTTTCAATTGCAAAGGAGCTCAAACTCAACAGAAATATATATTAAACTAGTTGTGTACCTTCAATTGTGCTCATATTATTAGACTAATAATAAAAATATAAAAAAATATAATGCAGTTGATTATTAAAATATATTTAAATAATATTTATATGAAATAATAATAATATATGAATTATCAACAACAGAAAGAAATAACTGTTGTAACACATTTTTATAAACAATATTGATCATTTTTTATTGCTGTTAATAACTCATATATTATTTCATGAAAATATTTTTTAAATATATTTTAATTATCAACTACATTACATTGTTTTATTTTACTAACATGTACAAAACCAACCCGCAGATTTGCTTCTGTTAGTAGAATAATAATAAATATAAAAGTGTAGAACATAATGCAGTTGATAATTAAAATATATTTCTAACTTATATATGAAGAAGATATATTCTAAGTAGCAGTAGAAATTTTTTAATGTTTTACTATCTAAATTATACTTTTGATGATGTATTACATACAAAATAAAAATGTCCCTCGCTAATTCTATCCATTTTTTTTTATCTGTTCCTTCACATTATTAGAAGGTTTTCATGTAATAATTTTTTAAATCACTATAAAATTTTAACATCGTCATAATATATGTGAGAAATTATATACTTAATCCAGATGAAGTTTAACTAATTTAAAATATATTTATTCAATACAATTTTATGTGAATTATCTAAAACTGATATCTCTTCATTTCTCTAATATGTATTTCAATATATTAGACCACAATGTCTTATTTTATCACTTGAGAATATACTTAAAGGGAAATGGTAAAAGTTTATCAAATTCAGTATTTTTCTTGCTCTATATGTGATATCTTATAATTTACTTTTTCAAATGTTAAATATGTTTTATCAAACTGTCATTCTAACAGTTTTATCAATTACATTATTATAACTGATCTAAATTGCTGTTATTCAAATTACTAATTAAATAAGTGTTACAAATGCAATTTAATTAATTTTAAATATTGTATTTACAAAATCAAATTTCGTCTTGCTTTACCAGAAACTAGAGGTCAGCACAGCCCCCTTACAAGCAGTTGTTTCGGGTTAGCGGGTACGTTCCCAACTGATGCGATGGCATATGGGGAGAAAAAAAAACTAGATTTCTCTTTTAAAATTTTTTTCAGTTCTGCCCTTTTTGATTTTTTATGACATTTGAAAACAGTTATGATATAGATTTTCCATGCGCTTTTATATATGGCAAATTACAATTTTTTAAAAAACAATTAAAGCAAAAATTTATATACTAGTAAAATTCTATACAAAAAAGATAAGAAAATCTTGCAAAATTTTTCAAGATTAGTACAATATTTGTTGAGTTATAAAGTCACAAACAAAAAAAACTTCCACATTTATGCAGTTAAAATAGATAAATTTTCCATAAGTCTCAATTACATTCCAATTACCTTTAATAAAAGAACTCTTAAACCAGCGGCATAAATTTTTTTTTTAACAATAATCTTTTTTTATTTTTCTCTTTATTTCATTATCTTCAAAGCTTGCTCATACATAATCTTATGGCTTGTATTTCTTTCGTGAATATATAATGTAAAAATAATATATTTATTTTTTACACTACTTTTATTTAACTTTTATTATTCTTACAAAAACAAAAAGTAATATAAACTACTCCAGGGATGGTATTTTTAATCATATTTATTTTGTATTATTCATTAAACTTTAGAATGACACTCTTCTTCCATGATATTTTATTCCCAAACAAATTAATTTTTTTAAAAACTTTATAAAAATTTAATGTAAACGGAAAAATAATAAAATTATATTTTTCTTTTATCTTCATATTTTTAAAATTATTGTTATCATAAATATATTTTCTGACCGGTGACAATACAATAATGAGAATATTTGTACTATCACTGGTCAGGAAATATAGTACTGTTTATGATTTTAAAGGTGTAATGATAAAAGAAAAATATGATTTTATTTCTTTGTCATTTAAATTTGTCTTTTTATACAATAGTTTTTAAAAATTATAATTTATTGAATAATACAAGAGATATTTGGATAAGAATATCATTCCTGAAGTAGTAGATATTATTTCTTGTTTTTGTAAGAAATTATATATATGTCAAAATAATAAAAGCTTAAATGAAAAAATAAAACTTCAAAATATAGAATAAATAGTTTAGTACTGCATTATATATAATTATGGAAGAAATACTGTCAATAAGATTATTTATGTTTGAACAAATTATGGTTGTCTTTTTGGGGGGGAAAAATAACCATTATTATTAAAAATTTTATATGTTGAAACTATAAATTTGTTTAAGAGTTCTTTTGATACTAAAGGTAATAGAAATGTATTTAAAAATTATGGGAGTTTTATTCAGTATATATTTGAGTTACTTGCGAGGTCTGCTTTGGCAGTGAACCATATAAAAAAAATATTTTTTTTAAACTTGAGGTAGTTTTTTAATTTTGAATTTAATGAAATTATAGCTATTTTTATTGATTAATTTAACTTTTAGCTTTTGATATTATATATACTATTAATTTTCTTAAGATCAGTAATATACATTCTGGACATAGAGGAGAATTTTCAAAATTATAAACTTAAATGTTTAACCATGAATAAAGGGTTCTTCTAAAATTTCAAATCCAAAATATATTATCTGTGTCTCTGACAGATTTAAAAACTGAAGTTGAAAACAAGTTTTAAATATTGTATAAATTATATTATCATTATAAATATAAAAAAAAATCTTGGCCACATTTAAAGATACTAGCTGTGGAATTTTTAATATTAATTCGATTATGACACATAGATAACAGTAGAAGTTTAGCAATTGCAAATGTTTCCCTGTGGAAATAATGTAAATAATATTTTTTTTCAGAAAACAAGATATAGTAAACACTTTTGTCTACATTCATCTATTTGCAAAGTTCTTTTAACATTATTTGCAATATGTTGTGACATCTGTAATTCTTCTAATTGTATATTTTATAAAAGAATTTTATGTACTTTAGCTGCATGTTCCCTCATTATTCTTATAATAGTTTTGCAGGCAAGTGCAATTAATTCAACTATTTCATATGGTGCTATTTGAGCTTTATCAGATGCTGTCAAAATTTTATTTTTGTTTATTTTTCATTTGTACTATTTTTGAATATAGACTTCATCTTTAAAAGCAAGATTTACATGAAATATTGTAAAATCCCATGCTCTAATTTATCAGAAATTATTGTAGTGTTTGATATTATTTCATCTCAAACTACCACAAGGGGATAAGGATTGGTTTGGCTTCCATCCAAATAAATTCAAATTTTAGTAAATTTCATTATACTAACTATTTTTCTTTTCTTGATAGAAATCTTATATTCTTATAAATCAGCTGTATTGACCTTTTTTGTTTTCCATTCTTTATCTTAGCTTCATTTATATTTCTAAAAAAAAAATTTAAATGTAAATAAATATAAATAATAAATTGATTTTTTTATTAATTTTTCTAATGAATTTTTATTATTAAGTTATGCTATTATATTTAATTTTAATTTTTTTTCATACCATTTTACCAATATAATTACAGATTTGTATTTCAATGGCTTCATGTTTTTCCGAAAATTTTTTGAATTCTGGACTCTATATTGAGCCCAAGTTTTCAGATTAATGATAGCCTTCCTATAATAAAATTTGTTACACAATATTAAAATATTTCTTTTTTATTTCAGATTTTGTTTTATAGAAAAATAAATCTTGGGTCCTATCAAAGACTTCCAAATGTAGAATTAATTTTTAATAAATAACTTATTCACAAATTATAAAAATGTTGCAAATTCATCTTATTTTTATTTAAAAAAAAAAATTTAATGCAAAGATGTTAGAAAAATGTATTTTACGGTAATTATAACTTAATCGGGCTTGGCCACTTGATGGCGTTGTTGGCAGTCAAAACAATACAATACAATGTCCCAGTTATATTTTTAAATTGAATCGCTGGTTTTTTTTTTTTTTGTTATTAATTTATTGATTGTTATAACTTTTTTTTCATGCCTTTTTATTAAAAAAGTTGTTTAATTTTAATTTTGTATTTAGTAAACGACAACCTTTTTTTTTATTTTTAAATCACTGTTTTTGGACAAAGCTGCTACTCTGCGATGTCTATTTAGCGATGTCTTTTGCTTAATTATTGGTAAACAACAACCTTTTTATTTATTTTTAAATCGCGGTTTTTGGACAAAGCTGCTACTCTGCGATGTCTATTTAGCGATGTCTTTCGCTTAATTATTGGTAAACGACAACCTTTTTTTTATTTTTAAATCGCTGTTTTTGGACAAAGCTGCTACTCTGCGATGTCTATTTAGCGATGTCTTTCGCTTAATTATTGCTTTCTACATAACAAAACAACTGTGTAGGGTTAGGTTTAGGGTTAGTGTTCTGTTTGTAATGCTAAAATAAAAGATATCAAAATCGTAAACGTAGTCGGATAAAAGAAAGAAACTCAAACTTTTTTAAACAACAACAAACACATATAAATGTCTTATTTACTTATTAAACATGTTTATAATATGTGCTTTCTATGAAATTTACAAAAAATCATGTATATTTTTATTGGACAGCAGAAATACTCAGCTTCTGTTGTCGGCAACTGCGGAAAAAGTTGATCGCCATCCATTTTATCAACTACGTGGTATTTCACGTGAAAACGAGATTTCGCACGCGATATCGGCCAAATTCTTTTTTACCTACCCTCGGCAAGCGTTTACACCTTACACATTCTCTAAACAAGGGTGTGGCCGTTTAGAAAATTACTATAAATTCATGTTTATTAAATAAATTATAAATACAAATATTGTCTAACGTATATTGTAAAAATTTGACTAATCCAACTAAACATACATATACATCAAACTGTAAACGAAAGATAAGTGTGTGGATTCACAATAACTGTCGCGAAGCAGAAATAGGCCGTATTATTTCTGCGTTACGCATCATAAACAGCCTTCTAATGGCTAAAACAAACATAGATGATTTCTGTAGCCGTAAGTCAGGCCTTGTAAACGGCATTTGTTAGGTGTTTTGGCGAGCCAGAACGCCATCAAGTGGCCAAGCCTGATTACGTTATAAGTACCTATTTTACTTTTTAACTTTTTTTTTTAAGTTATATATACATTATGAAATGAAACTAATAAAATAAATCAATTGTTTGGGGGGGAGGGGTATAATCGGGTAAAAATTATTTATTGAAATATTTTTAATAAAGTGTAATTTTTGCTTTAATTCAAGCTTAAGTCGGAATATATTTTTTATTATCCTTTAATAGTATTATATTACATATAATTTAATAAATAAATATTTGTGCATATTTTTATTGGAATGAAAATAATTACACATGTAAGAATTCAATTAATGCAGTATTTTATCTGGATACTTAAGAGATTTATTGCAATGCCAGTATGGTTTACTCCAGTCTTAGTGTAAAGAATTGTAGAACTATTGATTCATGGATTGACATTTCATCAATCATTTTGTTGCTCTAGTATCTCATGAAATAATCTTATTTTATTTTTTTAAGGGCTTGCATTTGGGGGGGGGGGGGATTACAGGAATATAATATTTTGATGTGTTATCAAAAAAATTAAATATTGTAGATAATGATAATAAATATATATACCTCGAAAAACACCTTGCTATCTTTCTATGATTAAGTATTATACAGATGTGAAGTATTTCCAAGATAAGATATTTTGTATAATAATCTTGTAATACTCAATTGACTCATTTTTTTATCTACTCAAATCATTTTGTAAAAGTTTGACTAATTACAATATGAGGTGGGTAGTTGTTTTAATAACTTGTAAATATATGTTGCATTTAACTTATCTGTTTTTAAAGCTTATATTTATATAATAATTTATGTTTTTTCTCTTTCAACACAAGATAACGTGTACGTCATCATTAATCGCCTTAAAAAGTGTTTCACTCTTGTACTCCGGCCACACTTCTATATTTTCCTATCTTGAACAGTAAAAAATTGAGTTTCATGTTAAATTGTGAAATAAATTATGATTGTTCAGAAAAATTAAACAATTCTTAGCCTGATTACTACTTCCGTCTAGAGAATAAAACTAAAATGTAAAAGCATATGCAAATAAAATAAAAAGTTATTTCCAACTAAAGGACAAGCAAAAAAAACAGGTGGAACTGCATTGTATGCAAAATGAAATTGCCATTAAGTCAAAATAGAATATTAAGAAGCTGAATAATGCATATGTCTCTAGCTATATAGTATTTTTTTGCTTCATCTAGTGTTTTTGTTTTTTTTTTTTAAAAGGATTAATATTTTTGATGGACAATATCAACTATATTTTGTTTCAAGTCTTTTTTGTTTAAGTCATATTGCAAATATTAGTTTATATTGTTGATAAACTTTAATTACATTAGAATATCTATTGTTTATTGGACTATATGTATAAAAGTTTTATCACATATACATAAAACAAGTGCTTTTCTATATGTATAGTGTGTGTATATAAATTAATTTTATAGTATAAACAAAATTTTAAGAAAATAATATGCATCACTCATTTGCATTCACTTAAAAAATAATAAACTTGCTATATTATAGTTAAATATGCTTTGGACAATATCCCCTTACTTCAATCCCCCCCCCCCTGATTTATGATCCTTTTATTTCTTTTATTGTTAAATCACGTACCATTAACCATTTTAGATTTTTTTTTTTTTTAATATTTTAAGTTTTCCTGTGTAATATAAAAACAAATAGTTTTTTTTTTCCCTCCGCCCTAATAAATCATAACTGATTTTATTGCTTAAGAAAACATGATACACATCATACTGGAAAAAGACAATGAAGAATGAAAAAATGATTACTGCCATATGAATTTTATTGTTTTTACTTTTTGTTTTTTAAATAATTTATAATTGAAATAGTATTTATTTAAACAGTGTATATACCACTTCACTGTATATACAAATTTTAAGTCGGTAAATATTAAAGTCTATTTTATAAATATTAATCCCAATATTAAGAAATTATATTTCATTTATTTTTTATGGCTATAAAAGTTTCTTACAATTGTGCAATGTTTGGCCTTAGTCTGGTGGGAATAATGTATATAGTTTTATGACAAAATTGATCTGTTGTTCACTAAACTTGTTGAATTATTTTCTGTAGCTTAAAAAAAAAAATATTCACTAATCACAATTAAACTCTAATTGGTCTTGTTGGTGTTAAAATATTAATAAGTTAAAATTAAAAGATATATAGTTTATGGAAAAGTATAAAAATACAACATTTTAAAATAATATTTATTTTTGTTATTCCGTGGATAAGTGTATATTAAATTAATAATTTTATAAAGATTAGTAATAATTTTTTTGGTATATCTAAATAGAATTTCCAATTAATAAAATTCAAATGTTAATGATTATTATAGTCAATTTTTAAAAAAATACATTTATTTTAAGGCAGTAAAGAGACAAAAAAAGATTTAAAATAATTTATATTTTTTTGAATTTAATTGGCCATGATCTACTTACCATATTTTTTTTAAATCATCTGGATACGTATTTTATTATTGTACTAATTAATTGTTGCTATTTTATGAATAATAATAAAGGTTTTAACTTGGCCACTACTGTACAAGAGAATAGCTTCACTATCTCCGAAGAGGAATAAAGTAATACATTGTTGGTTGGTTAGCCTTTTGGTAGTTTTTTTTGTTTGTTTCACTCTATAATAGGATTTGCTACTGGTCAGCTATCTAGAAAAGAAATTTAAAATTCTAGCAGAGCTAAACCGTACATTATTTACATGGTAAACCTGCTACATCATGATATTCTTTATATAAAAAAATTCTACTAAATATTTACATAAACATCTGATGAAATATTTTGAGAGTGGTATTAATAAATAATTCACTTTTTTTTTTTTACTTATTAAATACTAAACTCGTGACCTTTAACTTATTTTTTAATTGTTTGAATAATGGACATTGCTATTAATTTGTGTTGAAATTTAATATTAATTATACGAATGACTGCATTGGATTTTTTTTTTTTCAGGGGAGAGCGAGTTATCCCCCTTTTTTTAATATATATCTTAGATTTTCTATCCCCATGTCAGATTGTGATAATTAAGCAATGAACCTCTTTGGACCATGAAAAATGATATATAACACTTCCTTATCAGTATTATTTTACCATTACTTGTTATCACTTTCTTAGCATAGGTTTTTTGTTATCTTAACATTACAATTTTAGACCTACATTAATTTTAATAAATATTTTACATTATTATTCGCTGAAGTCACCATTATTGTATATAAATTATAATCTTACTTTGGGGTGGGGGCTACAGTCTTGTTTGATATACTTCTGTGTTATAATAAAAATAGTTACGGTTTAACAGATTTTTTTAATAAGTGTGTGATTATCTTATAGCTTGGTGAAGTTTGGGCCTGAAAAAGATCTCAAGTGATCCAATTATCTTGCTTTGTTGTTTTTTTTTATAATTTTTAGTTGATGTAGTTTTGAAATTACAACTATTTGAAATCTTCAGAAAATGATAAATTTGCACTTGTACACAATTATACAAGGGTTAAATATTCAAGTTTGAATTAATATAGAACATTACAAAAAGTATTTTTTTATGTGATATGGTATATGAGACTATTCTTGGACTAAAATTTTCAAAAATCTAAATTTTAATGATTTTGAATTGGGGGGGGGGGGGAAGCTATATGTTAGTCTTATGGAAAGTTTTATTATATAACTATAATGGAATATTTTTTTATTATTTTTGAAAAATGTACAAATATGAGAATAAGAAATATTTTAATTCAAATTTTAAATTATTTTGGAAGAAAACTGTTGACATTTTAAAATAATGGATGGTACTTATACTATTATTGTAAAATAAGTTAATTGGGGTGTGAGGGAGAAAACATCTTTAAGACAACAAATATTTGTGGAGTAAACATACATGTAATAACTTATTTTTTTTAGAATTGTATACTTTTATAATGTAACAGGAACTGAGTTCAAACCTTGTTACAAAAGGAGAGAAAATGTAGATTTTAAATAATAATTTTTATTATTATTATTTATTTTATAAATATTATTGGAAAAGTCGCACAGACAAACGCATGTGTATTTGCTAGAATGATGGGTATGGGTAAATATTTTAATTGGCATATATGTATATAGGTGAATGTTGTTTTTGAAAGGAAAAAAAAGGTAAAAACTAAAAGATTTTAAAGCATGTAAAAGAAAAGTTTCTTTTACAGTTACTATTTCTCGAATTAATTAGCCAAACGTATCTCTTATTGTTCAAGAAACAGATCTAACTACTTGATGGCTATCTTTTTTTTTTTTTTTTAATTAAATGGATTGATGTATTGTAAATATTCGGATTTTGTGGAAATAGTTTTTAAAATTAATGAATGTAGAATGCCGATTAATTATTAAATTCTTTTCGACTTTTGTCTAGTTAAAGTCAACGAAAAGAGTGCAATTAAAAAGTTCCAAGAATTAAAAAAAAAATAAGATAAGTAAAAGTCGACATTGCTAAGTGGTTTTTCTTTTGTTGGCATTTTTATAAAAATATATTTTTTGAAAACAAAGAAATACCTGAGATAAGGAGAAAGGAAACCTGGATTATTAATTAAAAATAGATAGTGTTTGCTGAGCTGACGGGGAAGAAGGCAAGGTGTTATAAAATATATTGAAGAAAATCTAAAAAGAGAAAATTTAAATAAATTGGCCGCAAAGCAGAAAAGATTGGGAATTAACTGTGATTGCTGCCTTCGTTGTTGGACAGATTGTGTGCGAACTGAAAATAAAACATAAAGGAAACCTCATGGATCGCATGGGGTAAAGTCACCATCTTGCCGGGGTCTATGTTAGGACTCCTGCTCTCTGTCTATGCCACGTAAACCATTGGAATATATATATATATACCACCTTCAACATCCCCAATTGCCCTTCAGAACCACAACTATTTGGATCTAGTGCGAATCGTCCACCATTCCTGAATATATTCAAAGGAACAGCAAAATAAATACGCTACTTTAGATGGACTAAATGGTTGGAATATTAAGCAGAAGAGACGGACGCCATGTTTTGTCTACACTAAATCCTGGGATTAAATTACGACTGCACTCAGAAACATATACGCGGGTTCTACAGACTCTTTAATACCGGTAAATATACATGTCTTATATCATTTCAGTCCTTAAATCTAATCAAACTCAACTGTGCAATAATCTAATAATATGCATGTATTATTTAGTGGGTTTTTTTCTCATTTAATTGTAATTCATTAAAATATTTATCGTATACATGATTATGCCATTTCATTGTTTTCTTAGAATAAAATATTAGTGAATCTTAAATTAAACTTATTTTGTTTCGATACACGTTATGTATTTCAAAATCAGATACATGTGCGTGCTGATGTGCCTCTAATAATAGATTATAGCAAAACAGGTTAGGTAGAAAAGTGCGTGGGGGATTTAAAAGTTTTATTTTAGATTTTAGTGGGAATTAAATAGAAATATATAGAAAAGATTCTTCTTCAGCACAATGTGCTACCACACCCTGAGTATTAAGACGGGCATCGAGTTAAATTGCTAAGTCAGACAAATATTTAATAGATCCTACGATTCTTGTTAATTAGCAAGATTGGCGCTTGACAATGGACAAAAAAAAAAGGACATTGTCCATAAACTTGGAGATCTACTTAGAAGTAAAGTTAAAGCTGGGAGGGTTCGAATTATTCTAATTCCTTTATACACATGTGCTTCTTCTCTAACCCCTTTTGATTGACCCAGAATTCGGGAAAACTTCGTCAGAGGGGTGAATGACTCAAAATTATGGGAAAATTTTGTATGGGCAGGGCTGTCAATAAGGTACACGTCACCATATAAATTCACCCTTGGGGAAAAAAGTATAAACGTAAAGTTTAGTTTGGATAAGGACGAATGTTTGACGTCAGATAGGAATAAAAAAAAATGTATACCAAAATGGGAAACGTTACAATAAATACTAGCCACATCACTGTTGTCCTTTTCAATATAATTTTGAAGAACACTATAGTAGGTGCATCCATTTCTTTTTTGTAGATGTAATAAGTATGTATGGTCAATGGGCCGTTTGAGATTCATCAAAATAAGAATTTGGAATACAGGTATTTTAAAGTTATTATCAAAATTTCTTAGGTATAAAAAGGAATGAGCTTTTTTATGATGGAGGAATTTCAATTAATCTCAGATATTTCATTTTTGGCCAAAACTATCTTAAACCACCAATTTTCCCTGGTATTAGCATGTTACATATTCTGTTTCTTCTACTATTGTTTATTCAAAGTTTTCTTTATAAAGAAAACTTGTATGATTTCTTGTTCTTTCTAAATATATTTGTTAGTAGTAATTTATCTAATACAGTGATAAAAAAATAAAGTGGAGCGTCTATTATGCCTGATATTGAATTTGATCTAAAAACTATTACTTTTCAAATAATTTCTCTTTTACATATTGTTTTTCAATTGAAGAAAAAAAAATCATTTTGTGCAGTCAATATTGATTTCTAGTAAGCAGCTGGAAAAAATATCACAAATTTCTCTTCATAGAGTGCCTTGAGATTTGTCTTTCATGTAAGTCTCTTGATAGTCTGATCCCCCATTTTTACCATTATATTCCTTCAATAACAAAGGTTGTTGCATAGAAATGTCACTCACTATTGATTCCAAAATTATTTTTATAAGTGAAATATATTTGGGAATTTTTGTTTTTTTTTAGATTATGTCATATTAAAACTAGTTTATTTTTTCCAATTCTAATATTGATTCTAATAAGTCACAAATTATACCATAACTTAAGTTTGTATTACTCAAAAATGATATAATATACATTGTTTGAAACCTAAAACACCAAAGAATGTAATTAAGTTGAAAAAAATATAATCATTGATATTCAAAGTAATAAAAATAATAATAAAAGTTAATATTTCAAATATTTATTTTCATATTATTTCATAAATTCAAAATTATTGTGCATACAACTTAAAGTTATATTTTTATTAGTAGGTTAGTTGGATTCATCATAAAATTTCTAAAAATTGGTATATAATAATACTTACCTAAGGTAATCCATCACTTGAAAACTTCATCGAAAAAGACATTAGTACCTTTCATTTTTCCTATTAGCCCTTCAAAATGTATTTCCATACAGGGGTTTGCAATGAATATGTTATCCCTAATAAGATCCCTTATAACAAGTAGTTAATATTGATCGATAATTAGTATAATTTGAATATTATAATAAAGAACTTCAATATGTTTGTAATTTATTAAAAATTATTATTAAAATAGTCACTGTATACAAAATAAAATAAAAAATGAATGAAATACTAAATTCATTATAGAGTTAAGCTTGAGTTACGAGTCAGTGCAATGTAGTATTATTTATCCTATCTTTATAGAATTTGAGGGCTTATATTGCTTCATGCTACTATGGCCATAAATTTAGTAATAGCTTCATCAACTGCCACCTCTCTTTGCATTTGATATGCAACTCTGAAATTTACATTACAGTAGTGTATAATCAGCCTAAGTTTATATACTGTCAAAATCTTTACTTTTAGCATTTGCATATTTTTATTATTATTAAAATGCAGACAAGACATTATAGAAAAATCTAAATCGGGTCATAATATTTGCAAAATATGTTCTCATATCACCTAATTCAAATACTGGACCCAAGCCCACATCATACCAAAAAATGCAGATAATTCACGATATAAATTTACACAATCACAAGCTATTTTTTTTATCAGCGTATACGCTAGTTTCAATAATAATTTTTTCATATATTTTTTATCAAATATAAATTCAAATAATATTTAAAAAATATATAAAAATAAGTACTGTAACGATATATAAATATGTCGTTACATTAAATTGAAATAAAAACTTTTAAGTTCACATATAAAAATAACTGTATTAAAAAGAAAAAAAAACTAAACGCTAAAATTAAAATGTTTGTTAAACGTATATTCGCACAGATGCTAAACTTTAAAAATTTTTTTTTTTAATAAATAAAAAAAAGGTATTTGAATGTATTTTTTTTATAAAAAAAGATTTAAATATAAAAATAGTTTAAAAAAGAAATAACGTAAGTAAAAATAAAAACAGGTATTAATTAATTCCTGTAATCTGTAAATGGAAATGATTGTTTATTAATTATCCAAAAGCTGTCTAATTAAAAAGTCAGAGAGTAAATTAGATAAGAGAATAAAGAGATTTCAGCTTGACCAATGGAAGCACCAAGCCTCAGCCTGGACCCGAACGAAAATTTGGATTAGTGACGTCTCTGTTCATTCAATCTGGAGATTTACTATAAAAAGAGAAATATTGAGTTCCAGAGAGTTTTTTCGGACTTGATTTGATGAGAACGGTAAGACCCACTTGCCGTTCTCTCTCATTTTTTTTTTGTTTTAAAAAAAATATAAAATGAAAAGACTGTGATACAAGAGTGGAACCAGCTAAAGCTACCTCCAGAACATTATCTTCCAATGGAGACGTCGCGGGAATTAAAAAAAGCAGAAACCTGGACTCTTCTACCGTAAGCTATATTGACATGAACTCTAAATTTAAAAATAATTAAGAACTTTCGTTCAAGCTTATGAACTTCCATCTGACTTTTTTTAAGTTAAAATCAAATTAATAATGTTTAATTTTATATGTTTTCCGATTGATAAAAATCATTTTCATTTTTTTTTTTCTTATTGTATAAATTATTTATTGTTTAAATTTTAAATGAGGAAATTTAAGGTTGGGTATAGACGTTGCATAGATTCTTTAGCGGTTGATTATGTTGTGGTTTTCACATTCGATTAGAATATACGGGTCAACGATATCACTGCAGCATCTTACGATGAATGCTAATGGGATTCGTATATTCCCTATGCAAGTGACGTTTATCGATGACTTTGTATTTTGATCGGTTGTGTTTAATTTGGAATGTTTTTGACCGTGGAATCTGTGCAGCTGATCTGTACTGAACATTTTAAAACAAATTTTATAAAATTCATTTGTGCGAACGTATCTAAATGTTAAATTTAAGTCGGGCGTGAATGGCTATATAGTTTTGTAAAGTTATATTAAGGGAGGGTAATCTTAGGTTATTCGTTTCGTAGTTGAATTGGCTCAATGGATTGGATATATTTGTGTAATTAGTAGATGTAGTATGAGATCCGCTACGGGCAGGATTGCATATATACGCCACACACTTTCTGTTTGCCTATGGATGGGTTTGTAAGTCGGCAGAAGACCGCAGTCCATTCCTATGGAGTTTTTTGTTTATTGTTCTACTTGCCAACAGATGTAACATTCCTGTTGGTGGAGAGTCAATGTCTTCTCTAATTCTACTTACTGTTCAGATGTACATTCCTGACAGTACAGTATTTTGTGTTGTCGTATTTTCATGCTACATTGAATACATAAATGTATCAGATGGATTGGCGCCGTTTTGACTACGAACTTTTGGCCTAAGGTTAAATAAGGGAAAGAATATTTTCTTTTCAAATGCAGACCTATATAGTCTATTCATACTCGACTCACTAAATAAAAATTAAACTTATTGAAATCTTTTTAAATGTAAATTTACAAGTTAATATAAAAATCCAAAGGTTAAACTTATTCCTCGAATTTAGAATGATTTTATATGTGCGTAAATAAATATTTTTATGTGTTAATTTCTGGCAGTGGCTTTTATTCTTTTATATTTAAGATATAAAATTTATATTTTATTATCTCTGCTACTCACTGAGCTAGTGACTTGGGCTAACGATCGGAATATTTAAATAAAGTGGAATCTTAACAGCACGTATCTGCCTACTCTATAAATTTTTCTAGGTTCAAATGCCTAGATGGCGCTCTGTAGAGCAGATATCGAAGTTTGCGGTTAGATTCGATCTTCACTTTCATTTCGATCGTTATAGTACATTGGTAAAAAGTTGTATTTTTTCTGTTGTAATTTTCAAAGTGAATATTACGTTAACAATGAAAAACCTGAGAGAAAGACAAAATTCAATTTACTTGATCACAAAAATTATAAAATTTTTATTTTTTTATCATAGAAAAATAAAACTTCCCTTTCTAAAACTAGAAAGAAAGATGAAAACAAAGTGTAAAAAGTGCATGCATAGATTTCCATAATCGGATGTTTATAATTTGAAAATTCCACATCAGATATGACATGTTCATTGAGGGCATGCTATACTTGTCTCATAACACATTGTCTTACTAAACAAGTTATCAGTTGTACCTTTACCATCACAAGCTTCATTTTAATGTGTTGCACAAAACAATAGAGTGAGTGACATTTCATTCAGTTAAGTTACAGTATTTGGGCTTTACAGTAAAATATATTCTATTCTTGTGACTTGAATTCATTAAAATAGTCTTTTTTTTCCAAGACATTAAGTCATTAACATTATCACTTTCGTACAAAGTATTATTATCTTTTCAATTTTATATTTCCTGACTTAGGATATAGTATTACAAATACACTCTTTTTTTTTAACTAAAGCTTTTACCTTTCTTGCTATTCTATTGCTTTTTTGTTTTTGCATATTCAGTTATATGGAGAAATAGTTAAAATTTAGACTTTTTTTACTTTCACATGAGATACTCTAAAAACATCTAAGATTACAAATTCTGAAACTTTTTGACTGTGTTCTGGCATGCTGGTCCAGAATGTTTTTGTTTCTATATATGCTTGTCTAATTCTGGTTTGTTTTTTGTTTTTTTTTTCTAGCTGTCACAAATTTTATTTTGTTACAAATCTGAAATTTGTTTTAATGCCTTGGTATTTCTTTTTGTTAAGTGGGTTATAAAAGAAAGTCTTAATCATTTTACTTTGATTTTCAGCTATACTGAATTTCAAATAAAATACTTAGCACTATTTGTGTACACATTGCACATTATACACACTTAAAATAATTAAATAGAAAATAACAATGAAATATATGCTTTCAATTTAGGAAGCCAAAGCAAAACGTAGTAATTGTTATTATTGTAAACAATAAAACAAATTATTTATTTTGCTACTTTATAGGACATATGATTTAGACAGCTAGGCACCTGCTTAATTAAACTTATCATTACTAATAAGCAAATTAATGAAATTTTGTTATCCAAAGCTAGCTTATCTGGTATTCTATTTTTAATTATTATATTAAACATGTTAATCTGTTAAGATTCTGAATTAAATTATGTTTTCACAATAATAAAGTTATTTTTGATTATATAATACAGTAAAAACCCTGTCCATCACATACAAACATATAGTACATAATAATACATATTGTTTATTGAACTGCAAATGAATATTTTTCAACACACATTTAAATACATGGATGCTTTTTTTTATATGTATAATATACATATATTAATTAAGATTGCAGTATAAACTAAATTTTAAAATAATAATAATATACTTATTAATAATAAATTGAGGAGACACGTTTACTTATATTTTACTCAGTATAGGTTTGCTCATTCATTCACTTGTGCAATAAAAATAAGAGAAAAAAGTTATACCATATTTTTTTTTTTTTTTTTAAATAAATGGTGAAACATCTGATTTTCATCATAATTAAATATGCTCTGAGAATATTCTCCACCCCTACCCCAAATAACTTCTCTCTTATAGAATCATAATAGACTAAATGTTTTTGTCAAGAAATTGAAATCTAATTGTTTTGATTTTTAAGTCAGTATCAAATTTTAATATATTACAAAATTTTATAAAACTTTTAGTATTAAGTTTAGAAAATATTTTATGATGCAAAATACTTCACATCAAATTCGGAAAGAAAAATAAAGGAAGAATAAAATCTATATGCTTCCAACATAAGCTGGAGAAATATTAATGAGTAGATCATACACGCTGCTTTGATGGTGGTGTAAAATATATTTACAAATTTTAATTTTTTTTTTTTTTAAATATATAATTGAAATTGTATTTTTTGATTCAGCTTAGTTGAGCGGTTTTTTTTTTTTTTGTCAAAATCATAAAATTATTATAAATGATTTGGAAATTAAAAATAGAAAGACAAATAGCCTATGATATATATCAGTTGAAATTCAACTTTAAAAATAGGCCTCAATTTTATACTTTCTGTAGCCATCAATTTTAATTCTAGTTTGATTAATCATTTCTTATGTTACTACAAGAGTGCATAATGTTGCGATTTTCTGGATATTTCAAAAAACTGCAACTTCAAAACTTGATGTGTAAAAATCCACTATAACCAAAATCAAAATTGTGAAAATATTAGAATGTTTTGGCATGGAATGATTCAAAAGAAGCTAGAAGTGTTCATTTTGAATGGAGTAGTAAGAAAGGAAAAAAGAAAAGATTGGTGAGAATTTGAATGAGAATAAAAAGTTAAATTGAAAGGAAAAAAGTTTTAAATTAAAAATACAGAATCTATGGGTGAAAGAGTAAAATGGGTATTATTAAAGGAATTAAAAGATTAATGGAACGAGGTCGTCAAATCTTTAAAAAAAATGATAATAAAAAATAGACAGTTGGAATTTTTAAACTGGATCGAAAGAGATTGCAAAAGATCTAGAAAGAGTTCACATATGAGATGCATAGATGACAAAAGGAAGTTTGTTGGAGTTGTCTTGTCAGTGCTAGTTTTAAGTAAATCTTTAACATATTTTGTTTTAAATTGCAATCGATATTAAAAATGCCAATTCAAATAAATAGTTGATATCAAGTGGCCGGCTTGCCAATTATTTTTTTT
This sequence comes from Epiperipatus broadwayi, assembly GCA_028023455.1. Taxonomy (NCBI): domain Eukaryota; kingdom Metazoa; phylum Onychophora; class Udeonychophora; order Euonychophora; family Peripatidae; genus Epiperipatus; species Epiperipatus broadwayi. The sequence goes on along the minus strand of JAQFVV010012428.1, from coordinate 8,132,446 downwards.
GGAAAGGTGAGAAATTCACTGCTGCATGATAAAAAAAAAAGTTCAATGCTGAACAAATAGTAATATTAAATAAACTTACAATATGTTTTTTTTCCAACCCACTGCTACAATTTCAATTCTAGTAATATAAAATTTATAACTAATGATGTCATTATTTGTCAAAAAAAAAAAGATAGATTTATAGTAAGTTTCATTAGATTTAATTTTCAAAAGGTTTTTTTTTAAATTTAGTAATAAAATATTACTTATTAAGTTTTATATGTAATTAAATGTGGAAACTGACATTTTAATTGTTCTCAAAATATTTAGATATGGTAAATCACGTTACCTTTTACTAACAAATAAACAAATACAGTAAATCATGAATTTAAAAAAGACAGAGAGAAAAAAAACGTATGCTAAACTTAATACATTATTTAAAAGAACTTCATCAAAATTTGTTTATTAATTAAAATTTTATTTTTAGAATAAAAAAGTTTAATTTATAAATTGTTCATTTTTAAACTTCAGTGATATCTTATTTGTGTAGCTGTAATATTCAACATAACAATTGCTTCAAAAACATTAAAAAGAGGGGAGGGGGATATAGTGCTAATGCATCACAAACTTATTCACCAGAGAATGCCATCTATAATGTCAATTTTTTTAAAAACACTTAAACAATTGTGTTGTAATTCAGCAAGTTTAAAGTCATATTTACACTGTATAGTGTTTTTTTAATTATTATTATCATTCATTTTTAGTCAAAAATATTCAGTTCTGGAACTTAATTTCAAAGCAATGGGAATTTTTTGCTTCATATGAGAACTTCTTTTATAAAAATATTTCTAAGATATCTTTGAAAAATAAGAAAATAAATGAATATCATAAAACTAAATTCATTAAAAAATTTGTGAATAGCATTGAGATATTTTACAGTATATTGTGGACCGAGTAATTTTAAAAATAATTATATTTTATTATTTTATAACAATCTTATTTCAGCTAAATTATATGTACAGCATATAAATTAAAAAAGAAATTGAGAAAATAATATTCAATAATGTAACTTTTGGCATACCCTGTATTAAAAAAAGTTCAATCTTTTTTGTAATTCAGTAATTTTTATATGATCCCAAAAGACATTATGAGTTTTTATTTGAGATATTCAGACCTAGCTACTTACAGCTGGGTATTCAATTATTGATTAATATTACTGTTAAATTGATTTTGGGATGAGTTACCTGAAAGAAAAATCCTTAAGCTTGCTTTTTATATAAGAATAATTTTCAAGATTTGCTGGATCTATGGCAGATGAATGTGCCAACTAATATGCCATGAGGCAGACTTCGGACCATTTTATAATATGTAAAAGCTATTGGTTGATAAATTGATTTATATTAATGAACATTATATATGTTTGTGCAAATGTATTTATATTTAACTACATATTTTTATTTTATTAGCTTTGAATATTTAAAGGAAATGCTACTGCTTGCAAATAAAAATATAATATTGACTAGTAAGCATCACACTTTATAAAATTAAATTTTTATAAATTCTATAGACTCTGAATAGATCATATATCATTTTAAAAACTTGTTGTTAAGTGACAAATAATTGGGTCTGTGGTAGAGAGAATCTTAGTGATTTTGACTGATCAAATAAGAAAAAGGATGAGAGCGTCTATATTATTCTGGATAGACAAAATAGATTTATTTTGCTTTAATAATCACAAGAATATACAGCGATATCCTAATTATTCTTCGAGCAGGACAGATCTATGATGAATATTATAATGGCAAACTGTCTTGATGAATTATATTAATACAGTTTCATACATATTTAAAATAGAGTTAATAGAATGTAAGTGTCATTATTGAGCAATTAAAGACTTGAACAATTGCTAAAATATTTTTTGTGAAGTTTTGTCTATGAACTGTTCTAAGAATTTTGTTTGTCAGATCTTTTCGGATATTATTCTTAGCAGCAGTTATACATTTTTTTTGCTAATAATAATTGAATAACAGGATTTTTTAATTAAGATGATACATTCAAATTAAGAATTAATATTTGAATACAATTTTAGATTAGTATTTGTTAGAAATATATTTTTACGAATTTGTATAAAATAATCTATTGAATATGATTTTTTTTTTTTTTAAAAAAAAAAAAAACTGTTTAAAATGAATTCATCAAGGATATACATATAACTTGATATATGAAGCATTTAATTACTTATAAAACAAATTAAGTTTGATTACATTTATTGATAGTTCTTTTTTAATATTATTTTATTAATCTCAGAAATGTTATCTGTGTAATGAAAACTGTGTAAAAGTTATTGTTTTAAAGTCAATTTGTTGCTGCCTGTAAGAAATGTATCAATTTTAATTATGACATCATTTAGTACTCTCTCATAAAATAGTTACTTTTTTTTTTTTTATCACAGAATCTAATAATTATTAATCTATTGTTGTTTTGTTTTTTAATATTTTCTAGAATTGAATAAATATTTTGTTTTTTATTTCTGGTTTATGTGTGTTTGCATATATATACACACGTATAGTAGTTTGTATACACACATGAAAGTCTTCTGGCATTTTACTTCTAAATTGCTTGGCTATTCTTTTTTTTTAAAAAAAAAACTTCATATAGACTAATTATTTTGATATTTTGTCTTCACATCCTCTTTGTCTTAGGAGCGGCTGAAGGTATTCCTGATGATATGTCAGCACTTCATTCTTGGTCTACAATGAATAATGGTAATAAAAAAAAAAATTTCAAATCATATATAATATATATGTTTTGTTATTTATTTTTTTCTCGTTTACTTCTATTTTTTTTTTTCTATTTACTTTTTTTTTCTTCTAATTTTCAAAACCAAGAATTTAAAATTTGTTTTATATTTTTATTTATTATTAGACATCAATTTTACATTTTTATTACTATATTTATTTATTTATTTGTTTTCATTTTTAGTTTAATTTTTTTTATTAAAAAAAAAAAGATATTTTTATTTACAGTATTTATCAAGAAATAATAATTCCACAAAACTTGCCTTTCTATATCTCTTTAAATAAGGTGGAAACAAAAAAAATTTGCATGATAAGTCTTAATATTTAAGGAGTATCAGATGGAAAAGTAATTTTTATATTTATTTTGTACACATAGAAAAGACCAAGGTAAATTGAATTTTTAATTTTTTTTTTTTTTTAAAAATTCATATATGATGAGGAAGTTATTGTTATTATGCTCATCTTCTGTTTTGCTTAACTTTTCTTAGAAGAAATATTAGGTTTTAGAAAAGGGGTTTGAATTATTCAATATTAACATTCTTTTGTTGGAATGGTAGCTATTTTAAAAAGTGATCGACTAAGAAAATTATGAATTTATTATTTTTCAAATGTAAGAAACTCTAAAATATAAGAAAACTCTTGCTATTTTAAGTCTCAAGTTAATGTCATTTACAATTTGGTACTAAAATTCCAAATATTGCAATAGCAGTATTTATTACCAATCTATTACTGTGTACTAACTGTTCTTAAATAGTTGTTGCTTTCATTACAATAATAAATGCTTGGTGGAATTGATTAATTGTAAAGAAAAGAATAAAATCCATTAATTTTGAGCAAAATTCTTATCACTCATTATTAAAAGAAGGTGTCTTTCTTTACCAAGAAGGGGAAAAACAACCAGCCATTTAAAATATTGTTTAAAAGGAAAAAAATTTAAGCAATTTTTTTTTAAGAAAAAATATTTAAAGCAAACAGCATTTTGGATAATAGGATTTTTTTTTGGTATATACCATATTTTGTGTGTAGATAATCAACACTGCTTTAAAAAATTTAAGTTGTCAACAGTAATATATTGTATTTTCTATACATTATGTATCCCCATTATTACACATGTCTTTATTGGCTTAGTTAAGTGAATTAACCAGGTTTAGACTATAGGTAATTTGTTTGGATTTTTAGTTAAGATTGAGAGAGTTGTGTTGATTCAGAAGTTTGAATAAAATTATTTTTTAGATATGGAATTGAAATGGGAGATTTTTTTTAAAAAAAATATTTGATTTTCTTATTCGTTTTTGAATAAAAGGAGTAAAGAAATATACATCAACATTAATTAGAAAAATAAAATCCATCTAGTTTAAGAATTATATGCTTTTTTTTTTTTTTTTACTTGTCTTAAGGTTTATTAAGTATTTATATATATATATATGAATATTTATGTGTATAATAGGAAAAATAATGAGGGGAATGGTTAACCAACAGGTGAATTAGATCATCAGCCAAGTATAAATTTTTATTTAAAATTTGATTAACAATTTTAAGATTTGTATTTATTATTATCTACTTTATGAATCAATAGTTTGTTTTATATCAGTCAGAATTTTATTTATTTAATTAGTGTGATGTGTTATCAGTGAGAAAGTTTTGTGCATTTAAAAAAAAAAAAATCCTCAATTTTAAAATTATTTTTTTTATTTCTTCTTTAATGAATATTGTCTTTGTCTGTTTTTGAATCTACACATTTAAGATTCCCCATCTTGAGAGATAACATCACTTTATTAATCTGTTACAATAATAACTTTATTTGCAAATTCACTATTATATAATTAACTGTGTAGTATAATAAAAATCATATACAACAGTATAAAAATGTTAAATCAACATCATCTAGTGTTCAGAAGTAAAATAACTACAGTAATAAAATAAAACATCAGTAAAATAGAATAAAACCTTCATACAGAAATCCAATATAACTTCAAAGAATTGACTAAATAACAGTAATATACAGAATAAATATAACATACATTATACAACTTTATATATACTATCTTATATAATTATCCATTCATTTTTAATTGAGCAGTTCTTAATAAAATTTATCAAAGTCTTATAAATATTCATATAATTATTTAAGTTATGCTTTATGTAATATATTATATATATTTGCCTTTTTTTTTGTATTTTAATCTATTAACTGACGATTTTTCTTATTCATCAGTGTAACGGGATATATATATGCGTTACATTTAAATTCTAATGCTTAATGTTTTTATAAATATCTAATACAGAATTAAAAACACAAACTTTCAAAATGCACAAATAACGAATTATTAATTTATTAATATGTTTGATTGATTTAAATATTAAAATAAGCTTTAAAAAAAATTATAGAATCGAAACAAAGATTCTAAATCTTTAAATAAAGTATAAAATAAAAACCTTTTTAATAATAGTGAAGATTTTTTTTAATTTTCAAATATAAAAATTACAAACATCCTTAAAGCAAAACGACAACTAAAAAAATGATTACGAAATAGATGAGTTCCCGCTCAGAGATAGAGACACAGACCTCAGTGGAAAACCCAAAAATACTTGATCACAAACTGAATTAACCAATAAAGTAGAGATATGGAATATGTATGATGAATCCTGCATTTCAGAGATAAGATGTCTGAGGACTATAAAAGGAAAATCCAAAAATATAATTAGTTAGTTAGAGAGAGAATCAGAAAATTAAGTTTTGAATTCATCCGTAAAAATAATTTTAAAAGTTATCGCCGTCATAAAAAAAAAAAAGTAATTAGCTTCATGGTGCTTCCTTCGGCGCGGCCGGCCAAAGGCAGCTTTCATCTCCACGGATCCCAGGATCAAACCACTGGTACCGTCTTCAGAAAACATCGTAAATGCGTCTTCATAAATCGTCAGCGCCCACAAGAAATGGATCTTGTATAGATTTAGATCTTCCTCGCGAAGGAACGAGCACGAACAAAGGAAAGTATAAATTTATAAATGAAACATAAACTCTCTTCAGTTTAAAATCTTCAAACTTTATGTGTCTTTAAAATGAACTATAGACTTTCTTTCTGAGCAAACCTGAACTCTTATCTTTCTATAAACTTTGCGATTTTAAACTCTTAGCTAAAGTTTTCAACGTAATCTTTTTAAAAAAAGGTATTGTATTTTATTTTTGTTTATTCATGTTTAATTAATATCTGTTTGTAATAGGGTAGGGGTTTGCGATTGCAAACTTAAATTTAAAAGTAGAAACGTATATCGTTATTTGTGCATTATTAAATTTAAAAGAAAAGTAGGTTATATAATATTTGTAGTAAAAAAGTAGTTTAAAATATAAATGTTATCTTAAAAATGATTTTAAAACCTTAATTAAACTAAAGATTTTTTTGTTTTGAATTAAATTAATAAAATGATTTAAATGTTACTTGAGTGTAGATGGCTGCTAGACTAGTTTAAATATGTTACTTTTAAAGAGGGTTTTGATTTCGGACTATTTGTTTTGTAGTTGTGTCAATGCTGGTGGAGAGATATATGGACGTTTATATCAATGTAATGTGAAGTGTGTTAGCACCTAGGGCAACGAGTCCAACTGAATGCATGACCCAAAAGAGGTAGTCATATCGTTGAAATGGACGCAGAAGTATTTCCTGCGCCATTGACCCATTCCAGCTCTATGGATTGAGAAGATAAGTCAGCAAGATAAGACTGCTCTCCCATCCATACGTAGCGTGTTCTCTTTATATTACATACATGATTCCTTCACCAGATAGAAGCACATTCCTATACTGGTTGAAGCTCATGCTTTCTCCAATAATATCACGCTGTTCAGATGCACATTCCTGTCGTGTGATTCTATGCTAACATGTTCATATTGCATTGGTTGCTGATATATATCTGGAAATGAGCATTGGTGTGGCTACGGATTTTTAGCCTGGAATCAAATGTTTGAAAGTCTTTTAGGTGCGTGGTCTGGGTAGCTCATCTATACTCAGCATTTTTAAGTTTAAAAATAAAAGTTAAAACAAATAAAATAATAACTAATGAAACAGAATAAAACAACCTTCTTTTGTTATAAAAATTATTTTTTTAAAGTTTGTGCATTATTAATTATATACGTAAATAAAATCCTTTTTGTGTTATTAATATTGGCAGTGATCTAATGATTGTTTTTTTTTTTTAATCTACTTGAGCTAGTGACTTGGGCTGGCCGTCGTGATCTTAACAGCGTGCATCTGCCTACTCTATAAATTTTCTGTGATGTGATGTATTATTACTTTTCCTTAAACGAAGTCAAGAATATCTCAGCAATTATGCCCAGATAAACCTGTTAGCCACTTTATTTTACATTCCCCTCTCTAAATTTACCCATAATCTGCTCTATCCCATTTCCACAACATAATCTTTGTCAACTCTATAACCTTTATATCTAAATCCCACTTATCTTTTCCCAAACCCAGCATAAAAACCAATAATTCACTTTCTGTATAATCACTCTTTTTATATTTATTTTTCAACAATTTCATTATATGTTCCCTTTCTGTTTTCAAACATTTACATTCAATTAACAAATGCCTAATATTTTCAATTCCTTCCTTACATAATTTACAAAATAAATCACTCATATTTTTCCATTTACATGTATATTCTTTTGTAGCTAAAGATCCCGTTCAAGCCTTAAACAATAAACTACTTTCCTTACTATTATATATTAACTCACACCTAATATTCTATTTATTTCTATATATATTTAAACTCTTTTTTACTCTCCATACTATTTCTCCGTCTTTCTAACTCCCTAGTCTTTATTAATAAATTTATTCTTTTATCCCCATTCCTTACTACTATAACACTCAATAATCCTCTTAACACAATCATCCCATCTTTTGTACAAATATACTGATATAAATTCTTTATCCAAATCTTTTGCATACCACATTACCTTTCTCACCCATCTTGTTACCTGCCCTATACTCATAGCCCAATTAAATACTATTTTAGCTATTCTTTTATTATCCTTAAAACTGCAATCTACCAAACATTTTCATTTTACTTTTTGCATCTCTCATATGAAAACTTGACCATCCCATTTCTTCTTGAATTGCCTCCCTTGCTGTCCATACTTCTGCATCCAATGCATGTCTTCCCTTTGAGCTTTTTCTAAATAATCTAATATATTTTTACTAACATATAATGCATCATTACCATATGTTAACCCTGCTACTGCAACTCCTTTCCATATAATTCTAGCTACATCATATTTATTATATGAAAATACTGTTAATTTCTTTATCAATCTCTTTCTTTTCTTTGATTCATTTATCAATTTTTTCTCCCATTCATCCAAATAATTTTTCTGATTACTTAAAATAATTCCCAAACAACTATATCTATTCACCACACTTAATATCTCCCAATAAAAATTCTACATCTTCTCTTTCCTCAGTATTAACCATCATTATATTTGATTTTTCTTCACTAAATTTAATCCCCATCTCTTTACCCACCCTTGCACATGTCCTCAACATAACTTCCATATCTTCTCTTTTTTTCTGCACACAAAAATATATCATCCGCAAAAAAAAGACCTGACAAATTATATATACTACCTATTAACGGTATCTCTATCCCTCTTCCTAATCTTTCTATTGCTCTTTCCATTTCACTCAAATACAACACAAACAAAATAGGTGACATAGGGCATCCTTGCCTTAATCCCACACCATTTTTAACTTTAATTGATTCTATATTCTCTAATTGATATATATAATAATTATTTTCATATAATTTCTTAATAATATCTATTATTAAAGCTTCATCCATTCCCAAATTTGCTAAACTTATCCATAATCTATTTCTATTTACTCTATCATATGCCTTCTCTATATCTATAAAACTCATATATAACTGTTTACCTGCATTCCTACTCATATCCATAAGTTGTGTAACTACAAATAAACTATCTCCTATACGCCTATCTAATCTAAAACCTCCTTGCATTTCCCCCACTATATTATTCCCTTCCATCCATTTTACAACTTTACTAGCCACCATATATGAGAAAACTTTATATAAAACTGATGTTACCGCTATCGGTCTATAATTATTCAACTTTCTATGATCCTTTCCTTTAAATAATAACCTTACTCTTGTATTACTCCAACTACTTGGGAAAATTCTATTCTGTGCCATTTTATTAAAACAGGATAATAACTTTACTTTTGCCCTATATCCTAAATTCATTACCATCTCTGCTGCCCATCCATCTAAATCTCTTGCCCTTCCCACTTTTCAATTTCTTCTCTACCTCATTTAGTTCATTTTCTGAAAAGCTAATATTCCCATTACTATATTCTTTCATATTTTCTAACACTCTATCATTCACATCTAACATCTTTTCTATATTCATTACATAACTATTTAAGATTCTCTCTAAATCTTCTCTAGAACTACACTCGGTTCTCTCATCATCTAGTAATACTAACTCTCTCTCCCCTACATTTCTCCTTGTAATATAATTTCAAAATTTTTTACTCCCATCTCTTCCACTTTTATTAATATTCTCCAACAATTTACTATTCAATTTCATTCTCTCTATAAATATCTATTTTAGTTTGAGTAAGGCTTCAGTTGTTCTTATTCGTCAATTATTTTTCTATTTGTAAAAATATTGGTTAAAGTAAAATAACCAGAATTGTTCTAAAATTGAATTATTTTACATATTCAAATATAGGGGGGGTCATAACACAAATATGTAAGAAAAATTGCCTGCAGTAAAATAAAAAAATATATTTTTCAACCAATTATGATGTGTAGTCACCATTGATTTTGTTTGTCTTAGAAGTAGAAATGCTGTTGATTCCTTTCTCTTGGCTTCAAATCTAAAATTATATTTTTATAAAATAGAAATTTAAATCTAACTACATTATTAGTAAATATATTGTGAAAAATAATAACAAATATGTAAATAATTGTGAAAAATAGATGTTTTCTATAACAGTTGCCGAATGTCATTGACTTATAAACAGTCAAGCATTATTTAAATTATAAATGTAAATAATTATGAAAATATATGTTTTCACATTCAAAATCTATTATGAAGCATAAAAAAATTTTGCATGTTGTTTTTGGTGATGTCAGTTAGAAATTCCTACTCAGTGATAGGGATTATCAGTTGGCTCTTTCAAACACCATACAAGGTGAAAGGAAATGGACATGCAGTTCTTTGTAATATCATATAGGGCAACAGAAATTCATTTTTTTTTTTTTTTTTGCTCAAATAATGACCTCTGTAGATTTTTTTTTTTTTTGAAGTTAAAATATAGATGACGGCTCAGTTTTTAATGGTAAAATGAAGTAAATGCGGTTAAAAATGGACAAGAGAATGGCGTATTAAGGAAAATGGACAGTTATGAACCATTGTGATTAGATAAGTTAATGCAATTCAAATGTTTAATATTTTGTGGCATCTATTTTATACCCATAAGTTAATAAATTTATAAAGCAGGTTTATCATCTCACTTATTAATTGCATTGGTATATTCTTTGGCTCTTACTTCTGTTTGCCTATATAATCATAGTAAATATTGCAAAGATCACAATTTTATATTCAATCCCTTTTTGTATTTTATATGATCTCTTAATAATTTATAATCTATTAATTTATCCAGACTTTTGTTATTAGATTATCTAATATTTATATGCTTATCAATATAAATTTGTTTTTATTAATGTATTGTAAATTTTAGGATAATATGAAAGTTTGAACTATTAATCATTTCTATTTTTAACATATTTAATAACTGCCATCTTAGGTAATGATGGAATTATAATTGATATATTAAAAGAAGCAGGTGAAGAAATAGAAAATTTTTTAGCAAAGTTATATACCAAATGTCTAAATGATAAAGATGTACCAGATGATTGGAAGAATGCAGTATTACTATTAATATTTAAAAAAGGTGATAAAGAAGAAATTACAGACCTATCAGCCTTTTATCAGTTTTATAAAAAAATTTTACCAAGATAATTACAACTCTTGTACAGAGAACATTGGATTTCCACCAACCAAGAGAACAAGCTGGATTTAAAAGTGGTTTTAGTACAGTAGATTATGTCCAAGTATTGAGAGAAATTATAGAAAGGACAAATGAATATGAGTTGCCATTATGCTTTGGATTTGTAGATTATGAAAAGATATTTGATTCTATAAATATTTTTTCAGCGATTAAAGCATTGGATCATCAAGGTATAGATCCAGGATATTGTCATATTTTAAAGAATATTTATAAAAATGCAACAGCAACAATTAGATTACATAACAATAGTAGGAAAGTCAACATTAAGAGAGGTGTAAGACAGGGTGACTCCATATCTCCACAACTTTTTACAGCAGTCCTGCACAAAAAGTATTTTGTGGATTAAAATGGAAAGCTAAAGGACTGAAAGTAAATGGAGATTATTTAAGTCATTTAAATTTTGCAGATGATGTAGTTGTGTTTTTGCAAATAATGCTTTAGAGCTGCAGGAGTTATCAGATGAAAGTAGGACTAAAGATAAATGTTAAAAAAACTAAAGTAATGTTTAATGGATTTTCTCAAAATATGAAAATAAAGATTGATTATGATGAGTTAGAAGAAGTTTAACAATTACAAATACCTTGGTCAGATTATTAATACAGATGGAAACATAATTGATGAAATTAATCATAGAATTAAACTTGGTTGGAGTGTCTATGTGTTTGAAAAAGGTTTTTAATAAATGTGTTTTACCAGTTCTTACTTATGGATCTGAGACTTGGACACTTAATAGAAGAGCAATATAGAGACTTCAGACCACTCAAATAAGTATGGAGAGATCCATGTTGGAAGTAACAAGAAGAGAACGAAAATGCAATATATGGGTAAGAGAACAAACAGATGTTACGGATCTTATTGAAAAAATTAAGACTGAAGTGGAGTTGGGCTGGACATATTGCTAGAAGAGATGATAATAGATGGACAATTGAAATCTTAAACTGGATTCCAAGCTATTATAAAAGACCCAGAAAGAGACCACATGTGAGATGGATGGATGAAATAAGAAAGTGTGCAGGGGTGATGTGGAAAAGAGAAGCTAAAGATTGGAGAAGATGGGTTGAACTTGGAGAGACATTCATCCTGCAGTGGATTGATGATGACGATGACGATCTTTTGTACCCATGCTTGTTAAGGATTTTTTAGGATTTTTTTTTTTTTAATTTGTCTTCATTAATAAAATGCTTTAATATAATTTTATCTTCAACTTTTACTTTTGTAAATTTAATATTATATATATTATATAGGGTATATGAGCACAGACTTTCACATGACCCACTGCTCACCAATATCCGTATTTCATGCTAAACCAGCAATTATCTGTTGGTCCAGATTATCATCTCTACACATATATGCAATAAGTGCTAGGATATATATTAAGATAGCCAATCAATTATTAATATTATTCATAGTTCTTTTATTACCAACAATTAAAATATCAACATATCTTAAATAATGTATTATTTAAGCCAATAAACATCACATGACCACCTCTTATGCTTGTGTGGGGATTTTATATACAACCCTTCTGGCATCCATTGATTACTCTAGCTTGCTGTGTGTGGCAATATATATAGTGAGTTTTGCCTGTTTTAATGTATTATTTTTTGACTAATTATTTACCTCTTATGCTTGTGTGGGGATTTTATGCACAACCCTTCTGGCATCCATTGATTACTCTAGCTTGCTGTGTGTGGCAATATATATATAGTGAGTTTTGCCTGTTTTAATGTATTATTTTTTGACTAATTATTTTTTTTAATTATAATAGTTTCTAATTCGTTTATAAATATTGATAGCATTAAGCCACTAACCCATTCTTTATGTATATGCAAAATTCATTATTATATTTAAAATATAGCACCACTCAACCAATCCAACTATCTCCTCCTTGCATTTGTTATTTCCCATCATAGTAGCTGTTTCTCACATGATAAATTAGTCAACGGTTGTTTTCTATTCTATCATGTTAGCCACATGATGGCGCTATTTTTAGGTAAATTCCTAGAAATATACCGTTTTAGCAGCCTCACCCACCTAAGAGGCTTCTTTCTACGATAAAACACAAAGGGTGCTCGTGACGGGTTGGGCGACGGCCTCAGCAAACCTAAAAGGCTTTTTTCTACGATAAAACACAAAGAGTCTCCACTAGCTAGCCACTCTGGCTTTTTTCTATGCTAAAAGCACAGACAAATGCCTTTTTTTTTGTCTGCCGTAGTTGGTTGTGTTATTAACTTTATCGTAATGCTAGAATGTCTACTTGTGTGGATTTTAACCTGTTGTAATTATTTAAAATTTCATTACAAAGTTATTGTTTTTTTTCAAGTGCTCTAACATATTGTTACATTGTAACTTTATTAACAATATCCTGAAGGTTCCATTATGAATGTGTAACCCTCAAAAATTGCTTTTAATGGTGCACACAGCAGTATTTCGACAATCACGCGAAAAGTAATGTTTTCACAAGAATTTGTCCATGATATGTTATTTTTTATATATACACATTAACAAAAACAACACAGTTTCTGCTTAATTACTGTCAAACAAGGGTAAATTAGTTGGGTATCATTTTTAAATTTAGTATTTAAATAACGGTACTTTTTATATATACACACTAACAAACAGAATACACTTTCTGATTAATTACTGTCAAAAAAAAGCAAATTAGCTGGGTATTATTTTTAAATTTAGTATTATCATTAATAAAATGTTTTATATTCGTAAATTATCACTGATTTTTGATTTTAAACTTTTTAAAATAACATAGATCTTTTAAAGTTCATAGTATATTTTAATCTATGGTAATAAATTATATTTTTACATTAAAAACATCAATTGTTTATTAAGCAAACTCTGAATATATAATCACTTTAATTAAATGCTCATAATTTTTTTTTTTTGTTGTTGTTGACTTATAGAATATAGGCTATAAAAGTACTGGAAATGTTTTCTTTTTAGTTTGTTTTTTTTTTTTTGGATTAAAAATTTCTACAAATGAAAAAGATTAATTATATCCTTAATTACCATAAAATATTTTAATGATATATATAATTAAGCCAAGTAATTTTATTTATCATTTATATTTCTTCATTAACAATTTTGGAGTAGTGGTTATGGGTTTACTTATTTTTGAAGAGATTTTAAAATTTTTTATTTGGGAAACTGGCCACATTATTTGATTTTTTATATATTAAGAATTCTAATTATATAAATCATTTGTGGGGTGGGGGCTTTTTTATGATTGTTGCTTTAAAATTTACAAGTATCAGTTGATTTTTAAGGGACCAAGTAAACAAGATGGCACCTCGTTTTTTCAATTTGTTTTTTTTTTTTTTATTTATAATGTGAACAGTGATGAGATGCTCTTAACATTGTCGTATTTTGGTTCTATTTAGTGTGTTTCTTTGTGTCAGCAATGTTTTTGATAAATTGTCATAATGGTAATAATTTGGGACCTTCCTGTCACAGAAAGTGTGCGTTGATAGTCACAATATGATTCCATGCTACCAACATGAATAAAGTGTAAATATTGTATTTATATTTTTCCCCCTATTTTTCTTTTAATAAGTTAATCCAAAACAAGAAAAACTGTAAATATTGTGATTAATTTTTCCACATTGATTTTTTTTTTTTTTTTTTAAATAATAGTAATAAAATATAATTATTAAATACGTTTCCTAACAGGCTTTTTTTTTTTTTTTTGTAAACATTGGGGGGGGGGGGTTTCAAAACTAGGTTAGGTTTAGCAAAAATAGGGGCTGTTGTCTTGATTTACTTGAAAACTCACAAGTACCATTTTTAATTATAGGGAGTTGGAGAGGGATTTATCTTCATTGTATTTTTTAAATTTTATTATGGACTAAATGTTTAGTTCTAATAAAAAATAATTGATCATATTTAAACAGTATATGTGCTCCTCTATATTATTGTTTTTATAAAGAGTCAGCAGATGATCACATTTTTGCTAAGTACTTTAGTTATAATAATGAACTTTTTTATGAAAAGTCTTTTGGTGATCATTTTAAAGAAATGAAATGATGTTCAGTGGTAATGCAATTTTTTGTCGGTGTCCCCCCCCCCCCCCGTGTACATTGTGTGTAATAGGTCACAGTCTGTTGATAAATGTTGGTGAGAACAGAATACATATTGTGTATTTACCTGTAAATGTATAGTACTTTTGAATTATAGTATAAACAAAATTTTAAAAAAATAATAAGTATTAATAAATTGAGAGATACATTTTCTTTCGTTCATTGAAAAAGTAAGAATAAGAAAAAATAAAATAAATAATGAAATGTCTGACTTTCATTAAATTAAATATGCCCTAGGAAATGTTCTGTGTCTCCCCCTCCCCTCAAATAATTTTTTTCTTATAGAAACATAACAAATCTTATCAAGAAACTATATTTTGAATTATTTTATTTTAAAGTCAGTATTTATTTTAAGTAGGTTATTAAATTTTATTAAAAAATTTAATATTGTGCTTAGAAACATTTTATTATGTGAAAAACACATATCAAATTCAAAATGATAAAGAATAAAATATATGTACTTTCAACATAAACTGAAGAAATTTTATTAATAAACATGATTATGTACAATGCTCTGAGAAATGGAAAAACAATTGCTGCCATACTATAAAATTTATTTACAATTTTTTTTTTTTTTAAACATGATCGTGTAAAGCGCTTAGCAACAAAAGTGGTTGCTCTTGTATCTTAAAATGTATTGAAATTTATGATTTTTTTTTTTTAATAACGTATAATTGAAGTTATGTATATTGTTACAGCATAATTCATAGCTTCACTGTATATTAATTTAAGGATTATTAAATCCACTTTAAATTGTGTTGTTTGTTTGTTTTTTTTAACAATTGCAGGAATTATTAAGAAAATTTAAATCTTATGATTATCTTTTTTTTTATACAGGTATTTTTCCTCACAAAAGATTTAATGCTTATTTTTATTTATTAATTTTTTTAGTTTTATAGTGTGAAATTGCGAATTAATTACTATAGCAAAAAAAAATTTAAGCAAGTTTGAAATCTTTAAACACCAAAAGGGGATGGATATTTATCTAGTCATTTTAAATTGTTGTTTAGTGTTTAATTATATTTGTAAAGAGATTTAGAAGTGCTTATTATTATATTTTAAGTTAATTGGTAAAAGAGATATATGTGGCATCATAGTAATTAAAAAATGTTTATTTGGGAGAGGGGAGTTTTAATACATTTTATGAGTATATATAATACTAATAACAGAATTATGCAATATCTTTATTCTTAAATTGAAATCATACTTAATTTGAAGATATTTATTTCATAAAATCATTCCAACTGTCCTATAAATGAAACTTGATTCATCTTTAACAGATCTAAACAACATGTGTTATTCGCAGATAGTTTTTATAATTATGCATAGACAGATAAGTACGAAAATTATTGTGATAATATAAACAACATTTAGTACAGTATGTTGTATAGTGGAATGTGAAGATGGAATTAGTCACAAAGATATTAAAATAAGATAGCCAATGATTAACTGGATTTTAATAAAATAGGAAAAATGTTTTGTGGGATAATAAACATTCTTGATAAGTTTGATGTATGATATTATATGGATAGAAACTTGTATGATAGGAAATAAAGAATTGAAAATTATTGGAAGCCTTTGATTTTTAGATTTAAAGATTTACTATGATCAATTTAAAAAATATGTTATTAAATAAAATTGTGAAGGAGGTGATAAGAAAGTGATTCTGTGGTTGATATCAGTGAGAAAGGTAGAAAAAGGAATTAATTGAAATCCCAAGTTATGGTTTTGAAAATTAAAAGAATGAATAGAAAAAATAAGAGTTGTCGGTTGATCTACATGAACTGCCTTTTTTTTTTTTTTTTAAACCATTATTTTTGGAAGTAAGTGGTAATACAACTGTAATTAGAATTAAGTACACAATTTAAATTTAAATCAGCCTTACTGTTATTGACATATATATTTTGGTAAAAAAAAAAAAATTTTAAATGATTTTATGAAAGATATATCAGTTTATTTGTGAAGCATTCTGATTTGCTTGATGTTACAATTTTTTCTTAAAATGTTTCAGAAACTAACATCATTTTTGTGAAATCAACTTTAGAAAAATAGATAAATCTAAATTCTCCATATTGATAAGTAATTGGATATTTAGCTTTTATTTGCTCATAGAGGAAAAAATACCAGTTTAATTTGGATTGTTGACTATAAAATTAAAAAATGTATTTGTAATATGGTATGACTTTTACTGCTGCTGGGCAAGATATCCTAAATGGATGCTGAGCTTTATTAACAAATTTGAGAATCAAATGGTGTATATCTTAAGTTTTGAGATGTTGACAAAAAAAAAAAAACATTGTAAAATATTTTTTATTTACTTAATGTTGTTTGTTTTAATTATAAAAATAATTCAGTTTTTTTTTTTTAAGAAAAATATTTTATTCATAAAAAAATATATATATTATAAAATTAATAATAATGGGCTTGCTTTGTATGTGTGTGATATAAAATGGCATATATAAATGCAATTTTTGTGCACTTTTTAATTTTTTGTTATTG
Source organism: Epiperipatus broadwayi (assembly GCA_028023455.1). Lineage (NCBI taxonomy): Eukaryota > Metazoa > Onychophora > Udeonychophora > Euonychophora > Peripatidae > Epiperipatus > Epiperipatus broadwayi. Next base: position 8,114,995 of record JAQFVV010012428.1, on the reverse strand, counting down.
AACATTACAAAAATGAAAGTTGGACAAATAAATAAAAAATTTGATCATTATTGGTATAAGTCAGGCATGTCAAACTCATTCAAACAATGGGCCACTTTATGCTACTGGTAAGATTCTCGCGGGCCACATCACACAAATTTTCTTAAAATTGTATTTTGAAAGTGAAAATGCAGGAATATAGATAGGGTAATTAAAGCATATTATGTAGTTTAGTGAATTCACTTCAATAATATACAATTGATATAGTATTGCTTTTATTTAAACATTTATTTTATCTGATTACATATTTATAAAACTACAATTTATTGTTTTTACTGGAAACTTGCCAGCGTTTTCCTCTTACTAGTTTTTCAATATCTGGATTCAAAGACTGAGAACAAGCAATTTTCATTATGGCAGATAGATGTTTATCAGTTAATCTTGATCTGTAAGCTGTTTTATTTAATTTCATGCATGAAAATAATTTCTCACATAAGTATGTACTTCCAAAAAAGCTTAAAATTTGTGCAGCAAATTTTTTAATTTCCGGGTATCTTTCACCTAAATAGGAATAAATTTTCGGAGTTCCTACTTCTCGATATTTGGTTTTTAAAATCGAATCATTCTGGAAATCAATTAATTCCAGTTGTATCGAAGTCGGAGCTTTTTCGACTTCAAAGGCAAATGGTCCCGTGAAAAGAGAAAAAATTTCTTCGAACTCCTTGAAATCATCAAAACGTTTATCGAATTCGTCTTTTATTTTTTCAATTTTTGCAGAGTGATGTGAAAACGAGCAACTTTGATTTTGTGCTTTTAACTGCTCACATGTAGGAAAATATGTCAAAACGTTCTTTTGCAAATGATTTTTAAACAAATTCAGTTTTTGTACAAAGCTTGCAACTGCATCATACATATTCGTTATCAATTGATCTTTGCCTTGCAATGTAATATTAAGATTATTCAGATGGCCTGTAATATCTATTAAAAATGCTAGGTCTTGTACCCACAATGGATCTTTTATAATTGATATATTTTCGTTGTTTTCATCTTTCATTTCAAAAAATAATATTATTTCCTCCAAAATCAGATAGAAGCTCTTTAAGACATTGTGGCAGGACAACCAACGAACTTCTGTGTAATAAGGAAGATCTTCGAATTCGGATTCTAAATCTTTAAGGAACGAAGTAAATTGGCGATGGTTAAGTGCTCTTGATCGAATAAAGTTGACTATCTTTGTAACTGTTTTAAGTACTTGATCCATTTTTAATAATTTTAAACAGAGAACTTGTTGGTGAATGAGGCAATGAAAAGCTTTGATTTTCGGTTTATCTGGATATTCGTCTTGTAATTTCCTTGCTAGTCGTGACGCAAAACCTTTAGTTTCACCTGTCATCGATTTAGCACCATCAGTTGTAACAGAAACAAGCTTGTCAACAGGCAAGTTAAGTTTTTCTAAAATGCTCCATACGGCATCAAAAATATCTTCACCAGTTGTTGTTCCGTGAAGAGGGATGAATTCCAACAATTCTTCGGTGATCCTCATGTTATTATCGCAACCACGAAAAAAAACAGCAACTTGTGCAACATCTCTTATATCCGTACTTTCATCAATAGCAATTGAAAAGAACTGGATTTTGGTAGATATTTTCTGTAATTGCGAAGTGATGTCATCTGCCATTTCAGTAATTCTATCTGCCACCGTATTTCTTGATAATGAGATGTCTCGAAACGCTTGTACTTTTTCTGGACAGACAAATTCGGCAGCTTTTATTATACATTCCTTGATTAAAGAACCATCGGTGAATGCTTTTGAATGTTTTGCTAATAAATAGCTTATTTCATAACTAGCTCTTGTTACTGATTCATTACTTTTTATAAATTTTGTAAGCACTCCTTGCTGGCTACTTAATGAATTCTTCATTGTTTTTAATTTTTCTTCTCTTATTTTAGCTTCAAAACACGAAAATTGTTTTTCGTGATTAGTGCTATAATGTCGCTTAATATTGTATTCTTTAGCAACACTAATAGTTTCTTTGCAAATTAAGCACGTAATCTTATTGTTCACTTCCACACAAAAATAATTCAGTTCCCACCTTTCTTGAAATTTTCTTCCCTCGTCATCAATCTTTCGTTTTTTATTTAGCGTTGGAAGTGGCATTTTCTGTAATAAAAATAGAGCTTTAGATTTAAATTTTTAAAATTTAAAAAATTGCAACTACGTTTATGCAAAATACGCTTCGTAAAAATTTAACGCTACTCTAGTATTTAAATGTAAAGAGAGTGCTGCTATCGATTCTCGCTCCTGGAATTATGCTCGATAAATGGAGGTAGCTATAAAAGGTACGGATTACGTTTTTTCTCTCTCTCTCAGTCCTGACTTCCCAGCACAGAGCAATTAAGATAGAGATGTGACAAAGAAGAAAGCTGTGCATAAGGCCGTAGGTTAGAAATGGTCGAAGCCACTAAAGTTTCCCAAGGCCAATTCAAAGAAAAAAACAATATCTGCAGATAGGATTGCTACGTTGGTGGCGCGAATAGCTGACTAATGTATTTATGTTCTCGGAAGCACAGCAGCACATTATTAACGTTGCCAGCTTTGGTATTCACATATCTCAAATGCTTCATCATCATAAAGGCATAAGCTATGCGTGTAACCGAGAATTATAAATTAGCTATGTATGTAGACAACAATTACTGTATATATTTTAGTTCATGTAATTAAATATAAGAGCTTTTTAAAAAAAATTAATTTATTGTTTGCAACATATCGTTCTGTTTTCATTTTATTACATAGCATCTTAGACGAGGGCCATGAAAAATCCTTTCGAGGGCCGCATGCGGCCCTGGGGCCGCCAGTTTGACATGCCTGGTATAAGTGATTGTTGTTTGCCACCCATTTAACATAATTTATTCCTGTTTTCAATATTAATAATTACATAATAAACTTTAATGAGTCTTTTATATCATGAAGATGCAACAGATATTGTGTTTTTTTAATGGTCAAATACAAAAATATTTTCTCTTATCTAACATTTTCAAATTTCTATTGAAATTGTAAAATTTGATTTAAAAAATATGTTGTGTATGTAAAAAATAAAAACTTGATCTTTTTTTTAATATATTTTTTTTTTTTGAGCAAGATAAGTATATATATAAAAACATGTCACAAAAATTATAAAGATATATATATATATATATATGGTTGGTAGATCCAATTCTATGTTTACCTTTATATGAACATATTAAATAACTTTTACTTTTTAACTGTCATTAAACACAGTAATCTTTTTTTTTTTTTTTTTTAACTTAAACTTTTTTCTATAGTGATTTCATTATCTTTGCTTTTATGGTCAGCATTCAGACTTAACAATCTCTCTTTTTTTTAAATGTCAGTGCTGGTGTTTTAGTTCTTGGATATTTATTATTCTAATTAATTTATGTAAGTCTGAAATTTATTTATCAAGGTATAGTACTTATGTAATTAAATAGAACAGATTTTCATATATGTGCTGTACTAATTTATATAAGCTCAATGATGCGACGTTGAGTACAGGAAAACAACCAAACCCAAGATAGAGATTTTATAAAGACAAGAGTGGCTGTCTTATCTTTAATCTAAATTCTTATTTATATAGACCTCTCAAACCAAGATGCTTCAGATTGATCTATATAAATCAGAATTTAGGTTAAAGATGGTAGGACAGCCACTCTTGTCTTTATAAGTTTCTATCTTGTGTTTGAGTTTAAGAATTTTCTGTACCTAACACAGCATCGTTGAGCTTATATAAATTAATACAGCACTTATGTGAAAAGGTGAAAATCTTTTCTATTTAATTTAAGTTTTATATGTAAGTAGTCATAATCTCTAGGCTATATTATCAATGTATTTACATAAATAATTCATTATATATTATTTTTAAGTGAATTAATTGAAAATGTATTAGGATTATAGTCTGTAATTTTCAAGTTCAATAAGTATGTAAACTTAACTGATGTTAATTGATTAGTGATTTCCAGTTGTTGGCATATGTCCCATCTTTTTTTTTTTTTTTTACTAAATATATCTCGACATTTTTTTTTTACAGGAGCACCAACAAGTTTTGCATTTGCAGGATATGGTGTACCTCCACCTGTTCCAGTTCTCCCACCACCTGCAGTTGTTACTAGTGCTAGTGATGTATTTAGTGCTGCCACAGCAGGAGTCACAACACAAACTCAGTTAGCTTCTACTCCTGTTGCTGTTAGTACAAATACAGCAACAACACCTTCAACTACAGTAACTGCTGTAGCAGCACCTGTCCCACCTCCAACTGTAGCTCAACCTCCTAAATCAGATTATTCTGCATACAGTACCCCTTTTGGTAAGTTAATTTATTATTAGAAAATATTCATTATATTAAATTTTATAGATTTTGTATGAAACCCATAATTTTGTGTGGGGAGAGTTTGTGGCATCAAGTCCTGACTTATGTAAATCCATACTTATGCAATAAAATATCTAATATAAGCAAAGTTTATGAAAGTACAATAAAGTACTTGAAATACACTATACCATTCAGAGTTGTATAATAATTTATTGTAACAATAAAAAAGAGGCAAAACTCTCTATATTATAACAGGGCGGTCCTTTTCAGACCTCGAGGAAGTCTCATCTAACTATAGTCGGACTTAGGGTCTTCTTATAGAATGCCATGGATGAAATGATGTATAATGTAATCCAATCCATTCCTCTATTAAAATTCTCGTTACTCTCAGAATTCGAGCTCAGGGTAGAAATTGCAATTGACTCTCTTCAGGCATTTCCACAACTATTCCATAGTAATGATAAGTTATATATAACTTCTTTATAAATATTAAAATATTATGTTAATTTAACATATATATATACGCAAGTATGTATATTTATAATTGTTGGTTTTATAACATAACTAAATAAAATAAACAAATGAGACCTGTTTAATTTTAAAATCAAGTTTAACATATTTATTAATCTGTAATAGAAACAAAAATATTATCACGTAAACAATAAAAAAGTATTAAAATTTATGACTATAACCTGTGCTTATATATATAATACAATAATAAACTATTTATGTATATATAACTTCAAAATTATGTGTACAATAAGAATAATATTATATGTCATAAATCTATGTATAGTGTCATTAAAATGATTCTGTGCATGTTATATGTTTGTACAAGATATTTACGTTAGTGATTAAAAAGAAATTATGATAGATGTCAAGTAATGTTCAATTTGGAAAATAATAAACTTACTTCCAAATTGAAATGATTTAATTTTTTTTTACCTTAGTCAATCGTCGCTTTGATCAATACATATGTAAACATCAACACCTAAATTTTATTAAAATAAATAATAATAAAAGTGTTCAATTTGTTAGTTCTTTACTTATCCTGTTAAAATCAATTTAATAAACAAAGTAATTTTTCCACGTAAATAATATTTATCCACAAAGGAAATAAAGTTTAAGAGTTAATAAATTACACAACTATATATTCCATGACGTGAAAGAATAATGGTTTTACGTTCCTCCTTAGATAAAATAAAACGATCATAAATATTGAAAGATAAAGTTCATGGGTGAACATCCTTCAAAGAGGCAATCCAAATATTCATCCTTTTAGATGTTTACGTAGTAAATAATTAACATCTTCAGTAAAATGCTCCATTATTAAAGCAGGTTTTATTAGAAATTATGATGATTATATCTTTAACCCTTCAGGCGACTAATTTATCATTCGCCGCAGGTGGTAACACTCAAAGCTTTTGATTGGCCGATGCACAAAATAATGTGTCAATTTTTCAAAAGTTATTGACCGTTTATTAAATATATTCACTTTAGTTTCGTTTGTAAAAAGTATATTAGTAATTTCTCACATTATAAAAATAAACGAAAGTTTGTTCAAAAATAAATTTTGATTTTTAATTTTAAAAATATTCGTTACGGTTGACATGAAAAGAAACGTCAATCATCAATTTCACGTTATGATTTTTTTTCCCTACTTTGCAATAAATAAATAATTCTTGCTAAAATCTTAACTATTTTTGTAAAATAATATTTATTTTTGACATATTATATGAAAATAATTTGTATTTTATTTGTATTTCATCAAAAAATATTTTAAAATGCTCTAAAACATTCGTTTATCATTTTCAAAATAAAACAAAAGCGTTCGTAACTTTTTAATTTTTGGCAGCCATATAAAAATTTAAACAGCCAATAAGATTCAAGAAAAGATGATGAGATGGCGGAGCTTTTCCATTTTCTTTTGTTTACAAAATTTCAACAGCCAATAAGATTCAAGAAAAGATGTGAAAAGGCAGTGCTTTGTTTTTGTTTGACATAAATCGTCTTTTTATTGATTTTTTACTTGTAAAATAATTCAATAGATGGCAGTATATTATAAAACTTTTTGCGTTCTAAAAAATGACGTCAAAACCGTAAACGTAGTACAAAAACTAAGCAATTTACAGTGATGTCAAATTTCCTCGATTAAAAACGAGCAGGTCAGTCTAAAGGTTAAATATTCATCCTTTTAGATGTTTATGTAGTAAATAATTGGCATCTTCAGTAAAATATTCCATTATTAAAGCAGGTTTTATTAGAAATTATGATGATTATATCTTAGGCATTAAGTAGGAATAAATTTACATCTTTAGATTATAAACATCAGCAGAAATCCCTGACATTAATTGTCTAGCCAGAAAACATTTTCATAAATTTTCGACTTCTTAAACAGATAGTTTGAATAAACATTTCGAAGAAGTTGCGTTCTCTTAAAACTTTGACAATTTAAATACTTTTTTTTAGTTCTTTACAAATATTAAAAATTACTTCTTATAAAGAACATATAATAATGTTCATAAGTAACTTAACTATTTTCTTAACTTAAAGAAAGTTTTGAAATAGTGAATCTTCTTTTTTTTTTTTAAATATATTCTAAATTCGAACATATTTAAATTTGCCAACGTAGTTATTGCTTCGATAACTAAACAGAAGATTATTATATAACAATTTCAGTTCGTTTTTATATTTCTAAAAACATATCACATAAATGCTCACGCTCTTTATTGTTTAAATGTACTTAAAATTTGTAATGAACTCCAAACATTTATTTCCTTTGTTACAATAATAAAATGCGAAGTTGACTTAAGGTTTTGTCAATGTCAAGTTGTGATTAGTAAAAATACCATTAGTTGGAAACATTTATTTATCTGTGCATATAAATAAATTAAACTAATTAATTTTTTTAGAATTATTCTTTTAATGTTTAATTAATTTACATATATATATGATATGATATGAAAAGCTAAGTCCATATTATTTATATCTTTTGTTGATTTGATATAGGCACAATTAAATTCATAAACAAGCATAAATTATTTTAGGTGAGGCTCATGTGGTACCCTCACATTATGTAATAAGCAAGTTTAGGAAATTGTGATCATATGATGTTTATTGACTTAAAAAAAAAATCTTATCTTAGATTATTAGCTAACTAACCAATTAATCGTAAAATAGTTAATTGCATGTTATCTATTATTTAAAATATTATTAGAAATAGGATGTATAATAATATATGTTTTATAAAATTTATTTAATTCCTGTAATGTGCTGAAAATACAATTATCAGAAAACACATAAATATGTCTTATCAATATTCAATAATAAATTTTGATATATACATAAATCATGCAAAATCTTAGGAAACATAAAGTTGGGAACCAACTATTTCTGAAACTCTTTACTATATAATATTTGCTTTTATTTTTTAAATTCTTCGTATATTGATGTTATCTACAGTAGCTGTGTTATCTGAAACACTTAACTTATTTATAAGTTCAGGATAATATTTCAGGACTAAATTATATTCTCATTTTAAATTTAGAATTTTTAATAAATAAGAATGGATATTTTTTTTATTTATTTTCGCTGTATAATAGCCCCATCTCTTACTAATTACATTGCATTGTTTGTATGTATGATATATATCATTATCAATTCACTGCAGGATGAAGGTCTCTCCCAGTCCAATACATCTCCGATCTTTAGCTTCTCTTCTCCACATCACCCCTGTACACTCTTATTTCATCCGTCCATCCAATATGTGGTCTCTTTCTGGGTCTTTTACAATCTCTTGGAATCCAGTTTAAGATTTCAACTGTCCATTTCAATGAGGTCAGTAACACCTGATTGTTTTCTTACCCATACATTGTGTTTTTGATCTCTTTGTTACTCCCAACATGCATCTCTCCATACTTTGAGTAGTCCGAAATTATTATAGGCCCTTTTTTTCCCCCCTGTACCTTTTCAGTGTTTCGGACTATCTACCTCCATTAGTCTTAATATTGAATCCTCAATTTTATATCTTTTGCTAACACCTAGTTTCTGTTATCATAAAGATAACTACTGAACTAATATTTTAAGCTTTCAGTAAGATAGATGATTCAAGTAACAATAGCTAATATCAATAAATATATACAATAATATGTGTGGGAGTTAATGTCAAGACTGTTGCCTCATAGAACACTGAAACTGGGGGGTATTTTATTTTAATGCTAGGTCTTTTTTGTGTTAATCTTCTGATTTTAATCTTTCTAATGGACATGGGCTTAGTAAAAATGGCGGAATATTTATATTTGCTAAAGGTAGATAATATTATTTGATAGAATTATGTTCCTAAATAAATCTCATGGGTAATTTTTTCATCTAGGTTTATATGTTATGTGATTCAATATAATAAACTTTTCTACATATTGTACCAGTCAAAACATGTTGATCCATCTAACATGAGCTGGAACTCACGAAATGTATTTTAAACCCAGTCAAGCCCGAGATTTAGGTCAGGGACCAACCTGGATTCGAACCCATTCTCTAAGCCTCAGATTAAACATCTAATAAATAACATATAATGATAGCACACGAGAATTTACTCTAAAATCCAGCCCATTAGCAACCACTTAATAAATAACATATAATGATAGCACACGAGAATTTACTCTAAAATCCAGCCCATTAGCAGAGTGGAGAAGACAATGAAACTCAATATTAACTACATTATAACTTAACTACAATAGGCATACGCATGATTGTACGTGTGGAAATGGAGAAACAGGAGTTCGAACTATTCAAACAAGTTAGATAATAAAACAGTTTAATAACATGATAAATTATTTACACACATTAATGTATGCGTGAATGAGCGATCTACCAAACGGTAGATAATTACATATTGAAATTCATGCTAAGGGTTCTCGTATGATCTTTTCTCTTTTATTAATTAAATAGCATATATAATTTAACACACATCTTTGGTGGGTACGGTATTAAGATGCCAATTATTTATTAAAAAGATTACATAATATTGCTATTAACATTTTGGTTTACGGTTCTGAAACACAGTGACTAACGTATTATTTCGGGAAGCATTCTGAGATTCATTACCCATATAAGAGAAACTATTTTCACACCATTGAGGTCGTGAAAATAAATAAAATACATTTGAAAAATTATATTTGTTTATATGACAAACTATGTATTGAAAATTCTTTTCATTAACATTAGTAAAAAGAATGCTTTATTTCCCCAAAGCATATATTCTTAAATACAGAAACAACAAATTACGACAGAGGGATTGTATAAGATTGAAATAACATTATTAATAAAATTGGTAATATTTGGCATTTACATAGATTTTTGAGCAGAACGCAATTTTAATATTATAACATTAAAACTAGGTCACGAAGTAAAAGAAATAATATGAAGTGGCGGTACTGACATAATGGTGAAGAAATAACAGGAAATGTTGTGCTTTTTATATGGAATAGATGGTCCTGGGAAGCTCAACTATCCACAGGACAGAACATGAAGAAAATCTATGGGTCCAAACTTGCTGCAATCCCCAGATTAGAAGTACATAATATATATATATATTCATGACGATAAGCCGAATGTCAGTAACGCAGTACGGATAAATGACATTGAATAAGATCTACTGCTTTAATAATAAATGACCCCTGTTTGACTGCCATAATTTAGACAAATAATACGCTATGCTGCTATAGTATATACACATACAAGATTTTATTTAGTAAAAGAAACATTAAAACTTACTCCCTTCCCTTTTCTGCTATTTAAAAATAATTCAATCCCACCTTCGTGAATTTTATAATAACTAGAATATTTAAATATTTGATGTTTTAAGAATATGAAAAATAAAAGAAAGTAAGCAGTTGTATAGAAAACATCTAATAGGTCACCTTTTCAGAATTTGAATAAATAACATTTTAAAAGATTTCAAAGCGTTAATTAGCTTAAATGATGGATTTACCCCAGGTAGAATTACTTTTTCTATTTGGAGTTGAACAAATAACAATTTTTATAATAAAAACCAACATAAATTGTTGGTTCGTAAAAACAATCTGGTGAGCGTATTAATTAATCATAAATTACATTCTAAGGGGATGTTAATAATCTTAATTCTTGGAGGTTTACTTAAAAAGGGAAAAGAAAAGATTTTTAGAATCAGCTCGTCAGGTTGCTTGAAATTGGCATATTAATAATAACTAAAACAGACATATAAAATCATAATAAATACATATAAATAAATGACCGCACCAAAGTTAAAGAAAATTAGAGCATATGAGAGAGAATTAGATTTATAGAAGTTATTTGAGAGCAAGCCACATTTTTACATAGTATAAAGATACAAAGTTAAATCAGTCGTGAAAGAAATTTTGATGAGATTATTTCAGGCAGCATAAAGATCATTCATTACCTTGCACAATTTTTTAAAGAGTCCATTTTAAAAAGTCATTTTCTACACAGCAGTTAGGGATCCATGCGAGTTCTTATGTGACAGCAAGCTTCTGATCAGCATTCTTAAGTTCTCAGGTCGGGCTTTGATAGCGGCAGATGACCTCCACAGCTGATTCGCTTTCTACTCAATCATCATTTTTAAATTTCAAACCTGCGTGGGTCATCTTGACAACACAGTTCTCTCAATAGCAGCTAATATTTGATGTTTTAAAATCAGCCCGTTTTATACTCCTCTCAAGTATTTGAGGAATGCTTTTAATTTCTTATTTCTAGCTGATACTCTAATCTCCGATCTAACAAAATCTTACATTTCTTTGTCCATTGTTTTTGAAGATGCAGTCGCTAGATAATTTCCAAAAATATATTCAAATTTATTTCCAGATTGGAAATAGATTTGACAAAAATGTTTATTACAAAATTAAAATATATTAATCACATTCCCATTTTATTTTCAGTAAAAACTTTAATTAAAATTCCTTCCCAGACTAAAACAATATTATATTTCCACCCTTTCAATTATTTTTGTACAATTAACGGTTGCATCTTCCATCTTGGATTTTACAAAATCTACAGTTTAATATAAAAGAAAAGAAAAAGTTTTATAAGCGACATATGATAAAAATGTTTATAAAATTAATATTTTGTTAGTATGTTTGCTCCTATAATATATATCTGAGCCGCACCTATGTATTTTATTTAATGTGAAGAAAAAATTTAATAATAATAAAAAATGTATATTGAAAAGCTAAAATTTATAATTTTTGGGTGCACTTCTCAGAAATATATATACACAACTAAAGGAGCAGAATGGGACATATGGTTTGAACATAGGTTAGTACTTGGTAAGTGGATAGAACCATGAAGCTCAATCTTAAACTAAGATTGACTGCTTCAATATTAAGAATTTTTAGAAGACAGTGAAATCTCCAAGTGCCATTATTTCATTTAGCACTCTTGCTCGTATCATTATTCAATCACAAGGCAGATGAAAATAGAACCAATTTTGTTTGTGGCCTAAGTCAGTTGTTGTACAATCAAATACAAACAATAACGTTGTGAGATTCAACATCACTTTTACAAAGGTATTTCTGAGTCTGATTCATATTGGCCGTAAGTAATTTTTATAAGTAGAATCTCTTGAGTATTTAATTTAATACCTTATGGAAATTCATGTGGGTATTCTATTTAATGAATATTACTTAAAACCAATTTGAATCAAGCTGTAGAAATATCTTTATAAAATTGATGTTGAATCTCAGAAATGTCAATGATTATGTTTTCTTGCTTAATAAATAATTCAGCTATAAATAAAATTGGTTCCACTTTACTATGCTTTGACATTAAACAATGACAGAGAATAGTTGTTTAATTAAATTTAACATAGACAGAGCTTGGAGATTTTTATTCCTCGTAAAAATTACAAAATTAATTAATAAACAGGCAAAACTCTCTATAGAGTATTAAAGTTGTAAATATTAATTCTTATTAAGCGTGATGTCAGCACGTAATACTTATATAAGGCTAAAACCTTATTACATGCGCTTTGAGTACTTATGCACAAGCCTTCTGGCATCCGTTGATTACTCTGGCTTGCACTGAGTGGCAATACTATATGGAGAGTTTTTCCTGTTTAATAATAGTTATAAGAAGCATAAGGAATGGTGATCGTATGATGTTTATTGGCTTAAAATTAATTAATATAGTTAATTACATTGTTTTTATGCTTACTTCAACAATAAGAAATTGTAAGAACATCTTTATCAATGCTAAAATTCATATGACAAATAAAGTATCCACTTAATTTTTCAAAAGAAATATTTTGGCTGAACTATATGTTTTATAAATATTGGTGACAGAAATATGACTTAACTAAAAATTGTATATACTCTGATCATATTCTGCCCGTTGGTGTAAATACGCATTAGTGGAAAGCAGTTTCACATTGGCATAATTATTATTTATTATTCTTTGTAAGTTTAAATTTTAATGAAGAAACTGGTTTTATAAAGTAATTCAAAGTTGGTTTGGAATAAAGTATTATTAATTTCATTTTTCATGCAATTTCATAGCTGCATAAAAAATCAAATTTTTAGGCAAAAATATGGATTGAAGAGTATAAATTTGAATGTAATTCATGAAAAAGTATTCTAAATAAACTTTTTTAAAATAAAGCAATTGGGTGGCAGATGTACTAAAGTATTTGCTAGTCTTTGAAAAAATAACTTTAAAAAAAAATACTTGGTCATAATATTTTAAAAAATGTCATGTATTTTTAAAAACTTAAAATTATTTTAAATTATTCATCTTTTACTACATCTTTTTTTTCTTGTAAATATATGATTTTATGTAAAGTTTGACTACTGTATTCTCACCATTAATTTTTTATCATGTTCTTGGAAATTAAAAAACGTTGAGAATCATATATGCACCTGGGTCTCGTTTTATGCAATAGATAGGTTCCTCAGAAAATGCACACAAAAGAAATCGCACAAAAATAGACTTAACCTACCTTGAAAAATGGGGGATAGGGGTTGTAATTTTCAAAATTGCATAAAAGCAAAGAAGGAAAAATTACTTTAAAATTCGCATTAAAAAAATAAGGAAATAAAGTATGACTAATAAAAAATTTCAAATATTTGAAAAAAAATAATACAAGACAAACTTTTTTTTACTTTTTTAACTACAGTGTTTGATTTTACATTTTTTCATATATATTTTAATCATTAGCGGTTATTTGGCTATTTGACAATACGCATCCGTTTGTGAACTGTTAAGAAATCAGATTCGTCGTGTGACATACAACTAGCGCCACTTTCAGTCTTGAGCTGTGTTAATGGTTTTTTGTTTCTATATTAAAAAAATGAGATCATAATCAAAACAAAAAGATTATAGATTATCATTAGAAAGATTATTTTCAGTTTATAAAATCTTCGTTATTATTTATTTCTGTTATAATTAACAAAATACATTTTAAAAGTTTTAAATTTTTGAATATTTATTGCGATATTTTTATATGTAAATATAAATCTATTATTATTATTATTTACTCATTAGTATAAATAGGTTATTTACATAGAAGCTAATATTCTAAATACAGCTTCAGGCCATATTCATGTTAGCTGCTAATTTAAATTTCTTGATATCTAATAAATATAATGAAATATGAAATATATTAAGAAGAAACATGACTCACATTAAAATAATCCGCATAAAACGAGACCCAGGTGTATACATTATATAATGTGATTTTTAAATAAATACATATTGTAATGGAAAAATAAGTTTATATATATGCAGTTCCATTTTAGTCAGGAGCATAATGTCTCAACTGACAAATAAATATGCATGTTCTTTACAAATATTATTTAAAAAAGGTAATTGTTGTTGATTTTAAACATCAATACATCTTTCATCTCTTTTTACATAACAGATAGTATAATTTCCACTTAAGATGCTATTCAAGCATTAATACAAGTTCCAATTTATGTACCATGCACATACATAATTCTTCCATTACAGCTAACAAATCAGTTATGGATGTGAGATGAAATCATGAATTAAAAATCTTTAAAAGTAACATGACTTTCTTGTGATGTCATCTAATTACAAGAATAACAAAATTAACTTGATTTATTTTATGAATTCTTATAATAGCTATCTTTTTGAAAAAAATTAAATTGAAAATAGATTAAGAAAACAAATTATTAAATATATATGCAATCTCATATTTGTCTTTTTATTAGACAACTTTATATTATATATCAGAAGGAAAACTAACATGATATTTAGATTATATATTAAATTTATTCCTTAAGTGCACTTGCTGTTCTTTGTTGTTTTTACTCTCTGTCTTTCTTGTGAAGGAGCATTTGAAATTGGAGCAGATTCCTCAACAGTTGATCTATGAATTTTGGCACCAATAAAGATGATAGTTTTCGATTTGATTGTGTACATCTCATCATATTAGTTGATCTATGAATTTTGGCACCAATAAAAATGATAGTTTTTGCTGTGTCCAGCGGCACTCTATTGCTCGCTGGATTGCAAATATCAATAACCCAAATATATAATAATTAATCAGGCAGCTTGGCAAGTAAATTTAAATAACGAAGATTTATTTACAGAGTTGTATACAGTATAATTATAAACGAGTTAATCACTCTTGTCAATATATAAAAAAATATACCTATTATACACACGCTATTATTATATATAAATGAGGGCCCGAAGGCGTACAAAAATAATAATGAGATCAGTCCGACCTGTTATATAGTCCCTAGGTTTACTTTGGCACGTCCGGAGGTAAACCTCTCCGCAAGGCTAAGTGAAGGAAGGAGCTGACTGGAGCACCCGAGGAAATGACACATCTATCTTTTCAGAGCTTCACTTAGCAAGTGTCATCTCGGTTCAATTCTAGATCTATTATTTCTTTCCTTGTTTTTCGAGTAGCCTTCCTTGATTGGCCATCTGCTGTCCATGTGATGGTCATCTCTTTGGTTACTATTCGATCCCTGATTAGATAATGCCATGACTTTAGAATTGTCTATTTTAAGCAATGGCTTTGTTTACATTATCTTAATCCTTCTTGGTAAATTACTTTATGGTTTCTCATTAATTAAACTATTTAATTAGTCTAATGCTTTATCAAATATTGTGAATGCCCTTGGCATTCACACGCATACTTTTACTTTAGCATTAATATATCATTTATTACTTATAATACACAATTAGCAATTCGTTTAGTTTTACATTTATAATTATTAACTAGAATACGTATTTTGTGTATATGTACATATACACACACATTTAGCAGCTTTCGATTTGATTGTGGGTGAATGATTGTGTACATCTCATCATATTATAAACCCAATAGAATAATTTTATGCTATGATATTAAAGCTCAATCATTCTTGAGGAAGCATACATTTAGGTTACCATAATCAAAACAAAATTTATTTCTCAAAAGTCTTATATAAGATTGCACAATTATGATTTCTTATCATAGGTTTTAATAACAATATTATTAGGCTACAATATGGTCTTCCGTTTTAAAGAATGCTCTTTTATAAAGATTTATATCTCATTAATGATCATATTCAAGTAGAGAAAAAGATACAACAAATTTATAAAGGTGACTTTTTCTATGGATCTTACATAATATCTTGTAAATATTTATTTAAAATATGTTCTTAAAACTATCAATTAATACTAAAATACTTTTTACTCATAGAAATGTATGCTATTATTTTGTATATCTATTATCTTATGCCCTCAGACTGGAGTGACAAAAATATGTTAAAATCTTTTCATTATTGACATAAATAAATTTCAAGAAACAGTATTAATCTTGGGAATGCTCTCTGTTAATTGTTTTCCCATTTTTATTTGTATTTTCAGACAAATATAAATAAATTGCACAAATTTCAGTGATAGTATACATTTATCACTGCATGTGTGTTGATATTAGTCAAATAATGCATATTAATTTAAATAAAGCAACATTCTCAAAGCACATTTATATAGCAAAACTTAATTATGCTAATTAATTTAGAGACGATATTTGATTAAACAGATGCATATATATATATATTGTTTTTTTAAATAATATTACCTTTTTGTTTTTTTACTTATGTGGGTGCTTGTCTTATAGATAAAAATGCCGTTGGATGGCGCCGTTTTCAAGCTAAAACTATAAAATATGACCATTCCCGGGCCATTGATTATAATAATTTTGCTGTGCTTTTTTGTAATGCGAAAATAAAAACAAAATCGTCTTTTATAAATATTATTTTTTATTAACGTATACATTTTAAATGATAATAATAAATGTAAAATAAAATCAACAAATTACAATTTGATTCGTGTTTTTTCTATCGTATATTTTTTTAATTGTGTTACGACTTTTTTTTATCGGATATTTTTTTACTTGTGTTACGGCTTTTTTTTTATCAATTTTCTATCGGATATTTTTTTACTTGTGTTACGGCTTTTTTTTATCAATTTTCTATCGGATATTTTTTTACTTGTGTTACGACTTTTTTTTGTTGTTTAACTAAAAAATAATAATCGTAATAAAAAGTAAAATTTCTTAGTCTATTTTTTAGTCTTCGTTTTACTTTTTTTTTTTACAGACAAAGAGATATTACGGCTATTTCTTACTTTAAATAGAATGACAAAAAGTAAAAGTTGTTACGGTTAGTTTTAGAGTTAGGGTTAGTGTTCTGTTGTTTGTAATGCTAAAATAAAAAAATTCAAAATCGTAACCGTATTCGGACAAAATAAAGAAACTCAAACTTTTTTTAACAACAACAAACACATATAAATGTCTTCTTTACTTATTAAACATGTTTATAATATTTGCTTTTTATGAAATTTACAAAAAATCGTGTATATTTGTACTTTTCTTATTGGATGTTTTTTTGGTACCGCTCTTTTTTACTTCAAAAATATACACACGGTATATTGTCTCATGGAATGTTACGAACAGTACGTTACTTGACGCGTTACCTAATTACAACTTACTAAAAACATAGATATTTAACATTTTCCTAATTAAAACTTCAATACAGTACGTTGTAGAACATCTTAGAATTATTACTTTAAAAAATCTGAACATTTCAATACTTTAAAATAAAAAAAAATCCAATGAAAACAACATTTCCATCCAATTCAAATACAAACTCTTATCAAGCCATAACTATTTTATAAACTGTGCGAATTCAGAAAATGTAATTGCTGTAATGCAACATACATGCTGTACTGCGATGCGACATAGCGGCCTGCATTCTGTAGCACAACAAAAAAGTATTATAGAAAACGTTGGTTCGAACGTGTCGGGCATGGAAACAGCATTTTTATGTGTTTTAGCGCGAAAACAGCGCCATAGAGCGGCGTCTCACTATAAGATGAGTACCCTTATGTGTTTTTTGTTCTGTTTCTATTATATCCCTGTATACACTGTTAAGTTGTTGTTTTTTTCATCTACAGTATTTTCTGAGATATTAGATTAGATTTGTTGAATGTAGGTATTATATTTTATTAGAAAGGCAAATATGGTTTTTGCTGTTAATCATGACTATTGCACTTCTATATTAGTAGATAGGTAATATTCTCTTCCTTATAAAATGTAATCAATATTATGTGGGAGTCAATTTTGTTTAGTAACTTTTAGAGAGGTAATGAAGATTTTCTGATTAGGAGAAAAAATTTTCTCCTTTTGTGCCTTCTTTTGCAGCAGCATGTTTACATTAGCCTATTATAGATATTTGCAATTTATTTTTTTTATTATTCTGGTTATAATAAATTTTTATATTCTATTTTTTTTTTTTTTCTCAATATTTAAAAGTATAATACTATACAGGGTAGGCCATAAATATCCATACATAGGAAAAATAAACATTTTTTTATGGTAAACCATTTTTATTTATATAATATGCTTACATGACTGTCATTGTTTTGAAAACACATTTCAATATGTGTTCGCCACTGCTGATGAGCACGTATCAGCACAGCTGGAGTTATGCTTGTAATGGCGTTAGTGATACGTTTTCTAAGCTGATTTATGTTTCGTATCTTTTCCTGATACACCATAGCCTTCAAGTCCCCCAAAGATTTTAAGTAGAGTGAGATCTGGGAGGCCATACCAACCAATCCAAGCATAGGGATATATGGAACCTATTTTGAAGAGTTGAGATGACATCTAATTGTCCTTTTAAGTCCCTATAATACAATTTTAGTTTGACATCACTAAATTTCCAGGTTTACATATTAACAAAGTAAATAAATACATTGTCTAGTTTATACATATTATTATTACAATTATTATTTCTAGTTATAATTATATGGTAGTTTGTATTTAGATTCACATATGCATCTACTCAGATATATTTAATATCTTTACAACAGTCATCTATTGTTAGGAAAAAGAAATAACATATGTATTGAAGAGTGTCAACCATAAAGAATATATGGTTTTAACATATAATAATTGTGTAGGGTGTGTAAATATATTGATTGGTATAAAAATGAATTAATTTTTAATGCTATTTACTATTGAATCAATTAACTTTCCTCCTATTGATGTCCCTCACAATATGTGTGTGTGTGTGTGTGTAGATAGTTTTTAACATGCATATAATTTTATACAGAATATAATTGTAAAAAAGAAATTGAAGTAACAAATAGAAAAAGAACACATTTATTTATGTATGGACTATACTCAAATCTTTGTTTATACATATGCAAAATGTATTCTCTTAATCTTTCTTGAAAAAAAAATATAACTTCTATTGTAATTTACATTTTTTTGTAACAGAAATTGATAACAAAAGATAAAAATTTTACATAATGTTAAATTCATAAATTTTAAAAAACTTTTATGTATACAGTGTATAATGCTGTCATTTTGGGACATTTGTGCAATTCATAATTAAAATTTTAAATGTCCCAAAAATACAAAACTAATAAAGATAGCAGTTCTACTATGCTTAATAGAATCCATTTGGGAATAAATGGCTTGATATTATTATTTTCAGTTAATCCTTTGCTGAAATCTTGTATAGATTTATTGCTATCAGTTAAATATATTATTGTTTATTGAAATATTTTGTTTTAATGTTTCATCAAAGATTTAGTGTTTTTCTAATCTTCTGGAGCACAAGTTACACAAATTCTCTCTTCTTTTTTTTTTTACTATTTTGCAAATAAGCAACATATTATCTTCTGGAGCACAAGTTACACAAATTCTCTCTTCTTTTTTTTTTTACTATTTTGCAAATAAGCAACATATTATTTATTGAATATTCAGCTATCTTCAGCATACTATTTTTATTTTATCATAAAAAGGGTACAATTTGTGATTTTTTTTTTACACTTGGGAGTTATTTTGAATTAAATTTTCATATTCATCAATAGTAATATACTAACTGTTATAAATGCAACACTATTGCAACAACATCCCTTAGTATATAAGACAAAAAAATAATTGTTATACAAACATAATATTCACATGAAATTTATTAAATTCTAATATTTTTTTCAAATTACTGATTATTAAATCTAGTTTTTGAAACAGTGGATATTATGGTCAAACTATATATGTATATATTATTGTTATTGTAGCCATTAAATTAATGGAGACTCTTAGCATTCTGCATATTCCTAAAATTTTAAACATCTTTTTTGAAAGTAATTTACGGTTTTATTTTTCACAGTTTGTAGTGATGTTTTATTATTAACGTGGCTGTGATCAGCTGTAGTCTGTCTTTTTTTTTTTTGCTCTTATTACTTATAAATATTAGAAGAAAAACATGGAAGACATACAGTAAAGATAGTGAAATATTAAAGGATGGGTGAAAACTATTTTCAGGATCATTATTAATTGTAGATAAGTATTGCTATAGATTGGGATATTATGATAATTAAAACTTTTTTAAAAAAAAAAAATTTGTAATTGCAAGTAAAATACCATCATTTTGTGTATTAAGACTACCATTCTTGATAAAGGTATATTAGCTAAAAAAAATTTTTACTTAAAGTTACCACATTTAATAAAATATATATATACTGCGTTTATTTAACAATTCATACACTATTTATAGCAAATTAGTGTTTTTTTAATTAATAGTATGCTTAATATATAAAATAATGGATAATATTATGCTATTATTAAAAAACCACAGTCTCATTGATTTTTAGATAAATTATGAGGGACATTTATAATGGATTTTCATTTATAAAAAATTTAATAAAACTTAAACCGTATAACCTCAATAATGTAGTTAATTAAAAAAAACTTATTACAAAGATTAAAAATGATAATTATAATTCCAATTAAACATGAATGAACAGATTGTGGGTAATCCAAAAATTTGTTAGTAAATTTCAAAAGAACCAAGATATATGTAAACCTGATAGTAAAAAAATATCAAAATTAATGTATGTTTTTATGTTGGCAGAGCTTTTTTATACATCCTTTAATACAAAAATAAGTACATAATAGTTTGATATGGTAAATTTCTAGAAATGAATAATTTTAAAAATTCTGAAAAACAATTTCTTTAAAATACATTAATAAATCAATAAAAAATGAAAGAATGTAATGAATTTTAATTTATAAAAGCATATGCAGAATTTGGAATAAAGCCAATTAAATTAATCTTTCAAGTCTTTTAAAAAGAGATTAATATAAAAGATCCATAGAATTATATTACTAACATTAGTTAAAATCTTTAGTGATTGTATATATTTGCAGATTACAAAACATGCTGAGCACTCAGTTAAATGAATTGACATGGAATTCTACCTTATAGATCAGTAATCACAAATTTAATAGATTGAATAAAAATTTAAGACATTCTGGATAATAGATTTAGGTTTGTTATCAATATTGTTTGATTTTTCTTCTGCTTTTAATATGGTAAGTCATCTTTTGATTAAAAAATGATTTTGAATATGATTAAATGATATATATCATTCATATAAAATAAACTTTTGATTTGGCTTTGATGATTATGTATCTGATGATAAAAACAGTAATGCAGGATTTTTAAAAGGGTATACATGGTAACCTATATTGTGTCGTATATGTATATAGATAAAAGATTTACCAGATTATATACATCATTTTAAAATACTATTATATGCAAATGATATAAAAATATTTAGAATTATTGATGATAACAGAATCATAATGCTATTACAAAACGATGCGGATAATTTTTTTGAAATGGTGTTCTGATTAAATTAAATAGCAATAAATTCTAATAATAGATGTTCTCATATAGTGAAACAAATACTTTGATTTGTGGTAAATATATTAATATGACATTTATTAGAGCTATTTACCTATCAAAAAGACCTAAGAATAATTTTTAATATATTGAAAAAATAATTAGACACAGAGAAATGTTATCAAAAAATTAGAAAAACAATCACTCACAAACAAGTATGATCGATCCAACCTCAAGAAAAATTAAAAAAAAAAACAACAACTTTACATTAGAGATGAGTTTTATAATAAAATTGCAAATCAGTTTGTGACCCACAAATATGTTCTATATATAATTGGCTGATCCATTATTCTGTTCGATATTGTATTATTTTTTAACTACTGTAGTAAACTTTCTTCTCAAAGATTTTAAGTCCTTGTCTTCTAATTTTAATTTTCCTTTGTATTTTATTCTGTTTATCTTCAAATGAAAGTAATCAGAATCACATTTCTTTAGAGGGCCTCTGAAATAAGCTTTATAGTGTAAACACAAATTATTTTATTTAAAGTATTAATAATGACTTGTATATATTGGATTTGAATTGTGGAGTGGATATAATAAAAACTTAAAAATTATAAAAAGTTTAAGTTTATTAAATATATTGATTGGTTCAGACACTAAACAAATACATTATTGTGGAATATATTATAATAAAATTTTATTGTGTAGAATTTAAAAGTGCTACTATAAATTGTACAAGTTTGCCAAATATTGATATTAGTGTATTATCAGAAAAGCTTTTTTTAAAGAAATTATATATTTAAAATTTGGTAAATTTATTGTTCCTTTTGAAATACAAAATATTTGTTTGCACTGCTGTTTGCAATCATTGTCATTCAATGTTTTCGTTTTAACCTTTATAGTATCTATTTCTTTATTGTATATATTTTGCCTTTTTTATCTAATTCAAATAGGCTGTTTGAATTATCAAAATAAATTGAATTAATTATAACTAGTTTTATTTATTTTATTAAGATATTCATAATTTATAGTATATTTTGATTCTATTGTAAATTAATTAAGGTTTTATCCTAGGAAACCATTGTAATTGCATTTTACCTTTAAGTAAGAATAGATATTCGTTTATTATGTTAGGGGTACCAATTATATGTAGTTAACATTATATCTATGGAAATTTGACTCATATCCTTAACAAATTTTATCTTCTAGTAATATAAGTTACTTGACTGTGTATATATATATATATTTATTTAATCATTATTATCTATTATTTTTGTGTTTTCTCAAAGAAATAATTAAAAAAATAACCAAAATATAATGAGATAAATTTTTACTGTAAACAAATGACACTTTTGAAAACCAGGTGAAAAAATAAAATAGTCTTTAGGAATAAATCTGAATTTGTATTTACAAATTTGATTATTATGACTGATTGATTTTTCTATATTTGAAATGTACCAGATAGCTAAGTAAATATAAAGGCCTTTTTTACATATATTATATAAATCTATTACTAAGTATTTGGATGATTTCTTTTTTTTTTTTTTTTTTTTACAAATATTGCATTAGTTTGATTTTACATATTTATTCATTTAAAAGTATAATCCTTCAATTTATTAAAATGTTATTGGTTTATAAGTAGAGAGAGCAAGGTACTTTCCCCCCTTATTTTAAATGGTTATATATTAACGTTTAGGTTTTTATATTTTTCTTCATTTACATTGTTAATGTTTTCCTTTTCTTTGAAAATACATGCTCATGCATATATTTTTTTTCTAGGAACTATGGGAAGCTATGCCCAAGAAACTTCTACCTATGGTCCAGCCAGAGCATTTTCTGGCATTCAAGATGGATTACAAACTCCCACTTTTGGAGGTAAAGAAATTTTGTAATATTAAGCAATTTAAGTCACATAAATTAGATTGGGAAATTTATATATGATTTGAAAATTATTACAATTTTTTTTTATAAAGCATTTGGTGTGCCAATGCCAGCTTTTGGTCAAAGTGATCCTCCTTTTGGTACTGCAACAACCGGGACAAGTACTTTTGGTGTTCGAACAACCAGTCAGACTCAAGGTTATCACCCATATCGTCGTTAAAAAAAAATTTTTGAAATAGGTTTATATCCGAAGAGTCATCTTCAGAATTATTGTTAGAATTTTATTTTATGCCTTAAACTTAAATAAATAATTTCAGAGAAAACAGTGAAATTCTTTATTAGTGTCAAATTTTTTTTTTTTTTCATATGTTTATTGGCAAAATATTTGACACTTAAAGATTAAAGGAAATGTATTTTTAAAAGAGTAAAAATAATCTGTTCAAAGGGGGATAAAAGATGTTGTGTAATAGACTTTTTAAAAGAAAAGAAGTTTTTGCTGATATTCAGCATTATTATTATTTTTTTTTTAATTTGATGGCTACAGCCAGGTATTTTTGAACAAAATTTATTAGTATGAATTATTCACATTTTAATGTTGTCAAGTGTAATCCCCCTCATATTTTCACTATCAAAATAAAAACCTAAGCAATAAAATAAAACTTACGTATATGGTATTTTGTGTTTAAATAAAAGTTGTCCTGAGAAAGAAATGGGTTTATTTATTTATTTTACACACATAAATTCATATATTAAAAAGCATTGGGAAATAACAGTTTTCACAATTTCGGTACTGGCAGAGAATTATTTTTTTCATGGTAAAATTTGTATTTTTTTTCCTTGAAATTATTGTATGTCTAAATTCAAATATGTTGCCTTATAATGAAGATTGTATATATGTGTTGACTTATATATTTACTTAGTCTTTGAGATAAGGAAAATGTGAAAAATGG
Source organism: Epiperipatus broadwayi (assembly GCA_028023455.1). NCBI lineage: Eukaryota > Metazoa > Onychophora > Udeonychophora > Euonychophora > Peripatidae > Epiperipatus > Epiperipatus broadwayi. Next base: position 8,090,614 of record JAQFVV010012428.1, on the reverse strand, counting down.
CTACAAATTTTTTATATCAAAAATATCTTGTGCCAGTGTTCATTCAATTTATTCATTTAAGCAATTTTATGACTAAATTTAAAAAAAATAGAAATAATTACTTCCCATGATAAAATTACACTTTCGTAATTTGAAATTATTAGGAATTTAAATAGATTATCTTATAATATTGTTTTTTTTGTGTGTGTAGATATATGTACATGTATACATTCACCCAATATATTGAGATATGGTAAATGTGCCAATGTTCAATTTATTTACAAATTAATTTAAATGATCTTATAACTAAACTTAAGATTTTTGTTGTTGAAATCAACAAGTAGATATAGCTGATATACTTTGGTATATAAAATTAAATTTTCTCTATTTCTAATTAAAAATGCAAGTTGACATTTTTTGTCATTAATCTAAAAATAGGTTTTTTACGTCTACACATATTGAACAGAATTGTTTATAATGGAACAGTTAAAGACTTAAAAAATAAAAGCATATAGTTTTAAGCCAAACATATGTTATTACAAATAAAAATATGTAGTAAATGTGGAAATGGTAATTAAAATAGTAAAATAAAGACACATCTGAAAAAATAATGCTCTTATTTTTTTTTTAATCTACTTTTAAAAAATATAATTAATTTAAATCCATACAATAATTTTTTTTAAAAATATCCTATATAATTAAGCATCACATGATCACCATTTCTTATGCTTGCTTATAACTTATTAAAACAGGCGAAACTCTATACATATTGCCACTCAATGGATGCCAGACGGCTTGTGCATAAAATCCACATCTAGTGCCTACTCATCCAATATCAATATCCCCAGACTAGTTTTTGGCTTGTGGCCTTCGTCGGTGAGGAGCCTTGGATCTGAGTTTTGTAGTTAAGTAAAGAAAAAAGGTGGCAACTGGGGGGTTGCATTTGATGCTAAGATCTAGGTACAGTGCTCTCAGATCCAAGGCCCCTCACTGAAGCCAGAAACTAGTCTGGGGATATTGGATAAGTAGGCAATAGATAGGGGTTTTATGCACCAGCCTACTGGGATCCATTGATTAATCTGGCTTGCACTGATTGGTAATAAATATAGAGAGTTTTGTCTGTTTCGATATAATTAAGCTCAGTATTCTGACAAAACTCATTTTTATGTCTGATATTCAACTATCACATGACCTGCTGAGCAACAATAAAAAGAATGATGGACTCTATGTGAAGATTTGATTAATCATCTATTTGTTTTTTACTTTAGAACTTTAATCATTATTTTATACAATTTAGAACAGCGCTAGTCGAGATATTGGATGAATAGGCACTAAATGGAGATTTTATGCACAAGCCTTCTGGCATCCATTGATTACTCTGGCTTGCACTGAATGGCAATCAGTATAGAGAGTTTTGCCTGTTTCTATATAATTAAGCTAAGTATTTTGACTAAATCAAACCTCAATCTCATGTCTGGTATTCAACTATCACATGACCTGCTGAGCAACAATAAAAGAATGATGGACTCTATGTGAAGACTGTTGATTGATCATCTATTTGTTTTTTACTTTAGAGCTTAATCGTTATTTTATGCAATTCAGAACAATGGTAAAATAATGGTTTCAAACTAATGATTTCTATATTGTGTCCTTGCTGAAGAAAGTTTTTAAAAAAAAACACTAAATTTTGCCCTATGGAGATGATGTTATGATAGAATGACGGACTCTAGAGTCCAAGGTTTGAGAATCAAAATTTGTCCCATCATTTTGATGCTCAAATGCAATATAAACCAAGTAACAACATTTTTTTAGCAAGGAAAAAAAGTATTGAAAAAAAATAATAAGTTTTTAATAAATAGAGAAAATAAACCTTTTATCTTTTTGTTAAATTTAATAATCTTGTTAAGATGTTATTTAGAATAATTAAATAATAAACGTCTTTATAATATTTACGTTTAGCAGATTATAATGAGATTGCTTTTTAGCCACAGTTTAGTGAGGTTTTGATTATTTGCATTAAAAAATTCATATTCTCAATTTTTTGCATTTTAATTCAAAGTTATGGTAACTATAAAAATTTATTACTGTCTTATCAATTTTTTTATCATCAGAATTAACTTTTATTTATATGAAATCATGTAGTACAAGTAGTACATTGAATCAGTATTAATTTTGAAAAAAAATGTATTCCATCAAATACAGTGAAGAATTTGAAAAATCGTTTTTGGGAAAATGAAGTACTCTATCAATGCAATGTTTTTCTTTAGCGGACAAATTACTTTTGTGAATGATTTAACCCAAAATTTGGATTATTCAAAAATTAAGATTAATATTGTTAGTGATCTTATAATCAATTCTCGTATACCTTTTATTTATGTCCTATTTTGCATAAATACATAAAAAACTTTTTAAAAAAATAAAGAATTTTTCTGTATGATGCTAAAAGTGTTTAAAAAAGGAATTAAATTTTAAAAAATTGTGATGGCCATGAGATTTATATGTAACATTATTAAAGAAAAATAGAAATTTATTAACTAAAGGAACACATTTGGATAATTAATTATTGAAAAAAAATTTTTGGCATAATATGGGTTTTTTGTATAAATCAAATGTATAAATAAATTTGTCACTTGAAATTTTTTTCCCGTATATACCTTGTATAGTTTTTTTACTCTTTATTAACAGTTGAACTCATAATTTTAAAATATTTTGCATAATAGATATTAGAAGTAGTAATTTAGAAATTTTCAAACAATAGACTGATTTATAGAGTTGATTGGTGATATAAATAAAATATTAAACAGGAAATTAGATATGATAAAACTATCCTAACTAATATTACTTGTTCAAATTTAGTTGCTGTATATAAATAGATTTATGGAACATCAGAATAATAAATCAGCCAGAAAGTGTTGATAATCTTATAAATAAAAAGATATCTGAAACAAGATAGAGAAAAAAAAATGAAAATTCTCATTTCATAATTCATTAGTGGAATAAATGTTATTGAACCAAAAATGTTAATATTTGAGAATTCCTATATGATAGTTGTAATTTAATTCCAATTAACTTTGAAAACAATGAAAAAGTAATAGAGCCCATTATATCCTAAAGGATATTAAAAAATAGATTTTTACCTATAAAATTATTTTAAATGAAAATTTAAATGGCCAAAGAAATATTAAGTTTTGAAATAAATAAAAGGAAATCATGTACTAAGATGCTTGATAGAATGTATAAAGAAAATATAAATCAATACTGAAGAAGGTCTTGGTTTGCATCCAATTTTTAAAATTAATGAGAAAATAACAGAAGATTAAAAAATGGATCAACTATAGTTAAAATTATTTTAAACAAAAAGTTAAAAGACCAAAGGAATTTAAATTTTAAAAGAAATAATAATAAAGTACTAAGGTAGTTTATAAAATGTACAAAGAAAATAAATAAATACTGAAAAAAGTGTTCATTTGTATAGTAAATTTAACCAAAAATGTCTTGTTTTAATTTGCATAAAATAGGAAATTTGAAGGTCAGCTATTGTTAAAGAAATAAGATTGTTAACAAATCTGTATAAGATGATTGGAATTTAAATTAATTAAAGGTTTTACAACATATCTTAAACTGTACTTCTCTTGGATTTTTTTTTTTTTTAATTAGAATCTGAATATAGTTGATTTCTAGAGATTTATTTTAATATTTTACTTTACTTGATTCATGCTGTTTATCAAAATGAATATATTTTATTTTTGAATTTAATTTGCTAGATTGGTTTTTTGCTCTGGAATTTTCTTGAATGCTACTTTAAGCATGCTGCCATTCTTTTTAAGCTAAATAAAATTATCTGGAAGTAGAATATATAGAAACTTAAAAATAACATTGGTTAAATTTGAATATAAATGGAACAATAATTAAATCACAAATAGAAAGTTATTGGTAAAAACAGTTGAATGTATTAAAATGCTGGGAAAGTGATTTATAAGATGGAAATAACAAACAACCATTTTAATTAAAAATATTGCAAAGTAAATATAACATTTTACATCTGAAATAAAATGTGAAAATAGCAAATTGATGAAATTCCTATTAAAGCTCTAAATATTAAAAGAAATATGCAGTTTATATGATAGATAATTGTCAATGGATTTTTAGTAAGCAATTGTGATTCTAATTAAAGTAATGTGAGGATTTTAAAAAAAATTTCATAAAGCATCGGTTGAAAGATTTTTTTTATTTTTAAAAAAGTGATTTTTTTTTCTATTTTGTGAATAAATTTGGATTTAGAAAGTGCAAAACAATTGAGTTAGTAAGTCTTTTCTACAAAAACTTTACTGGTCTATATATATATATTTTTATTTTAAGAAATGATGAAACAATGTTTTGAATATGACAAATTGATGAGATTGTGAAATTTATGTAAAAAATATACTGTTACATCTAGAAAATAGGTGATAAATGTAATAATTTAATAAAGAACTTTTTAGCACCTAGTCATACTTTGGGTTTCATGAAACTTACTAACAATAGTGTGCTAGTTAATTTTGGTGAAATATCACTAATAAATGGAATAAGCAAAAATAGATATAACAATATAACCTCAATAATGTAATTAATTATAGAAAACTTGGTACAAAGATTAAAAATGATAATTACAATTAAACATGAATGAACAAAATGTGGTAATTTGAAAATTTCAAAACAAGGTTTATATTATTTCTGTAGTAACTTGCAAATTATCCACATTCTCTCAATTGTTGCTTTAGACTTTTGCAAGGCATTGCACCATTAGGTACCATTTTACCTTTTCATATAACTTAAATAAATACACATACTAAAAAATATATTTTATTACCTCGTATGCCCATCAAGATTAAATTATATATGTGCGTAATACATGTCTAATTCCTTAGAAATTACATAATCCACATTAAAAAAAATATACACCTTACTCTCAAGCAAACATGTATTTAGAGTAGGTGTATTAATATGAAGAAAATATATATTTATAATTCTAGTTCTTGCCAATTTTGATCAAACAATTTTATCCATATAGACTAAATAGTTGTAGATTTTGTAAGTTAAAATGCCTCAATTTTCCATTGATCAGTCCATAGTTTGCTGGCAGTTTGGTCATTATTAGATTTCAGTAGATATCTCTTGGGAAAGCTTATATGTTAATAAATGATAGCGCTGGAGTGGAGCAATAATCCTGTTTTAGACAAAAATATTTTTCCTTTTTTTATTACATTAAAATTTCGATTTTTATCAAAACGAGAAATAGATTAAATAAAATATTTGTATTAAACTAGAGATCTTTGACTTTAAATAACTTTTAGTAAAATATCAAGAAATAATTATTGAAATCTTTTTGTTTTAAATATGTAAATTTTGCCCGTGTTCATAACTTTTTTTTTCAAACAATGAAATGCACACTGCCATGGGTTCAAATTGTCTCACTACTACTATAATATTTTTAACATTTTATTTTGTGATATTCAATTTAACCTTTGTTATCACATGTGACTACCAAATTGAGAAATAAACATGAATGATTATTTCTCATATTCACGTGTTTATTAAATTTATCGTCATTTTTCGATTTTTTTATCATTTAGATTTATTATATCACAAATATTTTAATTTATTCAATTTAGGAGATTGTTTATTGGCATCTTGCATTTCAGCAATTCTTATAAAATGCAATGGCTTTATTCTTTTATACGAGATATATCTGTTAAATTCCCCCCATTATTTATAAAATGGTTTTGTGAAGATTCTTCCAAACTTTTAAGTTAGTCAAAATTTAATTTACCATTATTTCTTTCTAATAATTTTCCGCCCAAATATGTTTATATTAAAAGGTGTGGGGGATATACGGTTTTCATTAATAATCATAAAAGTTTATGAGACCCAGAAAATCATGATGTTGGGACACTGAAAACAGTTGAATTTAATATCAAACATTACCATACCAACATTCAGAAGAGAATTATTGGTTTATTTTAATTTTTATAATTTCTTTAGTAATATTGATTTTTGTTTTATGAGTTTTTTTATTAGTAATCTACTTTATCGTATTTTTTTTATGTAATCTATGATAATGCATGGTATATTTGTGTATTTTTTGCTATAAAAGTTGAGGTTTTATAAGTTTTCTGTTTTAAAACCACTAGTTGTTTCTCATTGGTATTTTTGTGTGTGTAACAGTGGATTCATTTAAAACAAAATAATTCTCTGCAAGGATAAAGATTAAAGACATAACATGCTAGCCAATTGTTGATTGATAACGATTTTTTCTAATTTTTATTGTTTATTATAATAGTTATTGCTTTTTTTTTTCCAAGCAAATTATCTTTCATGATTTCACAATAGTTTCAGATTAATGTTTTCTGATAAATTTTTGTTTAATTCTTAAATAGTTCTTAATATTGGCTATGCTTTGGTATTTTTCTTTAGTTCCATGATGTGTAACAAATTTTGAATAATAATAAATATTGTAATCTCTCTGCCATCATATGCATATAATATAAAAATAATTTTTTGAAAAAAGTTAAAACTAAGCTTATCTAGTTTTAATATCTAAACAAAAAATGTGTTTTAAAATTTGAAATGTTTAATTGAGTAGAAGTAATCATAATGAAGTAACAAATTTAAAAAAATAAAATTGAAACAAATGGGAAGCTTGTTCTTTTTTTATCTCCTTTTAAAATACGATTTGAAAATAAAAATTATTTTAGACAATATTAAATGTTAACAAAAAATGAAATGACACATAAATCTATAGACAATAGGAGAGTATTCTCTTGAGGCTTGTTTTTTTTTCTCTGTATTATAAAGATTGCTATGGAAATTTTGACTTGCCAGCCAACAAAAAAAAAATACCAATCAGCCATAGTTTTTGAAGCTTACCAGTTTGTATAGTTACAAATTAGCAGCTGTGAGGATATTTAATCAATTGTATGTCCATTTGGGTGTTTGTCTCATCTTTCCCAGAGGCAGCCTTGTAATGGTTGAATAGTTGTAAAATAAACATCTAGTTATGCCTACTATTTTCAGGTTATTATAAAGAAATAACCTGTGGATAGAATGATGAATGTACCAAAGAAGAGAACCATGTACATATTAAGTATTTATCTGGTTTTTTACGTTACTAAACACAACTTAAAGATTTGTTATATCAGAACAATCTGCTAATTATCATTTACATGTGAAGCAATGATAATATGTAAATAATGACTGGAAATTTCAATGTTAAATTGACATTTAATATTTTAAATGCGGGGGGGGGGGGGTGCACATGTTGAATTTAACAGACAAAACAAAGTTTGGTAATATTGTTTTAAATGATTCTGTTATAAATATAACTTTGCTTACAATTGTCTAAAGTAATTAGTTTTGCAGATTTTTTCTCAAGTCAATTTTAATTCATTGATTTTTTTTATTATTATTATTATATGGAAAAACATTTGTTTTACATTTTATGTGCCGATTTAGTTTGTGTTCATGGCCATTTTGAAATCTAAAGACCAGTCAAAACTATCATTGACACATCCAACCAATAAATGACATAAGTATTGAAAAAGTTCTTTAAATTCATATTTTAGAAATTATAAGCTAATAAAAACAATATGCTTTATTTCATATGGGCATATAGTATAATATTTTAGTATTTGGAAATCAAAAGCTTTTGTATTGGCCAAACTATCTTTCCCATCTTTCAAATATTTTATGAAGATTAATTTTTTAAAGAAATACAATAAAACTAAATCAGGACCAAATTTGGTGTTTATAAGATTTGTTAATCATAAAGTTAAGTCACTTGACAGGACTAGAAAGTAAGATTAATGAAAAGTCTTGAAGTCTAACGGAATAATGATGAGTAGATAAAGAAGATAAGCAATTGTGTGAAATGTTCCTAAAGTGGATAAGACCAAGATCATTGTCAAACTACTTTTGTTAAGAATAATGACAAGTTTGCCCATTAAGATTGAAGAAAATTTTGGCATAAAGTAATTATGAATTCGGTTCACATGAGACCAATAAAAATAGATATAAATATTGATGTTATAAATGAGATTTCGGATACTGAATCCATGAATAGTAAGAATATGGTTAGCAAAAACTAAAATTTGATATATGATGAAAAAGACATTGCAATGAAATGAAAAAATAAGGGATATATGCATGAATTGTGCTACTCAGGTGTTAAAGAAATGGGTAATAAAGTCTGATTAAGATAATTAAATATAGAGGTGTTTTCCTGCTAAGGCCTACAAGAGTAAAAGTATCATGAATCCAAAAAGATCAAAAGTTATAGAATTAAAGAACATCTTAAATTTAAGACCACTAATTATTTTAGATAATTGAGAAATTATTAAATCCAAATATTAATTCTGTGAAAATAAAAGAAAATGTAGAGCAAAAGATCCACTTCACTGCAAACTAATTAGTAATGATCATAAAGTCAATATAGATTTTTTAAAAGTTATTCCACCATTAATAAAATACCTAAATTTTAACCCTTAAATGGATATGGATGACACCTAATTTGATGCCCTTGAATCTGTTTAAAAGGTTAATGTTTTAGAAAAAGAAATATAAATTATAAAGTGTTAACTATATAGAAGGTAAACAAGCCTTCACATCAGTGCCATTTAAAAGATGTTAAAACTAATACTCTACCTGAGGAAATAAAGAGCAGTTGTCTTATTTTCGAATTCACATTGTAATTTATGAGTCAATCTTAAGTCTAAAAGTGAGCATGAATATATAAATCCATTCCTTCGTTTAATATTTCTTATTAGCACTTATGAAATATTAAAATTTATTTTGTGCCAATATTACACCATGTTAAACTATGTAATGCTCTAAATTTTACAAGCACTGTTTAAGTTGTAATTATATAGAAGGTAAACAAATCACACCAGTGTCATTTAAATGATTATAAAACTAAGGATTAATGGTGCTGGTGTATAGGTTTATTTACCTTCTGTATAGTTACAATTTAAACACTGCACTTGTAAAATTTATAGAGTATTAGATAATTTAACATTGTCCAATAATGGCACAAAGTAAATTTTAATATTTTGTAAGTGCTAATAAGAAATAAATTAAAAAATGGATTTAAAGTGAATGATTTATATATTTGTGCTCTCATTTCTAGACACTTACCGTATGAGTTTGAAAATAAAACAGTCGCTCATATTTCCTTAAAGACTTGTAGCTGGAGCAAGAGTATCTTACAGCTTTATCATCTTGTTTATATGGTGCTGGTGTGGAGGTTTGTTTACTTTCTATATAGTGACTAAATACTGTGCTCATAAAATTTATAGAGTATTAAATTATAAAGTTGTAAAATATGAATAAATACCAAAGGTAACTTACTAAAATAACCAAACTAAATTTAAACAAATTAAGATTTTGAGCTTTGATTGTTTTGCTTTAAATGCTGGTGATGAATGTGAGAATTTGTTATTGGTTTGAGGATGCAATGTTTTCATGATAATATGTGGACTGTTCTATTTCACCATTGTGCCTATCCATATATTTATTGTAGCCGTTTGGAAGTCTCAAAAATGAGTGATATAACTGGTAGCAAAACAAGCATGATATAATCAGTTTTATTTTATGAACAGTTGATGTCCTGTATCATGAACCACTTTCTAATAAGACTTCATTTGTTCAGATTACCTTATATGTCAGGTGGTAGATTGCATATTGTGCTTAAAAGAGGTATAATGTTCACTGCTAGTAATAAATTTCTTGTTTATCCCAACATTATGAGTGGGTGATCAAATTAATGATTGATTCAAAAATTCAGTATTTCCACAGACAAAGATAATTTTTTTATTATGAATATCAGCTTGTAATTGTTTTTACATGAAGTGTGGCTAAGCATTACATTATTATAAGTTTAAAAAACTTGAAATAAAATCAATTGATATCTAATAATGAAATGATACTATTTTATTTTTCAATAAAGAAGCAAATATCTCAGTCATGGATAACATATATAACCATTGAGATAAAGTTAAAACTAAGTTTAGCATATTTTTATATTAAAAAAAGTGTTGTGTTCTAAAACTTGAAAGATTCAGTAAAACTAATATAAGACTAAAACCTTAGTACATGCGCCTTGAGTGCTTAATTTTAGCAAGAGAAATCATAACGCAAGCACTCGAGGCACATGTACTAAGGTTTTAGCCTTATAGAAGTATTACATGCTGACATTGCGCTTAATAAGAATTAATATTTAAAACTAATATATAAATCATAATAGAATAAATTTCAAAATAAAATTGAAACACGTGACTGTCTTTTTAAAAAATATGATTCAAAAATAAAAAATTTTGATAATATGAAATGTTAGTAAACAAAAAATATATAAATCAAAGGCAAATTAATCTACAGACAATGGAGATTATTTTATAAAGGCTTTTTTATTATGAAGATTGCTATTGAAATTTTGATTGTTGCAAGCCAACAAAAGATAAGTAATTAGCTATAACTGTTTTCAAAACTTACCAATTCATATAGCTTATAAATTAGCTATAATAATGATTTTTAATCAATGTGAATCATATTTACCATGGCTGAGTAGAGATCCAATGGGTGTTTATCCCATGTTTTTGGAATTAACCTTTGTGGTCCAGTGTAATGACTGAATAGTTATAAAGAAGTAAATGCCTAGTTATACTTGTCTGATTTGTTTGTCATTGCTGTAAGAAAACTAATAAAAAAAAAGTTTTAAAAAAGTAATTATGGATTGAAAGATGAATGAACCATGCACACATATTAAGCATTTATTTGTTTTTCTACATTATTAATCACAACTAAAAGAAATTTGTCAGAAGAATTTATTACTTTATACCATTTGTACATGGAGCCATAAGAATGTAATTGCAAGAGACTTTCCTCTTAAATGTAATATTTTGTTTTTTATTATAAGGTTAAATTCACTTTGTAATATGAAAAGAATGGGAAAACATTCATTTTAACTTGTTGAATCCCCAGTTGTCATATAAAGGAATGTAATAAAACAAAAAATATAGTCATTACTTTTAAAAAAATGTTTCATACTTTTAGGTTATTTTTACATAGATTCACAAATTCTAAATTTTGAGAGTTAAATGTTAAACTCACATTTTTACAGTTTCGTTACAATCTTCATAAATTTATGAAAAAAATTACTTATCTGAGATAATTCTTCATTATAAAACTTGCAAAAATGTATTCGTTGGTGATTTTCACTGACTCAAATCATATCCTTCCTTGCACAATATCTTCTGGAAACATTTTCATTTTTAATGGAAAAATAATATTTAACAATAAGTATTGTATATCAGATAATGTGCAAAGAGAACTTTAGTAAATTGTAATTTATCAAAAAGTAAAATTTTAAAATAATTGCATATTTATATGAAAAAGCAACAAGCTGAAAGACAACTTTTTTCAGAGTATAAGAAAATTAGGATCAATTGCTATAATAAATATGATTGTAAACATAACCTGCAAAAAATTATAATATTTGTATAAAAAAAAAACACTAGATTGCAAAAAAAAAAAATGCTTATAAGTGTACATGACAATTATATGATTCAGATAATACTAAACAGAAATAAGATACTGCTTGCAGCAACTGATATTATGAAATTTGATTTTTTTATTATAATTATTACTTACAAAAAAGTATTAATTAGTTTGAGTTTTCATTATAATCCTTACTTGCAATGTATATATTATAGACAAGTAGAGAATAATTAGATTGAACAAAAATATAGATAAAATTGTTTATAGCATAGATAGAAAAGGCTTATTCTGCAGCACAAAATAGGCTTGTTTTACATTATAAATTATTTATATAAAAATATATTACTTACAACTGATAGAAAATATTGCCTAAAGAATTTTGTATTTACAGTTTGTTAGATTCTGCATAAAACAATGTTATTCTACACTATGAAACAAAACATCATTTTACAGCATTGTAAATTATATTTAAAAAAATATTCTTAACAGCTGGAAGATAATATTGAAGCTTCATATAAAATTATTGTTTTAAGTTCTAAGCTCAGACTATATATATAGGCATTTGGTGCACAAAACATTCTACGATATAAAACATTTTACAGCATTACAAATTATTGTTATTAAGAAAAATATATACTTACAGCTGGTAGATAATACCATTAATGTTTCATATAAATTATGATTGTTATAGGTTCTAAGCCCTCAGACTTACATATATATGCATACATCAGATTTATGTTTTTCATTTTAGGAAGACAAAATCACAGCTCATTCTTTTCCATGATGGTTAAATAAATGAAAAAAAAAACTTGTTTTACTAAAATGTTAATAAGTGCAATTTTTATCCTAGGAAAAAAGAAAGGTTGTGATCTGATTCGTGTCAGCCGTGGGATGGCTCTCGCCTTTTTTTGTTTACAAATTTTACTTTCTTTCGTTTCTAAATTATTTTTCCCAAATAATATTTTTGACAATGGGATAATAATATTTGTTTGTTTTTTAATTTTTATTGACAAGAGAGTCTTTTTTGGTGTATGTTCAAATAGTAATTTGTGTTTTTTAAATAGTATTAGTGTTTTTTAAAATTTGATTGACAAAATTAAAGAGAGAACGGATTTTTTTGGATGTATCTTTAAATAATAATTTACATTACTTTTATTGGTTTACATTTGATTGCCGATAACAAATAGTGGGGTGTTTTTGTGTATGATTAAATAATAATTTACCTTTTATTTTTACATTTGATTGCAGACAACAATTATTGGGAGAAGTGTTTTGTGTGTGTGTGTTTAAATAAAAATTTAAGTTACTTTTATTGGTTACATTTGATTGACAACCAATTTGACTTTCTTTCGTTTATAAATTATGGTTTTGGTTCCACAAATAATATTTTTGACAATGGGACAATAATAGTTGTTTCTTTAATTTTTATTGACAAGAGGGTGTTTTTTTGGTGTATGTTCAAATAGTAATTTGGGTTACGTTTAAATAATAATTTACCTTTTATTGGTTTACGTTTGATTAACAATAATTATTGGGAGGGGTGTTTTTTGTGTGTATATGATTGTCGACAACAATTATTGGGAAAAGGGGTATATGTTTAAATAATAGTTTACGTTACTTTTAGTGGTGTACATTTGATTGACAATAATTAGTGGGAGGGATGTTTTTGGGTTATGATTAAATAATAATTTACGTTACTTTTATTTTACATTTGATTGCCAACAACAATTATTGGGAGAAAGAGGTTTTTTTGTATGTTTAAATAAAAATTGAAGTTACTTTTATTGGTTACATTTGATTGACAACCGATTTGACTTTCTTTCATTTATAAATTATTTTGGTTTCCCAAATAATATTTTTGACAATGGGACAATAATAGTTGTTTCTTTAATTTTTATTGACAAGAGGGTCTTTTTTGATGTCTGTTCAAATAGTAATTTGGGTTATGTTTAAATAATAATTTACGGTCTTTTATTGGTTTACATTTGATTGCCGACAAGAATTAGTGGGAGACTTTTTTTTCTGTATGATTAATTTAATAATTTACATTACTTTTATTTTACATTTGATTGCCGACAACAATTATTGGGAGAAGAAGGGATGTATGTTTAAATAAAATTTTGTTACTTTTATTTGATGAAGGCTATTTGGAATTCCTCAAACAAGCTGCCCTTTACGAAGTGAACATTTCTGTCGGCGACAACGAGACTTACAAATGAAAATCGAAAGGTGTTTATGGACCTCAAGTCTTGCTGCACAATCACATCTTTTTTTTCAGCAGGTTGTTTTTCTGCTGTAGAAATGTTCCAGCACCACCTTCCATGTCTGGAAATTCCCATCTTTTCAAGTTTTCTGTGTTCGAATTAGCCATATTCTTGGTCTCGGAAAATTTCTCATTAAAATGTGACTTAAAGCGTGATTGTCAAAAAAATTCAGCTACCCCCCCCCAATCGAGAATTTAGGAGGCTTATAGCTTTATGAGGAACAATCACAACACTGTTAAAATGTAACCGTACATTAATTCGTATTAAAAAAAATGCCTCAATGAAAATTTAAATAATTTTGACATGATGAACTTAATACACCCTCGTATGATATTGTTACATAAAATACATAACACAGCATTAAGATGTAGTGCATGACACAAACAACTACGGTATTTTCCTCCGCTTTTAGCATAGGAAAAAGCCACACCGTTAGCCACTTAAGCCAAGTTAACACTCTTTTTAGGTTTTATCATAGAAAGAAGGCTTAACTCTGAGTTAACACTTTCTCCATTTTATCATAGAAAGAAGACTTAACTCCAAATTAACAATCTTTCTAGGATTTATTGTAGAAAAAAAGCTTGAGTGCGACCACAGAAACAGCATATTTCTAGAAATTTAGCTAGAAATAATGCCATCCCATGGATGACACAAAGGATCAGATCACAACCAAAAGAAATACTGATGGAAAGCTGATTCAGTGATGAAGAAAATGACACATTACACATATTTGTAATCTTTGCCAATCACATGCAATATTGATTTAGATTCTATGATTGGTCAAATAAATGGGTTAGCCATTATATGCTTGATTGATTTTCTAGGTTCATTTTAAAATATTTTTTTTCCTTATATACTTATTTTATGGACATTATCCATTTATAAATATAAGAAACATCAGAGAAATTAAATTGTTTTATATTTCTTTGTTGTTATAAATTTATTAAATGCATAATTTTTCTTATCAATTCTCATCTGACAGACAAATATTGATATATATCTAAGAGTAGAAAATATGATCTAGAAGTTCTGATAGGGCTAATTTAAAAACACCTATTAGAATAATAATATATATGGATGATGATCAGCAAACTTGACTGAATTTGTTTTAAGACTAGTGTTTGATGTGTGCTTTAGTCTGGTCATCATCGGCTATGATTTGGATAGAATTAAATTTTAGGTTATAGTCACTGCACATTATGCAGTCACCCACTGATCATTGATTGACAAATAATCATTTCCTTAGTGTAATAAAGTGGCTATAACAATTTCTAGTGGGTGGGGTTCTGTTTCCATATATTGAGGTCATCAAAATTAAATTTTTATTGTGGCATTAAATTTAACCATTTTTGAATAAACTGTTAGATAATAATATATTTTACTCACTAATCTTTCATTTATAGATGTTAATGATGAACTTACCAGCTCAATATGTAGTGAATAATGTACCACAAAACATAATTTAATAAAATTATTTTTATGGAGCTAAATACACAAGTTTGTTGACATGCCAAATAAAAAGGATTTACATAAAACAGAAATTATCAAGGAAGATTGAACTGAAATAATGAAAAAAATAGCATAGGCAAATTTATATGTTAAAAAAAAAAAAAGATGAAATATTTAATCATGCATGTAAAATATTAAGGATTTTAAACTTCTCACTCGATAATTTAATATACAAATTAAAAAGCGTGTGAAGCGCTTGAACGAGAAGCTATAAAAATTCCACAAATTATTATACGCTAAGCGCTTTCGAGGCCATTTGCCTCATATTCATAGTGGTAATGCAAGATGCAGAACGAAGAAATAAGGTAAGAAAATGAAGCGATATGCAAAACGTATGCAATGAACTAGTTAGTCCAACGTTTGGAGATGTCAAAACAGGTGTCCCGTCTATTGACAGAGTTATTATTGCCATTAATGAAGTATGCTTCTCTGATTTTCCGCTTGATGTTGTTTTCCTCAATGCAGACTATTTTGGGGCTGGAGGGTTCAAACACATGGCCTGTCTTCTTGAAATGTTCTAAGAATGTTGATGAATTGTCGTTATTTTTCTTTGCTCTATTATAGGTGTATCTATGCTGTGCTGTCCTGTTGGTTTGCTTTTATTAGATTTTGTTAACAATATGTTCATTGTATATATAGCATGCAACAACTTACATAATAATGAAGTTTCAAAATAGTCAATGGCATTTCTCTACAATATTGTATTGATATGAGGTAACTATTATTTTTTTATTAGCAAGAAAAAAATTAACTTTCAAAAGTGTGTGAAAAATTTGATAAATTGAAGAATTCACCCAGATATAGGAGAATTAATAAAAATGTTTATAGTGATTAAATAGACGACTAATAATAAATAAAGAAAAAATCACTTTATTTTAATACTGACAGAATCTATGCAACATATAAAAAATGGGATTTTTTTTGGTTATGAGTTCTTAAATATTTGAAATACAGGCACTCTCCACATACTTGGAGCACCCTTCAACTATTCTTACTATCTTATACAACTGATACACATAACCACACACATGTAGAAAAGATAAATAATCACCAATATACATATTTTGTGCTAAACCAGCACTTATTAGTTGGTCCAGATTATCATCTCCCACACATATATATAATCAGTGCTCAGTTTATAGTAAGATAGCAAATCTTTATGCTTTAATGGAAAGGCTTCAATCTACTCCAACTTTTCAACCTTCCATACCATTGAAATTTTGATGATGGAAAGCCCAAATATACATATATACGTGGGAGATGATAATCTGGAAAACTGATGAGTGCTAGTTTAGCACTAAATATGTATATTGGTGATTATTTATCTTTTCACAAGTGTGTGATCATGTATATCAGTTTTATGAGATAGTGTGGATAGTTGAAGAGTGCTTGACAGTCTGAGTTCAAATCCCCTAATTTATGAGTTCTTAAATTTTTTTAATACTGGAAATGATAATATAAGCAATAATGCATGGATCCCGAAATCCACAGTCTTCATGTTGCTGCCTTAAACTGTTTCAGAGTAATATATATTGAATATCAAATCCAAATGTTTGACAATTTATTTTATATTTTCTATAGTTTTCATATCTAAAATCGATCTATCAATTATGTTAACTTATTGTATTAAAGAGATGCGTTTAGAAAACAAAAGAAATTTTATAAGAATTCTTAAAAATACGTCTATTATCCACGATATGAATCAGCTGAACAATTTATCTCAGATGAAATTCAAAACGTTTCTACTGTCAATGCACTTTTTCCTGATTATTATTATTATTATTATTATTATTATTATTATTATTATTATTATTATTATTATTATTATTATTATTATTATTATTATTATTATTATTATTATTATTATTATTATTATTATTATTATTATTATTATTATTATTATTATTATTATTATTATTATTATTATTATTATTATTATTATTATTATTATTATTATTATTATTATTATTATTATTATTATTATTATTATTATTATTATTATTATTATTATTATTATTATTATTATTATTATTATTATTATTATTATTATTATTATTATTTTTGTAGGTGACTTGAACATTGATATTTCTGGTGCTCAACATTATTTAAATATGCTGTAACTTTTTGGATTTATTCAATGTTTATTTAATCCTACACGTGTTACATCTTCATCATCTTCACTTATTGATCACATCTTTGCTAGATGTCCTGAAAATATTCTTTTGAAAACATCTTTTTTGGATTGGTGTCTTACAGATCACAGAGGAATTGTTATTACTTTAAAAAAAAAATTTTCTCATAGTAAAAAGTGTTTTAAACTTTTATCTCATGATCGTTTGCAATCCTTAATTACTAAATATGATTGGAATTTAATCTTTGAGTTGAATGATGTAAATTGTGCATTTTCATTCTTTGTTGACAAGATGAAGGAGTTTATAGATTATTGTTCTTTTATAAAATATATAAAGAAGAAAGATCTGAAGAGACATGATTGGATTACAAATGAGTTAATATCAAAAGTTAACAGTAAGAATAAATTGTACAAGCTTTTCAAAAGGTTTCCTGCTAATGAAGATTTAAAAATTCAGCTAAAGGTTTTTGATAAAGAAATAAAGAAAGATATAGTCAAAGCTAAATTGATTTTCTATTCTACTCAAATTGATTCTTTAAAATCAACTAAATTAAGCAACTTTTGGACTGTTGTTAAAAAATTTATTTTTAAAGAAGGATTTTCACAAATTTCTAGACTAAAGATTAATGAAATATCTATTGATGTTTTAAATAATTCAAAACTAATAGCTGATCATTTCAATCAATATTTTGTACATAGTGTGGAATTGTTAATGAATAGTTTTGACAATTATTGCAGTTCTCATGTTTTTCAATATGAGAAATCTATCCTGAATTCTTTTGTTTTTAAAGAGATTGAAGATTGTGAAATTTTAGATTCTCTTTATAAAATGAGACATAAAAAATGTATTGGTTTGGATTGTATTTCTGTAAAAATATTAATTGAAAATGTTTCCATTCTTTTACCAATTTTATCTTTTTTATTTAATTCTTCTATTGATTCAGGTATATTTCCAGATTGTTTAAAATCTGCTGTTATTACACCTATTTTTAAAAGTGGAGATAGGGAATGTTTGGAAAACTACAGGCCAATTTCTATTTTATCAACATTGTCTCAAATTTTGGAAATGTGTGTAAAAAACAGAATTGTTTTGTTTTTTCAAAAATATAATTTATTTTCAAACAATCAATTTGGGTTTTTGCCAGGAAGATCTACAGAACTGGCTTTATCTGAACATGTTTCAGTCATCACTGAATCTTTAGAAAAAGGTTACAAAACTATAGGCATTTATTTAGATTTGCAGAAAGCATTTGTCTGTGTTCCACATGATATATTAATAATTAAGTTACACCATTGTGGTATAAGAAGTACTATGCTTGAATGGTTTAAATCTTATTTAAGTAATAGAAGCCAATTTGTAAAAATTAATAATTTTTTGAGTGATTCTGAAATAATTAGGTATGGAGTTCCTCAAGGTTCAGTCCTGGGTCCATTGTTATTTACTGTTTATATTAATGATCTGCTTGATCTTTCTCTTCATTCTAACATTTTTTGTTTTGCAGATGATACTGCGTTGGTTACTTCAGCAGTTTCATATAGTTTACTTGAGAAACTTGTGAATGAAGATTTATTTAAAATTACACAATGGATGAACAATAATAGATTACTGCTAAATATTAATATGTGTAATTACATAATGTATTCTCTTAAAATATTCCAGAAAAAGACTTGTTAATTCAATTGCCTTATGTTAATAAAACATCTTGTCAGAAAATTACCAGGACATCAACAATTTCTTACCTTGGCTTGGTTTTGGATGAGATAAACATATTCTTTGGCTTCAAGTAAAATTAAGAAAACTTAATTTTCTTTTTTATAGATTAAGAGATTGTTTGAATAAATCTGTCCTATTACGTATATATAAACAAATTTTCCTAAACAGACTTTCTTATGGTATAACATTATGGGGTGGCACTGCAGCATATTTTTTGAAGTCGTTGCAAACACTACAAAATTTTACGTTAAGAATTATTTTGTTTAAACCTTTGGATTTGCCAAGATTTGAATTATTTAAGTGTGCTGGAGTTTTAACTATTCATCAATTATTTTTAGTGAATATTTTGTGTTATTATATTAAATACAAAAAAATGAATAAGTATAATTCTTCAAGTGATTTTGATTTATTATTTGAACCAGTGTACTTTAAAACTCATTGCAGATATCAGAAATGTTATCTTGGTCCAAGATTTTATAATATTTTTATAAGAAACATTGGATTTAATGTTAATGACCTATCAAGGAAAACTTTGAGAAAATTTATTATGAACTGGATTATAATTGATGATAATCAAAAACTTTTTATTTCTATTTAATTATTTTATTGTATATTAATGTTTTTTATTTTATTTGCACATGTATTTTTGTTAAGCTCCATGCGTGATTTATTTATCACAAGGAGATTATATGTTTAATAAATTAAATTAAATTAAATTATTATTATTATTATTATTATTATTATTATTATTATTATTATTATTATTATTATTATTATTATTATTATTATTATTATTATTATTATTATTATTATTATTATTATTATTATTATTATTATTATTATTATTATTATTATTATTATTATTATTATTATTATTATTATTATTATTATTATTACTATTATTATTATTATTATTATTATTATTATTATTATTATTATAAAATTACAAAGATTTACTTTTAAAAAATAATATTTAAAAGCACTGCATCTTAAATATGGGTAAGTTAGAACTTAAAATATAAACTGTACAAAAATAAGATACTTTTTTACTTTCCCCTTAAAAAAATATTTTAATGCTGTAATATAGCAAAGCATATTCTTTGATTGATCAATGACATTTGAAGTAGTTTATATAGATACTAATGTATTTAAAACTTAACACTTTTAATTTTCAGTGTTTAAGTGTGTAATATAATGAATAATTATATATTTAACTAAAAGTTTCACTGATTTTATTTTCCATTTTTTATTGCATTTAATACTGAATAATATTATTAAAAGATGGGGAAAAGATTAATATTACCTCTACTGTTTTAAAATAGATATCTCTAAACTGACTTTTATCAGACCCATTGATATTTGTTTTGTATATGTCTACAGATTTGATTTATGAAGTAAAATGTAACATACAGGCAGTCCCCTAGCTACAAACAATCCTGACATATGTTTGGAAGTTGAAATTGTTTAAAAGTAGAAGTATGTAAAAAAAAAAACATCAAAAAGGGTTTTCAAAATGCAGTATTTATTTTTTATTGATTAGTATCTGGAGTTTTGTTTACAAATTTATCAAGAATTGAATTCTGTAACATTGTATCTTTTTATATTGCCCTTCCTACACGAGATATACGCTCCCCATTGGGATCACATTCTTCCATAATGGTCAAAAATTTGTCAACATGCATGAAGGCTTAATTCATATTCTTGATTGTGAAACTCTTAACAGTAAGTTCATTATTAGGTTCTTCATTTTGTATTTCATTCATCTCAGTTTAATGAAGTCTTCATTTGACAGAGGTTCTGAGTAAGAGGTTCTGAGTAAGATTGCATTAACTCATCAGTATATTCATCAGTGATATCTAAATTTAATTCATTCATTATATTGACTATTTTATTTTGTGATATCAATGTCCATAGAAGCATTCATTATTTGTGGATATATATTTTTTCCAACAACCTTTCATTGTTGATTCTCTTATTTCAGCTCATGCATTCCTAATATTTATTGCATTCCATATATTATAACTTTTCCAAAAATCTGTTAATGTAGAACTATCTTTCTTGTCAATTGCCTTGATTTCTTGAGTCAATCTTCTCTTATAATATTGCTTAAAAGTAGCTATCACAGTTTGGTCCATAGGTTGTATTTCATTTGTGGTATTGGGAGGGATAAACCCAACATTAGCTTCTGGATATAAATTTTGCAGGGATTTTGGATGTCCAGGAGAATTGTCTAAGAATAATAGTGGTTTAAATGGTAAATTATTCTCACTACAATATTGCCTAATAAAAGGCATAAAATGATGTGGGAACCACTCTTGAAAAAGCTGTGTATCCCAGGCTTTAGCATTTGATTTCCAAATGACTGGAAGCATTCCTTTTGTATCTTTTCCCTTTCAATACTCCAGGATTTTTCTGTCTGATAAATTGAGCATTGGCTTCAATTTAAAATCATCAGCTAAATTACCTACAAGAAGCAGTATTAATCTGTTTTTAGAAGGTTTATGCCCAGATTCTTCCTTTGCTAAATATGTACATACAAGCATCTTTTTCCAAAATAATCCTGTGTCATCTACATTGAAAACTAGGCATGGAAAATAAGCTCCATCTTTAATGATATTAGAGAAGAGAGGAAATAAATTCACTGGTAGCTTTCTTATCTGCACTGGTACCTTCCCCAGTACATTTAGTATTATGTAAAGAGTATCTCATTTTAAATTTGTGAAACTGGCCATAAGCGCTTGTTACAAATTCAACAGCAGAGTTTTCTTTTAATTCTTCCTGCAAACTAAGATCCCCTTTAGCTTGAATAATTCATAAACTCACTGGGATGCCTTTTTGATGTACATCCATTGATCTGCCATGTCTTTTTGAAACAATCTTTGAAGAAATATTTGGCCACAATTTTTAACATATTCCTTAATTTTGTTCTTGTTTTTCACAATTGTATATATTATTGATCGTTTTAAATTACCTGAATGTGCAATTGAAGCAAAAGATTCACCATTTTCAGTACGTCTAATTATATCCATTTTTGTCTCGATCGTTTGGGGTTTATGAGACCTTGATTTCTTTTTGGTTGTATCAACACTGCTGTTTTTTTATTTCTCACTCATGTTTTTAATTATTAAGAATGAAAAAAATTCACCAAAACAAATATATACAGTGTTATGTAACATAATCACAAACAAACTACTTTTTAAAATAAGCACTAATCAAGACAGTCTGTGATGATGCTAAAAATAAAAGTAATCAATGTAGAGAGATGGGAAGATTTACTGTATTTTATATAGGTTTTTATTGTTTTCTAAAATATACTTTTAATTATTTTCTAAATTCCAAAGTTTCATCTTTCTTTTAGTAAAAATTTAAATATGAATGTATGTAAATAGTTTTTTTTATTATGTGCATAGATAAAGATTAAAGTCCAAAAGCGATTACATAATAGTGAATTGTTTGTAACTTGAATGTTTGTAACTAGGGGACTTCCTACATATTCAAAGTTTTGATTGAATTAATCTATTGCTAAACATCTTGAAATAATTAGCTATGCTAAAATATAATTTAACAAATATTCACATAATAGTTGTTTATTTTAAATTGTATGCTTTTGGTTTCTGTAAGATGGAATGAGATCGAAAATTCTGTGAAATGAAATTCTGTATGTTTTACTTTGTGTGGTTTTTTTATTTCTGTTTGTTGATTATTGGAAATGTTTGTTAAAAGAAGTATAATCATTGATAGGTGATAAGTTAAATTTAAATTGTTGTTTTGTTTTACTCAGTTCAAAAGAAAGTAATAGTTGATGTGACACCCATCTTATCAGATTTTCACAGTGTAAAAATTTTGCTTAATTTTTTTTACTAATACATATCTGAATATAAAATTGCTAAACTGTGAATACATCAATCAAAAATTTAATCATTTATAGCAACCAACATTTTATTTTTCTATTAATACAAATGTTAAATATTAAATATAATGCTACAAATATTAGCAAATTAGGCAATAAACATGTTAATTTGTTTTATATACTTTTAACTTTAAGATTTGTATTTATTTGAGTCAAATCTTGTAATCAATTTTTCTACAGAATGAATTTTCATCAATTTTTGTAATGTGTTAAATTTTGATGGCAATGCAATATTTCAGGGTTATCTGGCTTAACAGTATTGGCAGGCCACATTTTAAACCTTGTTAAAATTTGTTCATTAAATTTTGAACAATGTGCAGTAGATGATGCTAAATTATTTAAAAATATCATTTTCATTTATGGATGACTGTTGCATTAAAATGCATTTCAGTTATTTAAAATACAAGGGAAAAAAATGAAGGATGACATTTTAATTTCTCTTGTTTATTTAAACTTATTTTTCAAACTGCTGTCTTTAAAAAACAAAATAGTCTTGGAATCGACTTTTAATACACATGAATTTAATTTTAAATACTGGGAATACAATGACATTATACTTACATTCTCAATTTTTATAATTAAATATGAATACCTTTCCTATTTATAATGAATAATTTTTGAAAAATTGAAATGGTATAGGAATACACTCAAATACTAAAAAAATTATTTAAAAAATACTTTTATTTTAGATTAATGAGTAGGGCACTAAAAAGTAAACACAAAATTTTCTTGAACCATAAATTTGGTATACGTAACATTAAATTAAAATATGAGATTTCCATAAATTAAATAAATTTAAAAAGATTGAATTTATTGATTTATGGATCCGTCACTTTTTTATTTAATGTTAAATATAACAAAACTGTGATTGAATAAAAAAAATATATTTTGTTTTTAGTGCATTACTCATCAAATTTAATATTATTTAATACAATGATTTTGTAAGGACTTTTAAAAATAAGCTATAACGTTAGTTATTTTAATCTATTTGTTAAATATCTCATCATGCAAAGTCAGATGTAAAATTACAATTAATACCACATACTTTTATATCAACTTTATTTATTCTTTTAATTTTCATTATTATCTTGATATTTTATTCCTAGCATTTTAATATTTATTTTAATTTTAATGAGCCATTTCATCATTAAATCTAATGACTATATTAGAATGTATTTATTAATTATTCTTGCTAGATATGTAATTACCAGAAATTCTAAAATGTTTTAAATAATTATTGAAAAATAATTAATCTCTTTTTCCTTCCTATGCATGCCTTTTAGTGGATAATAGCTGAGTTATCCAATCACTGATTGTTTAGCATGATGGTATTAATTTTTGAAGATGTGATTAAAAATTTAGAAAAATATTTAATTAGACATTAAAAAGAGAAAGGATTTTGAATTGATATAAACTAACGGGGATTTGATTTAAATACTAATTAAATTGACTACACATTAATGATGTAAAAGTTTTGTATTTTGTGATAAACTTCCAAATACTTGTTGAAATGTATGCTGTAGCTCACATCATTAAGTTGCATCATGGAAAAATTGCAATTAAAAAGTGCTGACATATATTATTAGATTCATCATTTTTTTGTTTTATTAGAAATAATAATTTACTTTAGATCCATATATTGTAATTGCGAGATGGCAGTTTTATAATTAAATTCCAAGATTTATTTTTACTTACCCATTTTCAATGAGTAACATCACATGTTCCCTTTATTATTATTCCACTGTTTTGGTTTTTGCTTTTATTCCACTGTATTGGTTTTGCTTTTCTTATAATCTGTGCTAAGTTTTTTAAATGAGTTATGATAAAGAAGTCAAAGTAATTTGAGTAATAATTTTGTTGTGATAAAAAAAAGCTACCAACTTAGTTAAAAATTCATAGTTTAATAAGATGCACGTTAATGAGTCAAGAATTCATTAAATAATTTACGATTTTGTTTTAAATTTTGAAATGCTAAAATGATTACAGTATATGGATTTAAAAGTTACTAAGAATGAACATTTACATTTTAATAAGATGTATGTTAATGATTTAAAGAATTTATTTTAAGAATTTATTAAATAATAAATATGTTAAATACATATAAACCGATAAAGCTTCATTTAATTAATTAGATAAACAATACTTTATAGCTAGCGCTTTTGGGGAAATATTTAAAGCCCATACTCACAGCTAATTAACTGATGATACATTATAAATAATGCTTTTTTAATAACATATAAATATTCACATAAAATATTAAAATTTCTAAACATTCCATGCCTTGGAGAGAGTAAAGCAACCTCTCTTTTGTTGATGGCACTGTTTGTTATTGGTTATCAGATAGGCTTCCTTCATTTTTCTCTGTAACATCGTCTCTTTCAGAACAAATAATGCTGGCTTCAGATGGTTCCAAAAATGTAGTTTTAGACATTGAAATGCTAGAATAAAATGTATTAAGGATATAATAGTTCATCACAATTGTTTGTTTGTAGATCTTAATGCCTAATCACTTCATCCATTTTTTGGGCAGAAAGCTTGACATACTATAAGAAGGATTAAAAATAGGATTAGGATAGACTAATATTTTTCATCAAATATAGACACTTATTAGTATTTAAGTGGTGCATATCTACAAGTAGATATACTTGTTTCATGTTTAATTGAATTCAATCTACCTCCATTGTACATCTAGTTTATTTAGAAATATTTGCACACATTTGTAATATGTGTGTGTGTGTATAAATTTCGATATTCAAAAGGTTAAAAGCAGATTATTCTGGTCATGCTATATATTTAGTCAAAGAAAATACTTTGTTGAAAGTATTTGGATAGAATAATTATATTTAAAATTTTTTGGCAAAGTAAGAAAAAAAAATAAAAAGTTAAAATGTGTAAAACAATGGGAGAGTGGTTGGAATCCATTAAATAAGGAAAACTAAATGCTGTATGTCCCTATCTGTATACACTATCAATATGCACATCATGTACACATTGCAAAATATTATAGTGCAAAATAAAGCACAATGCATAGGAAATCAAAGCGGCAGTAGTGAAACAGTAAGCTCTGCTTTGCAGATCTTCATTTCACCTTTTCTTACCTCTTTTCTGCCCTCATACCTTAGTTTAAACCCCCAGTGTATTGTAGTGTGTCTGCAATGCGCTTATATGCTGAAAATCCCACCCAATTTTAAACCACGAGTACAGTGCTCATGTTATATATATTTGTATAACTTATGCCCAGTATAAATAAAATGTTATATAAATTATGTGTATGTACACATAAAAGAGATTTATTTAAAAAGTAGGTTATATAGGTCGTAATTGCACACACACTGTGATATATTAATTTTAAAACCTTAAATAATAATCATTTGTTATTTAAAATTATTTCTGTTTGAATCTATTTATAAAAGATATTACATTCGTAATATTTGTTTTTGATTTAAAATAAAATTATATTTGTCTCATAAATAGATTCAAACATTGAAAATTAAAAGTAAAATAATTTTATTTTAGATTTTAAAATCATGCCACATATTTTCTGTTTAAAATAAATGAGGGCTGGTAAGAAACAATAGTTTAATTAATGTTCTAGGAGCTTACCTAGAAATACAGCAGATGTCCACTTAAGGTAGTTTTTTTTAATTAGCAAAAGTTTTTTTTATTAAATCAAAGTTTTAATCCGAATATCGACAGAGAAATTAACAATAGAAATTAATTAAAATTTTGTTGAATTCCTTTGGACATTCGGATGGATTTTGTTGCAGCTGATAAGATAGCAAATTTTGGAATATTTTTGTAATGCTCCAGGGCAGTTTTATTGTGTAATTCTGCTATATATAGAAGGGTTTTCTTTTGTTTGTCATTCTAGGCATATTTCTAAGCATTCTAGCTATTCTAAGCATTCTAGGATAATTCTAGTATTCTACATTCTGAGATTCTAATTGTTGCTGAGCTTTCTGAGACTTTCTGATGTTCTAATTGCTACTTACCTGCAAACTTAAATATTTGAAGCCAAGTTTTTATCTTCAAATAGATTTACCATGTTTTAAAATATTGCTTTAAATCTCTCTGAAGTACCCAGCCTTTAAAATTGCAATCTTCAAAATGACAGAGTAGAGCCGGCAAGAAGGCTATTTTCCCCTCAGAAATGGCTGGCAGCTGCTCCATACCATCTGATGCCATCACATAGGAAACCCTAAAACTGCTACTGCTGCTAAAATATGAACTATAACCAGAGTTTGCTGCCGAGTCTTATGAACATGCTACGACAATCAATTGGAAAAGTATCTACCTGAAACTACCTGCAAATGCTTCTAACGAGGTAACCCCAAAATTTAACCCAAGAGCTCTTGTGATTATTTCCTCTAATTAATAAGCTATAGCTATTTAAATTGTTTCCATTTGCTTTACCTTACAATTGTTCTTTCTTTAAAATGATGTAATGTAATTAGTATTTCTCGCTCTCTATCCTTGGGTTAATATTTTATATTTATTAATCTGTTTCTTTTTTTTATTATGATAATGTGCCAGAATAGTCTTTGACTGAGCGAATTATTCCCTTTTATTTAAAGCAAGATGCTGCCATTAAGGCATTTTTAAATTACAAATTGTTTCCCAGTTTGTTATCTCATGAATCACTCGTTCGAGGGCTATCCTACTCTTAGTCAATGTATATAATAATTTTATAGTTTAAAATCCACATGTATCAATTTTAACCTAATATAAGAATATGTGCGTGGTCAATGAGTAAATATTTAACAAATGCATGATTGCGTAAATAAATTTATGCTTTCTTTTAAAACCCCACAAACATGCATTCTCCCATTTTAAAATGTATATTGTTTTGCTTTAATTTCAAAGCTTGTAATTTGAGGTCGAGAATGGACGGACTCTCTTTAAATAATTATCTGGGGAATTGATTAGGCATTTTCTTAAACTAAGTAAATCCTTTTAGTATACTTTATATACTTTATTCGAGTGTTTCTAGTAGGTGTATTGGGTGTTTTGAGACCGCTTTGCTTCTCCTAAAGGGCTTTAAATGGCTAAGACCATTTCCCCTTTCACTTTCTGCAATTCCCAGTCAGAGTGTGTACTCAATTGTTACACCTGGGAATTTGAGGCAGCTGTCACCCAATTGCTAAGTTTTGGATGAGTCCAGACTTTGGCTGCCTGTGACACCACCTTCCTACAGATTAATGGTGAGACACCCTCCATATTTATCTCATATCCATTATATAATTTTGTACTTATTTATTATTTGCAAAGTTCCAGTGATTTAAACGTATCACACCCTCCATCCAGTATGGAAATTCCTCACTAGCAACACCGACCTCCCAATATAACTTAATTATGTCTATAAATATAAATGCCTTGGTCATGTCCCCACCTTATAGCTTAACAAGCATCAGTCCGTTCTATTCTCGAAGTCAAGAAATGTTATATTAAACTTTAATGTTGCAAAATATTTTATTAAACTCTTTCTAATTTATTCAAAGCACCTCACACATCTTCACAAGCTCTTTTAGGCACATTATTGTAATATTATATTAGCCCGAGGTATAGACAATGTATTAACAACCTCCAAATATAAATTATCTTAAATGTTATCTTAAATACCATTTTAGTAAACATCACTGTCTAACATATGCAGACAGTGGGCATTATATATATATTGAATGTTAATAAATCTTTTAAATCTTATAAAACCAATTTTGATCCTTTATTTTATTGATCCCTATCACTGTCTCAGTCTATATCTTTATACATTTCTTTTGTACCATCCATAGATGTTAGTTATCAAACCCAAGCTTATATCTTAGTATAGAGTCTCTTTGTTTCTCCCTGACCACCAGGCACCGGTAAAGGGATAGATTATTAGTAGCATCAGATACGTTATCATGTAGGTGGCACTGTGGAATTTAGACTTTAGATTTGAACTTAGGATATCTAGAAGGCTACCCCTCTTAGAGTGTTCAGTCTCATGTTTGGAGTTTGAATTCTGCAGTGTGTTAGCAAGATAGACGAATCTGACCGTTACAGTAGAAATATGAGGAAGCGAAAATGCTAGTGGAATAGTGAATTTAAAGCAATCAAAATTAAGCCTACAATCCATTGAAGGAAGAAAGGAGATCCCAGACATAAAAGAAAATATGCAAGCATGGGGAAGGGGCATTGTTTGAGATGCAGCTTAATAATTTTGATTGTGGGACAAGAAGAAATCTAACAAAATTTATTTTAAAAAAATTTCATTTTATTAAAAGTTACTACTCTCTGAGAGTCTTTCCAATCCTGCTTATTAATAATGCAAGTAATAACTTATAATAACCATACATGTCAGAATAGTGTGAGTAATTGGGCATCAACTTTTCTAGGTCATTGGAGAGTTGGTTACCAATAGTTTCATTAAAATGTGGAGGCTCCATCCACTTTTTACCATGTTAATGCCACCCTGAAGTTTACCAATCCACCTATATGTATGCATAACAAACCCGAACCATCATTAAAGTTTTGCTGGTAAAATGCTATATTCTATTTAAATATTCTAACAGTGACTAAATTTATTTGTTTATTAATGATCTTAACCTATATAATCTATGTTTTAATTATTCTAAATGTTAAATATGCTGGCTTAAATTATTGAATATATTAAATATTTAGTTTTTATTTTATTTTAGTTATATGTATTACCTTGAATGATGGAGGGAATTAAAAGTTAAATCATTAAAACATGTTAACACTTTTCTGCTCTCAAATTTTCTAGAGGATAGAGTGAGCAGAGAAGATGCCAAACTTTAAATTATTCTATTCTAAAGTCAAATTAACATGTTTATGAATTTGTTTTCTTATTCCGTCTTTCAAATACCACTCCAATCATGTCAAGGTAAAAGTCTAATTATGTCGATTCTTAGAATTCCATATAGTAATAATTATATAGAGTATTAATGTTGATAAGAATGTGAGCATATTTTTATTTAATAGATTTATAAATTATGTTGTTTACCTATAGTGTGCTGTATAATCATCATCATCAACCATTATCAATCCACTGCAGGATGAAGGTCTCTCCAAGTTCAATCCATCTTTTCTGATCTTTAGCTTCTCTTCTCCACATCACCCCTGCACACTTTCTTATTTCATCCATCCATCTCACATGTGGTCTCTTTCTGGGGTCTTTTACAATCTCTTGGAATCCAGTTTAAAATTTCAATTGTCCATCTATTATCATCTCTTCTAGCAATATGTCCAGCCCAACTCCACTTCAGTCTTTTAATTTTTTCAATGAGATCAGTAACACCTGTTTGTTCTCTTACCCATACATTGCGTTTTGGATCCCTTCTTGTTACTCCCAACATGCATCTCTCCATACTTCTTTGAGTGGTCTGAAGTCTCTGTATTGCTCTTCTATTAAGTATCCAAGTCTCAGATCCATAAGTAAGAACTGGTAAAATACATTTATTAAAAACCTTCCTTTTCAAACACATAGGCATATTTCCTTTTAGTATCAAATTATTTCTACCAAAAGCACTCCAATCAAGTTTAATTCTATGATTAATTTCATCCATTATGTTTCCATCTGTATTAATAATCTGACCAAGGTATTTGTAACTGTTAACTTCTTCTAACTCATCATAATCAATCTTTATTTTCATATTTTGAGAAAATCTATTAAACATTACTTTAGTCTTTTTAACATTTATCTTTAGTCCTACTTTCCTACTTTCATCTGATAACTCCTGCAACATTTCTTGATGCACTGAAGCATTATTTGCAAAAACAACTACATCATCTGCAAAATCTAAATGACTTAAATAATCTCCATTTACTTTCACTCCTTTAGCTTCCCATTTTAATCCCTAAATACTTCTTGGCACTGCTGTAAAAAAGTTTTGGAGATATGGAGTCACCCTGTCTTACACCCTTTTCAATGTTGATTTTCCTACTATCATTATGTAATCTAATTGTTGCTGTTGCATTTTTATAAAATATTCTTCAAAATATGACAATATCCTGGATCTACACCTTGATGATCCAATGCTTTAATCACTGAAGAAATGTTTATAGAATCAAATGCCTTTTCATAATCTACAAATCCTAAGCATAATGGCAACTCATATTCATTTGTCCTTTCTATAACTTCTCTCAATACCTGGATATGATCTACTGTACTAAAACCACTTTTAAATCCAGCTTGTTCTCTTGATTGGTGGAAATCCAGTGTTCTCTGTAGACGAGTTGTAATTATCTTAGTAAAAATTTTGTATAAAACTGATAAAAGACTGATAGGTCTGTAATTTCTAATATCTTCTTTATCACCTTTTTTAAATATTCAATATTAATGCTGCATTCTTTCCATCATCTGTTACATCTTTATCATTTAGACATTTGGTATATAACTTTGCTCAAATAAATTCTATTTCTTCACCTGCTTCTTTTAATATATCAATTACAATTCCATCATTACCTGGAGCCTTTCCTTTCTTCATAAATTTAATTGCATGTCTCACTTCCTCATTTAAAATTCTGGGCAATTCAGAAGATATAATATGTATAGGAGGCACTTGTTCTTTATTACTATATAATTCTTGATAGAAGTCTTCTACATATTTTATGATGTCATCTCTCTTTTTAGTAATAATTCCATCTTTTTTTATTGCAGATATAAATTTCCTACCAATACCAAAATGTTGTTTTACACTCTTTAGACTTCTATTCTCTTCTACAGCTTTCCTTGCTAGTTCACAGTTATACTTTCTTATATCATTTTCAACTCTTTTCCGCACCATTTTACAAAATTCGAGATATTCAATCCTTTTTAATGCATCATTTTTGTATATCTTCATATTCCTTCTTTTCTTCATAAATTCTCTAGTCTCAGTAGAAATTTTATTGGTCAATTGCTGCTTTTTTCTACCAGCTATCTTTGTTGCAGTTTTTAAAAGTGTATCAGTTATTTTCATATTAATTTCATTCAAATCTGAATCTTGTTCAAAATCTACTAATACTTGAAACCGATTTGTAAGTTCTAATTTAAATT
Source organism: Epiperipatus broadwayi (assembly GCA_028023455.1). Taxonomy (NCBI): domain Eukaryota; kingdom Metazoa; phylum Onychophora; class Udeonychophora; order Euonychophora; family Peripatidae; genus Epiperipatus; species Epiperipatus broadwayi. The sequence continues at coordinate 8,058,544 of JAQFVV010012428.1, read as the reverse complement.
CATTAGAATGTTTCTGAAGATTATGAATATCAACTGTAAATATTGTTTTTCTTAATAATTTTTGTCTCTCTAGTTTTGCATTAACATGTATCTTACATCTTACTAATCGATGATCACTTCCTGTGTTAAATTTATTAAGAACATTACAATCTTGAAATATGTATTTTCTGTTAGTCAAAATATAATCCAATTCTGCTGTACCTTCATTTGGATGCTTCCATGTCCATTTCCTTTTAACATTTTTTTCAAAAAAAAAGAATTCATAATATAAAGTTTTTCTTTTTCTGCAAACTCCACAAGTCTATGTCCTCTCTCATTTCTATTACCATAACCAAAATTACCTACAGCATTTTCATCTTTCATTTGTTTACCAATTCTAGCATTAAAGTCTCCCATAACAATTTTAAAATGTTGTTTACTCTGATCAAAAGCCTTTTGTACATCCATATAAAAATCTTCTATAACTTCATCACTGTGAGAACTTGTTGGGGCATAAACCTGAATTATCTGCATTTGGTATCTACTATTAAGTTGTAAAACTAATCTTGCCACTCTGTCTGATATACCATCAATCTCCACAATGTTATTCTTCCATTTTTTATTTATAATGAATCCTACTCCACTTGTATTTCCAATATTTGTGCCTTTATAGTAGAGTATATGTCCACTTTTTAAATCAATTGTTTCTTCACCTTTTCTTCTAACTTCACAAAGTCCAATAATGTCCCATTTAATATAAGATAGTTCTTCTTCTAACTCTTGCAATCTTCCTTCACTTGAAAGTGATCTGCAGTTGTAAGTACCTAAATAAAAAGTCATCATCAAATGGCAGCCTGAGTCCGCAATCAGGGGATTCTTAGCACCCTCCGCCTTTGGCCACCAACCGCTGCCTTGGTTGGTGACTTTACAGCCTCCTGGGAATAAGGGCCATGATTTATTTTTGTCTGTCATGATTGTATATATTGAAAAAATATTCTTAAACTCGGAGGTAAAAAGCCAATAAACTCACCATGCTGGCTAATGCATGTTGGTGAGCAGCCCATCCATGTTCGTATACTATATGAATAATCACATAGTAATAACAGCTGCAACAACAAGAACATATGGAGTGAACATTAGAAATTTGCCCTGCTCGGTTCCTTTAAGGCCTCCAAGAGGAATCAAAGGGTCTCCTTTCAGTTATATATATTCTAACCCAATGTTTAAAAATTTATATTATTTCTCTTTTTATTTCATTATAACTATTTTATTTCTTTTATTTCTAACCCAATATATAATTAGTTAGTTTATCTGCACTTATGACACTAATTTTTCTGGTTGTTGTTAAGGCAACCAAAATAAAAGCAACATATCCATTAATTTTCCAATATGATCTAAAATACTTTTCATATAATACAATTGTACATTCAATTCTCTTAAGCTATGCCACGATTGTAATAATAACAATAATTGATCACTTATTAATTTAAAGAATAATTATAATAATATTAATCTCAGGGTTCTTTGTTTCATGTAAGGAAATGCTCGGCAGTATTGTGTTGTCGCATATGACTGGCATTCTGGTCGGCTATAGGAAACATTTATTTTTACTTAAATTCAATGTGTCTTCATCTCTCATATCAACTGCTATATTATTTAAAGAGATGATAATTCTATTCAATAATGACGTATAATTTTGAATAACACAGCCTTTTTTTTTTTTTTTTAGAATCTCAGTCAGAATAATAAAAAGACAAGGGTGCTTTTTGTGTCCTTCCATCATCCATGACAACACAATAATATAACTAAGATTTATTACTTAGACAATTTAACTAAATGGGAATGGAATAATGTGCAACCAAAGTTAATGGTTTGGGAATAAATTCTTTTTTTTTTTGTTTTACAAAGGTGAATGTTTAGTCTTAAGTTTTCAACTCCATAAATAATTATCATTAAACTAAAATATAATGACATATTCCGATCTGCTTAACTTTATTTATCTGGTATATTAAGTTTTTAAGAATTTGGAATGATTTCGGACTCAAGAAAAGGTTTTGCAAATATTGTGCAAACACTTATATTTAGCATATAAAAACAAAAAAAATGAATCTACAACAAAATTTTAACAAGACTATAATTTATTATTATCACAAAAAAAAATATATGAACATTTATTCAATAATCCCATAGTAATACAAAAATATAAAATATAACTGACATTAATCTGTATACTCTTTTGGTTATGGACTAGAGATTACTACTTCTCCTGTATGCAATCATATGGATTGATTAACTAAAAGTACATTTCATTACCAATACATTGTTTATTAAATTTTGGTAACCTTGTAGAAGCTTTTATTCAAAATTATTGACTAACTATTTTTGTTTTTGTTTTTGTTTTTTTTTAAATGATTAATCCCATCATATGCAATACGCAAAATATTAAATTTATTTCTAATACATTTACTTTATTTATGGTCTTTAATGGGATAACCTATTCTAATTATAGGCCAGCTATCAGAAGTTACACTTACCATCTTACATTTAACTTAATGCTAACTTAAGTTATGATACAAATTTTATTCATACGTATACTTTTGAAATATGAGTATTATTTAATTAATAACCAGAATTAAATATTGCATTTGAATATTCCTTCAGTAAATAAGCATTTTAAATTACGCAATTTTAATTACTTTCTCCATTGATTTACTTGTCAAATACTAGCAATATTTAGCAGCACAATACAGATATCGACCCTAGTTACTAACGCACTATTTATACTAAAGTGGATCTTGAGGAACTAACACCTCCAATATAACCTTTATCTTGCCTGAACTTTCAAAATTAAGCACAATAATCAACACCTTCCATGGTGGAGCTATCTTTATTTTCACATGAGGAATATGGAATAACCACGAAGGTCTGTAGAGTAATCTACTACATTACAATATTTTGGTGGTTTCTTGCCTCTTACTTGGGCATACAACGAACACACACCAAATACAATCCTCTCCTGGGATTTAAATGAATGAAGCATACTAAATGCTAGATAAATTCTTGATCGTCCTATCTATGAGAATCGATCACTTGGGCTATAAACATACCCGAACATTATATTTAAAATCTTCCTCTCATGGAAAACAAAGCTTTTGGGGAGATCATTTTTCATCCCACAAAATAAATACATTATAATTATTACCTATGCGAATATTAAGCATATACCAATGCTATATCTGGGCAGGATAAGTAAATACACTGATCATAATAAACTTATGTTACCGGGTATACTTTGATCAACATCTGAAATCAATGGACATCATAGAATAAAAGTATAATAATTTTAATTTTAATAAAGGAACATTCAAAAATAGTTGGTAGCATACTATCTTAAACTAAATAAAGTGGATGTGTTATTTAAGAATAATTAGGAATAAATTCCTCAATTAATACAGTATAAATTCGTTTCAACTTTAACAAGAAATATTTTGTTATAGCATTTTTTTTTTTTTTAGTTACTTCTGATAATTTTCAATATTTATTTTACCCCTTAAATATCTAAATATTTTTTCTTTTACGTATCTAACATACAAAATTTCTACCTACAATTGTATGTACTAATTAAAACATATTTTATAGATTTTTTTTTTCTTTCGTGTTAAATATCAACTTAACCTATAATAATTATATTAAAACATACCTTTGTTATTACAAGGCTATTAAATATCACTTGACCATACAGACTTTAATCTATGTGATATAAAAAAAAATACATATCATTTATAACTTAGTTTTAAACAATCATTAATTAACAAGTGCATACTCTCTCATTAGAAAATGTTTTTCTGTTGAGCAATTGGTCCAGGTGAAGAGCTTTATCCAGTCGTATTTCATGAAGCAAGTTTGAAAACAATAAACGCATAGTATTATTTCCTTTAAATAAAAGTTTTCTCTTATTTTGTGCGTTTAATAAATTAGGTAAAGAAACATATAGCAGAATTGAAGATTAATTTTTAGAACTTGAATTAAACTACTACGGATCCAAGAAAATAAAATATACATATTCTAACATAACGAACAGTTGACGATAGACGATAAACATACACAATATTTTTTTTTTTTTATTGACAATACGTATACTTATTAGCTAGCTTACTTATGGACGAAAATGCGCAATTTTCCGAGAGATTATTATGATAATAACTGCAGTCAATTTACATGTACATGAAGTTTTAATAATTCCAACTGATGTATAATATAATATATCATTTATTTTTATCATTAAGTCACTAAGATATTTGGTTTTGTTCATACTTTAGGAATTATAAATTTTTTTTTTTTTTTTTAAAGGTAACTTCTCCGTAAGAATGCCCCTATATAACTTTTCCTATATTTACTCTGAGAAAGTTTATATATATATATTTTTTTTATATATTTTTTTTTAAATATACAGGTGCATAATTTAATCTTATTTATCATTATTATTATTTCCAGACAATTCTTGGTGAATAAAACATATTTTAATGTATGTAACTACATTACTTGTAAAGGCAGACAATATTGAGAAAGAGCGTGAAAATGTTTCTAGTTGATTTTCCTTGGTTTCAAAATATTTCTTTCAATTATTTTTTTTTTTTTCTATACCAAGAAAATATCAATAAATGACATAAAGTTAATAAATAATTAATCTTTTCTTGGAAATCGCTTCTTTTCCTTAATTTAGATATAATATAATTTTTCGTGACTCTTTTAGTTAATTCCGTCATTTTTAACTTTAGCGTGAGACAATAAATTTTTAAGTATAAAAGGTACTTAAATAGGTAGATGGCAAAGAAAATCAGGATATCTTATCAAAAGATTTTAGCCACACATTATATTATTAAAATTTTACTTTGATTACATTTATTTCTGCAAAATAAAATGAAAAAAATTGAGTTACCAAATTTCAGCACTGTTCCTTCCTTGAAAACTAAAAGCAGACTATATATATATATATATTTTTTACTTTAGTGACCTCTTCCAGAAAAATAATCATTTTATTATAACATAAACAAAAGAAAGGAAAAACTAATTACAATCATATAGTTTTAGTATTATTTACCTGGATTATAAAGTAATTTGACAATATAAAAAAAAAAAAAATACATTAAATTAACAATCAGTGATGTATAATTCTTTAAACATTATATTTTTTTTTTTACAAAAAAAAATTACCAGAAGTTATTGTGCTTTATGATAAGACACTCATCCACTCTCCCCTCTACCCATCCAAAAATCAATTACTGTTTAGCTTTTATACCATATTAATTTGCTCTAATTATTAATATCTCAATTAAATTATTCATGTTCTCTCTTTAAAAATGACATTGAGTTATTAAATCTATTAGTTATTCACCCAAAACATGCCAAAGTGAGTGAATAGCATACTTTATTAATCAATTATTACTATTATTATTTTATCTTTTTATTTCTTTAAAGAATAGCATTGTTTTCCTGCAGAAATAATGCCAAGTAAACCAAGTGTCAATAACACTAGGTTACAATATATATATATATATATATATATATATATATATAGTAACTTTTATGAATTAGATGGGGGGGGGTAAGAGAATAAGTGAGTGAAAAAAGAAAAAAATGAAAATAGAAAAGAAAGAAAAGCAATAGAGAAATAGAGAGCGCCAATTGTAACCTTATAGAAATAACAACAGAGGGGTGGTAGAGAAAGAGAGCAGAGAGAGAAAAAAGAAAAGAGAAAGACGGAAATGCTTAGAGAGAAGGAGAGAGAAGATGGAAAGAGAGAGAGAGAGAAAAAAAGAAGAAAATAGAAATACCAGAAACTCTTCAGCTAGACACAGCAGGGTTACAATAAAATATTATTAAAATGTTAATATCCAGAGATCACTAATAAGATGGGAGGAAAATTGACAGTGCTGCTAAACAGTCAAGGCACAATAATAATTTGGAAGAAATTGTTAAGAAAATTTAAGTTTTACCATATACTAAAAAAAAAAAAAATTATCCTCCATCAGATTACATATCCAACAAATTTATAATAAAATTAAAACCTTTCTAAATAAATTTCTTATTTAGTAACGTAAACTGATGCCGCAAGATATAAGTTCCAATAATACAACTCATAAGTCCTTTCATGAGACAAAGTATTATCAAGTGTGCCTTTCTATAACACCAGTAATAATTGATAATTACCTATTTCACACTAATTAGAATTTATAATTATATCTTGAAAAACTTGTATCAACTAATAAAAGATCCCCAAGAGCATATGTTCTCAGAAGTCCTACTGTAACTCTTGTGATAGAAACTAAAACATGAAGTTGTTAACCAAAAATAAGGAAATAAATAGTCAAGTGAATGATATCCTGGCTAACTATAGGAGACAAACACTTCCCTTGAAATGACTGCATCCTATGATAAGATAATAATATTTATTACAATAAAAAAAATATTTACTTAAGTATTTGAACTGGTAATTAAGATATTTACAATTTAGATTAACTACAACCTTTACCCAGGATATCACTCAAGATGGGAGAAAGACAAGGGTGCTTTTTATATCCCTCCACCTTCTTACAAAACAAACTTCATAAAATAAAATGAAATGGACCTTAAGATAGAAATAAATTTTAAGAAGATGCAGTCTAAAATAAACAGCATGGATAATTTTCGTTTCATAGAACAAAATCTTCTATCTTTGAAGATAGCATGGTTAACATATTTCTTAAATATTATTTTGATGTCTAAAAATGTAGTATTATCTGTTAAAATAATTTCACTTAGAAATTAAAATTAAAAGAATGATTATATTTCATATCAATGGAAATAAAATATACTGCATTTTAAAATAAATAAAGTAATTTATGTGTATTCATTAATTAAAGTTGGAATTTTCAATGTTAAGTAAACCAATGTTAATTAATCCAATGTTGAGTCATCCAAGACAACAATAAAAAACAAATAAACATAGACTAAATATATTTTAAATCAACAATTAATTGGTTTATTAATACACTTATAGTAACTTACACATACACATTAGTTAGAAAGTTTTGCCAGGATAGCGCTGTTACAATAATAGCTTACTGGACTAATAATAACTATAATTTTTTTTGTAAACTTCATACAGATCTACTAAAGCTTTTGCAAAATCAAATAAAAATAAACAAACTACACAATAGTCTGTTAATAAATGAGTAGAACAGTGAACTAGCAATGGCTAATTCTAATATACCTTTGTTAAAGTAAATTATCCCTAAGACAATTTCTTTTTTTTCTAAACATTTAAATTTTTATGTGCCAAATATGGAATTTTACTAACAAAACAAAATTTTGTTACAGGTAATTATTCTAATTATTATTGCTCAACTCAAAATTATATGATAATCTTTAATAACCAGGTTTGGTAAAAGAATATAATATGACTTGAAATTATTTGCCTATAATCTAAACAACAACTGATGTATTTTCTAACTACATTTTTTAAAAAATAACTACTAATTTAAAGGAGAAAAATAACTAGATGAATGAATTAAGCAAATATTAAATGGATTCAATGAATGGGTCATTTATTAGAAGTCATTTACACACACATAAGTTATAAATTCAATGTCCACATAATGTAAATCATCTAAATAAAATTTAAAATGACTAAATGACTTACACCTCTATTGGAAAAGTTCTAGATGATTGTAGCAAATACATAACATGTGTGTATCATACCAACTGGCCATATGCTTATAAATTCAAACATTTACAATTACAAAATATTGTTGGTTGGTTTGTGAATGATTACAGATCATGAAAGCACAAAGCACAGACATTCCTACACTTTAAAGCACTAACATAACTGAATGCATCCTGAAGGAATCACATCCTTCAAAAAAAGTTATCTTGCCATTACATACTAAAAATACAAGCAACCTCACCTACTATGGTGGGAAATTTAGCTTTAATTAAACCTCATGAGTGATAGACCCAAAAAGAAGACTCCACAGAGCAGCTAGCATAAATATATCAAAATCATGGTGGCTTCCAAAATAACACCTACATTTGAAGTAAAATAGGATGCCTGACCTTTTGTCTCAGTGCATCAAGAAATATATGGAGAGGCTCACTGAAAACACCAACAGGTACTTAAAAATATGTGATTACAATCACTGGAAACAAGCACTATCGACTCATGGACAAATGCAATACAGATGGGGGATTTGTCCACTCCAACCAGCACAATAATAATAACTATAAGAAGCAAGACCTGACATAATAAAGCCATTCTATAACTAACAATACCAAGATTAAAAACTTCACAATAGTTGACTAAAGTTATATCCATAATTTTAACTTCCATAAACAATAAGTAATATCTGCACCAACAAATAAATTTAAAAGTCAACCGACTGAAATATAAATAAAGATAATGACTAGCATATGAAATATTGGCACTAAGATATAATGCACACAAGTATAGAATATTAAATATTTTAACTTATAATAATTACTGGACATGAAAAAATGCAACCAAACTGTAAGAATAATAATTCTCAAGCATAAAATATTAATGACTAAAAATGACTATTGCACTTATGAAAATAAAATAAAAATAAATAACCTCTCATAATAACAATGCTTGGCTGTTTGCAAATACTGGAGCCACATTATTATTCATTTAAAATTACTATTGCAAGAGATAAAATCTCTAATACTCGAATAAGCAAAGTAAACATTTATTTCATTATGCCTATTCTTTAGCCTAAATTTTAATTTTGCCAACTCGTCTATTTTAGCTTTATTTATTTATTTGGTCTTTTATTTAATCTGTATTCACAGCCTCACATATAGTTTCTTAATGACACACTTATTTATAATTGTTGTGAACTCATAATGTTAACTTTTTATAATTGGAAGTACTAATTGTACATCAAGTGCATGACTACAATGAATGTTTCACATCGTAGAAGTTTGAAACAAAAAGATTGTGTTCAAAGAAAATTTAAAAAAAAGTTTTTTTATCAGTCCAATAGCTGGAGCTTCTTTGAAGCTAAGCCATGGGCTAGATGTATGTTCATACCCTAAGGTATGGGTGCCAGATATAATGGTGCCAATACTACTATTTTGAATCTTAAAGTTGGCTGCACCAGATGTAAAGGTCCATTCGATGACATAAAAAAAGGATCAAATCTGACTACTGTCAGATCTTTGATCATTGAGTAGGATGCTGGAGACAATGCGATGAAGTACATAATGTATGACTGCACCTATTTTCAATAAACCAGTTTAATGTTCATTTATTAAATCCAGATGCAATTTGGATTAGTTCATCCATATCTCAACTCTTTTTTTGGTTCCGTTATTCCCAGAATTCAAATCCAGGGAGAATTTGCTCTTAACTCTCTTAACAGGGATGCACCAATATCAGCTGATAACTACTGTACCTCTGTATAGATTACAATTAGTACAATCTATCTAGAAATTGACTAACTAAATTTTAATTTTATTATATAAATATATTATATGTGTGTGGACATTTGAGGCTATAGATTAATAAGTGAATATTAATTTGATTTAATAAACTAGAGATATCAAATTGATGTTAATAAATTCATTAACATTTATTAAAGAACAAGACAAAAATAAGTTTAAAATGTTTTAACTATATATATATATATATATGTAGTAACCTTCTGGATTGGGACCAGAAATATTGATTGTAATTATGTAGCACTGTATCAGTAACATCTGATGGCATCTTACTAAAAAAAATGAAATAACTTGAAATTAAAATTTTTTTTATTAATGACCTAAAATTATGTTTAAAAGCATCTATAGATGTAATTTGAAGATTTAAAGATCTTTAATGTTTTTCTTTAGTGAGTAATTAATGATAGAAAGAGGGTGGCTTGTCACAAGTTGTCAGTTTAATTTAAGTTGATTCCAAGTTTGTTTTATTTGTCTGCAGAACAGTATTGATATTTGTTTAGATAATTCTCTGGTTCATTTGCCTACAATATTTTAATCAATAGTGTAAATAGTAAAATATGTTTGGCTCATCATCACAGAAACTGTCATTTCAATCAGATCAATTTAGTTCCTGTAGTACATTATTTGTAAATGTTCATGTATGGTTGTGCCATCTTTCAGCTTCATTTTCTATTCATGTACTTCATTAAACCACCAAATATCATGTCTCATATCAAAATATTTAATTTTCACAACCAACAGCTTAAATAATCAGCTTAGTTACATTTTAAATAAATTAATGGATCACTGGACTGGTGGATTATTAAACAAGAAATATACTACTAAATATTTTATTTGCTAAAATAATTATCATTAATTTTATTCTGTTACTTTAGAAATGCAAAATATTTTATTCTTAGTTCAGTTTAATATTTTTTTATTAACAGACAAATTGATTTTTTTTTGCTTTCTTTTTCAAAAAAAAGTTTCTTGCATAATCTTTTGTTAATTAAAATTTCAGCACAAAGGGTGGAGTAATTCTGTGTCTAGAGACCTTTGAACTTTCAAATGACCTTGGATTATTGGAAGAACAGATGCTTGGGTAATAGTGTGGGATATAAAAAATGAAAATGTTTTTTAAAATGGGGGACTCCATTTGACTTCACTGAACATCACTTCGCTTTCTGAACTAAAGTTTTATTAGTACAATTTTGTTTTATAAGCAGATTCTTCCAAGACTCAAGTTTGAAAGTGAAAAACTACTATTAATTTTCAACAAAATGGAAACATAAAACAACCGTAATGAGGTACATTATTCCTTGCTTTTAACTTACTATTTTAAATTCTAAAATCATCATTTGAAATACTATTTAACTTTAATTTTTAATCTTAAAAAATAATGGAAATGCATGTTTATATTTCAAAATTATTTTACTTAAATCTTAATTCTAGAATTAGAGAAGTAACTGGACTCTTTTATTACTTTGTAAAAATTGTGAACTCTTTCATTAGACATCTCAGGAACTCTTTATTAATAAATTTTGCTAACTATAAAGGAAGGAAGTTTAAATGGAAGGATGTTTGTGAATAATTTATCCTAACTTGCTTTATTATTATTGTTGTTAAAACACTTACCTAACCATTTGTATTTAAAAACTAAGAATGAATGTGTAATGTATAATTTAATGGATTAAGTATTAACTTTCTCTCTCCATATTGTGGAATAAATGGGTAGAAGAGCACAAAACTGAATATGAATTTCTTTTATTTATTGTTCTCCTCATTTGCAGTTGAATTTTCTTATTTAAAGTGTTATAAACAAACATATGAATATAAATGGATTCTATAAACTGAGTTGTGACTTGCTTAATGATTGGCCTTTGAAAACTCAGAACAAATGCTTAGATCTATCTAATGAATTAAATAATAAATTATTGCTCTACTTATGCCTAAAATTATGCCAAAAAATGTTTATTGCCTAATGAAGAATTCTCATATATAATATTGTCAATGGTTCATTAGCCATTGCTAAAAACATTGAATGCTTCTAAATTGGATCCAAATTAATATTATTTATCTCTCTGCAGGGATTTGTTGTGTGTTTATATTTATACCAATTACTATCATCGTTTTGTACATGACTAAAGTACGTCATTTACAAACTGTAAATAAACTTTAATTTCCACCAAAAACACTTTAATGATTATTATTATTTGTTAGGATTTAATAGGTAGATAGATTTAAAAATTTGTCTTACGATTTTATTTTATTATTATTATTGCTTTCTCTTCAAGAATGTCTCACAAGATAGAATATGGAAAAATATTATAGCAGATAATTCATATTATTTTAATATAATTTTTATTGTGTGCTTATGTTTCTATACATGCGTGTTAGCAATAGAAACATCCATTCAGTGCTAAAAGGTGAAGAGGTTGTTTTTGAGAAGAGCTCATTATATAAAATTTATTGTTTATCTTTGCATTTTTCAAGAAGTTATAAAATAAATATTTATTAATAGTTGTTTACTCAATATTTAACAATTTATTCTATATCCCAAACCAAACTTTTATTTTAAATTTGGTTTTATGCTGAATGCATTAAAAATTATTTTGTCTTTGCTTGCTAGAAGGTATTTTGCCTTGCTTCTTTATCCATAATTAGTATATTTCCAAGCTAAAAATATTATACTTATCAGAAATGAGAAATTTATTCATTATTATTTTTACAGTTTATTAATTAATGTCATTACAGTATTTCTTACCAAACTGATTTGAAATTTTTTGTGCATTATTACGCTCATATGTATGTGTCTTTTATTTAATCTAGCTATAATAATGTTTGAACTGGAAGTAAAAATACTTTAATTCGTGTCAGTTTTGGACAATGAAAATGGGCCAAGAGAAGTTGAAAGATTAGAGATTTATTTAAGTGTGAATTTATTATTTCTTTATTATGCTTAGTTTGAAATGTATTTAGTGGCTATATAGAATGAAGTTATTTATGTTATATATTATATGGAATTGAGATAAGCTCTTCCTTTAATTTATTTGAGTATTTGACATGGGTGTATTATATAGTATATTGTCTGGGATTGAGAAAATTCTCTCTTAATTTGTTGAAGTATTTATTAGGAGTAGATTATATCCTACAGATTAGTAGTTCTTGGAAAATATAAATTTAGAATTAAGCCATGCAATAAATTAATTCCCTGAGATATTCACTTATTATTTAGATTAGACATTAATTTAGTTAATTAGTTTAAATTACTGTACAATTAAAAGTTAAATAATGTTATGTTTATTTTGTACTCAACATCCAATTTGCTATGTAGTATAGTTAATCAGCATTACATTTTTATTAATTTAATTTTCTCACATAGTAGAGATTGTTCAATGCATGTGGATGATGGGAAGAGATGAGGTATAGACTATAACTTGTCAATTTAAATGGTAGAAATATATCAATTTTAATTCTTTATTTATTTTAGAACTTAATAGATGTTTTGTTCCTCTTAATCATAATGTTTCCTCCCACATCTAATATACATTTTACACCTCATAGACCTCTGAAGGCCCCAACTGAGCTAAGCTAAGGTAGGACATCATTTAAGAGCCTCAGTAATAATTTTAAGCCAAAATCAGACTAATAGTTTATTCTATGATCAATAGAATTGGCACCCCGGGTATTTGTTGTTAGGAAAGGTAGGAGAGGTGTTGGGTAAGGGTTATGGCTGGGTTTATGGTGCCCAATGTGGGACTTGATTTATTGATGATGATGAGTACAGGTGGATTTCTGGCACCCAATATGGTGGGTTGATTGATGACGACGATGATGATGATGAGTACAGTTATGTTTCTAGCACAGCAATGTGGTGGCTTGATTGGTTAATGGTTGGTTAATTATAGAACCAGTTTTTAGCATCCAATGTATTAGGCCTTGATAGATATTCTGGCCTTTGATTTCAGACTCTATACTTTAACATATAAAAATCAATTTGCTAATGGTTATGTTCATTTGAACTATTTTATCTATGTCAAGACTAACTTAGTTTATAATATATTGTAGATGAATTATACAGGTCTTATTCAACAAAGTCATGTGAGTCTGGATCAATATCATCTGTTCATGAAGTGCAATACTTTTTTTTCTTATCATTATTTTATTCGCAATGTGTGGAAAACAAATGTCATGTAGAAGAATATAACTATGCATACTATAGTGGCTTAATGTATTTTTAGATGATGGTGGAGAGTTTGGATTGTTGCTTGAAAGTGGGGTTGATGTATCTTGTTTTCTTTATCAGTAGTACATTAATAAATAAAAGATTGGATATAGTGGAAGAATTGAAATTAGCTAGTAGAGAAGATGGTAGGGTAGAAAAGGTTCCAGTCAGAAGAAATGATGACTACTCACAATTGATAGAAATTATGACAGAGCATTACCAACAAATGTCAAAAATGATGTCAGAAATGATAAAAGAAATGAGGCAGGAAAGATTAGAAATGAAATCAGAAATAAAATTGGAAATGTCAGAAATAAAGTCAGAAGTGTTGGGAATGAAGTCAGGAGTAAAATCAGAAATGTCAGAGGTGATACAGGAGAAGTTGACAGAAAATGTTTAACAAATGTTAGAAATGAAGTTAGAAGTGTTTGGAGAGAATACTCAACAAGTGTCAGAGTTAAAAGATAACTCAGCTATGCAAATGCAAAAATTGGAAAATAAAATTGACAGCTGAATGACAAAAGTGAAAGAGGTTAGTGAAAACATAGAAGCCAGGTATTCAAAACCGAAGTTGTAGAAATGGATATTAAAGGTCAACCACAACAGAGTAAATTAGATCATGATGACTCAGTAGTGCAACTTAAAGAAAATCAGCAGAAGGATAAATCATTTAATAAGGGTGTTAGTTTAGCCAGTGTTGAATTAAAGGCATATGAGCAACTTAAAGAAATAGTCAATCAAGACCCAGAATTAGATCAGAATGAAGTTATAGACATTCTCATCGATTTCAAGGAGAATCTTGATAAAAATAAACAGATTAGTAAATCAGTGAAGTTAGGAACAATTTCTTTAGGCATGAAGTATCCAGAAATTGTGGAAAATAAATTGTTAAAGGTAACTGATATTATGAGCAATAAATTCAAAAATAAAACAGAGCATAGTTCCAGAATGTGTTCTTAGTTACTTAAACAATGACATGAAGGTAAATATTGGCCAAAAGTAGCATATAAAAATATTAAGTGTATAATACCTAGTATAGATCATATAACAAAAGGTATTAATCATGCTAGAGAAGTGAAGTGGGTAGATGAAAATCAAGTATAAAATTAAGAATTCAAAGATGTGTGGATTTTCTTAAGAAAGTTATTAATCCAGAAAGAGACTTATGAAGGGCCAAGATCAAGCTTAAAGGAGTAAAAGGAGAGTTATTTAATGTAAATCATTTTAAGATTAGAAATAAAGCAAAAGACATTGGAAAGGCTAGAGTTAAACTCAAGAAAGTGGAGATGAAATCTCATAGATAAAAACTTATCAGAAGAGAGATAAAGAATAGTAAGGCAAGATATAAAGTTACCTATAATGCTCACAGCTTAATACCATATCCAACCAAAATATAATAGCTGAAAATTTCTAAAGCCTGAGTGTTTATGTGCATAAATTTTTCATGTTTGAAACTATGTATAATGTGTAAATTACTAATGTGTTATTGTTGCTAATTGTGTATTTCATTTTTTTTTCATTATAAGGATGGGGGAGGGTTGTAACCTGCTGGATTGGCATGAGAAATATTGATTGTAATTATGTAGCACTGTATCAGTAACATCTGATGGCATCTTACTAAAAAATGGAATAACTTGAAATTTGTAAACTTGTTTATTAGACCTAAAACTATGCTTAAAAGCACTTATAGATGTAATTTGAAGGTTTTGAGATCTTTAATGTTTTTCTTTAGTGAGTAATCAATAATAGAAAAAGGTGGCTTGTCTCAGAAGTTGTCAGTTTAGTTTAAGTTGATGTTGAGTTTGTTTTATTTGTCTGCAGAACAGTATAGATATTTGTTTAGATGGTTCTCTGGTTTATTTGCTTATAATATTTTAATCCATAGTATAAATAGTACAATATGTGTGACTCATTATCATATAAACTTTATTTTCAGTCAGATCAGTTTAGTACCTGTAGCATAGTAATTGTGAATGTTTATGTATGTCTGTGCCATTATTCAGCTTCATTTTCTATTCATCTACTTTATTAAACCACAAAATATCATATTTCATAGCAAAATATTTGATTTCACAACCAATAGCTGGAAAAACCAGCTTAGTTACATTTTAAATGAATTAATGGATAACTGGAGTGGTGAATTAGTAAACAACAAATATACTACTAAATATTTTATTTGCTAAAATAATTATCATTAATTTTATTCTGTTACTTTGAAAATACAACATATTTTATTCTTAGTTCAATTTAATTTTTTTTTCTACACAAGACAAAATGATTTTGTCTTTCTTTTTCAAGAAAAAAAAGTTTCCTGCATAATCTTCTGTTAATTAAAATTTCAGTGCAAAGGGTGGAGCAATTCTGTGTCTAGAGACCTTTGAATTTTCAAATGACCTTGGATTATAGGAAGACCAGATGCTTGGATAATAGTCCGTTGATCTATAAAAAGAGAAATCTTTTACAAGTAAGAGGGATTTCATTTTAACTTCACTGAACTGCACGTTGCTTTCTGATTTCATTATAAAAGTTTTATTAGTACAATTTTGTTTTACAAGCTGATTCTTCCAAGACCCAAGTTTGAAAGTAAAAAACTACTATTAATTTTTTGCAAAATGGAAATGTAAAATGACAGTAATGAGGTACATTATTCCTTGCTTTTAACTATTTTAAATTATAAAGCCGTAGTTTGAAATGCATAGGTGTGCTATATTATAACTATTTAACTTTAATTTGTAATCTTAAAGAAATAATGGAAATGCATGTTTATATTTCAAAATTATTTTACTTAAATCTTAATTCTAGAATTAGAGAAGTAACTGGACTCTTTTATTACTTTGGAAAAATTGTGAACTCTTTCATTAATCACTTCAGCAACTCTTTATTAATAAATTTTGCTAATTATAATTGTTGTTGTTGTTGTTGTTATTATTATTATTATTATTATTATTATTATTATTATTATTATTATTATTATTATTATTATTATTATTATTATTAAAACATTTACCTAACCATTTGTATTTAAAAACTAAGAACGAGTGCATAACATACAATTTAATGGATTAAGTATTAACTTTCTCCATATTCTGAAATAAATGGGTAGAAGAGCATAAAACTGAATATGAATTTCTTTTATTTGTTGTTCTCCTCATTTGCAGTTGAATTTTCTTGTTAAAAAAATGTGTTATCAACAAATTTCTGTGAACTTAGGTGGATTCTCTAAATTGAGTCATGACTTGCTTAATAAATGACTTCAAAAACTCAGAATGAGTGCTTAAATGTATCTCATGAATCAAATATTAAATTTTTGCTTTATTGCCATAGTGAAGAAATCTCAAATGTAATATTGCCAGCGGTTTTATTTTCTAATGCTAAAAACTTGCCACATGAATTGGATTCAAATTAATATTATTTTTCGCCCTGCAGGAAAATGTTATATGTTTGTCCATACGTGTGATATCTATGATCATCATCATTTAATATATGATTAAGATATATCATTTACAGATTATGTAGGAACTATTATTATTTTGTTAGCATTTAATAGATAGATAGTTGCCAAAAAGTTGTCTTATGATTTTGTTATTATTATTATTATTATTATTATTATTGCTTTAGGGAAAAATATTATACCAGGTAATTTGTATTATTTTAATATAATTTTTACTGGGTGCTTATGTTTTTATACATGCGTGTTAGCGATAGAAACATCCATTCACTGTTAAGGGGTGAACAGTTTGTCTTTGAAAAGAGCTCATTATATAAAATTTTATTGTTTTTCTTCACATTTTCAAGAAGTTATAAATTTTATCTCATAATAATTATTTAACTCAGAATTTAAAGATTTGTTGTTTATCCTAAACCAAACTTTTATTTCAATTTTGTGCTAATACAAAATGCACTAAAAAAGATTATTTTGTCTTTGCTTGCTAGAAATTATTTTGCCTTGCTTCTTCAACCATAATTAGTATATTTCCAAGCTAAAAATATTATACTTATCAAAAATGAGAAATTTATTAAATATTGCCTTTACAGTTTATTAATTGATATCATTACAGTAGTTCTTTATCTACTGAGATTTGAAATAGTTTGTGCATTACTATGCTCATATATACATGTCTGTTACTTAATCTAGCTATAATAATGTTTGAATTGGAAGTAAAAATACTTTAATGCCTATCGGTTTTGGACAATGAAAAATATGCCAAAAGGAGTTGAAAGATTAAAGACTTATTTAAGTATGAATTTATTATTTCGTTATTATGCTTAGTTTGAAATTTATTTATTGGCTATGTAGAATGAAGTTATTTATGTTATATAGTATATGGAATTGAGATAGGCTCTTCCTTTAATTTATTTGAGTATTTGACATGGGTGGATTATATAATATATTGTATGGGATTGAGAAAACTCTCCCCTTAGCTTGTTGAAGTATTTGTTAGTAGATTATATCCTCCAGATTTAGTAGTTGTATTTTATGAATTACAATATGAGAAGCCAAGTAGTATATTTCCCTTATTTTGGTGATGATACTGTGTCCACACCAGTTCATTTTAAGACTCAGATGTTAGACTTGGGAGCTATTGTGTAATGTTATTTAAATGATTATAGTTATGAAAGTCTTTTCCCCATGTGCCCTATGGAATGTTTTTCATTTTTTATTCATAGCCAAGTGTGAGATTCTCACAGAACAGCTGAAGTAGAATTTGTATTAAAGCTTGGTTGGCCATTGTCATCATTTGTATTATGATATTTCTACCAAATTCATAAATAAACCGATCGGATTTAGTTATATTAATTATTTTATGACAGATAGTATAATTCAGACATGTGCATAAATTATTAATTTAGAAGGTATGGAGAAATCCATTATTAATGCGTAACTCTCTAATTATTGTTTCAAATCATTTTAAATGAATTATTTAGATTTCATACCATCAACTCTCATAATGCTCCATCCTCATTGAATGAGCAAGCAAGAGAAGACAAAGTGTAGCTAATTAATAGAATTATTCATTTATCTTATAAAGTATAGTTTGACCTCTTAATTTTATTCTTACTTTTAGATTTAAATCCCTCTCCTTTTGTTGATGTGCATTTGAAGTGAAATGCCAAGAATTTTAGTTTCATCTTAAAACTTAGTGTCAGTATTTAATAAAGTTTTGTTTTTCATGAGCATACCATAAGTGATTGGTAGCTTGAGGGTATTGAAAATAAAATACCAAATGTAGAATAATTTTATGTTTAATTATCTTAGTGTAGTATCATAATGTCTCTGTGTCATATATTTATCAGAATTGACTGATAGCTTAAGCCAATTTTGCAAATAAAATAGAAAGGAGTTTATTTTGTGTTATTATTTTAGTACTGAAAATATGTTTCTTCCATAAGTCTATCAGAATACACTGATAGTTGGAATATGTTAAAATAGAATAAAGAAAGTTATCTTTATGTTATTTGCTCTTATGTAGACCACTTAACCATTAATGTTAGAATCATCAAAACATGTATATGTGTCAACTATTAAACCAAGTGTTTATTTAAGATATGCTTGTAAATAAATGTTTTATTTATTTAAAGTTGTGTTTAGAATTCTTTTTTGACATACATTCATATTCCATATTTTCATACATCCACACACATTTACATATCTAACATGATATGATTGCACTATTCCATTTAATTTAATGATGAACATGTTCAGATCTGATGATGTTGCTTTTTTTTTTTGATCCACACACTGTATGAAATGTTGATTATTTACTGATTCTCTGAAAATTTTATCATTTAGTTATTATTTAGATGATGAATTGAAATCAAAATGCACCCTATTTCTTTCATTATCTAACTGCTACCATTTTATCAGAATAATGCTTAACTTGTATCATTACTTTATAATAGTAATTAGTAGTTGTTGGAAAATATAGATTTAGAATTAAGCCATGCAATAAATTAATTCCCTGAGATATTTACTTATTATTTAGATTAGACATTAATTTAGTTAATTAGTTTAAATTACTGTACAATTAAAAGTTAAGTAATGTTATATTTTATTTCATGTTTAACTTTAACTTACCATGTAATATAGCTGATCAGCATTACATCTTTCTTTATTAATTTATTTTTCTCACAAGGTGGAGGTTGTTTGATGCATGTGGATGATGGGAGGAGATGAGGTGTAGACTATAGCTTGTCGATTTAAATGGTAGAATTTTACCAATTTTAATTCTTATTTATTTTAGAATTTAATAAATGTTTTGTTTCTATTAATCATAATGTTTCCTCCCACATCTAATATACATTTTACACCTTATAGACTCTGTAGCTCCCAATGTTGGGTTCCAGAAACCCAGCTACAATCCTCTCCCAACACCACTCCTACCTTTCCTAACTAAAAATACCTGGGGTGCCAATTCTATTAATCATAGAATAAACTATTAGTCTGATTTTACCTTAAAATATTAATGAGGCTCTTAAATAATGGGTCTACAGAGTTCTATAGGGTGTAAAAGGTCCTTATTAGATGTGGGAGGAAACATTTTGATTAATAGAAACAAAACATCTATTAAGTTCTAAAATAAATAAAGAATTAAAATTGGTAAAGTTCTACCATTTAAATTGATAAGTTATAGTCTATACCTCATCTCCTCTGAACATCCACGTGCATTAAACAATCTTTATTATGTGAGAAAATTAAATTAATAAATAAAAGATGTAATGCTGATTAATTATACTGTATAGTAAATTGGAGTTAAGTACAAAATAAAAATAACATTACTTAACTTTTAATTGTACAGTAATTTAAACTAATTAACTAAATCAATGTCTAATCTAAATAATAAGTGAATATCTCAGGGAATTAATTTATTGCATGGCTTAATTCTAAATCTATACTTTCCAACAATTACTAGTTACTATTACAAAAGTGATGATACAAATTAAGCAATATCTTAACAAAATAATAGTAGTTAGATAATGAAGGAAATAGGGTGCATTTTGATTTCAATTCATCATCTAAATAATAACTAAATGATAAAATTTTCAGAGAATCATTAAATAATCATCATTTCATACAGTGTCTGGATCCAGGAAAGCAACATCATCAGATCTGAACATGTTCATCATTAAATTAAATGGAATAGTGCAATCATATCATGTTAGATATGTAAATATGTGTGGTTGTATGGAAATATGAATGCATGTCAGAAAAGAATTCTGAACACAACTTTAAATAAATAAAACATTTATTTACAAGCATAATTTAAATAAACACTTGGTTTAATAGTTGACACATATACGTGTTTTGATGATTCCAACATTAATGGTTAAATGGTCTATATAAGAGCAAATAACATAAAGATAACATTTTATATTCTATTTTAACATATTCCAGATATCAGTGCATTCTGATAGACTTATGGAAGAAATATTATATTTTCAGTACTAAAATAATAACACAACTAAACTTCTTTTTATTCTATTTGCAAAATTTGCTCAAGCTATCAGTCAATTCTGATAAACATATGACACGGAAACATTACAGTACTGCACTAAGATAATTAAATAGAAAATTATTCTATATTTAATATTTTATTCTCAATACACTCAAGCTATCAATCACTTCATGATATGCTCATAAAAAATAAAACTCTGTTAAACAATGATGTTAAAATTATAAGATGAAATTAAAATTCTTGGCATTTAATTTCAAATGTATATCAAAGAAAATGAATAATTCTATTAATTAGCTACACTTTGTCTTCTTTTGCTTGCTCACTCAAGTGAGGATGGAACATTATGAGAGTTGATGGTTTGAAATCTAAATAATTAATTTCAAATGATTTGAAATAATAATTAAAGTTACACATTAATAATGGATTTCTCCATACCTTCTAAATCAATAATTTATGCATGTGTCTGAATTATACTATCTGTTATAAAATAATTAATATAACTCAATCCAATCAGTTTACTTATGAAATTGGGAGAAATATCATAATATGGATGATGACAATGGCCAACCAAGCTTTAATACAGATTCTACTTCAGCTGTTTTGTGAGAAAAATCAATTCTACTTTTATTTTCCTTTTTTATCAGCAAACTATCTCACACTTGGCTATGAATAAAAGATGAAAAACATTCCATAGGGCCCATGGGGTAAAAGACTTTCATAACTATAATCATTTAAATAACAATACACAATAGCTCCTAAATCTAACTTCTGAGACTTAAAACGAACTGGCATGGCCACAGTCTCATCACCAAAATAAGGGAAATATACTACTTGGCTTCTCATAGTATAATTCATAAAATACAACTACTAAATCTGGAGGATATAATCTACTCCTAAGAAATACTTCAACAAACTAAGGGGAGAGTTTTTTCAATCCCATACAATATATGTATAATCCACCCATGTTAAATACTCAAATAAATAAAAGGAAGAGCTTATCTCAATTCCATGTACTATATAACATAAATAACTTCATTCTGCATAGCCACTAAATACATTTCAAACTAAGCATAATAAAGAAATAATAAATTCACACTTAAATAAACCTCTAATCTTTTAACTTCTCTTGGCCCATTTTCATTGTCCAAAACTGATAGACATTAAAGTATTTTTACTTCCAATTCAAACATTATTATAGCTAGATTAAATAACAGACACGTATATATGAGCATAATAATGCACAAACAATTTCAAATAATTTTGGTAAGAAATACTGTAAATATCAATTAATAAACTGTAAAGGTAATAATGAATAAATATCTCACTTCTGACAAGCAGAATATTCTTAACTTGGAAATATACTAATTATTATTAAACAAGCAAGGCAAATATAACTTCTAGCAAGCAAAGACAAAATAATCTTTTTTTGCAGTTGTGTTGGCACGAAATTGAAATAAAAGCTTGGTTTGGGATAAACAAATCTTTAAATTCTGAGTAAGATAATTATCAAGAAATAATTATTTTATAACTTCTTGAAAACACAAAGAAAAATAATAAGATTATATATAACGAGCTCTTTTCAAAGACAAACTGTTCACCCTTTAACAGTGAATGGATGTTTCTATCACTAACACATGTGTATAGAAATATAAACACACAATAAAAATTATATTAAAATAATACTAATTACCTAGCATATTTTTTCATATTACACCTTGTGAGACATTTTTGAAGAGAAACAAAAAAGTAATAATGATAATAAAATAATATCATAAGACAAATTTTTAAATCTATCTTGGTATTAAATGCTAACAAATAATAATAATCATTAAAGTTTTTTTTTTTTTTTTTGGGGGGGGGGGGGTGAAACGAAAGTTTATTTATAGTCTGTAAATGATATCTCTTGGTCATGTACTAAATAATGATAGTAATTGGTATACACATAAATATTAATAATCACACAACAAATTCCTGTAGGGAGATAAATAATAGAAATTTGGATCCAATTTAGAAGCATTCAATGTTTTTAGCAAGGGCTAATGAACCGCTAGCAATATTGTATATGAGAATTCTTCATTAGGCAATAAACATTTTTTGGCATCATTTTAGGCATAAGTAGAGCAATAATTTATTATTTAATTCATTAGATAGATCTAAGCATTCGTTCTGAGTTTTCAAAGGCTACTCATTAAGCAAGTCATGACTCAATTTAGAGCACATAAGTTTGTTGATAACACATTTTTAACAAGAAAATTGAACTGCAAATGAGGAGAACAACAAACAAAAGAAATTCATATTCAGTCTTATGTTCATCTACCCATTTATTCCAGAATATTTGGAGATAAATCAATACTTAATCCATTAAATTACGCATTTGTTCTTAGTTTTTAAATACAAATGGTTAGGCAAATGTTTAACAATAATAATGTACCAGTCGAAAAACACACATTGATCCAACAAACCCCTGAATACAGGTAAAGTACCTTGAGTCTGACCATGTACAAGATATATAAATCAGGTACATCATGAATTCTGCTCTATTTACCTATATCCCCAGGTCAAAGATCTAATCAATAGCCTTTCTCGACGATAAAGCATGAGATTCAAATTTTATTATATTTAAATGAGAACTTGGGTGATTGGTTGATAGGTATATTTAAAAATCAAAATTTATTTAAAATAAAAGTAAATAAAATGATTCGAGAACACTGGAAGTTTGTTTTAGTTATATATATATATTTAAAAATCATTAGACATTCTACATTAATCTTTAACCCAAGCTCTAAAAACAAAAATACAATCTTTAAATTAACTTTATAATTATATGAGTTCATGATGACTTTATTTATATTAGCGGTTAACATTGACATTATTGACTTTGTACAATTTATTTTGTGAAGTTTATATACCTTTACTTTTGTTTACGTTTATTCTCCTTTTAAAATAGCAAAATTGATTTTATAATTAAATGATCACGGATTTTAAAATTCCCCGTGCACATTTAGTACAAGCTTGTAATATGGTGGCAGGTTTAAACATCTGCCTAACGCACATATATAAGAATGACTATTTTAATAAATTCTTTATACAAGATTTAAAAAAATAACATTTCTATTGAAAAAGACATTAATTAAATAGACGATTATAGTAAGACTAATTTGACGTCTTACTCCACTAACATATAAAAGAAAAAAATTGATTTTATTTCTCTTTGTAAAAATAATAATTTAGATTTTCAATAACTAATGTTTTATGACATTAGTGGACCTTGCTGGCATAGCTTATAAATAACTTTAAAACTGTAAGCAGTTATAATAAAAAAAATAGATCAGTTAATTATCAAGCAAACAAGCCACTTTAGTTGGACCTACAACTAAAATCAAACCTATAAGAATTATAATGTGAATTAGCCAAAACCAAATGATTTTAACTAATTACGAAAACAAATAAAAGAGTTGATTACTCAGATTGAAGATCCTTTCATAGAATCAATTCCCTATGGCTTACGTACTAGATAGGCAAAAGAAAAACACAACAATGTTGGGTTAATAAATATACAAATGCAAAGGAGAGAAGAAGCGTAAGTAAGAACATACAAGCCAGATTACGGACACTCGTATGCCTATTCCAACGAAGAATAAAAAGGGAAATCGATACGTCCACCTGTCATGTCCATATACTGATAGGAGATAGGATTTATGGAGAGTCAACATGCCTGCCTCTACAGGTATCATGCCAGCTAACCTACTCTATCTCAAATCACGCTATCCGATTTACAGATGTATGCAAAAGCAGAATTCGAAACACCAAATGAATGACCGTTTTAGGTCTGTCTATGATACTCCAAGCATTCTTTATTAATCCGAGATCTTATAATCGTTAAATATGAATGAATTATAATTAAATAGCCTTAAAATGACCTAATACTACATAGAGATCAACCTGCGTAAACAACTACTTTATATAAATATTTAACCTACAAAAAAACATACATATAGAAATAAGGGAATTTAATTCTTGAAAAAATCCCCCCTTCTCTCTTTCCTAATTTAAAAAAAAGGCAAGATAATTAACTGATGCTATCCAGCGGCGCTGTTACTAGGTCAAAAATCTATAGCATATTTTATTCTGTTTTGAATTACAGAAATATAAAATAATAGAATCCCATTCTGGGAAATCTATAATAAATTTATTTAAAATTACGGTAGATTTGTTTGGAAATATATATATTTGACATAGCTTCACTTGCGAAATAAAAATAGATCAAAATTATTTTATTTTAAAATTAAATCATTCTTTGTTAACGTTCCCGTCCACTAATAAATATAATTTGCTCTTTTAGCAAATTACTCACTTTGAGTCCCCGTGAGTAAAGCCAGTTGAAATAAAAAAAAATCAAAGCATGAAATCTCATGCTAAGATTAACCTTTTAACCGCTAATTATATTATTGGTTGTATGAGGTAAAAATCAAAGCTTTTAATTGGTCAACTCACAAACTGAAGACAAAGCCTATTGTTAAAACATATTCACCTATAATATTAAATTCAACTCAGATACATTTATAAAAAGTATATTAATAATTTGTCAGGTTATGAAGTGAATGAAAGTTCTTTCAAAAATAAATTGCTATTTATTTATTATAAAATATTCAATTTCAGCAAATTTAAAAGCGAACGTATAAACAAAGAAGTGCTGATGTAAATGCTTTTTTTCAATTTTACGTTATGGAAAAGTAAAGATTTCTTTTTGCTAAATCTTAAATATTTTTACTAAAATCTTCAATATTTTTCGAAAATAATTTTGTTTTTTTAGTATATTTTATTAAAAATTATTTTAATTTCTCAAATTATACTTTTTTAGTACTTTAAATCATATTTGAAATGAAAATCTCAGCATTTTTCTTTATTTTCTTTGATCAGGCGGTTTCTTTGTTCTTTCCAGCCAATCAGAATGTCTTTTTCAGCTGAGAGCTGGCTGACAGCCAATCACCAACAAGCTTCTTTCTTTGTTTAGCTTTAAATGCGTTTTTTTTTTTTTTTTTACTTGTAAAATAATTCGGAAGAGGGCACCATCTTACAGAACTTCTAAAAACCTAATCAATAACTGTCAAACGAATATCTTAGCATTAAAAATAATGGAATTAGAGTGACGTCAACTGTTGACGAGAGGTCTCGTAAGAGGCGGGAAAAGGGTTAATATAAAACAAATAACTAAATTCATAGTCTATTAATCAAAATATTAAAAATTATGGTGAGCTTGAGTTAATGAAATATTATAATTTAAAAGAAAAGGGTTAAAGAATCAGTTAAAAGCTTTACGAAAATACATTTATACTTTTATGATAATAGTTTCAAACACCTTGATGAAAATATTCAAGCTCTTCAGCATTTTCCTTGGAGTTCCCCAGGATGAGTTCTGTGGGCAAATGTTGGTGGCAGATAGCTCTCTTGAAGACAGGTTTGGACAGCAGCATAATGGAAGATTTCAGGTCTCAGGAAGGAAAGGGCAGTGATTTACCCTTTTTTACTACTCGATCGTTATGATGTGATTTCTACAACTCTCTTTCTGTTTGTTCTCTCTCTGGTTTTAGTCTCTCTCTTTCTCAAAAGGACAACTATTTATCACTTCCTACTCGTATTCGATTTCTGCTGCCTCAGGTCATTTTCAATTTTAAAAACAATTGAAATCATTCTTTTATTCTAATTTTAGAAAGTTTGTACCTCAATAAGGATCAATATATTTCAATATAATTTTATGTTAGTTTTTAATTTAGATAACAATGTAGAATCTCTACTAATTAATGAATAGAGATTCCACAGTGAATGGATTTTCGGTAATTTATCAATGCTTTTAATTTAAACATTTATTTTAAACTTCTTATCGAGGTACACATCTTTTCAAAAAGGCCATCTTGGATTCTTATACGGAAAAAATAAAACATTTTAAACATATATATCTAAATTATATAAAAAAAAATTCAAAAGTTAATTATTTGATTTTTTAAATTTAATAATAAAAATATAATAACAGTGTGTTAGTACAATTATATATATATATGATGCAAAATAAATTTTAGGATTTATTCTGAATATTTAAAAAAAGTGTTAAAATATTTTTTTTAGAATAATAATAAAAAAGCAAATGTTAGTAAAATAAATAATTAGGTGGGTCAGACTGTGAAACGGCAAATCTGAATCAGATTTACCACTTCAATAATAATAACAATAATAAAGCAGGATAGAATAAATTATTCATACATCCTTCCATTTAAACTTTATTCCTTTATAATTAGCAAAATTTATTAATAAAGAGTTCCTGATGTGATTAATGAAAGAGTTCACAATTTTTCCATAGTAAAAAAAGAGTTCTCTAATTCTAGAATTAAGATTTAAGTAAAATAACTTTGAAATATAAACACAGATTTCCATTATTTCTTTAAGATTAAAAATTAAAGTTAAATAGTTTTATAATACAACACACATATGTATTTCAAATGATGGCTTTAGAATTTAAAATAATTAGCTAAAAGCAAGAAATAATGTACCTCATTACTGTTGTTTTATGTTTCCATTTTGTAGAAAATTTATAGTAGTTTTTCACTTTCAAACTTGGGTCTTGGAAGAATCAGCTTATAAAACAAAATTGTAGTAATAAAACTTTTATAATGAAATCAGAAAGCAACATGCAGTTCAGTAAGTTAAATGGAGTCCCTCCTACTTGTAAAAGATTTCCCTTTTTTATATCCCAGACTATTATCCAAGCATTTGTTCTTCGAATAATCCAATGTTATTTGAAAGTTCAACGGTTGCTAGACACAGAATTGCTCCACCCTTTGCACTGAAATTTTAATTAACAGAAAATTATGCAAGAAACTTTTTTCTTGAAAAAGAAAGCAAAAAAAATCATTTTGTCTTTTATTGAAAAAAAAATTAAATTGAACTAAGAATAAAATATGTTGTATTTCTAAAGTAACAGAATAAAATTAATGATTTTAGCAAATAAAATGTTTTGTCGTATATTTGTTGTTTAATAATTCATTAGTTCAGTGATACATTAATTCATTTAAAATGTAGCTGAGCTGGTTATTTAAGCTATTGGTAGTGAAATTATATATTTTGATATGAGACATGATATTTGGTGGTTTTATGAAGTACATGAATGGAAAATGAAGCTGAAAAATGGCACAAGCATACATAAACATTCACAATTACTATGCTACAGATACTAAACTGATCTGACTGAAATGAACATTTCTATGATGTTGAGTCACACATATTGCACTATTTATACTATTGATTAAAATATAAGCAAATAAACCTGAGAATTATGTAAATAAATATCAATACTGTTTTGTTGACAAATAAACCAAACTTGGAATCAACTTAAACTAAACTGACAACTTCTGAGACAAGCCACTTTTCTTTCTATCATTAATTACTCACTAAAGAAAAACATTAAAGATCTCAAAACCTTCAAATTACATCTATAAGTGCTTTTAATCAGTTTTAGGCCATTAATAAAGAATTTTAAAAATTTTAGTTATTTCATTTTTTTAGTAACACACCATCAGATGTTACTGATCCAGTGCTACATAATTAAAATCAATATTTCTGGTGCTGATCCAGAAGGTTACAACTCCCCCTTCCTTATAATGAAAAAAAGAAATACACAATTAGCAGCAATAATACTACATTAGTAATTTACACATTATACAATTGTAATTTACACATTATACAGTAGGGTTAGTTTCAAACATGGAAAATTATGCACATAATAAATCACTCATGCTCTATAAATTTTCAGCTAACTATTATATTTTGGTTGGATAAGGTATTAAGTATTTTTAACATTTGTTAAACCCATTTTAGAAATAACCTGTACTCCACTAGTCGATGGCTTACCACCATTGTCATTCCTTCTTGCAAGAGAATGAGGATTGTGGTAGGGCCTATTTTTAATTAAAGTTTCATTCTATACCCACTCCTACTTCTAGCTATCTGTCCTGGCACCAAGGTGATCTACCTGGAACACTTATACTATTCAAATTTGTAAGGGTTTTCTATTAATCCTAGCCTTACTATTAACTGTGTTACTAATTTTATAGAATCTAAGATATCTACAACCTCCTCAATTGTCTGTCTATTGGCTGTTATAAGGACCCGTTTCACATGCCGAGGTAAATTGTGCCAATGTAATGAGAACTATCTGTTGCTCAGACAAGGGATATGCAGTGGGGGTCTTACGTTTCCCTGCCTGTTTTTTAAAAAACTGGGTATAGATCCCTTGTAATGATTGTACTTTTCCAACACCTCAGATTGTCCCATCTATCTTCCCCAAAAGCTAGCTAAAAGAAGGTATTTAAAATCCCCATAAGCACAAGGCTTGTCAAATAGGGACTGCCACCAATCTTTGGATGATTAATACAAGTGGTTACTAGCAATGGCAACTTTTTGTCTCTGAAAGCAGGCATAAGGAGGGTAACTCTTCCAAAGTTTGTAAAAACTCATATGGATTCTCCAGATACTCTCCCTTGAAAGTTTTGACAGTTAAAAACTTGAGTGCCACAGAATCATGAGACTCCCTCTTGCCATTCAACTTCACCCTCTTTATGCCTACCTTCTGCATACATACTCTACTAGGCTCAATATCTTCCCTTAAAGAATACTGATCTGGTGGGCCCTTGTAAACTTCTTTGATCTCAGTACTTGGCTATCCTATCTCGAATCTGGCCTCTGAGTTAAAGCATTTTGGACAAACTTCTCCAGTCTGACTTGGTAAATTCTCTCCTCACAGTTCAATTCATTCCTCAGCTTATGTTTCATCTCTACATTTAAACTTTGGCATCTCTCATTTACTTCCTCCAATCTAAGTCCCATTGATTATACACCCTCTGCCTCCTCACTCACCAATCCTCTTAGTAATCTGCATAAATTGGTCATTTACATCCTGACCAACCCTACATTGATCCAACTTCTGAGATTCTAACTGTGAGTTTTAAGCCATCATCTGGTTTTGACATTCATCAACTTTACTACTTATTCTTAAAGTACTATCATCTATTTTAATCTGGTATTCTCCTAAATTTCTTTTGACATTTCCCAGTTTTTCAAATGACTCAAACTTCTGTTTGACCTCAACTGTACAATTCCCAATGCCATAAACTAAGAAACACTTGAGGTCATTTTTGGGACTATGCAATTATTACCATCATTTTTACAGGGATTTCTATTTTTATACCCTCCATTTGTCAGTGTTGCTAAAAAAGTGTGAGCCCTGAGTTTGGACCACTAACCATGACAGGGAATTTGAGGCTACTATAGATAACTTTTTAAAATCGGTCAGACTTTGAAAGGAAATTTTATCTTCAGACTAACAGCAGTGTGTTTGGGGTTCATTCTCTATCAACTTGATAGGGAGGGGGAGCCCCAGGTCCTATACTTTCTCTGTCATCATTTAAGGGGACCAGAACTGAACTACCCTGCAACAGAAAGAAAAGCTTTGGACATTGTCTGGGGATTCTAGAAACTTAGATAAATGTTATTGGAATCCCAGTTATAGTATTGTCAGACCACCGGAGCCTGGAATTCTTGAACAAAAGTTATCTGCACAACGACCAGTTAATTTAGTGGAGCCTTTATCTTCAACAGTTCTCCTACCAAATTACATACCATTCTGGATGGGATAATATTGTTGCTGACATTTTAAGTCATCACCGTACCCCTGTCTCATACCAGAACCCCTGTACTTAAAACCTAATTATATGCAACTTGACAATCTTACTTGAGGATGAAATAGTAAAATATTACCATGACTTGCCCATATTACAGGCACAAGATAATGAATTAAGAAAGATAATCAATGTGCTTGTTAACCCTATTGGTTTAGGTAGAAGGTACATTGAGAGGGATAAAGCCAGATACAAAATGGTTAATGGGATGTTAGTGAGAAAGACAAAAGGGATGGAGGAAGATTTTTGGAGGGTGGTGGTTCCTTTGTGCTTAGTAGATAAATTATTCTATTATATTCATTGCCAGTATGGTCATTTTGCCATCCAAAAGATACAACCTATTATTAAGAAGTATTTCTACCTTTATAACATGACAGAGCTTATTACGATAAGATTTAGGGATTGTGAGATTTGCCTCAGGACCAAGTTCAAAAGTAAATCTTATGTGGGAACTTTACAACCCATCTTGCCAATCAGCTCAATGAACTGTTAGCCTTGAACTTTTACAGGCCTTTTTTCCCCTTTAACTGTCAAAAATTCATTCTTGTAACATATGATGTGTTCTCTAAATTTGTTTCATTTCCAGTTCCAATGACAGACACCAAGAATGTTATCAAACATCTAGAAGCCTCTCAACTTCTTGTAGTGGGTAAACCAGCTTTCATCCTGACAGACCATGCTACAGCTTTTATTTCCAATTATTGGGAGAAATGGTGTAGAAAACAAAATCTTAAACATATTATGTGCTACATATGTAACCCTCAGTCAAATCCTAGTGAGGATTATGCAAGAACTCAGCAGATTATTCCAAGTATATCTAGGTGGAGACCATAGACAATGGGTACATAAATTGCCCCAAATTATCTATTACATTAATATTACAATAAATGAATCTACCAAAATGTCACCCCTCCAATTGCATTTTGGTAAAGCATAATGCTTGCTAATCAAAACCCCTTTACCTGTCATTCCGAAAGATGTTGATGTCTCGCATGATCTGACACTGGCATGCACTAACCTTAAAAGATGGGTGATAAACATGTTTGCCATCATAAAGCTAGTCTGCACCCTTTCAAAATTCATGATCATGATCCCTCACACCAGCAATTTTAAAAAGCACACCTTTAGAAAATTTCTAGATCTCTATGAAGGCCTTATGAAATAGTGAAAAAAGTAGGTGAGAATGCATTACAATGTATTTCCTCTGTAAGGGTGACAACTATAACTTTTAGTATTGCTCTAGGGGTACAGCACTTATTTACATTTAGTATAATTTTATGTTGATTCTAATCTTGTAACTCTTGCTCGATCTTGTATAACTTTAAATTTGTCTAAACTAAATGAAACTCACTTGACATGATTATACCCATTTTGTTTTATCTTTGTTTGAAAATATATAAATATGCTACGATTGATTCAGAATGAAGTTTAATATATTTAGTTATTTAACACCATTACAACTGTTTTTGATGTGTGTGTACTTTTTTAAAATTTACTTATTTTGAGCGAAGTTGTTTATCTGTGTGTGTACTTTTAAAAAATATTCCACCGTTATAACTGTTTTTGATGTCTCAAAGTTTGAATGTTGTTTTTGCCTACTTTAAAACTATCCTTGTTGTACTTTTATAACCATCTGCAATATGTTTGAACAAGCTTTTCAAAATAATTTTCATGCAAAGTCCCAAAGTTTGAATATTCTTTTTGCCTATTTTCAAATTGCCCATTATGTCTATCTTTTGTAAGTACTTTTTTTTGTAAATATTTGTGTTTTTTTTTGTGTGTGTGTATGGTACTTGGTTTTTTTTCAGATGTTATGAATCCAATTTAGAAATTAGTCGGTGTGTGTGTGTGTATGTTTTATGTCACATTTCATTTTTCCAAGCGACTATATTTTTTAATGTGAGAGGTCTATTACGTCACATTTCTTTTTGCAACTTTTAATATTGAAACACTATTCTTTACCAATCATAACATTTCATCTACTATGTTCTGTAGTAGTATATTTTTCTAATTTAAACCCCTCCAAGTTAATGTATATTAATTTAAAAGCAACTTAATAAAATGATAATACGTATATGTGTGTATGTGTATATATTTATATAAATACATACTTAAAATAATACTAGCTGAGATATATAGTTAAAGCATGCATAAATAATTACCAATTAAAAGTTATAAATTTAAATAATAGATGTAAAGATTACCTGGTGTACGGGTTTTCACACATACATATAAGCGAAGAAGGTGGCAAGGTTATAGATTTTTAAGCTTTTCTATTTTTTTAAATTATTTAATTCTAAGTTATAAATTTCCTTATCCAAAATTTGCTTTTCTTTCCATAAGAGTGACAATTTCGACATAAGTGATTCACATATATAGAGAAATGTTTTTCCAAGCTAAAATTTGCTTTTGTAGTTTATTTCTTGGACATTATCTGACCACACCTTGGAAAAATAAGAATAAACTTGGAAATCATTTTAAAATGTATATTTGGAGCAAGGAGAAAGTAAGCCCCTTTTTTAATGTTAAATTTTTCCCCTTTACTCAACCTCTTCTTTCAAAACTGTTTTAATATATCTAAATAAAAGTTAAGCAGGTGTATCAAAAGATGCTACATGTCTATCTTTTGTAAATATTTTTTCAATAATTGTAAAATAATAATTTTAAATTAGTGAGGGGGTGAGGATGATTTCTGTTTTTGCAATTTGTATTTTATTTATTTTTGAGCGATTTTTTAATTTGTATTTTAGTTATTTTTCAGCCATTTCTTCATTCAGGGGTGGGGTGGTTTTTTTTTTAACTTAAAAAATAATGGCATTATTGCTGTTTTTGATATATATATGTGTGTGTACTTTTTAAAAATTTATGAATTTTTGTATTTTACTTATTTTTGAGCCATTTCAATTAATTGCTTGGGGCTGTGATTTTTTAATTTGTATTTTATTTATTTTTGAGCCATTTTAAGTAATCACTGGGGGGAGGGTATTTTACTGATTTCCTCATGTTTGTGTACTTTTTTAAAATTTATGTATTTTGAGTGATTTCTTCAAAAGAAATTTATCAATTGTTATGATGTGATGTATTATGGCTTCTCCTTAAATGAAGTCAAGAATATCTCAGCAATTATGCCCAGATAAATCTGTTAGCCATTTTATTTTCCATTCCCCATATTCTGCTCCAACCCATTTCCACAACATAATCTTTTTGTCAACTCTACAGCCTTTATATCTAAATCCCCCTTATCTTTTCCCAAACCCAGCATAAAAACCAATAATTCACTTTCTGTATAGTCACCTTTTTCATATTTATT
The DNA here is from genome assembly GCA_028023455.1 of Epiperipatus broadwayi. Lineage (NCBI taxonomy): Eukaryota > Metazoa > Onychophora > Udeonychophora > Euonychophora > Peripatidae > Epiperipatus > Epiperipatus broadwayi. The sequence continues at coordinate 8,024,371 of JAQFVV010012428.1, read as the reverse complement.
CTTCCATAACTTCATTATATGTACCCTTTCTGTTTTCAAGCATTTACATTCAATTAACAAATGCCTAATATTTTCTATTCCTTCCTTACATAATTTACAAAATAAATCACCCATATTTTTCCATTTACATGTATATTCTCTTGTAGCTAAAGATCCCATTCAAGCCTTAAATAATAAACTACTTGCCTTACTATTATCATATATTAACTCACACCTAATATTCTGTTTATTTCTATATATTTAAACTCTTCTTCCTCTCCATATTATTTATCCATCTTTCTAACTCCCTATTCTTTATTAATATATTAATAAATCTATTCTTTTATCCCATTCCTTACTATTACAACACTCAACAATCCTCTTAACACAATCATACCATCTTTTGTACAAATATACTGATATAAATTCTTTATCCAAATCTTTTGCATATCACGTTACCTTTCTCACCCATCTTGTTACCTGCCCTTTACTCATAACCCAATCAAATACTATTTTGGCTATTCTTTTATTATCCATAAACTGCAATCTACCAAACATTTTCATTTTACTTTTTTCATCTCTCATATGAAAACTTGACCATCCCATTTCTCCTTGAATTGCCTCTCTTGTTGTCCATACATCTGCATCCAATGCATGTCTTCCCTTTGAACTTTTTCTAAGTAATTTAATACCTCTTTACTAACATATAATGCATCATTACTGTATGTTAACCCTGCTACTGCAACTCCTTTCCATATAATTCTAGCTACATCATATTTATTATATGAAAACACTATTAATTTCTTTATCAATCCCTTTCTTTTCCATGCTTCATTTATCATTTTTTTCTCCCATTGATCCAAATAATTTTTTCTGATTACTTAAAATAATTCCCAAATAACTATATCGATTCACCACACTTAACTTAATATCTCCCAATAAAAATTCTACATCTTCTCTTTCCCCAGTATTAACCATCATTATATTTGATTTTTCTTCACTAACTTTAATCCCCATCTCTTTACCCACCCTTGCACATGTCTTCAGGATAACTTCCATATCTTCTCTTTTTTCTGCACACAAAAATATATCATCCACAAAAAAAGACCTGACAATATATACTCCCTTACTACCTATTAATGGTATCTCTATCCCTCTTCCTAATCTTTCTATTGCTTTTTCCATTTCACTCAAATACAACACAAACAAAATAGGTGACATAGGGCATCCTTGCCTTAGTCGCAGCCCATTTTTAACTTTAACTGATTCTATATTCCTTAATTGATATATATAATAATTATTTTCATATAATTTCTTAATAATATCTATTAAAGCTTCATGCATTCCCAAATTTGCTAAACTTATCCATAATATATTTCTATTTGCTCTATCATATGCCTTCTCTATATCTATAAAACTCATATAACTGTTTACCTGACTTCCTACTTATACCCATAAGTTGTGTAACTACAAATAAACTATCTCCTATATGCCTATTCCCCCAATACATTATTCCCTTCCATCCATTTTACAACTCTTCTAGCCACCATATACAAAAAAACTTTATAGAAAACTGATGTTACTGCTATTGGTCTATAATTATTCAACTTTCCATGATCCTTACCCTTTCGTTTAAATAATAATCTTACTCTTGTATTACTCCAACTACTTGGGAAAACTCTATTCTGTGCCACTTTATTTAAACAGGATAATAACTTTACTTTTGGCCTATATCCTAAATTCATTACCATCTCTGCTGCTCATCCATCTAAACCTCTTGCCTTTCCATTTTTCAATTTCTTCTCTACCTCGTTCAGTTCATTTTCTGAAAATCTAATATTCCCATTACTATATGCTTTCATGTTTTATACCACTCTATCATTCACATCTAACAGCTTTTCTATATTTCATTACACATCTATTTAAGATTCTCTCTAAATCTTTTCTAGAGCTACACTCTATTCCCTCATCATCTAGTAATACTATTTCTCTCCTCTTCCCTACATTTCTCCTTTAATGTAATTCCAAAATTTTTTACTCCCATCTCTTCCACTTTTATTAATATTCTCCAACAATTTACTATTCAATTTCATTCTCTCTCTATAATTATCTATTTTAGCCATCTTCTTTTCTAAGTACTTTTCCCATTTAGCATTAATATCTTTTTCACTTTCCTTGGTCTTAATAGCACACTTATATTTTCTATATGCTTCTTTCCTCTTTTATACTTTTACTAATTCTCATTTTTATTACTTTTATTCTTCTGAATATTATTACCTAAAACCCTATTTGCCACTTTTTCTACTTCTTTAAACCAGTCCTTATACTTATCCCCAACCCACTTTTCCATGATTTCTTCAACTTGTATTTTATATTCTTCCAACTTATTCTTAGCATTCAGTCTCCATCCACATCTTTCACTATTATTTCTGCTTTTATTTCTATTCTCTATCACATTACTAACCACTTCAATTACAATGAAGTTATGATCACTAGTGTATACTTTTTCTTCATTATCAAACACCTTAATTTTTCGTATTTTATTTATTCCCTCCTTCTCTACCAATACATAATCTATTGTATGAAATATATTATTTATAGACCATGTGTTAATAAATTTCCAATACTCAAATTCACTTTCTGACAAATTTCTTCAAAGGCTATCCATTTTTATTATCTACATCATCAATTTCTTCAATATGTTCATTCATATCGCCTATAACCATTATTCTCTTCCCCTTTTCTTTAAAACTTTGTATATCCTTAACTAGACATTCACATATTTTATTATTCCACTCCATTATAATTTGACTATCTCCAATGGGTCTATAAACTATAGCCACCATCCATTTCTTGTCTACCCAACCTTATTTCAAACCACAAATATTCTTGACATTTAACAATATTTAAATATTTTTTTGATATAACACCTATACCACCACTGTTTTTTTCTTTTTCTTTTCTATTTATACCCTGCCATACTACACCTTCCAAAATAGGCTCTTCTTCTCTTAGATGTGTTTCCACTACTGCTAATCATTTTCAATTGTTTTATTTCATTCCATCCACTTTTCTGGTTTCCTACCACCTTGCATATTCAAAAATCCAATTTTAACAATTTCTTCTTTCCTAACTACTCTTTTATAAATTCTTTTAATTCTTTCTTCTCCATTACATTTATAAATTTACTTTCTTACCATTACTTTTACAAACCCATTCCTTCTCCATATCTATATTTATATCTAAATCAAATTCCTTTTGCTTATTACTTATATTCCATCCATTCTTTTTCTTTTTAATAATATTGCAATTTAAAATCCCACCCCCCTTTATAAGTTTCCCAAAATAAATTATTTATAAATCAAATTCCCTAAAACTTCACTTCCTTGTTTTCCTAAATGCAACCCAACTTTACTATATAACTTCCTCTTTCCAATAAAACAATCCCACACATCCACAAACATAACATTATTTCTCTCATACAAATTTTTTTCAATCTCTCATTTATAGAACATGCCCTAGCTAACAAATATCTCTTGTCAAATCTTGGTAATAATCCAACTACTCCTACTCTTCCTTTAATCATAGTCAGATTCCTAATCAAATCTACACTCATCCATTATTCTCTATGATGATTCTAATAAATTATTAGTCTCCACCATAACATACAAATCTCTACTACCTTTCTTTTTACTTTATCTGCTGCATCCCGAATTCTAGCTCTAGGCAAATATACTCTTACATACCTACTTCTATTTTCCCTTGCAATTATACTCCCACATACCCTAATTAGTACATCTCCAATCAATACTGTTTCATAATCTACTTTTTCTACTCCATCTATAACATTTTCTAATACCTTCTGGTCCTCCTTATCTATTTCTTCCTTATCATTCCTATTCAATAATTCCTTTATCTGCTGACATTTTATCTCTAGTGATTTTAATTTTACTTCTACATCCTTCGGTTCTTCCTCTATCTTATTTATTCATTGACTAATCATCTCCATTATGCTATTACTTTCTCCACCCATATTTCCTAACCCTCCACTAAAACCAAACTCTAATCTATATTCCTTAACTACATTTGACTCCCTTTCCACTGTCCTTTGACTATCTACACTTTGAAAACACTTTCTCATCTCTTTTATCATATTTACACACTGACAACATAACCATAAACCTATTACATCCTTCCTAGTCTTATTTAAACATTTCAAATGATAAACCTCATCACATTTAGTACATTCTACCACAGCACACCTACCAGCACACCCAACAGTACCAAGATATTATTATTAAAAAATTATTACAAAAACACGAGTGGCAACAATAAAATTAAATAACTGATCATCACCTAATAAATTCCCCAATACTATTAATTCTATCTTAATGCAGTTCCAACCACAGATGATCAAATGTCAATGAAAATATTCATTATTGCAATGAAAATATTATTGCAATGAAAATATTCATTGCAATAATATCAAATTAGTAGTCATTGCTATACTTTTTTATCAATGCATTACTCTCTTTTGTCAGAGTTGCAAGTATAAAATGAACCATTTATATTCACTTTCCCAGTTCTTATAGGACTAATGCTTATATATGTGACAAATTTACAACATTATGAGAAAGCATTATCAAAGAATAGACATACTTTACTAAATAGACAAGCTACGGTAAATAAATTTAATGATTTTGCAAATTTTTTTATTAAAGACATTAAAAAGATTTACAGTGAAGCCAGAACTATGCTGAATCTATCTACATGATTTCAATTATACACTATGTAAAGCAAATACATTTCATTCTTTCTTTACTATCCTTTCCAAATTTAATGTGCATAATAAAATTTTTCTAGCATAAAAGTTTTATAAAATTTGAGAATACAATAAAAGTTGTTACTGTTTTAAAACATCAAAATAATTAGAGAGATCCTAATTTTTTCATAACAAGATCATGATTGTTCTGTAACAGAAAAAGTTATTGAAAAAAAGAATATTACCTAAAGCATACTTAATAGTTACTAAGTATTGCTAATCATTTTAAAAATAAAAATACAATAATTAGTTAGTTTTCCTTTCTTATTCTTATTGTTTAAGTGAATGCATGAGTGAACATACATTCAGCAATATATATATGTGTCCCCTCAATTTATTATTAATAATTAATTACAATCTTGATTTATGTTACCACTGTACATATAAAAAATATCCATGTTATTATATATTGTAACTTAAATTTTAAACTGATCAAAGAGAAATTCAATTGTATATTAAAATATCATTGGATTTGTCAAAAATCCAAATATTATTAAAATCTCAAATATTCATTGTAACTTAATAAAGATGATCAAACGATCCAAATGTATTAAATAATTAAGAAAGATTCAAATATAAATATTTGGCTTAATAAATGAAAAATGGTAATAAAATTTTATATCAAAGAGAAAAGAATTAAACATTGTAATTTGCTGAGCATAAGCTATTAAACAAAAGATCAGATTGAGTTATCAATCATATTAAGGGTCATTGGATTAAATGAAACATATTTCTATAATTAAGATTCCTCAAGATATCACAATATCAATAATTATAAACAAATTATTAGGAACGAACTACTATAACTCAGGTATATGGAAATCAAGTGAGTGAGTACACTGGTAACTCAATCAAATATCTCTCAATATATTCAACTATAGATTTTATCCACTTTCATTTCTTGGTTTGATGTTAAGTGCATATTTAAACAAATACCAAGTGAATATGGTCTAGCAGGGCACCACTAGATTATCTGAATCTAGACACAGTTATATCTAATAACCTTTTCACGTGTACCGGGTTTGAATCCCATTTTGGTACTTTATTTCTAATAAAAATGGGAGATTTTGCTTTTAGAGCCATATCACTATTTGCACTAATATTCAGGTAAACATAAAACATCTTTAAACCAAAGTGGAGTATATAAAATTCATTAGACATAAATCATTTCCCAGATCTTAACATAATAAATGCGTTTCAATATTTTTTTATTAAGTTTTACTAGCTCAGATTACTATTAACTTAGGATGGCAATTCACTCATCCTTGCATAAAATAGATGATGCGATGGTGGTTATTACAATTACTAAGAAATCACTAAATATTATGAAATCAATATTTATTTATGGCCTTTAAACATTTAAACAGCTCATTAATTAAAACATTGATGATGATGATGATGATAATGATAATGATAATGACAATGGTTTCAACCACAGCTTTAGGACTAAGCTTAATCATAAACCTAATTTTTATACAGAAATTCATAATCATTGCTTAATTTTAGTATATCTAATTGGAACTTAAATAACTAATATTCACCTTGATGATGAATGATCACACTTAATAAAGACTACTCTTAATGAAATATATATGCCTCATTTAATAACACAAACTAATATTTATTACTGCATTTCTAACATATACATAAAATTTCTAGACATACATGAAAATTTATATGAATAATAATAATAATAATTGACTCTATTGCAATCTTCCGATTAATTTCAAGTTCTCCCCCCTTTCCCGTCAAATGTATATTGTATTAAATTGGGTAACTGATTTGTTAAAATGTTCCATCCACAAGAAAAGTATTTCATAAAAAAAATATTCACTCATTGGCACACATACCTTATAATTTAACATGTAAGCAGAATGTTAAAAAAAAAAATGTTAGTAGAATTGGAAAGAGCAAGTTTTAGAAACAAGTTTTAAATTATTTTCTCCCCCTCTCTTCTACCTTTGAAATGCTATACTTTAACTTGTTTCATCTAATATTTTTAATACCGCCTATTTTTTTTCTTTACATTCACACACAATTACATATATGCAACAAGTATTATATTATTATGTATGTGTGTGTTTTTATCCGTAAAAACCAAAATATTATTTAAAACCAAAATAATAATACAAAAAATTATTTTACACATTAATATTTCATAACTGTAAATTAATAAACAAATAATTTTGATACATTCAAAATCATTTATGAAGCTCAAGGTTATTATTAGTAAGAAATTATTGGTTTTAATCGATCTGAATGGTCTTTAAACGTACTTTAAATAAAATATACCACTTTATTGCTAACAGTTTATTAAGACTCTGATATCATAAAGAAAATAGAGATAAAAAGTCATATTACCGATCCTTTGTTTTGTGGTGAACTTTCAAGGGCTCAAACTTATCTTGTATAATGTCTATATTTCTGCAACTACCATTTCTGTTTTATGTTGGAACAATCTCTTTCTTGAGGTGTATAACTGTTTGATGATGATGATCCTATTGAGGTTATTTGCTTTAGTGGACAATTTGGAAATCATTATATTAACTTTTCTTCCCTTCCTGTCAAGCATGATTCTTTTAGTGGATGATGTACAGCAGTTGTTTTCACAGGTGAAAATTTTCTGGGTTTAAACTGTTACTGAACAATTAATTGGACTTGATGATTTAATATTTATCAGTAGATTTTCCTGATCGCCTTCAAATGCAGGTGAATGCTTTCTTCTTTCTATTTAAAAACATCTTATTTCTCTGTCAGTTGAAAGGTGTAGAATATTATTTCTCAGACAAGACATCTTTTCTTTCCTATATGATGTGCTAGTTGATGATGAGTCTGGTAGACAGACGGAATATATATATATTTTTCCTACCCCGCCATCCTTATATTTTCAACATTCAAAACTTGATATAAAAAAATTGATTTTAAAAAAAAGGTTATCTAGCAGAATTAAAAATGTTTGTCTGCTTTAGTTTCAATAATTTTTAAAAGGTCTCTATCACAATAATAATAATAATAATCTCAACTGATTTTCCAGACTGCTTTTATATCCGATTTTTGAGTCAACTCACCCAATTAGAGTGATAATGTGACTTGCTATTCTTGACCAATTCGTTTTTAGTTGGAAAGTGCAATCTTTTTTTAGGAACATTAAAAAAAATCACACACCTGGTTTCCAGACAACTTTTGTTTTGAAGGAAAAAAATAGACTTAATCCTTTTTTTTTTTACACCTAGGTAACATTTCAAATTTGAGCTTCTTTCTTTTGATCTCAAGATGAGACAATTTCACCAAGCCTAAACTCCATAATGACAATCATTTATAAAAACAAAATTGCTACAAAAATATATATCTGATTCAACAGATTTTCTCCTTTAACACAAAATTGTAAAAAAAAATAATTTGACAGATTTAATCCTTCTTCCTTTCAATATATAATAAATGTAAATTTCTGTATATAATGTACACACATACTTTTATCATTTCAAATCATTCATAAACTGTCCATCAAAATAATATGAATGCTAGTTTAGAAATTATAACCCTAATATTTAAAATTAAATCCTTAGCTTTTAAATCCCAATTACAATTATAGAAAAGCAAGAATAGAAACAGAATAAGATATTAGAATTGATCAAGCATAGGTTAGTTTTAAAGAAAGATTAATATCTGAAATATAAAACAATTCAATAGCTTACACATACACTGCCTATACGTATGCATTATAACTTTTACTTTTTAACCAAAAAATTAAATACTGAATAGTTTAAATGTATGTATTACCTTTCTATCAACACAAACAAATAAAGAATATAATTTTTGACCCACTCTTTTTCTGTCTAAAGCTTTTAGAACTTGATCTTGTAGGGTTTAAACTTGGGTGCCCTACAGCTTCCTTTTTAGATAAAAATGTGATGATTTTTGTTCAGCATTTTGTTTTCATGCACATTACGATAAATTTAGCTAGTGACTAAATTGTAATGGCACAATATATATATATGTGTGTGTGTGTGTGCTTGTAGGAAAATACTGTATACTTGCAGTTCAATAAACAATAGGTATTCTATTTTAATTATGGTCTATCAACAAAATGTGGGCTATTATACAATATATATAATAACGGTCCGGTTTCCTTATGGGAGAGGGGAGTCACATCTTACTGTGGTAGAACCTAGGGTCTTCTGTAGTATGCCATGAGTGATATCATGATGAGCCTGATCAGTGATTGTATCCATCTCCAATGGCTAGCTCAAACAATTACACATTGAACATAATTAAGACCAGTTCACCCATTACGCCATAGATTTCAAACTCAGGAAGAAGTTGCAGTTGACTCTCTTCAGGGTTGAATCTACATACATGATATCCTCACTTCTATATAAGTGCAATAAATTAATAAGTGCCAGACATGCATCTCTAATATTTAATAAGATAATTCAAACCATCCCCTTTCTATCACTGTTAGTATGTATTACTGACCCTAAATATTTATAAATTTATTAAAATGTAACATAAAAACTCTAACAAGCTTAAATTTAAACCCAAACAATAGTATAATTGGTAGGTCAGCTCTTGGATGCAATGTCACTTCCAAGATCCCATTATGTATCCTATTTTGCCTGGGAAATCAATGATACAATGGTGATATGGAGAAGGTCTGCCCCTAGAATGACCTCATATATCAAGCCACTCGGTATTAGAAAAACATGATAAAGTTGTTTGAACCTAGATTTGCTTTTGTAACAGTCTGGCTTTTCTATTATTAGCCATGGTAACTTGGATTGACTTCAGTGGTAGAGATCTGATGTTAGGATTATGTGTCAGAATCTTATTATAAAACACATATGACACCACTGAGCTCTGGCTACCAGTGTCTAATAATGTCTTAACTGGCGAATTATCAAACAACATCTCTATCATGGGATAGTTCTGCACCGCATACTTGGGTGTTCCATCCTCCTATGAACATATTAGATTTGTGATTTCCCAGTTTATTTTTTGTCCATATTCCCCATTGTCTTTTCAGCCTGTCGAGGTGAGGAACATAACCTCAAGCACCTTTCTAGTTTAGTTTTTTCATAATTTTAGGTGAGTGATTGCTGCACCCTGGTTTAGGGGGTTTCCTGGGTTATTGAGAGGACTTGATCCATTTCAGTTATTGTTCATCTGATTTTGACTAGGCGACCAAGTATGTGGGGTAGTTGGTTGTATGATTTTCCCTTCCAATAGTTTGGATCATTATTATTATTCCATCTTTTCTCTTCTCAGGGCTTCTCTTTACCTCATTATTGGAATTGAGATCAATACTGTTGAGCAGTTCTGCCACTTGCTCGATGCTCTTGGCATTGATGCATAAAAGTGACCACTCTATCCTCAGGGGTAAGTTCTTCATTTGACTCTTGCTCAGGTTGTAAGTATTCAGGATTCTGAGCTTTATTACTTTGCAACAGAAAATTTGGTTATATTTCTCTTGGAACAACAGGTAGAGTAGTGCCTCTTTATCTATATTCCAGAAGTTCTTTATGAGCATTGTCTGGTAATTTTCATATGTAGATGGAGTCTGAAATAGGGACTCCCACCACATCAGTAAGTCACCTTGGAGGTTACTATATGCCACAATAGTCTTCCCTTCAGTGAGGTTCTGATCTACTGAAAAAATACAATTTTCAGCTTTTCAGATGCTCTATGGGCACTTCATTAGCTGACCCTTTGAAAACTCTTAACATGATGAATTGGTTGTTTGGCACTCACTTGTATCATGTGATGGATACAACTTACTTGGCTTGTTTGAATCCTCATGGAGTGTCAATGGTTGAGTGTCCAGATCAACCTGACCTCCATTTTTCTTGCCTTTTGTGACTATCTTGAGGATTTCCGGCCTATTTCAAATTTCTGTGTATTCATTAATTTTGGGTTTTGACATACATGAAACAACAAGTAGTGGCTTCCCCTTCCCTTAAAGCTACTTTCTCTTCTATGTCACTTACATTCTGATCAGGGTTTCTACAGTTTTGTCATGTATTTAGGATTCACAATTTTGGCTAGTGGTCAGCTAGGCCAGCATTCCATTAATGGTGTCTATTTCTTCATGTATCTCTTCCTTTTGTTTTCTTTGATCTTCACACACTTCTCCTCCTTAAAAGTCTTGTATTCTTGACATACTTCTTCATATTTGATGCTGAGATAGCTGATAATGCTACACTTAAATGCTTTCAACTGCTGCTGGCACTGAGTATCTTTCTCCTCCATTTCTCTTTTTGTATTTCGCCTACTTCTTTCACTAGTTCTGCATTACCTTCTTGAACACCATCTAAATCTAGAGATAGCTGTTTCATTTCCTGCAACTTAGTTTCAATATCTCTAATTTCCCTTTCTAGGATTGCCTGCATACTACTCATATCCTCTTTGATTCCTATATCTATTCTACCTTTCATACTATCTACATCATCTTTGGTTGCCATATTATCTATCCTTCCTTCTAAGCTATTCATATTCCTGTTTATGGTTTCTATCTCTTCCTTAGTAATCATATCAATCTTTAATTGTTTGGTTGCCATATTATCTATCCTTCCTTCTAAGCTATTCATATTCCTGTTTATGGTTTCTTTCTCTTCCTTAGTAATCATATCAATCTTTAATTGTTTGGTTGCCATATTATCTATCCTTCCTTCTAAGCTATTCATATTCCTGTTTATGGTTTCTATCTCTTCCTTAGTAATCATATCAATCTTTAATTGGTTCACACTTTCATTTATACTCTCCATTTTACTGCTCATATTAGTTTTCAAACTTGTTTCCATAGTCTCCAATTTACTATTCATATCAGTTTTCAAAGTGCTCATATTTTTAACCATTCTTGCTTCCATGGTTTCCAATTTACTATTCATATCAGTTTTCAAACTGCCCATGTGTTCACCTATTCTTGTTTCCATGGTCTCCATTTTTTCCCATGGTTTCCAGTTTGCCATCCATTAAGATTCCCATGCTACTTATGATCGCCTAATATAATTGTTCCATGTTCATCCCATTACCTGTAGTATCAGTTATTCCAACACAGGATGGTTGATGCCTATCATCTTTAAGCATTGCTTGAGTTTGAGACTGGTCTGAGGCATGTACTTGTGAAAGGTCACTCGCTTTGGGTACAGACCCCCCAGGTGTTTGATCATTTCCAAACCCTTGCTCTAGTCACTTTCTATCTCATCATCACTAATAATCTTTTTATTAGACAGTTGTTTACCACTTCTAAGTATCATTAACTAAAAGAAAATTTTTTTTTTAGTTGAAATATATAAAAGTTTTTTTTCCTTTTGAATATCAATACAGATATATGTTATAGGACCTACTGCTATCCCATTGCCATTTAGTGTTTACTTAGCTCATTCTAGTTTTATCCCATTGTCATTTAGTGTTTATTTAGCTTATTCTAGTTTTATGCTGTTACTGGTATAGATGTTATTTTTAATACTAATTTTTTTTTAATGACTACTTTTGATTAGTGCATGTTTTATATGCCTATTTCTTCTATTTTAGTTTCATTTCATTGATCAATTAATTATTTATGGTCTCCATTTATCATCTCCTACTCAGCAATTACTTATACTTAATGTTTCACAAATGCATCCATCACCCTTTATGGTCAGGTGTATCAATCTGATGACACATTTTAAATTCATCAGGATTATAAATGTATAGAGTTAAAATTTCAAAAAACGAACAAATTTTTTTTTACATATCACTCCATTAGCTGGACCTCCCTAGAAACTATGATGTAACATGTTAAATCTACTGTTTTGAGCCCCTAAGTTGATGTTGCCAAAATGTAACAGTCTGGTTTTCCACCAGAAGAGGGGGAACATATCTATGGTCAGATGCAGGATCTTCATGTAGGATGCGGTAAATGACATGAGGAAATAACTAACCAATTATCATATCTACTTCCAATGGGCTACCTTTTGGTTTATTCATTAAATTTGGATAAAATTTAGACTAGTTCATCTATCTCTCACCCCCTTTCGGATTCCATTATGCCTCAGTATTCCAGCTCAGGGAGAATATCACCTTTGGCTTTTTTTAGGGGTAAATTTAAGTGACATTTCAATTTTAATGACCTAAGACACATCCAGCCCTACTAGGGTATTAGGTGTTTTGATGCTCTAAAGGTGTGTGCTTACGTATGTGCTTAAATAATTAAATTACTGAGTGGATGTATAGATGAGTTTGATAAACCAGAGACCAAATTAATTTATAAGGCAAAATGTATTAATAATTTTTATTACTAACAGATAAAAAAAATGAAAATATTGTTTCATAGCAAGGGTATTAGATGTGGCTCGCACGCATCTCTACCATGTTGAATAACAAAATATTCATTTAAACCAACCCATTCCCTATGGTATATATGCATACAGACCCTCCCTATCTACAAATTAATGTCTAGCTAAAACATATAAATAAAATGCAATAAACAAGAAAAAATGATTCTTTCTTTATCAAGAAGACTGCAAAATTCAATAACTACTTACAAAGTTTCAGTTCACGATATCATTAGTTCCATGAACTGCTTTCTACTGAAAAAGTCTTCCCTAGAGCCCCCTAAGTTAACAAAAAAGAGACACTCACATCAGAGTGTTAGTCAAATATACTGTAGAATTAAATAAAACAATTGTTAATTGAACATAAACAAATAAACAACACATCAATTCTGTCTTGTCTTAGTGATTACAAATTAATATGGAAGAGTCAAAAAGAATTCTTACCTTTGCTATGAAGGGCATTAATTTAAATTTTATTTACAAAGAAAATAAAAATAAACCCCTTATAATTTGGTAAACCTTCACTCCCACATTGCTTTGCTTCTCTTATAATGACCTCTCCCGATTGCAAAATACATTAAAGATTTCAAGTGTTGGAATAATAAGAACAGAATTCTACAAATAAAATATTAAAAAAATACATATGCATCAGGATAACCTTCGTCTTCTTTGAAACTCCTGAGTTAATGTTTATATTTTAAAAGTCAAAGTCTTTATGGATGCAATCTGTTCTGATGACACTTCCACCATTTTCCGAATTCTCCGGTAATACTTGGTCAAGGTCACTTCCATTTTTTTTGTCATTCAGATTAGGTGTTTTGAGGCATTGCTTATGGAGATGAGCTATAGCATCACATTCTCTGGCAGCTAAGATAGTACCCAGTCCTACGACATTTTTGTTTGCAAGCAAGCATAGCTCACTAATTACAGAAAAAGAATTTAAATCTTCTTTAGCTTATGGTTGGTGTTGAATAGTTTGCATTAATGAAAATCTTATTTCATTATTTCTTAGTGTGTGCTGGTTATATATAGAACATTTCTTTTCTTCTTTTTTTAAATTTTGTTAAAGCTTTTTGTTTTCTTTTCCATTTCAGTTGTTGATAAAACTCTTTCTAATCTTGTCGATAATACGTTTTTTTGTTTTTTAGATCTTCGGCACTGTGAAATCCCATGTCGAATGGATATTATTTTCAAACGCATTGTTCATTTTATTCTGTTCGAAAATTAAATCAGCTTTCTTTGTTACTATAACAATAGGCTTTTATTTTTAAAAAAGTACGGACTTGAATTTTCGCTGATCTTTTATGCTCGAGCGCATTATCACTGTAGATACCTGTTGTTATGCAACCTATTAGATAAAGATTTTTTGTATAATAAATTTATTTGGTAAAATTCTGTTATCACTTTCCAACACTTGGTTACTAAGACATTTTACTCGATCCAAGGTCATCACCATATCAATAAACTCAATCTGTTTTCATGATGTCTACATATCAATAAACAGGTCACAATTGATATATATATATATAGATGAGAGTTTTTTTAAAAAATAAAGCCCTTTTTTATTAGAAAGGGCATTGATTTTATTTCACTCCTACTTGGGTTTGGCATTTATTACATGAACTCCATGTGTGTGCGTATTTATATGTTTGTTCGCTTATTAAAGTAAATAATAGGTATTCAACTCATTATTTTATCTCATGTTTTTCTTTTTGTCTAGCCTGCTATGGTGAACATATAAGGGTAAGTTTGACATGGATTGTAAGTTACCTTTACAATATATACGATAAATATTTACTTTATTAAATATTTATAATAACATATATACGATAAATATTTACTTTATTAAATATTTATAATAACAAATGTAACAATAAACTAATTTTTCTTTATATAAAAAAAATTAAAAAATTCCCATCTAATGTGGGAAAACAGGATTAAACACTTTAGAAAAAAAAGAAGAAAATCCTCTAAATATAAATGTATACTAATAATAAACTAATAGTCATTGTATTATGCATCACAAATTAAATAGTATGATAGTGTTGACAGAGATTAAGTAAACATAGTGATGACCCAATGTCAAGCTAATCACTAGGCAAACAAGTGTGGAAAGTGAAATTAGAATTCCATTACATAATTCTTTAAATTAATTATTACCAGGGTTTATATGGTATAATAGGTAACTGCAGAAGTGTAGAACAAAATGAAAAATTTAGTATATCAAGTACCAGAAACTATGCTCAGTATAAAAGCAAATCCAGTTTATATCCAGGGTCTTTTTGAAAAAAAAAACATTCTTTTCATGTATCTGCAATAGAAAATCAACATTGGGTAAGTGAATTTTCGAATGCTAAAGAAAATGAATGCCACATTTGAAAATATTGGTTTTTCCATATAAATTCGTTACCAGAAGTTAAGAAATTAAAATTGATGGTTGAAGTAAGAGAGGACAAAGATACATGCAGCTTAACAAAATAAGGAAATTGTTTTCGAACTGATATTGAAAAAAAAAAGATTCTATTCAAGCATGAACTGAAAGGGAACAAAACATCACCAACAGCTGAACAGAATAATGAAGTAATTTCTTCTTGCATATAAAAAGCATTAAAGGCCAAAATGCAATTAGATAAAATTTTATTACATTATAAATCGCTGTTCAATGTATTCAGGATAAGATACTAGTGCCATAGGCTTGACCGCCATTATTCTGACCATGAGAGCATGACTTCATTCATCTACTCTTATAATGCCTGAAGGAAAACCCACTGTCTGATATAAGATGCCTATATATAGAGTGAGAGAAAGACTGACAGAGGTCAATGAGTGATCAATATTTTACCTAACCATAATGATCTGGGAAGAATAGACTGTATATATAAAGGACATAGATGCTGAACTCATGAATATTAATCAAGAAGATTTAATGAAGTTTTTATCTTGTTATGCATTCTTATCGTACATATACATATATTTGTTTATTGTCATTTTTTATTTATTTCCATATTTGGGAGCATGAATATGCGTAGTTTATATTTGGAAGGGTCTATTATAAGCAAAAGTAGAAAAGAAAGGGGGAGGGATGATTAAGTTTAGCTAAATTTTTTTTTTTAATAAAGTTTAGATCAACTTTCCCTTGGCAATGACTTGATATTGATCATCACAATATGGGATAAAAATAAGATCTTTAACATTATCCCATATTAAATGCACATACTTATTACAGGACAAAGTTTACATTATTTGTTTGATAGTAATTAATAACCATTATGTTTGTTTTTCAGTGTGAATGACTAATTTTCCTTCATAGCTGCTCTTTTCTATCAACAGTAGGGATTTATACACAGATAAAAGAAGGGTCACAAGATCAAATGCCATTAATCTGAACTGAATGATGCAACTGCAAGTATAATAGTGGAAGACAATTTAGCTAGTTAGCTTCACAGTCATTTAATTTTTTTTTTTTAATTTCCTTTATGCTTTGTAAATAATTAGTATCATGTCATAAATTTCTACCATTGGATCAAGGTTTGGAATCATAAATATATTCAATTATTAATATGGTAGAGATCCATTCTTGGCATAGATGATTATACCGTTTTATATTGTTAAAGTATTTTAATTTTTACTTTATTTTGTTATTCAATAAATGTTATAGAATTCATTCTTATCAAATTGGTCTCTAGTTTATTAAAATCATCTCGCATTCACCATTCAACTTGTAGCCTGGAGTATACACACACATATACCTCACTTGTATATTATAGCCTGAAACATGCTTGGGTGAATATTTAAGCCAATTGTAACCTATTTAGAGGTTCAGCAGTTGTTAACTTGTATAGGTTCATCCCTGAAACAGAGTCAAAGGCAAATTTCTCTGAGTTTGAATATCAAGGCATAATGGAACCAAAAAGGTGAGACATGATGAACTAGCCGAATTTGTATCTAGATTTAATGAGTAAACACAGATCTAGCCCATTGGAGGTGCACACAATCATGGATTAGGTATTTCGTGTCATCGATATCATCCTATCAGAAGACCCTATATCCGACTGTAAGTTGAGCTCACCCATCTCTTGTGGTATCATCTGGACTGTTACATTACAAAATTGGAGATCAATAACTTATTTTATTGGACCACAAAGTTTCAAAATAATACATGTCAGGCATGTGTACAACGTATAAAAGATTGACAAATTCAATAGAATTGATACTCTATTATTACAGGAAAAGGAAAAAGAATGTTGCTGGAGAGAAGTGTTGGAAAGAATTGTATCAACAATAACATTATTGAGTTGTTTATGATTACAATTTAGGGATCACGATGAGAACAAAAATTCCAATAGAAAAGGAAATTATTTAATCTGCTTGGAATATCTAAGCAAATACAATGAGTTTTTAAAATTACATCTACAAAAATATGCAAACCAAGGACGAGGAAATGTAAACTATCTATCTCATATTATTTGTGACAAATTTGTAGGTCTTATTGGGAATCAAGTAAGAGCAGAATTAATTGAAAAAATCAAATATGTGACTTATTATAGTATGATTGTTGATTCCACTCCCGATGATTCACATATTAATCAAGTAACTTGTGATATGTTTCATCCTGTGGTAATATAATGAAAAGATTTGTGGAATGCATTCCCACAGATAAATATACATCTTCATATTTGAAACAAGAAGTTTTGCAAACTTTAATAAAATTAGGAGTGAATATTAAAAACTGTCGAGGACAATCATTTGTTAATGCTTCTAATATGTCCAGAAAGTATTCAGATTTGCAAGCATATATTAAAGAACATAGCCCAAGTGCAGTTTTTATTCCATGTGCTAATCATTCCTTAAATTTAATTGGAAAATTCACTGCAGGAACTTGTGAAGCTGCAATTAAGTATTTTATGTTTGTACAAAATTTATTCACAATTTTTTCTGCATCAACCCATTGTTGGAAAATTTTAACCAGAAATCTAAGAATGTGTAAACATTCCGTCACAAAGAGTTTCTAATACAAGATGGTCAGCAAGAGCAGATGCTGTATTAGCTATAAAACTTGGTTTCATTCATGTAAAAGGCTTTAAATGAAATTTGTAATTCAGAAGAAGAAAAAAAAAGTTACCACAGTCGAGGCGATTTCACTTCCGAAAAAAATGTACAAATATGAAACCGCCCTAATGACAGTAATTTGGAATACTATTTTATAAAGAATAAGACTAGTAAATCACTGCAATTAGTGGAATACAAACTACTGAAAGGATCTATCCTACTGAAGTCATTAAAACATTTTATCAATAATTTTAGAGAATTTGAAAAAGAGGCAACTGATTTATCAGGGCTATCATTTAATGTGGAAGATGGACAAACTCGTAGACAACAAGAGAAAAATGTTTCTTGATGAAAACAAAAAAGTCGGACATGAATTTACAATAAGAAAAAATTTCATAGTCGATTCATTTTATATAATATGTGATAACACCAAGACAGAACTATCTTGAAGAAGTCAGATGTATGAAATTGTTGTAAAACCTTTTCGAATATTTTTTGATTGGAATTTATCAATAGTAGAAAAAAGAACAAAAAAGTTTAAGAAATGAATTTGACATTTTTTAATATTTCTAAAACAAAACGAGGACACCATAAAAAACACACCAGACATCTATCAGCAGCCAAAGAAATGTCTTGCACATTTCCTAATGTTGAAATATTATTGAAATTTTTAAAAATAATTTCCTTATCTAATACGTCAGGAGAAACATCGTTTTCTGCTTTAAAGCGTGCAAAAAATTATTTAAGGAGTACTATGGGAGAAGAAAATTAAATACGGCCATTCAGTATATAAAGCAGGAAGTTTTAAGTCGAATTGACACTGCAAAAATAATTGACAAATTTGCAAAAAATAAAACGACGACGGAAATTCATGTAAAAATATCTTTGTTAATAAATTCATTTAATGTGTTATGGTATGAAATTTTTGATTACTTTTCTTTTTGTTAATAACTTAATGACTTAATGAGAGTTTCTTCGAATTTTTTTTTTTTTCTAACTTGAGTTTGCGGGCTCCGAAATTTTTACCGCTTGGGACATGTGCAAGGGGGGGTGGAGAGGGGGGGGTTTTTTTTGGGGGAGAAAATTATTTTGGGGGTGGGGAGGGGGGGTGGGTTTTTGGGGGGTGGGGGGGGGGGGGGGGGGGGGGGGGGGGGGGGGGGGGGGGGGGGGGGGGGGGGGGGGGGGGGGGGGGGGGGGGGGGGGGGGGGGGGGGGGGGGGGGGGGGGGGGGGGGGGGGGGGGGGGGGGGGGGGGGGGGGGGGGGGGGGGGGGGGGGGGGGGGGGGGGGGGGGGCCCACTTGGCTTGATTCGCAGTGGCTGAGAGATTCCTGACACCGTATAAGGAGAAGTCACAGTGCATCACATCACATCTGTGCAGACATATACATCAAGAATAGCTATAACATGCAAAAGAGTGTTCGTCCAGTTAGAAATGCATCTTAAGAGTCTGCATCATTTTTTCAGATCTTTTTATTCAAGAGCTGAAATATGTATAGCAAAAAATTTTAATTTGGTCGAAACTGTCAAAACTTAGGTAATAAAAAAATTCTCAGTAATAAAGAGAATGATAATTCTTACTTTCACACTTTATAAATATTTACAATATTTAAATATAGCTTATTAAAAAACTTCTATAAACAGTTTGCTTGCATTCATTGCGTAATGGGATTTACTTTGTACGAATAAAGCGTTTACAGAGTATTAGATTTATCACGTAAATATAATAAAGGTTTTTTTATTTTTATTGCTTTAGCTCGTTTATTAAATATAAAACCAGAAAATAAATATATTTAAATTTACAATTCTTAAATTTAATAATTACTAATTAAAGTAAAATTTCTAAGGATGTAGAAATGCCATACTTTTCTTTTGGCCAATAGAATTTTAACTTTATTAATGCTGCATGATAAGAAGCAAAAAATATAATCTATAATTCATTTTGTGTGAAAACAAAACAAAACAAAAGCATTATTATTCATAATTGTGTCGTGTAATTAATTCAGAAATATTTTAGTGCATACTTTTATTTTTTTTACTCTAATATGCACGAAAGTTTTAAAATATATAGTTAAAATTAACAAAAAAACAAAGTTGAGTTTAACGTAAACACAAGCACATGGCATTAAAAAAAGTTTATTTAAAGAAACTTTAAATTATTGTACATTATTTATAACAAAAATTTCAAACTATATGATATTATTATTTAATAAATACAACAATAAATATCATTTCTTAAACGACCGTAAATGTTATTTAAAGAAAACGACTTTATCAAGTACTCTTTCCTGGTGGTAATGTTTTCTGTTTCAATTATAGTTTGTTTCTTTACGATTTGTATGAAATATATCTCTAGGTGTATTTGGTTTTGGATAATTTTTTTCAGCAATTGTTTCATTTCGGTAAGATGCCATTTATTTTTATAGATTTTATACTAGATGTATGTTAGTATTTTTTAACTGTATATTTTATTGACGGTTTTTGGAAGCAGACTATTTTGTTCGTTTAATAAGGTATCATTTATTTTTATAGATTTTGATGTTATATGTATGTTAGCATTTTTTAATTGTATATTTTATTAATGGCTTTTGAAAGCAGACTATTTGTTATTTATGTTATCGTGAGTATTTCTCTAATTTCTGTTTTATTTATAGTTACTGAAATATTCTGCAACTAAGACTCAAAGTCCAATATATAAACTTTTTTTTTTGCTAATGCTTTTAACTTATAATTGTAAGAATTAAGAATATATTTATGAATATTATTATCATTTATAAAAAAAAAATATTTGTTTTTTTCCCTCTCAAACTGTTCTCTAATATTTGTTATATATTGTTGAATGATTAAAGAAGTTTTTAGCATTCAACTTTTAATGTGCAAGTGTAATAATTTAATTTAAGATATCCATGCACCCCCTCCACCCGTTTATTCATTTATTTATGTACACACGAGTGCATAGTAAATCTATTGAGTTTCGATATCCCTTAAGAATTTCTCTGTCATGTTTTCTGTTTCTTATTCATGGCTAATCTGTCATTCTTTGATTGTTAAGTACCTAGTTTAATAATGCCAGAGAAATATGGAATCACTTAATATAATTTTTTTTAAAGCATTATTTGAAATTTTAATCCACTTTTGGAGAATTATAAAATTATTGATAATTTTAAATAAATTCTTATTAATCTACTTTATAATATAAGACCACAAGATTAACAAAAAACTTTTTAATAAATTCACATGTTAGTCATAAGCCAAAATAAATAAAACAAGATGTATTTAAAAATTGTCACTAATTTTCTAGCTAATGATAGAGAATTGGGCAGTGTTTCTATCATTTTTTTTGACATATCTTTTTACTGCTCTCATAGTTGACTATGAACCAATGTAGTATGCATGTATTTAACATTTAATAAATTTCTAATATAAAAGTTGATTGTTGCGGAACTGAACATTTTGATATAATCGTATTAATAATTGTTTTAGTAAAACTTTAAATGTAGCTTTTAATCTGGCTTACTATTTCGATATATATGTATAGAGATCAGCAGAAAAATTTTAAGCCTGAAACTAATTAGAATTTGACATATTGTTATTGATTCTCTCGGCATAATATTTTATATATATAGTGAGAATGATAAAAATCATGCTTTATTATAAGTTAATGATATTCAAATACTGTTTGGATTATTTATTCAATGTATAGATTTTTTTTTGTTTTCAAGTCATCAAGTTATTCACAATCATTGTAAAAGAATCTGAAGAGATTTCAAGTGAGAAGATAAATTCACTCATAGCTTTAACAAGTCTTTCAATCCTGCTATTACAATTATTAATTGGATAGTCAATTAATAATGCAAACCATGATTTGTGTTTACCCATAGCTACATAAGCCAAAGACTATTTAATATCATTTCTGAAATAGATACATGTATCTAATATATGATTTCTAACCTGTTTATGTATGAGTCTTAATAATTTTTAGGAAGATTAAATTTATTTGTTTTTGTTGTTGATTTTGAAAAAAGGAAATTTGTTTTAAATATTACATGAGATTCATTTTTATGCCATAATTATTCTATTGTTTGAAAGGTTTCTTGGTTTTGATCATCCTTAAAGGAGACTTCAATTTTTGTATATTAGGATATGCATTTATAGAATGATAAATTTCATTTACTTAATAGTTTATTATACACAATCTATGAGACAGTCTTATCTTATCTGGATAAGAATAAGGGAAAAGATGCATGCCTGCTGTCAGAAAAAGAATTTGAATGTACCAGTAACATTTCTCAAAATAAGATTAATATTGTATATATAAATTTAATGTTGATATTTTTCTTGTCTTTAAACAGAAGCACACAATTCAGCAGTAACTATCCAATTAAGTTAACTCTCTTTAAAATATTATAGATTTAAACTTTGATAGATAAGAAAAATAAAGTGTAGTGTAAAGTCCCTTTTAAGTACCATTAGATAGAATTATGTTAATCCTTTATAATGCTGATTATTTTAATTTTATTTTGGATTTATCCTTAATATGAACAAAACTAGAAAACTATATATTAAATTGTATATACAAAGAAAAATCACATTTAATTATCTTGTATTTTTTTCATAATTTTATTTACTAAGACTGAATATTTACAACTATTTTCAATAAAATTAAATTATTAAAAAACAAAAAATAATTAAGAGTGATAGTATCTTTAGCCTTGTTTTTTTTAATGATTTGGCTTTTCAAAGTATATATTTTTAAAAATTATTGGTAGATAAAGTAGTGGGAAAAGTTCAACAGTTTGAATTATCTGGAATATATATTCTAATTGACAAAATTTCATACTGAAAGAGTATAAAACTCAATTTTATACATCAAATTATTTACAAAATTTGATAGTATTGTTATTTTCCTGCATACATGGTTTCAGTAACATATATGATTTGAAAAAAATGTTAAATTAAAAATAAATGAATTAAGAAATTCATAAATTTGAATTAAATTTTATGTATGTGCTTACCAGAATCAGTTATTTTCTCATTTTATTCATTCATTATGTATTCATGTGATTGCTGTTCTTTTCATTCTTGATTTATTATTATACTGACTTTTTCATAACTGTATAATTTTTTTCTTTTGTTAATTATTTTTGTTGATGTATTAATGTATACAAAATTAAATTGTAATTTAGATGGATGGATATATGTTAAACACTTATATACTCTGTTACCATGATTTCAGATATCTGCTGAAAGGCTTGGAACCAAATATAAAGGATATGGGACATTACTGTATTTTATCAGCTGGCACGTCCAGAAAAAATGTTAATATAAAAGGAGTAATGTTTAGCTGATAAAAACGATAGAAAAGTCATTTAACACTATTGGATGAGTTTGAAAAGAAACGAATGAATTGAACATTCAAACACTAGGTTTGAACTTATGATGACCATTTTTTAAAGCTACATAGATCTGATACTATGTTTGCAGTACATATTTTAATAACTTCAGTTTTAAGCTAATTCCAGTTATCTTTGGTTTTTGGCAAAAAAAAAGACATAACTTTTTTTCCATCTTACATTAATTTACACTAATGATCTATTTCTTTTAATTTCAGAAGCCACAATGTAAGCAGTGAAAAAAATCAAGTCACTAATAACTGATTTCTAGAATTGGAAGAGAGATATCTATAATGGCAAGTGATTTAATTGAAGAATTAAAGTATACCCATTGGTTTTTACTATCCTTGTCAAGGAGTGAATTTTTTGTTTATTGATTTTAATAATAAAGAATAAAAGGTCATCACTGAACCATGTAAATCTAGTGAATTATCAAGCCATTTAAGTAAAAAATGGTTGTGGAATCTGGTTTGCAACATCACTTAGTGATGATTGATTTTTATATTGTTGCTTTTGGAGTTATATGATATATGATGAAAAGAAAGATCAATATATTTTGCTCTTGTTTTTTTTTTTCGAAATGAATTTGAGTTTAGTTCAGGTTCTGTAAATATTTAATTAGTACTACTTACTATCAGTTTTTTTTTTTTTTTAAAACTCTGCTGAGAAAAATTTTTTTTTTTTTTCAAATTGTGTATGTGTATTTATGGATGCTTCATATAGCATGTTTATTATAAGTTGTTATTATATATAAGAAATAATTCAAATTAAGTTTGGGATATTGATAGCACTCTATAGGCTTAATGAGAGTTACATTTTTTTTTACTTGAAAACATGGAAGGTTCACTAACATGGAAGTTGCATAGATAATATCAAAAATCAATTAAAGTGGTCTTTTTGTAAAAGAGATTTAATATATTAATTCTATTATCCTAATATATTATTCATTTACCTATATTAACACTGTTAATTAATACATTTATCTTATCATCATCAGCAACAATCAATTGTAAACAAGTATGGTCAACCTAATTTCTCAGGGAAAAAACTTAGAGGTGAATTTTGCAATGACTACCTAATCTGTGAGTCACAAATACATATATATAGAGAGAACATTCTGATTCATTTTTCTGTTTATTTGATATTTTATGATGCCGTACCTTTTAATTTCTGTAGAAAACTTTTTTTCTGAAATACTTCAATAATATGTATAATTGTAGTTCTCCAGTATATTCTCTATTATATGTTCTCATCAATCAACATTGCATTTTGAGAATACTTATAACCTAAATGGGATTTCCATGAAAACATGCTCAAGTTCATCATAAATTTTTTTTTTTTTAGGAAGTCTAGGTCATCTTATATTATTTGTTTGTTTTACATAGCTATGATTTTATAATTGTGAAAATTATATCACATCCAGTAAGTTGAAGGATATAGTTATTGGTTTTATAAACTTGCCATTGTATTTATAAAATTTTATGTAGCATCTTTAAATGAGACTTTTCTAATGACTTTATGTTATGTTGATAGTAAGTCTCACTTCTATGCAATAAATAAAATAAAATAATGCACATATATATAGCTTGTTTAATTGCAGTAGTTTTACAAAGGCAAAACTCTCCATACAGTAGTGCCACTCAGTGCAATCCAGAGTAATCAATGGATGCAGGAAGATTTGTGCATAAATTCCCTATCTAGTGCCTACTCATGCAATATCTCCAGACTAGTTTCTAGCTTGTGGCTTTCATCAATGAGGAACCTTGGATCTGCGAGCATTGCACTTAGATCTTAGGATCTAATGCAACCCTCCATCAAACACCTTTTTCTTTATTAGTTAACTATAAAGCTTTGAATCCAAAATGAAAATACAATAATGTTTTCAATTCAAGCTCATTAGTTGGAATAATCATATAGATCTGAACTCAATTCAGCATCCATACTTTTTGGTGTCTTTGATTCTTTAATAACCACTATCACCATAATCCTATTGGGCAGGATTGCTATTAAACCACTAATCATCACATGATCACTATTTTTTATGCTTACACAAGCTGTTTACACAGAGGTAAAACGCTCCATACAGTACCGCCACTCAGTGGAAGCCACAATAATCAGTAGATGCAGGAAGGTTTGTGCATAAAATCTCTATTTAGTGCCTACTCATTTGATATCCTAAGACTAATTAGTTTCCAATGGTAAAATACTATTTTAATTTATTAAAAGCAGTAGCAGTAGCACAATGGAATTTGTGCTGTACCTCAACATCTTTCTACTTTTAAAACTACCAAAATATTTAAATTGAATTACATTTTCTAATTAACCAAACTACATATCGTTGGATGATTTTTCTTTCATCTGTGGCTGATTTTTAAACATTAATTATTAAATCAAAATCTTTATATATTGCATTCAAAACATTAAGTATACCAAATCTTTATTGCATTTTAATTCCTATTTAGTCAACTATAAACAATTCCAAAGATCACTATGAGAAAAATTAAAAATAATGATAGAACAAATAGTCATTCTTGTTTAATGCTAGTTTTCATTCTAAATACTTGGATTTTCCATCTATAGTAGTAGCATTTCCTCTCATTTTATTATATAGAAGCTACATGATACAAATAAACTTTGGTGAGCAATCAGCTAATTTTAACAATGCCAAATCACTCTTGTTTTTAACATTTTTCTTGCATTTTCCTGATAACAAAACTGTGTCAATATTGATTTTTTAATAATGATAACCAGTCATCTATAATTGGAAGCAGTCTCTAACAAATCCTTAAAAATACCTTTGGTGTAGTGGATAGTAATGATATTCTATGATATTTATAGCAATCTTGTCTATTGCCTTCGTTATTAAAAATTAGAACAACAAAAGTATCCTTGAGATCAGGTAATTCAACTTCATGATTGCATATATTCTTAATACATTCCATTATTTTTGAAATTAACAGAATACATCCTATTATCTTAAGTGCCAAAATCAAAAATAACTGGAAAGGCGATGCTAGTGTTGACACTATTAACCATTTAGTAGAAAAAGTAATAGAAACAAAAAATTAAGAAGACAATTGAAAATATTTCTAAGATTTTACATTTTTAATATAAGAGAATATCCATAAACTTTTTAATGTTACTGATAAACTCATTCAATATCATAGCATTGAATGAAATTTTATGTACTGGATCAAAAAACAGTATACACCTGGGTCTCTTTTTACGCGGACTTATTTAACACGATTTTGAAGTTACACGATTCATGTTTCACTGGAAGTCGAACTCCGATAATGCACTATTACTTTAAATAATAAATTTCGTGCACTTACGTTATATTGAAAGTAATAGCACATTATTGGAATTCGACTTTCATATTAGTAATTTCAATATTTTCAGTGCTTTATAATAGTAAGATTTTATGCAATAATGAAATTAAAATCATGATTTCCACATTATATGTATACACACATTAAATTTTACAAGATTATAATGTAAATTTGTTCAAACATTGTGCGTGTTAATTTTGCATTTTAAATCACATTCTGTTTTTGTTTTTAAAAAAAAAACGTAATCAATTATTAATCATTTAGTGTCCGCAAGTTTATTTTTAAAAGGTGAGTAATAGCAGTGAAACGAAATTTGATTTTTAAACGGAATTGAAAATTAAAAAATTAAAGACAAAAATAAAAGTTTAGATACAGAAGAAAATGTAGAAAAAGATAATGAAACAGAAGTGGAACCTGTTCCTTTCACTTCAAAAATGATTCAAGAAGGGCTTCAACTTTCTAATCAGTTGGCAAATTATTTTCTTACTAATGACACTAATCACGAACGTGCTCTTAAATTCCAGCGAGTGCTAAATGGTTGTATGTCTGGATATCGCGAGCTTCATAAACAATTAATAAAATCATTGTCTCAAAGATTAATTACTAATTATGTTGTCACTAGAAAACCATTAACACAACAACATGAGAGTGAAGTTGGCGCTAGTTGTAGTTCCTCTTGTGAAGAATCTTTACCAGTTTGCAAACGAACCTGTTTATCGGCAAATAGCGTTAATAATTAAAACGTGTATTAAAAATGTAAATTACTGTACTGTAAATTATGCACAAAAATATATTATTTTGAATAAAATTAAATATTATAGTTAAAAAAAGTTTGTCTTGTATCAATTTTT
Organism: Epiperipatus broadwayi; assembly: GCA_028023455.1. Taxonomy (NCBI): domain Eukaryota; kingdom Metazoa; phylum Onychophora; class Udeonychophora; order Euonychophora; family Peripatidae; genus Epiperipatus; species Epiperipatus broadwayi. Next base: position 7,996,640 of record JAQFVV010012428.1, on the reverse strand, counting down.
TTCAAATTTGAAATTTTTTATTAGTCATATTTTATTTCCTTATTTATTTTTTTTTGCGCGAATTTTAAAGTAATTTTACATTGGTGCTTTGCTTTTACGCGATTTCGTTTGCGTGTGTTTTCTGAGGAACCTATCTATCGCGTAAAATGAGACCCAGGTGTATTCAAAAATTACCTTTGAATGCTAAAATATTGTATATTTTATTACTGTAGGATGATTCAAAGAATCCATTTATGGTAATCATGAATATCTGATTCATGTACAGAGTTTTACTCATTCTACCTGACTAGTTTCCCAGCTATATATACTCAGTGAGTATTAATAACATGATTTTATATCGAATTTGTCAGAAGATATGCTTTAGCTTCATCCAATTTATGCAGGGTCACTTTTTCACTTATATGGCCAAATCTTGTATAAGTATCATTTTAAACTTGACACCAAATGTCTTATGAGGAGACTTCACTGAAACTTAATATTCCAGTCAATGAAGCTGACAAGTTGTTTAAGAAATATTCTAAAATCATCTAATATCGTTTGGAAATTATTTTGTGTGAAAAATATCTACGCTATCAAAATGAACATGTCCAGATTGTGTTGGGTGTGGTATACATCATTGATCAGAACATTAAATCATTTTATCATAAAACATTTCCACATCAAATTCATCACAGAGATGTCTGATAAACACCTAAATTGGATTCTCAACTGTCAATATATCAAAATAAAGGAACAGATCATCATATTGTTGATTCATTCATCCTGACATTCATTATAAAGCCTCAGAAAATGTATTATAACAACATATTTAGAAATACAAGTTTATAGTAGTCTTAATAAAAAAGGATCAATGAAAAATTTTTCATCTTAAAACCCCAGACATATGGTTGAAAAGATTCATATTAAGTCTTGTGGTTGGATTCTATTTAAAAAGCTTTATTTGCTCTAAAGCTTTTAAATTACTGCTGGTCTGATTTATTGTTCATGGTTTGTGCATTTAGTATGCTATATTAACATTATAAACTATCCAGATTTTCTAGAAATGGGCATTACTGATATCCATACTATTAAGGTATTTGCCTCAGCAATCATTTGCAATAAAATCTTTTTTATTATTATGAGATATTCCTTACTAGTATGTGCAGTAATTAAATTTATCAAAAGTAAATCAACCATCATGACAATTTAATATTAATTTAAGTATATTTCAAATAACAAAATATTATTCAGATGTTTCTACCATTTTCAGCATTTTTTACAGTTTATTTTAATTTGTTTTTGGCATTATCCTAAATTTTTTTTATTTCAGGAAAAATATCATAACCAGAGATCTTTTATTCATTCAGAATGATAATTGGATATAGATAAAGATCATGTATAAAGAATTTTAACTTCCACTCTCATGATTAGATGAATGAAATGACAAAACATCTAATCTGTAAATCAGAAATTTTTTATTTTAGTTTACAGCCATTTCTAATTTACGATAGCCATGCTTATCAGAATGTTTATTCATTGCATACCCTTGCTAAATCTCACTACTCTTAATATTTACTCTTATTACAGTAACTCTTATAGCAAGCACACCAGAAATACAAATCATGACAAATTTTGTTATGGTGGTATCAATGAAATGAACACATGATGAAATTAAAATATAAACCTATTAGAAAAACTAGTATTCATAGATCTTCATCAAACCCAAATAAATGAATGAGAATCACCATGTAAACAACAACTACATATAACTTTATTATACAAAATATTGATAAATAAAATTTAATACAAAATTAATGATCAACCAAAAAAAAAAAAAAAACCTGATGTGAGCAACATAATAAGTTTTGGATTTGATCTATCTTAATTCTTTTATTTTGTCAAATTTTTCTTGATCTGGAATGTTACTATTATTACTTATGCCAAAAAAAAAAAAAATCAAGTATTGAAAATTCTATTTATCACTATCCATTTTTATACCACTTGGAAAGCAATAATTTATCATTTTAAAACAATAACACATTATATTGAACATGCATTCCAATTATTCATGATGGATGTTGGTTTGTTATCTGACATTGACTTGTTAAAATATATTTCATCTATGAATTTGGGCAAAAATTTCTCAATGTCAATTTAATCTACTCTATATTGTGCCACTACATTTTGACACTCGCCACTTTTCCAAAGATTATACAAATATGGTGGCCAGATGAGGGTGCCACTAGGCATATAGCCTAGTATCAGATTGTAAAGAACGCTCAGCAATCATAGTGATTATTTATTTATGTATGGCAATCGCCAAATATATTTTAAGATGTAATCTTCCTCAGACTTTATTTTAACCAAATGGATATTAAATTAATAAACTAAATTAAACAAAAATACTCTAGTATGGTTATAAACTTTTATTATATTCATTGTCACTTTTAATACTTTTCCAGTCCCCTTTGTTGAAACATTCAAGGCTGACTTGAATCTTTTGATAAAAGGCAAATACAGACTTAATTTTAATTACATTCCTTTTTCATTTTTAATTCTACTCATAACTCAATTCCTATGAACGACAGGACCCAGGTTTATTTTGGAGACCTGTCCAAATAGGTGTGCCTTAATCAACTTACAGTTAATAATGGGCTTTTATGAAACACCAATTTAAACTCTGTTACATATTTAAATTGTAATCCTAAGTGACGGCTTGTCTTGTTTGCTTACGTAAGTCTGGGCTTCCCTTTTACATACACCAGGTTCTGATATAAGGTTCATGTGTTTGCTTATTGTCAGAACATTTAACTGAATTAAACCCTCCCCCCCCCCCTTTGGTCTTTTAAGAAGATCGAGCAGAACATTTTGAGGAAACTAATCTCATATTTTTTCATTTTAATATAACAAAAAAAAAATGCATAAAAAATATACACAAATAATAAATACATTTTAAGAAATCTATCACCATACCCCCCCCCCCATTTCAATTAAGTTAAAATAAATAAAAATTCCCATTAATAGTCCCATACTATTGTTGAAACATTTTAACAGTTAATGGAGTCTATTACGCCAACATTTAAAGAAAAGTTCTTTAAAAAAAGTTCATAATTACCCTGATTAATCAGTGGTACAACTTTCTCCAGGTGGTTACAGTTCTCATATGAGTTTTCTTGAGATCACTGGCAAGAATCCTTCGATTGTTCCATTGATTTTCTTTTGATTTCCTGACTAGCTCTGCACATCTTTATTTTCCTTGGTTGATGTTCACACAGATAGCTTCAGGTAGTGATAGGAGATATAATTCCCCAAGGGGGAAGTTCTGAAGTCCCTTAACCAGAAAACATTTTCTCAATACTGTTAGTTTATATTTTAATTTCTTTTCACTGTGCTTTATAGATATATGAGTACACATCAAAATGCGAAGTCAAATGCCAAGTTAGTTTATATTTTAATTTCTTTTCACTGTGCTTTATAGATATATGAGTACACATCAAAATGCGAAGTCAAATGCCAAGTAAGGCAAACAAAAGGAAACTCCATTTGTTTTCTTTCACGAACCGGATTCATACCTGTTTCTTTACTTTTAAACATTTTTACCATTCCAATTTTTGTCCTTTTTAGGTCATTTTTTTTTATTTCAATTAGTGGAAAAATTCTAGATCAATTAGCATAATAAATTACCAAATACTTACAATATCTGAAGTTTCAATAATAGAGCTAATTATCAACAAAAATCTAATTTTTTATTTCCCCCAACCCAACCCTTATTTTTCCAAGAATTGCAATTCAGAAAAAAAAAAAACTTTTACCAAAAAAAAACCTCTCATTTTTAATCTTGATTCAATTTATTTCAATAAATAATTAAACTGAAGGAATGCTGATTCCTTCAAGATAAATAAAAAAACTTAATATTTCAAAAATTGTTATTTTAGAATAATATAACAAATACGTGATTTTAACAAAATAAAAACATGTGTGTATATATGTGTGAGATGGCAGAAAATATCAACTCAGCATATAAAATGAAAATGAAATTCCAGTTCACTAAAAATTCAGGTTCTGAAAAAGTTAATAATTGTTTTTATATTTAACAATAAACTTGCTCACGCTCAATTGAATATATATTAAAGAAAAAAGAATAAAGTTACATTTTATGAAATAGTATTTAATGTGGGAAGATATAACTTCATATTGTAAGTAATTTTATAGTTTTTGTTAAGTAACATATGGTTTTTTTTTAAAAATTTCTTTAAATATTTTTCTAGAGCAGGGTCTTCAATGTGATTGGTAGCTCCCACCAGTGAGTCTTTTATGATTTTTGGCGGGTAGTAACTAATTTAATACCACAGTGTTTAAATTTTTTAAAAACAATCTTTATTTTATGATCTTGTTTTATAATTTATTAAAAATTCAGTTTGTATATTTTGAACATATTGTCAATATTTAGAATTTCGTATTGAATGTATGAAATTCTAAAAATGTGAAACATAAAAATCTGATAATTTGCCTAGAATTTTTTCAGTTCAATTAACTTTGTTTGCAGAATAATTTTGTGTTAAAATTGGTGTATTTTGCGAATGTACCCAAATTTTTGTTATGCCTCCTATATTCAACTGAATATTTGATATATGATTTCATTGAATCGCCAGTAAATGAAATATGTCAAAAATTATTTTCTATGGAGCAATAGAACCATCTTGATTGCAAGATCATCTTCATATTAAACACAAAGATGAAAGTGAAAAATCCATAGAATATTTAAAAAAATATTTATAGTCAATTTAAAAAACGTAATGTAACCTCAACAGTTGAAAAGTATTTCAAGAAAAACCAACATTGGACTCATAGCAAGTTATAAGATATCTGGATTTATTGCTAAACATGGGAGAGCCCATACTTTTGGAGAAAACTTACTAAAACCATGTTTCAAAATACTTTTACCAACAATGATTCATCAGAACCTATCTGATATTCTGAAAAATTTGCCAATTAGTGATAACAATTAAATGGCAGATTGACAAAATGGGTATTGATGTCGAAAACCAACCTGTTTGTATGCTTCAAGCAAAAGTATTTTCTTTGCTAATAATGCTCTTAATTGCCTATGCTCATTATTTTGATGAAAATAATTCATTACAAGAAGAAATGCTGTTTCTCAGTAATCTTATTATGGATACACACCATTAACAACTGTAGTTGCTTCTGCAACAAATGAAGTACCGAGAATGGTTGACTATTATCAAGGGATTTTAGCTTTTGAAGAAAGAAGTTCCCAACTTATTATGCTGTAAAAATACTAACCCCAGTTTACATTTATCTTTAACAATTATCATAAATGCAATTAACAAGATTAAATCTAATGGAAAAAATAATTGAATATTCAGGCAGTTTTGCAAAGGATTGTGATGAATCTTATGTCTGGTTATATAGAAATGCACTGGTTATTGAGAATGCACTGTCTTTCACATTTTGCAGAATTATATGTGACTATTTTAAAAGTTTTTGAAAATATCAAAGAAGTTGATATGTGCCAGAAATTAAAAACACATAAAAATGATTTTTATTTATTTAACTGATATATTTACCAAATTAAATGAAGTTAATTTACATCTCCAAGGAAAAATTATGACTTATTGAATGCAAAAAAGTAATTTGTCTATTTCATTGATAAAATTAATTTATTCAATAAAATATGATGCTATTCAAATTGCAAAATATGATGAATAATGAACTGAATCAGTTTTCTAAGTTATTATCAGTCAAAGATGATCTTACAGGTAATGATTTGGAAACATATAGTAGTCATTTTCATACACTCAAATTTGACTTGGAAACTGTTTCAAGATATCATCAACCTAGAAATGAAGGTATGGTTGGAGTCCTACTTTATATGAATATAACAAGTTAAAATTAGGTTGCAAGAAGAGTTATTACAATTAAAATATGACAGAATAAATTTCAATGAAGGTGGATACCTACAACAGTGGCAAAGTAAAAAAATTTTTGAGTTGTATCCACATTTGTGGAATAAAATATTTTCACTCCTGATAACCTTTTCAACTTCATATTTGGTGGAAGCAGGATTCAGTGTTTTGAACAAACTTTTGGCCAAGGAGAGAAACGACTTGGATATACAAGAAAGGGAAGACCTTCAATTAATTTTGATAAAATTAAAACCAAATATAAGCTATTTAGTTAACCAATATCAAACACAAGGTTCTCATTAAAAGTAATTTCAACTAAACATTAATTTTTATATATATATATTAGTTATTAAATAAATATGCAGTTATTATTTTTATGTTATTATAATCATCACAATATATACTGTACCTGATCTTGCTTTTTCTATATTTTATTCACTATACATATGTACATATAGAATACCTGGTGACTGAAAGAAGTTTTGACACATTTATGGTTCAATATTGTCATGACCAAATCATATCCTCTAACAACTAATAATATAATTCATTACTTAAAAGTCACAATTATATTCCCTGGCTATTCAAACTCTGAGTACTAATATTTGGCTTTTATTTGAATTATCAATTATTCTATAAACTTCTGACAGCTTTTTTTTTTTTTATAGGTCCCAATGTCAGTGATGGTTCACTGAATACATCATCTGAAGTTTCTAACCCACATTTAAATATTATAAAATGTTTTTTATTTTTAATTAGATTCTAAGCTAATTGCATGTATTGGCATTCATTCATCCATCGAGGTAATAAAAAATATGGAGATTGCTGATTTAAATTTTTAAAATAAAATTTAATTAACAAACAACACAAATTGCAAAAGTACAAACTATTTATATGGTAATTTTAAAATCTTACTAACATATACATATGACACCCAATGATGATTAATGAATATAAGTTTAAAAGCATGTTTTACATAAGATATATAAATACTAAATGAGAATATAAATAAAGTTTACTTAATATACACACATAATAACTAGTACTACAAATGTAATTTAGATTCATATGAATGTTGTCCGAATAAAAGCTCTTAATCAATTTGAAGATTTTTTTTTTTATAAAAAGTTTATCATATTTGATTATGAATAGGATAAAGTAAGAGTTCCTAACATTCTTATCATGAATGCCCTTTTTTCCTTAATCAAAATACTTTTGAGACAGTTGTTACCATGGCCGTGAATTTGAAGATTTTAATATCTTTTCCATGAGATCTGTCTTGAAATGGTTTCTTATTGTGTGGGGGATCTATTGTGGATATAAGCATGGCAGTGGACATCAAGTCAATATTTTAGCAGCAGCATCAGAAAGCATCGGTGAATATATCTGGTTTTTAGCCATACATTTGGTCTTTTACTACTGCAAAAGTGGAAATTTTCACGTGGTTGCACATCTCACTAAATTTCTCTGCTGCTCTTCCGATAGAAAGATAATCAGTAATGTTTCCTAGTATCAGGTCTCATCTTTTTAGTCTTCTTTCTTCTGGTAATTTAATCCCCCACTCTGTTGTTTTCACTTTATTTTAAAATTATGTATAAAGTCAACTTATTAATATCTCTGTTTTCAATTCAGCATGCACTTTGAGCTATATAATAACAATTCTTCACAGCTGAATGAACTTCTTATTTTACAAAAGAAAATGTAAAATTATATTTAATGTAACAATTTAAAAGTATATTTTCTTATATTTTTTTATAAGATTAAAGTTACATTCTTCAGAATTATTTTGTATTGCATATAGACATTCTGATCGGCCATCTTTAATTAGAGTGAATATATTTTTCTTAAGTTATAATACCTTCCTTCTTTCTCTCATTAAAAAGTAATTAGATAGAATATCTACTTTAATTACACAAGTACATTTTTTCCTTTTCTTTTCTGGATGGTCACACATAAAGATTTTATTACTAATAGCTAAAATATAATTGTAAATATTGTTATTTAGTTCAGCAGTGGTACAATACTTTATGAATTCTGTTCTTGCATTTGACAGTTTTTAATTTTATTTTGTTTCCAGGTACAATTACTCATATTTATATTCGTTATTTACTATATCTTATTCTGTGGTAACTTCTCAATGTTATTTTTGAATAAAACTATGTTCTGTAAGAATATTGCTAAATTTTATGTTAGGTGAGTGGTAAGCATATTGTAATCTCTCCAAAATATGTCAAAGTGGGCGGTAAACAAGAAAAGATTGGAGACTTCTGTTCTAAAGTGTTTATGTAAATAATAGAAATGATGAGATTTTATGTAGTGCATTAGATTGTTTTCCTGAAGGTTTGTGATAAAGGTATTTTAGATGTAATAATATGTTGGATTATTTCCATCATCTATCATTAAATTTTTTGAATGTTTAGAAAATGTTAAACTTTAGTAAACTTTTCCAAATACAAACAACTGTTTAGTAATAATACACAAAGACAATACAGGTTAGTAAATTACGCAGTGTTTCGAATGGTATTATTTTCCACTCTTCTTTAGGAGTTGCTGACCTGATCAGTGATAATGCTAACTTACAAATCGAATTTCCACCTTTAGATTCTTGAATATCAAATTTTAAGGCAAGGCAATATTTTATCCATTTGAGACAGTTGGTTAGAATGTTGCCTTAGGTCAGTTGGTTAGTGTTTACTTAAAATTTGATATTCAAGAATCTAAAGGTGTAAGTTCGACTCTTATGCTAACATTGCCACTGGTCAGGTCTGCAACATCTGAAAAAGAGTCGAGAATAATACCCAAAGCGTTGTGTAAACTGCTAATCTGTGTTGTTTTTGGGTATTACAGTTTGTTATATTTGGAAAAGTTTAAATATAAGTTTAAAATTTTTTTAAACATTTTTAACATTTAATGACGGATGATGGAAATGGTCCAACATTATCTTATTAGATTGTGTGTTGAAAGTTGGAAAAAGCTTAAGATATTTGAATCTTTTAGTGTTTTTTTTTTTTATCTTTGGAAAAAATAATTTGAAAGCATTAATAATAGACTTTTGTTATTGCATTTTTTCAATCTTATTTTTTTTTTTTGGCAAAAAATAAAAAGTTTTGCAAAAATCATAACTGATAGTGGTTTATGTTATGTGTTCAATTGGGTGAATTTAAATCCTACACATGTGTTTGATGTCATTTTTTTCTAACTTTGTTCAACTTTAATGTAATAGTGTTAGAATTTCTAAAACATCTTATATTTAGTGTATGAAAAGAAGTATCAGAAATAAATATTTTTTCACAAACTCCACTAAAAGGATATGAGCATGTGGAGCGAGCCCCGTAGAATTGGGTATCAAAGGCGACAGGTGGCTATGGCACAACATCTCTATAAATGTTTGTAATAATTCTTATAAATTTACATGTGATAAAAGTTATCTCTTCACTATTCTATAAAATGTTTGCCTTTAGTTAATTTATTATTTTAAAACAAAAATATCTTCGCAATATAATGAATAATGTAGTAATTCTCAACATATTTTTATATAAAATATAAAAAAAAATATTTTCTTTATATTTATCTTTTGTATAAAATAAAATAAATACCATTTTATTCATCCACTACCTTCATATAAGTAAGATATCCATTTTAAGTTTATATAGTATATGCAATAATTATTTTCTTTTGCTATTATTATACATGAAATATTAAGTTTTTGATCTAACATAAAAATTTAATACATCAGATATATATATGACAGATAAATATTTCTTTACTAATATATTAAAAAAAAAAATCTCCCCAATTTTATGAAAGAATGTTTGTTTCACTCTTGTAATAACACTGGTTATTTTATTATCTCATTTTAATATATAATGTAATGGAACTGGGGACGAACCGAGAAAGAGGGAGCGCATCTTACTACTATCAGAGTTAGGGTCTTCAGATAAGATGCTGGTGATGACACGACAAATGCTTAGTCCATGATCACATCTACCTTCAGCATGCTAGCTCAATATTCACTTACGAAATTTAGATCCAATTTGAACCAGTTCATCTTCACCACTTCCCCCTTTCAGGTTCCATTAAATACCAGAATTCGAACCCAGGGAGAATTTGCAGTTAGCTCTCTTCAGGGATGAACTTACATAATTTTCAAACTAATGTGCCTATATATAAGCAAAGACCAGTATATTTTTACTGTTAAAATGTTACACATCTTTTCTATATATGAAGATTGGTCTGTGGGTATTAATAATTAATCTATGTGTATTTAATATAATTATTTAGTGATATATGGAGATTATAGACTAAACTATTTAGATTATTAGTATAAATGCATAATACTGATGATCAATTTGCTTATTGCTACAAATACATGATAATAATGATGACCAAGTAGATTATTAGTATAAATACATGGTATTGATGGTAGTCAAGTAGAGATCTGATTGATTTCAACAATTGTTCAAAATTTATTAAACAAGAAATAATGCAATAGAATAATATTTACATTTTTAATGTTGAGATAGCAAGGATGGCTTCCTATCATTGTAAGAATACAATAAATTTTCCTTTCGAAATCCTATGATAGGAATGCTTACCTAAGCAGTCTTAACAAACAAAAAAAACTAATTCAGAATAATATATACAGTAAATTGAAATTAAAGGTTTTAAATAATAAAAATATAGCAGTAGAAAAGAAAATTAATAATACAGTAATTCTGAATCTATGTTGCTAATAGTATTGACTATAATTATATTTCATTTATGAATTATGGACTTAAATCAGTGAAGAATTTATTAGCTTTAGATTTGCCTTTATAATTAAGAAAAATAGGTTAGAGATAAGAGGGTCCCTCTTATCTTTATAAAGTTGAATCTTGCGTTATGATTTGTAGAGGTCTCTCTTGCTAAAATTAAGCACTCAAGGCACATGTACTAAGATTTTAGCCTTATAGAAGTATTACATGCTGACATTGCGCTTAATAAGAATTAGTATTTACAACTTTATATTGATTCAAAATATTTCAAATTTAATATCTGTACTAAGATTTTAGCCTTATAGAAGTATTACATGCTGACATTGCGCTTAATAAGAATTAATATTCACAACTTTATATTGATTCAAAATATTTCAAATTTAATATCTGAATATTGACTCGTAAATTGAAAGATTTCGCGAATGTTTAATAGAAATAGTGGACTTAATCAGTGAAGAATTTATTAGCTTCATGCTCCCAAATCAAAATGCTTTAGATTTGCCTATATAATTAAGAAAAATAGGTTTGAGGTAAGAGGATCCCTCTTTATAAAGTCGAATCTTGCGTTATGATTTGTAGAGGTCTCTCTTGCTAAAATTAAGCATTCAAGGCACATGTACTAAGGTTTTAGCCTTATAGAAGTATTACGTGCTGACATCGCGCTTAATAAGAATTAATATTTACAACTTTATATTGATTCAAAGTATTTCTAAATTTAATATCTGAATATTGACTCATAAATCGAAAGATTTCATGAATTTTAATGTTTAATAGAAATAATGGACTTAATCATTGAAGAATTTATTAGCTTCATTCTCCCAAAGAAAATGCTTTAGATTTGCCTATATAATTAAGAACAAGAGGTTAGAGATAAGAGGGTCCCTCTTATCTTTATAAAGTCGAATCTTGCATTATGATTTGTAGAGGTCTCTCTTGCTAAAATTAAGCACTCAAGGCGCATGTACTAAGGTTTTAGCCTTATAGAAGTATTACATGCTGACATCATGCTTAATAAGAATTAATATTTACAACTTTATTGAATTATGCTATTTTAGCTGATTACTGAATGAAGAACCTCTCGTATATGTAAGTCAAATTGACATTATTGAAAAAGAATAGCTCATTCGTTCACCACGATTAATCATACATCCAAAAGAAACAAACAAAAAGAAAAACTATTACTAGGTTTTAGTAATAACTAATAAAAAATAACTGTTTGTTCTAAAGTTTGTTGTTAATATAGTATAAGTCAAGATCTTACTTGAGGTCACTTTCGTAGAGCAGTATTGAATTTCAGGAAGGATCTGTAAATTTGCAACTTTATTAACAATTGTAATTATTTTGATTCCTCCCCCCCCTCATACCGCTATATGTTTTAGATACACATTTCTGATGTGCCACTGATCAAATTTGAAAAATGAAATTCAATATAAAACAAAAAAATTCACATGTCATAAAATTACAAATAGTAAAATAAATAATAATAATAAAAAAATTATATGAATCAATAAGTAAAAAAAAATCTTGAGGAAAACAAGTATTGTCTATATTTAACAGTTTATATGTGTTGTATATCAATCTCCAGGTGTGACATAGTTGTCCATTGGCTTTGATGAATTTCACATTAATTAGTCCTGTGTGTTGTCCAGTTGTTTCTAACACATAGCAACAAACCCACTGCAGATCAGTATACATTAAGACTTAAGGAGATATTTTGCACAGACACATAATAGCATACAGGTCAGCATCAGTGGCCTACGGTATATTTGATTTATTCAGTACACATTGCAGAATTCCCTTTCATGATTGTAGTCATTTATTCAATGGCATTTAAATATTGCAAAAAATTGTGTGAAAACATCGAATTCCAATAGATTCCAATTTCTTTTTCTTCACTTTCTTAAAAAATCTATTCAAGCTCTAGCATATGTTTAAACTATTAATCTATTACCATTTATTTTATATATTCCGATTTGTTGCTTAAGCAAACAATTGAAACTTTTTTTTTATTCTGATAATGAAGGTTTGGTTTTTTTCTTTTTAGCATTGAATATCCGAATCCATCTTAATATATTTTCTTTTAAAAAAAGTTAATAACTGTTCAGAGTCTTCTTCACGTGCAGATTATCCAATTGTTTTAAAACCAAAAAAACCTCGTGCTGCCTCATGCCAATTTTTAAATAACTCATTGTTACAAATCTATATGTTTATTAAAATATTTTTTTATTTCTTGCATTGTTTTCCATCTCAAATTCAATCACCTAGCAACTATTTTGACTTCAGGTAATTATTTTATTTTAATCTTCATTTATGTCAGTCTCACCAGTCAGTTAATAATTATTAATTTAATTATTAGTGAGATTAGGTTGTGTATATATACATAAATGTTACTATTTTAGGGATGCAGAAATTAAAAATACATCTAAAAAAAATAAACATAGCAGTTTATTTAAGATGATGTTTATGTTTGTTTAGCATATATATATATGTAAGCTCGATTGTTTGACTATCAATTGACCAGATTGAAAATGTTGCAAAAATTGTGACAGGTGTTGGTTTGTTGTAAGTCATCCTTACAACATGTCTCCCTTTAGGGTTAAAATTTTAACATGTTTTAAATTTTAACACATAAGTATGTTGGTGTGTTAAAATATATGGTTATTTTGGATTTGATGAAGGGTTGATATGCTTATTAATTGATTCACTTTTTTTAAATGATAGCTGGTTTGGGGAAGTTCAAATATCTCCGTATGTAGGCTATATCATTGATTGTGCATGCTAGTCTTAGGGCTTTGATGGTTTTGTGGTTGAGGTATAATTAGGAATGGGTCTGTTACAGAAGTCATTTCCTCACCTTTTCCATGCTCCTTTGAGATTTAATGGATTCATGACGGCTTAGTGAAATATCAGATCATCCATTATTAAGTATGGATTAATTCCTATGTTCTAGTTATACTCAAGGTATCCCAATGATTGCACTTGCGCATTACTTGGAAATTACCATAATCACACTAAATATCTCTAGACCTTTACTATATTGATATATATATATTATAATACTACCCGTTATATTTTATATCGCCATTGTACGCTTCTACCTGTAGCTTCGAGTGAGGATATTTGTGAGCATGGTCTGATTCCATCTCGCGCGCCAATCTTACACATGGATAAGAATTATCTCATCGAAAACGTAAATTAGGGTTCGGGTATATAGATATACCTCTGTTTATGGTAGCGCATCCATACCAGCTCAATCTCAGGGTTTGGGGACTATAGTCTAACTAGAGAACAAAGCTAAACACTACCCAACTAAGTCTTATGTGTCTATCTATTCTGTCCGATAATTTATCCGTTATAAATCTAATAACTCAACCCGAATGTTATCATACAATTTGCTCTATTTATTACCATACGTAATACCGATAAAATCTCATTTATACACGCATATAAATATATCAATATTCAAGCGCACAGCCCATTTACCCTGATACACACATATATAATTCATATACGCATCAAAATAGTGCAATTATACATCAGAGCTGTTTATTTAAAGTTGTTATTTTATTTAATTTAAAAGAGATTTATTATAGCAATTAATATTGAGGTAACACTAGTTTCTTTACCAAGACGCATTCATTGAACATATATTTAGCGTAAACGTCAATTACCTTAAGTACCGTTGACCGTTCACACGGTCAAAGACAAGTCCGCATTTATAATTCTCCACGAATACTGGTCTGGTTGATATAACGGATGGCAAGGATTTCCAATATGGTATATCGAATAGCTTATTCTGGAGGTGGAGTAGATGATTCACTCACTTTATGAAAGGGTCCCATTTCATAGATCTTTCGTCGCCATTACACTTGATGAACAAGAACTCTTTTGTATAGCGAAGTTCGTAGGTCCACTTCAGATGGGTTCCACGACAACTGTCCACTGGATTGGTTAATGAAACTAGCGCTATGGAATTACCCCGACATTTTGTGTGAGAAATATTAATAAACTTCTTAAGAAAATTTTTATACGTCCACACACTCCGTAGTCCAAACCGCAATTTTTTTTCTCCTTTTCTTTTTTCTCCTCTCGAGCCCACAAAAAAGTTCTTTTGTTTTCACTCTTTAACTTTGTAAAATTTTCTTCCAATATCCCTACGCCACTGTCCCGTTCTTCTATTGTTTTCCAAAAATACCCACCTGACCCGTTTTCGGACTTCTTGATGCCAGTTATTACTAAACCGCCTACAGCAACTGATTTATTTCTATTTCTATCTTCATATGTTCAAAAGATTAATTAGCAAAAGAAAACACGTGTTACCGACAATATTATTAACCAGACTTAAAGAAAAATTTTAACGGATAAAATATATACGAATAATCAATTACAACTTATACAGCTCCGTATATAATTGCTTGGAACCATCACCGTTAATACACACACACATTTTATACTCACATATACAAATATATTTATATAAGCATACCCACCTAACATTCACACTATTTGTAACAGGGTTCGAATGACTATTTACATATATATCTTTTCGTATATAGTCGCTCAACATTAACACTCGCAATTAGTAATATATTACATACGCTTGTATTCGAACCCCGTTTGTTACAATATATATTCTTTACATTGAGCTTACTATTTTATTTCTATATGGAGTAATTTCCTTTGCCTATACACTTTGTTAGAAGGTTACCCTTTTTTATCAGCAATATTAGAAATTTAATGATGTTATTATGAACTATTATTAACAGCCAAAATAAGCTTTTAAGATACAGGCATTATACGTGCCTCAGATTTCTCCGTTTATTCAAAATGTGTTGGAACCTGTCTCCTTGATGATAGTATATGGTCCCTCATATGTATTGTAAAACTTGTGATATTTACCTTCTTGGGGTTTACTGGAATGGGGAGTTTTTACTAATACTGTCTCCTATTTTAAATTCATGTGTGAACCTTTTTGCATTCTGGTTTCTATAATTTGCCTTCATAGTAATTCACTTTTGAGCTTGCAATATATTTTTTTCTCTATTTATCTCGGGTTCAGTAGCTATAGGCTTGTACATTTTAAATAGCACAGGTGTAGTTTGGTGAAGATGTAGTCAGATAGGTGTGAATCTGGTTGATTCATTCAAAATTCTATGTGATTGTCCACATGTTTCATCCTATTAACCCACCCCTTGTGCTCTCTCTCTAAATAGGTCGCAAACAAACGTCCCAGCTCCCACATTACATGTTTGCATGGGTTTGACTGGATTCCTAATGGAGGTCTGCACATGCTTGATTCCTGGTTTCCCCACCCATTTCTTCCATTCCTTGGATAGGAAAGGAGTACCATGATCAGTTAAAAGTGATCATAGGCTTTCCTATCGTCAGGAATTGGAGGATGTCCAATACTTTGATCGTATGTCTAGTATTGGCTTGGGGTATAGAGTAAGCAGTGAAATATTTGGAAAAGAGATCATAGGTGACTAATAAATATTTTTGCCTGTTAAATGGAGGCAATGGCTCATCGCTAGGATTTTTAGTCTTTACAGTATAATCGAGTTATAGCTTTGGTTTACTGGCTTGGTTTTCAAACTAGTTAGACAGTCTTTGAGGGACCTCAATATGTCCTTGTATATTTTGGCCAGTAAAAACAATTTTTAAATTGTGCTGTCTTGTGGGCACTGTAATGTCCATATAGAGAGTGTACATGCTTCATAAATGGGTCTCTTAAAGGTGTTGATATTACTACCCGCCACTCATCAGCATCACAATCAATTCTGCATAGAAAGACCTGATGTTTTCGTTTGAATTGAGTAGATCCTTGAGCACATTCAAAACTTTCTCCCCTAACAAAACTCATGATTGGGTTTAACTCTGAGTCACTGAACTGTATCTTGGGTAGGTTTTTCAACTTGTTCTCTATATGGACTATCAGCCATTATATTGACATTTGTAATGTAGGCATTATCTACCAATAAATGATTTTGTTCTGACCTGCATGGGTTTTGACTAAGCATGTCAGCCACGACATTCTCAGATCCCCTGCAATATTGTACAGTGGTAGCAGCAAACTCCATCTGACTAGAGGACTGTTAGTCAGGTAGCTGAGATTAAGGAATTCGATGCTTTTGTGATCAGTGATCACTATGACTTCCGATCTGAGTAGCATCTGTCGAAACTTATTGGAAGGCCCACACTTTTGCTAGTGCTTCCTTCTCAGTAACCGTGTAATTAATCTCTGGACCCTTCAGGAGCCAGCTGATAAAATAGAGAACTTCAGATTGGCTGTCCTTCTGGATTTGGAATGACATTATCCCTATCCCGAAACCACCACTATCTGTTCGGACAATGAATGGTTTATTAAAATCAGGGAAGGCTGACATGCTTTGCTCTAAGAACCCTGTTTTAATATTCTCAAATGCTCGGTCCTGTATTTTAGCCCACCTTCATCACTCATCTTTTCTAGTCAATTTTAGCAATGGTTCCATGTGGTCAGCCAACTTTTGGTAAAAACAGTTTTAGAAATTACAAGCCTAAAAATGATCTAATTTAGATTTTTTATTAATCAGTTTGGGAAAGTTTTGAATGGCACTGATCTTCTCTGGATGGGGTCTTATCCCATTGCAACCAATGATATGACCCAGGAAGACTACTTGGTTAGAAACTAAGGTAGTCTTGAAGTTTATTTTAAGACTCTTTTTGTAACACTTCAAAAAACATGGCAAGTTGGCGCTGTTTTTCTATTGTGTTGGATGCAATAATTACATCACATAAATGGTTAGGATCTGTTTAATCTCAGAAGACGGGCTTATCCAGGCATCTAATCAGACCAGCACCACGATTTATCAATCCAAACGACATCCTATTAAACTAATATGTAAAACCCTCATATCGAAAGACAGTATATTGGCGATCTTCAGGATGAAGTTCAATCTGCCAATAACTGGTGGAAAACACTTCTATTTCCAAATCATGAATAATTCATGAATGGGCAGTGTAATGTTCCTGTCTGGGACAGTGATTTTGTTAAGTTGTCTTGCATCCAAACAAAATCTCTATCAACCCATCTTCTTCACAGTTACAACTGAATTACAGTAAGGTGAAGAGCATTTGGAAATGATACCCCAATCCAGCATTTTATTAATCTGCTTGGATATTTCTTCTCGATACTGATATGGAATAGGGTACGATCTGGATTGAAATGGTCATGTACCAATTTAATTCTTTGTTGGAATCCCTCTATCACACCTGATATCTCTGAGAAATATCGGGCTGCATTTTATTATAACAGATCGCAATTTAAATACATCGCTTACAAGCAAGTTGGACTCTGCGAGTTTATCATTTAAGAGCATTTCTGGGATACTAGGTGTAATGCAGTCAATTTCAAGTAGATCATATCTTAGAAGCAATGTCATCTCCAAGACCTCATCATTTCTAATTATTTTTTTGGAGAAATCAATAACACAGGTGTTTTAGTTTAGGAAGTCTGCCCCAACAATGACATCATGGATTAAACCATTGAGTATCAAAAATACATGATAGAGGTTTGTTTGGGCAGCTTCAATCTTAGATTTGTTTCTGAGCTAGCTTGGCCTTCTTGCTGTTTGTCTTGGCAACCTGGATAGATTTCAGTGGCAGAGTTTTGACATTGGGGATTTTTGGTCAGAATCTTTTGGAAAAATTTGTCTGACATTACTGAAATGTGGCTACCAGAATCTAATAGTGCCTTAACTAGCAGACCCTCAAACAAAATTTCTATTATTGGGCAGCTTTGCAAAGCCAAGTTAGGTACTTTATCATCCCATGAGCACATCATGTTAGTGATCTCTCTATAAGGGGTCAGTTTAATGTTCCTCAATGTATCTTTGGTGTCTTGTGGTGAGGTACTTAACCTTGAAACAGTCAGATCTATCTATCATCCGGTTTCATCTACTATATGCTATGTCCGATTTCATCTACTATATGGGATGGTAATATTTTATTTCTGTACATATATACTCAAATCCTCGTATATTAGACTAAATTTTAAAATTAATAATTATAGTAATATATGTGTGTATATTATAGCATACATTGCTGAACGCGCATGTATATGCATAATAAATCAGTGTATTCGCATGTTTATAATTTTAATAAATATAAATCTTGCTGTATGTGTAACCAAAATCTATGTATATGCAGAAAATGAAATAATGTTATAGATTTAAAGCATTCTAGATTTTCTTTTATTTTGAATATTATTTGTAAATAAGCATTTATTTTTATATAACGCATGTTTACAATTGTATTACATTCAAATATCAGCCTTTCAAGGTAATTGTGCATGTGCTTTTGTGAGTATTAATAATAATAAACGAATACTTTCCTCTCCAATACAAGATATAGTATTTAAGCAGGAATAAAATGAATCCACTATATAGAAATTATAATATTTCTGCATATATAGATAAATTAAACTTAAACGTGTTACATATCTTGTTTCAGATTTGTTTTTTGTAACAAAATAATTCTTCTCACTATATTTTGACCTATTTAAAAAATTAAGTAAAAATAGATTTTAAAATAAGTTTGAATAAATGAACCTGGGCAAAATTGAGGGACCCACCTGTAAAATAGATTGATAACTCAGCAGGATTCCCCGGATTTTCTGAGAATATAGCAAACTAAATTAGAAAAACCAATCTGGAACTAAAAACTAGTAAACAAGGTGATCAAAAAAGAGAGGGGGATAGGTCAGTATATAAACCTTGCTTCAGCCATTTTGAAGATCTTATTCCAATTCTTATTCCAGATCTTATTCCAATTTTTTTTTTTATAATTGTTGTGAAAGTAATCAAATCATACAAAATGACATTTATAGGGTAGAAAGGCAATAAACTTGCTTTCTGATCCTGAGGATGGTATGCCAGATGCGGGGACACCTAAAATAACAGCCTGGTAGCAGTGATGCCCAAGATCAAGCTATCATGCCAGACAACAGAACTTAAAGCAGTAACCAATTTCTGCAGATTCTAAAATGAACAGTTAAACTAAATCTCCTAACTTCTCAAAGCTAGATAAATTCACTGTAAATGGCTAATATTATTTAAAGTAATTTATTTTCAACTTTCCAAATATTAACTTCTAAACTAAATATTTAAATTGTAAGTCTTGCCCGATTTAATTGAATTTGATCTGATTTAAGCTATTTTAATTTCATTTTATTATAACTAAACAAAATAAAGCCAAATCTTATCTATAATAAAATATCTTTCTTTTAAAGTTAAGTCTATGCCTATATTATTTTCAATTATTTATTTGTGTATTTGTGCTGTTTTATTCAGAATGGAGTTTATTAATATTTAAAATAACTAAAGAGAAATGATTAGATGTTCTCACACTTATATAATTTTGCGCTTATTAGCGCACAAGCGAAACTCCTGAAATGAGTAAAATAATATTTATTGATATAAGTAATTAAGCAGTTATGAATGCTTAAAGATAGATTTGCTATAAATGAACTATTTGGTTAATATTTAGCAGACATGATGAAATACAGCATAAAGTTAGAATTTAATCTTATAATTATCCCAAAATATGCTGTAGTCCTCCTTAGATTTATATGAATACCTATATAGATATCTTAATAAATTAGACTCATTATATTTCTTTAACAGCATAATTATAAATGCTAATTTATGAACTGATTTACAGTTGTTTTATGGAAGGAAACTAATATTTCACATCTTAATTTTAGTTATATAATGATGTAGTCAGTGGGGTGAATGTGTTCTTAGGAAGCGCATACATGCCTATATTCCTTGCATTATATTTCTTTAATAGCATAATTATAAATGCTAATTTATGAACTGATTTACAGTTATTTTATGGAAGGAAACTAATATTTCACATCTTAATTTTAGTTATATAATGATGTAGTCAGTGGGGCGAATGTGTTCTTAGGAAGCGCATACATGCCTATATTCCTTGCTGTATGTTTTCATATGAATGGGCTTCTGGTTTTAATGGCCATCCCATCTTAGTTTAGACAGCTCTCTTTCCAAAATGGGCTTTGGTTTTAATGGCTACCCCATTACTCTTATTTAGGACTGAGCATAAAGATCCAGATATATTTGTAAGCTGTTCGATCACCTGGACTAAATGTCTTTTATTCACAGCAAGTAATATGGTCTAAGGGAACTGATTACACAGTAATGAATTCCATGAGCAAGCACACATTCGAGACGCACGCCTTGGTATCATAAAGATCCATATATATTTGTAAGCTGTTCGATCACCTGGACTAAATGTCTTTTATTCACAGCAAGTAATATGGTCTAAGGGAACTGATTACACAGTAATGAATTCCATGAACAAGCACACATTCGAGACGCATGCCTTGGTATCTGAAGTCTTATACCCACCATGAGGTCATCCTGCCATAATAACTCATGTTTCTGCTTTGATCTGAACCGGAATCTAATTTTGTAAGTCCTTAATCTATATAGACAAATGCTACTTGTTAAGTATAGGTATTAATTGTAATTAATAATAATCACTTCTGCAAATCAACTAAGGCAAATCTAATTCTCAATAACATAGCATAAGTAATGCATAGATAATCATGAGAGAAAATTGAAACCAATTTCTAATCCTGTAATAATAAATCTCATGAAAATTAAATAATTTGTAATCTATAAATTCATCATCTGCGAGAAATAAAATACCAAATATTTGAGTAAAATACCAAATATTTGAGTTAATAGTCTGTGAACCTATAAATCATCACCATCTGTGAGTGATATAAATTTCACGTATTTTAAGAGTTTCTTGTATTTTATCCTAATTTTGGCTTATATTAAATTTCTTTAAAATATAACTTTGCTTAGTGTCTCAATTTTTGCTTATTATTCATTAATTAATTATTGATTATTATTTAGTTATTTATGAATCACAATTCCATAATTATTGATTATTATTTAGTTATTTATGAATCACAATTCCAAATTTAGTGATATCTGTCAATTGTGTCACGTATATATAGCTATACTTAATGATTATGCCTGTCTTAAATCAGTCTCATGTTCCACTGATGTGCTACTGCCGGCATGCAAATTAAATATGTGTAGCCTCATATGTCATCTGTAAGGTGGTAAATCTTTGAATGTTGGTAAAGTAACTGAGATGAGATTGGATTTGAGGTCTCAACAATCTCATTTCAATCAGCCTTGGGATGATTTGCTAGAATTCTAGATTTTGTGCAAATGCACATATACAACCTCAAGTACCTTACTAGTTTGGTTTCTGTTGGGTTTGAATGTATGGTTACTACACTTTGGTTTGGGGGGGCTTTCCTGGGCTATTAGGAAGGCTTATTCATGCCTTGTCATAATTAGACTGGTCTCTTTTTGGTGACCATATACTTGGGGGGATTGTTTTGCATGGTTTTACCTTTCCAATGATTATGATCATTATTCTTTCTTTTTCGGTAAAAAAATTGCGTTTATAGCCATCTCCTTTCTCTTTTCAGGAGTCCTAGTAGACAGGCTGATGTTATTCATGTCTACACTGGCCAATAATTTTACCTGTTCAATGTGTCACCACATTTGTGCACAATAGTCTCAATGGGAGATTCCTTTTTATAATCCTTATGATCTCCCTTTCATTAAATGATAGGTATTTAAGGTAAGTAATTTTGTAACCTGCCTTCTGAAGAAGTTAGTTAATGTTTCTCCAGGTACTGACCTACATTTCTCCTGAAACATCTGATATAGTAGCCTCCTGTCTGTCCCTATTCCAGAATTTCCTGATCAGTAATGTTTGATAATCATCAAAGGTAGATGGTGTCTGAAACAGACTCCCACCACATTATCGCCCTGCAGGTGTCTGGAACAGATATTCCAATCACATCAAGGCATCTCCCTGCAGGTGGCTATAGGCGATAATTATCTTCTCACCCTCAGACAAATTTCTGTTTACTGAAAAATACAAGTTCAAGTTTCATAGATGTTCTATTGGGGCTTCATTGGGAGCTCCTTTGAATAATTTCAGCTTAACAAATTGATTGATTGCATTTATCTGTGTTAGGTGTGTGTAAATCTTTCTGAGGCATCCTTTTGTGGACTATAATATGGCGATTATTATTAGTTTGGTACATGTCTGGAAGAGTATCTTCTAAGTGAACATTGTGGAGGTAATTATCCTCCTTGGTCAGAACATAAGGTAGGAGAATGAATTTTATATAATAGTTAAACATTGTTGAGGCAATTATCCTTCTTGGTCAGAACATAAGAGGAGAGTGGATTGGATTCCATATAATGGTAACTCTTTGTGGGCCCTTCATGGCTATTTTCAAGTGACTTGTATCACTATCCCTTTCTTCCACATTTTTCTGAGTCCTTGAATCAGCTTCGGAGTGTCACGCAGTATGAGTTAGTATTTTTGGGTCCCACTGGGATTCCACCTTTGAAAATCTTCGGTTGATAGACTCATTCATTTTATCAACTTGACCCCATGTTTCGGTTGTGAATCTCTGTGAGTTCCAGCAACTTATTTTGGTGTATGAAAGTGACGGTTTCTAAAGATGTTAACTTAATCCCAAGTTGGCCCAAATGGTGATTTAGCATTTTTTCAGCCTCATTATTTGAAGTTCCCCTTTGACTTCATTCTCATGTTTTCCTTGATTTTTTCTGATTTCTTCCTTGAAGGTTTCATGGGTCTAATAGACCTCTTTAATTTTTGCATCTAGCCGGGTAACAATACCATTCATAAATCGTGTATATTGTTCATGACAATGCCTATTCTTTTCATCCATCTCTTTTTTCACCCTTTCCATTTCCTGTTTCATTTTAGCACTACTTTTCTGAACATTCTCCAGCACTAGAGATAATTGTTCCATGTGTGCGATCAGTTTGTTTTCAACACCCTCAATTTCTACCTTCATTCATGTTTCTACCCTATTCACCTTTCCTTTGAAGTCTTCTTTCAAGAGATATGTTTTCTTTCAGTACTGTTTCTATCTTGATAACATCATCTCTGGTTAACTTCACCTTCACATCTTCCCTCATGGCATTCTTTTTATTATACATACTAGCATTTATCTTTGCCACCATGCTGCTTATGTGTGATTCCATATTAGCATTTATTTTTGTCTCCATGCTGCTTATATTTCATTCTATATTAGCATTTATTCTCACCTCCATGTTGCTCATGTTTTCCATATTAGTATTTATTTTTGTCTCCGTGCTGCTCATTTCCATATTATCATTTATCTTTGTCACCATGTTGCTTATGTTTGATTCCATATTACTGTTCATTTTATTGATCTCTTCTTTCATAATGTTCATATTGGCGATCATGTTTCAATTCCTCTCTTCCTTAATACTGTCCATCTTGGTCCTTATGTTCCAATTCATCTCTTCCTTAATACTATTCATATTGGCCATCATTTCTCGAAACATTTGTTGCATGATAGTCATATTTTTAGTAGCCTGCACTACTTTAGTTCCAGGTGCTTGAGTAATCTTGTCGGTGGGGGCTTCTTGCATGTGAAGTAGTATTTGGCTTTCTCCCTATCTCTGTGGAGATTGATTCCCCTCCATCATAGACACCCCTGAGAGTTTGCATCAGTGAATACCCCTCCTTCAATACTACTGATATATTCTCTCACTTCATCACTAAAATCTCGTATTTCCTCCATACACTTTATAGTTTTATTTACAGATTCTTAATAATATGTATCTGGTTTTCGCATAAATATTTAGAAAGCTTGTATTTATATGTAAGTGTCAAGATATTATACCATTTATACCATAGGGTCCCTAGCCACTTCCTGCCATTATACTTTTTTTATGTGTGTGCATTTTATCGTCTACTCTTTAAATTTGTGTTTTAGCATGGCTTACTCCTCTATTTTAAGCATGACATTATTTATTTATTTAAAAGTTGATCTCTACTTGCTCCATTAATCCTATTTACCAGTTACCACTTTTATCTTCATTTAATGCGCATTTTAAACTCAAAACAAAAGAAATGGTCATATCCATTTACTTTCATTGCTGCTGGATATGTTAGTCTTATGTATGGGGTAAGTAAGTCCAATGTGGATATAAGATTTAAATTTTATAGTTGTGGGATAATATATATATATAAATTTAAATTCCAGTCCAATGGCTGGACCTCCCTAGAAACTAAAGTATGGGCATCGTATGTGTTCCTGCCCAACACGATGAGTGCCGGATATAACGGAATCGGGGAATTGAGAAAGAGGGAGTGCATCTTACTACTATCAGACTTAGGATCTTATGCTGGGATGATGCAACAAAATACTTAGTCTATGATTACATCTACCTTCAGCATGCTAGCTCAATATTCATTGAAGAAATTTAGATGCAATTTGGACCAGTTAATTTTCACATCCCCCTTTTCAGGCTCCATTAGATCCCAGAATTTGAACCCAGGGAGAATTTGCAGTTAGCTCTCTTCAGGGATGAACTTACTTAATTTTCAACCAATATGCCTATATATACAAGCACATTATACACATCTTTTCTATGTATGAATGGTCTGGATATGAATCATTAATCTATGTGTAATATAATTATTTAGTGATATATGGAGGTTATAGACAACTATTTAGATTATTAGTGTAAATGCATAATACTGATGATCAATTTGCTTATTGCTGTAAATGATGATGATGATGACCAAGTAGATTATTAGTGTAAATGCATGTTATTGGTGATGGCCAAGTAGAGATCCGAATGATTTCAACAATATGTTTAACATTTATTAAACAAGAAATAATGCAATAGAATAATATTTACATTTATAATGTTGGGATAGCAAAGATGGCTTCCTACGATTTTAAGAATGCAATAAATTTCCCTTTCCAACTCCCATGATAGGAATCCATACCTAAGCAGTCTTTAGTTACAAAATAACAAACAAACAAACAAAAAAAAAAAATTCAGAATAATGTATACAGTAAATTGAAATTAAAGGTTTTAAATAATAAAAATATAGCAATAGAAAAAAAAAAAAAATACACTAATTCTGAATCCATCTTGCTAATAGTATTGACTATAATTATATTTCATTTATTGAGTTATGTTATTTTAGCTGATTACTGAATGAAGAACCTCTCTTTTATGTAAGTTAAATTGACATTAGTGAAAAAGAATAAACCATTCGTACACTGCGATTAATCATACATCCAGGAGAGACAAACAAAAAGAAAAACTATTACTAGGTTTTAGTAATAACCAACCATTAATAAAAAAATATAACTGGTTATTCTAAAGTTTGTAGTTAATGTAGAATGTCAAGATCTTACTTGAGGTCACTTTGATAGAGCAGTATCGAATTTCAGGAAGGATCTGTAAATTTTCAACTTTATTAACAATTATTTTGCTTATTTTGACCCCCCCCCCCATACGGCTATATAATTTAGATACATGCTTCCATTTCTGAAGTGCCAGTGATCAAATTTGAAAAACGAAATTCAATACAAAACAAAAAAATCACGTCATAAAATTTACAAATAGTAAAATAAATAATAATAATAAAAAAAAAATTATATGAATCAATAAATAAAAAAAAAATCTTGAGGAAAACAAGCATTGTCTATATTTAACAGTCTATATACGTTGTATATCAATCTCCAGATGTGACGTAGTCCATTGGCTTTGCTGAATTTCACACTAATTAGTCCTAAGTGTTGTCCAGTTGTTTCTTTCTAACACACTGCAACAAACCCACTGCAGATCGATATCCATTAAGACTTAAAGAGATATTTTGCAGACACATTTATAATGGCATACAGGTCAGCATCAGTTGCCTATTGTATATTTTATTTATTCAGTATATATTGCAGGATTCCCTTTCATGATTGTAGTCAGTTATTCAATGGCATGAAAACTTGATCGAACTCCAATAGTTTCCAAAATTCTTTTTCTTCACTTTCTTAAAAATCTATTCAAGTTCTCTAACATATGTTTAAACTATTCTTCTATTTTTACCATTTATACATTCTGATTTGTTATTTATGTAAACAGCTGAAACTATTTTCTTTTTTTATTCTGATAATGAAGGTTTTCTTTCTTTTTTACTTTTTAGCGTTGAATATCAGAATCCATCTTAATATTATTTTTTTAAAAAAAATGTTAATAACTGTTCAGAGACTTTTCTTCATGTGCAGATTATCTAATTGTTTTAAAACCAAAAAAAAAAAAACCCTCTTGCTCTGGCTCATGCCGATTTTTAAATAACTCATTGTTACAAATCTATATGTTTATTAAAATATTTTTTTATTTTGTATTGTTTTCCGTCTCTCAAATTCAATCACCTAGCAACTATTTTGATCTCAAGTCATTATTATTTTATTTTAAACTTCGTTTATGTCAGTCTCACCAGTCAGTTAATAATTATTAGTGAGATTCGGTTGTGTATATATACATAAATTTTACTACTTTAGAGATACAGAAATTAAAAATACATCTCTCAAAAAAATAAAAAATAAATATAGCAGTTTATTTAAGGTGATTTTTGTGTTTGTTTAGCATATATATATACGTAAGCTTGATTATTTGATTATCAATTGACCAGATTGAAAATCTTGGGAAAATTATGACAGGTGTGTTGGTTTGTTGTAAGTCACCCTTACAATTAATATATGTTTGCAAATTTTTTTTATATTTTTTTTTTAAGAAACATAATACACAAGGGTACATGTAATTCCTTTTGCCAGAAGCTTGCGAGGCTTTTTTTTTTTTTAAATTCAGGGGCGCATAAGTATTTGTTTATGGTATTTACAAAAATATTTTACTGATCATGTTTCAAGTTTAAAAAATATTAATAATTCTTTTATAAATTCCATTCACAACATTTAATTAATTGTTTTTTTTCTTTATACATATTGATAATTTTTTTTAACAGCTTATATGGTTTACTTCTGAATATATTACTTTATACATATAAATATTTGATGCTTGTATTATAGATAAAGATCCCGTTGGGTGGCCCCGTTTTCACGCTAAAACTATAAAATATGAACATTCACGGGCCGTTGATTTTAATAATTTTTCTGTGCTTTTTTGTAATGCGAAAATAAAAACAAAATAAAATCGTCTTTTATAAATATTATTTTTTATTAATGTATACAATTTAAATGATAATAATAAATGTAAAATAAAATCAACAAATTAAAATTTGATTCGTGTTTTTCTATCGTATATTTTTTTAATTGTGTTACGGCTTTTTATACATTTTCTATTGGATATTTTTTTACTTGTGTTTTGGCTTTTTTTTTATCAATTTTCTATCGGATATTTTTTTACTTGTGTTACTTTTTTTGTTGTTGTTTAACTAAAAAATAATAATCGTAATAAAAGTAAAAGTTGTTACGGTTAGATTTAGGATTAGGTTTAGGGTTAGGTTTAGGGTTAGGTTTAGGGTTAGTTTTAGGGTTAGTGTTCTGTTTGTTTGTAATGCTAAAATAAAAAAATTCAAAATCGTAAGCATACTCGGACAGAAGAAAGAAACTCAAACTTTTTTAAACAACAACAAACACATACAAATGTCTTCTTTACTTATTAAACATGTTTATAATATTTGCTTTTTATTAAATTTACAAAAAAACCTGTATATTTGGACTTTTCTTACTGGATATTTTTTTCGTACCGCTCTTTTTTACTTCAAAAATATACAGATGGTAGAATCTTCTTTGTCTCGTGGAATGTTACTAACAGTACGTTACTTGACACGTTACCTAATTGCAACTCAATAAAAACATAGATATTTAACATTTACCCAAATAAAAGTTCAATACAGTACGTTGTAAAAAGTCTTATAATTATTGTTTTAAAAAATCTGAACATTTCAATAGTTTAAAATAATAAAAAAATCCAATGAAGACAACATTTCAACACAATTCAAATACAAACTCTCTCATCAAGCCGTAATTATTTTATAAACTGTGCGAATTCGGAAAATGTAATTGCTGCTTAGCGACATACTTGCTGTACTGCGACGCGACATAGCGGCCTGCATTCTGTAGCACAACAAAAAAGTTGTATTATAGAAAATGCGGGTTCGAACGTGTCGGCCGCGGAAACAGCATTTTTATGTGTTTTAGCACGAAAACCGTGCCATAGAACGGCGTCTTTAGCTATAAGATGAGTACCAAATATTTCCCGAACATGTGTTACTTGTTAAGTTTAAAAAATACTAATTTTCAAAAATATTAATAAAGCTTTTATAAATTCCATTCACAAGATTTAATTAATTTTTTTTTCTTATATTTGTTATAATGTACAAACACTAATATGTTGCGAATGTTATAGTGATTTTTTTTACATTTAACATTAGATTGTCGTTGAACGTCTTTTTTTTTGGAACATTTTTCTAAAAGGATTAAAATGTGAGATCTTCCATTGACAGAAAAATATGCTGAAGAGTATTTTCAAAATTACAAGTTACTAACCAATCGAGGAGAATACTTCCACACTAGTGGTTGTTTGGTAGCTTGTTCAGAAAGACCGAGCTTTATTATAACTATTTTACTGCGGCTATATTAAATTTATTTTAATTACAATTAATTGTGGTACTTTTGTATAATTTGCTGGATTTTAATAATGTTAAAAAAATAAAATATTAAATATGACAGCTTCTAATCAGCCATATTGTTTTATAGATTTATTTGATGCCCCTAAAAATGGGGAATTAAAAAAAATACACCTAGTAAGCTGGTGAAGGGATTATATGTAAGTACCTATACAAGTTTACAGAATGTGTATGCTTATATTTATTTCTGTTAAAGGTTACATATATTAGCAAAAGCAGTATATGTTTAAGATTTTTAAAAAAATATTCTTAGAATTGGATTTTTATATTGAAATGGAAATGTCTATAGGTGGTAATAATGAGATTAAGATTAAAACATCAAATTGCATAATAGTAAAATAGTGTAGCCAAGTAAATATAACATAATAGCTTACATTCTAATTTAGAAAATATATGGGCATATACAGATATAGAGCAGTGGTCTTCAACCTTTTCACACCTGCGGACTGGTAAAAATAAGGATAAGGTTCCGCGGACCAGCAAAAATAAGGATAAGATTTCACAGACTGGCAGAAGTCTATAGATAAATTTTTTTAAAGATAAGCATAATTGTTATAACTGATCAAAACAACAATGTTAAATATATAAGATAAAGTTTTATATATATACATATTGTAACGGAATATAATATCCCGTCACATTATTTTAAAATTAAAATAAAAGACCATAAATAAAAATTGATTTATTAAAAAGAAAAAAAAAACTTAATTTAAAAACTGTTTAACGTATATATAGATCGCATGATGGACAACTTTAAAAACTTTTAAAAAATAAAAATATTTGAAAGTAATTTTTTTTGTAAAAAGTAAAGATATAAAGATTGATATTTTAAAAATAGAAATAATGTTGATTTCTATAGTCTTAGAAAATGGAAGTGATTGTCTTATTAATTAAATGATTGTTCAAAAGCAAACTACCTCGTGAGGCATGTAAAATAAATTAAATGGTCAGATAAGAGAATACAAAGGAATTAAATGACCAATCCAAACACGAAAATGACAGCACGGACCATAACTGAAACGCGAATGGATTAGTGACGTCTTGCTCGTTGAATCTCAAGATCTAATGATAAGAGACTAATAAAAATATAAAAGCCAAATTATTATTATAATTGTTATCTGAGAGCTGACTATGAATATGTCGTTATAATTAGCTATATTGCAGATTTTCACGATATGGAAGTCTGCAATAAAATTAGATTTACCAGACAACCAGCTGAGACCTCCCTATGCCAGTTAGGGACCAAAAAGGAATGGCAAGTGGCGGCTTCATTTTTAAAAAGGAAGAACAAACAATCTATATTAGTGATCACGAAGATGGACCTCAGAATCTGTAAAGTATAAACTTTTGCCAATTGAACTTTCTTTTAAATAATTACCATATAACATCAATAAGTAATCAATCCAAAAAAAAAAAGTAATATAAATGAATGTACTCTTATCTGACCAAGAATAGAACTCTAAATCAATTATAAATATTTGTTTTTATATACGTTTGCTATTTCAATCATTTCCATTTTTTTAAATTTAATTATTTATGTTTGTGTTTAACTAGGTTATTTATTTCTATCTGTTAAATAAAATGTATTAAATTAAAGTTGGGTGTAGATAGCTGCATGAATAAAGAGTAATAACTGTTTAAATTCGTTTATGTTTAATTTAAAGGATTTTAGTGTCAGGCTATTTGTTTCGTAGTTAGGGCAATGCTTGTGGAAGGATATATGGGTGTTTATATTAATGTAATGTGAAGCGTGTTTAGCATACAGGGCAACGTGCCCAACTGAATGCATGACCCCAAAGAGGCAGTCATATTGTTGAAATGGTGGCAGATGTATTTCCTGCGCCATTGACCCCTTCTAGCTCTATGGACAGGGATTTATAAGACGGCAGAAAGACCGCTTTCCCCCATACGTAGCACTCTTTAAAATAAAAAAAATTATATACATGATTCCTTAGTCTAACAGATGCCCTTTCCTGATCTAGACACGGATCATTTCCTTCAAATAATATCATGCCGTCAGATGCCCATTCCTGTCGGCGTGGTTTTATGCTAGCATCTTCATATTGCATTAGTTGCAAATATATATCTGGAAGCTGACATTGGGTTGGCTACGAACTTTTAGTCTGAGACTGAATGAATGTTTTGATAAGTTTTAAGTGAAAAAAAATCTATGTAGACTATCTATGCTCGTCATGCTAAAGTAAAATATAATTTAAAATAGTAATTTAAATTAAAAAAAAAATATTAATGTTAAAATCTAAAATAAAATTTATTCCTCAATTTTAAATGTGCGTTAATAAAAATCTATTTGTGTGTTAATTACTGGCAGTGGCTTCTTTTATTTATTGTTATAAATATTTAATATATACTTCGAGAGAATAGAAATCTATTGAAACTTATAAATGTTTAAAATCTCTGCTACTCTATGAGCTAGTGACCTTGGGCAAACGATCGGAATCCAAATATATAAATTAAAATAAAAAAATTTTTTTTTAAAACTTAACGTACCTGCCTACTATATAAATTTTCTAGGTTCAAATGCCTAGTGGCGCCCTGTAGTGCAGATTACGTGAAGTCTCCTTTGCCCCCGATCGTTAAAATATGGAGTTTATATAATAAAAAATTTTTTTAATTTTTTTTTAGAAAAGTAATAAAAAATTTAATTCTACCCCCCCCCCCAATAAACATCTGTGATAACTAGAAAAACAAATTAATTTATGAATGATTGATTAGATTTTGTTTTTGTTCTGTTTACTTTTTTTTTTAATTGGATAAAAATGAGATGAAAAAATAAATAAAAATTGGCTATATTAATTAAAAGTTTAAACTCTTATTATTTATTATTACAAACTTTTTACTGCCCGTCTAGCACGTGGACCTGCAGAAAATTTTCACGGCCCGGTGCCAGGCCGCGGACCAAGGGTTGAAGAACACTGATATAGAGAATTATATTTGGATTTAAAAGATACTCTTATTTTAAATTTAAATAAAAATGCTCTTTTTTTATTTTTAGTACAGGAAATGAAGTTGTATTTTTTATACGATTTTAATTCTTTATTAAGATAAGATTTATTTTAAAAAGTTTTTATTAACAGATTCTAAGTAAGATCTGTTATCTTTAATCCATAATTACATTTAAATATACATCCTATTTTTTTGTTTCAAAATTTCAGTTTGTTTTAAAAATAGGAAATTCCTAAAATAACTTTTCATATCTAATTATAAATTTAAAGTTTTTTTTTAGAAAAAAAAACCTTGTAATATAAATAGTTTGCAACTGAACTCATTTTGTCTTCTTTCCTTCATTATGCTAGTCATCACTAAGAATTACTATCAAATTAATTTGTGATTGACAAGAACCTCAGACACCAAGAAACTTTCCATGCATTGTTTATACTTAGGAACTCATTCCTAAGTGTGTAGAACCAGTTAATCAGGAATGGTTTATGGCCTCAAGATAGCTAAATTTAAATCTAATCATGTTCAAAAAAATAAAAACCTTTATTCAAATATGTGAAAAAACGATGATGATAAAATAATTCAAATGATATATGTAAATACTGTTTTTGACTTGTGTAGAAGTATCCAAGGAAAACACAGGATCCTGTAATGCCAACTTTGAATTTTGATACAGAGCTCTGTAAAATAGTTATAAAAAATATGTAAAAGAAATAAATATTATTATTATTACCAATAGACTTTGCTGACTGCTGCATAAAGACTAATTCAAGATAATTCAAAATCATTTTAATTTACGAACATTTTATGAACTTTATTTAAATTCTAAAATGAACTTTTTTTTACCTATAGACTCATATTATTATCTATTTCACCATTGATTTCTTGGTTAATATATTTTTTATTATTCATTTTAAACTAACAGTTATTATGTAAATTAGATTTAATTATTTAAATTCTATTGTATTATTACAGTGCTGGTTTTAAAAGTTTAAAAAACAATGCGTGAGAATTAAACTCTACAACTGTTTGTTTTAAAACATTTAATAAAAATCAATAGTTTAGCTTACAGAAATCATCCTTCTAATACTTATTTAATTTATTAGAAGATAATCTTATTTATGTAAAACCAGATAAGAATAAATGAGAATAGGTAAAATGAATGGAAATTATTATTTGAAATTAATATCTATGCATGCTGTCATTTTAAAAATTTTATTAGGACCAATATTTTAAAAAAAAATGAAGAGGTAGTTAAGGGATTTATTAGCAGCTTGATGAAGCTATCTTTGGAATGTGCCTTTATTTTATTAATTTATTAAAGTAGGCTTGACTTGCTAAGTAAAGGTTTTAAACATATTCTAGTTAAATGATGATGTATATATGACATAGATACACTTATATAGTAAAGAGGATATTGATGTACTTATATGTAGTTAGTAAAGTATTTTCAAAATTGTTTTGTGTCTTAATTTTACGGATATATTTTTGAAGCATACCTACAGTTTACCAATGATTCATTCCCCTATTTTTTAGATTTTGAACTAAAAGTTTATTAGAATTAGCAATTATTTGTGCAATTGTATTTTTGAATATATTTCAAGTATAAGTATGCAGTTAATTATTGATGATTGTCTTGGACCTTACTGAATATGTATTGTTAGGAGTGTTGAACATGTAATAATTATATGAGTATTTTATAAAGATTTTTAATTGAAGTCTGTCTGTGCTAGTGTCACTTGCTAAGAATTATGACCCTTTGAGGTAATTTTATATATAAAGAGATTACGTAGATGTTAAATTAGCCCATTTAATTATGAAGTAGAAAAGCTAAGGAGCTATAATGTAATGAATTTATAATACATTTTTATTGTTTATTTTAAATCTCTTATTAGAAATTATTATCTTGCAGTCATATGCTATGGCAATTGAATATTCCAAGGAGTCTCTAGTTGTCTGTGACTTAGGAATCTTAATTTTTGCTGGCAATTGAAGGCTTTATAGAAGTCTATGCTTAGATGTCCTCATCAGTTACCTTCCTACACCCAATGAAGACTGATGCTTTAATGTAAGAAATTCTATATGATAAATTTTTTCGTACCCTCTAATGATGGATTTTGGCTGTACCTGCAAAATCTCGGCTGACCATTACAATATATATTTAAAAAAATTAAATTGATGAAATTCTAGCCCCAGATTTTTTTAAAAAAATTAGTAGTTTTCGGTTACACATACTGTAGCTGCCAGGTGATGCTGCAGAACCACCAAGAAGCCTGCAAATGATAAATTTCTATGCAAAAATGGTGAAATCAACGGAAAATTAAAATGAAAACACCTAAGGCAAAACATGAAAAAAATCACACCAGTTTATAAAATTAAAATGCCTAATGCAGTGCCTGAGGCAGAATAAATCCAAGAAATCCATCAAGAATACAAATTCCAAAAAAACACACAAGAAAATGCTATAAAATTTGAATTAAAAAAACAGAAATTGGTGAAAATATGCCAAACACAGATCCCCCCTCTAGCATGAAGGATTCCTCACTTAAATTGACAAAGAAAAACACCTAAGGCAAAATAAATCCAACAAATCCATCAAAATTACAAATTACAAAAAAAACCCAAGAAAATGCTATAAAATTTGAATTAAAAAAACATAAATCGGTGAAAATACACCAATCACAGAACCCTCCTTCCTAGAATGAAGAATTCTTTAAATCGGCAAAAATGCCTGAGGCAAAATACATCTGACAAATCCATCGAAAATACAAATTAGAAAAAAAAAACCCAAGAAAATGCTATAAAATTTGAATTAAAAAAAATTAACAATGGCGGAATGCGGGAAATACAAAAACAGAATTTCATAAAATTATTTAGCTTTCAACATTTGCAAATATGCATCTGTGATCAGATTCCAAAGCAAGAGTTATATAAACTACTACACGAGACAATCTATTTCTCAAATTAATTATGCTCTACTTTGAAATTATGGCATGTCATCAAAAATAAGTCAAACGTAAAACCTACCCCTCCCCCAATAAAGAATTTCTATCCAAAAATAGCTGAAATGGACAAATTAAATTGATAGTGTAGGTTTCAAAAAATATACTAAATACTGAGGCAAAATAAATCCAGCAATTCCTTCAAAAATACAAATTACAAAAAAACCCTGAGAAAATGCTATAAAATTCTAATTACTAAAACAGAATATCATCAAAAATAAGTACTTTTTAAAAAGCAAAAAGAACATTGCACGAGAGCTTCTATTTATCAAAAATAAATGCCCTCCCTTTCCAATGAAGAATTTCTATCCAATAATAGCTGAAATGGACAAATTAAACATCTCCCTTTTTTCTAACATTCGCAGACAACCTAAAATAAAGAAGCAACACAGATATGGATAAGCTTTCTATTAATTTTAATATTAAACATGTCCAAATCCATTTAAATGTAGAATATTATTTTAAAATTACGAATAGTTGATCACTTTCTAAAAGTCTTTATTTACCATCATATGGAGAATGCAGTAATGTGGGAGTGAAGAAATATATGCAATAAAAGTTTATACTACCTGTGTTTTTCCCTGGGATAATGAAAAAATATAAAAGCAATGGTAATAATTTATTCGGCTGGTGCATAGAAATAGTTGACTTCCTATGTGTTCAATTAATGTCTCGAATTGGTATTGATTCTCTTCGGAGCAGGTTATGGTTGAAATATTTCAGGAGCGGCTTCCTTCCAGTATCGCCTAAATTATTTATTATAATTATTAAAATTGTTTATTATAGAGTCGAGTTATTCCAGCTGCAATTTAGTATTTCATCACACTGGACCTTCAGCATGCTTAAGCCTTTACCCCCGTATGTTCATAGCAGGCAAATATATTGGATGCTTTCAATACATTTTCAAAACTTCGCAATTTAATAATGCGTGGAGAATCATTTTCTTCAAAGCAGTATCAGACGTACTGTCCTTTCCAAAAAATATATTATTCTCTATATTTCTCTTTTTGTAGACTCATTTTTTTCTAGAAAGTTTTTATTCCTTTCTTTTATCCATTACCACCCACGTTCTGTTCAGATCCTGTTTCTCTTTAAACAAAGCAAAAAGCTTTTAGCACCTTTTTTTTTTTGAAGGTCAAGAAATTTCGTTGACACCTGCAATTTGTTTTCGATTTTTATATTCTTTAGATAACAATCTATACAGTTTTAATTTTTTTTTTTCATTTAAGATTTCTTTTCTCTATTATAATAAAATAAGCTGCATTAGCTTCCAATTTGAAATCAAATTTATATTTGTTGAATTTCGTTCATTCATACATTCACACAGAAAATATATATATATACTCGTTTTTCAATAAAATACAAGAGCACAAACATCTTTCCTCTTTCATACTTCGTCTTTATTTCAATCCTTTCTCTACCAATTTAAACATAAAATATACTCGAA
This sequence comes from Epiperipatus broadwayi, assembly GCA_028023455.1. Lineage (NCBI taxonomy): Eukaryota > Metazoa > Onychophora > Udeonychophora > Euonychophora > Peripatidae > Epiperipatus > Epiperipatus broadwayi. The sequence goes on along the minus strand of JAQFVV010012428.1, from coordinate 7,959,970 downwards.
TAAATAATATAAGAACTATATACATTTACATGTGTATAAATTTTTCTTTTGTGAAACAGGATTTGAAGCCATCCTGTCACAATATATATATATGGATTTTCTCAAAATAAAGATTGATTATGATGAGTTAGAAGATGTTAAGTTAGAAGAAGTTGAACAATTACAAATACTTTGGTCAGATTATTAATACAGATGGAAACCTAATGGATGAAATTAATCATAGAATTAAAAAAGATTTTTAATAAATATGTTTTACCAGTTTTTACTTATGGATCTGAGACTTGGACACTTAATAGAAGAGCAATACAGAGACTTCAGAATACTCAAAGAAGTATGGAGAGATGCATGTTGGGAGTAACAAGAAGAGATCGAAAACACAATATATGGGTAAGAGAACAAACAGGTGTTACTGACCTCATTGAAAATAATAAAAGACTGAAGTGGAATTGGGCTGAACATATTGCTAGAAGAGATGATAATAGATGGACAATTGAAATCTTAAACTAAATTCCAAGAGATTGTAAAAGATCCAGAAAGAGACCACATGTGAAATGGATGGATGAAATAAGAAAGTGGATAATAATGATATACCATTATAATTATCGCAATCTGCCTTTTCCCTTTATTTAAAAAAAAATTGGAACAATGGAAGAGGTCTTAAGATCAATCTGAACAAATTAATGAAAGCATTTACATTTAAACAATATTTTTTTAAGCTAACATAACACCACAATTTAAAATTTCTTCAGATATTTGTTTAGGACCTGCAGCTTTCTTCATTTTTATGATTACACAGAGCTGTTGTGACTTCACTAAACTGGATATCTTAGTCCAAACCTAAATAAATAAATAAAATAAATCATTAAGTCATTAATTCTTGCATTATTATTCAAAAACTGGTCAAATTACTTCTTTCACTTGCTCAAAATATCATTGTTATCATGTAAGAGATTGGCATTGATGGATTCAATGAGATTGTGATACTGTTTTTCAAGTCCCTATGCTGCTTTCAATGATATAAAAAAAAGATCTAAAATGATTAATTGTTAAAATTTTGCCTTTAAATTTCTACATTTATTATGGAATTCCCATATTCAATTAATTTTTTCAAACAGAAAGTGCCACATGTTTTCTTTTAATTAAGTAGTTTATAAGATTATTGTCTGAAAACCAGTCATGATTCTTTTTTTTTTTTATGAAAGCAATATAGATTTACTTGCATCTACATCACATTTTTTAATTAAGAGAAATTTTAAGATTCAATAATATGATAAATTCTGAAAGCTCAAATTAGCAGTTTTAATGTTTAATAGTTATTAAAATATATTATGAGTAATAATTACTTCTAAAAAATGAATCTCAATTTTCTTGAAAATATCACTGGAGTAAAATCTATTTTTTAATACTATTATTATAACCTTGGAGCATATTAATTTATAATCTCTTGTATTCTGATTTCTAACTGTAATGTATTCTATTAAATACTGACTGTTGTTTTGAGCATGGATGCATCCATGTTCATTGGTAGTGCCTTTCTACTTAGAGTATTTGTGATAGTCCATGTGATGGTGAAAAGTATAATAGCAGTAGACTGTTTCAGTTTACAATACTAAAAACGTTTTGATAACTTTTGGCCAGAGTTTACTATTTGTACCAGCACACATATTAAAGAAGAAAAAATAAAAGATTTCTTAACAAGTATTGTTGTAATAATGCTATCCCATAAAGAATAAAAGCTTTATTTTTTTTTGATTTCTCTCAATCCAACATTATTGTATATTTTGTAGCCAAGTTTTAATGCCATTAGTTTTTCATTGATTAGGAATTCTAACAATAGAAAATAATAAATTAGACTTTACAGCAAATATAACACCATGCAGTCTTCTTTCATGGTTGATATGCCTTTCCAAATAAACTTATAGCCAGTTTGCATATTCTATTAAACTTCCTTTCTCATGAATGTAAGTCTCATTAAGAGTAATTATATCTATTTTAAATCTTGACAACTCTTTAATCATTCATGTTCAAGTCTTGAAGAATTTCATTCAAGAAAAGTTTAGATATTCCATATACTTAAATTTAGAAAATAATGGATTTATAATACTTCTATCTTTTGCTTTACCATTAGTAAGTTATGTTTTTTAATGGCATGAAATTAATTTACAGATAGGAAATAAATAAATACCTAAATAATAAATAGCCAGAGATTAATTGAATTGCTATTATATAAAATATTTTGTTAAAACTTATTGGGTACAGTAATTATTACCAGAATGAAAAAAATAAATAATCAGATAACAGAGGAAATTTAAGTAGCTTGAGTTAAAATAGTAATTAAATTTACAGAGACAAGATTAAAGTGATAATACCACCACCACCCGGATTTTCCCCTGTGAACTTAATTACTCCAGAAAACAAAACTGAAAGTATATAAACTATGGGAAAAAGCAACATGCTCTTCTTTGTTTTCTAGGGAACTGTGTCACAAGAATGAAGCAGTGGAAGAAACCAGTGGGCGGGGGGGGGGCATCTTATTCTCAGGATCTCTACTCCTGAAGGTCAATAAGCCAACTGGAGTCATAACAGATCACCCGATCTTATTATTTTAAACACCTTAAGAGCTGCCATGTTTAAAGGACAGTGATGATGGTGAAGGTAAATGTACTACCTTTCGTATTTTATTATTAGTAAATAGTAAGGAAAGGATTTATTCCTAATTAGCTGCGATCAGGATATATAAATTATAATAGCATTTGATTAATGTATCTAGGCTATATATTAACGTGTATATTAAATTGAAGTCTGAGTCACTGTGTTCTTGAATCCTCAAAAAATAATATTCCATACTAAATTTGTTATTCTTACTCCAGAGATTAGTGAGCTAAGACTTAGCAAAATTTTATGCAGTCATTTGGTTATAGTATAATCCTCAAGACTCTTCTTCCTCCTCTTCTTCTTCTTAATTTTTGCTTACTTTATATAATATATAATATCAAAACGCCACTCTTTTACACTTTATAGCAAAATATATATTTATTTAAGTGATGATGAAGATTGCTGGGAACAATTGAAACTGTAATCAATTAAATAAATATATATTTTGCTATAAAGTGTAAAAGAGTGGAGTTTTGATATTATATATCAGTCATTTGGTTCAATTCTAGCATAAATAATTAGCAGTTTGAAAATTCAAATTAGTTGAAAGAATTAAAAATGCCATTATTCCCGCAAATTTGTATTGCTGAGTTTGATGTGGTGAATACAAATGCCCATTGTACTTAACCCAAGTTGAAAATTATTTCACACTAAACAGAATAGAGGATAATAAGTGAAAAATTGCATAACTCTTATGCTTCTCTGGTAAAAAGTTATTGAGATAATTAGTGTTTTATGACTCTTCCATAACAGATAACGTACCATATGAGGGATTAATAAAAAAATTAAATGAATGTTTTAACCCTTGTTCATCCTGCCATATAGCTCAGTTACATTTAAGGAATTAGAAAACAGTTTAAGGATGACACAAAAAAAGTTTATAATTCACCCCTGAAGGAGCTAGCAAAAGATTGTGAGTATGGAGAGTTTGTAGAGGAAATATTTATGGATCAATTCTGGTGCATGTCTGATCGACAGGCTCCGAAAACAGTTGTTAACAGAAACTGATCTAATGTATGAAATTGCTATAAAGAAAGAATAGCTTACAAACTAATTTTAGAACAGGCTCATACTTTTAAAGCTAAACCTGAACATAATATTAATATGCAAGTTTTTAAGTCGGGTTATAAATGTATTAATCCACAAAAATCTGAATACGAAAAGGGAAATAAAGTTATATGCTTCTGCTGTAGAAAAAAAAAATCATAGAGCAAAAGATTGTAGGTGAAAGCAGGAAAGATGTTTTAAATATAAAAGTAAAGGCCATTTAGCCCACATATGTAGAAAATTTGGGAAAAGGGAGAGCCAAGAAAAACTCAGGCGCAGAAAAATAGGGGAGGTAAACCCTTTAATAACATTGTAAAAAATATAGAAGTTGAGGGGTCATGGCAATTCATAATGAAATTACAAATTTATGGAAAAGAAATTACAGAACATAGATCATCCAGGCTTCGACATAAAAAACAGGTTTAAAAAATTACGAGATTATGTGTAAAACATAGTAATCTGTTTTCTGTAGTAAGGGAAGGATTATTGAAATATATTTATTTTAATAAGTTATGAAATTAATTTTCAGAGAGGAAATAAATAAATAGATAAAATATTAAATAGCTGAAATCAGATTAATCGAATTGCTGTACTATAAAATATTTAATTATAGTGTATTGTGTACAGTAATTATCAGATAAAAAACATAAATAATCAGATAATGGAGGAAATTTAATTAGTATAAGTTAAAATACTAATTAAATTTACAGAGACAAGATTCAACTGATAATACACCCACCACCCAGATTTTCCCCAATGAGCTTAATTACTCCAGAAAACAAAATATATAAACTGTGGGAAAAGCAACACATGCTCCTTTTTCATGGTCTTCGAGGCAACTGTTTCTCAAGATAAGCAGTGGAAGAAACTAATGAGGGACATTTTATTCTCAGAATCTCTGCTCCTGAAGGTCACTAAGCTGACTAGGGTCATAACAGATCCTTTTATACTTGTATATATTAACATGTATATTAAACTGTATAAATTGAAGTCTGAGTCATTGTGCTGTTTGAGTCCTCAAAAAATAATAGTCCGTACTAAATTTATTATTCTTACTCTGAGGATTAATGAGCTAAGACAAAGCATCCACTAAACCTGATATTAAGTAATCTTCTAGGTTAAGACAGACCATTTTTGAATCACATTTTTGAGCAGAGAATATCCTAAATAGTGCTACCTTAACATATGACTTTGGATAAGCTGACAATTCTGACATATATCCAATTCTGGACTAGACTCATTAATAATTATAGTACCTTAAATTGCCAGTTTATTAAACCTATCCCCTATAATTGCTTTCTTAATTCTTAAGAATTTGAGCTAAAAAAGGCTTAAAGGAAATTTCAGTTAGAATTGTATATGTAGTTAAATAATGGAAATAAGGTTGCACACTCAATACCATTATCACAGTTAGAATAGGGAGATGACCAATGGCATAAGAGGCCTGTGATGATTGGGCCCTACACTAAAGTGGTTGAAGATTGTAAGGAAAAGAGGGAGACAAAAGTCTGTACAAAAAAGAAATATTTATCATTACTACTATTGTAATTTTATTTTATTACCATCTTTATTTGATGTGATTATTGTTTTTACCATTTAAATGAGCAAACTACTAGACATGCTGTTATCAGATTTTACAATATAGATTATTTTTGGAATTTATTTCCTAGTTTCTTTCATGGATGGGACTGTCTGAATGTTCATTTATTTTCTGAATGAAACCTCTAATTCTAAACTGACTTATTGATTGTATTGTCACTATTATTGCTATCTCATTACTGAGAGTTTTGCATAAATTTTTCTAATTATACACACCCATAAATGTGTACAAAAAAAAAAAAGAGGAGGAAAAAAATAGTGAAAATTGAAATTTACCTTTTTCTGCAGCACAAACACCCAATCCCATGGTTTTAGTTAGTAGTAATAATAAATAATTATTGCTTGGGAGTTCATGAGGTTTGAGTGCCTGAAATGACAAATCTTGACCTAGTCAATGGATCTTTATCACTCTACCACACTGCACAAAACACATGGTATTATAACTAGTGTAGGAAGTGATTGATTGATTGAGAATCTTGCAATAATATATTCTATTCCAACTTAAGTGACTGAAGACAATAAGATAATGAAAATAGAGAATGAGAGAAAAAGCACAGAATCAAGCAAAACTTATGATGAATCACCCAACTTCCTATCCCAAAAGGCATCAGAATACTCTTGGGAGAGCACTGCTTATTGTCAACTCTGGTTAGTGTTGGTACTCTGCTTTAGCATTGTGCTATAGAAAATTAGGTTTCATTTGATAGCTATGTATATAATAATTTAAAAAAGAAATGGGAATTTAATTTAAATCTGATTTGTAATTTCTTTTTTCACGTGATTTAGATATAGATTTTTTTTTTTTTTTTAGAAAATTAGGTTTCATTTGATAGCTATGTTTATAATAATTTTAAAAAGAAGTGGGAATTTAATTTAAATCTGATTTGTAATTTCTCTTTTCACATGATTTAGATTTTTTTTTTTTTTTTAAAAAAAACGTCATAAAGTGTGAAACTAATTTAATCTTTCTAAGCAAATTTAATTCTCATTAACGGAGATACAACATAGTTTTAAGTGAAAGAAAAATGTGGTGTATATGTAGAGTAAGTTGTTTTTTTTTTTACTTAAATTTATATTTTTGAACAAAGGTGAAAGAAACCTTTGATATTTTGATAAGTTATCTTTGATTTGTATATTGATTCAGTAATTTTAAAGCTGAAGTTTCTGTTTTATTAGTAAATAATTTTTTAAAATTTGTTTAATGAAATATGAACCAGGGGATTGTCTGGCTTATTGCTACCTGTATGGTCTGAATTCCCATTTTAATTCTATTCTTATTTTATTTAAAATATAATAATATGAAATAGTGCAAATACACTTATAACTTAAAGCTGTATAAATTAATAGCAATTAATCAATTAAAATGCTTCTAGAAAATTTATTATGAATGAAAAACAATAACTAGGAAATGATAGTAACTATATCATGTTTTGGTTTTTAAATGCTTATATTTGGTTAAGCACCCTCTAATGATATTATTTTGTTTCTAAATATAATAAAGCTAGAGTCAAACTTATTGCTATATTTATCCTAATTATGTCTTCCTGCTTCCTCTTTTAAATTATAATTAAAATAATTACAAGTCTATTTACCATCTTATCAATAAATTGGACAAGGAATGTATTTTTTCTACTATTATCTTACAATTTAAACTATGCATGTCATTCTATTTCAGAGTCATCATTGTAAATTTGAATTAATAATTCTCATTGATGAAAGTTAATAGCCTCTATCTAGTCTAGAGATTTGGTTGCTTAAGATTATAATAAATGATTTTATAATACGAGATTTATGTTGCTTTGATAATATATTCATTAGCCATACATTTGAATCCAGGCTGAATATATTGAAAAGTGTTTCAATAGGCTTGAGCTTTTTTTGGTTATCGTTGATTAGCACCCGCACACCGCCTGATGTTGCTGTTGCTAGTAAAAAACCAATAGATATAATTTACTGGGCTGATTTACAATTTTTTTTTTACACTACTCTAATACAACACTATACATGTCAGCGCATAGTGCTGGAATTCTCAGGGAGGGGGATCCAATGGTTTTTTTCGATCTGAAGGATCGTCCGTCACGACATGCAGAATATTTTGAAAAACAAAATTATTTAATAAAATCTAATATTTCCTTTTTTCAATTAATGTCTGATAAAAAAAAACATTTTCAACACTATTTTAAAACAATTTACGAAACACAATTCGATTTTAAAATTCCCCTCTGATCAAGCCAAGCTTATGCTTTGAAAGTCTCATAGCTGTCCCTGTGCAAAATATGTTTTACGCATGATTTCTATATAATGCTGGAACATACACTTTTGAAATTCGTTTAACATTTAAAATATGTATATGGAAGTACAATTAATACTATCTAAAACTACATCAGGTCGTCTGAAAAATAAGTACTTCGAATGCATGTGCAAAGACTTAGGACAACTTGAATTCTACACACTCTCACATCATACTGTAGTGATCTGTAAAGTGTGTGATAGTACCATGAAGCACAAAATCTGCTTAGCTACTAATATGAACAGAACTGTTCTATAGGCCATATGAGCAGTATATTTTCTGTGATTTTGCAAGGAAATAGCGACATCAGGCAGTGTGCGAGGGCTAATCAACGACAACTCTTTTTCTGATAGCCAGGTAGCTATCCAATGTTAGGCAATAAGTGAATGTCTAGCTATTTTTGGCTAGAGAATAAAACAACAATGGGGGAACACTCAAAATCTCATCACCTTGTAATTGTCAGATCTCGTGGATATTGACTTTTTCACTGCTATGCAATGTCTTATTTTCTACACCTTTGCAATGAATGCAACAATAACAACAAAAAAATGAATTAATTTTAATTATTGGATATGAAACTTTATAATTTGATGATTTTGAAAAAAAAAACAAAACATCAAGATATCATGAATATGGGACTTGGGATCTATCTGAATGAAATTATCATTTTTTTTCTTTTGCAGAATTTTCAGTTTCTTCTGCACTGGTGAATACTGTTTTGTAAATAGTTGTTTTCTATTTTTACATACTTCTTAGGCTGTGGTTTATCCAATTTTGCTTTGTTTAGCAAATATTTTAAGTTTTTCAAGACTGGATATGTTTTCATCAGTGACACAGATTTAGGGGTTTTATTCAAAATTATGCATGACCATTTTTTAATTATGACTTCACATGTAATAGACATCATATTTTTTTGTGTGAAATAAAAATCTTTTTTTTTTAAAACTGATGTTATTATTTTAGTTACTCTCAATTGCTTAAAGACTTATATTATGCAAGGCACATATGTCTTATTCTTTACATAAATATATAACAATAAATCAAATACATTTCTCTATATTTATAAATATATTATTCATACCACTTAATGATGTAATGCAGTTACAATGTTTTTTTTAGAAAGCAGCCTTAATTTAAAGAAGTAAATCACTTTTTAATAAAAGTTAGTTTAAAAACTCATCATCAAGTTTATTTCACATTCAAAAATTATTTGTACATCCCTTCTTAAATTTTTTCCTGTTTCATACCAGTTAAAGTCCAGAAAAATATAATATGATAATGTAATACATGATATATTTTAATGATCTAGTTTTATTAGTAATAAAATGAAAACAAAAAAAATCTATTTAAAATGAAATAATGCTATATTATTTTTTTGAAGACTTTTACATCACATTTATAAAAAAATCATATTAACTATCTTCTATGAACAAACATTCCTAATATGCATAGGGAATAAATTGTTATATATTGAATTTTTTTAAGAGGCAGGGGAAATCTCACATGTGAAATGAATGAGGAAGTTTATTAGATTGACATAGAGAAGTTGTGGATAGGAGGAATTGGAATAAACGGATATAGTTTCTATGTTATTGAAGTGATAATGGCTTAAATAGTGATGATCTTTAAAATATGGAAAAGGGTAGAGATTATAACATTTGCAATTACCAATAAACACATTGTTTCCGTTGCAAATTGTATTTTCTAAAATGAAAGATTTCATCTTTGTATGAATTTACAGTTAAAATATATATTTAGATTTTGAAAAAAAAAAAAAAATTATTTCTGCAATTTAACCAAACTATCAATTTTTTTTTTTTACTATAAAGTATTTTTTAAATACTTAGACTGCTTCATCTACACCAGTTTGGATTTAATTTTGCATGACTTTCCTCTGAATTTATAGTAATAAATATAATTCTCCACATCTTATTTAGAATAGGCTAAATGCTCACTAAAATATCACTGGTGTTGCAATTAATTCTGCAAAATATTACAACCGATATTTTATTATTTGATTTTTATAATTTGCTTTGGCAAATCCTTTGCTTGGTTAAAGATCAAATAACTAGAAATATTTATGGGAGTCTGCAGTCATTGATTGTACTACTTATTTCTTTTCATTACTTCATAAGGTAATGGATTAGTGTTTAATTTAATCATTACAAAAACAAGAAAGTTAAATTGAAAAAGGGTGCATTGATTAGATCTATAAAGAAATGACACTGTAAGGTATGTGGATGATAAGAAACCAAAAATGATCAGAATTCAATATGAATTGACCCATTAAGTTTTATTGGCAACAGTGTCTCATTGGGTAAAAATAATATTGCCTTAAGTTGATGATATTTTATAATAATTATATTATCAATTTTTTTTAAATGTAAATAAGTTTTACATAATATAAAAATTTAAATTTATTAAATGATTTTTTTTTTCTATATTATTTAGGAGGATCTTATTTTTAGCCATATTTTTTTGTTATCATTTCCTATAAAGATATATAGATTGGCTACTAAAATTAGAATTACTGTTAATTGTATATTAATCATAATTATTTTTGCTATATCCGTTACCTCATTTATTTCATTTGTGAAATATATATTTTTTCATAATGTTACTTTTATCTTTTTATATACTATTTTTATGGATGGGCATATGTTCAGATTGTTGACGATTTTTGAATACTAAAGTATGCAATATTCATTGACTAATAAGAGATAACTTCTCAAGACAATATTCTCAATATTTGCTTTTAAATCGGAACTTCAGCATACCATATTAAATATATAGCTAGTTTGTATGCAAATATATATCATACCATTTATATTCAGTAGATTTTAATCTTGGAGTTATGACCCACATTTAAATCATGGGTAACTGGATTGTTACAAAATTTTGCAAAATAATTATATACAGAATATATATTTTTTGTTTCTATCAATACAATAGAATAAATTGATAGCAATGCAGTATATAAATAAAAAAACTTAAAAACAAAATTACAATGTTACAGTTATAATCCATTCTATTATTACTGAGCTAACTTTTGCTAAAGAAGCATTTATTATGTTAAATTATAGTGAGATATTCATATATTTGTAATCAAACTATAAATACTGTGTAAGCAAATCTGTGTACACTGTTTGAATGAAAAATTTATATTTTGGTCAAATATTGTTGGCCATCTTCAGAATTAACTATGAAAAAGAAGTTACTAAAAATAGCTTGAATTGCATATGCATCAATAGATTTTCTTGTAACTAATCTTTCACTCTTAATCTTTAAGAATAACTCTAATTTTTTTTTCTATTTTATTCCTATACCTATTCTAATATTTTTTAATCTATAGGCTTGGAATTAAATCGTTTAGCTTTCTTTATTCTTTTTATTTAAAATAAGCAGTGATATATATATATATATTACTTGGATTATGTATTTCAAATTATAATTGATTTTTAATTGTACTATAACTTAATTATGTAACTGATATACAAAACCCCAAATCACATCACATGACTAGTTTATACAATGCTTTTCAAGAGCAAAATCTATTCATACTACTGCTATTATTATTAGCTTGAGTATTTAATAAATGTTAGATGTACTGCATCTTAAATTTTTATTCTACCATATGCCCATATTAATTTTTAGATTATGGTTTTCGATAGTGATACAAGTACATTAATTATATATTCAAACTCATCACTGATGTAGATTATAAGCATCAAATTAGTCAGGAATTATGGATCAATACTAGTAGATAGTGATTTAATAAGCATTGCAATAGAGCTCCTATTTACTATTCAAGTTTACAATAGGTGGCAGACATGAAGAATAATAAATTTGCTGCTGACATTTATGTATTAAATACTATATTATTAGATATTTTATAAAAACACGAATACATAATTAATCAGAATTAATAATATGTTAGATAAATTTGTAAATGTGCCATTAGTTTTTGCTAATTAAATGACGGACAAATTGTTATTTTTTATTATTTTAATGTTGCAAAATATAGAATAAATTGTATAATGCTTTAGGAAAAATGCTGTTATATGTATTGGGAAAAGCAAATGGAGTACTGCCCTAGCAGGAATTTTGGATTGTTTTCTCATCCCTGGTGTTCACCTAGAGATGTCGCTATTTCTAGGTCAATTCCTAGAAATATACCATTTCACCGGCCTTCACCCAACAAAAGAGGAATTTTTCTACGTTATAAACGCAGAAAATAGTCCTCACGTTATGTTGGACGGAAGAGGTGGTGGCAGCGACAGAAGCCAACACAAAGAGACTTCTTTCTATGATAAAACACAGAAAGAGTTCCCGATGGCTGCCGGTTATGGCTTTTTTCTATGCTAAAAGCAAAGAGAAAGAAATGCCTCTATTGGCTGTCGTAGTAGTTGATTTTGTTCATCATTTTCTCGTAATAGTAGAATATCTATTTTCTCTGTAGTTTCGTGTGAGAGTGTGTGTATTTGAAGCAGTCGTGGTTTTTTAAAATTTGATAAGCCGTCTATTTTTTTTTAATGTGTTGTAACTTACTTTACTGTTGTAAGTTTAGTAATAATGTCCTGAAGATTCCATTACGAACGGGTAACCCTCAAAAATTGCTTTTAAGGGTGCGGAAGGGAAAAAAATTTCAAGGATCACGCGAAAAGTACCGTTTTTGTGAGAATTCGTCCGTGACCAGTTACTTTTGCTATATATATATGCACAAACAAAAACAACCCAGTAATTACTTGTCCGAAAAAGAAAATTAGTCGGGTATAATTTTTTTTTTTTGTTACATGTATTATTTCAAAATAAGATTAGTTTTTATATCTACACACTAACAAAAACAACCCAGTTCCTGATTAATTACTGTCTTTAAAAAAAAAAAAAGCAAATTCAACGGGGTTTGATTTTTTTCAATGGAGTCTTTGAATTACGGTTTGTTTGTTTTTATATATACATAAGATTTACCAAAAAAAAAAAAGAAACCCACTTTCTGAATAATTACTGTCAAAAGAAATGCAAATTAGTCGGCTATCATTTTTAAATTTAGTATTTCAATAACGGTACCCTTTTTATATAGACAGACTTAACAAAAACAACCCACTTTCTAATTCATTACTGTCCCTCCAAAAAAAAAAGAAAACGGAAATTAGTCGGGTATCATTTTTCAATTGAGTCTTTCAATGACGGTCCTTACTAATAGTAGTCGGGTATCAATTCTAAATTGTAGTATATAAATTACATTACTTTTGATAGATTTAGAATTACGTCTTGCTTGATGATTGATTTAAAACTCTTGACCAAAAATACCGTAACTTTAAAAAAAGACACACGTAAAGTCAAAAAAAAATGAGAAAAAGCCCCGTAACTTTAAAGACACACACACACAAACTAAAAAACAATCTAAGATTAATAAACATTGACTTATTACGTCTTGCTTTGGAATCAAATTATTGATTTACTCTTGCAAAAAAAAAAAAAGACCGTAACTTTAAAAAGACACACGTAAAGTCAAAAAAAAAAAAAAATTAGAAAAACACCGTAACTTTAAAGTCACACACACACAAACTCAAAAACAAGATAAGATTAATAAACATTTACAAAAATGAAGAAACTAACATCATATAATAGTATTAGTTAGTAGAATATTTTATTACAAATCTAAGAAATCAGATCTTTTTAGATCAAATCGTCATTTAGGTTCGGCCTGGAATCGTTATATGTATATGTTTTTGATTAGCATCAACGCCATCCTGTGGCGAACACCAGGGATGAGAAAACAACCGAATTTTGCTTTCTAGAACTGAACATATCAATCTAATTCACAATTTAGGTCCAAAGCTTTAGATTTAAATAGGTAAATGAAATATTCATAATTCAATGTATATAGAGTATAAATAGCTCATGTTTTGTTGATAAACATTAGAATAGAATGCGTAATGTGTATTGAACTGCAAAATGTACAGTACTTTTTAACATGCACATATATAATACACCGATGCTTTATATATATATAATATGCATATAAACCAAGATTATAATATAAACAAAATTTTAAAAATAATAATATAGTTAATTCCTTTGTCTTTCATAATCGTTTAAGAGAACATGGTCATAAATGTGATCTGAGTGTTATTAAAGTTATGTGCAAATAAAGAAATGACTGCAAATGTAAAATAAAAGAGGTGTGGTTCATTACACAAGATGAATATGTAATGAACCAAAAATCAAATAGTATTCAAATCAGTAAAAAATCATGGCACAAAAAATGTTACTAAATCGTTAACCATGCAACATTTTAAGAAAGGTTTTTTTTGATAATTTTTTCAGATATATCCTTCCAAGACTGCAAAACCCACTCAAGATTTTACATATAATGTTAGCATTATAACGTCTTTTTTTTTTTAGTGTAAATACTATAACATCCACCCCCCCCCTAAAAAAAGATTTTAAAATACAGTATTGACATTTAATGTAACCTTTTCTAAAATGCAATTAATAATTTATCCAATTATTAAAGTAGACGAAAGTGTTTTAAAAATAAATTTCTCTTTATAATTGACAAAAATAATCCATAGCGGTAAACATAATATGTATTTTTGTCAACCAATTACAAATTGCAGCCATACATCGTTGATTTCTTTCTCAATTTGCTTTCATGTGAAAGTAAATTTTTTCCATTAAAATTTGAATCATTCTTCTAAAATAATATGTATTTTTACAAATATTTTCTGAACAAGATTATAAATCTGTAAAAAAATATTCTAAAACATATGTTTTCACTTTGGAATCAAAATGAAGATATCGGAACTGTTAAAATCATTGGCAAACACTCTTGTGTAGAGAATAAGAAACAACCAATCATAGTGAAGGCAGGTTCTTATCTCATTGTTGTTTTGATTTATTAATTGTAAAAAAAATGTAAAGATTACTCAGTACAGTTTTCTCGATAAAATAATGGTAAAATTGGCAAAGTAACATTAAAAATAGTGGTTTGAGAGAGATAGTTAAAACTGTTTTTGAAATTAATCCAAAAAATATTGACATTTTTTGTTAATATTTTATCTATTGATGAAAAAAGATTTAACATGCTCTTCTACATAGGTAACGATGTGCATGTATACAGTGAAGCAAAGATCAGCAGATGTAAGATATTAAAATTTTTTGTAGCACCCCTCTTTTATGGGTTCAAAATTTGGATTTAGAAATTCTAGATAAAACATAGATGATTTAACTGTATTACAACACTTTTTCATTAGTTTTTTTCTGAGTGCTAGTGATTGACAGGAATGAACACACATGGCCCTAAATCATGAACATTCTTAACAATTGCCATTCTTTAGTAGTGACCAGGATGCATTTTATTTTGTTCTAGTAAAAAAATTTTATTTGGAGCAAAGCTTGTAATCAGAGATTGATTCATTTGAAACTCTAGCTTTAATAGAGCTCATATTATGTTTTGTTGAATAATTAACATTTATTATATTCTTGTTGATTGCAGACAGGGAGTCAGACAAGAAGGAAAAATCTCACTAAGGACAGGTAGCAAAACTGCTATTTTCTTCTTCGCTATTCTTCTATAAGTGGCTGTTGGAAATGACAACCTGCAGTTGGATCTTTTTTTTTTTTTAAATCAATATGGAGGACTGTGAAAAACCTAAGCAGAATAGTTGCCATTGTAGTGTACAGAATGGGACCCATTGCATTAGAACCTTATTTTGATAAATTTCGAACATTCATTTAAAAAAGATTATAAAAAAAATCTAAAATCATCATTTTAAAGGCAAATGTAAAACATGGGTTCTTCATTTGTAATGAAAGCTCTGTTTATTTATTTATATTTTGTAGAAATTATATCTGTCGACAGTTAGCTGAATAGCTTTGATTGTCTTTTCATTTTGAACTAATAATAATTGAATACATAAGTGACCAAGTAATAAAACTTCATTGAGAAGTTTTTAGCCACTTGAAAAATTTTTTAAAATTGCAATCATAATATTTTTGAAATACAAGCATAATTCATATACTTGGAGATTAAATGTAATAATATAGTGGATTTGAACGCAAACTTCCAAATTACCTTCAGTTATCCACTTTATCTCTATAACCGATACCCATGACCACACACACATAAAAAAGATAAATGTTCTCTAATATATGTATTTTGTGCTTAACCAGCACTTATCAACTGGTCCAGATCATTATCTCCCACATATATATACAATCAGTGCTCAGTTTACATTAGGATAGCAAATCTTCAAACTTTAATGGACAGGCTTCAATCTACTCCATTTTCTAACTCATTAGCCATCAATACCATTGGAAATCTGATGGTGGAACACCCAAATACCTTGTTGAAGCCAATATTATTGTCATGCTCATGTTGACCTTAAGTGATGGGCAGCATAAAGACTGAATCTGTAATATTTTTGAAATATAAGCATAATTCATATATTTGGAGTTTAAATGTAATATAGGGAATTTGAACACAGACTTTTAAGTTTCCTTCAGCTAACCACTCTATCTCATACAACTGATACACATGACCATACGTGAAAAAGATTGATGATCTCCTATATATGTATTTCATGGTGAACCAATACTAAACTGATGTGTGCTGGTTCAGCATGAAATACATATATTGGAAATTATTTATCTTTTTCACATGTGTGTGGTCATTTGTATCAGTCATATGGATAGCTGAAGGGAGCTTGAAAGTCTATGTTCAAATTCCCTATATTACCTTTAAACTCCAAGTATATGAATTATGCTTGTATTTCAAAAATATTAGATTCAGTCTGTATTCTGACAATAATATTGGCATCAATAAGGGATTTGGGCATTCCAACATCAGATTTTCAATGGTATGGATGACTACTGAGTTGGAGGGTGAAGTAGATTGAAGTCTTGTCCATTAAAGTTTGAAGATTTGCTATCTTCATAGAAACTGAGCACTGATTATATGTATGCGTGGGAGATAATGATCTGGATCAAGTGATGAGTGCTAGTTCAGCATAAAATACATTTATTGGAGATCATTTATTTTTTTCATGTGTGTGTGGTCATGTGTATTGGTAGCATGAGGTAGAGTGGATAGCTGAAGTGAACTTGAAAGTCTATATTCAAAAATATTGCAAATGGAAAATTGAAGCTAAATTAAAAGGAGCTGCAGACAAACAGACTAATCGCTACAATGTGAAGGCATTTTAATTTTCTACAATAATTAATTATTTATATGATTAATATGAATTTAATTTTATTTTGTATGTATGTGTGAATTAGAAATTTATTTCATGATTTTTAGTTAGTTATATTTTGATTGAGGTGTAGTAAATATTTCAGTTTTAAAACTTAAATAATAAATTTTGATTGTTATTATTTTAGTTAGTAGTTGTGGTAATAGATGTCACTACAATGCAGTAGTTTTTTTTTTTGACTTCGTTTAAGGAGAAGCTACAGTTCATCACATCACATCCACCTTAGAAAAATTTCCTTTTTTGTAAGTTCATTTATTTTTCTACAGATGTCAGTGCCACTTTACATTTCCGTTTATTAATTAATGATATTGCATAGTATGTGTGAAGATGATAAAATAAGAGAATTCGTTTAAAACTTTGAAGACAGTAAAAATTTTCAGAAGAATTTCTGTTAGTTTTTTTTTTTTTTGAAGTAAAACAAATTTAGTAAAACAGATGGAAAGGAATGTGTGGTTTTAAGAATGAAATATTATTAAAAATATAATGAGACCAAAGTAATTATTGTTGGAAAGAATTAAACTAAAAAGAGTACTATACTACATTTAAAAACAGGAAAACAAATTATATGAGAACAATACATTAAATTTAAATATACTAAAGGAAAGAGAAATTGAAAATACTGTATAATAAAGGAAGATAAATTAGACTAAATATCTATTGTGGGCATCTCAGGAATTAATTACCAGTTTTTGAATATTTTTGATTTTTTTTTTTTTTTTTACAAAATAAAAATCTAATATTGTAAAATGTATAGTGAGTTTCCTGGCAGTGGAGTTGTGACCATGGATGAGAAACAAAATATAATTTGGAATTATATCTATAGGTATATGATAAAAGTTATTAATAATTTTGGGAAACTAGATATTTTACATAGATGAGAAATGATGAGAAATATACTGTCATTTGTTTATTAATTGATATAAAAATGTAATTGAGAAGATAAAAAGAATTAAAGTTTTTGATGAGGGAAAAGATAAAACAAGTATTACTAAAATTGTAAATAGGATATAAATAATAAAACTTAATGGAAGATATCAAATGCAGATAAGTTTGGTTTATGCCCTGCAAATACTGTTTCTGATGCAGTAATGGATTTTTAAATAGATGTACATATGCTTTTGATTGCACCTTGCAACATTATAAAGTTACAAAAGTCTCTAATACTAGAATTGGAAATTAATTTAAAGATGAAAGTGCTGTTAGTAAATTTGGTTATGAAGACAGGAAAATGAGAGAAGTAAACTTGCAGAAAAAGAAAATCTGTATAGTGTGAATTCTTTTTTTTTTTTTTGAGAAAATACAGAGCAGAAATAGACGTGGAAGCATTCAATGGCAGTACATCATAATTGGATTTTATTTTGACTAATGCAAATGTATATTTCAAATGAGTAATGAATTTAATAGATTCAATACAGGAAATAATTGTTGATATATGAAATGTAAGATGTATTGTGCAAAATTAGAGGTAAAAGCTCTTAAGAAAGACTATTAGTTTTTTAAATATTTTTAATCTTCAAAAATATTCCAATGAATTTAAACTAAAACTTATAAATCATTTATAAATATTGACAGACTTCAATAATAGCTCAGATTTAAATGAATTCAATAAAAGGATAATGGATATTCTACTAAAGTTAACTACATAGATATTAATTAATCAATATATTTTCAAGTGAGACAATGAAATGTATGAAAAAATAAAAGAAATTTAAAAATGATCCATTTAGAATAATTGAATATCTGAAATTTAATAAAAATAGTATAAAAAAGTGTTAATGATGATATAAGGAAATATATATGTGAAATAGCAAGAAAGCTATATAAGAGAGTTGGAGTTTCAAAAGCATAACATCTTCAAATTGGAAGGAAAATTATTTTAATAATTAGAAGAAAAGTTATACATTATGAAATGGATTAAAGAATTGTATAAAGAAGTATTTAATAATAAATAATAAACAAATTATAAATTGTAATTACAGTTTTTGAATTGGCAAATATTTTAAATGAAGCAAGACATGCAATTAAATCCATGAAAACTAGAAAAGCTCCAGGAAAAAATGGAATTATTACTATTTTCAAAGAAACAGACGAAGAAATAGAGAAATTGTTTGCAAAATTGCATATATATTTATAAAGATGTACAACATGATTGAAAAATGCTGTAAGCAAGCATTGGTGGTCGAGTGGTCAGCGTCAGCTGCTTTATAAGCAGTTATCCCAGATTAGCAGGTTCGCTTCCCGGCTTATGCTATGACACATGAGAAGAAAAAAAAGGATATTGATATTTAATGAAGTTGATAAAGTGGATATTAGAAATAATTGACATATCAGTCTTTTATTAGTTCTATATAAGATCTTTATTAAGATGATTACTATTTATCTACAGAGAATCTTGAATTAACCAAAAGAACAAACTGGATTTAAAAGTGGATTTAACAAAATAGATATCATTCAAGTATTAAGAGAAGTTATAGAAGGAAGCAATGAATATGAGTTGCTATTATGCTTTAGATTATGAAAAAACATTTGATTCTTAAAGCTAGAGATCAGCAACTTCTTTGTTATGAAAGGCACAATAAAAAAATTTGAAAATATTATATGCACTTAGTTCCCCAAGAATCTATGACTAGATATTAAAAAAGACAAGATTAAAATTTTCAACTTTATTTTGTATCATATGTAATATAATTTGAATATATATATATATTCATAAGTGATGTTATAATACATATAATGATTCAATATGACATTTGAGATTGCAAATTTACTAATTTATTACACAATCAGGGTTATATTTAAAACGATCTGTTCTTCAGTAATAATCTATTTGTGAGTTTTGATTGATATTTTGATTTCAAATGTTTTATATTTGAAAACATAGGCTTGCATTTATATGTCATTGTACAATATGAAGTAATTTTTGATTTACATTTTCTTAAAATAGGATAACTATTTTCATTGACTAAGTTCCAAAACATCTTTAAGATATGCTTTTAAAATAATATTATTTAGTAAGTTTGTAATCTGTTGAAAGTAAAGCTGCAAGTATATCATTTTCAGTAACAATAAATGGATTTATAAAAAAAATCTTGCAACAGATTCTAATGCCAAAAGTCTTTAAACTTGGAACAAAACTACTAATAGTGTATCAATAATTTTTAAATATGATGCAGCAATAAAGTTTTCATTCAAATTCTCAATATGTTTTATATTTATAAAATGGATAACAATTTTTTCATCAAATGAGACTTCAATAATGCTAACCTACATTTGAATCCATCTATTGCAGTAATCATATCAGTGATATGATAATTTTTCTCTTGAATTTTGGATTTGATACATTAATCTTTGTCGTTATATCTATCAAAAATCCAAGATTGATTAAGCAATGTCTGCTTTCTAATGATTAGTAAAATTTGTCTCTTGATGTAGCAAAACAAGGAAAATTGCTCAAATATTTTACCACTGCAAAACTATCTCACTTCAGTATATAAAAGAAAGTCTGCAAATTTAATACCGTCATTTTCTAAAGGCAATTTAAATAATCTTTGTTGCATTGTTTTGATTTTATGGAATTAATTTTATTATAATTAACATTACATATTGACAATGAACAGGTTTTGTGACAGCATTTTCTTATATATGATATAGTGATATAATATAAATTTAAGAAATAAAGAACCTTGTCTATATAATGCAATGTGCCATCTGTAGTAATTGAAAATAACTTTTGTATTGGTAATTCATTATCTATTACATAATTTTTAAAAATAGAAAATATATCCCCCCCCCCCCGTCTGGTGCATCCCTTCAGTGGCTGAATTTTAATAAATTCATTTATGGAAAATCATTAAAACTGTATTTGTGATATATCTATTATGTCTCGATTTATCCAGTTATAATGAAAAGAAATTTTTTTCCATATCATTTACCAATTCAGTTCAGTTCTACTGTTCTTGTTTATAACTATATTATAATTATTGCTAAGACTATTTCTGTTTTATTTTTTAATTTTTGAACAAGTGAATCAGCAACTTCTAGCATGTCTTCTTTAGTCTTAGCTAGAAAATGCATATGTTAAGAAGATTTACCATTATTCCTTTAGACTGTTGAAGTAATTTCTAAAAAAAAAACATTGTTGCTTAGTCATACAAGATTTTAAAGGAAAAAAAATATTATTTTTGATTACATTGATTAGTCTGAATCAAAAATTGAGGGACATTTTGAGATGTCTTTCATTATTTTTTAGAATTCATCAAATTATTATTGCATAATAAGTAGATACACTTGCCTTTGAAATCAAAAAAGCAATATTGTTCTTCCAAATCATCATTCAAATAATATATTCTTTTCTTTTTACATTTATACATGACAGGTGTTGAATAAAAATAAAGGTTGTCATCGATGAGCCACCAAATCCCACTGGATGGCGCTGTTTTCGCGCTAAAACACAAAAATGCTGTTTCCGCGGCCGACACGGTCGAAGCCGCGTTTCCTATAATACAACTTTTTTGTTGTACTACAGATTGCAGGTCACTATGTCACATCGCAGTACAGCATGTATGTTTACGCAGCAAATACATTTTCCCAATTTGCACAGTTTATAAAATGATTACGGCTTGGGGAGAGGGTGTGTTTTTTTGAATTGGATGGAAATGTTATTTTCATTGGATTTTTTTTTATTTTAAAGTATTGAAATGTTCAGATTTTGTAAAGTAATAATTAAGACTTTTTACACCGTAGTGTATTGAAGTTTTAAGTAGTAAATGTTGACGAGATATACGTATAAAGTGAATTGGAATTAGGTAACGCGTCAAGTAACGTATTGTTCGCAACATTTCCATGAGACATTTTAAGATTGTACTGTGTGTATATTTTTGAAATAAAAAAGAGCGTTAACACAAAAATATCCAATAAGAAAAGTACAATTGTACACTGTTTTTTTAAATGTCATAAAAAGCATATATTATAAACATTTTATATATATATTTGTCATTGTTTAAAAAAGTTTTAGTTTCTTTCTTTTCTCTGACTACTGTTATACTTTGTTGAATATAGTTTACGTTTATTGTTATCATTTATTTTATAGATGTTAGTAAAAAAAAAATATTTACAAAAATACGATTTTGATATTTTTTATTTTAGCATTACAAACAACAGAACACTAACCGTAAACCTAACCCTAAAACTAACCCTAAAACTAATTTTAAACTAACCCTAAAGCTAACCCTAAAACTAACCCTAAACCTAACCGTAACAACTTTTACTTTTAGTTGTCATTCTATTTGAAATAAAAAATAGCGGTAAACAACAACAACAACAAAAAAAGCCGTAACACCAGTAAAAAAATCTCCGATAGAAAATTGATTTTTCTAATAAAAAGAAAACTAAAAAAGACTAATCAATTTGTAATTTGTTTATTTTATTTTACATTTATTATTATCATTTAATTTGTATATGTTAATAAAAAATAATATTTAAAATTAAATAATATTTAAAAAAGACGATTTTCTTTTGTTTTTATTTTCGCATTACAAAAAACACATCAAAATGATTATAATTAACTGCCCGTGAATGATCATATTTTATAGTTTAAGCATGATAACTGCGCCATCCAGTGGGATATGGTGGCTCATCTACGACAACCAAAATAAATATTAAAAATTTTTGTACAATAGATCAAATCTTTCACATTTACTTTATAAGAAACTCTTTTAAGTGCATTGGATAAGCAATTGTTTTTAAGTGTAAGAAGTGGGGAGTATGCCAGTCTAATGGACAAGCGTAGAGTGGATATTTTGTTAGATCCATTTCAAGTGGAAAATTGTGAGCTCAATGAAGAAAGTGCACATGATTTGGCTCATTCATTTGAATACTTAAGCTATATACACACAGATGACACCTTCTATTTGTGACAATCCTTGCAGACTTTATAATGTCAACTTTTAGCCCTGAGAGGTTACGTTAAAAATTTACTTTGGATATCATAGTGCTTATGGGTGCTGTATTACCAATTCTTATTCTGAGCTTTTTTCATGAGTTTGAAATATCTAGATATAGCAGTAAAATGTGGTCAAATACTTAATATTTATTCAAAATTCAACAGCAGTGGTATGGTAACATTAAGAAGATTAAGATTGATAAGGGTGTACAATAAAATAATAATATGTTATGGATTTACAAAGATTAAAGCTAATGAAATAAAATTACTTAACCTTTGCACAATTTAATGTTTTTCTGTCTAATCTAGTGACATTTTAAATTAATTCTTTGATGTAAAGCTATGGCAAAAAAAATTAAAAATTTTTGTTGAATGTTTTCTAATTTTTAATTATGAATAAATAATTATTAAATCATAACAAATTATGAAATTATCACAAAAATTCAGAACCATGCCATTTTGACAAAGTATTATCATTATAATTATCACTGTTTACATTTTACTGCTGGTTGAAATTTTTTGTATTTTTAAAAATAAAACACATTAAAAAAAATCTAAGTGTAAATGTGAATATATTTCTTTTTTAATAATTACCATGAAAATATTTTATAAATATAATTACATATAATTATACAATTTTTGTTCTTATTTTTGGAGAGAATAGAAAATTCTTAATACTCAGTAACATGCTTAAGTTTTTCTCTATGATGATGTGATGTATTTGGCTTCTCCTTAAACGAAGTCAAGAATATCTCAGCAATTATGCCCAGATAAACCTGTTAGCCATTTTATTCTCCATTCCCCACTCTTAAGTCTTCCCATATTCTGCCCCATTGCATTTCCACAACATAAACTTTGTCAACTCTATGGCCTTTATATCTAAATCCCCCTTATCTCTTCGCAAACCCAACATAAAAACTAATAACTCACTTTCTGTATAGTCACTTTGTTCATGTCTATCCTCCCATAACTTCATTATCTGTACCCTTTCTGCTTTTAAGCATTTACATTCAATCAAGAGATGCCTAATACTTTCTATACCTTCCTTACACAATCTGCACAAAAATTATCCATGGTTTTCCATTTACATGTATATTCTCTTGTTGCTAAAGATTCCGTTTGAGCCTTAAATAATAAACTACTTTCCTTATTATTATCATAAATTAACTCGTATCCAATATTCCGTTTACTTCTATATATATTTAAACTCTTCTTACCCTCCATACTAGTTCTCCATCTCTCCAACTCCCTATTTTTTATTAATGCTTCTATTCTTTTAGCCCATTCCTTACCACTATAACACTCAACAATCCTCCTAACACCATCATCCCACCTTTTATACAAGTATACTGATATAATTTCTTTATCCAAATCTTTCGCGTACCGCATTACCTTTCTCACCCATCTTGTTACCTGTCCTTTACTCATAACCCAATTGAACACTATTTTTGCTATTCTTTTACTATCCATAAACTGCAACCTACCAAACATTTTCATTTTACTTTTTGCATCTCTTATATAAAAACTTGACCATCCCATTCCTCCTTGAATTGCCTCCTTTGCTGTCCACATCTCTGCATCTAATGCATGTCTTCCTACTTCCCTTTGTACTTTCTCTAAATAATCTAAAACCCTTTTACTAACACATAATGCATCATTACCATATGTTAACCCTGCTACTGCAACTCCCTTCCATACTATTCTAGCTACATCATATTTATTATATGAAAATACTGTTAGTTTCTTTACCAAACCCTTTCTTTTCTTTGCTTCATTTTTCAATATTTTCTACCATTCATCCAAGCAATTTTCCTGATTACATAAGACGATTCCCAAATACCTATATCTATCCACCACACTTAACTTTATATCCCCCAATAAAAATTCTACATCTTCTCTTTCCCCAGTATTAACCATCATTATATTTGATTTTTCTTCACTAAATTTAATCCCCATCTCTTTACCCACCCTTGCACATGTCCTCAACATAATTTCCATATCTTTTCTTCTTTCTGCACACAAAAAGATGTCATCTGCAAAACAATGACCCGACAAAATATATACTCCCTTGTCACCTATTAATGGTATCTCTACCCCTCTTCCTAGTCTTTCTATTGCTTTCTCCATTTCACTCAAAAACAACAAAAACAAAATAGGTGACATAGGGCATCCTTGCCTTAATCCCACCCCATTTTTAACTTTAACTGATTCTATATCCCCTAACTGGTAAGTATAATAATTATTTTCATATAATTTCTTAATAATATTTACTAAAGCTTCATCCATTCCCAAATTGGCTAACCTTACCCATAATCTATTTCTATTTACTCTATCATATGCTTTCTCTACATCTATAAAACTCATATATAATGATCTACCTGAATTCCTACTCATCTCCATAATTTGTGTAACTACAAACAAACTATCTCCTATACGCCTATCTGTCCTAAAACCTCATTGCATTTCCCCCAACTACATTATTCTCTTCCATCCATTTTACAACTCTTCCAGCTACCATATATGAGAAAACTTTATATAAAACTGATGTTAGCGCTATTGGTCTATAATTATTTAACTTTCTATGATCCTTACCCTTCCCTTTAAATAATAATTTTATTCTTGTATTACTCCAACTAACCTATAGACTGCTCTGTGCACTACTGACATCTTCAGATTTCTTTTGTAACTAACAAATCAGTATTTATGTTAATTAATATTTTAATGCAAAATGGAAGGACATAGTATTAAAGAATGTTGAAAAAGGGATTTAAAATCATAGCACAGCACTGTCATCACGGTAATCTATGAGTCATCAATTATCATTGAATTAAGTCAACTAGATTTTAAAGATGTGATGATTGTTTTTGCAGATAATGCTTCAGAGTTTCAGGAAATGTTGCAAGAGTTATCATATGAAAGTAAGAAAGGACTAAAGATAAATGCTAAACAGACTAAAATAATTTTCAGTGGATTTTTTTAGAAGAAAATGAAGATTGATAATCATGAATTATAACAAGTTAATAGCTACAATAAATTGGTCAGATTATTAATAATGTTGAAAATAATCATGGAATTAAATTGGATAGAATACTTTTAATAGAAATAATATTAAAAAGAAATATATTTGTTTGAAAAGTTTTTAATAGGTGAATTTAACAGTTTTTAAATATAGATCCTAAACTTGAGTATGATGAAATCTATATTACAAATAAAGAGAGATGATAAGTGAAATACCTGGGTATTAAGAAAAAATCAATATCATTGATATCATTTATAGGATAGAAAGACTGAGATAGAGTTGGGATGGATACATAGCTAGAAGAGATAATAGAAGATTAAGTAATGTCTTAAACTAGATCCCAAGAGATTAGAAAAAAGATCAAGATATATGTGTGTAATGTAATGTATAAAATATATAATGGGTTTCATTTTCTGTAGTCCATCACTGGATTTTAAACTGTTGAATTTTTAAGTAAAATAATGATTTTTTAGTATTGTAATGGTCATATTTGTACATTCGTGCAACAAAATCCAATGTTTTAGCAAATCATCCCAAGGCTGATCGAAATGAGGTTGTTGAGACCCCGAATCCAATCTCACCTCGGTTATTTTACCAACTCTCAAAGATTTACTACCTTACGGATGACATATGAGGCTACACCAGTATTTTCTTAATTCCCGTGCCGGCAGTAGCACATCAGTGAAACACGAGACTATGATGTAAATTGGCATAACTAAAGTATAGCTATATAGACATGGCTCAACCAACAGACATCATTAAATTTAGATTATGATTCATAAATATTCAAACGATAACTAATTACTAGTTAATAATTAACTAATGAATTATGAGCAAAGATTTAGACATTAAGCAGAGTTATATTTTAAACAAATTTAATAAAAGCCAAAATTAAGTAATAAAGTAAAATAAAATAAAACAATTGAATGATACAAATTTTTTCTCTCGCAGGTAATGATGATTGAATAAGTTACAGGCTGTTTTAACTTGCATATTTAGTATTGGGTCTCACTCGCAGGTGATGATTTATCAAGTTACATTTTGTTTAAATTTACATATTTAAGATTCACCTCACTCGCAGGTGATGATGATTTATCAAGTTACATTTTGTTTAATTTACAAACTTATTATTTTCTCTCACTCGCAGGTGATGATGATTTATAATTTACCAAGTTACATTTTTATGAACTTTATTATTACAGCAATATAGAATTATTTCAAGTTTAGCTCATGATTATCTATTCTTTATTTATGCTATGTTTTGTAGCTTAGATTTGCTTTAGTTAATCCGCAGAAGTGGTCATCATTACTCATAATTAATATTTTATTTGATTGGTACACAATTCTCTATATAGATTATAATCTTACAAAACCAGATTCTGTTTCAGATCAAAGCTGAAATATAAATTATTATGGAGGGATGAACTGATGGTGGGTAGTAAGACTTCAGATACCAAGGCATATATAAAACATACAATCTGAGTCTGTGCATCTTGAATGTGCTCTTGCTTACAGGATTTGTTACCATGTAACCGGTTCCTTTTCTACTGAGCCCATTGCTGTGAAAGAGACCTTTTAAGTCCAGTTGATCGAACAGCTTAGCAAGATATCTGGATGCTTCTGATCCAGTTCTAAATGAGGTAATGGGATGACCCTTAAAATGAAAACCCATTGTGAAAAGAGAGCTGTCCGAACTAAATAGATGGGGTGGCCATACAGCAATAAGTAAATGCGTGGATGCGCTTCCTAAGAACACATTCGCCTCACTGACTACATCATTATATATAAAATTGAGATGCAAAACATTAGTTTCCTTCTATAGAACCACCGTAAATCAGTTCATAAATTAGCATTTATAATTATGCTATTAAAGAAATATAATGAATCTAATTTATTAAGTTATCTATATAGGCATTCATATATATATAAGGAGGGCTACAGCATATTTTGGGATAATTATAAGATTAAATTCTAGCTCTATGCTGCATTTAGTCACTTCAGCTAAATATTAACCACATTTTTCATTTAACGCAAACCTATTTTTAATCATTTATAATCGCTTAATTATACACCTAAACCAAGCTTTATTTTACTCATTTCATAAGAGTTTCATTTGTGCACTAATAAACGCAAAATTATCTACGTGTGAAAACCTCTAATCATTTTTCACTAGTTAACTTAAATACGAGTAAACTCCATTCTGAATCAACATAGCATAAACATATAAACAAATAATTGAAAATAATATTGGCATAGACTTAATTAAAAAAAACATATAAAATTATAAATAAGATTTCATGTAAGTGAAATCTAAGATTTGGCTTTATTTTACTTTCTTAAACGAAATGAAATTAAGATAGATTATGTAGTGTTTTGTAAAATGGCAGACATGTTTGTGCACTCCAGAAAAAACTAGAATTTATTCGTAAGGCTGTTTTTAGATCGCGCTCTGATAGCTGAGGAATTTAATTAGTGCATTGACGTAATGGCGATCGACAATTCCTAGAAATATTTGCTAATTACAAATGTTTTTAGATAAGAGATGTTACCTTATTGGTCAGTGCATTGATTGATCATTGCAGTTGCCAGAGAGTGATAAGAAGACTGGGTAACATCTAGCAGTGTAACATAGAGAGCAGTCAAGCAGTACTGAGTAAGCAGTATTTAAGTAGTGATATCTCGCGTCAGTGCTGGCGGTTAATGATCAGTGCCCAGTGGAAATGTAGTTCACGGGTGTAGCTGAAAGAGACCGCAGCGGAGATATTGAAAGCATTCGTTGGAGAGCTTCGTTTCAGACCAATTCGTTGGAGAACTTCGTTGCAGACCAATTCGTTTGGAGAGCTTCATGGCAGACCAATTCGTTGGAGAGCATTCGTTGCAGACCAATTCAGTGGAGAGATTGCAGACCAATTCGTTGGAGAGTTTCGTTGCAGACCAATTCGTTGGTCATTGCAGACCAATTCGTTGGAGAGCTTCGTTGCAGACCGATTCATTGGAAAGCACTCGGAAAAGAACAGCGTGGGAATTGTATAACGTTATTGGCTGACCGCACAGTATGACTTGCAGATATAACATTGGCACAGTTGTGTGGATATAACATTGGCGCAGTCACATTTGGAACCTGGGAGTAGCGAATACATTGAACTACAAGTTTAGCCATAGACGGAGAAACGGGTTATATCCGCACTTACAACTGTGCCAATGTCATATCTGCAAGTCATACTGTGCGGTCAGCCAATAACGTTATACAATTCCCATGCTGTTCTTTTCCAACGAGTGCTCTCCAACGAATCGGTCTGCAACGAAGCTCTCCAACGAATTGGTCTGCAGTAATGCTCTCCAACGAATTGGTCTGCAATGAAGCTCTCCAACGACTTGGTCTGCAATCTCTCTGCTGAATTGGTCTGCAACGAATGCTCTCCAACGAATTGGTCTGCCACGAAGCTCTCCAAACGAATTGGTCTGCAACGAAGCTCTCCAACGAATGCTCTCAATATCTCCACTGCGGTCTCTTTCAGCTACACCTGTGAACTACATTTCCACTGGGCGCTGATCATTAACCGCCAGCACTGACGTGAGATATCTCTACTTAAATACTGCTTACTCAGTACTGCTCGACTGCTCTCTATGTTACACTGCTAGATGTTACCCAGTCTTCTTATCACTCTCTGGCAACTGCAACAATCAATCAATGCACTGACCAATAAGGTAACGTCTCTTATCTAGAAACATTTGCA
Organism: Epiperipatus broadwayi; assembly: GCA_028023455.1. Taxonomy (NCBI): domain Eukaryota; kingdom Metazoa; phylum Onychophora; class Udeonychophora; order Euonychophora; family Peripatidae; genus Epiperipatus; species Epiperipatus broadwayi. The sequence continues at coordinate 7,930,425 of JAQFVV010012428.1, read as the reverse complement.
ATTAGCAAATATTTCTAGGAATTGTTGATCGCCATTACGTCAATTCACTAATTAAATTCCTCAGCTATCAGAGCGCGATCTAAAACAGCCTTACGAATAAATTCTAGTTTTTTCTGGAGTGCACAACATGTCTGTCATTTTACAAAACACTACAGGTTAAATATCAAATCAGGATAAATTAGTTTAACCTGGCTTAAATTAGATTAAATCAGGTTAAATCATATTAAATCAGTTTAATTCATATTAAATCAGGTTAAGTCATATTAAATCAGTTTAATTCATATTAAATCAGGTTAAATCATATTAAATCAGTTTAAATCAGGTTAAGTCATTTTAAATCAGGTTAAATCATATCAAATCAGTTTAAATCGGGCAAGATTTACGATACCAAATAATATAAAATTTACATTTTAGTTTAAGAATTAATATTTGAAAATTTGAAGTACATTAATTTAAATTAGATTGGCCATTTATAATAATTTTAGCTAGCTTTGATAAGTTATGAGATTTAGTTTAAATGTTCATTTTAAAATTGCAGAAGTGTTACCGCTTTAAGTTCTTTTCTCAGGCATGGTTATTCAATGTTGATTGATCTTGGGCAACCTGTGCTAGTATCGGGCCATTGGTCATCCTGTTCCCGCATCCCGTAGACCACCCTGGGGAGTTTGGAAAGCCAGTCTTTTGTCTTACTTAGCCCATCATCTTCAGTATTATCAACTTTAGCAATCTGATTATAGGAAGCTTAAACTTAATAATAATAAACACAATATGGCTGCAATAAGCCTTTATACTGACCTTCCCCCCTCTCTTTTACTTTAGCCACATGTGTTTTTCTTTATTAACTACATGTAATAATGTGAAAGCTAAAACCACATGTTTTTTTATAGTTCTTAATTTCAGATCTGCCTTTCTAATTACTTTGTAATCTTGACTTTCAATAATTTAACTTTAATATCTCTGATATATAACTGTTATTTATCTAAAATTATGCCTCTCTTAATGCAAAAACTTTTCTTATTAAGCAGTCTATAAAGATATTTGTTACGTACCTATAGATATATATTGTTTAGATTTATAAATATCTGATTTCAAATTCTATTTATGTGCCAATTTGTTCCATTTTGAAAAAAGTTTATGATTAAATAATTTGCTTCCTATTTCCCAACCAACGTCTGTCGGTAAATAAATAAATCTTTCGCTCTAGATCAGCGGTCTTCAACCACCAGGCCGTAGAACTTTTCTGCAGGTCCGTGCGCTAGACTGGGAAGAAAGTTTATAATAACAAAATATTAAGATTTTAAACTTAATTAATATAAACAATTTTTATTTATTTTTTCATCGCATTTTACCCAATTAAAAAAAAAAAAAGAAACAGAACAAAAACAAAATCTAATCGATCATATATAAATTAATTTGTTTTTCTATTTATCACAGACGTTTATGGGGGGGGGGGTAGAAAAAAGTTTTTTATTATACAAACTCCGGTTGTCTTTTGATAGCCAATCACAGCCGCTTGTCAGCATTGTTAAAACAATAAAACGTAACATGACTTTTTTTGATCTCTTAAATTTTTTCTACTCTCTCTTTTAATATTTCATTTTAAATGTTTTTTTTGGCTATACAGCGATTTTTTTTTGGATTTAACTTTATTTTTGAAACCAATTTTTATTACCTTTTTTTAAAAATAAAAACCAAAAAATAAGTTCTGTTTCTAACTTTTACAAAGTATTTCTCAATACACCCCCCACCACCCCAAAATAAAGTAAGATCAAAACTTTTGACTTTTTCAAGTTTCGTTTTCTTTTTTTTGTTTAAAAATACACCCACTTTTTTTTTGGCCTATTAGGCAATATTTTTTTTGGCTTTATTTGTATATCACTAAAATACTAAAACTTTTATTTTTAAAACCAATTTCTGTTACCTTTTTTTAAAAATAAAAACAAACAAAAAATAACTTTGGTGTCTATCTTTTGTCTCAGTGATGACAACGTATTTCTCAACCCACTCCCCCCCCCCACCCCAAAAATAAATAAATAAATAAAATAAGATCAAAACTTTTGACGTTTTCAACATTCAGGTGAATAACATTTTATTTTTGCATGTTTTAACAATGAAATAATAAACGTAAAATGCAAGCACATTACTGAGAACGATTGTTATTGTACTTGTTTTCTGTAGCAGTATGACTGCGCAACTTGAGAAAGAGTGTTCAACATGTGAAGGTAAGCAACACCATTACAATACATAATAACTAGTATGCTGTTTTGGTCAGTTATAACAATTATGCTTATCTAAGGATAAGCAGGTTACATCTTTAAGAAACATTATCTGTAAACTTCTGCTGGTCCGCGAAATCTTATTCTTATTTTTGCCGGTACGCAGGTGTGAAAAGGTTGAAGACCACTGCCCTAGATGACTGTTGCTTAGAGCACCCATTTTGTCGAGATGAAATGATTTGTTTTATAATATTATATTTTCTGAAAACATATTTCATGTATATATGGTTTAGTTTTGGATGGAGATGCTAGATCAAGTGTGGAAATGTTATTTGGTTATATTATTCCATTTTAAAAGAATGAAAAAGGGGGGGGGAGAAGGTTATTTCATATGAAGGCATAACAGAGAATTAGGATTTTATTTTAAAGGGAGAGATGTGTCGCCTCAGAAAGAAATGATATTCATATAATATTTTAGATTTATTTGTTTAGATCTGATCTTGCTCAATCCCCTATAGTATAAATATAATCTTATGAGGCTCAGTATAATTTTCATAAAGTAATTTTAAAAGAATGGTATTTTTCCAGTATTTGTATTTGCCTCACCAACACTGCTTGATCGCCTGTTTTGTCCTTTTGATTGCTATGTCAGAATTATACCACATGATGGATTCATTGGCTAAAAATATAGGTCACAATATGAAAGACAAAATTGGGAAGACCTGAGGTAAACTGAGCTTAGCAAGCCTTGGCGATTCCTGATCTTTCACCTGAAATATCTTGAGGTTTTCAAATTGTGCAAACCATTTGTCTCTATTTTTTTGCATCACTGGAACCGGGCAGTGGGATTGAGTTTGTGCTGGTTATGTCATTTCAAATATTATATATGATTATTTTCTATTTCTCTGAGCATATCGTGGTGATTTGATTATGGTTTGATTGTATTAGTTTATATTTTATTATCATTAGCATATTTATTTGTGAATATCACAATCTGCTTGCATTCAAGCGTATCACTCTCTTTGAAACCATTTCTTAGAAACATAATCAAATTATTTTCTCTCTTATACTGATTTTATTTATGTGAAAGTTAATCAAAAAAGTAATGCTTTTGAATATTTGTTTTTCTTCCCGCACATACTTGAACTGGCGTCTACCAGAGGTCTTTAATCGTCCTCTGTTTTAAATTGGCATATAAATTATACTGCTACCTTACAAGAGGCATATATAAGTTATGTAACTGAAATTGATGTTAATAAACAGTGAAATGAATTAGCGAGATATTAGAGAATTATAGGTATTTTTTTTTATTAAACAATATATATGAATTTAATCTACCTGTGGTTTGTTTTAATTAATTTACTTTAAAGTTTGCATTTCTATCTAACTATTGTGCTGCTATCTGATGACTCTTAAGTCACACACACATCCCTTTTGAAACTTATGCATTGTGCAATTAAACTAAATGCTAGGGTTAAATGTTAGAAATAGTTGAAGCTCATGTTCTACCGCAGTTGTTGCTGGCCAGAGTCAGAAAAGATTAATTGCTTGCCTCAAAAATGTTGTTAATTTGTTTTGTTAGATTTAGAAGATGGGAAAACAGGTTAGAATCCATACATATTCTTGATCTTCGATTAATTGGTTGTTAGATTTAGAGGGTGGGTAAACAGGTTAGAATCCATAAATATTCTTGATCTTCGATCTCGCGTATGGTTGGATTCGAGGTACTTTTACCCAGACTATGAATCATGTTGAATTAACATACAATTTCGACTGGTACATTAGCTTGTATCTTCCATATTTACTTTGTATTTTTTGTGTCATATGATGGAAATATATCAGCAAAGCATCACAATCTTTTTTGCTTGCTTTCTAAATCAATAATTTACCTTGTTCAGAAGGATCTATTATAAGCTTGAGCAACCAGTGAATTTTAATTCTATTATAGCCATCTTCTTTGAGTATCTGAATTTGGATAATTTCCAAAGAATAAAAACAGCCTTCATGTAACAAAACTGGCAATAAAATATGTAGCTACTGGACTAGTATCAGACCACAATAACTTGGATTCAAAATATTAATGAAATTTGAATTTCAGATTATTAACTTGAATAATATAAATGTTTTAAAAGTGATTGTTACATGTATAGGTTCTTCTCAGATTTAATTCTGAACTAAATGTTAACTTCATTTCATCATTGAGTATCATACAATCAACAGTATGTTCCAGATTCTGTTTTGACTATGTAAACTCTCCATCATATAATTTATTGATAGTAAAAATATTTGACCAACTGTCTATTAGTTTATTGTAAAATGTTATGCGTAAAAGCAAAATTCTTAATTGTAAACTATGAAAATACAAAGCTTATAGAACAATATTAACTACAAATAAGCATAGGTTTGAATTTTAGTTATATTAACTCTTATTTTAATATTCAGAGCTGTTTAAGATTATTCACAAAAACTATTGTCGATTATTAAATTGTTGGATTCAAATTATGTTTATCATAAAATAGGCTACCTTATCATTTTTTTAATTAAAAGATCATGGAATTTTTAGTTGAGTATAAAGTAATCTAAGATGCTATAATAAATATTTATTTGTATTTTTTTGTTATATATAAATTTAATTTATTCTTTTATTTAAGATGTGATATATATTTATGTGTGTAGTAAAAAGGAAAAAGAATTTATAAAATCTTTGGGAAAAAAAAAAATCTTAGATAAAAGTCTATAAGTTATTTGAAATCTGTCATTTTTCTGATTACTTTTTTTTTTTGAAAAAGATTTGTTTAATTAATGATATTACCAAAAGAGGACTCTGATGTGCACATGCACGGCTGAATATGTTCTTGTATTCTTTATTGAAAAAAAAAAAGCTTTCCAATTCAATAGTGTAGACAGTTGTTATTTTCAAAATGGTTTCATATCTGCCACTTTCATTTATAAAAATTATTGATAACATGCCAAATTTCACTGGGATTCCATTATCTCATCAATAAAAAAGAAAAGAATGCGGGAGTCAAGAAAAGAAAAAAACAATCTTTAGTTTCTGTCCTCTATAAAAATATTTTGATTTGCAAAACTGTAATAAAACAAGCTAAATGATTAGATTTAATAATAATGATAATATTAAAATTTCTGATCTTTTTTTTTCTTAATGTTATGTTGAAATAAAGATTCACTTCCATAAAGAAAAATAAAAGTAAATTACTTTTGCATAGTCTAATAGAGTGAAAACAAGTACCTCTTCATAAATATTGACGAATACTAGAATACTCTTCTGTTAACAATATTTAGATATCTATTTACTGACCTATATTGGATGTTTTATAATCCCAACTAATCAAAAATATTCTGAGCTATTTAAGATTTTTTTTTGGTGCCTGAAAAATTTCTACTTTCCCTCAGGATTCCTAGTCATGGAAGTGCTTTTAATTACTACCTGTATATATATTTTCAGAATGTTATATTTTTATCTAGATAACATAAATCATTTTATTATAGGGGAAAATAGTTTTTACATTTTTTTTAGATAATTTAGTACACATATAAAATATATATTTGTTATAACAACAATTATGTGATGAATACATCACAAAGTTATATTTTATAATTTTTAATGAAAATGTTTAAGCATCTTATGTTATACCATTAGAGAGTTAAGATATAAAATGTTATATAATAGCTAAATTTTGAATTATAACAATACAAGGTTCAGGTCTAATTTTAGAAGAACTTTCTCAACATCACTTATCATAAATTAGAGCAATCTTGAATTTTATTTATATTGAAGTGATTATCAGATGGATGCTGTGATTTTCTGTACTATACAATCTAGTAAGATTTTTTTTGCAAAACTTTAAAGTTACTAATGTATTCGGCTACCTATATTTGATTTCTCTTTTGTTGAATCTTTCAACATTGCTTTGACATTATAAAAGACTACTGGATGTCTAACCAATCAAGTGAAAATTCTTTTGATTTGGAAAAAGATTGTATAGTAATACAACAATGATGTAATTTATAAATTCAGTATGTAATCTAAAACCGCTTTTCATTAAGAGGTCTTTTTTTTTGTGAACTTTTAGTATTTTTTGTCTTTTCAATTTTTTATTTGGTTTTGAGAAAGAGGAGAGGGAATAGTGAGGAGAGGGAGAGAGGAGATAAAATACTGTCAGTAGTAATGTTTCAAGGTTGATTTTGATTTCTTGTAATAATATTTAATATTGATTTACAAAATTAATTAATGTATATAATTTCAAAGAACGTCTTCTTATTTGTAGTTGATAAATTGGTTTGGAATTTTTATTTTTGTCTTCAAATTTTTTAAATTTTTTATTTGCTTTTTAAAAAATGAGAGAGAGTGGGGGTTGAGGAATACAATTAATTGTGGAAGTATTATTGACTTTTCTATGAAAACAATAAAATGTCAACTATAGTCAATACAAATTCTAAATAAAACAAACAAACCAAATAAAAGTGAACTGCCTGGTTTTGAAAAAAACTCAACTACAACAAAGTAATACAAAAAAGAATAAAATGAAACTGATTTCTTACTTATTTGGATTTCCACTATTGTCTAATAGTTTTTTTTTTTTTTTAAAGGAATCACCGCTTTGTACAGAGGGAGTAATTTGACAGCATGGATGGACAATGCAAAATTGCTTTAAACTCCTTCTCCTTAACTTTCTTTTCTCCATCATAGATGATCTGAGATCTAAATGAAGAATGTAAGATTTGTTTTTACTTTTAAAAATTAAAAAAAAAAAAGGTAATTTAAATGGACAACTCCAAGTGTAACATTTCCATTTCTTTTTTAATTAAAACATTTTTAACAATATCAGTGAAAAACACAAAGTTTAATTTTATTACACTTCTCGGCAGCCATATTGAATTTTTGGAAATGTTGATGTAATATATATTTTTTATAACATCACTTTGCATTATGAAAAGTCAAATAGTGTATGTTATCAGAAAAGTAATATACCAGGAATGTAATAAAGCTGAATCTATTACATATACAAAATAGCAAAAAAAAAAAAAGATTTTTATACTTTTAAAAAGTATTATTTTTATATTTCTTACTAAATACTAAATTTATCAGATAAATTTTAAAATTGTATTTTTATTAACAGGCTCATTACATTCCTTACAAAATTTACAATAAAATGGTAAACACAAAAACTTAAAAGTGAAGTTAAAAAAGAGAAGTTATAAATAAATATAATAAAAATAAGCTAAACGTTTTCGAGGATCCATGCCTCATAATCATAGCTTTCTTAAAAATACATAATAAAATATATACAAAGATATATAAATTAGCACGTGTTACGTGGACCATTTCTTTGATATATCAAAGCAATTTTTTTTTCTATTTATAGCATTAATTTACATTCATATCGGCCTTTCAAAGCGTTTGCGCAATTGGTTTGAAAGGCCGATATGAATGTAAATTACAATTATATGCAGACGCTATAAAAATAAATGCTTATTTATAGCATTAATATTTCCATTAATATAGAATGCTTCTTTTATTTTCCTCTTATGATCATTTGATTCAGTGCATATAATTACAGGATTGGCAGGAGTAAAATTGTGTCCAGATTTCATGAAATGCTCCAAAAATACAGAAGATATATTGTTGTTATTCTGAGCTCTCTTCTAAGTGTACATGTGTTGAGCAAGCCTAGTATTAATAGTAGCTTTAGTTTCACCATAATATACAGCAAGACATTTTTCTTGAGGACATGAAATGAAATATACTACATGTGGGGTGAATGAACGATCAATATGATCTTTTGAGTTGTTGATCAATCTATTAGAATTAGGAGGAGTTCTAAATCCAATTTTAAACTTATTGAATAATGCTTTAGTTAGTTTGTTAGATATTTTGGAAATGTAAGGAATAGTAATGTTAGGAAGTTGAATATGTGGTACAATATTATTTATTTTATTATGGAATTTAGTAATATTATTTTTAATAGATTTAAATTTAAAACCTGCTGTCAATAAATCTTTAATAAAATTATTCAGATTTTCTTTTCTGTCTGCTTCATATTTACAAAGATGCAAATTTCTAAGTAAGAAAGAATTTAAACCAGCAAATTTGTGTGATGCAGGTGAGTTAGATTTAGGGTGAATACAGCTTCTAATTTCAAAAGGCTTAATTATCATCTTGTAATCTATACTGTTAATATTTCTTGATAATGAAAGATCAAGATATTTAATTTCTTTGTTGTTATTTACATATACAATGCTAAGTGATAAATTAGATAAACTTTGAAGTTCTTCTCGTATACGTAAAATATTATCCATAGAGGAAAAAATAAATATATCATCCACATACCGAATACATGTAAAATCAAGAGTGGAATTGTAATATTTTGGTATTATAGAGCTCTCAAATTCATTTAAGTAGACATTAGATAAAATGCCACTGACAGGTAAGCCCATTCGCCATCCATCCTTCATAGTATACCACTTGTTTTCAAAGAGTGTAAAAATGTGCAAATCAAGCCAAGAAAGAAAAGCAACAATAAATTTAACTCTATTAGTAGGGCAATGTGTTTTCAAAAGTTTTCAATTATTCTGTGTTAGGATTTTTGATACAGGGCTCAGTAGACTATTTTGTTGATGTCAACATAGATGACATCAATGAAAATTTTTATTCAGAGGCAAAACTTTCCATACACTAGCATTACTCAGTGTGAGCCAGAATAATCAATAGATGCAGAAAGGTTTGTGTATAAAATCCTCATCTAGTGCTCATTCAATATCCCCAAACTATTTTCTAGCTTGTGGCTTTCATCATTTGCGGACCGAATTTTAAATAATAAATGTTACTGTAGACAAAAAGAAAAGAGACATTAGCTAATACTTCAAAGTGGTAAGATATTTGAATCCAAATGGTTAAAATAATTATCTGAGTATGTGTGTGTTTCTTTCCAATATTATAATTTTATTATTAAAGATATTTAAATGTTTAATGTGTTGTAATAAATCTTTATTACTAATATAAACAGTAATGTTCTGATCTATCGTGTCAGCTGCTTGATGGCGTTGATGCTAAGCAAAAACACATTGATATAACGTTCCCGGGCCAGTCATTCTATACAATTATGATTTCCATAAAATTAAAATAAAAAAATATATAAAAATGTAAGCAGATTTTTTGGGACAGTAAATAATTAGAGACTGGCTTTTTTGTGTGTGTGTGGATAAAAAAGTACATTACTTTCCAATAGCAAATAATAGTACACCTGGGTCTCTTTTTACGCAGACTTATTTAACACGATTTTGAAGTTACGCGATTCATGTTTCACCGAAAGTCGATTTCCGATAATGCGCTATTACTTTAAATAATAATTTCACGAACTTATGTTATATTGAAAGTAATAGCACATTATTGGAATTCGACTTTCATCTTAGTAATTTCAATATTTTCAGTGCTTTATAATAGTAAGATTTTATGCAATAATGAAATTAAAAGCATGATTTCCATATTTTATGTATACACATATTAAATTTTACAAGATTATAATGTAAATTTGTTCAAACATTGTGCGTGTTAATTTTGCATTTTAAATCACATTCTGTTTTTGCTTTTAAAAAAGAACATAATCAATTATTATTTTCTTATTAATGACACTAATCATTAACGTGCTCTTAAATTCCAACGAGAGCTAAATGGTTGTATGTTTGGATATCGCGAGCTTCGTAAACAATTAATAAAATCGTCTCAAAGATTAATTACTAATTACGTTGTCACCAGAAAATCATAATAATTAAAACGTATATAAAAAAATGTAAATTACTGTGCTGTAAATTATGCATAAAAATGTATTATTATAGTTTAAAAAAGTTTGGCTTGTATCAATTTTTTTCAAATTTCAAATTTTTTATTAGTCATATTTTACTTCCTTATTTTTTTTTTGCGCGAATTTTAACGTAATTTTACGTTGGTGCTTTGCTTTTACGCGACTTTTGAAAAATCACAGACCGCATCCCCCCTTTTTCAATGTAAGTTACGTCTATTTTTGCACAATTTAGTTTGCACGTGTTTTCTGAGGAACCTATCGCGTAAAATGAGACCCAGGTGTATATTGGAGACTTTTTTGGACAGTAATTCCAACAAAATTTTACAATGAATGCCGACTTTGACCTTTTTTGGACAGTAATTAATTTGGATAGTAATTAATCATAGACGGGCTTCTTTTTTTCTTACTTTGCGTATCTGAAAGTTACGGTACTTTTTAAATATAAAATTAAATTACATTTTACCCCCTTTTTTTTGGACAGTAATTAATAAGATAACGTGTTTTAGTGGAGGGTAAAAATTAAATTATATTGCATCTTTTTTAGTGTATGTATATATAAAATTACATTACTTTTTTAATAACAAATAATAGTAAATATAGCGGAGACTTATTTGGACACTAATTAATCAGAGATGGGCTTGTTTTTTTTTTTTTTGTTTTTACATATTGGAAAAGGGTACTTTAACCCGACCTGCTATGTGGCCGCTAGAGGCGCTGTTTCTGTGTTAGCATGCAGAACATACAGGGTAGGGGCCTCAAAAGCATACAATGCTTTTTCCTGCCACTAGGTGGAGCTGTTCACCATGCGTACGCACAGGAACCTTCCACAAGCTAGCTGGCAGCTTACATCATCTGCTAGCAAGAACCTAGGTGGCGCTGATTGCCGTAAACACATCTATCTTATGTGTCATCTGCTATCAGAAACTACCAAGATTCTAGCCCACTATGTGGCGCTGTTTCTCCACGTCTATACACGGAAAAACAGCAACCTCTAAATGCATTCATGCTAGTGTTTATGAACATAGTACTTAAAACTTTCATGGCCTATAATATACAGGGGTGAATAATTTATAAGTCATAACTATTTAAATATACGGTCAAACGTAATAGTTTTACATTCTATTTCACCATTTCATGAATCGATGTATTTTTAAATTATGACTTTGTAAAAAGCGATCTGTTTTTTTAATTATTTACTCTAAAAGTGGTTTTTTTTTTGTAAATAAAACAAAACGTAATTTTTACGACAATCTAAAAATCGGTCTGTGTTTTTTTTTTTTTTAAAAAAAAGCTAATTTTTTTTTCCTACGGCAGTATTTCTTTCAAAACTGTATTATTTTAAAAGATTATTGTTTGTAAAACTTTTTTTTTTACACTTTCAATTAATATTTTCAATAAATTTTAAAGTAATACAAATTATATTTCGGTTTATAGATTACTATTTCGAAAAATAAAGTGTTATTTGCATGCTGGGTATACCACGTGCTTGTTACTCGCAAGCAATAATTCGAAGATCTGTTTATCAAAACTTCCTTTCACAATAATATTCAAGGCATAAATATTAATTGAAATTGTATTTAAAATTTTAGAATCATTTTAATAACTAAAAATGTCATATACTCACAAGGAAATTTCAAAATAATAGGTTTAATAAGTACCGTATGAGAAAAGTAAGATATTATACAGAGTCAGAAAAAAAAAGATTTAGAGCAAAATATATATACATTTAATATCTTTATTGATGGTTGGAATTTAAAAAGTTTCTTTCAAAACTGATGCTCGTGTTAGGCTTGTATACTGTTAAAATTAAAACTATTAGTCCTCATAAATAATTTGGAAGACATTGCCTGTCAAAATTGGATGATCATTGAAAATTATATATGATCTTAATAGCCTAAAATTCAGAAGCCTGATAGTACTGTCTTTGCCAGTGCACTGTTTCTTTCTTTCATTATTGATACATAAGTAAGAACAGGTAAAACACATTTATTAAAAATCTTCCTTTACAGACACATAGGTATATTTCCTTTTAGTATCAAGTTATTTCTACCAAAAGCACTCCAACCAAGTTTAATTCTATGATTAATTTCATCCATTATGTTTCCATCTGTATTAATAATCTGACCAAGGTGTTTGTAACTGTTAACTTCTTCTAACTCATCATAATCAATCTTTATTTTCATATTTTGAGAAAATCCATTAAACATTACTTTAGTCTTTTTAACATTTATCTTTAGTCCTACTTTCATCTGATAACTCCTGCAACATTTCCTGCAGCTCTGAAGCATAAGTTGCAAAAACAACTACATCATCTGCAAAATCTAAATGACTTAAATAATCTCCATTTACTTTCACTCCTTTAGCTTCCCATTTTAATCCACAAAATATTTCTTGCAGCACTGCTGTAAAAAGTTTTGGAGATATGGAGTCACCCTGTCTTACACTCTTCTCAATGTTGACTTTCCCAGTATCATTATCTAATCTAATTGTTGCTGTTGCATTTTTATAAATATTCTTTAAAATTTGACAATATCTTGGGTCTATACCTTGATGATCCAATGCTTTAATCACTGAAGAAAAGTTTATAGATTCAAATGCCTTTTCATAATCTACAAATCCAAAACATAATGGCAACTCATATTCATTTGTCCTTTCTATAACTTCTCTCAATACCTGGATATGATCTCCTGTACTAAAACCACTTTTAAATCCAGCTTGTTCTCTTGGTTGGGGGAAATCCAATGTTCTCTGTAGATGAGTTGTAACTATCTTGGTAAAAATTTTGTATGTAACTGATAAAAGGCTGATAGGTCTGTAATTTCTAATATCCTCTTTATCACCTTTTTTAAATATTAATATTAATACTGCATTCTTCCAATCATCTGGTACATCTTTATCATTTAGACATTTGGTATATAACATTGCTAAAAAAAATTCTATTTTTTCCCCTGCTTCTTTTAATATATCAATTATAATTCTACTATTACCTGGAATCTGGAATCTTTTCTTTCTTCATATATTTAATTGCATGTCTCACTTCTTCATTTAAAATTCTGGGTAATTCAGAAGATGTCATAGATATAGGAGGTATTTGTTCTTTATTACTATATAATTCTTTATAAAAGTCTTCTATCCATTTCATGATGTCATCTCTCTTTTTAGTAATAATTCCAGCTTTTTTTTTATTGCAGATATGAATTTCCTACCAATACCAAAATGTTGTTTTACACTTTTGAGACTTTCATTCCCTTCTGCTGCTTTCCTTGCTAGTTCACAGTTATACTTTCTTATATCATTTTCAAATCTTTTCTGCATCATTTTACAAAATTTGAGATATTCAATTCTTTTTAATGCATCATTTTTGTATATCTTCATATTCCTTCTTTTCTTCATAAATTCTCTAGTCTCAGTAGAAATTTTATTGATCAAGTGCTGTTGCAGTTTTTAAAAGTGTATCAGTTGTTTTCATATTAATTTCATTCAAATCTGAATCATGTTCAAAATCTACTAATACTTGAAACCTATTTGTAAGTTCTATTTTAAATTCATTAGAATGTTTCTGAAAATTAGGAATATCAACTGTAAATATTGTTTTTCTTAATAATTTTTGTCTCTCTAGTTTTGCATTAACATGTATTTCACATCTTACTAACCGATGATCACTTCCTCTGTTAAATTTATTAAGAACATTACAATCTTGAAATATGTATTTTCTGTTAGTCAAAATATAATCCAATTCTGCTGTACTTTCATTTGGATGCTTCCATGTCCATTTCCTTTTAACATTTTTCTCAAAATAATTCATAATATAAAGTTTTCCTTTTCCTGCAAACTCCACAAGTCTCTGTCCTCTCTCATTTCTATTACCATAACCAAAATTACCACCAGCACTTTCATCTTTCATTTGTTTACCAATTCTAGCATTAAAGTCTCCCATAACAATTTTAAAATGTTGTTAACTCTGATCAAAAGCCTTTTGTGCATCCATATAAAAATCTTCTACTACTTCATCACTTTGAGAACTTGTTGGGGCATAAACCTGAATTATCTGCATTTGGTATCTGCTATTAAGTTGTATAACTAATCTTGCCACTCTGTCCGATACACCATCAATCTCCACAATGTTGTTCTTCCACTTTTTATTTATAATGAATACTACTCCACTTGTATTTCCAATATTTGTGCCTTTATAATAGAGTACATGTTCACTTTTTAAAACAATTGTCTCTTCACCTTTTCTTCTAACTTCACAAAGTCCAATAATATCCCATTTAATATAAGACAGTTTTTCTTCTAACTCTTGCAATCTTCCTTCACTTGAAAGTGATCTGCAGTTGTAAGTACCTAAATAAAAAAGGCATCATCAAATGGCAGCCTGTGTCCACAATCAGGGGATTCTGAGCAGCCTCTGCCTTCGGCCACCAACTGCTGCCTTGGTTGGTGACTTTACAGTCTCCTGGGAATAAGGGCCATGATTTATTTTTGTCTGTCATAATTGTATATATATTGGAAAAATATTTATCATTTACACAAGCATTCATTCTGCCTTATCAGGCAACTGAGAAGAAAGTCCATGGTGTTTTTGATCTTAAACTCAGAGGTAAAAATCCAATAACCTCATCGCGCTGGCTAATGCATGTTGGTGAGCAGCCCATCCATGTTTATATACTATATGAATAATCACATAGTAATAACAGCTGCAATGACAAGAACATATGGAGTGGACATTAAGAATTTGCCTTGCTCAGTTTCTTTAAGGCCTCCAAGAGGAATCAAAGGGTTTCCTTTCAATTAATAGGATGGCAAGAAATTTGTAACCTCCTGAGTGTAGACAATTTCTTGCATTAAATCAAATCTTAATGATTAATCAAAGTAAATTATAGTTTATTAGTTGATATTGTGAAATTGGTAAATATTTAAGTGTCTCTGTTGGGTGATATATATTAAAATTTGTCTATTTAGAAATTCATTTATAGATTCATTAAACCACCTAACTACTCACAAACATTATATTAGAAAATCTGTAGAGATTCTAACCAGTAAATAAATTCAAGTATATTTATTATCTCCTTTAAGTTTGCCACTGTTTTCTGTTTGATCACAACCTCATAAGTTAATAATTGTTGAAATCTACCGGAAAATGCTATAATACATCATAATGACAATTCTAGAGATATCATTCAGGTATAGATCCAAGATATTGTCATATTTTAAAGAATATTTATAAAAATGCAACAGCAACAATTAGATTAGATAATGATACTGGGAAAGTCAACATATTAAAGTAATTTCCTTGAATTATTAAATTGAAAACATTTTTATAAAGCATGTTTATATATATTATTTGAAGTATATTTCTAATATTTAATGTAATGGGTGCTTTATAATTAACAATTTTATAATTAATGAATATAAATAAATATAAGAAGTAATTTTCTTTTGAATGGTATGTTAAAGAATTATAATTTCTTTGTTCCTAATATGAAAGATACTTTCTATATCTTTTTTCGTATCATTAATTTGAATTATTTGAAAGTAAGACAAAAGAGTTACTAATGAATAATATTTTTACCTAATTTTTCATATTGTTAGGTTCAACTCTAAATTATCTTAAATATCATAAGAATTAAGAGGTTATTAAATGTTTAGGTATTTAGCTTTTATTGGTACATAATTAGATATGAATGAAATTAGAGTTTTATTTTGTATATTATTATCTTTAAAATGAATCACAAATTATGCTTCCCCCTTCCCTAATGCAATTTGAGGATGTTTGTAATTTTTATTTTTATGAGATTAGTCAAATAATTTAAATATTTAGGTTCAAGAATACAAAAATTGGATAGTTACAATAGTTGTAGGCTACATAATTGCCCAGTCACAAAATTAAGGTGTAGCTGCAGTACAAGTTATAAATGAAATTCTATGGAGAAGTCCAAAGATACTACTAAACCATTTTAATAGCACTTTATAGTAAAAACAATTACTGTGCGCATTGGATTTCTGACTTTCAATGCTCATATCTTAATTAAAAACAATTAGGGAACAAATAATTTTAAAAAATTTTCAGGAGAAAAAAAGAAAACAGACAAAGAAAATCTTTGACCATTGATCCTTTTTTATTAATCTGAGCTAGGATGAAATAGTGAATGCCCATGCCTTATTCACTCCAATTTTATTTAAGTATAAATTTGGTCACTTAACTACTGGAGGCATTCAATCAAGAGCATGATGTGCAGTGCTAAATATTCAAGAAATTAATGTTTGTGTGTGTGTTGGGGGAGGGAGAATCAATGGTCTGGCATTCGGTCAACTCAAATACAATTACTAGCTTTTTAATAACAGTGATTTTAATATACATCATTAGACCTGAAATTATCTTGACTGCTATAAAACAGACTTATCTTCTGATAGATTTTCATCTCACCCAAAGCAATGTCATTCTGATTGTAATGCTTTGCATAAGTCTCATTTACTAAGTCAAAGACTTATGATTTGGAGGTGAATAACACAGGTGATGAATGAACATATAAAAATTTTGCAGTTTTAATTTTAATAAAGAACAACTATTGATAAGCAAATATTCTATAAAAACAAAAATAAATGAATTTAGGAAAAGTTACCGATTTTAGCTTTTTCAGAATTTCAAAATATGATATACGTGTATAAACAACATCCCATTAATAGTTAAATCCCCCAGCCAGATAGTTGATTAATAAAACCTCAAAATATCTAGTCAACATACCATTGCAGTCAAATTCCTTACTACAATAGGTGTTTCAATTCAAATAAGTCTTTAGACTATTCTGGAGATACAAAAACAGTCCCAAGCATTATACATATTGACTTGAAAACAGGAAATGTTTATCTGAAAATTTGTGATGATAGGGATTTTACCTGTAATTATATATTGAACTATTTCCATCATCTGTTATTAATTATGAAATATTTTTAAAAGATATCAAACTTTATTTAAACTTTTAAATACATTCAACTGTTAGCAAAGCATACAGATTAATTTATTACAACATTTTGAGTGCTGTTTTTTTCTCATCTCTTCTTCAAATGTTGCTGGCCTTACCAGTGACAGTACTAGCATGGAAATTGAACCTTGGATTTTTAGTTTTGTGAATTTAAGGTAATGCTTGCTCTTACTAATTAGGCTATTCTGAAAAATCAAGTCACTAGAAATTTTATATATTTATCTATGAAGATTCTCTTGGTTTCTCCAGTTTTTTTAAGGGCAAGGTTAATGAGTAGTTTTGAAATATTATGAATTATTTACATTAGACTGATTTATGAAGTTATCTACTATAAATGTGAATGGTTTATACAAATTTTACTTTTTACTTTCTGCCCGTTATTTTTCTTGTCCAATGTATTTTAGGTGCATTTGGTTTTTCTTTTTAATCATTACTTTTTGCTCTTTTAATTATGTATTTTGAAATGAGTCAGATGATTTCAGCCATATATGTTCTTCCATATTCACATGGTATTTCATAGATGCAGTTTTTGTTTTTCAATATTTGCAGTTTGTGTTTTATAGAAGTTAGAATTTTTCATAGGGCACTTATGACTTTGGAAAGGAATCTTAATATACTGATCACAGATTTTCTTTAGTTTAGCTGCAATTACTAATATCTATGGATACGCTTTAATACCTATAATTGTTTTTTCTTATGGTGTTTCTTTTAGTTGGCTATTTCATAATGATAGCTGATGGATAAGTATTTTTCATGAGAGTTTATGCTATATGATTTTTCTTTTTCCAAGTTATTGGTTTCTGAATAAGAATTTTTATTCTGATTAGAGTGTGTGAGTTTTCTGTTGATTGTAATTTTGATTTTGCTATGAGGGAATCTTGTCAAAAGAAAATTAAGAACTGTAGTGTCTGTTCTTGTTTTAATTCTATTGTGAATTTAATTAAAAGAACATAATTATTGATAGTATCCAGAATGTTTGTAGTAATGCTTTACCATATGGTCATAGAAAAGCCAGACTTTAATTGTAGATAGAATTTTATTTATGGTTGTAGTTTCAAGTTCTTCCATGTAAATATTGCTGATCAGAGATAGCAATAAGGAATCAAAAAGCATCTTTTGATTTTGTTGGAAGAATTCTATAGTATATAATAATAGTATGCTGTGCAGAATGTTAAGTGTAATTAAACTATCAATTGGAAGAATTATTCTGGTTTGTACACTACTATTGTTATTTAATCTTTTTTTTACATTAGATAATGCTTCATCACAGAGTACTTTTGTGATTAAGTTTTTCACATCAAAATTTACCAATATGTCAGTTCTTTCACTTTTCATGTTGATTAATTCTACAATTTTCTTAGAATCTCTAACACAGAACTGTCTCTTGTATGCCAAAGGACTAAGAACATTAGAATTTTTGATATAGTGAGTTTTCAGAATTAACAATAGATCTTAATGGAACCTGGCCTTTATTGATTTTAGATGACCACAAAGATGTGGAATTTTTGCCAAAATATGTCAATCTAATTTTTTCTGAATCATTGAAATAGCTGTGATCAGGGATGCTTTCTGAATAATATTTACAGTTGTGATTCATAGCTAGTATGGGACTTTTAGTCTGTTGGGAGAAGCTCTTATTGTATCATAATTACTATTATCCATTTACAAATGTTACATTGCTCTTGTTAGCAGGAAGAATGCTTATAGATTTGTCTAGTTTAAGATTTAATAGATTTTTCTCTCAACATAAGTGATATTAGATTTGTATTGTTGGTGTCTCATTTTCCAGCATAATTTTGCTTTCTCTTAACAAAGTCTCACTTGCAGTCTAAATAATTCTGTCTGGGAATGAATTAGAGGATTTAGTTATAAGCTTTTAGAAGCTGATTGGAAAACTCTTATGAAATCTTTATCAGTAAATTTATTTTTTAACAAAGATTATTGAAGTCAACATTGAGAAGGGTGTAAGACAAGGTGACTCCATATCTCCAAAACTTTTTACAGCAGTGCTGCAAGAAATATTTTGTGGATTAAAATGGGAAGCTAAAGGAGTGAAAGTAAATGGAGATTATTTAAGTCATTTAGATTTTGCAGATGATGTAGTTGTTTTTGCAACTTATGCTTCAGAGCTGCAGGAAATGTTGCAGGAGTTATCAGATGAAAGTAGGACTAAAGATAAATGTTAAAAAGACTAAAGTAATGTTTAATGGATTTGCTCAAAATATGAAAATAAAGATTGATTATGATGAGTTAGAAGAAGTTAACAGTTACAAACACCTTGGTCAGATTATTAATACAGATGGAAACATAATGGATGAAATTAATCATAGAATTAAACTTGGTTGGAGTGCTTTTGGTAGAAATAACTTGATACTAAAAGGAAATATACCTATGTGTCTGTAAAGGAAGATTTTTAATAAATGTGTTTTACCTGTTCTTACTTATGTATCAATAATGAAAGAAAGAAACAGTGCACTGGCAAAGACAGTACTATCAGGCTTCTGAATTTTAGGCTATTAAGATCATATATAATTTTCAATGATCATCCAATTTTGACAGGCAATGTCTTCCAAATTATTTATGAGGAGTAATAGTTTTAATTTTAACAGTATACAAGCCTAACACGAGTATCAGTTTTGAAAGAAACTTTTTAAATTCCAACCATCAATAAAGATATTAAATGTATATATATTTTGCTCTAAATCTTTTTTTTTTCTGACTCTGTATAATATCTTACTTTTCTCATACGGTACTTATTAAACCTATTATTTTGAAATTTCCTTGTGAGTATATGACATTTTTAGTTATTAAAATGATTCTAAAATTTTAAATACAATTTCAATTAATATTTATGCCTTGAATATTATTGTGAGAGGAAGTTTTGATAAACAGATCTTCGAATTATTGCTTGCGAGTAACAAGCACGTGGTATACCCAGCACGCAAATAACACTTTATTTTTCGAAATAGTAATCTATAAACCGAAATATAATTTGTATTACTTTAAAATGTATTGAAAATATTAATTGAAAGTGTAAAAAAAAAGTTTTACAAACAATAATCTTTTAAAATAATACAGTTTTGAAAGAAATACTGCCGTAGGAAAAAAAAAAGTAGCTTTTTAAAAAAAAAAAAAAAACACAGACCGATTTTTAGATTGTCGTAAAAATTACGTTTTGTTTTATTTACAAAAAAAAAAAAAAACCACTTTTAGAGTAAATAATTAAAAAAACAGATCGCTTTTTACAAAGTCATAATTTAAAAATACATCGATTCATGAAATGGTGAAATAGAATGTAAAACTATTACGTTTGACCGTATATTTAAATAGTTATGACTTATAAATTATTCACCCCTGTATATTATAGGCCATGAAAGTTTTAAGTACTATGTTCATAAATGCTAGCATGAATGCATTTAGAGGTTGCTGTTTTTCCATGTATAGATGTGGAGAAACAGCGCCGCGTAGTGGGCTAGAATCTTGGTAGTTTCTGATAGCAGATGACACATAAGCTAGATGTGTTTACGGCAATCAGTGCCACCTAGGTTCTTGCTAGCAGATGATGTAAGCTGCCAGCTAGCTTGTGGAAGGTTCCTGTGTGTACGCACGGTGAACAGTGCCACCTAGAGGCAGGAAAAAGCATATTCTGCTTTCGAGGCCCCTACCCTGTATGTTCTGTGTGCTAACACAGAAACAGCGCCTCTAGTGGCCACATAGCAGGTCGCGTTAAAGTACCTGGAAAAGTTATGGTAGTTTTTTAAGAAAAAATTAAATTACATTTTACCCTTTTTTGGACAGTAATTAATCAGACACTGCATTTTGGGGTGGGGGGAAGTAAATTCGATTGCAATTTACCAAATAAAGTTATTAATAATTATAACAAGCTATTTTATGAAAACTGACTCTGGTGTCTGGCAATTGGCAATTTTGAGACTTGGAAACAGCCATCTTTCCTGTCTCGGATAATTTCTCGCGATACGTTGCTTTCATTGTGATTTTAGAAATAGTGCTGTGCCCCACCCTAAAATCCAATTTGTGATGACACTGTTAAAAGTGTTGGAAGGTACCAGTAGGTCAGTTCACATGAAACAAAAAAAGATCGACCTGAAAAGTTAAATTATTTAGACCCGATGCAGTTAACACACCATCACACAATACTGTAGCAAAAATATACAACCCAGCATTACGATAAAGTGCTTAATCCAACCAACTATGGCAGCCAATGAAGGCATTTTTCTGTGCTTTTAGCATCGAAAAAAGCCATCAGTGGTAGCTGGCAGCCGTGGAAACAGCATATTTCTAGCAATTTAGCTAGAAATAGCGCCATCAAGCAGCTGACATGATAGATCAGATCATTGTATGTACCTAATTTTTAGTTAGTTACGTTGTTAATTTTGAATGTTAGATTTTATTATTTAGTTTTAGAATAGTGTATAAATTACCTTGCCATTATGCGAATTAAGGCCAGGAAGAATATTTTTTTAAAAATAAATTTGATGGGAAATCTTAATCCTGATCTTGTAATTATTGCTTTATAAGTTACGATGTGCTTGGCGCAGAATCAGTGAGTCTAACGACTTTGGTGCCCTCTTTTATAAATTAAAAACATTCAACTAGCAATTGAAATCTTAATAATTCTTAGGTCGAGTTAATCAGGAAATATAGCTATGTTTTTAGAAATATGAACAAAATATTTTTCTTCTTCATAGCTTGATTAACTTACGCATTCTAGTGCGTAATTTAAGGCCTATCAAAATGTGAAAAATGTTACAATATATATGTATTAATAATATGCTAAATAAATTGCTTATTTATTAATTAACACTTCTTAAATTTAAGCTTTATTTTTTTAATTGGTTTTTTTTTTATATATGTATTTTGAATTTAAAGTAACAAATTGATTTTTTGCCCATATAATTACTTATTTTTTATGTGAGATCTTACTTTATGAGGCATTTTGGGAGATCAATTGTCATTGCCAACCAGGATAAAGATGTATATATTTAATAATATACATAATTTCTAATGCTATATATAGAAATTGCTAAAAAATATTTTTTACAACATATTAAATTCTACTTGCATAACTTTATATTTAGTTATTTCCAACTATAGATTATTTTAGCCAAAGGATTTGGGTAAACTTTTGAATATTAAATGGGTCATTGCCAGGTTTTGTGAAGTTAGAAAGAACAACAATAACTAAAAAAAAAAAAAAAATGCTACAAAAATATTTTGGAAACACAAATGGAATAGAAATCTTAAATAAAAGTAGAAGGACTGTGGATATTGATGGTAATTCAAAATGATGAGATTAGTTATTTAACTTAATGAAAGATATGAAATGCAGATTATTTACATTTAGCCAGAATTAAGAAGTAATGGATTTTTGTATATATATAAAATATGGAATGCTTTTGATTGGACCAAGCAACCTAGTCAAGGGAAAATTTAATGTTTGTATTGGAAAACAATTGAAAGATGAAAATGCTATGGGTAAATTTGGATTATGGAGAAAGAAATGAGAAATAAAATAGACTTGTGGAATAAGAAAATCTATATATTATGAATTCATATTTAAAAAAATCCAATGCAGAAATGGGCACAAACCATCCAAATGAAAGTAGATCAAAATTTGACTATATTTTGATTAACAGAAAATATGTATTTCAAGATGCTGATCCACCAGTTTACATAACAGTTGAAATATTAAGTTATCAGGAAATGCAGGCCATAATTATAAGAAAAAATAAATTTAAAACAGAAGTGATAATTGATTTTTGGTATGAAAGATATATATAAGTGCAAATATAGAAAGACAAAAGTTATTAAAAAAGGTTTCTTCAGAAATATTCCTGTGAATTTAAGTTAGAACTTGAAAATCATTTAAAAATATTTAATGACGTCTTATGTTGTTTTACAGATGAATGAATTCAGTAAGAAAATAACTGATACTTTGCTAAGGTCTGCTATTGTGTTAGGTGATACAAATTTACCAGTTAATTTTCAACTGACATAAAATTGTATAAGAAAAAAGGAATAAGAGAATGTTTAAGAATGGTCTATTTAGAAGAATTAAATAACTGTTATTTTATAAAATATGAAAAAGGTAGTGATGATAAAACAATATATATAATCTTGAATAGTCAAAGGAAATTATAGGCAAGAATAAAAAGTCTCAACTATAATATAACATTTTGGTATTGGAAGTAAAGTTGTTTTAATAATGATAATTAAAATGACACTGGTGTAATATCTTCAGTATTACTAAATATTTTCAATAAAGAAATGATGTATGAAATTACATTTATAAATGATGGAACTATTATTAGTATCTTTAAAAAAAGTGGATGGAATATGAACATTTTTGGCAAAATTATATCCATATATCATATGACTAAATGATAAAAATTTATCAAATGATTAATCTTATCATTCTTTTTTTAGTTCTTTACAAGATCTTTTATTAAGATTATTACAATTTGTTTACAAAAAAAAATAACTTTGAATGAGCAAAGCTTTTAGACTGACTTGGGAACCTCAATCTGGCCACCAGTATTTGCCAGAACATATAAAATGGACCTGTATAAAACTTCTATTTAAACATACATGTATACAAATATTGAATTAAGAGTTAGGAAAATAAAATATTTATTTTCTCAATTACCTCTTTTTCCCTCTCCAACCTTTATAATAGTTCTAGTTCATTCTATCAGAGATGTGATATTTCAACAAATTATCTAAATTGTGTAGTCTATCTGACTAGATTTAATCTATGCTGTGGGCATTTTGCTTGTTTTATAGTAATTTTCGCAGATGAACATACAACTAGCAAAAATATTATTTTGCATTTAATTTTTTTTATTAGAGTGCCTACAAGGTGTAAGATAAGAAAAAATGATATAGAAAATCACACATTTCAAAAGAAATGAAACAATATATATATATTTATAGAAATAAATAAATCAATGTGCCTGTTTTGTCTTTAAAGTATTTCAGTTAATAAAGATTAGATTATTAAGTAACACTATTTATTAAAACATTCTGATGGCAACATAATTATTGGAAAAGAAAGAAATATTAAAATAGAAAACATGAAAAGAAAATTCATCAACTAGCATCCATGTTTTATAAAAAGTAGAATCAAGTCAGAAAATTCTTTGAAAGCAAGTTATTTAAAAAAAATTCAAAGCTTTTCTGAAGGGGAATTTATAAAAGAGTGCATCCTAGCTGCTATAGAATAAACCTATCCAAAATATAAGAAATTTAAGGAATATCAATATATTGTGAAGATGGGTTCAAGGCAAATTGGAAAAATCGGCATTAAATGTGGAACATCTATTAATAATAATGATGTTATGGGTTGAGTTGTGCATAAATATACAGCTAAAGAGAAGTTTATTCTTTCGAGTTGAAATCTCAAAATAATGCTGAGCACTTTTGAGAGTTACAGTACACTCATAATCATAACTGGGGTAACTATTTTTAATTCATACAAAAAATATGCCTCTGTTTAAAAAGTGAAAGTTGAAATTGGCCTTCCATTTGAAAAGATTGCACATTCTTAATAATTAGAGATAAATTAATTTAATTTTTGATGAAAATGTAGTAGTCTAATTTTAAGTTAATTTTATATGTTCTATGGATATTATACATATCCAATGGCCCTTGGCAGAAAAAAGGTTCCCCACCTCTGCTTTAGACCTCAAGATATAGATTTAGGATTTTGTCTTTCTGAGAATATGTATTAAAATGCAAAAGCAATACTTAGATCACATGGAGACTCTAAGAAGATTAATATTGATAACAGGTTACAATAGGTTGATTCATATTTCCAAAACATTTTATAGCAATTTCACAAGAAATGTTTTGCTGATTAGAATAATACATTAAAGAATTAAAAATAACACAATTATTTAAATCATATAGATTTTGCAGATGATATAATTATTTTGCATATAACATTTTTAGAGCTTCCGGAAAATTAATGTTAAAAAGAATAATGTAATGTTTAGTAGTCTTGGTCAGATAATTGATGCAAATCGAAATAATGGTTGAAATTAATAACGAAATTATGTTTGGGTGGAGTGATTTTGGTAGAAATGACTATATACTAAAAGCAAATGTATATATCTGGTTGAGAAAGATTTTTAATATACCTTTATTCTTAAAGAGATCTAAAATCTGGATGCTTAACAGAAGAGATACCAGACTTTACAATAAAGTATGTAAAAATAATATGTTGGGACTAATAAGAATTGAAAATGAATTAGTGGAAATAGAGCTAGTCTGGGGATATTGCTAAAAAATATTACAATAGATGGATACCAAGGAGAAATCTAAGAAGACAATATATGAGTTGATTAGATGGAATCAGACAGTTTGCTAGAATATGAAAAACTAAAGCTATATATCATTGAATTGAAATTATTTTGAATTGACTTTCATCCTGTAGTAGATTGATAGTGGTGAAAAGTGATGATGATGTTGGTTACTGTTAGAAGCATATACAAAAATGTATATGAAAAAAGATAATCATCGCCACCCATAAGTAATTATTTATTTATCTTTATCTGCATTTGCTTTCGATATTTATTTCTGATAATTCTAAAAATTAGTTGAGTTATTTATATACAGATGGCAGCATGCTTTCCAAAATCATTGACAAATACATCACATCACGACAAATTGTATATAGCCAATAAAAGTTTGCATAAAATATTAACTGACATTAAAAATTATATACATATATTAAGTATAAATAGCAAGAGAGTGCAGTAGAGCTAACAAATATATTTTTATCTTTTTTAACGTACCATTTATTTTTGTTAATGACAGTTCCTATCCATTTACACAAACTTTTTTCCTCAATAAAATTTTAAAATTTGCCTTAATGGACGTCCGTTTTTATGCAAAAGTGTTTGTGTTGTATGTGTAAAGATTTAATACATTTCTGTAATTGATGTTTTCTGTTTAATTTTTTTTTTTTTTTGTGAAGAGTGGAATCAACAAAAAATTGTATTAATAATGGAAAATAATATTTGAAGGATATGCGAACACATTTTAACTATACTATGTACATAAAAAAAAAAGCATTATTTTACAATCACTCATATTTTCTGTACAGTATGTATTATAGCTTATATATAAGATGTTCATAAATTATTAATTTAGTCACCATTACAAGAACTATCTGAGAATGGATGATTTGCAATAGCTAACACAACTCTATAATTTTATTATTTCCAGGAAACTCTCATTTCTCCACCCCCAAACAATGGAAGACAATCTGATAGCAGTGATTTATTAAAGTTTATGATGCAGCTTTAACATAGATACTAAATAAAGTGAACTACCATCACTAGTCACAGTCATACTTTATTGCTTAGTGACTTTACCTATTTTTAAAAAGGCAGCAAAATAGAAACAAACTATTAATCATTGGACTTGAAAATTATCAGAAAACTTCATCACATGTGGGATACATGAAAAAGGAGTTTTGTGGGATATTTTCCGAATTTTTTATTTTTATAATACATAAAAGACAATATATGCAAAGAAAATTTATGGAATTAGATGCTGATTTGATTATAGCTTCACTATGCAATATCCTTATATTTAAAATAAGTTCATTTATCATTTCATGTTAATGCCACTAATGTAATTTATTCAGAAATTATTGAATTCTGGCTTAGTGAAATACTAGTTGAACTATAATGAAGTTACATTTTAGATGATTTAAATGCTGCAAATTTTTAAAAAGTAATTTTCATACTAACAAAATAATTAAAGCTTATTATGTAATCAATAATTATGAATATCATGTATATAAATATGCTCTACTATTTTGTCTTTGCATGTATATAACTAAACTTTGACATTTCGGGCTCTGGAGTCATGTGAGCTTTTGACTAATAAAGCATAAAAATGTATAAATAAAACTTTTTTAATTCATATTGGGTTAACTTGAATCTTGGTTTAATTTTTTGAGATACTTTGATCTGGAGAGTGAATTATTTAATATGCTGAAAGTTTATATATATATAAAACTATGTGCACATAAGAGTCATGTTTGTGTGGGCTGTAATGGATAACATTAAAGTAAAAACAACATAAATAAATATGAAATTGATTTTCAGTAATGTTTCTATTAATTGCTAAAGTGAATGTGTATGTTTTAGTATAAAAATATATTTGCTTAACTCTGGATTTTCTATCCTCGGTGAATCCAGAACTTAGGCTAATTAACACTCTGAAACTTATTTATTTTATAAATGTTATTTATTCAATTCTGAAAGGGTGACTTATTATTTATTTTCTATATAACTGCTAGTCTTTTTTTTTAATTTACTCTTAAAATATCAAATACAGTACTTAAATATTCCAGTTATTATAAAATCAATGAAGGTGGGGTTGATTTATTTTAAATAGCAGAAAAAGAGGGGGTCAAATCTTAACGTATATTTTATTAAATGAAATCCAAATCTCTATATATATATTCTAGTGGCATAGCATCTTATTTATATAAATTATGGCATTCAAACTAGGATCATTTATTTTCAAAGCAGTAAATCTTATTCAATGCCATTAATAACATTTACCCGTCCTGCGTTACTGGCATTTGGCCTTATCTTTGTGATTATATATATGTGCTTCTTAATCTGGGGGTTACGACAACTTCAAAACCATAATTTCTTCTCAAGCCTTGTCCTGAGGATAGTTAGTCTTCCCAGGACCATTTATTTCATATAAAAAGGCCTCTGGTGGTGATTCTGTAAGTCTGGCACATGCTATGCCTATCCACTTTCTTCATATACAAGGCCTGCACGTTGGTAACGTCCACAGCATGTCATATTCACTTTTCTCTAAGCACTGCCCAAGAAGGGGGGCTTAGACTTCATTCTCATCCAGAAGCATGACCGTTTTCTCTTAGTTATTTTTTGGCTATTATGTCAGTACCGCCCAAACTTCGTATTATTATTATTTCTTTTGCTTATGACCTAATTTTAGTGCTGTAATAATATTAAAATTGCGCTCTACTCAAAATATATATATAAATGCCAACTATTACTAGTTTTATTAATTAAATTTATTTCAATCTTATATAATCCCACTGTATTTAAGAGTATCTATATGTCTCGGGGGGAAAATAAAGCATTCTTCTTACCAGCACTAATGAAGAGAATTTTCATTAAATATTTTGTCATATAATCAAATGTAATTTTCAAATGTGTTTTACTTATTTTCATGACCGTAATGGCGTGAAAATAGTTTTCTTATATATATAATGAATCTCGGAACGCTCCCCGAAATCATATGTTAGTCACCACGTTTCAGAACCGTATATAAAGCTTTAATGGCGATATTATGAAATTCTTTCTAATATTTGATTGGCATCTTAATATTGGACCCACCAAAGATGTGTGTTGATTTATAAAATATTATTTAGCTAATAAAAGAGCATGAGAAATAATAGCGTGAATGACATTATGTAATTATCTATTGTTTGATAGACCACTTGCTCATTCACGCACATATTAATGTATGCAATTAATTTATAAATGTATGTATAATAATTTGTCATTATATTATACTATATATTTTATTGTCTAACTTATTTGAGTAGTTCGAATTCCTTTTTCTCCACTTCCAAATGTACAGCCAATATGCATATATATTTTAGTTTAGTCATAGTTAATAGATGTCTCATTGTCTTTTCCACTTTGCTAGTGGGCCGGATTAAAATTAATTCTCATGTGCCATCACTATTATGTTATTCATTAGGTGTTTGATCTGAGACTTAGAGAGTGGGTTCGAATCCAGGCTGGTCCTTGACCTAAATCTCGGGCTTGACTGGGTTTGAAGTAGTTTGTGAGTTCCAGCTCATGTTAGATGGATCAAACATGTTTTGACCGGTACAATGTCCAACCATCTATAAATATCTATATATAGATGAAATTGACTATAGGATCGTATGTTTATATCAACAGTGAAATCTGAATAAGTTTTTTTTTCTTCTCTCTTTTGTTTAAGAAACTCATAATTCTCTTGCTTTAAGATTATCGTTTTATTTCTTTCACTTATATGGAATGTGCTTACATTCATACACCCAATAAATATTGTTGCTATATGATAAGAGATTTTGAAGTACATGTCATTAAAATGTCTTTTTTTTAAAGAAATTATGAGAAAGTTGAAATTAAACTTTGGAATTAAATTTATTTTGTTTTACAGAAGTTACCAGCAGTCTTTAGTCTTATTTATAACATGGATCTTTGGAGATTGATCTGGTCAGGTATTAAAAAATATAAATAGAAAACTTAAAAAAAATACTCAATGTATTTAGAACATTTGAGAATATATAAGTAAAAAATGCATTTTGACTAAAAAAATGTATAAAATAAAGCCTTTTTTTAAAAAAAAAATCTTTATTGATATGATATAGTGCAGCATCTAGTAAATGCTATGTTACTATATTGAATACATTTTTATAAAATAAAAATTATATACGTATTATCTTATCACTCAAGCTTGACAGCCATTTTTTTTAATTATACATTTTCAGGGGCATACAAGTATTTGATTATGGTTTTATTTCCAATTCTATTTTATTGAATATATGTAAATTATTAAGTTTAAAAAATATTAATAAACTGATTAAAAATTTCTATTATCGTGATTTTTTTTGTTTAGTGTAAGATTGATGTTGTTCTTTTATGTTCAGTGTTGTTTTTTTCATTACCATTTTTGAAACATGATTAAAATTTGAGATTTTTCATTAACAGACCATGCATTGGAGTATTTCCAAAGGTATGGGATCCTGTCCTTCTGAAAACTGTGTTAAATAATCCTCTTTTAAAAAACATGTATTTTGTTTATTACAATTTAAATTATTAAATTTTTTTTAATTACAATGAATTGACTTACTTTTGTGTAATTTCTTGTAATTTTATTATAATAATAACAGAAAAAAAGATAAATATTAATTAAGACAGCTTCTTGTCAGGCATTTTATCTTCACTATTTATTGGAGATCCCTGAAAGTATATATAATTTTAAAAAAAAATTGCTGCCAGTGACAGGATAATACATTTGTATTGGATATCAGTTGAAATACAATGTTTTCACTAGTAGAATTTGAAATACTAATATCAGTTTTATCATAATGTTTTAACAGAATGACTACATAAATATTTATGTAATATTTACTGAGGCTATAACCTCAATAATATGCGTATAAAATACGATAGTAGGGACCTCTACAGGTGTTTTAACCACAAACTTATGCTATGGAAGAAAAGAGGGGAACCCTTCTTTACTTCAACCTACTTTCTATTTAAATAGGTGAAGCTGAAGCAGTTAGATCTGCGAGCGTGAAGCTATTCAATACTTCACTGATTAAGTCCACATTTCTTATTACACATTAATACTCGCGAAATCTTTCGATTTACGAGTCAATGGAAAGATTTTATAGTTAGAAATCTATTACAGTAATTTAAAGTTGTAATTATAAATTTATTAAATGCACATTGATTACGTAAGTAATATTTACTGAGGCTATAACCTCGATAATATGCGTATAAAATACAATAGTAGGGACCTCTACAGGTGTTTTAACCACGAGCTTATGCTATAGAAGAAAAGAGGGGAACCCTTCTTTACTTCAACCTACTTTCTATTTAAATAGGTGAAGCTGAAGCGGTTAGATCTGCGAGTGTGAAGCTATTCAATACTTCACTGATTAAGTCCACATTTCTTATTACACATTAATACTCACGAAATCTTTCAATTTACAACGAGTCAATGGAAAGATTTTATAGTTAGAAATCTTTTCTTCCATAGCGTAAGCTTGTGGTTAAAACACCTGTAGAGGTCCCTACTATCGTATTTTATACGCATATTATCGATGTTAGAGCCTCAGTAAATATTACTTACATAATCAATGTGCATTTAATAAATTTATAATTACAACTTTAAATTACTGTAATAGATTTGTAACTATAAAATCTTTCCATTGACTCATTGTAAATCGAAAGATTTTGCGAGTATTAATGTGTAATAAGAAATGTGGACTTAATCAGTGAAGTATTGAATAGCTTCACGCTCGCAGATCTAACCGCTTCAGCTTCACCTATTTAAATAGAAAGTAGGTTGAAGTAAAGAAGGGTTCCCCTCTTTTCTTCCATAGCATAAGCTTGTGGTTAAAACACCGGTAGAGGTCCCTACTATCGTATTTTATACGCATATTATCGAGATTATAGCCTCAGTAAATATTACTTATGTAATCAATGTGCGTTTAATAAATTTATAATTATAAATATTTATATAAAATACATATAGATGGATTAGTGTGTATATGTGTATTAATGCTAATGCACAGATTTGTTTTTATATTAAACATATATTATATATATGCACATATTTAGAGAACCTCATGAGATTTGTTAATTATTAAATACAGTTTTTATATTTTCCTCCTATAACGATTTCATCTGGATTCAAATCATGCTGAACATATGTGGATAGTACCAAACTTTGTAATGTCTTAAGCACAAACATATAGTATAAAGATTTTTAGCATGTATATGCAACATATACTTACCTATAATAGAATTTACTTTTAAGAATTATATATGTTGTCAATAAAAAATAATTAAAATAACAGTATGACAAATTATAATAAATTGAGAGAGCATATTCACATTTATACTGGATATATACACACTGGTTTAAATTCATCTGATAGGAATACATTTGTGTGACTATTATAAAAAAAAAGAAATAAATAAAACGTATATTCTATTCTCTGCTTCATTCTTCTTATGAAATCTAAAGACAC
This sequence comes from Epiperipatus broadwayi, assembly GCA_028023455.1. Taxonomy (NCBI): domain Eukaryota; kingdom Metazoa; phylum Onychophora; class Udeonychophora; order Euonychophora; family Peripatidae; genus Epiperipatus; species Epiperipatus broadwayi. Next base: position 7,898,564 of record JAQFVV010012428.1, on the reverse strand, counting down.
AATAATTAAGTAATTATAAATCTATAAATTTAATATCACTTATAGTCACATGATCACCATCTCTTATACTAGCACATAATTGTTATTCAACGAGGCAAAACTCTCCATACAGTAGTGCCACCCTGTGCTAACCAAAGTAATCAATGGATGCCAGAAAGCTTGTGCATAAAATCTCTAAGATCTAGGTGCAGTGCTCTCAGATCCAAGGCTCATCACTGATGAAGGCCACAAGCCAGAAACTAGTCTGGGGATATTGCATGAGTAGGCACTAGATAGAGATTTTATGCACAAGCCTTCTGGCATCCATTGATTACTGTGGTTGACACAGGGTGGCACTACTCAATGGAGAATTTTGCCTTGTTGAATCACTTATAATTAGTTGCTTGATCACTTTTACATTATGAATTAGAATGTTACAATTTGGTTAATGCGAGTAGCAATTTTGCCAAACCTTGTGTTTTTAAATTTTTACCAATTTCTGAAATATATTCAACCATTAGTTATGTAAAATGGCTTGATGTTACTTTCTAATGCATAATTTTAGTTGTTGTGTGTGTGGCTTTTTTTTTTTTTTACAGTTTAGTGATTGCTGATTTGTTCTTATTTAAATAGCCAGCTAATTTCAGCAAAAATAAAAAAAAATCAATGATATTTATTTTCTCACATAAAAGAAGAACTTCATAATTTTTTTTAAGCCTTGGAAGATTTTCTATATTGTTAATTTTGCTATTTAATGTCACTGTAACAAATTAAAAATTTTTAAAGTCCAACAGAGAAATGATTGAACGGCAGCTAAGAGGCTTAAAAGGATTTTGCAAGAAATGAAAATAGTTTCTACTGTACATATATATAATGCATAAACATATTTTTATAAATTTTAATTTATGTATTTCTAATTTTTAATTTTAATTATGGATAATAAAATTTATTATAAATTAACTCATCTAATATTCCCCCCCCCTCTTATATCATGGTTAAATGAGGTAGGGAAGGGGATAATATAATAAAAATAGTTTATAGTTTACTTATTTTCAGGTTATTTGAACTATTTTTTTTTTTACCAATAAATGATAATCTTGTAGAAATAATAAATAAATTATTGTATTTTGAAGTCAGGTAGCTGCAAGTTGCATATTTGTTTTATGTATATGCTTAATAAAATATTATGCTGATTTTTGGTCAAATTGTAAGATCAGTCTTATGATCATTCTTATTTTAAAAAAACTTTACATTTCTTCATTCTGTATTGACATTATTATATTTGAATAATTTATATTATGGAAATTAAAGACCAACTAATTGTTGAGAGATTTATGTATACATATTACATTTTATTCTGTTTTTAAAGTAATTCTTTTTAAATCTTTTGACAAAAAAGTTTTATGATCCAGTGATAACATATGATTTATTTAATAGTTGTTTACCATTATTTTCATTCTTTGCCTTAGTCTAGTATCTTCATAAAGTTGCATTGAACACACATGTACATTCACATCTTATTGGCACTTCTAGTCTTGTGAATAGAAGAGCCAGTAAGATGTGTGTATTATATACATTTGTTTTAATAAATCATACATACATGTATATGTTTCACACACATAATTTTTATATTTTCTGATTTAATCCAAAATCAATATTTGGAGGTTTATTTTCTTTATTATCCAGATTCTGCCGACATCTACAGGATTATTATCTACAAATTTATGGGCAGCTTGAGTGATTTTCTGAAAGAATTAAATGCTATTAAATTTATAGGTATTGGCCATTATGTAGGCTATATTGATTTCTTAATGACATTCAGGCAATTATAGATTAGATTTCATCAAGCCACTTCCCAATTAGAAAATCTTGATTCTTTTAGCCCTTGGCTAATGATTTCTAAAGATGAGTAGTGAAATTTATTTACATTATACTTGAGAAGTTTTTTAGATGTATTTTTATAATAAACTTTTCAAGTTTAAATGTATTTCTGAGTATAAAGTTAACTCAGTACTTCTAAAGTATTAAACTGAATTACAGTATTAAACTTGAATTAACTTTATGATTTTATTTAAATTATATAGATTCATGGTTTACATCTATATGCATATATATATATTTGGCAATTTTTTTCCCCCAATATTTTCAGTAAAAGTTCTTTCTTTCACCTTTATAAATATAAACAAGATGTATTAAATGAAGCTTTAAAACAATAATATCACATAGTTAGTTGCTCAGGAGGTCATATGATATTCAAATACCCAAATGATAAACTGAAATGATTATTAATATTATGCTTTATTCAAAATGTTTCTTTATGTTAGTAAGCGAATAACCAATGCAGTTAATCATTCAATATTAGCCAGTAAAGGAGCATCTGGCTATTCTGTGCATGAGGGTGAAACAAATATGGAAAATATTCAAACCTGAATTCAGTACTCAAACATTTAGCATGCATGATAAATAATGCATTTTTCTCTCTGTTCTACAATATGCCATTTTAAGATTATTTTATCTTATACTTTGGTTATCTGAGAATTGATCTAGGATCTTTTGCTTTTGAATCAGGTATTTGATTCTTTAAAATTATCAATATGTATTAAAGTTTCATCACGAAATTAATACTAATTTTTATTTTTATAAAGTTATTTAAAAGTTTTATATGTTATAGCGCACATACACAGCTATATTTTAAAATTATCTAATTTTACTTTTTAGTTTAAAAATAAGTTTCTATTGACACTTTTTTTTAAAAATCAAATTGTAAAAACATTCTAATTTGAAAAGTTTTAATCTTTTTGAAAGCTTTTAATTTTGGAAATTTTTAATTGCATTCCTGTTTCTTTTATTTTAATCGTAATCTAATTTTAATTGAATTTTAAAAAGAAAAGCAGAGACTTAATTTTTGCAGTTAGTTTTTTTAATTAATTTTGGATAAGATAGGAACCCTGGTCAGATTTTTAATTAAGATTAAGTCTGAGATAGAAATTTGCCCTGGGCAAAAACTTCTAATTAAAGATGACCTGGGAGATAAGAGTGCACATAAATAGCTCTGGGATTTTGGACTGATTATTATTGGCTATTCTTTTGTATTCTGCATGTTGAGTATTGATTTAGCTTTTAGTATGCTAATAGTGATACCTATTCAAATTGCTGTGCTGCCTGATTTTTAAAAGATTTCTGTTCTCATCTGGAGATCACTGTTGCTAATATTATCTTTTCCTGTCACGATTAGGAAATTCTGCTGAAATTATATTAGTCTTCCAATTTCTAAATAAGATTGTCTCTGTAGAATGCCAAAACTCCATGCTATGATGAATCTTATCTACAACATGTCATGCTAAACCAACCCAAAGATGACTCTGGATTCCAAGTTGTTCCTTCAATATCATGTAAAAGCCTGAATAAGAACTGATCCCTAGGATTGCCTCTAGCCTCCTGAACATATAAATGAAAACCAAAATCTTTTTAGGAACTTTCAAATGAAATAAAACATTTTCATTTTCTAACCAGGATTTAAATCTCTTATTAAAGTCTCAGCTTAATCTTAAAAGAAACCTCACTTTATAATACATTTTGCATATTTGATTTAAATATCTTTAAGCATTTATTATGTATTTTATTTATAGTGTGTGCTGGACTCAATTTGCGAGTTTCTATTTTTATATGCTTAGTCTTTTTTTATTATTATTCATATTACTAATCCTTGATAAATACTTGGGCAGATATTTGTAATTTTTTTAATCTCACCTGTGCCCTTTTCTTTATAATTAATTTGGATATGCTTTGTTTGTGATTTCTGCAGACCGTAAATCTTTTGGCTGGCAGTTTATCTGGTGTATTGTTCTGTTTTTTCTAAATTGGAGATATTGTTTTTTTTCTATTTAAGATTACGCATAATTGTAATCTTCTCTGTTTCTATTTTTTTTATTGTCTTATATTTGGGTCAACTGTGCAAGATCTTGAACATGGTTAATCATGAGCTGTTCTGCAGACTATGACATTTTTGGTTCTGATGTTTTATTCCAGGCTAAGGAAAGCTTGCCTGCACTGTTTCATTGTATTCCTTGCAAGACTGTTTCATTTTTGAAATCTCTAAATAGGCACACTGGAATTAGTTTTTATAAATTGCTAGCAGGAAGATAGTATAAATCCTTCTTTAAATCTTAGGTGAGAAAATGAACTTATCTGCCAGGGTGTTTAAAGTTTCAATACTCATGCACACTCTCTGATGAATGTGCTAGAAAAATCTAGAACAATCTTTCACACTTTGTTTGTCTGGGATTTATTATCGTAAATTTAATAAATTATGAAATTATTTAAAATTATTTTGGTTGATGTTTGTCTCTGTATTCTTTTCTCAGTTGTCTGAACAATCTTAAAGATCTTTTTCTCTCCCTGGGTCTGGCTGGTAGCATTCATCATCATCAACTTTTATCACCGTAAATTAAATTTTCTAGGTCATTAGTGACCTAGTGGCAAACTCTGGGATCAAAAGAAGATAGAAGTGACCAGTACAATATATATTAATATACATTCTAATAATGTCACAATATGAAATTTAAATCTAAAGATTTCATGGAAAATTTGAATATTGATTAGCAATTTACTAAAAAATATGTAACTGGACAGTAAAGACCACACCACATTCTTGTTGGCAATGAATGCCAACATTATGTAACTTTCATTATTGATGAGGGAGATGTATTATGCATCTGTGATGACTGGGGCCAATAATTTATATCTGAAAAATTATTTGATATAAATTTTTAAATTTAAAAAATAATCATTTTGTTTGATTGCAAACAATCTTCAATACATCTCAAATGATATTTTTTTTTTAAGAAAAAAAAGGGGGGGAGGGGGCAGATGAAAGATCATGCAATAGCATTCTTTCATTCAAACGTTTTTAGTGGGAAAATAATTTCTATATTTAATTTTTTTAAAAATTTTCCACTGAAAAAATAAGCACATCATGACTATTTTTTCTTTTGATTAACATTTTTTAAATAGACACAATTTCGTTAATGTATTATTTTTTTGTATGAGACTTCCTATTACAAGGATCATTTTAATTTTTACAACATTCATCAGTACTTTTTTTTCCAATTTACTTTTTCTGATTACTGTAATTTTTTTTTCTTTGTAAACTACTGTTACTGTAACTCTTTCTTAGGCATATTCCTATTTAATTACCTCTACAGGTTTGAACCAGGATTTTTTAGACATAAATTGGGTATGTGCATGACTAAGCTAGATTCTCATGACATTTATTTTATCCGTATCATCTAGATCAGAGTTTGGCAAACTTTTTGACAAGAAGAGCATTTTGTTACCCCTCCCCCCAAATCATAAAAGAGCTGCCAAGGAAAGAGGTGAAAAATAAATTCATGAAAAATATTAATTTGTGAATGGTTGTAGATATATTTGAACATTTATTTTAATAATAGAACATGATAAAATTGTATATATATTAGCCAAAATAAAAATTTGTAAGCAAAAACAAAAAAAATACTTTGACAGTTTGACTTATTCACAAACTTCTAATATTTAAACATTCATCATATACAATAATTATTATTCTATAATAAAACTGAATTCAAGAAATGTTGTAACATATATTTTTCCTCTCCTAAAGTCATCAAAATATTTTATAAATTACAAGATGAAACAAAAAATATGTTTATGTTTGTCATAACAAAAAGATCCATGAGATTTGGATCAAAGAGTTGCATTTGGCTCATGAGTTGCAGTTTGCCAACCCCTGACATAGATGATATGCTTTTATTCTACTATACAAAATTTTAGAATCGTTTATGAAATCATTTGAAGATGCTCCAATTAGAGAAGGAAAGAATTTGAGGTTAAAAAACCATCAAAACATCACATGATCAACATTTTATATGCTTACACAAGCTGTTAATGACAATAGCAAACTCCACCAAGTGCAAGACTTAGTAATCAATGGATGCCAGAAGGTTTGTGCATAAAATCCCTATCTAGTGCCTACTCATCCAATATTCCCAGATTAGTTTCTAGCTTGTGACTTTCATCAGTGAGAAGCCTTGGATTTATGAACACTGCACCTAGATCTTAGGATCTAATGCAACTATCCATCAGCTACCTTTTACCTATTTATCCCAAGGTGAAAACAATGTTTTCAATCCCAGCTCATTTGCTTGTATAGTCATATAGATCTCAATTCAGTTCAGCATTTATACATTGATGTTTTTGGTTTTTCAAAAATCAGTCACCATTATCTCATGGGCAGGATAGGTGTAAAATGATCAAAACATCATGTGATCACCATTTCTTATGCAATAATATTAAGCATAACATATATACATTCCTCTAGGCTCTACCATCATAAACAGGTTAATTCTAATTCTGACATCCAAATTTGCAGCCAACACATATCCCATATTACTCATCTATTCATAGGGGATTTTAATTCACATGAAAATTTTACCAATAAATGGTTCCAACTTCTTTCATTGTCCATGATGAGTGGAAAGGGATTTCTGACAGAAAGGTCTGTATCTTTTAATAATGGTAGATACTCATCACTAATGGATTTAATATTCTATTCACCATCATTATACTATATGATGAATGATTTTTTAAAAAAAAATTCCCTCTATCTGACCATGCAGCTATTATATTATCTCTGGATCTTAACTTCATTGTCAGATCATTAATCATTACTGCAAGAACTATCAGAATTTTCTTTCCATCACATGCTCCTGAATTTTTATTTTCGGAAATATTTATTTGCACAAAATGAATAATTTACAAATGGATTCTGTCCGAACATGGTTGCATTTGTTAATATATTATTATTCAATATCAACCATTTGTTAATATATTATTATTCAATATCAACCATCTCACTAGGACACCATCCCCAACAAAACTCCTAAGCCTTATGGATGGCACTTATAAAAAAAATTACTTTGATATCACAATAAAACCAAAATCATCCCAATTTTGGAGCACTAAAGAAAACATAATCTATTTCAGAACAATTTAAAGAATACATAGCAATAACAAAAAAAGTATTTTTAAACAAGCCTCATATTTTAATTAGAAATTATATCAGATAGGCATTGGGTCACTCTCATCAGCTGGAGCAAATATTCACACACTTTAAAGTCAGAGTACAAAAAAAATCCACCCCTCAGTTTATTACAACTTTCGTATGATAAACGAGAAGAATTCATTTTACTATCAATGACTTTATACAAAAAGTAGAGCAGATTCATGGCATCTTGGAATGGATGAGATCCATAAGTTCATATATACACACCTTAATAAATTTACAGCTGAGTACATATCTAACCTCACAAATTTTTTATTTAGAGCTATTTATAAAATACCAGGATTCTAACAAATATCTTGTTTCATTTATGAAAAAGAAACAAATTGTTTCCACACAAACTTAGGTCCAATTTTAATGTCATCCTTGTGATAAAAATAATAGAATCAGTAATCAAAGGCAAAATAGAGCCCTATATTATACTAAACTGATTTATACAATTTTCAAAAAAAGAATCAACAGGGCAGGCAGCATTTCCATTCAAAACAACTTTAGAAACAGTAAGAAACAACAAAAAATACAGTCTAATTGTTATTCATATAGGATATAGAGGCATCTGTCGACTTGGTACCAATTTATATACTTCTTACAATTCTGTAACAAAATAAATTATCATAAGCCTACTTATAACTACTTGCTGCTGATCTATTATTAAATTGTCAAATATATGTTACTCTAAATGGCAAAAGCTCATCCCCAACTATACCACTTCAATCAATCCTGCAATGATTCCCATTTAGTGCCTTACTATTCATTGCCTACATTAATCTAATTAACATATAGAAAATGAAATATCTAGAATTTATATACCCTGCCTAAAAAACAACGTCTTATGTGTAGCTTACATGGATGATCTCTCAGTCTTTTTTGCCATCCAAAAAAAAAAACACCCCCCCAAACTCCTAAAGATTATTTCAGATTATACAAGCAGATATAAGTTAACCTTCAACATGGAAAAATCCTGAGCCTGGCACATTTACACTGACAATAATATAAAAAAAACTTTTAAAAGCAACCCTAACCTATTCCTTGCTTTCCATTTCTACTTGCAACATTCATCAATGTGATTACTTTTCAAACTAAAAAAAAAATAGAAATTACAATCAATTCTCTAACAACTTTCCACCAAAGCATATTCTAATCAAATAGACTTGCTATGCAGGAAATATGGGGGAAAATGTGATCTCGGTATGCATAAGATGTCTAAAAAATCCATTCACATAATAGTCAAGGGCTTCACTCAATTCTCACATTTAGAATCCAAAAAATGTTTAATATAATCTCTGCATATGCCAAAAAATTCCCATATCTACGAACAGCCTGTAAAGTTCCTTCCACAGATAATCAAGAATATGTGAAAACATTATTCACTTCACTATTGTTTATAAAAAATTTGGTTTTCAAACCACTTCAAAATAAATTGGGAAAACTGTACTTAACATTATCAACAAACAACTTTGCCATAAATTCAAATTCTGGAAACTTGAACCAAATATTTTAATTTTTTACTTAAAATTAACCTCATTTTATTAACCACACAACACTTTTCTAAAATATAAAAGAAACTTCCAAAATGTAGACCATCTTTGCACTCTTTGTCACAAAGATTCCGAAACACAGGGTCACTTGTTTTTTCATGCCAAAAACTCAATAACACTAGTTTAATAATACACAATTCAAAAGTAAAAAAAAATATAGATAGCATAATTGATTCATTCCAGAAAAGTATTTTCACTGACATTAGGATAAATATATTTATCCTCCATGCCTTATGGTATATAAGGTGTACATTCATATATAACCCAAGAAAGCAATTTTTTAACACTTTCAAAAATAAACTGGATAGTAAATATCAAAGAGATAAAAGAATAACAACCAAAAAACTTTGATACCTGGTCACAATTATAGCTGCACTCAAATCTATAAGAAAAAATCAACACTTTAGATTAATAAATCTGAAATGAAAAGCAGAAACTGAAAAATAACACCACCATTACAAATATGTTTAAAATATCATTTGTTTACTCAATTTGAAATCACTAAAATTTGTTTCTGTGATTTTGAAAATGTTGGTGATATATAAACATAAAAAAAATTACAGTATTAGCAAAAAAATAATAATAATAAGATTTAATCATTTAGATTATTAACACTACAGCAACCACAACCTGGACATTACACTTCTTTACCCAATTTTGATTGCATTTGTGTAAAATAATATTACTGCAAAAAATTCAGTTTTATTGGTTAGAAATTACAAAATATTTTTTTTTTGATGATACAACATAAAGTGCACAAAAGTTTTCAAATGTACATTGTATTAAGTTATTTATTTTTTCTACATGCTTTAATTTTGTTTAACAAATTATGATTCACAAAATGCCATTCTGGCTATGTAAGAAGTAAAATGGCAGTCCGTCAATAAAGAAATTATATTGCAAGATTAGGATTTTCATACCCTCTGATGGTTGATTTAGTTCCTGATGAGCATATAGTAGGAAGGAAAGATTGATTAACATTAACCAATGCTGACATGACACCCCCCTACAACAATATTTCCTGCTCATCAGAAAGTGTAGCATTAAAGAGATTGAAAACATCTAGAAATTTATGTTTGGTTTCCGAAATGGTGCCACAAAAGTTCCAGCTTACTACAACCTTACCCCGATCAGGTTATGCCGAACATAGCTCAGGAAACATGAGATTCCTATGAACAAGTACAATAGGAAATGGATGACATGAAATGAAACTGACAAGATATATTATTTTATATAACTACAATTTATTTAAATAACAGTATTTGGATAATTCTCCTAATAGTTAGTTCATTGCAGTTCAGGTTACATAGATCAATTAGTCCATTTCATTGGTAATGTCTCTGATGCTTGGTCCCATCATTGATGACCATATAGTGTCCATCATTTAGATTCCATAATCCTGTTCTGCTAGCATTCACATTGTAGGGATTTATTTAGATATCTGTATGTACATCATGGATACCTCTCTTATCATTTCTCAAGTTTAAATTCTGTGAGTTTATATTCTATGCATATATACAAGATTCATAGACATATCTATTAATTCCCTATTGCAATATATTCTTAGGTAAGTTTGATTTATATTTGTATTAATCCTCTTCATCTAATCATTCAATAGCCATAATTATATTAGAATATATTCACATATTTAATTCATGTATCTAGATATTCATGTATCACATATTTAATTCATGTATTTAATTCCTGTATATAGATGCCTATTTAATTAATGTATATAGATACATATTTAATTCATGTATATAGACACATTTAATTCATGTACATAGATGCATATTTAATTCCTGTATGTAAATGCAGATGCACATATTTAATTCCTGTACATAGACACACATTTAATTCCTGTATGTAGACGCATATTTAATTCATGTATATAGACACATATTTAAGTCATATATATAGACACATATTTAATTCAGGTACGTAGACACATATTTAAATCCCATATGTAGATGCACATATTTAATTCATGTATATAAAATAGTGACTTTTTCTTGGTTAAAGTGGTTTGTTCACCCTAAATTAATTCTTATATTATAATTTCCATATTCTGTTTAGCAAGTTTAAAGTTAGCAATTTGAAATATATTTCTTTATACCCTTGATTATTGAGTTTAACTTCGAATCAATGCTATAAGTTTTATCACATAAAAAAAAATAGTGAATTCATTATTGCATTTTGCCATTTCTGTCAATGTATTTCAATTTACTTTTTTATTTTATTTTAACAACAGTAATGGCAATTAATCCTATAAGAAATTATTTTAGTACATTTTATCATTTTGTTGAATTAATCATTTAAATAACCACATTTCATTTTATCTTTTCTGAAATGCTTTTCTTACAGCATTTTCATAAATAGCTTTAAATATTTCAAATGTTATCTAGAGTTTTTTTACCTTTAAATTTATCTATTGACGATTCATCACTGGTAAATCTTCACATTAAAAAGTGCATTGTCTTAGAGCTGAATGGTATACATTTTCTTTTGGTAGTCACTTAGGCATGATTTTTCAATTTCATGACTTCTTTATGGCATGGAAGGCAGAGTGAGCTATTTCTTACTAGCCACTCATTCTAATGTTTTTTATAAATATTACCAACATCACACTTTTCTTTATGTTTGCCGCAATATCATATAAATATAATTTATCCAAACTTCAAACACTTTTAGCAAACTTTATTTGTACATACACCTACGTTTCGACTGACCTGCAGTTTTTCATTATTTTATTTTGAAGATCAGAATAGCCTTACTCTGAAGAAGACTGCAGGTCAGTCGAAACGTAGGTGTATGTACAAATAAAGTTTGCTAAAAGTGTTTGAAGTTTGGATAAATTATATTTAAATGTTTTTTATGTTGATAATTTGTTTATTCATATTGCAGTTTTACAGTAACTACAGGTTTTCCCCCAGAAACTGCTGCATTTCAATTAATGGACATGGTGGCTCCAAACTTAGTTGATTTGGTTTGCTAAACTGCAATTAGCTGTGTAGCAACTACAATAATCAACCCACTAATAACTCCACAAATTACCTGATTCCTCTATTTATACTCCTATGTCCCATGATTTTTTTCAGGCTTTTATCTCACCCATGCTGACCGTTTTCAAAAACATGTTGACTTCTTTGCCTAAAGCCAGAAAGTGACACTATCTTTTCTAATGAACTAATTATAGCACTTCTATATTGTGATTTGTAAACTTTCAGCTCTAACAAAAAAAAATATCGATAATATTTGAAACTGCAAATTTTTAATGATAAAAGATTTATTAATTAAATGTGTAATTTTATTTTCTTTTAACTGTAGGTTTAAGTATTGATTTTTCTCTCCCTCCTTTTTCAAAGAATTTGAATTTACATGTTTTGTTTCGACAACGTGAATGAAAAACTGATTTTCACTCACTAAAACTGTGTCAGCTTTTAATCAAATCATTTTAAAATAGCGGAGGGGGGTAAACTTCTAATATATACATGAAACAACATGTCTGTTTCATTACCCCCACTAAAATTTTGGATGAAATTGCCTCAAAACACAATTTCATTCCACAACTATAAAATTCACCACTAGCAATGGAATATCCAATTGGTTATTTGATTAGTGGTAATAGTCTTATTTATTTGATCTATTGTTATTTTTGAGGATAGGGTAATTATTGGTCTAATATTTTCTTGCCTGCCTCCAGCACCATACCATGATGGTCAGAAACCTCATTACAGAACAAGTTTGCACCGCAACATGAGCACCATAAGGACTATCTCAGTGTAAGGACAAGACAATTTACTACCAGAGGACACATTGCCTTGCTCATTTATTTTATCAGTCTTATAGGTTCCACACCCATGACATAGTTCTGTGACTGGCAGACAATTCAGTATTCTACTGATAAAAATCCCAGCTCTTCTGAAGGGCTATTTGAAAAAAAAACTTTAAACTATACATAAGTGCAGTGCAGAGATAAAACAGGAGCATCATGAACACACTGCATCCCTATATCTATAAGAGAATCAACATTAGCACTGAAGGCAAAATTATAATGCTTCCTAATATTTACCCCCAATTCAAAGTATTTTCTTTCCTCAGTTTCAGTTTTGTGGTCTTGCTTATTGTTGTTCCCTTGGTCAGAAGTATAACTGTATCCTGTTTTAGGAGACTGAGGATTATGATCAATTCTCCGATAATAATCTTTGTTATGAGGTGATATATTCCTGGTTTGACCAATTATTTGTGATCTATCATAAGATGAAGAACCATATTTCTGATGCATATTTCTTTGGTTAATGTTTGATCCATTTCAAGATTTTCTCACTATTCGGTTTCTGGGCAGACTATTTATGTTGGCTGTTGAATTTCTCCTCTTCCAAGGTGGTAACTTCATTTCTTCTGTTATAACACCATGGTAATGCATCATGGTTACTGTAACATCATGGAGGTATCTTCATTTTATACCTGAGAGCACTTATTCTCAGTCCATCATCCCTCCTATATGGGGCTTTACTTGGTAGCTTGGATCCTTTTTGACTGAGGTACTTAATTGTCATATGCTGTTAACAACTTGGTTACCTGCTTAATGGACCAGTGATTTATCCCAATCAGCATTCTCTCAATATAGCTGAGAAAACTGTTGGATCATCCAGATGATTTAGGAATTCCATTAGTGGATCTGTTGTCAGGGCCCTTAACTTGGCCACTGTTTTTGGAAAAAGGGGATATAAGGTTCACCAGGTGGACATTTTTCCTGCAACATCTTATAGTTGATGCCCTCCTGACAATAATCACTCCAACAGTAGTTCATGAGTGCTTTTTAAAAATCATTGAAATTGGTGGGCTGACTAAATAGTGACTCCCACCATGCTTGTGCTGGACCCTGTAGATGACTACAAGCTATTGCCAGTTTTGCCTTCTTGGACATTGCATTAATGCTGAAGTACCTAATCTAGACTTTTCAGGTATTCAGTAGGTGCTTCATTAAAGCCTCCTGAAAATATCCATATTTTGAGGAACTGGTTACAATCCCTGGTATGTAGTTGGTTAATGGGATTTCTTGATTAATTTTGTAAAGATTTTTTTAAAATTTTGTTTTGGGACTGCTTCTGTCCCTTTGTTTGCTTGCCCCTTGTCTGTTATATAATGCTCTGGCACTGTATGGCTGCTTTTTATTTGCAGTTTTTTTACTTTGGTGGTCAAGCTATCCATTTGCTCCAGCACCCCTGATTTTTTCTATCTTTATATTCATGCCTTCACAAATTTGGGCCATCTTGACCTCTTGTTCATTCAGGGACAGAGTTCTTTAATGACCTTTTTAAATTCTCAATATTTTGTCAGTAATTTGATTCATTATTTGGTTAATTTTTTTCATTTTGACTTTCAGTCGCTTTTATTATTTGTTTCTGTATTTTTTGGTTTGCTTCTTCAATCTTTTTTCTATCTTTTCATTTTGACTTTGATTTGCTTCTATTATTTATTTTTCCATCTTCTCATTTGATTTGCTTCGCTTATTTGTTTTTTATCTTCTTCTCTTTGTTGGTCTCTCTTTTTATTATCAGCTTTAAACATTTATAAGAGCTGAATTAGCATGGTCACATCCTCTAATTTCTGGATTCCTTCTGTTTGTTGATAATCATTTTTGGGATCACTTCCTTCTTGCTTTCATTCTGCACTAGGAAGATTCTTCTTGGCTTCTGTGTTTATCGTATTTGTTTTTGCTCTAGTTATCATCTATATTCTATTAACTTGCAATTTCTTTTTTTCTTGGTATATCTGATTCTTTGACAATTTTATTATTGATTTCTTTTATTTTTCTAACTTTATTAAGCTTCCCTTTCCCTTCATACCACGATTTAGTTCCATATTATTTATTCTGCCTATTTATTTTTTATATACCATTCATTTTATTTAGCCCTCTCAATTTCCCCTTTTATCATTCCATTTCATATCCCCACACTGTGTGCATTGTTCATATCTTATAGAATCATAATTTGTTTCTGCCTTCCATATTTTTTTATTTGTTTTCTTTGCTTCTTTTTACCTAGCCTCATCATTAGGGTGACTAATGTAATGACTAGATTTAAAACCCCTCTGATGATTGATTTATTTCCTGATGAGCATATTGTAAGAAGGAAAGATTGATTGGAATTAACCAATGCTGACATTACCCTCTACAATATTTTTTGCTCATCAGAGGGTGTAATATTAAAGAGACTGAAAACATCTAGAAATTTATCTGTTTGGTTTTCCAAATGGCACCACAAGAGTTCTAACTTACTACATTCTAACTCACCCCAATCAGGTTATGCTGAACATAGCTCAGGAAATGAGATTCCTGTGAACAAGTACACTAGAAAATGGATGACATGAAGTGAAAATGACAGGATGTATTATTTTATATAACCACAATTTATTTAAATAACGGTATTTGGATAACACTCCTAATAGTTCATTGCAGTTCAGGTTCCATAAATTAGTTAGTCCATTTCATTGGAAACTTCTCTGATGTTTGGTCATTGATGATCATACAGTGTCCATCATTTATTTAGTTTCCATAATCCTGTTCTGTTAGCATTCACATAGTAAGGATTTATTTAGATATCCATGTGTACATCATGGATGTTTCTCATCATTTCTCAAGTTTACATTCTTCTGCGTATTTATATTTTCCTTGTATGCATATATATATATGATTCATAGACATAGCACCTAACCAATTAGCATAAATTAGAATACCCCCACTCATTACTATCAACTGCACACAGCTATGAATATGAAGCCATGGAGCTTTGAAAATGTTAAGCGTAAATAAATATTAACAAATATAGCTTCTCTAACAAGCGTAAAAGTGCATAATTTTTGGGAATATACTCTTAGATAAGTTTGATTTATATTTGGATTAATTCTTTTCATCTAATCATTCAGTAGCCATAATTATATTTAAATATATTCACATATTCAATTCATGTATCTAGACACATTTAATTCCTCTATGTAGATGCCGATTTAATTCATGTATTTAGACACATTTAATTCATGTATATAGACACATTTATTCCTGTATGTAGACACATATTTAATTCATGGATATAGACACACATTTAATTTCTGTATGTGCACACATTTAATTTGTGTATATAGTCATATTTAATCTATGTATATAGACACATTTAATTCAGGTACATAGATGCATATTTAATTCCTATATGTAGATGCACATATTTAATTCATATATGTAGAAGCACATTTAATTCCTGTATTTAATTAATGTATATAGACACATTTAATTCATATATATATATATTGTGCCAGGCATTATAATGGCCTTGCACAAAGTCTGTATTAAGCACGACAAATATAAAAATGTGCTAGATTAATAATGGAAGTTGGATCTGAGCATTAGAATACCCACACACACAAATTTAAAAAATTGTACACATATACACATATAATAAACTGATGTAATTTTTGTATTTTATTTTTATTGTTTTGTATATTTTCAATATATATCAGTTTATGTATTTCGCTTTTCTCTGAAAAATTCAAATAGAGAAAAGCAAACTTATTAAACAAATGAATCAAATGTTGGAACATATTAGTAAAATAAATAATTAAAGTGATTGTTCCAACATACTTGTATATATTTTTTTAAAATGCTTTTCTAAAAATTGTAATCTTTTTCTGAAATCAAAAAAATGTTAATTGCTTTGGTAAAAACTTAATCAAAAAGCAAAATGTTTGATAACGAATGTTGTAATTAAAATATTTTTTTTTCTTTATATAGATAAAATAGAAATTCTTTTGTATTGATATCTGGAATGAAGTGGTCTGGGTTTTTCAAGATGGAAAACAAATATATTAAACTCTAAAATGTAGAATTTAATTGGAAAAATATAAAGGAATTTTATAATCTCAATGATAAGGTAAATTGAAAGGATTGGCTGATTTATACTTCTCAGTGGGGATAACTGAATTAGTTTTGTATGAGTGGGTTGATAAGTTTTGGTCAGTGCTGTAGGATTCACTCTTTCTTTGGAAGTCATTCTAGGCAAGTCATTCAATACTTTGGGTCCAGAATTCTCCAATCATCCAGCTACTTAGAGATTACTTTATGGACAAGACTACTGCTGATATTTTCTAAGAAATCCATTATACAGTTCTTTTAAGAACTCTTGATTTCTTAAGGATTTAATGAACCAGTCAAGATAGCGAATGAACATTTAATAATAATCCTAATTATTATAATATAAAAAGAAAAAAAAGATATGAAGCAATCTACTAGAGATTCCAGTGAAATGACCATGGAGTAGACAACCAGCTGGTGCACCGCCCTTTCTCTGTCCAAATCGCCAAGATGTGATCATGCCAGTTCCAGTCGGCCACAATGATGACAACAGCCACCTTGCCTATGCCCGAAAGAGATGAAATCCTCACCACACAGCTAGTTGAATTGAAACCGCTCAAAGCCCAGTTAGAAGATGAAGATGCCTACATAAGTTTCTTTTACAAATATTTTATTAATATTGAAATAATTAACTGATATTTCCGATTAAATATATTATTTTTTTACTATTATTAATCATTTAAAAAAGAGAGAGAGAGTTCTCTCGCATATGTATATTGAATTTACAGTTATTACGGGCATAAATGAAAAAGCTTTTACTTAAATCTTTTGAGTCAATTTTTCTATTTCAAATTCTAGTATTTTCAACAGAGATTGCAATTAGATTCTTTTTGTTGCTATTCATTTTCACTCTTGTCATTACTCCTGAAATTTGTCATACATAAATATACATGTGTATATATGTGCACATACACTTTAAATATTCGGTAAATATAATACCTCATGTTGAGTATTTAAAAACATATTTATCTGTATATTCTTTTAAGTTATATTTTTTGTCACTGCTGCACCTCACGATGCATGCAAGAAAGGATTTATTTATTATAGATTCCCTGATTGTGCTGCACGTACATACATGTATAAAAATTTATTGTAAAAGGCAAATAGATACAGTACCTCATGTTGAGTACTATAGGGTTTCTGAACTAGGCAACCTTATTGACATGTTGAAAAATATGAAATTAATGAAATATTTCATAGTGCAAATATACTTATGCATAGTTGTTGTTTTTTGTTATCTTTATCATCAATAAAAAAAGTTTTAAAGTCCTGAGTAAAAGTGTATGCCTGTATGACCGAAATTCTCTTATCTGAAAATATCTGTACATCAAATCACACAAAGTATAACTTATTTCTACAGGGTAAAAAAAAGCTCAGACCACTTCCATTCTTTATGAAATATTGTATTGTAAATAGATTTATGGGGTTTATCTATTTTCGTATTCATTTAAATTGTATATATATATATATATTTATCTATTTAAAAGCATCAAATACATATACAGGTTGTGATAATAATTCATTTATTTATTTTTATATTATTTTAAGTATAACGGTGGTGGGTATTTGGGATTAAATAAATATTTAATCATAATATTAAACTTGTTTCATTTTCGTATTATTATTTATTTGATAAAAATGTATTCTTTCCTTATCAACCATGTACCTGTAATAAATCCATTTAACTGACTTATTGAAGACCCTAGATGTAGAGTACTGAGCTAGCCACATGGGATATTGCTCTATCGGGGTGTTAAATCTTGTTCTTATGCTCCACTGAACATATGGTATTGCACATCTTTCTAGGAGTGGGGAAAATTCATTTTTGATTCTTTTCTAGAAGTGGCGCGCAAAAGCTATCTGTAAATCGACTTTTCAAAGGTGTGTACTTACCATAGGGTTTAAATATTCGGGCATTTGAGTAAGATATCAACTAAAGGGTTTTTTTCATTGGCAGAGTCCTGTCAATTCACTCTTTCTATCAATTTAGCTGGAAGTACCAATATATATGAGTACAGACAATCGGCTAAATTGATATCCATTTCTTTTCCTGATAAATCTTGGTCACTTCATGCTCGGTGCAAGATTAGGATTAGAAATCCGCAAGGGAGTATGGTCCGGTACAATATATAGACATATTTAGTTCAGGTACATAGATGCATATTTAATTCCTGTATGTAGACACTCATATTTAGTTCATGTAAATAGATACACATTTAATTCATGTATATAAAATAATGACTCTTTCTTGGTTAAACATAATGCCTTTATGGAGTATACACATATTGTGGTATGTCCCCTCTAAATTAATTCTTATTTTCTTTTTAGCAAGTTTAAAGTTAGCGATTTGAAATATATTTCTTTATATCCTTGATTATAGAGCTTAACTTCGAATAATGTTGTAAGTTTTATTACTTAATAAATCAGTGAATTCATTATTGCATTTTACCATTTCTGTCAACGTAAAAAGAAATCCCTTCCCGAAAGGATATGCTTGACCAATAATTATGTAAAATGGAAAATCTAATAAGAATAAATATCCAAATGACCAGAGATTTATATACTGATACATTAGTATACCATATGCTTAGCTCAGCATTCTCTTTACCTCAGTTAAAGATGTGTGGATCAAAATTCGCTTAATTACACGACTCATTGTGCAGTTAGAGAAAGAGAACAAACAAAATATCAAAAGCAGTAATGCAAATTTAAAGTCACTAAATAAATATTTATTTACTCCATTAACCCTCACCATTTACAATTAAATGTAGAAAAGAAAAAAAAAAGATAAATAATAATAACCCCAAATACATTAACATTATAATATGAGTTCTTTACATAAAAGAAATATTCCAAAAATAGAAACTGCATCAGTTAGAGAGAGAGTGGTCTGAGAAATTATAGCCCCACACACAAAAACTTTAGGCTTTATAACCTACCATATAACACAAACAAGAAATATTACATTAAATATGATTTATATTTTAAGAGATATATGTGAAAACTACACAACATAATATCAGTATTAAATTAATGAAATAAATGGTACCCTATAAAGTCTTTAGGCTTCATCCGGCTCTGGGTTCTTGAAGTAGGCTATTCATCCATTTGTCAGGGCAGCAAGGCCTTCATTTGAACACAGCATTCATTTGGTGGTCTTTATCATCATCTTGCCATTAGATATGAGAGAGTACATCTTGATGACAGGAGAGGAGCTGGACGGGCATGCTGAATGGGGATCCTACCCCATAATTACTTCACTGATGGATATATAAATATGTTCCATCTTCATGTTTGATCTAATTTATTCCCAGTTATGTTAGTATTAATAAATTGCTTATTTCCACAGATCAATAAGATAATTAGAGCTGAATGCTCCATGCAGCTTTACATATACTTCCTTTTTTTTTTGTTGCAGGGAATTAGATCTTCATCGATTTCTGATTTGATGCTAGCTTAGATAAACGATATTTCAAGTAGTTAGCAATCATCCGCTATTGAATGTGTTTTGCTTTGGTGTTACTATCTTTCTGCCACACGATTTCTTTCACCCCGGTCACTACTCTAGGAATATGATTTTTAGATTCCACTAACTCTCAGATAATAAACAATTGCATACAACATTAGTAATAATTTTCTAGTGAAAAATTATTTGGAAACTTGGTTCATCAAAATAGAGTCATAAAGCAAATTGACTCACAGAATAGTCAACAAAAAGAAAATTGACTGACTAACTCCAGTACCAGATGAATAGCTTATATAGTCCACTCATTACATGCCCAATCTAGATACTTCTCCAAGAATCATTTAATTAGCTAATTTCACATTTCTTTCTTAATGATTTAGACCAGTGGTCTTCAACCACCGAGCTGCAGAAGTTGTCTGTCGGTCCGCAGCTAGACTGCAAGAAAGCTTATAATAATAAAATAATAAGATTTTAAACTTTTAATTAATATGAACAATTTTTATTTATTTTTTCATCACATTTATTAAAAAAAAAGAAACAGAACAAAAATACCACAAAATCTAATCAATCATACATAAATTAATTTGTTTTTCTATTTATCACAGATGTTTATGGGGGGGGGGTAGAACGTTTTTTATTACATAAACTTCAGTTGTCTTTTGATAGCCAATCACGGCTGCTTGTCAGCATTGTTAAAACAATAAAATGTAACGTGACTTTTTTTGATCTCTTAAATTTTTTCTACTCTTTCTTTTAACATTTCATTTTTAGTGTTTTTTTTGGCTATAAGGCTATTTTTTTTTTTTTGGCTTTAACTTTTTATTTTGGAAATCAATTTTTATTACCTTTTTTTAAAAATAAAAACCAAAAAATAAGTTCTGTTTCTAACTTTTGCAAAGTATTTCTCAATACACCCCCACCACCTCAAAATATAGTGAGATCAAAACTTTTGACTTTTTCAAGTTTCGTTTTCTTTTTTTTTTGTTTAAAAATACGCCCACTTTTTTTTGGTCCATAAGGCAATATTTTTTTAGGCTTTATTTGTATACCGTTAAAATACTAAAACTTTTATTTTTAAAACCAATTTCTGTTACCTTTTTTAAAAAATAAAAACAAAAAAAAACAACTTTGGTGTCTATCTTTTGTCTCAGTGTTGACAACATATTTCTCAAACCCCCCCCCCCAAATAAAAATTTATCTGTAAACTTCTGCTGGTCCGCGAAATCTTATCCTTACTTTTACCGGTCCGCAGGTGTGAAAAGTTTGAAGACCACTGATTTAGACAATGCATATAACATTCCTATGCTATTGCCTAATTGATCTGTCAGGAAATTTACTTCTAATCAATTTTCTGGATTCACTCAGACCATTATTTGATAAGTATTGATTCAAAATTTCAACATATAAAAAAAACATAAATTTTAAATTAAAATACATTTTGTTAAATCATCTAGATATCTCTCTCCATAAGCATTAGTGTATTGTTTCTCTGAATTCTTTTGATTAACAAAAATTAAATTTAGAATTAAAAAAACAAAACAAAATTGCTTAACAAGAACAAAACAAAACAAAAAAAAAATATGCCTTTAAACTTTTCTTAAATCCAGTAGGACAATGGCTTTTCTCCTCTTGCGTTTATAGAGAAAAATAACTAATAAAACTTCAATTTCAGATTATAAACATGTTGGAACATTTAATCATTTCCATTTTTTTTTCATTTTTTGCAATCTGTCTCATTAAGTAATCTCTTTAAAATAAAATAAAAATAACACAAAATTACAAATAAATATCTTTGCATTTATTTCCAAAAAAAAAAAAAAGAAACATGAAAACAAAAAAAATTATTATACGCATATAGCTAATATGCTTACATTCATCAAATTACAATTCGTGGCCTTAACTATTTGGCATTATTTTTGTGTGTGCGGATATGATATATACATAGACCCCTCACTTATTTTTCAACACGTTTAATTTTATAATTATCTAGATAGCATATACACTCCCTTACTTATTTTATTACATATTTTAAGCTGTAGTTTCTCTAATCCCGTGCACAATATATATATATACTTAAAATTATAGCATTTAAATATTTTTATACAATATATTATACTCAGAAGTTAGTACTTTTGTTTATTAACTGAACATTTTTCAGTTGTGTAATATTATGGAGTACTGTGACTGCACTGCATTTTTTTTGTAGTTATCTTTATGTCCAGGTTTACATTACCTTGTTGATAAAAACTGACCCTAAAGTAAGTATTGATTTTTTAGTTAGAAATAAAATCAGAAAAATGTCAAACGTCAATAAAAAAATATTACAAATAAACTTACAAAAAATCTAGAACATTGCTGATTGGTAGATTCTTTGATCTTGCACATATAAAGAATTTGTAAACTCCTCTTCAATTGTTGCTAGCAATCAGCAAGCTGTATATTTTCCACAGCTTATTTAAATATTTATGTTTTTTTTTTTTTTTTAGATGTATACAGTAATTATTAAAAGAGAAATATTTTTGTATTTACATTTAGATTTTTTTAAAATATGTTTTATGTTTAAAAATTCAAGTTTCAAAATTCATAACAATGATGAAATGGAAACTAAGATTGGTAATAGTCTGCAGATCACTATAATATAGAATTTTTGGGATATTTTATTAATTATAAATATAATTTCATGATGAGTTCAGAATAATTTGTTAATGATTTACAAATGAAGTTCAATTAACAAAGATTTTATAAATGTATTTTTTTCTCTGGCATTGTGATAATCATTCAATAAGAAACCAATTATTCTTATTACATATTCCATTTTACTTCACTTTATAATTTTTTTTTTACATTTGCACAGTTCAAATATATTTTTTAAGAAAGGTTTTTGTTTGTAAATTCACATTTCTAACAAATCAAGTCAAATTTATTGAATTCTAATATGAAATAATGTTTTAATTACTAAAATCAAATACAAAATTATTAACTCAAATTGTCACTAGAGAGGAAGGTTATTAATTAACTCCTTTTTTCAATTGCAAGTTTTAATTTATTTTAATCTGATTTTTGTATATTTTATATTTAAGATAAATTAATTTTTTCTCATTGGAACTCATTGCAATCAGTTATTTTTTATGCAAGACTTTTGATTTATGAAGCATTTTGGAGAAACAATTGAACTCACTGTTTGGGGTAAATGTGTACTAGATCTTTCTTATGTAATACTATTTATTGATTCTATTTGTCAACAAAGCTTATTTCCTGTTAGTGATAATCATATACTATGAAATATTGTTATAATCAATTAGATTATCTATACTTTTTTTGTCTATTATAACTTCTTTTTTTTTTGCGATATATGAATATATTCATTTATATATTACCTATTTGTTATCCATTAGGTTCAGCTCCCTTTTTAGACTACAGTACTTGGACTGCTTAGCCATAAAACAGATTTTTAATGAGATATACTTCATTCTATTAAGGACATTATTTGTACTAGTGATATTTAAAATATAATAATTTTTAGCTATTAATATGAGTTGTACATTTAAAGTTACTTTAAAGTATTATTTAGGTTGTGATATAATCTTTCATTTTTTAAAGATGTGAAAGTTGAAATGAAATGATAGGATTGGCACATTTTGAACTCTAATGTTCTGTAAAACTTAAAATATTTGATATTAATTAAACCCAACTACATTTTTTCTTTGGAATAAAAAATTAACCAAAACAAACAAAATATCTAAATATGATATAAAGGGATTAGACTTATTAGAGAAGATTTAATGCTAAGAAATTATCATGGCGAATGGAAAAGAGATAACCACAACAAGATAAATAATCATTGCAACTATGAATCTGTGATTGAGTGCTTTGACTTAAACTTTTGAATATTTGTGTTTAAAATATTTACTAAGTTTTCTATCTAAAGAGAAGTTGATATATTTGGGCAATAGGATATTATGTTGAAGTATTAACGTTTGCCACCATCATTATTAATAGTCATTAAAAAATTATGATCATAGATTCTTTGTTTTGTAAAGTAGAAAATACTAGAAATTCTTTTCAAATTAAGTATTAAAGGAATTGGCTTTAAATATATACAGACTTTGTATTGCATATTTCTGTTTTGCAAATCCTCAGAGTGGAAGTCTTTCAAGATTTACTTTTCTTTTTATGTCTGTAAATTTCATCTTACTCTTGTGGGTCACTCCTAGTATCTTTGCGTAGGAAATCATTTTATGTTGCAATTTATTTTAGTATTTTTTTTTATATAGAAGTTTTAGCCTAAACTAAAATAATGATGCTTTTATGTTAATCACATATTAAGTTTAATTTATAAAGATTATTTAGTCGAAACATTTATGTTTAATATGTCTATATTATAAATTCTTTTCTCTATATATACATATTAGATTATTATAAACTAATAATTTTTAGAAACGTCCAATCATTATTACTGATGGAAAACTATTTTAGATATAGGGTGTAGCATGATTGTTATAATTTAATGTATTTTTTAATCATTGTGAGATTTAAATTAACAATTTATATTTAAATTTCTTTTTTTATGGTTATTAATTTTTATTTTGGAATTCTGTTGATTTAAAATTATACTATTTTTTTTTAATTATTTTTTCTCTCTTTTTAATCTTTTCTCATTATTAACCTTAGGTATTTTGTCTTGTTGGAAATAATCAAGTCTTTGAAGATTAGCTTATAATTTTTGTGGATTATGTGTGTTTAATTGACTTGAACTCTGTAGAAATCTTGTTGAACCTTTTCTTTTTTTGTCTAAAGGCAGTTTACTTCATTTCACAGCAATGAATAATAGATGTAAATTTGGAGTGAATTGGGTAGAAGGATTTTAGTTTCTATCAATTTTTAATTCATTTTTAATCCAAATTGTGGTATTTCAACTATGTTTTGTTATTCATTTTTTTATATCTTTTTTTTCTTATTATTTTATATATGAGATGTGCATATATGAATATGCACACACACACACACAACGAATTTTTTTCTGAATCCTAGTGTTTGTTTTAAGCTTTTTATACTGAAATACTAAAAGGAAGACTTTCTCGGGTAATCAATATAAAAGATTTTCTGTGTTCATACATTTGCAATTTACTGTAATATTGTATTGATATTTTGGCTGGATAGCATAATCCAGAATGGCAGATGAAATCCCCCAAAATGTCAGTATATTATTATAGTTTATTACACACAGGAGGAACTGGGAAAATATTTTTTATACATAATATAAATATATAAATTTTCAACAACCAAGATAAAACTGTAATTGTAATTATATGGCATTTGCATGTAGTTTTCTATAGTCCACATATTAAACTACATCATTACTGCAAGTAGCTATACCATTTTTCTAAATGTTAGGCATTTTATTTGGGTTTTTATTAAATTCTTTGCAGAGTATTCTTATGCATAGTTTATTATTTTAATATATTGTCAATGATTTATTTTATTAATAGTTTGAGTTTGTCTGGTATTACTAATTATAAGCATATTTATATCAAATAGGTGCAAATTGTAGATATATTATGCAAGTTAAATAAAAATTAAAAACATTTGAAAATTGAAATTTATTTACACAAATATTTTCACTAATCCACTCTCATACAAGGTAGGGATTTGTTTCTATTCACTTTCAATAAACCTGTGGATGGTGTAATAATCATAAGCATAATACCAAAGATGTGAAAAAGATATATGATCCCCAAGATGCACATTTTATGCTGAACCAGCACTCATCAGTTGGCTCAGACCACAATCTCTTACACATATCTTTATCATTGTTCAATATATATAAATAGCAAATTATTTCAATTTAATTGATGTGTCAAATGTGCTGCACTCACTACTTTGATATAAACCATTTAATGGAAGTATATTAATAATTTTATTAATCATTCACTAGACTAGAGATTATCCAATAATTAATAATATTTCTGTAGTGTACTTGTCACTACATCATTCTCTCACAAGGTAGGGACTGGATCTTCTTTTAACACCTTGTGGAGGGATGTAATCTTAAACATATGACCAAATACATATGGAAAAGATGTGATTTCCAAGATGTACATTTCATGCTGAACCAGCACTTATCAGTTGGCCCATACCACAATCTCTTACACATATCTTTATCATTGTTCAGTATATATAAATAGCAAATTACTACAGTTCAGTTAATGTGTTCCACCTGCTGCCCTCATTATTTTGACACAAATCACTTAATGAAAGTATATTAATAATTTTTATTAGTTATTAATTAGACTAGAGATTCTCCAATAATGAATAATATTGCTGTAGTGTGCTTATCACTACACTATTCTCATGCAAGTGCACTACAGAGTCTAATGAATGACTAATGAAAATTTATTAATATACTTTCACTAAGTGGTTTGTGTCAAAATTGTGAGGGCAGCACATTTAACACATCAATTAAATTAATTTGCTATTTATATACTGAATAATGACAAAGATATATATATAAGAGATTGAGGTCTGGGACAACTGATGAGTGCTGGTTCAGCATGAAATGTGCATTTTGGGGATCATATATCTTTTTCATATGTATTTCGTCATATGTTTATGATTACATTCATCCACAAAGTGTTAAAAGTGGATAAAACCAGTCCCTACTTTGCATGAGAGTGGTGTAGTGAAAAGTACTCTACAGAAATATTCATAACTGGATAATCTCTAGTCTAATGAAATACTAATAAAAATTGTTAATATACCAACACCGATTGGTTTCTAAAATTAGAATAATGAATGGGGGCAAGTTCTTGCTGGTTTTTTAGAATTATTCAACTAGTCATTTATAATTAAAAAACAAAACAAAACATAAACATAGTAAAATTTAAATAATTAACTTTTGTTGTTTGATAACTCAAGGAATCATTCATTTACATATAATTTCAAAAAAAAAAAAAAAGCACTATTGAACAGTGAATGAAGCACATAAATTTTAATGAAAGTTATTAAGCTAATATAATTATGAAATAAAGTTATGAAGTGCTGCATAAAAAGTCATAAAAGACCCCAGTTTGTCCATGACTAGTCTAAGTAATAAATATGCATTTTAAGCAACTGATTTCAATAGTTAATGCCAACCATATTGTGAATGATTTACCATAACGTATAATATTGTGCATTTTTGAGAAAAAAGGATTTTTTGCAAAAAATTTTTATTAAGAAGTTTTTTCTTTTTATGGTGATCAGTGTTTGTTGCATCAAGCTATTTATAACTGTATAAAAGGAGTCACAAATTACAAAGACAACAGATAAGTAAATATTTCAAAAGACTTTTATATTATGTAACAGTGTTAATGGAAATTATGTCAAAAATATCTTTTTTAGGATACATATTTTATTATGTATTGATTTTCCCTCATGTAAAATAACTATATATATAAATAAAGAAAATCAAATTCTTTGTATATTTGATGAGTTATAATTTAAAAAGAATAATACATCAAAATTATTTTGGGACAATGCTCTTAATTTAATTTTTTAATTTTTTTTATAAAACTACATAATTCTACATAGGTACATTATTATTAATCTAGCCCACTATAATTTCATAGAATTATAAAAAAAATTCTGATCACTAGATGAAATTATTATTTTACCATGAATTATATTTAACTTAAGCAAGATTTTTAATGTTTAATTCTGATTACACATATATGAAATCATAATAAACCCTATGCAAAAATATATATATATTTAAAAGCAAAAAGAAAAACACAATTGAAAAACATGTATAATGAAAAAAAAAGGATAAATTAATAAGCTTATATAATGCTATTATGAGGAATCCTCTTCATTCTTTTCCAGACTTGAAAATCAAATAAATTTACCTTTCTTATTACTTTTTCAGTGCTTATTTTATTAAAATTAATTAATTTGACAGTTGCAATCGCCCAGCAATCTTCAGCAGAGCTACAAGACATATATAAATACATGAATACACAAATATTTCATTGTATAAACATATAACATTATATCTACTTGTAAATAACTAATTTCTTTACATATATGTTATGCATATATATATATACATACATCTCAAATATATATGTATATTCATAAACTATACTGCACATGTATTATCCCTATTTATTTATACATAAATTCCACCTTCAATATATCTATACCATATATATATTCTGAAATATGCAAAACTTTTACTACATCTATATCATTAATTATTATTTTTACAGAAATCAAATCATTAAGTCCTTAATATCTATTAATTATTTTATATTAATTAATATTATCATACATACAAAAACTACAAAATATAGTTAACCTATGAAACTTTAAATGTTATTTATTTATTAATTTTTATTATCATCAATCTAAGCATTACTATATGAAATTTAAATCTAAATTATTTTTATTTCATTACATTACTATTTAACTAATCCCAATATCCACCACCTTATTATTCAGATTTTCCAACTGTCACTAATTTGAATTTAATTTTGCTTCTTTTAATGTTATATAATAGCTTCCTCTGTTGACTTTTTATATAACTAATTTTTATCCCTTCTAAATTTATTATTTGAAATTATTATTTTAATCTTAATTAAAGCAAGAGAGATTTTATGCCAAAATCTCTATTTAATATATTAAACATGTATTTTTATTTTGTGTATGATTTTAAAATGATTTTAGTGTAACATCTTAATAAAGGAGAGTTGCAGTACATAATGGGTAGTGCATTTATCTATTATGCCTATAGTCAGTTTGATTAGAAAAAAAAAATCATGTAGTTAAGAATTTAATAAGAAATTTAGATTTTTTAAAATTAGCTTGAATTTTCCAATAGGAGTAAATATCATATTTTAATCTGATTTAATTAAATGAAGATTAGTGAAATGATTCTATATTTAACATTAGGAGGATAGTTGCATGTTACTGATGTTGATATTATGACTAACCATTGTTTTTTATAAACTTAAAATTTATTATTCACAGTAACTGAAAAAATGTACCACTCTTTCAAACTTTCATGTAAAATTCTGAATATAATTATATATTTTAATTTTAAGTATTATTTTTACTAAATAGGAATAATTTCAAAAGTTGCAAATTGAAAAAGGTTGTGTGAATTGAAATTTATACAAATTAATTTAATAAAAAAAAACCATAGAAAAATATATGTAAATTCTACGATTTAGACTTTAACAAAAGACAGATTGTAAGGCTGTAGTTTACAGTGAAATATAAAACCTTAAAATTTTAAAATTCTAATTTATGATTAAAAATATAAATTATTATAATTTTCTGTTTATATTGAGATACAAATGTCCTAAAAAGTTTAAAATTTTAATTTATATTTCAAACTATAAAAATGATAATAATTGATATGTTTAAGAATGTAATACATATTATTAATACTGCTTTCATATTATTTTTAAATTGAAATTAAAATTTTAGATTTTTTAAGTCAGTTTATATTTTATTATAAATTAGAAATGTAAATTCTACTTTGTAATCTATCAAAATACTTGTATTTTGTTTAGATATTAAAACAGTTATAGTGAAGGTGTGTATATACATATATAGTGTAATGGTCAGAAAGTATAGTTGCTTTAACCGACCCAGAGACATAAGTAAAGGGGGTTCGAACCTCACCTACCCCTCTAGATCATAATTAAGTGACTCACTTCCTTAACCTCACAAGAATTAATTTTCTTAATGCAGTCCGGTGGTCAGGTAGAGACAAGTCTCTTAGGAGTCCTAGAATGTGATGATCAGATTTACACATACAATAATGAATATCTACAACTTTGTTACTATTATAAATTATATATATATAGGGTATATGAGCACAGACTTTCACATGACCCATCATTCTCCACGCTATCTCATATAACACTGATACACTTGAACACATATATGTCGGAAAAAAAATCACCAATATCCGTATTTCATGCTAAACCAGCAATCATCAGTTGGTCCAGAGTATCATCTCTACACATATATGCAATAAGTGCTCAGACAATCTTCATACTTTAATGGACAGACTTCAATCCACTCCACACTCCAACTCTTCAACTGTCCATCCAATTGAAAATTCTGATGATGGAACCCACAAAGGCCACCCTGAGGCCGAGATTCTCATCATACCCATGTTGACCTAAAGTCAATCTGACCCCTCATATATGTATTAATTGGATTATGTCCTGTATATGAGGTGTCGATTGACTTTAGGTCAACATGGGTATGTCAAGAATCTCAGCCTCAGGGTGGTCTTTCAGTGTTCCATCATCAGATTTTCAATTGGATGAATGGTTGAAGAGTTGGAGTGTGGAGTGAATTGAAGTCTGTCCATTAAAGTATGAAGATTAGCTATCTTAATATATATATATCTGAGCACTTATTGCATATATGTGAAGAGATGATAATCTGGACCAACTGATGATTGCTGGTTTAGCATGAAGTACATGTATTGGTGATTATTTATCTTTTCGACATGTATGTGTTCAAGGGTATTAGTGTTATGAGATAGAGTGGAAAGTGATGAGCTGTGTGAAAGTCTGTGCTCATATACCTTATATATGACATATATTGATGTAGATATACATTATAGTTTATTGTTAGCATAAGATTGTTTATATTTCATTTAATGGAATTATTTACAAATAACAAGAAAGTACCCATGTATGTACATAAGACTCAGTTGCATTTAGATTTTTTTTTTAAATAAAAGAAAAACAAAGCATTTGATATGCATTGTTAAACATAGGGATGGATTTACTACATAGAGAGGAAGTGCAGAAATTAATCTATGGTGTGAGAACATGATAAAGTTAACATGTTTAAATTAGCTAAAGAAACTGGAGACTGAATTAAACATAGCCTCATTTATACTAATATATTGTAACGGTAAGAATTGTCCCTCCACACAAAATCTAGAACACAGGCAAAATACACTAAAGCTGATCGAGTACGGATACTGGGATCCAGAATCCGACCAACCTTCAATTCTTTCACCTCTGCTCAACGATTTAATACCCTATGGATGACATTCCTCAATGTACACAGACATTCAATTTAACCTCGGTCTGGCAGTCACTCAGCGTAAAACAAAAGACTCGTAAATTAACTAATTGAGCACTGATTTGGTCAGATATACACACATATGACTAAGTGATTAATTAATATATCAATGGTTGCTTATAAAATACAATAGAATGATCTACCTATAGATATAATGATGTATGTGCAATTAAATCTAGAGTTGGATAAAATGAACTCACGGACAATAAAAATATGAAAATGAGTTATAATTTTAAATATTATTAATTTAATAAAACAATAAGAACTAATAAATCAAAACATACAAAATTATATGATGGGAATGTGAGATATTACGCTCGCAGGTGTTATCTTACTAATGAGATTAAGGTTACATATCTCATTATGTGTTTAATAAAGTGTAGTGCGGTATTGGAGTTTATGCCTATATTAATATGCCAAATTTTTAGCTCTCATGTAGTCTCCTAGATCATATGGAACTTTACAGCCAAAGTTATATAACTAACTATAATAGCGCTCCTATGGCGTCTATCTATACAAAGTTAAATCGAGCATGTAATTATGCTCAGAGATACGCAGGTTAGCGTGTTAACCTAGATTGATATACTCTAATGCTAGATAAGCATTTAATATAAAAGGAGAGAAAACTGGTTTATAATAGGTTTACCTATATACTCTATGGCACATATTAAAATATTAATTAAGCAAAAAGGTACAAATGGGTCATTATTCACAGGCTTCAGCATCGAATGCTCGGTTTGCCCTAAAACCGCTCAACTTGCTACGAATAGGAACATTAGTAGTTTAGAGAGTCGGATAAGCATTATGAATAATATAGGTCCTTTAGTTCTAAAAGTGTGCTTGAACCCGAACTAAAGTGGATGAGAGTGACCTCCGCCAGCAACTCATCAATAATCATGCAGCAAGCTGATAATTGTACATTGCGTACTTTGTAAGGACACATCCACAATTTATACATATATAACGCAAATGCGTAAAATTATATTATCGTGCCTTAAAATTAGATAGCGTCTATTTGCATATCCCTACAATCCAGTTCTCAAATTTAGTATTTCAAATATACTATTTAGGGACTAAATTAATTAGTAACCTAGTTTAATATTATTACCTGCATCTCAACATATATAAATCTAAGGAGGGCAAAGCATATTTGCGGGGTAATTAGAATATAACATTAAAATAGGCTTTGAGAATATCTGTGGCTAGTTCCTATGATGTATATAAATAGTTATAATCCATAACTAGAATTAAGCAAACTACAATTCTAACTAGATAACTGATTATTGTAATATTAATACCCAAAACTTAATCAGGAAAATAATAATATGATCTCGAAACAGCGAGTGAGAATGAAAAATAATAATTCCATTATTTAATATTTATTATAGCGAAGATTTGAAATTATCTTCGCAGATCGATAAGCTAAAATTATATTTATAAATACTTGCAGTTTCGAGTCATTTGGCATATTAAATACATATAATATTAAGATGATAAAATCATAGAAAAAATTGAATAGATTTAGAAATAGGCATTAAAAGACCACAGGAAATTATACATCTAAAATAGATTATTAGAGTTTTACAGCTTAAAAGAGAATTCTAGTTTTACATTTTAAAAGCGATTTTACAATCGGACAAGATTTAGCATTTAATAATTTTCTTTGCAGATTTTAGTAAAGGTGTTTGGGAAAGGCAGATTTAATAAATAGCTAGCTTTTAAAAGAAAGAATTGAAAGTCACAGTTTATAAACAGAGCTCTGAGAGAAAATTTACCATTCAATTGTTTTCATTGCAGTTAGTTCTGAAGCATCTGGGAGGATATTAAGTTGACACTTTTGACGATGATTTGAAGTTAATAGAGATTTACCATGGGCTGCTTTGCTGGTGTACGGCATTAGGTTTTATCGGACCAAAATTCTTCTCTATCCCCGGTCAGGGAGAGGGTGAGTTATCGCCGTTCTACTCGATCATTTTGAAGGTAAAACGGGCATAGGTTCTGCTTACAACTCACTTATTATATTGTAACGATATATAAATATGTCGTTACATTAAATTGAAATAAAAACTTTTAAGTTCGCATATAAAAATAAGTGTATTAAAAAGAAAAAAAAACTAAACGCTAAAATTAAAATGTTTGTTAAACGTATATATTCGCACAGATGCTAAACTTTAAAAATATTTTTTTTAATAAATAAAAACAGGTATTTGAATGTATTTTTTTTATAAAAAAAGATTTAAATATAAAAATAGTTTAAAAAAGAAATAACGTAAGTAAAAATAAAAACAGGTATTAATTAATTCCTGTAATCTGTAAATGGAAATGATTGTTTATTAATTATCCAAAAGCTGTCTAATTAAAAAGTCAAGAGAGTAAATTAGATAAGAGAATAAAGAGATTTTAGCTTGACCAATGGAAGCACCAAGCCTCAGCCCGGACCCGAACGAAAATTTTGATTAGTGACGTTTTTGTTCATTCAATCTGGAGATTTACTATAAAAAGAGAAATATTGAGTTCCAGACGGTTTTTTCGGACTTGATTTGATGAGAACGGTAAGACGCACTTGCCGTTCTCTCTCATTTTTTTTGTTTTAAAAAAAATATAAAATGAAAAGACTGTGATACAAGAATGGAACCAGCTAATGCTACCTCCAGAACATTATCTTCCAATGGAGACGTCGCGGGAATTAAAAAAACAGGAACCTGGACTCTTCTACTGTAAGCTATATTGACATGAACTCTAAATTTAAAAATAACTAAGAACTTTCGTTCAAGCTTATGAACTTCTATCTGACTTTTAAGTTTAAAATCAATTAATAATGTTTAATTTTATATGTTTTTCGATTGATAAAAATCATTTCCATTTTTTTTTTCTCTTATTGTATAAATTATTTGTTGTTTAAATTTTAAATGATGAAATTTAGGTTGGGTATAGACGTTGCGTAGATTCGTTAGCGGTTGATTATGTTGTGGTTTCCACAGTCGATTAGAATATGTAAGTCAATGATGTTAATGCAGGCATCTTACGATGAATGCCATGGGGCCTTGTGTATTCCCTTTTTGCAATTGACGTTATCGATTTTGTATTTTTGATCGATTGTGTTTAATTTGGATGTTTTTGACCGTGGAATCTGTGCAGCCGATCTATACTCAACATTTTAAAAACAAATTGTATACAAATAATCTGTGCGAATGTATTTAAATGTTAAATTTAAGTCGGGCATGAATGGCTATATAGTTTTGTAAAGTTATATTAAGGGAGGGTAATCTTAGGTTATTCATTTCGTAGTTGAATTGGTTCAATGGATTGGATATATTTGTGTAATAGTAGATGTAGTATGAGATCCGCTATGGGCAGGATTATAGATATACGCCACACACCCTCTGTTTGCCTATGGATGGATTTGTAAGACAGCAAAGGACCGCAGTCCATTCCTATGGAGTTTTATGTTTATTGTTCTACTCACCAACAGATGTCACATTCCTGTTGGTGGAGAGACAATGTCTTCTCTAATCTACTTACTGATCAGATGTCCATTCCTGACAGTATAGTATTTTGTGTTGTCGTATCATGCTACATTGAATACATGAATGTATCAGATGGATTGGCGCCAGTTTGATTGCGAAATTTGTTGCCTAAGGTTAAATCAGGGAAGAATATTTTCTTTTCAAATGCAGATCTATGTAGTCTATTCATACTTGACTATCTAAATAAAATATTAAACTCATTGAAACTTAGTTAAATGTAAAATTAAAAGATTAATAGAAAAATCTAAAATGTTGAATTTATTCCTCAAAATTTAAATGTTATTTTATATGTGCGTAAATAAATATTTTTATGTGTTAATTTCTGGCAGTGGCATTTATTCTTTTATATTTAAGATATAAAATTTATATTTTATTATCTCTGCTACTCACTGAGCTAGTGACTTGGGCTAACGATCGGAATATTTAAATAAAGTGGAATCTTAACAGCACGTATCTGCCTACTTTATAAATTTTTCTAGGCTCAAATGCCTAGATGGCGCCCTGGTAGTTGCAGATATTGTTTTTGCGGTTAGATTCGATCTCCACTTACTTCTGATTGTTATAATATATATGATCGATTTTTTGGTGACAAAACTTTTAGTATTCATCCTTTTCAAACTCTGGACACCTGTTAATTTTTACGAGCTTGTACGTGGCTGAAAAGTCCATTTATTTATTTTAGCATTCATATTTAATAGTTACAACCAGTAGAAAAACTCATTTATTTATTTTAGAAACACATTTTTAATTATAACCGGTAATTGAGATTTTGTTTTCCTGCATTATTTTGTTATTAACATTTTATATTTACCAAATCAAGTCCACACTATTTTAGGACCAATGCGTGACCTACTTTAAGATCTGTTTAAAAGATCAAATGTTATTTTGACAAAGTTACTTTCATAATTAGTAGAAGACTAATTTTATAACCATATGTGCAGAATAATAGGAAATATACTTATGCAATTTCAATAATACATCAATAAAATTGGCTAAATAATTTAACTAAAATATTTCTTAAACTAGAAATATTTATAAAATGAATATACATATCTGTAATATATACCAATAACATAACAGTAATTTAAACTAAAATATTTCCTAAATTAGAAATATTTATAAAATGAATACATATCTGTAATCTATACATATACTATTAAATTACAGTCATACCGCTCATATATATATATATATGTGATTCTGCATATATTATAATTTAATGTTATTTAAATGGGTATTCTGAGATGGTTCAAACCTAGCATATGGGTAGATGTGTGGGTAAAATAAGTGAAACGGGCAGATGGATGAAACTGACCATTTCAATATATATATAACTTCAACGAATCTTTAACAATAGATTTGCATAGCAATGCACAGATCATATATCAACAGGCATAATTATAAAACAAAATCGTAAGATTCATTGTAGTACTCAGTGATTATGTATATATTTAAATACATGTCTAAGTAAAATATAGTAGAATCTTCATCATGTTGGCAGTTTGATTATTGGATACCTACTTTGTCTCTAATTGATTATTAGAAGACGGAACCCATTTGCCCAAGCGTGACCCGGGTTCAGGTATGAAGTGTCTTTGGTTAGCTTAATGTCCATTTCTTCTCGCTGCCCATTTAACAGGATTCACTATTCCGGGCAACTGATGTATCCAGTATTCAGAGCTGGCTGGGTGAAGTAATTCGAAAAAGCAATAAAAGAATGTGAAGACACTGTATAATCACTAAGTAACACAGTATTGGGAATACAATCAAATGACCACAAATATTGAAGCCTTATTTGCATTAATATATAGATATATGATCCTGTGTGTTACTACACTAGAAATTCTGTTATACAATAATAAAAACCCTTTTTAAAGTCATTAAATTAACTTATATGTGGGTATTATACCAGCATTTTACTTGTAGCATGATTAATCAAGAATTATCATTATTTAATTAATTTATGCCCTTAGATTTGATGAATATTGAATAGATAATTATATGAAGATCACACTGTACCCCTCTATTACAAAATATAAAAATAACAGATGCTTATATATAATAAGCATTTGGTTTGATTAAATATATATATGTATAATAATAATTATGAGGTTCTTTTTTAAAAATATAAATCAACAAATTAAGTAGATGCACATATATATGATATGAACGTCTTAGTGTAATTTTAAAATGAATATACAGTTTAATTAAACTAAATGGCAATGCATTTTTTTCTCTCTTTTTTAAAAACATTTAATAAAAGAAAAAACAACTGCAGGAGAAGGTGAATGGAATTCTTTCAAAAATCAAAATAACTTTGACAAATTATTTAGAAACGACTTCTATCTGTATTATAGCGGATTGGGGAAAATAAAATAAAAGTTTTAACTTCTTTAAACTATCTTCTAATTCCTCCCTTACATATATATATATATACCACATTACCAATGAAATAATACATACAGAAAAAAAAATCTTGTTGATTTTATATGTATGCTAACAATAGGTCAATATATATATAACAAGAAATAAAGCAGAATTAGTTGATCGTTGGAATACATAACTTAACCTTTTTAAAAATATGTAAGGTACAATTACTTAATATATGTTAAGCAGAACAGTAATAAAATAATAACAAAGGTAAAAGTTACTGGATGCATGCATATATATGGATTAAGCTTTATATGGGTGGCGAATGAAGAGTCCATTTTTAGAGGTCTCGTGATGCAGTCATTCTTTCTTCATGGCTGCTACAGTCTACATCATGAACTTCTGTGCTCATATTTCCATTTAGATACTAGGTCTTTTTGGTAGCAAAGGTATGCAGTTATCTGTAATGATTCTGCGGTCTTCTGCTCGGCTTCATCTCTAGGACACCCTCCAGGAACAGAAACAGGAGGGTGGAAGAAAACTTTTCTACTCAGGCATGACTTGTACAGACATTTAAGTATCAGCCTAAACTTTAGAACAAGAAGATGATGATTGTCAAAACAAAGAAAAACTTTAGTATTTATACCTTTTAACTCTTTTTTTCACAGTAATTAATTAATTGAAGTCTACCAATGCTTCCATTGTTTACAACTCTTAAAAGCATCATATGATTTTACACTATTAGTAAACATTACCTCATTTTTCTTAATGGATCTTAAGTTAAATTTTTACTTAATCTATTTTGTCTAAATCGCATGTTGTTATTAAATTAGTAATAATTGAAAGATTGCTAGTCTTTCACATGCGCCTACCATTGTCTCTCAGACAGCCAATCAGATTTTAAACAGGCCAAGATGCTTAAGACTGGCTTATATATATAAAGTTAAATAGAGAAAAGGTTGGTATCTTCCTTTTCTTATCAAAATCTCTGTCATGTGTCAAGGCCTGATCATTCTTAAGGCAGCTGTGTAAAATCTGATTGTCTGTCTGAGAGACAATGGTAGGCGCATGTAAAAGACTAGCAACCTTTCAATTATTACTAATTTACTCTATTTTGGTAAAATGCATTAGCTAGTTTATTTCTTTGCTGATGCAATACTTTTTTATATTTGCTGATGAAATAATTTATTTTATTTTAAACTTTTTTCTATAATTTCTAAATTATATACATTTAAATTTCCTTTACAATTTATTTTAATATTATACACACATATATATCATTAATCATTTATTTTAATATCTATTCACTAAGGTTGGCTTTATGGTCTGAGGTTAAATAAACAGTGAATGTGAAGCACACACCTATATATGGTTATATATATGTACAGCTTCAATAACCTTTCATCCAATTATTAACATTTAGATGCAGATGACATGAATACAGTTATAGAATTGTAAAAAGTTTCTCCCAAGTTATTTACTAA
This sequence comes from Epiperipatus broadwayi, assembly GCA_028023455.1. Taxonomy (NCBI): domain Eukaryota; kingdom Metazoa; phylum Onychophora; class Udeonychophora; order Euonychophora; family Peripatidae; genus Epiperipatus; species Epiperipatus broadwayi. Next base: position 7,860,101 of record JAQFVV010012428.1, on the reverse strand, counting down.
TTAAAAACTTTTGTGTTTTCAATATTTTTTATGGCTATATGATAATTTTTAAAATAATTATTTTATGAATTTATTCATTTAGCTATGTATTATTTAAATGCCATTCTTTCTGCAGGCTTGGCTCAGCATGATAGGCTCATACCTCAATTCGTTCATTTTTTATGCTCTAAAATCAAATTATTTCCCAAATAGTGAACTATTACTATTCATCATCATCATCAACCAATATCAATCCACTGCAGGACAAAGGTCTCTCCAAATTTAATCCATCTTTTCCTATCTTTAGCTTCTCTTCTCCACATCACCCCTGCACACTTTCTTATTTCATCCATCCATCTCACAGGTGGTCTCTTTCTGGGTCTTTTACAATCTCTTGGAATCCAATTTAAAATTTTAATTGTCCAACTAGTATCAACTCCACTTCAATCTTTTAATTTTTTCAATGAAGTCAGTAACACCTGTTTGTTCTCTTATCCATACATTGCGTTTTCGATCTCTTCTTGTTACTCCCAACATGCATCTCTCCATACTTCTTTGAGTGGTCTGAAGTCTCTGTATTGCTCTTCTATTGAGTGTCCAAGTCTGAGATCCATAAGTAAGAATGGGCAAAACACATTTATTAAAAACCTTCCTTTTCAAACACATAGGCATATTTCCTTTAAGTATCAAGTTATTTCTACCAAAAGTATTCCAACCAAGTTTAATTCTATGATTAATTTCATCCATTATGTTTCCACCTGTATTAATAATTTGACCAAGGTATTTATAACAGTTAACTTCTTCTAACTCATCATAATCAATCTTTATTTTCGTATTTTGAGAAAATCTATTAAACATTACTTTAGTCTTTTTAACATTTATCTTTAGTCCTACTTTCACCTGATAACTCCTGCAACATTTCCTGTAGCTCTAAAGCATTATTTACAAAAACAACTACATCATCTGCAAAATCTAAATGACTTAAATAATCTCCATTTTCTTTCACTCCTTTGGCTTCCCATTTTAATCAACAAAATACTTCTTGCAGCACTGCTGTAAAAGGTTTTGAAGATATGGAGTCACCCTGTCTTACACCCTTTTCAATGTTGATTTTCCTACTATCATTATGTAATCTAATTGTTGCTGTTGCATTTTTATAAATATTCTTTAAAATATGACAATATCCTGGATCTACACCTTGATAAACTAATGCTTTAATCACTGAAAAAATGTTTATAGCATCAAATGCCTTTTCATAATCTACAAACCCTAAGCATAATGGCAACTCATATTCATTTGTCTTTTCTATAACTTCTCTCAATACCTGGATATGATCTACTGTACTAAAACCACTTTTAAATCCAGCTTGTTCTCTTGGTTGGTGGAAATCCAGTGTTTTCTGTAGACAAGTTGTAATTATCTTAGTAAAAATTTTGTATAAAACTGATAAAAGACTGATAGGTCTGTAAAAGACTGATAGGTCTGTAATTTAATATCTTCTTTATCACCTTTTTTAAATATTAATATTAATACCGCATTCTTCCAATCATCTGGTACATCTTTATCATTTAGACATTTGGTATATAACTTTGGTAAAAAAAATTTCTATTTCTTCACCTGCTTCTTTTAATATATTAATTATAATTCCATCATTACCTGGAGCCTTCCCTTTCTTCATAAACTTAATTGCATGTCTCACTTCCTCATTCAAAATTCTGGGCAATTTGGAAGATATAATAGGTATAGGAGACACTTGTTCTTTATTACTATATAATTCTTGATAGAAGTCTTCTACACATTTCATTATGTCATCTCTTTTTAGTAATAATGCCATCTTTTTTTTCTTATTGCAGATATAAATTTCCTACCAATACCAAAATGTTGTTTTACACTCTTTAGACTTTTATTCTCTTCTACAGCTTTCCTTGCTAGTTCACAATTATACTTTCTTATATCATTTTCAACTTTTTTCCGCACCATTTTACAAAATTTGAGATATTCAATCTTTTTTAATGCATCATTGTTGTATATCCTCATATTCCTTCTTTTCTTCATAAATTGTCTAGTCTCAGTAGAAATTTTATTGGTCAATTGCTGCTTTTTTATACCAGCTGTCTTTGTTGCAGTTTTTAAAAGTGTATCAGTTATTTTCCTATTAATGTCATTCAAATCTGAATCATGTTCAAAATCTACTAATACTTGAAACCGATTTGTAAGTTCTAATTTAAATTTATTAGAAGGTTTTTGAAGATTAGGAATATCAACTGTAAATATTGGTTTTTCTTAATAATTTTTGTCTCTCTAGTTTTGTATTAACTTGTATCTTACATCTTACTAATCGATGGTCACTTCCGGTGTTAAATTTACTAAGAACATTACAATCTTGAAATATGTATTTTCTATTAGTCAAAATATAATCCAATTCTGCTGTACCTTCATTTGGATGCTTCCATGTCTATTTCCTTTTAACATTTTTCTCAAAAAAAAAAAAAAATTCATAATATAAAGTTTTTCTTTTTTCTGCAAACTCCACAAGTCTATATCCTCTCTCATTTCTATTACCATAACCATACTTACCTACAGCATTTTCATCTTTCACTTGTTTACCAATTCTAGCATTAAAGTCTCCCATAACAATTTTAAAATGTTGTTTACTCTGATCAAAAGTTTTTTGTACATCCATATAAAAATCTTCTACTACTTCATCACTATGAGAACTTGTTGGGGCATAAACCTGAATTATCTGCATTTGGTATCTGCTATTAAGTTGTAAAACTAATCTTGCCACTCTGTTATTCTTCCATTTTTATTTATTTATAATGAATCCCACTCCACTTCTATTTCCAATATTTGTGCCTTTATATTAGAGTATATGTCCACTTTTTAAATCAATTGTTTTTTCACCTTTTCTTCTAACTTCACAAAGTCCAATAAATGTATATTTTTTACAATATTATTACATAAATTGTATTTAGTGGCAATATGATATATATGTACTGTAACAGGGGCCAGATTTAAACCCTGTTCTAAGGTAAGGGATTCTGTGGCCACACATATATATGGTTACTACATATATATTGATGTATATATTTGGATTTTTTTTTCCTAAAATGATCAAATAAAGAGTTAAAATGGGCATAAGGGGAGGGGTTGTGCTCATTTATATTAATGAAATTATGTGTGCATATATGTTATTGTATAGTCAAATATATCGAAAGAATCTTCTCGAAAAGCATATAATATATATTTAATTTTGGGGTCTAATTCTGTTTTATTTTGAATAAAAAGAAAGAAATAATGAAAAAAAAAGAGAAACTAAACAGATTTTTATCTATGGAATGCTTTTCCCAGAGATATTGTTCGAAGTTATTTTCCAAGATGTTTAATGAAACTTTTAAAATAAAAATATAAAAAAAACACATTAAAAGGTTTTCTTGGTAAAAAGAAGAAAATAGGACAAAAGAATCCAGATATCAGATCCCACAGAATAATCAAGAGAAAATACTTAATACTTTTGAGGAGAATAGAAATTTCTAGAAAAGAAAAAAATAGGTATAAATAGCAAAATCTGGAGACTTTTTTGGTTTTTATGCTGTTATTTGTTTGTTACCATATTTAATTAACATCGGAGATTTCTGAATACTGATTTTGAAAAAAAAAAATTTGCCAGCTAATATGAACATGCTAAGGTAAAGCTCTAAATGTGCTGGGCTTTATCCCATGGTATCATGAAGAAACAAGCTGTTACCATCTGAAGTTAAGGAATCTGTAACTGTCCATCTGTGTCTCTTTTTTAATATCCTGAATCATGATCGAACCATCGAAGATTTAAAAAAATAAGAACAAGATATCCTTGCTGAACAATTTCTATGGCCATAATGTTTTCCATGGCCATAGTGTTTTCTGAATAAACTCACTTTCTTTATGAATCCGAATAAGCTACCTTCCCTGGTAATCTCAAAGTAATATGTATGTTATTGTAACTTATATTAATGCACATTCTCAGTGTTATATTTAGAGACTATAATTTCTCATTATATTAAATCAAATTAGCCATCTTAAAGATAAGTTATTTAGTATTTGTAACGATTAGCCATTTTGTTTTTCTGTATAAAGATATATATATATATGCTATTATGTCATTAAATATTTGAACATTGTTAATTATTGTATTTTCATTATTTCATATCTTTATTTAGTTTAAAAATATATGCATGTTAGTTATTGAATAATTTAATTAATTGGATTGTTACTGCCTTACCTGTACATGTTTCTGTCCATCTAAGTATCACCCACCCTGAGTGAGTTAGCTAGTGGCCAGGCCTTTATTATCAAGCCATGATTACTCTTCTCATCCTTTCTAGTATAATTCTTATGCAAGCATAATTGGTTCGTGGAATTAGAGTAGGCTGACATCCATAAATATATTGGGAAGAAGTGTTAATAAATAATTAAGTGACATTAAGGCCATCTCAGTGAATTAAATGGTGTATTTCATTAATAAGTCTTGTTAATAATAAATGTATTAATACCAATAAAATAATTTGTAGAAATAATGTTAGTCTAATCAATCAAACATTAATGAGAAAAGGGGTGACCTGTTCCAATGGCTTCCCAACAATGGGACTTCGAAGAGTAGAAATGTAGGGTGTAGGAAATAATAAGAATCAAGAAACAATAGTAATAAAGCATTGTAGTATATTTGTGTTGAAGAAAGAAAAGAGAAATTGTTTGCTGTTTCGTTTCAAGAATTAGCATCAGGATATAGAATAAAATGGATGGTAGGGAGAATAGCCAGGATACAGAAAATTATATGTATCACAATACTTCATAGGCTGGGAAGTTGAACCTTGTATGTTTGTTAGAAATAGTGATTACATATATATATGTATAAAGAAAAAATAGAAGTAGCGCTAGTGTGAAACAATCAAAGTAGAGAGGGGAAAAGGAGGTAGATGAGAATTCCGTCACAGAAGAAAATGAATCAATGGAGGACAAAAAGGAAGGAGAAATGAGCATGATGAACATCATCATGAGAAAACTAGAAGGTTTAGAACAAAAGATGATATCAAGATTTCAGGAAATAGAAGATAAAGAGTTTTCAGAAGTTATAGTAGAGATTAGGAATAGAAAGAGAGAGCAATCAGGGGGGGGGGATAGTGATGTGGTGAAAGAAGAAAGTATGGGTGAAAACGAAGATAAGCTGAACATTAAAAGAAATGGGAATAATAGATGAAAGCCTGGATGTGAGTGAAGAAAAGAAAACTCAGGGAAGTAGTATAAAAATAGCAGAAGGCTGAAAAACTGCAATGAAGTGCCCTCTGGCTCAGATTAATGTGAACCATTTTCTAAAGATTCGGCTGTTTGCTATCAAATGGGAGAAGCTCCTGTATAATATTTTGAAAAGTTTGCGGAGATACATCAGCATTAACCTGATGGCTGAGACAATGTAAGATTGCAATTGTGTGCTAGTAGGAAACACGCAATCATGATGGGACTTACTTTTTCAGCAATCTCAAGATTTGATGAGTATCAAAGAGAGATGAGCGATACATTTTGGTCTGAGGACTGCCAGGAGTTAATGAGATACCAGGTCATGCAGGAAAAATATAGGGAAGGGACCAAGAGAGTTACTCAATTTTTGCATCACAAATGGCTAAGCTACTAACACTAGATGCATGTAACCTGACAGAAAGCAATATTATTGAAATTGTTATAGACACAATCTGCCAATGATAATAGAGCAAATGAAGTTAGGAATAAGAAAAGCTTCTGTTGAAGAAGCCACATCGTGCAGGGTTATAACCTACCTATAGATTGGGGAAAAGAAGTCCGGGGCGCTCTTTTGAGATTCGGTGAAGAGGATAAGGGGAGGGACCGGATTGGAACATAGCAGTAGTAGACCAAAATGGCAGTATGGGTGGGTATAAAGAACGGCGACTGTCAGACAAGCCAAATTATGAACAGGGAAAGCCAATAAGCCTATTGATGTAAAGAAATAAGGGGGAAAAATGTGTGTAATAAACATATATTCTAAAATTTGTTTTTTTTTATATCTAGATTGTGTGTTTAGTATTTATTGTTATTTATTGTATGGGCAGGTATATAAAGTCTAATAGATAAAGAAATATGTTTTTTATTTTGTTCTTGTTGTGTTAAATTCACAGAGATAAGTTATGGTTGTGGAGCTTTGGGAGGGGAACGGTTTCTCAATTTTGACAATGGATGGTGGGTTTGGCTGCTAGATCAGGTAGTGTGTGTGCTTACCATGTATAGCAGCTCTTGATTCCGGATGTGGTTTACACAGGATGAGAACCTATCTAATTTACAATGCAGACGATGAATGTCTGCTATTAACCTAAAGCCTATAAGACTCCAAGGAGAGTATGGCATTCAAATATTATCCCACCAATAAAACTCCAGAAGTGATCAAAGTCTTCGGCAGTTTATATTTAACCTGGAATCTCATAATAAGAGTTGAGTATTGTTTCTAAATTTGCCACACTCCTAAGACTTAGAAGCAGCAGAGTGTGATTAGGAGACTCCTTCCATTTATATTATTACTTGGGGGGGGGGTTTCGTGTGACCAAATTTAAGTCTGAGAAGAGTCGGCTGTATATTGGGCATAGTGGTCATATTCATAGTGTACTGTCAGGTTGGTGGTTTCTTTTACTCTTTTGTTTTGGAGCTGCAGAATATAGAGAAAGTCAAATAAAAGTTAAAAGTATAAATGAGGAAGTTATTAAAGATATTTTTTTTGTTGCTTAAGTTTGATCATCCAAACAAGTAGACCATGTTTGAAGGCTACAGGGGCCAGGTTTAAACCCTGGTACAAGGTAAAGTATTCTTTCACCATATATATATGGTTACTACATATATGTTGATATATATATTTCTAAAATTAAATAAAGAGTTAAAACGGGTGTAGGAAGGTTGTGCTCATTTATATTAATGAAATATGTGTATGTATATGTTTTTGTATAGTTAAACGTACAGAAAGAATCTTCTGGAAAAAGCATATAATATATATTTTATTTTTGTATCTAATTCTGTTTTATTTTGATTAAAAAGAAAGAAATATGTAAATGAAAAAAAAAGAGAAACTAAACAGATTTTATTTATGGGATGCTTTTACCGGAGGTATTGTTCAAAGTTATTTTCCAAGGTGTTTAACAAAACTTTTTAAGATAAAAAGAAAAAAATGTGCCAAAAGGTTTTCTTGGTAAAAAGAAGAAAATAGGACAAAAGAATCTGGACATCAGATCCCACAGAATAATCAAGAGAAAATACCTAACATTTTTGAGGAGAATAGAACTTTCTAGAAAATAAAATAAAAAGAAATAGATATAAAAAGCAAAATCAGGAGACTATTTTTAGTTTTTATCTGGTTATTTGTTCGTTACCATCAGAGATTTCTGAATACTGATTTTTAAAGAAAAAAAAAATTCACCATTTAATAGGAATAGGATGGGATAAAGCTCAAAACATGCTGGGCTTTTATCCCATGGTACCACGAAGAAACAGAAGCTGCTGCATGCATATAACTGCCTGAAGTTAAAAAGGAATTTGCGACTGTCTATCTACATCTTTCTATACCAATATCCTGAATCATGATTGAGCCATTGGAGATTTAACTCTTTGAATCCTGAGCGGCCATTTTGAATTTAAAAAAAAAATTACAGGACATATAATTTTAAATGAAATTTTTAATTTATTACAATAAATATATATATACATTTTTAGAAAGTGCAAATATGAAAGAATGTAATAAAGCTGATGAAATAATCATTACCAACAAAAAAAAAAATTAAAAGAAGGAGGTTTTTTACATTTTATGTTTATTTTTACATTGGTTCACAAATTCTCAATTTTGAAAGGTATAACTTAAAATTACAATTTCATAGACAGCTTCATTATATTTGTCATAAAATGCAAAAAAAAAAATAAAAAAAGATATATAACATGACCTACCTGAGTTACATTTTGTTGGTGTAATGTGGCAGAAGGAGACAATTTCTATTTAGTTTTTTTACTTCCAAGCCTATATGTTTCACTTTTGCAAGCAGTATATCTCCTAGGCCTTCCATGCAGAATATCTATTAGAAATGCTTGGTTTTAGTGAGGGTCAAAAAAAAATAACAGTAATAATTTTAGTAAATTGTAAGTTATGGGGGAAAAAAAAATTATTTATTATATTATTGAAAAATGAGGGGGGGGGGGTGAGCTAAATTATGTATTATTTTATAGCAAAGCATAATATCAAAGTATGATATCAAACAATTAAAAAGTTATCTACAATAAAATGAATAAAAGCTTAGTAAATTGTAAGTTATGGGGATAAAAAATTATTTACTATATTATTGAAAAATCAGGGTATGTGTGAGCTAAATTATGTATTATTTTATAGCAAGGTGTAATATCAAAGCATGATATCAAAGTGTGATATCAAACAATTTAAAAGTTATCTACAATAAAATGAATAAAAGCATAGTAAATAAATTAACAAAATAAATAAGCCAAAGGAATTACAAGCAATGATTATATATGAGTGGGAGATGATGATGATGAAGTTGAAAGTCTTTTCAAGTTCTTGAAAATGTAAATACATAAAGCAAATCAAGAGAAAAATAACTGATGATGTGGACCAACTGATGACTGTTGATTCAGCATTGGGAATCATTTATCCTTTTCACATCTGTAGTCACATGTCGGTTGTATAAGGTAGAGTGGATGGATTGAGGGAAGTTGAAGATATAAATACATAAAGCAAATCAAGAGAAAAATAACATTGAACATACATACTGCAAAAAACATCAGTATGCGAGACCTTGAAGTAAAGTTGAAATTATCTCACCTAAAACTGAAAAAATCAAGAATTACAAAATTGCAACAAATGTACAATAGTATAAATAAAATCATGACATATCTTACCTATTGCAGAATCAAGTGGTGATATGGTTCTTTGTCAACATATAAAGCAGGGTGGTTTGAGTTGCATGGGTTGGAGCAATTGTACAGTGTGATTACAAAATGTGACTACAAAACTGCAACAAATGAATATATATTCTTACTATAATCATACAATAAAGGTAGAATAATATAAATGAAATATATCTTACCTAGAGCAGAACCAAGTGGAAATATGGCTCTTTGTGAACATATAAAGCAGGGTGGCTTGAGTTGCAAGAGCTGAATAATGTGACTACAAAATTGCAACAAAAATATAATGTTACTATAATCATAAAACTAATAAACAGCAATGTAAATAAATATATCTTACCCATTGGAAAACCAGCATTGATATGATTCTGAGCTTGTATGTGTGCCATAGGTGTTGTAGCTGTGTAGGATAGAAGATTTATGTAGGCAATGTAATTGTGCTGCTTCTGGCATGGTAAGCTGCAAAGCAGCCTCTCTCTTCACTCCTATACAGGGGGATGCATCCACATTCCATGCAGCCAAAGTAAGATGTATGTTGTGTTTTGTTTTTGAGACATACAATGCACCTTCTTTTGATGGTCTTATTATGACTGCGCAGATCAGCAATTTTATGGCACACAGATGGAGACTCAAGATGCTGTATGACTGAAGGTTTCAGTTTTCTGGTTGTGAAGTCACCAATAAGGCTGGCTGATAAAGTTACTCAATATTCCAGGTGTGATTTAAGCCACATTTTCTTTTGGGCCATGTATAGTCTGTATATAATGTAGGAATTAGTGATAGCTGTATCAAAACAATGCCAGAATAAGTGCATAGGCCAACACTTAGACTTCCTATTCCAGCTGTTACGTTGTTCGCTTCTTGTTTGCTAAATCAACCCCACCCATGAAGCAATTGTATTTTTTGATAGCATTTGGACATGGATATGTATGACATGTACCATCCTTGTGTTTTCTAATAACAGTACCAGCTCCAGGTGGTGGATAAGCATTATTGAGTATAATAATTGGCTTCTTATCCATCCACACTAGAAACTCAAGACCATTGTCATATACAAACAGAAGTCTCCTCTCTGCATATCTTTATAATTTTTTGCTTTTTCGTGGATTCTAATTGGAATACCCTTCCTATCAGCTTTCCATGTGCCACAACAAGTGATTTTACTTGCAGGCAGCTTTTCTGCTAATTACACGCTAATAAAATATCTGTCACAAAAAACGATATGATTCTGCTTAGCAAGTTATGGCAAAACCAGTGACAGCACTGCTTGGGTTCCCAGATTTAGGCTAGCATCTGCAGTTGTATCTTTGCCTGTATGAAATTCCATATGGTACACATATCCATTATGGCTATCTGCACAGACCTACCACTTGAAACCTGGCTTTACCGGTTTTGAGGAATAATAGTTTCATGTTACAACCTTTGAATTTCATAATTGCTTCATCAACTGCTACCTCTTGGTGCATCTGCTATGCAGTCTTGAAGTTAACGTTATAGTGATCTATAATTGACCTAATTTTATAAATCTTATCATGCTCTTTACTAGTAATTGGTGGCATGGTTTTATTATTATTGAAATGCAAATTATTTAGAATTCCAAAAAATCAATCTCATGTCACAACTTTAGCAAGTACTGGTTGACAACAATTCATCTTTAGACCAAATATATTTGAGTTTTGTCATGCACATTATGCTACAAATATGAATTAACATGCCAAAAAATGCATTCAACTCAGTGGGTGACAGATTGACCTACTTCGGTATTGCTTTCCACTCTGAAGCATACCTATTGCTTTCAGTACAAATGTCATATAATTTTCTATCAAAAAAATAAATAAAAGAAATCAGTAATTGAGTACTCATGGGTAATGGCGAAATTTAGTCCTGGAGACTTAATAAATGTTCCAATTGCCACCCATGCTTCATTACCAAGAAACAAATCTGAATCAGGATGAGATGAAGGCCCAGTGTTGGCTCAGTTGCCATCCTCACCATCTTTACAGATGACTTCACTGCACCTTTCTTCTCTTCAAAACCACAGCTTCTCGATCATCTGAATAATCATCCGATGAGTCACTGGATATCTCTGAATAAGAAGAACAAGAAGCCTCAGACACACAGACATCTTCAACAGGAAAACTGTTGTCCATATCAGACTCAGAATCAAAATTAACTTTGCTGGAGTAAGAAGCCATTTTCCCCATAGAATTGATAATACGTTGACTAAATCTAAAAAACTAAAAAAATTTGCAAAATTTTAAAACGTACTTTATAAAAATAGCTATAAAAAAATCGGATTTTCATCTCAGAGAAAAAATTCTTACATGTGTAAAAAGCTAGAAAGATGACGGAGAGAAAGAAAAAAGACCCGTAAGTGTGACGTATATCGTTTACATGCAAAAGTAATCGAAAGTCAAACTTTTTGCACAGGGGCTCTTCGGGCACAAGACATCCTTGCTGAACAATTTCTATGGCCATAGTGTTTTCCGAATAAACTCACTTTCTTTATAAATCTGAATAAGCTACCTTCTCTGGGTATCTCAAGGTAATACATACATTATTCTAACTTATATTAATGTGCATTCTCAATGTTATATTTAGAGATTATAATTTCTAATTATATTAAATCAATTTACCCATCTTAAAGATAAATTATTTAGTATTTGTAATGATTAGCCATTTTGCTTGTCTGTATAAAGGTATATATATATGTTATTACATCATTAAATATTTGAGTACTGTTAATTCTATTTTTGTTATTTCATATCTTATTTATTTAGTTTAAAAAAATATATGCATGCTAGTTATTGAATAATTTAATTAATTAGATTCTTACTGCCTTACCTAAGTATTACCCATCCTGAGTGAATTAGCCAATGGTCAGGCATTTATTAACAAGCCATGATTATTTTTCTCATCCCTTCCAGTATAATTCTTAAGCAAGCATAAGATGGGCGCTTGGAGTCAGACTAGGCTGATGTCCATAAATATACTGCGGGAAGTGTTAATAAATAATTAAGTGATATTAAGGCCATCTTGGTCAATTAAATGGTGCCGTTCATTAATAAGTCTTGATAATAATAAATGTAGTAATACCAAGAAAGTAATTTGTAGAAATAGCGTTAGTCTAATCAATCAAATATTGAGAAAAAAAGTAATCCGTTACAATACATATATATATATGCCATCTTGTTGAAGGATTGTTTCAATATTTTGAGAGTAATAAAAAGTACTAGAAAGTACACTCATGCAATAATAATCTTAATGGATATATACTGCTGTTTTTAAACATTGGCTCAAGAAAACATAGCACTAGTGAACCACAGGATGTGTCTTGATATTTAATGGAAAACCAATTATTTAATTTACTGATTTAAATATTCCAATTTTTAGATAGTTGAATGCTTTTCTTTTTCTTATTGATTGAGTGGAGACTATAATCATGCCTCTTTTATCTTTTGTTTTCTGTCATCAGTTCAGACCAAATCATGTTGACCTTTATTATGTCAAACATGTGGCCAAACTCTTGCTCATGCTCTAAAAAGACCAATTTATATCCAGAGCTATTTTTTTTTTTTGCGTGCTTGTATATATACTTATGTTATGCAACTCTAATGCCTATATTTGTGCCAGATTCTCTATAGTATACTGCAGTACAAGAGGCATTATTGCATCTAATTTTATGTCCTATTTAAAGGATTTGATCCTGTGGTAATTTGTCTTTTCTTAATTAAAAGTCCTGACCAAAAGTATTCTGAAAAATTATATATAATTTTTTCTTTTGAAAAATGAAAAGATAAAAAAATGTTATTTTCACATTATCAATGACCAATAATTTTTGACCATTAGAGCAAGAAGAAATGATATGATTTTGCACTGGTTCCTGGATTATTCAGTCTAGAAATGTGCAAGAAACTTTCAAACTTTTTGTTAAAACTGCTTATGCCTGACATGAAATGTGAGATTTGCATCAGTTATAAACTTATAAGAAGCAAAAATGATTTAAAAATGCTCATTCTGCAAATATATAATAGTTATTAATAATATTGATTAGGAGGACAAGTAATATTTGAATGCTATATGATTGTATATTTATTTATAAAATTTATATGATGCAGCTAACTAATTATATATATATTTTTCGTTCTCCATTTTGTTTGCACAGAAATCATAACCAAAAAGAGATACATGGCAGAATATTTTTTTTTATAAAGAGCTTTTAATTTAAATCACAAGTAGATGAATCTTATATATATATTTTAACTTACACATTATTTTTTACTATTATTTAATTGTTTACTAACTGGTGAAAGATGTAATATGAATTAAAATTAATAATGATATTATATATTTTCATTTATTTATTATTTCCTTGTTTATTTAAATTTAACTATCTGGTATACAAAATCCAAACACTTTTGAAAATATTGATCAGTAGTTTTCTTTGTTGAAAGATCTTGGTAAAAAATTAAAACTGTGGATTCATTACTCTAAACTTCTAGCAGCAAATAGCAGATATTGAGGTTTTTATATTAAGCACTAGAACACTCGTTGAATGTTTATTTTTATCTTTTAGCATCTTGTTTTTATTGTCTTGGATAGTGGCTTGGAACTAGATGAAAATAATTTTTAGGTACACAATTTTGGTGTTTTTTAAATGATTAGTGCTTTAACTACCAAGTGCATGACCCATGTTTGAATAAGAGTGGAATGTGCAATCTTTTCAGGTTTCAAACTGGGTAGAATTTTTTCCCCAAAGCAGCTGGCTATAACCATTCTGTTAAGCATTCAATAATTTGTTTATAAATATATATACCTATTCTTATCTAGTGATAAAACAAGAAAGAAAAAACATACTTTTATTATTACCATTTGATTAGCCTGCTGAAGTGTCTTCAACTTCTCTGTTTTTTTTTTTTTGTATAGAAGTATGATAGAGAGGTTTTTGCATTGCAATGAGCTATTTAAAATTTGTTTTATTTATTTATTTATACATTTTCTAACTGAAACTGATAAATTTTTCTGGATTTTTTTTTTTTTTATCTTACTCTATTTTTAATTTCCAATATTTTGTATATTTATTTGCCATTTAAAAGCTTATATTTCTTAAGTTGGTTTATTAGAATATCTTAATTAGGTCATTTTTAATCATTAAACTATTCATTTCAAATGGAATAGTACAGAATAATTAAATTATCCAATGTTGTCTCAGATGCAAAAGTTGACACTACCCAGACAATTGATTAATCAATAGAAAGTTTTAATACAGTTTTTCTTACTAAACCAACAGAAATAAAAGTTATAAACAATTTAATGTTTGAATCATTAGCTTTAACAATAGAATTACTGTTTTCAAAAAAAGTTGAAATATAACATATTTGTAGAGAATGTAGTGATGGAAAACTCCATTAAAATGATACATTCATTTTTTGTTTTAAGTAATTATTATTATTATTATTATTAATGATTATTCTAATAATAGATTTTTTTTTTTTTTTAGAAATTGTTAGTTTGATCTTAAGATTTATTTCATAGATAGTAACACACATTTTGTTTTGACATGTACCAAAGATGTTGCTGAAAATGTATTTTAATGTAATCGCACAAATAAAATTATTATTATTTAATATATAGATTTTTATTTATTTATAGATATCTTAATTCTTAACAAAATATCATAAAGGAATTTGTAGAGATTTGAATCAGGGAATAAAATCACTATTGGCTTTATGATTCATAATTTGTGTTTGTCTATATTTTTATTGTTTTGTAGCTGTTAGTTACATTTATGAAATAGATGAGTAGTTTGACCTAAATTTGTTGATAAAAAAAAACAGTCTAGGCAAATCAAACCCAGTTGGTTCTATTATTGGATCTGGAAAAAGAAATTTGTTTGGAATTTCATAACATGTCCCTTTTTTATGCCGTAATTCTTTGATTATAGATGCTTGGTTGAATGTTCTGTCTAGGTGGTGAAACTATATTTTAAGTTACCAGAAAGTTTGATTTTAATTAACAATTTTTTATACATTTTCTGCAAGGCAACCTCTTTTCTCATATCTGATAGAAGAATATGTGAAAGAACAGGAAGGCAATACAAAGAAATAGACTTAAGTTCTCCACAATATTTCTCATGGTAATATTTAATGAAATATCTAGAAGTTTAGTGTGGGCACTTTTTCTCCAAACAGAGGCACACTATATACCAATAGAGTGTAATTGTCTGTATAATAATGCTTGCATCATAATCCGTACTGTGCTAACTCAGTTTCCAAAGAAATTATTTTTAGAAATTATTTTAGAAAGAACTTTAGATAAATGAGACAAATAAATTAGTCTATTATCTAAGGTTATTTGGAAATAGCATAGGGCAGGATTAAGTTTCAATCTATTCTAAAAGATTATATTCAGATTACAAAATATTTCTCTGTTGTTGAAATGAAAAGTTGAGCATACTGTTTTTGTTGAGTTATAGATGTTCATTGATGAAATATTAAATAAAGTAGGTGAGAGGTTTGAGCTATAAACTTTTTGCATCTGATATGACCATTATTTAGTGTCACTTTAATTTTGTCTAATGGAGAGCATTTTATCAGATAATTCAATTGTCTTTTTATATTTAAGGATTTTAGAAACTATAGAAAACCATTTTTTTAAACAAAGAGACAAGCTACAGTTAAATAAATAAAGATAGCACCAATTTGTAATTATTGAAAAAACATTTGTCAATGAGCCTTATTAAAGATAAAACTTTTTCATAGCAGTTTTTTCCTGGCCTTAATCCAGTCTGTTCTTTAGATTGATGGATCTCAACTATTGGCAAAATACTTGTTAATATGAAACCATAATTCTTTTAAATAATCTATAGGGAATGGTATTTGATAATGTTTCAGATCATTGTTGGATTTATTTGTCTTTAAGATTGCTATTAATTTTGCTTACCTGCCAAATTTTTGATAGTTTCTGTATGAATAATATTCCTGAATAGTTATGTTAACCAAAACGCTTTTTTTTTTTTTTAGAAATTCTCAAAGAATGTAATTTTGAGATTTTTTTTAGCTTAAGATAATCAAGAATTAGTTCAAGTTCACTAATATTTCTGATTTTATTAGATTGATATTAGAAGATTACCAAAGAGAAACTTGCAGTTTTGTTTTCCTATGCTTTTTGTTCTCAATATTTTGGGTTTAAGAGGTGTGATATATAAGACTAGCTATTTTATTAAGATTGATTGTTGCAGTTTCTTTAAAGTTTACACAATAATGGCCATAGGACCAAGTTTTGTTTTTCCATATCTACCCTGGAATTAATTACTTTTGATATCCTTGAGGTTGATGTCTTTGACTGATGTTGTCATGAGTTTGTTATACCTACATAAGAAGAGAGTATCGAAGAGATTATTAATATTTTATTAAAGATATCCATTATATTGACTTTGATCAGCTTTCCTTAAATTCCATCTTCAACTATAGGAATGTAAATGAATCATTAGAGTTTATTTATGTTGGCTGTGGGGATATTGATCCAATATCAATAAATCAGCAGGTAATGGAAGATCATTTTTTGTTAGAATAGAAAGCATTCTAGTAATAATTAATGTACATCTAGAAATTTTAAGAAAATGTATATTATTAGAATGAATGATGATTCCCCTGATGAGCAATAACATTAATGGTGTGCTGATCTATTATTTTATAGAAGATGTCCATTTTTGATTTTATTATTTTTCAATGTCGAACTAATTTTATTGTTTTCTAAGTGAAGAGATCACTATGTAGAGGGTATACTTGATATTTTTGTTTCCATGGTTATTACATTATGTAGTTGGGTTGTTTTTTTTCCAGAACCTTACTTTTTTAGTCTTCATATAGCTATCAGCCATAATCCTTTTGGAGTTTATGCTAATAGTTTTACTATGTATCATGATGTGTTGTCTTTAACCAGGAGTTCATCAAGAATCTGTTTCCATGTGAATATAATTTCTTTCATACATTATTTTCAGGGTGAGATGCAGATAGGCTGTCACCTACCCACTCTTCTCCCTCATTTCTCTTCCCTCCTGCCATATTAATACAAACACTACTAATAATAAATATACATACATCTTTTTAAGGAATGAAATAAACATGAAGTTAAATTAATCATAAAGAAAAAATGTGGTAGATGAAGTCATTTCTTAAAACAAGGTAGATATTGAAACTATAATATTTACATATTAATAGTAAATGTCAACAGCTGCAAATTTAGAATTAAAAGAAAGATCTCAAAAGAGACTAAGGATTTGTATTTACAAATGTGATCTGTAAGAGAGGGTATAGAAAATAGAGAACATATATTATGGGATTGGAATAAATTCAAGATAAATAGAGAAGAAAATTATTTGTATAATACAAATAACAAGACTTCATCTTTCTTAAATAGAAAAAAGTTTGATAGGTAATGTTAATTTATGTGTGTAGTAACTGAAAAAAATAATAATAATAAAGCACCAACAATGAATTGATTACATTCTAATTGAAATATTAAGGTTGTGAGAAAAGATTTATGGCAATTAGTTGATGTTTGGAGTATAATCTTTGTCTCAGAAGAATGTCTTTGGAAGGTGTATGGCATTATAACTGAATTTGACAACTTTATGACATTCATCTGAAGGATTCAAAGTAATTTGGTACCGTTACTATTAATATAACTATTACTTTGATTATGGTGTAGCTAACTGGAAGAAAGATTCTTACTTATTTTAAATCAAAGAACCATATTTATTTCAAATTTATAACAATATGCTTAATAATTTTTGCTTTTATATACATATATTTTATGATCAAATTATGTTAATTTACCAATTCCTACGATTTTCAATTTTTTTTTTTGTAACTTTTGAGTACATAAACCATTTCTATGATTGGCAATGATTTGCAAATTATTCATTTATAATAAATATTTTTTCTTACATCAGACAATTACAAATTAATCAAACTTTCATATTTCATGAGGGAAACAAAATGAGCTTTTAATGTTAAACTCACGTTTGTGACAAAATAATTTAATTGTAGTGAGTTAGTTTTTTTTCAACAAATGAGATTTTATAATGGTAAGCGGTTAATAATTATACAACTCAAATCAATCAGTATTTGTAAAGTACAGAAAATATTCACAAATGCTGAATTGAGTAACAGTTTGAAGTGGATAGGATATTGAAACTGTACCAAAAAATCTTTGAAGATCCACTGCCTGATCTAAATATGAATGAAAATATATTAATATCATTTGAGATAATATTAAAAATAAATATTAATTTTTTTTTTTTAAAAAAATGCTCTGATGTATTGTTTTTTCTAGACCATAAGCAAAATAACACCCTCCTCCCCCAACAAATTGAACATATAAAGTTAAATTTCCCTGAACTATTTTTTCTTATAGCTTTATTTTTCTCATCAAACTTTTTTATTTATTTCTAAAAAGTTAAATTTACATTTCTTTGTCAAATAAACAAAAAAAAATTTAATATTTAAAAGCAGTATTTTGCATTTTATAATTTAATATAAGACAAATGATAAATAATTTCATAAATATTCATGTTTAAACTGAATATTACAACTTCTTCCAAATTGTTTTGTTCTGAGAACAGAAGACCTTTTTCTTTACCTTCTTTGTTTTGATTATGTTAACAAATATGAGTAATAACACCTTTTATTTACCCTTAATTCATTATAATTAATCAAAGATAAATCTATTCTAAATATTATAAAAAGTAATTAAGGACTGATTTTTTTAGGAAACATTGTTATAAATGACATATGGAATAATAAATCCCTTTGCTAAAAATTTTTTTATTGGTTTTTAATAATGAAAAGTAATATTTATTTACACTTAATTTATAAATGCTATAATTTTTGATAGTGCTAACTTGCAACAATGTTCCTTCATTAAGACTTCAAAAAGGAATTTGCTAACAAATTAATGGGGCAAATTTCTCATGACCATTACATACATTTATATGAATAAATTACATGTAAATGAACATTGATGAATTGCTCTCCAATATTACTAGCTAACATGATGTATTAGCTTTTATCTCAGTTTAAAAATAAGAAACACCCTAGTCTCTTTTCAAATATATTATAGTTCTTAACTAAAACAGTTGCATTATCTTGAAATTTAGGTGAATATGTGCTAAAGTTTTTTTTTTTTTTAGATTTACAATCATGGAAGACAAAAGTAAATTTTGGTAACTGTTAAGGTAGCTTGATTCAGATTTGAGTGACTTAATAAGAAGAGTACATATTCTACTAAAAAAAGGATTGTCACACAGTTAGTCAGAGCAAAAAGACTGCAATTTAGTAGTAAGTGTTTGTTTGGTTTCATTTGAGATAAAGCAGTTCATAAAGAAAAGAATAAATATAAACATATTTCAAAATGATATATTTAGAAGTGTAAGATATCTGGAATTCTGTTAAAGGTACGATAAAAGGGTAATGTTTGTATAAAAAATATAATGAATTGGCAAGGAAAAATATAAGTGATCAAGTCTCATAATATGTCAATACAATATTTTGATATTGGAGAAAAATTGTTTCAGTAACAAGAAGAAAAATACTATTAAACTGTAAAAGGGGTATTTCATAATGAACAGAGTGGTGTTGTGATTATCATAATCATATGGCTTGTAATAATATTTTTTCCCTAGATGGTAGGTATAATTAAAAGATAAGAAAGCTGAAAAATATATTTTAATATTATTGCAGAATTCTTTACATAATGATAGTAAGATGTTGTTATTTTGAATATTTTAAAAATAAATACAAAATTTATTGTGTTTTCTTAATTATATATAATTTTAAGTGTTTACATTTACTTGGTGAGAAACAAAATATTTTTAAAATCATGCTTAAAAGATAAAAGGCAAGCTTTTTTTTGTTTCTCAAAATAATTTCATTTTAAAATATATTGTTATTATTTTTACAGATGGTTTTAATAATATTTAAACAAAAAAAATAATTTTATTTTTCTGCAAACTCTATTCAAATGGAAGATCATAAACATGAAAATTTAATTGTACATACAGTCTCAGTTTAATTATTTTAGATAAAAAGAAGGTTGATATCATAAAGTATATGAAAAAGTTTTACATAAAACTTATATATTGTAAACTAGTTTTTACAGTCACAACATCTTTTGAAATTCCAGATGTTTTAAATAAAGAGAAATATTAAATCTAAGAAAAACTCCAAGAGATATTGTTAATTATTATTGATATTTTAAAAGAAACTGACAAAGAAATAGAAATTTTTTTGACTAAACTATATCCCAAATATCTAAATGATAAAAATGTACTAGATAATTTTTAAAATGCTATAATAATATTGATAGTTAAGAAAGCTGATAAAGAAGATTTGGGAAACTATAGACCTATGAATCTTCTGTTATATATAGAATCTTTACCGACATAATTACAACTCATTTGAGGCAAATTTTAGCCTCAAATCAACCACAAGATCATCGCATCTAAATAATGAGAGAAGTTATGGAGAGAATTAATGAATATAAGTATAGGCTTTGGATTTGTAAAATTATAAAAAGGCATTTGATTCTATAAGTATATATGCAAAAACACATAAATTTTTCATTTACGCGGCCACAGTCTTCTAGGCCTATATAACTATGCAAAAGTACAGAAAGAGGCCATTTAAATGTGGCAGCTGGGCTGATGGTGTTATTTCTATGCTATAAAGCACAGAAAAGATGCCATTAGCCTGCTTTAGTGTTACACACTTTATCTCAATGCTCACAGTCAAAGTTCACTATAGTATTGTGTGAGGGTGTCTGGACTTCAGCCTGCCACAACTCTTCAAATATGCATGTCAAAGGAATTAGCTTACAAGTCATCTGACCTACTATTACCTCCTAACAATTGTCAACCCATCACCACACTTCCCTACTCAATGTGGAACCTTCAAAAAATTTGGAAAGGGTACATCCAAGCAAGATTTTGACCAGCTCGCACGAAAAGTCATGTTTGCGTGAGAACACATCCATGACAAATAAAATGGCTGATTTGAAAATGGATAGTTTGTAATCAGGGCAACTGCTGTCCACAAAAGCTGGTGGTATGTGCAGGGAATTAATTAATTCTACTCTAATAGAATATTTGCAATAAGATACATCAATTGATAAAGTTTTAATTCTTGTGGATGTGAAAAGGCATACCATCTGCCCTACATTGCAGGGCTAAGATGAAATTTTTGCCATTTGTAGTTAAAGCTTTTTAAATTTTTTTAGTGTAAAATTGTTCTTAACTAAATGACAAGAATTTATTAAGGAAATCAATGAATTATGTTAAGGCCTTTGGAATAAAATGTATGACTGTAAAATTTCTCGTAGTTCTATCCAGAGACCAAAAGAAGTCCAAAGAATACATTTATTAATCTTAAAAAAAAAAAAACAACAATCGAGTTGGAAATTATTAATCGTTCTTAATAGGTGTGCCATTATTATCCATACACATATTCTTTCAAAGATAGCTATTGTAATAAATCAATCTATAAATAAATACTTTGGCTTTTCAAAAATGACCTCTAAAAAGTAAAAGACAGTTCAGTAATTAAAGAATTATCAGCATTTTTTTTTCCATCACGGTGTAGCTAGTTATCTCTCAAGCAATGCTAGTAGAGTTTGTAAAGTTCACGGGGAATTATACTATAGTAGAATGTTTGCAATAACGTATGTTTACGTAAAATTTATTCCAGTAAATTTATTAAGAAAAATGAATTACGTTAACTCATACGATTATTCTTTCACAAATAACATGGTGGGTCCAGTAATGTTATATTTATGTGTTTTTGCATAGCAACAATGCCATTTAGAGGCCGATATAATCTAATAGAACAGTACTGAAGACTTCACATCCAGTCTGTGGCTTGATAATTTTTTTTCTAAAAATCACCATTTCTAAAATCTTGTGAGGATTAAATAGAAAAAAATTCACTTCTAAATACTTTATGTCAACTTTAAACAGAATTGAAACTTAATTTTGTCAGTCAAATTATTATTTTAATAATTTTTTTAAAGTATGAATAAAATATAATTGAACTTATATATTCTAAACTTATATTTTTAAAATTTAAACATAAACATTTAAAATTTAATTAGTGGTGAAATGTAAGTGGTAAAGCTTTCTTGTTAGCTTCTTTCTTTTTCCAGTTTTTGTTCACAGGATGAAATTGATTATGGTCTGCATGTAATATACTTCTAATTTATTGGCTCTTTGCTGAGACTTCTCATGATATAAATATTGCCATATTCTGATAAATGAAGCAGTGATCATAATAAGAAAGTGAACATTAATAAGGATATATGATAAAGAGATTCTATATTTTTAAAACATTTTTACAGCAGTTTTGCAGAAGTATTTTGTGGATTAAAATGGGATGATATAGGAATAAAAATACATGGAGATTATTTATATCGTCTAGATTTTAGAGATATAGTTGTTTATTTTTGAAAATAATGCTTATGAGCTTTACGAAATATTACATGAATTATCAGATGAAACTAAAAAAGTAAGATAATATTACAAAACTATGAATGTTCAATGGTCTTTTTCAGAAAAAGAAGAAAGTAAAGATTGATAATCATAAATTAGAAGTAGTTAATGACTTCCAATAACTGATGGAAACAATGAATGAAATTAATAATAAAATTAAACTTAGATTGAATGCTTTTGGTAAAAATAAGCTAATACTATAATGGTCATATTTGTACATTCACGCAACAAAATACAGAGTTCAGGCAAAACGTAACAAAGCTGACCAAACCAAGATAGTGAGATCTCAAATCTGACCAACTTCAACTCATTTCTCAGCACTCCGTGATTTAATACCCTATGGATGAAATTTATAAAGTTACACTCTGTCTCAATTTTTTTAGCTAGCTGACATAGCAAAGGGAGAAGCATGAGACTGTGGAAAATTAATAACTTAACACTAATTAAAGATTAACTGAACTATTCTACATGCTATGGCTTAGCTCAAGTAAGCAATATATTAATAAAGAATCTGTGATTTGGAGTAAATTGTGAGAACACCCATTAAACAATGATAATTTTAAATTAAAAACATAAGAATTAAATGAGTTAATTAAAAATAAAAGAGCAGAAATATTTAGCATTGTTTGGATGGGTACAGAGGCAGGCATTACAATAATGAGATGTGTAATGATATAGTAGTCTTGTCCTGATAGCAATGCAATTTATATAATTATCAGTGGTCCATGTCTCTTGCCTAATATTGTGATATGCCAAGTTATTCTTTAGATTTGCTAATGATTAGTTAAACATTTACCAGGATGATATAAATAAATAACATTAAGCTAAAATTTTAATATTAAAAATGAGCAGTTAAATATGCTCAAAATACAGATTCATTAGGTAAAACCAGATTCAAAGTCAGATTCATGCTGAAGTTTACTAGTAAGGTGGAATGAACTGGTTGCCGTAGATTGGCATCTGAGACTCAGGTGCTAAAATATTAAAGATCGCGGTGCGAATGTGAAGTTCATCAAGGGATTCAGAACCTAATACTCAGTACCCTTGGACCGGACAGCTTGATAGTGTAATGAGGAACATTTCTAGTTCGGTAAGTCGGATCAGCTTTGAATAAGGCTCTGGAGCCTCATGTTCCACTTCTAAAAATATAGCTATCCGAACTAAAGAATGGGGTAGCCTGTCACTGGAAACCCATTTAAGAAGGCATAGAAAGGCATTATTGCACTTTATGTGCTTAATAAAGACTCATTTGCAATGCTTAATAATAATACCAATATGTATTTAAATAAATAAAGTGTGCTTAAATATCTATAGTTTCAGTCTGCTGAAACTAACTCGACCCAGTTCTTAAGATAGCATATCATAATGATGCTAATAAAGGGTTAAATTAAATATCAATCTAGTTTTTATATATTGAATCTGTAATTCTTTATAACAAAATTAAAGAGGAGAAAGCATATGTCAGGCTTACAACATTTACAAATATGCTTTTAATATCACCCCTAAATCGTTATCTAACTAATAGATATAATAATAATCTGAACTGATTAAGCAAACCTTAATAAATATACTAATAAATATTAACTAATTAAATATAGATAACAGTGAGCATGTACACAGCGATCTGTTGTTATCTCATAGAATAGGATTTCAAAGCAGCGATTTTCATCAGCTAAATAGCAATGATAATATCACACTGGAGAGCTTTTAATTGTCTCTCCCAAAAGTTTACTAAATTAATTAGTCTCTGCTTTGAAATATTGGCATATCATAATATAAATTTAATAAAAGAAAAATAATCAAATTAGAAAGATAGGCATGGCCCCAGATTATAAAAGATTTTAAGTAATAACTGCTTACAGCTATTACAGTCAAAGAATAAGTTATACTAAAATTACATTTATAGGCAAATTTATAGTTACATTTAGAGATTTACTTTATAAGAATTTTAGTTACATGAGAATTTATAATCTAACAAATGTTCATAATAGCTAGCTTATTTAAAGTATTACAACTTTTAAAATTAGATTAATAGAGTTCTGCGGTGAAGAAGTTTTACTGGTTTCCTTCTTGGAGCTGAGCTGTCTGGCATTGGGAGTAGACACCAGCACTTCCCCTGTATAAGTTGTTTTTCTGCAATGTCCTTCTTTAACAGCAGTTGGTAGCTGGACTTCTCCATCTTGGCAGTGATGATGATTACCATGGCAGCATGCATAATGGGCTGAAGGTCACTGTTTTTCTGAAGGAAGACAGCAAATATGTGGCCTTTCTAGCCATTCATGATAAGATTCGAATCTGTGTGGGTTTGTGCAGCAATAACTTGGATTATAGAGTGTATATCTCCTTCAGTGGTGAAATCTAGGGTTTATATACCAATTTCTACTCCTCTATTGCATTTCTCTACAAGCTAGGTTTGCAGCATAAAAACCCATTAGTTTGTTTACAAGTTTTTGCTTAAAATTATAAATTTGATTTTCTTATTGTTAAGTTCTCTAATGAAACAAATTTCATCTTAGTGTAGCCAACCTGATCCCAAGTGAATAGAAAATAGTGCTGCTTGATTGAGTTTGCTTACATTAAAGTTGTTTTAAAAATTGTTATTGTCAAATTACAGATTTGTTGACACCAGTTTTAAACAGGTGCATGTGGCATGATTCCTGTTAATAAGACTGATTTTAAAATTTAGAAATTAACAAAGTGTTATATAAACATTTCGTTATATATGACATGCTGCTCACCTGTGAAATTGTACATATTGAAGCAGTCAATATTAGCTTAAGATTGAACATCATGGTGTTATCTACTAACCTGTATTCAAACCCTATATCCTATCCCACTCCTTTAGTCGTGTATATATATTTTATGTATCTATTTGAGATGCACGTCTAAAATTTATAAAGTTTAACTTTCCAATATTTATTATTATTAATTTTTTGATTATTAATTTTTCTTTATTAAAGTACATAGGTGTGGCTCAAATATATATATAGAGCAAAAATACTAACAAAGTATTGATTTTTTGTTAAATATTTTTATTATAGGTCATTTTTAAAACTTTTTCTTTTTAAATTGTTCTTCCTATTAAATTGTATATTTTGTCAAAATTCAAAATGGAAGATGCAATCGTTAATTGTCCAAAATTAATTAAAGGGTTGGAAATATAATATTGTTTTAATCTTGGGAAGGAATTTTTAATTAAGTTTTATTTAAAATAAAATGGGGATTATGATTAATAGATTTTGCTTTTGTATAAACATTTTTGTTAAATCTGTTATCAATCTGAAAATAGATTTGAATTTATTTTGGACAATTATCTGACAATTGCATCTTCAAACAATAAACAAAGAAAACTTAAGATTTTAGATTAAAGATTAGATTTGAGTAAAAATAAATTAAAAGCATTCTTCAAATACCTGGACAGGAATATAAAATGGGCTGATTTTAAACACCAACAGATTAGCTACTATTTAGAAAACTGTGCTGTTATAACCCACGCTGCTTTGAAATCTGAAAATGATGATCGGGTAAAACCAATCATCTTCCCGACCCTTATGAGGTCGTCTTCCACTGCCATAATATCCTGCTTCCCTGAAATGAAGGAAAGTAAGAAAAGAACTCTGGAATCCTGAATGGAAACCGGCTGTCACCAAGAAGAATTCACATGGATCATTAAATGCTGTACTTTGAAAAATGGACTATTAAATGGTGCAAGATAAATTATTTCAAACTGTCACCATTGAAACTAAATCTAGCTTGCCTAACTAGTCTCAAACTCTACTCCTAATATATTATTATTAATTTTGTGTTTTACTAAAACGTAAATGTAAATTGCTCTTAAAGAATTTTTATGAATCTTAATCTCTCTCATATGCTCTAACTTTCTTTAACTTTGGTGTGGTCATTTATTTATAGTTATTTATTACTTGATTTTATATGTATGCTTTTATTATTAATATGCCAATCTCAAGGAATCTGATGAGTTGAATTTCTAAAATCTTTTCTTTCTTCTTTTTAAGTAAACTTCCATGAATTAAGGTTATTAACATCCCCTTAAAACATAATGCATTATTAATTAATATACTTGCCAGATTGTTTTTACGAGTCAACATTTTGTTTTAGTATAAAAACTTATTATTTGTAACTATGGATTCTATTTGGGGTGAATCCAGAACTCAAGCTAATTAACACTCTGAAATCGTTTAAAATATTATTTATTCAATTCTGAAAGTGACATTAATTGTTTTCTATATATAACTGCTAGTTATTTTCTTTTTCCATACTCTTAAAATATCATAAGCTTAAATATTCAGTTGTTGTAAAATCCGTGATGGTGGGATTAAATTATTTTAAATCACAGAAAAGTAGCGGGTCAAATCTTAACATATATTTTATTAAATGAAATCTAAATCTCTCTCTATATATATTCTAGTGGCATACCATATTATTTATATAAATTATGGCATTCAAACTGGAGTCATTTATTTTAAAGCAGTAAATCATATTCAATGTCGTTAGTGACATCTTTCCATACTGCATTACTGTCATTCAGCATATCTTTATGAATATATGTTACGTGCTTCTAATCTGGGGGTTGCGACAAAATTTAACCCATAGATTTTTTGTTATTTCTTATCCCATGGATAATTGACCTCCCCAGAAATTATTTCATATAAAAAGGCCTCTGGTGGTGATTCCAGTATGCCTGGCACACACTATGCTTATCCACTTTCCTTATATAAAAGGCCTGCACATGGTGACATCCACAACATGCCTAGCCACTTTTCTTTAAGCACTGATCAAGAATGGGGGTCTTAGACTTTGTTTTCATCCAGAAGTACGACCGTTTCCTGTTATTTCTTTGCACTGATGTCAGTATCGCAAACTTCTTCATTTATTATCTCTTTTGCTTCATAACTCAGTTTTAATGCTGTAAGACTGAAATTGTGCTTTGCTCAAAATATATATATGCCAAATATTACTAGTTTTGTTAATTAAAATGTGATTTCAGTCTTATACAATCCCTTGTCGTAATTTATTTCTGTATTTAAAAGTATATGCCTTGGGAGAAATCAAGTGTTCTGTCTTCTAAATATTGAGTAAAAGAATTTTCAATAAGTATTTTGTCATATAATCAAGTATAATTTTTCACATGTATTTTATTTATTTTCACGACCATAATGGCGTAAAAATAGTTTTCTTATATATATGTAATGAATCTCAGAATGCTCATCAAAATAATGTTAGTCACCATGTTTCAGAACCGTAAATCATAATGTTAATGGCAATATTATGTAATCTTTCTAATAATTGATTGGCATCTTAATATTGGACCCACCAAAAATGTGTGTTTATGTATAGTATATGTCATTTAATTAATAATAGAGCATATGAGAAATAATAGCGTGATATATAATTATCTACCGTTTGGTAGACCGCTTGCTCATTCACGCACATACTAATGTATGCAATTAATTTATAAATGTATGTAAATAATTTGTTATTATATTAAACTATATTTTTTTATTGTCTAACTTGTTTGAGTAGTTCGAATTCCTTTTTCTTTACTTCCACACATACAACTACATATATGCATATTTTAATTTAGTTAATATTGAGTCTCATTGTCTTCTCCACTCTGCTAGTGGACCGGATTTAAAATATATATTCTCATGTGCCTTCATTATATGTTATTCATTAGGTGTTTGATCTGGGGCTTATGGAGTGGGTTCAAATTCAGGTTGTTCCCTGACCAAAATCTCGGGCTTGACTGGGTTTGAAATACATTTTTTGAGTTCCAGTTCATGTTAGATGGATAAACATGTTTTGACCAGTACAATATATATATATATGCAATCTTAAGAAAAATAATGAAATAAATTCATATTCATACATTTATAATAATTTAAAGATTTAAACATTTAAATATATTTGTGCTATAACATCACTAAATGTATTACACCTCACAGCTTATACTCGCATATATATATATATATAGGTGTGCTGAGACATATATAATGACATTTACACATACCTTTACACAGATATATAGATATATGTGCACTTGATGGGATTTAAAACGGGTACAAGTACTACTATGGGATATAGTTGGTGAAACATGTAGTCTGACAAAATATAGTTTAAATACTAAGATGTATTTTATCATTTCTTAGTTATGAATTTGAGACTTGGATACTTAATAGAAGGTCAATACAGAGACTTTAGATCATTCAATGAAATATGGAAAAATGTATTTTCAAAGTAATAAAGAAGGACCAAAAGTGAATTACTTGGATAAGAAAACAAACAGGTATTTTGGACATCATTGAATAAATGAAGACACTGACATAGATCTGGGTTAAACGTATTTTTAAAAGAGATGATTAATAATAGATTTAAACAGAATCCCAAGAAATTGTAAAACATTTAGATTAGAGATGGAAATAAGAAAGTTTATTGATTTGTTGATAAGAGTAGCTATGTATTAGAGAAGCAAGATTAAATTTGGAGTGATATTTATATTGCAGTGGATCAGTAGTAGTTGAAAATGATGATAATATAAAATAAATAATTATAAATACATAAATAAAGACTTTATAGTTTTAATATGAGAATGCTGGTCAGTAATTTAATTTTCTAATTTAGTCATCCATATAAGTAAAAATTCACTTTATTATTTTGAATTACCTTTTTTTTTTTGTATGAATAAGTATTTTTTACCTGTTGAGAAGATGCTGTAATTATACATTAGCTCTCTATATGTTTATATTTAATTACCGCTAATAAGATCAAAATTACATTTAAAGGCAAATTTTTTTAAATGCTAGTCATTAAATAATGTGATTACAATGTAATCAAGTAATTATTTATTTCAGAAAATATATGTGATTTAACCACAGAAATAACAGGTTGAGTTGTGATCCAGGATCTTAGTTTTGAGTTTGTAACTCTATTACTACACTAAATAATGCAGGGCAGTAATATCTAAAATAATTTTATTGAATTCATATCATTTTTATTATGTGTTTATGATTCTGTTTTCAGTAATATGTATATATTTTTTTCTCTAGCTATACAAATTCGTCTAGTGTGAATTAACAAGAGTTGACTGTATATTCATAATAAATCAATTTTCTGGCAAGTTATTTGTGCTTTAAAGAGTTTAAATTAGGTTTGATCAAATTTTTTTTTGTTCTATTGCTGTTTACAATAATATTAAACATTTTTACTAGCAATACTTTGTAGTATTAGTAATTTTTCTCCGGAATTTTAATTCTCTAATAAAAATTCTTGAATATGATCTGACCAGTTTTGAATGTATTATGCACCTAAAGGTCTTTGGTCTTTCATTGCATCTTACTGAGAACCAAATTATTCCTTTATTTACTTGCAAAAGTGTGTGTATTTGTATAAATGTGGGTACATATTATAACATTTTTGTAATAAAATGTTTAAAATAACTTTACTATAATAATTATGCTTTTTTAAAATAACATGCAATTCCAGTTTTTATATTTTATTTTGTTAAATTATTTGTGAGAAAAGTGAATAAAAATTATTTTAATAAATTCTTTAATTTTGTTTGCCCCTCAACATATGATTGATCTTTACACAATGATATGCTATAATGATGATCATCATTTTGTGCTCACTATTTTAACAGTTAACTATTTATTCTCCACAATAATCATTAAAAAATATAAATGTAATTTTTTAAAATGAATTTTATTTTATAAAAGTGATGACATCATAAGATAGTGATTTCTTAAAAAAACATTCATTAGAAGCTAATATGATCATTGATATTTATGCCAGAAAGTACAGTACTATACAAAGTTTATTTATTATATATAATAATTATGATTCTATTTTCATCCAGAATCCTTCATATTAAATAAATATACCTTTTTTTATAATGCAAGAATTTAGTCTTGGTTCAATGAAACCTTATAATTTCATATAACCAGCAGGCTTCTTCAGAGTCTGTATTTTAATTTATGTGACATCCAAATAAATAAAATTAATTGTAAGTGGCAAAAAAAGCAAATATATATATTTATTATAATGTGATGTGGTAAGCATCCATGGAGTGGTAGCAAATTGTCAAATAAACAAAATTTTAAAATTAAATATTAAAATAATTTTTATTAAAAAATATATAAGTAATGTTATATATTAATTAAAGAAAGCATGAGACCAAAAGATCTCTGAGAGAACAGCTAGCTAACTCCTTGGGTTTTTTTAAAAATCTAGGCAGAGTTATTTATTTGCATTAATCTTTTTTTTTTTAAATATACAGTTTAAATAATGATTTAAGATAAGGTAATTATAACGTAATCGGGTTTGGCCACTTGATGGCATTGTTGGCAGTAAAAAACAATACAATGTACGGTTTACGGGGCCGTGTGATTTTTAAATCACTGTTTTTTTTTTTGTTTATTAATTTATTGATTGCTATAACTTTTTTTTTCATGCCTTTTTAATTTTGTATTTAGTAAATGACAACCCTTTTTTTTAATTTTTAAATCGCTGTTTTTGGACAAATTATCATCATTCCTCCTATTTAGTTATTAATTGATTGATTGCTAGAACTTTTTTTGCGATGTCTATTTAGCGATGTCTTTTCCTTAATTATTGCTTTCTACATAACAAAACAACTGTGTAGGGTTAGGTTTAGGGTTAGTTCAGGGTTAGTTTTAGGGTTAGTTTAGGGTTAGTGTTCTGTTGTTTGTAATGCTAAAATAAAAAATATCAATATCGTAACCATAGTCAGACAAAAGAAAGAAACTCAAACTTTTTTAAACAACAACAAACACATTTAAATGTCTTCTTTACTTATTAAACATGTTTATATGTGCTTTCTATGAAATTTACAAAAAATTGTGTATATTTTTATTGGACAGCAGAAATACTCGGCTTCTGTTTTTGGCAACTGTGGAAAAAGTTACTATCGCCAGCCATTTTATGAACTACGTGGTATTTCATGTGAAAATGAGATTTCGCACGCAAACTCAGCCGAATTTCTTTGACATACCCTCGGCAAGCTTTTACACATTACACCTTCTCTAAATAAGGGTGTGGCCATTTGGAAAATTACTATAAAGTCAGGTTTCTTAAATTCATTACAAATACAAATATTGTGTAACGTATATTGTAAAATTTTGACTAATCAAAATATACACATATATATCAAACTGTACATGAAAGATAAGTGTGTGGATTCACAGTAACTATCATGAAGCAGAAATAGGCCGTATTATTTCTGCGTTACATCATCAACGGCCTTCTAATGGCTAAGACAAACATTAGATGTTTTCTATAGCCGTAATGAAGGCCTTGTAAACGGCATTTGTTAGGTGTTTTGGTTAGCCAGAACACCATCAAGTGGCCAAGCCCGATTAGGTTATAAGTACCTAAGATAATACTGTTCTATATTATATATCTCACTTTTTAGAATGACATTTTTAAAAATGAATTATTTAAAACAACTCACATTATATAAATATGACACAATGTATTGATCTGTGGTTCCCTATATGTATAGATAAACAGCAGCATATGTATACCTATTTTTTAAGTTTTCTCTTGATAAGCTTGGTTTTTGGTCCATCAGGAATGTATAGTCCTGGTAAGTTGGTCTCCAATGATCTCCTTTCAGTCCAGAATTGTTCCAGGCAAGCAGCTGTCTT
This sequence comes from Epiperipatus broadwayi, assembly GCA_028023455.1. Lineage (NCBI taxonomy): Eukaryota > Metazoa > Onychophora > Udeonychophora > Euonychophora > Peripatidae > Epiperipatus > Epiperipatus broadwayi. Next base: position 7,827,953 of record JAQFVV010012428.1, on the reverse strand, counting down.
CTTAGAACACATTCAACCAGGCTAAACTCATCAGAAGTTGACCCAGACCTCATGTGAGTCAACTCTAGCAGTGAATTATAGTGCAGTTTCTTATTTCTTGACTCCAGTTATATCTTCATAGTAACTCTGTAATTCTGCCAGCCACCTCTCTGGCCAGCTAATTGCCACCAACTTTGCATCTAGCTATTCTGCATCTCAAAAGTATTAAAGTCAGACTTTGCAGCTGGCCAATTTGGCCACTATTTCTCAAAAATTGAAAAACTAAACTGAATTGCTATTTTTATCAGTCCTTTTTGTAAGAGGCATCTGAGGTGATTAAAAACACCTTAATTGAAAACAGTTTTTTCTGTCTAATCCTTATCTTGATTAGAAACAATTTTAATCAAAAGCTACTTTAGATTTCTACTAAAGTGTCATCTACATGTTTTTACTTAAATAGAGAATTGTACACAAGCATTAATAAAAAGATTTTCAAAAATAAATCATGCTTGTTTTTCAAAATCACAATACAATATTTATTTATTATACCTTTTAAAGTGTTTTAATTTATAATAAAATTCTATTTTAAATTCAGAACTATTTAATCCTTTTACTATGATTATTTTATTCCAGGAAAGTAGAAAATATCTACTAAATTTTTTGACTTTATTTATTTCTACTTTACTTTATATATATGTGCGCTCACACACAACTATGTTGCTGTGTGCCATGTAACCAAACCAGTTACAATATATACAAGTTTCATCCTCTATAACAATCAATAAAATAAACAGGAACAGATTGCATTAATAATAAATTTTAAAAATTATACATTAGCTAAAATGTAGTCACTCAATTAATTTTTGCCTAAAATTTTCTTAAACACTTTTCACACAAAACAAAAATGCTGTCATTCTAAATCTAAATTATTTTCATTAAAAGAAAGGGGGAGGGGTTATTTCATATTCTATGCAATTAATAATAAACTTTATATGATAAAATAATATTAAGAGAAAGAAAATATTTTGTGAATGTTTGAAAAAGAAAATTAAAAAAAGATTTATTAAGTGCTATGTATGGAGTGTACTATTGTGTATAATGAGTAATAAAGTTAGGATCAGATTTGAAGTCTTTGAGATGTGATCATAGAGAAGAATGCGAATAAAATTAATGAAGTTTTGAAAAGAGTAAATGAAAAAAGAAGATTGATTGAAGAAATTAGAAATAGAAAGAGAACTGGATTGGACATATATTAAGAAGAAGGTATAGTTTAGTGAAAAATGTTTTGGAGTGAATAGTGAGTGGAAACAAGAAGAAAGGATGGAAAAGATTGACTTTGTTGGATGATATAAGAAATGGGAAGAGGTACATGATATTGAAGAGTTAGGCAATGTAGAGAATGGAGTAGTAAACTGGATGAATTGATGATGTGACTTCTCTGAACCTGTCCATGGGACAGAATACTATTGATTGATTGTTGATTAAATAGTATTAAATATAAGTTGAAAATATACCACTTGTTTGGTTTTTACTCAGTGTATTTTCATAATTTATTTTATTCATGCCCAGTGTGATGGTGGCTTTCATTTCAAATATGAAAAATATATCAACAAAAGAAAATGCAGGTAGTCCTCGACTTTCATACATTCTACTTTCATGCAATTCACTATTTCATACAAAGGGCAATAAAAAAAGACAGTGGAACGTATTATCAAGAGAAGAAAGAATACAATTCAATTATCTCTTCATAAATTTATAAAGAAAACACCAGATCCTAATCAATAAAGTGTTATTTATGAATATGTTATTACATCTCATTATAAAATAAATATTTTAAAAACACTTACTGATTTTTTTTTACAATGCTTCGCTTATTTACATTTCAACTTTCATACATGTTCAGGATCCATTTAAGTATGAAAGTTGAATACAACCTGTACTATACAAATTTTATTCAATACAAACTTTGGTCATAAACAACAACAAATATATTAATTTTAAAATGTATACATATATCAAAAACAGTTTGTTATTTAACTAATTTCTATTAGTACTTTAGTATCTATAGAATTTTAATTCCTTAGGCAAAAGTGTGTTATTCTATACTAAAATAATATTAGCAAAAATAAAAGGATTTAAAAACATTTATGTTATTAAAATTATAGCAATCAACTGTACATTAGATTTTTAAATCTAATTTTTATTTTATTCTGACCTCATTTATATAAATAAAGAAAATCATGAATCATTGCTTTAAAAAAAATAAAAGCAATTAAAAAGATTCAAAGTTTTATTGATTATATATTTACAAAAATAATGGAACATAAAATACACCATAAATAAAATTTAAAATGTACATTGTGTTTTTTTCTATATGCTTTGTTTTAATTTAGTGAATTGTGATTAAAGGAATATCATTCTTGATCTAGGTAAGATTCAAAATAACAGGCCATAAATTTTGAGTAGTTTTTGTAAAAAAAATTACTGCAGCTAACAGTATATTTCCTCACAGATTAGTATTTTTTATTTTATTTATTAGTTGTCATTTTTATTTTTAATTAGGTTTTAACAAATTTAATTTTTTGTCATAGAAAATCATTATAATTGCTTGTTTTAGTATGATTTTTGATTTGGGAGGCATTTTGAATTACCAATTGAGCTCACTATCCATGATAACTCTGTATTTTTCTTCATCTTTTTTTCGTAGTAGTTATTAAAATATTGTTTGGTTAGTCATTTGAAATGTCATATGATGTTAGAACATCTAAGGGTCAGACTGAATTCAACAATTTCAGTTGAGAAAAAAGACTTTTTTAAAATTTAATTAGCTGAAAATGAATAATATAATGATATATATATTTAAAATAACATTCAAACATCAATGACTGAATAGACTCTCCACTTTCTTTTATAATTATACATATAATCAGTATTTTACAAAGTGAATAATATTCACATTCTATAAAAAATGTGAATAGAAAGAAAACCCATTTTTTCCAGTTTGTTCTCTCTAAACATACTTAATTATCATGAATCTAAAACAATTGTTTTTTAAAGTTTTATTTCCATTTCTCATCATTCTATTACCAAGTCATTATAGGAATTGTGAATATTCCTGTGGATGCAAGTTGATGTTTACAAACATTTGCACTAATTTTCTTAGGAAGCACTTTTATGCAGCATAAACCTTTACCACACATTTTTTACTCATGCTACTTAAGTTAATGACAGTTCCAAACAATTAATAATTTTGAATGTAAGAACATTTGTTCATCAAGCTGTATAGGGCATTTCAAAAAATCCATCATAGAGAAGATAGTATGTATTGTTGTCAATTACCTTTTGATTAGCATACTATTAGGGTGAGATTGTTAATATGTATTTTATCAGTTTATCATATTTTTATTAAAATTAATTGCACCACTAACAGAACAAAAATTTAATATTTTTTGTTATATGGCTTATGGATGTCAGATGTGAGACTCAGGGATATGATGGATATTATTTTTTGATGCTCTTGTTTCATCAATCGAGAATAAGATTTTTTGTGATTTCACCTATAATGAATGAGAATCCAAATCATGGCATCATCAGGAGTTGATCTTTAATGCAGCAAGTGCAATAATATAGTTCTTTGTCATTGGTAGTACAGTTTCTTAAATTTTTTAAGTGGTTTCTCTTTTACATAGAATTTTATGACATGTTATTTATTGTTTCTTTTTTGCTTAGTTACACCATAATCTGCAAAATATAGAAATATGTATTAAAGTCCACAATGATATAAGATAACTGCTGGTATTTTTGACCTTTTAGCAAAAAAGGTGATTTCTATCTGTGAAAAAAAAAAGCATTTAAGCTGCATTTGAAAGCAATGATCAATTAATGTTGCTCTGTAGAATGGAAAAATAATAACTGTAAAAGTTTAAACTTTCTGGATTAAGGCAATCCTATCTCTTATGATATTTGGACTTCATATGATCTTCTTTAATTTAATTATTGTTGCTAAATGCATATCAAATATAAAATGGTTAGATAATCTATTATATTACTTTCAGTTGTAATAGGAAGCTGAAATTAGTTTGTTTACCAGTTCATGTTATTAGTCTGCCTCTAAGCATTGTAAGATTGAATAAAAAAAATGACATTCCTAAAGATGATATTGTAATATATTTTTTAAAAAATGTACAAGACCATCTTGTTTTCAGCTTTAATAGCATTTGACAGAGAAGCTCTATTAAAGGCTTGAGCTGATGAACTTTGAACAATAAAGCCATTCAGTTATTATTTTTATTATTTGAAGAATTATCTCAGAATTAACACTATTCATAGAAATTTCTTTTAATATTCAAGGCTTAATAAATTATAAAATAATGCTACCAGAATATATGTATAAGATTAACTACATTTGGCAAAAAAAAAAAAAAAACTTTATTTATGCTCATAAATCAGTGGTTAATCTTTTAATGAGACTCTTAAGCAATATTTAAAAACATACACATTTATAGCTTGATATGTAGGAACAAATGTCTCCCATAGATCTTTAATTTAAACTCAAGCAGGATAACATTTGACAATAGATAGACCATAATCAATCCAGTTTCCCTATCTAAAATTGATCAATGAAGACATATCAAGGTATTTTCAAACTAGAAAGTAAAAGTAGGATGAAAAATTGTTAAAACTATAACTTTTTGATATTTGGCAAGCTTGACAAGTAGTGCCTTTATCTTCATTGTTCTTCTTTGGAGAGTTGTTGATGTTTTTACCTTGTAGTGAACTCTATTATCTGTTTTATTTATATAGTCTTAAACATAATTTGCATCCTAGAAGTGATAGCAATTTTTATTGTTTTTTTTTTCTGTTTTTAGATAGCATTTTAAGATGTTTTATAAACACAAAACAAACTGATAATTATTTTAAATTGCAGTTAGTTATTAAACTGCTTAAATATGATTGAAACTTAAAAAAAAAGAATGAACCTGCTCTTTTTATAATAACTGAAGATTGTTTTGAATTGTGTAATAGTGTTTTATTAAATGCTTTTATATTAACTTGTCCTGTCTGTGTTTCTGTTGAGGTGTCCACATTTTTGATTTAAGAATGAAAAAAAAAACTGTTCCTATTTAGAACTCAATCTCACATCCTTAGCTTCTCAATAAAACTTCTTAACTACTGAAGCAGTCAATCTTAGCTTAAGATTGTGCTTCATGTTTCTACCTACTAACCTGTGTTTAAATCCCTATTTCCCATTCCGCTCCTTTTGTCATGTATATATTTGAGATGCGCGCCTAAATTATAAAATTTAATGTTTCAATAACATGTTTTAAAATTATTATTAATTCTTTTTATTAATTATTAGTTTTTTATTAAAGTATTATAGATGCGGCTCAAATATATACATAGGAGCAAAACTTACTAACAAAATATTGATGTTTTTAAATATTTATTATATGTCATTTTTAGCTTTTTCTTTTTAAATTGCTTGTTTTTCTATTAAACTATACATTTTTTATAAAATCCAATATGGAAGATGCGACTGTTGTTAATTGTCCAAAAACAATTAAAGGGAGGTATTTTTTAATTAAAGTTTTACTTAAAATAAATGGGATTAAGTAGATTAAAGATTTTCTTTTGTTAAAAAACATGTTGTCAACTTTGAATTTATTTTGGACATTATCTAACAATTGCATCTTTCAAAAACAACTGATAAAAGAAAAAATATAAAATGACTGAATTTTGGAGGACAGATAAGATTAGCTACTTTTAGAGAGAGGTATTATAAACATATTTTGTTTTGCTTGAAACTTACAAATGATGTAGCAATAAATCCACCACTCTTCAGTGGCCTCTGCCGCTACCATAATATCCTGCTGCCCTGAAATGAAGAAAGGTCTAAAAAGAACTTTAGAATGCTAATAGAAGTTTCCTGCCACCGAAGTACATGCATTTCAATCGCTGTGCATGTGCCATACTTTAAAATGGATTCTTAAAATTGCAAGGTAAATTTCCAAGCCGCCACCTAATAGTCAATTTAGCCTAAATAATCTATCAAGATCTCTTCTCATGTATTCTTTAACTTTGTTTTTTTTATATATATCTGTGAATGTAATTTTGCTCTCAAATGATTTCTTTATATCTAATCCTATCTCATATGCTTTTAACTTTCTTTAACTTGGTGCGGTCATTTATTTATATGTATTTATTATTTGATTTATATATCTGCTTGCTTATTATTAAAATGTCAATCTCACAACCTGGTGAGCTTAATTTACAAAAATCTTTTCTGTCATTTTTAACTAAACCTTCATGAAAAGGTTATTAACGTCCCCTTTAAATATACATATATAATGCATTGTAAATTAATACGTTCGCCAGATTGTTTTTACGAATCAACATTTTATGTTGGTTTATTATAAAAATATATTTGTTTATCACTGGATTTTCTACCGGGGAAAATCCAGAACTCAAGCTAATTAACGCTCTGAAACATTTATTTTATAATTATTTATTAAATTCTGAAAGGGTGACCTATAATTTGTTTTCTATATAACTGCTAGTCTTATTTCATTTGTCATACTCTTAAAATTTCAAATCTTGTATTTAAATATTTCAGTTATTGTAAAATCAACGAAGATGGGATTGTTTTATTTTAAATAGCAGGAAAAGGGATGGGGGTAAATCTTAATGTTTCTTTAACTAAATCAAATCTTAACGTATATTTTATTAATTTGAAATCTAAATCTTAATGTTTCTTTTGCTATATAAAATCTTCAAGTATATTTTAAGTAAATGAAATGTAAATCTCTCTATATATATTATAACTGCATAGCGTATTATTTGTCTAAATTATAGTACTCAAACAAGGGTCATTTATTTTAAAGCAGTAAAATTTATTCAATGTTGTTAGTGACATTTATCATTCATACTGCGTTTCTGTCATTTAGCCTATCTTCATATATATATATATATTATGTGTTTCTAATCTGGGGGTTGTGACAAGTTTGAACCCATAGATTTCTTTTCGTATCTCGTTCCATAGATAGTTGAGCTATCTGGAACCACAGTTATTCCGTATAAAATGCCTCTGGCGGTGATCCCATAAGTTTGGCACACACTATGCATATACACTTCGTAGATAAATGGCCTCTCGCGTCGGTTATATGAGCAAAAGTCTGGGCCACGCCATGCCTATCCACTTTTCTCTAAGCACTACCCAAGAAGGGGGTGTGAGATTTCATTTTTCATCCAGAAGCACGACTTTTCCTATTATTTTTAGACTATTATGTCAGCACCGCAAACTTCTTCGTATTATTATTTCTTTTGCTTCATGACCCAGTTTTAATGCTCTAATATTAAAATTGCGCTCTGCTTAAAATATATATAAATGCCAACTACTTCTATTTTATTAATTAAGTTTATTTCAATCATATACAATCTCACCGTCATAATTTATATATCTATATTTAAGAGTATTTGTGCCTTGGGGAAAATAAAGCGTTCGTCTTACTATTGTTAAAATAATTTTTCATAAAATATTTTGTCATAGATTCAAATATAATCAAACGTTTTCAAATGTATTTATATGTATAGTGAATCTCAGAACGCTCCCCTAAATCATATGTTAGTCACCACGTTTCAGAACCATAACCCAAAGCATTAATAGCAATATTATATAATTCTTTCTGATATTCGATTGGCATCTTAATATTAGACCCACCAAAGATGTGTGCTTATTTATAACATATCAGTTAGCTAATAAAGAGCATATGAGAAATAATAGCGTGAATGACACTATATAATTATCTACCTCTTGCTCATTCACGCACATACTAATGTACTTAATTTATAAATATATAATAATTTGTCAATATATTAAAATATATTTTATTGTCTAACTTATTTGAGTAGTTCGAATTCCTTCTTTTCCTCCACTTCCACTATTACAGCCATGCTTATCTATTATTTTAATATAGTCATAGTTAATAGATGTCTCATTGTTTTGCTCAGCTTTGCTAGTCGGCCGGATTAAGATTAATTCTCATGTGCCATCACTATTATGTTATCCATTAGGTGTTTGATCTGGGGCATAGAGAATGGGTTCAAATTCAGGCTGGTCCCTGAATTAAATCTTGGGCTTGAAGTACATTTTGTGAGTTCCAACTCATGTTAGATGGATAAACATGTTTTGACCGGTACACTACTGAGACATTGGAGATATTACATTTGTAGAATAAAATTTTGTTAATATTGATTTCATTATTAAATTAATTAAAATAATATATATATTGTTAATATTGATTTACTTAATTAAATTAATTAAAAAGACAATATGTAAATATTTTTATATATTAGATGATTACATGACATTTCAATTTAGAATTCATTTGTTAGAGGGTGTATTTTTTATTTTTATGTTATATTATTAAATTGTAATTTTTGTCAGATTTTTTTTTGTAGTTTTAACCATTTTTTAAAATAATATGTAAATATAACTAAAAAGTTTTAAATAAGATATTAAAAAAATGATTTTTTTAAAATTTGTCATTCTTAGAAAATGTCAGGGAATCTAGACTTGTTATAAAACAATTGGAACTTGCAGGAGTATTGTTATTTCATATAAGCATTTGAGGCTCAAATAAATTATAAAACTGAAAAAGGCCTTAAATGCTTTTATGAAATGACAATATTCCTGCAATTCCAATTGTTTTATAACAAGTCTAGATTCTTAAAATCTCTGATATTTTTTAATTTAGAAGTGATTACTTTGTTATTTTGTACTTTTTAGTTAGCTATTTACATAAAATCATAACTTTAAAAAATCTTTTGGTAGTCGTCGAATAGCCACCATATCCCGCTTGATGGCATTGTTGCTAAAGAAAAACGATTCAATACAACATTCTCTGGCACGTGTTTCAATCTAACATATTCTAGATTAAAAAAGAAAGTAGTGATTCATTCTTCTACCATGTTCTAGCATAATTCTATATAACCTTTTTTTTATTATTAAAATAAAAGTAAACTTTTTTTAAAAATATGTTTTTTCATTTTAGGATTCAATATAACATTTTCTAGCGTGCACACGATTCAATCTAACATTTTCTAGCCGAATTTTTTTCTTATGGTGCGCGATTCAATATAACTATTTTTTTTGTTTTAAATAAAACTAAACTTTTTTTTTAAAATCTGTTTTTACTTTCATTTCTTTTAAGTAAAAATAATAGTTTTTTTTTTTAAATGTGTTTTTAATTTGATATTTATTAACTAAAAATAACCTTTTTATGGAAATCTGTTTTTAATCTTACTTGTTTGAAATAAAAGTGACCTTTTTTTTTGTTTAAAAAAGAAAAAAACTTTTTGTAATTGGATTCCCCCCCCTAGAAACCCGAAAATGATTTTACCATTTGTTCTAATTTAGCCAAACATTTATTTAGTCAACAAACGAAAACCATTTCACTCATCAATATTTCAAGAAATAATACTAACAAATTTTTTGGACTGAAAAATGTTTTAATAAACAAACACAAAATATAACTATTGCATACAATTACAATAATCACATTCAAAAGATATACTTTAACAACAACTGGAACACTCTCCTGATGAAAATGTTGATTTCACTCTTGCCCATTTTCTAATTCTCGACTCTAAAATCTTGCGAGTGACGTTACTTCGCCAGAGAGATTGTTAAAAACACCCTTCCCCAAATATTGACAATTGACCATGTCTCTAGTGATTGTTGTTTGCAATGTTAAAATTTAAAATAACAAATATTGAAGGTGTCAAAGAGTGACTTTTTTTGCGAAAGACAGTGGTTGCGAAAAAAGGAACTCAAAATATGTATATATGTTATGGTATAATATTACTGATAGCATATATATGTAGGCCTACTAATAGGTATGCCTAGTAAATGGCATTTTAATGTGCTTTTACCTAGGTAGAATGCCATCAGGCAGCATAAGGCAGCTAATCGACGACAACCAATCATTTTTTATATCTTTTTTTCTATTAATGTCAATGTTAGTAACGTTTAATTTTTATTTATTATTTAGTCAGTTATGAATTTTAATAATGTAAAATGCATAAAGAAGGTAAAATCACATTTAAATAACTCATTTCAGGGTAGATGTTTTTAGCAACCTCTTTTAGAGAAACTGTGAACAAGAAAATATTTATTAGGATTACCTAGGACTATGTGACAATGATTTGGTGTTTATCCATGAAGAATTGCTAGATTCTATTTACTAGTCAAGAGTTGGATGGCTACAGTATTATGGGCGGGCCTTCTACATGAAAAAATGATCCTAAGTGTAACACAACCTCTCTTTTCTTATAAAACAGTAGACATTTGTATATATATTTATTATTGCACATATGCATATATGCGAATCTATTACTTATGAGAATATACGCAAAAATTGTAATGAAACCTCCCTTTTATTATCTGAACAGTAGACATATATATATATCGATTTATTATCGCATGCATACATATAGGTGAATCTATTATTTATAAGAATATATGCAAAAATGCCTATTTCTACCGTATGTATTATTCTAATCTATGACAATAAAAAGAAAATAGTTTTCCCAGTGCGTATTTATGGACATCTAGCAGATTCCAAGTGCCAATCTTATATAAAATAAGAATTACGTGAAGGAGATAAACTAATTGTGACTAAACTAATATATAATTATAGACCAGAGAGATTTGATGATCGACTAGCTCAGACTCAGGCCGGATGGCATTCTTGCCGGGAGTAGATATGGGTGGGATATAATCACCCTCCTATTTCAGCACCCCTTAGTAATCGAGAATCCATCTACATATAAACCCTCATGAATGACCACGAGTAAACAAAACAAAATAGCAATATATTACACGTAATTTTAATAGCTAACAAAACAAAATAATATATTACACATGTGATTTTAATAGCTAACAAATTTATTAGTTTACAAATTAACATCAATCGATAATGTTAGTATATACAGGAGGGAAGAATAACCCTTCAATACATGAAATTAATGCTCTGCTGTTTCGATTGACACACACACACAGACATAGCACACATTCATATATGCAATCTACATTTGAGATAAGGTTTAAAAGTTGAGAAGAGATTGAAACGAAATTAATGTCTTTTTTATTTATTAAGTTTTTATTTATTTATTTAATGATTCTTAGTTTAGTTCAAGGCGTGACATCAGCTATAATGGCAATGCAAGCTTGCACAAATATTTTATTTCTTGGTAAATAGATCTGGGTCTCGTTTTATGCGGTAGATAGGTTCCACAGAAAACCCACATTAAAAAAAATCGCACAAAAATAGATTTAACTTACCTTGAAAAATGGGGGATAGAGTCTGTAATTTTCCGAATTCGCATAAAAACAAAGCAACAAAGAAAAATTACTTTAAAATTTGCATTAAAAAAATAAGCAAATAAAGTATGACTAATAAAAAATTTCAAATATTTGAAAAAAATTAATACAAGACAAACTTTTTTTACATTTTTTATTAACTACAGTATTTAATTTTACATTTTTAATACATATTTTAATCATTAACGCTAGTGTTCATTTGTAAACTGGTAAGAAATCAGATTCGATGTGATTTGATGTATTGTGGCTTCTTCTTAAATGAAGTCAAGAATCTCTCAGCAATTATGCCCAGAGAAACCTGTTAGCCACTTTATTTTTATTCGTGATATGATGTACAACTAGCGCCACTTTCAGTCTTGTGCTGTGTTAATGGTTTTCTGTTTCTATTAAAAAAATGAGATCGAAATCAAAACAAAAAGATTATACATTATCATTAGGAAGATTATTTTCAGTTTATAAAATCTTCGTTTTTTATTTTAAAAATCTAAAAGATTATTTATTTCTGTTATATATAACAAAATACATTTTAAAAGTTTAAATTTTTTTAATATTTATTGTGATATTTTTATATGTAAGTATAAATCTATTATTATTATTATTTACTCATTAGTATAAGTAGGTTATTTACATAGAAGCTAATATTCTAAATGCAGCTTCAGGCCGTATTCACGTTAGCTCTAATATAACGTTATATTTTTGAAAAAAAAAAATATTTCAAGTGAAAATAAGTTATTAATAAAAACATGAATCACATAACTTCACAATCACATTAAAATAATCCGCATAAAACGAGACCCAGATGTACTCTTAAGTTGAATTTTGTTAACAAAGTCAAGGGAATCCATTATGAAATTTAGACTGAAATCAATATAAAAGTTTATACTACCTGTATTTCCTCAGGGAGCTCAGAGAATAAAATACATTTACAGTTTGATATGAATCCAGATAAATATATGACAACATACAAGGTTTCTTCATTATTTTTTTCCAATCTCCATTTCCAGAAAATTGACAATTCATAGCTTTGATAATGGTGGTTGCTTTTAATCCAATGAGGCATATTCTTTCTTCATTATTTGTAGCAGCATACAATTAGTTGGGGATAGGGTTTGAGCCCAATATGTTAGACTCTCACCCCCACATTTCCATTTTGACTGTAAATTGATGTGAAATTATTATATCAATCTCTCCTGCACTAACTATATCTCTATACTTTTACTTTACTCTCTGCAGGGATAAGATCCCTAGCATTCTGGGTCCTTTCTTTTTATATTTCCCTCCATTCTTTCTAGAAAGTTCACTGGTTTTCTATTTCCTGTTATCTTGTTTTATGCCCAACCGGATTCCTATCGAGATATGTAAAAGCTTTTAGCACCTTTCAAATTTAATTGTTCTGGCAATTTCTATGCTTCTCATAAAACAACCAAGCAAAAGAAAACCTCATCTCCCCCCCCCCCCCCACAGTTAAACCTATTCATGCACACATCCATAACCCGTACATACATAACTGTTTCGAAACAACAGAGCATGACCCCCCCCTTCCTATATATACATTTGAACAACCATAACCACGCAATAAAAGAAAAAAAAAACTAATTAAATTTAAGATCGCTAAATTTAATAGTCAACATATACGTATGATGATGACCATCTTTTGCACTTGTTATGACCAGGTTTGAACTCATTCTGTTACATAAGATTATTTAATACCTGGAGCAAAAAAAACTTCAAAGTTTCAGTTACAATTTGATCACCAGATTGGGAGTGTAGCAGAAAGATACCACAATTATTATTTTTAGAGGGTCTTTTAAATGTTTAAACAATTCTAAAAAATTAACATTAGAACTATTCATAATTAAAGTTTTACAAACAATACATATATTAATTTTTAAATATTAACATAACTCATCATATGTCATGCATTGTTTTGGGTAATTCTTCTGTCAGAACATTCATTGGCTGCTACTCAGTGATTGCATGGAATCCTAACTCTAATGTCATCCACATAATGAAGTTTTAATAACTTGATAACAATTTTGTCAAACTTCACAGAAAAAAAAAGTTAGATCTATTATTTTAAGGAGACCAATCAAATATCTCTCTTTTATGCATCTTAAGTTATTAAAATTTAAAACTGCACCAGGATTTTTATGTAATCTTTATGGGTAACATGGATCTCTATAGGCATCTGAAAAAAATTGATTATTTATTGAATGGTAAATGAAAATTCGTATGTAACAAATGAGTACTGAATTAAGTTAATCTTTGAAATGTGAAAATCAAGTCACATTATTTGCGCACAAATGTATTAAATTTGAAGTTAAAGAATTCACACGTGAAGATTTTAAAATCATTAAATAGAAAGCTATTTAGAATGTGCTGTATATAATTTTTTTTTCTTTTTTCGTGAATCATCTGTTAACACTAAAAAAAAAAAAGTTAATTACTCTTGATCCTAGTGGAAAAAAAAAAACAATTAAATAAACTAAAACTTTATAGATAATCTGATTTAATAATAAAGTTAAAACGAAAAAGATGAATTTTATAATAAGATGGGTTCACAGGTCAAACAATAAACTATCTATGTTTCACTTTGCATGTTAGGGGAAGGGGTATTTATATCAACTTATCAATATAATGCGATAAGCAGCTTAAAATTTATTTATAAATATCTGACATGTAATTTGCAGAATTCCAAGGGAAATTAATTTTAATCTCAACTGCCATTTAATATAGAATCCAGAATTATTGAATTATTAACCTCTTATTATTTAGTAATTATATATACTATATATCATAAATAGCTGTTTACAATATAGTTCTTAAAATTAATATGCTAAAATAAATAGTGTATGTTTCAGGGGATGGCAAAAAAGTCAAGTATTTCCAATCAAATTTTAATTGCTGGGTTATATTTTACTCTCTTGTCTAGTTATAACAACCTGTCTTTTGTACAAAGAATTTAATATATCATTAGTTTCCAAAGAATAATCGAAACATCTGTAGAGAATACTCAGTGACATTCAATCTGATTACTGCTACTTGCTGTTAATGTCTTTGCATAGTTTATTTCTGAAAACTAGAGATTTCTCTTTTGGTTGCTTTTCAAGTCTTTTCCTCCACAATTTTTCTGAATATTTTCTATTTTTTAATATATGTTTTATCCAATTTAACATTCTGGTTCTAATTTGAAAGGCAAGTTCTTTTTGTTTTCCTATTAGATACATAATCTCCTCATTTTACTTTTTTTTCTATTCACATTATCTTCATTTTTTCCATTCTACCATATCAAAAGCTTTTAACCTATTAATATTATTAATTGGCCAGATATAGGGCTTTTTGTCTTGCAATGATAAAGATCCAAGGATTGCTTTTCATAGAAATTCCTCTACTGTAGCTATTTTTTTTTTTATATATCTTTTTTTGCAGTTCATACTTTCAGAATTTATTTGATTGAGTTATTCAAAATGGTCAATTCCATTAATTCATTTTTATCTTTATTTGGATTTCTTTATAAATTCTAGATATTACTTTAACTTTGATTTTTTAAACATTAATTTTCATACCTAATTATAATTAATGATAACTATTAATAGAACTTAATACACACACATAGTTTAAATAATGGTTAGGATTTCAGACGTGAATTGAAAATCAAAATTACTTCATAATTATTATAATATATATAAACTAATGTTTAAATAGCTCATTGTTAGTCAAAGCTTTCTCATAAAGAAATAATAAAAGTTTGAATGTTTTTTCATCTTTACAGTACTATCTAGCTAAGAATATTTGGATATTTATTTATGGACTAATTTTGATACTTATATGGATTGATTATGGGCATCTATACAAACAAAATTTATTAATCTGATTGGATCCCAAAAAGATTTTCATGTTTTGTGCACTTCAAAGTTAAACTTAAATTATAGACATGGCAGGCAGATATGCTAGCACTATATTAAGAAGGCCTTTATATTATCATAGATTACCTTCTCACTAGCACAGAGAGGAGGATATATTATTAACTACCAAAGTCTACTAAGTAGATAGTAAGTGGTGCTGATTTAGAGTACATTCACTGCTATTTTGAATTCTAAGGGCCACCCAGAGCCACTGCTGACACATCCAAGTGATAAATAACACCAAATAATCCACATGGGGTTGCTTTGATGTGGCAGCAGGGCAGTTCTTAGAATTCAAAATGGCAATGAATGCAGTCTAAATACTAAACATTTTATAAATTCTAAAATACAAATGTTATTACAATAGTGATGATACAAAGCACCAAAGAATATGGGGAGGGGGAAGGATGTTTTCAACAATACAAAGTATCATCCCCATAACCACTTGTTGGAATAATGTAAAATTGATCATACCAAGCTTATAATTTCAAAAAAGTAAAAGCTTTTATATTCTAAAATACAAATTATATTACAATATATGTCGAGTTTATAACTTTTAAAATACATAAATGTTGAATAAACGTAGCTTATAATTTTGAAATACTAAAAGCTTTTAAAATATGAATTTTAATAAAATATAGGCCTGTAAATGTTAAATAAATGTAGAAACAACTGCCAAAGTATATTCTATATTTAATAATTAAATCATATTTTTATCTTAATATTAGTTGAAAGAATAATTATCTACAGCAGTGTTTCCCAACCTGTGGTACGCTTACCACTGGTGGTACAGGAGTTACTGATTGGTGGTACACGAAAAATAATCAATAATGGGGGACATAAAAAAAAATTAAATCATAAAAATATCATAGAAACGTTTTTTCCTATAATTCATAAACATTATTTTAATTAATAATATTATACAGTAAAGTTATTAATATGTACAGTCAATAACGATCTTTAATGTTAATGATAAAATTGGAAGTATGATTAAGAAATTAGATTTTTGGAAACAGTAATATATATAAGTATCGACAACAATCAGCTGGAAGTATTCGAAACTCTACATATTTTTTTGTTTGAAAATAAGGCTAGTCTGTCTCAAGATATACGAGAAAATATAATAGCACATTTAACAGGATTAAAATTGTCTTTCATGGAATATTTTCCAAAACCCGAAAACACAAATTATAATTGGATTTCAAGCCTCTTCCCTCTTCTATGCAGAAAATTTAGAAAAAGCTACATCATTATCAATAAAGGATAAAGAAAATTTAATAGAATTATCATGTGACAGAACTTTACAAGTAGAATTGCTACATCATTATCAATAAAGGATAAAGAAAATTTAATAGAATTATCATGTGACAGAACTTTACAAGTAGAATTCAAATGACACAATCTAATTAATTTTTGGTTAAACATTAAAGAATATGAACAACTTTCTGAGAAAGCTCTTAAATTATTATTACCATTTACTAGTACGGAATTAGTAGTAAGAGTTTTTTCTTCATATATTTTTAAAAAAAAAAAGTATCGAAGCAGATTGAAAGCAGCTGTAGACTTAAGGGTATACCTCGCATCTTTTGAACCAAATTTCAAAAATTATGTTGTTCGAAGCAAGCACAAAGATTTCATTAAATTTATTTTATAAAAATATTTGATTATGATAAGAAAATATATTGTTTTTTTATAATTTTGTGTTTTTATTAAAACCATTTATTAGTAAACGAAATATGACAAAATAGTAGATAAATAATGAGTCGGATCAAGGCAAATCAATCTAAATTATTTAATTTGAAAGAATGTATCAGAAAAGGATCATACCCAGAAATTAGACTCTCATTAATTCTTGATCATCTGTTGTGGATTACTAGATGTAAGCTAGTATTTAATCATCAAAATTTTAATCCTATTAACTTCATGCTGAACAATATAAAGAAAACAAGAACAAGAGATAGCCTGATAACCCCTGAGGTTATTTTTACCATGACTTGGGACATGCTGGATTTATCCTCTCCATGGCCCAACCAATAGCAAGATGCTCCAAAAAAGAGAAAACAGACTCAAATTCGGGAAAACCAAATGAAGGAATGAGAAAACACTTTGAACAAAATATGTACCAAATAACCTTTAATGTAATAATGTAATCTTTAATAAATTATTTTGAAAAAAATATGAAA
This sequence comes from Epiperipatus broadwayi, assembly GCA_028023455.1. Taxonomy (NCBI): domain Eukaryota; kingdom Metazoa; phylum Onychophora; class Udeonychophora; order Euonychophora; family Peripatidae; genus Epiperipatus; species Epiperipatus broadwayi. The sequence goes on along the minus strand of JAQFVV010012428.1, from coordinate 7,810,506 downwards.
CTTTGAACAAACACATACATATAAATATGTTACAGTTAGTTTATAATATCAGTGAGTTTATAATCTGGCGTGACGTTTAGGCGTGTTTCAATGTAATTTGTCTCACTATGAGATGTGAATACGTACATGGTCACCCTATAATATTTATAATGCAAATAAAATAACACACTCGCAATAACAAATTTCACGAAATACAATCATTTTTACGAAGTGGTACAATTTAACGTGATGTACTACCAAGTGGTATGCGAGCCAAAAAAGGTTGGGAAACGCTGATCTACAGTAAAGAATATTAATTTTACAATTAATAAAAAATTAATAAATCAATTTTTTCTTACCAAAGCAAATAATGTTGTATGCTTAATTTTTCACATGTTGTTATTAGTTGGCAGGTAGATAAAAAGAATCTAAATGAGAGATTTATACATTAAATTTCTCATAGATGATAGCTAATACTATCTATCAAAGTGAAAAGTTAATGTTTATCTTATTTAAAAATCTAATACCTGTTTTACAATTGAAATAATCAAATTAATTTTAATAGAAATTTGTTGATTATTTCAAATTTAAAACAGGTATTGGATTTTGAATAAGATAAACACTAACCTTTTCACCATCAATAGGTAGCATTATCATCTTTGAGAAATTTAATGAATAAATCTCTGTCATTTAGATTCTTTATTCATCTGTCAGCAAATAACCACATGTGAGAAATTAAGCTCACAACATTACTTGCTTTGGTAAGAAAAAATCTGATTTCTTAAATTTTTTATTAATTATAATTATTATTCTTTATTTTAGACAATTATTCTTTCGACTAATGTTAAGATAAAATGTGATTTATTATTAATCGTAGAATTAATATGCTTCAGCAGCTGTAAGAAATTTGCACTTTAATTTATTAATCACTGATGTTAATTGCGATTTTGTAACGAATGGTCATATCATGACCACATGTGAATTATTCAATGTCTTTTATCGCTTGTATGTGTCAGCAGTAGTTTTTGGCAGTCTTTAGATTTCAAAATAGCCATAAGTGCACTCTAAATCGGTACCCATTAAGTTTAATAATGATGAATATTGTAATTTTAACTGAAGGTATGAATTCATAACTTAAATTGTAAAATACTTTATATATAGCAATTTAAAAGGATCTATTTTTATTACAAAAATAATAAGCAAAATATTTAAAAAATAATATAATAGCTTTATATCATTATACACTTTAGGTTGCACATTAAGATGATAATCAAACTATATTATTTAACATAATTATAAATTATAGGAACTTTCCTGGTACTTTGCCTTCTGCTATCTTCTTGCTGAAAGTAGTTGCAGCTCTACATTGAAGCTGGGTCCACATTAGTATCATCTATTGAACACAATGAGTGTTTTTGTATATATAAATTTTTTGATTTTTTGTTCTTTCAAATTACTTATATGAAATGTAAGATCAATTATAAAATCTGTGTTGTTTCTGGCATATGTGTCTCTACAGGTTTATCTAATAGTCTTCAATAATTATGACGTCATTCTCCATGCTACAGTAATTTCTCTATCTTTGAGATTGAAACGTATTAAATATCATTGTTTTTTGCCTACTCATAAGAAGTATATTGTGCTATGTAAAACAAAAGCAAACAATTTACTTGAATGCTGTATATTGGAAGATATAACAATAGAACAAAAAGTATTCAAACAAAAGTTTACAAAAATAAAAATAAAAACTTTTGCATATGTTGAGATGTTTCTGTTATCTAGTTGAATTGTTATGATGTTTTTAGAAAAATTTGATCTTTATTTCTATTTTTTCCAAATACATTCAACTGTTAATGAAACAATGTTAGTATAATGAAACAATGTTAGTATAGAACAGTAGCAATTAAATGCATTTAAAAAACTAAAAATAAAGTTTAAATTTTTCTAAAAACATGGAATGAGTTAACTAGATATTGGAAATAATTTTATATCTAATTTTACATAAAGACAAATATAACACTTGTATGTTTAATTATTGTAAAAAGCTGTAATTTACAATAAAGTTTAAAAAGATTAGCATTACAATATATGGGTCAGGTCTAAATTGTAAAAATAGGACAAACTTGGTTGTTCAGTAAATCATCTAATATCTTATTTCACAATGAACTGAGTAAAGAGTGTTTTAATGCTCTCATTAATTAAATATAACATATTCATAATAGTCATTTCACTTTGAATTTTGTTTATCATTGTTACATTTTTTTTTTTTTTCCATATGTCATAGCATCATCCGGGAGGCAAAATCATTGTTACATTTTAAATTTTGTAAAAGTAAAAAAACAAATTCAGAAAGAATTATGAAAATCAAATTAAAAACTTACATTGAAATATTAATTAATGCTTATTTTTTTTAAAAATATAATTTTTATAATTATTAATACTGCATTTTATGTTAATTTTTTCAAATCATTAAAGTTACAAGTGACAATGGGCTTTTCACTCGGAGTATACCTTCCTACAATAGCAAAAAATGCATCATATTAATGTTTTTTTATTTTATAGTCAATACATCAAGGCTTATCTGACCAAAACAGCCGACCTAAGATCTTTATTGTCTAAATAAGAAAATTTAGATATCAGATTTAAATACAGATTATAGTTGAAACAATTACGCTGTACTAAACATTGCATATTAGCTACTGCTTTAAAGTTATACTAAAATGTTAAAAAAACAAACAAATATTTTTTCATTTATAGATATAATGAAAACTATATATATCTTTTTTTGCAACTTTATTTTTTAATAAAATTATTTAAAAATATGTGTCTACAATTTTTTCTCCATAGGAGATAGTGGTCTCAGGTTAAGTTCAATAAAAAAATGTTTAATTAATTGTTGCACCATCATCTTTGAATTTGTCTTAACAAAATGCAGAAAACTTTCTAGTGTGCAGCTGTCATGACAGTTTGGATCAGTAGTGAGAACTGTAAAAGACTTTTAAATCTATTTCTAATGGGAAAAGAAAGAAAAATATCAGTTTGGTCAATTGAACAACAAATAGTACAGGATGTATGTTTAAACATTTTGTAGAGAAAAATTATTTCTTAAAAGAAAAGTAATTAGTACTTTTTGTATAATGAATTGTTCAGAGGAGGGAGATAGTATGCATTACCCTTCACTTTTATTCACTTGTTAAAACAGAATCCCTTTCCCACAGTCAGGAATCAATCCAGGAATATTTTGCTTTTTAGTCAATCACTATTGCCTATTAAAATTTCACTATATAGTATATAAATTTTGTTCTAAAATATATATGCTCAAACATTCACTTTTTGTAAAAATCTAATTAAAGAATTTAAGCTTGTGCTCTTTATAAAACCATTTTTCATCTCTATTAGATCATGGTGAGAAGAATTTTGACCTATACTTTTAGTGGAAGACTTTGATCTTGTAAGGAATTGATTGATAAAGAAAAAAACTGAACTTCTATATAGTTTAAGCCAAACTGCCATCTATTGGAAGCTAAAGTCATTAAAATAATTAAGCTATTTGATTATTTTTTTTTTGTAAATCTGTCTTAAAATAATGTTTATCCTTAACAGTGTTTAAATACAAATGATGACTAACTCCTAACTGATTTAAATTTGTTTATTTCACAGAGATGTAATTTATTAAATGTATGTTTGTTTGACTCTCATTTTTTTTGTCAATTCTTCTTTAATTTATAGAAAACATTAATCCTCTCAAATGTCAAATGTGACAGAGATTAACTTATTGATTGGTAAGCTTTAGTTCGTTTTCTTTCTGAGATTATTGATGAAATAGAATTTTTCAAGAAATATTTTATTTCATTTAAATATATGAAGTTAATTCATACATTTATTTAGGACAAAATTATTTGATTTTACTTATATATAACGGTTATGCATGCAGTGTTGCCCTTAACCTAGGAGTCAAATCTACAATGATGATAGATTATTGTTTAGGTAATCACTGCATTAGTTGGAAGGGGGGGGGGTGAGGCTAGCCATACTCATCTAGAATGTAAGAATGTTCCATAAATTTTTTTAGTTAAATCCAATGACCATACAGAAGACCTCATGTTTGATATGTGATGCATTCAGTATCATTGATTGACCGAGTGTAGTAATTTATTTTCAGTTTTAATTGCCACAGAAAGAATTTGAAGTATGAGTTATAAAAGAGATGTTAGGAACATTAAAAAAATAGTATTAAGGATGTAGGAAGCAAAAAAATAATATACCTGATATCTATATCCTAATATGCATAGTTGCATGCATACACTCAAAGTATCCAGCATAAAATAAGAGAAAATTTTTAGAGATGTTCATTCATCAGAAATTTTTTTTATTAGTGGATTAAATTTACAAAAATAGTTTGTCTTATTAATTGGTAATATTCAAAAGAATAGCAAAATAAAAAATAAAAATTTCTCTAGATGTTTAGTATAGAACAAAAGTTTTTCCCCCTAAGCTGGTCAGAGCATTTAAGCAATAGAATGCTATAACCATCATCAATGGCACTTTTTTTACCTTGCTTGCCATTCTATTGCTAAAATAAATAAAATTTGAAACTATATCAAAAATAATGAAATCACACATCATTAATTTGCAATTAAATGTTATATTACACATATTCTATATAAGTTTCAGTGTAGAGGAAGACAAAAAATTCCAATGTGGCTTTTAAAAATGGATTTTGTTCAATCAAGTCTCAAATTGTTATCTGCAAGTATATATAATGAACATTTAATACATCATATATACGTGATGGCTGCAGAAAGGAGTTTGCTATTAACTGAAAGAAGACCCTTTTATTCCTCTTGGAGGTCTGAAAGGAATCGAGCAGGGCAAATTCCTAATTTCTACTGCATATGTTCTTGTTGTTGCAGCTGTTATTATTATGTGATTATTCATATAGTATACGTATATGGATGGGCTGCTCACGAACATGCATTAGCCAGTGTGGTGAGTTTATTGGCTTTTTACCTCTGAGTTTAAGATCAAGAAATACCATGGTCTTTCTTCTCAGTTGCCTGATAAGGCAGAATGAATGTTTGTGTAAATGATAAATATTTTTCCAATACATATATACAATTATGACAGACAAAAATAAATCATGGCCCTTATTCCCAGGAGACTGTAAAGTCACCAACCAAGGCAGCAGTTGGTGGCCCAAGGGGGAGGGTGCTGAGAATCCCCTTATTGCGGACCCAGGCTGCCATTTGATGATGACTTTTTATTTAGGTACTTACAACTGCAGATCACTTTCAAGTGAAGGAAGACTGCAAGAGTTAGAAGAAGAACTGTCATATATTAAATGGGACATTATTGGACTTTGTGAAGTTAGAAGAAAAGGTGAAGAAACTTTAAATAAGTGGACATATACTCTACTATAAAGGCATAAATATTGGAAATACAAGGGGTTAAGGATTCATTATAAATAAAAAATGGAAGAATGACATTGTGGAGATTGATGGTGTAGTGGACAAAGTGGCAAGATTAGTAGCAGATACCAAATGCAGATAATTCAGGTTTATGCCCCAACAAGTTCTCATAGTGATGAAGTTATAGAAGATTTTTATATGGATGTACAAAAGGCTATTGATCAGAATAAACAACATTTTAAAATTGTTATGGGAGACTTTGATGCTAGAATTGGTAAACAAATGAAAGATGAAAATGCTGTAGGTAATTTTGATTATGGTAAAAGAAATGAGAGAGGACATAGACTGGTGGAGTTTGCAAAAAAAGAAAAACTTTATATTATGAATTCTTTTTTTGAGAAAAATGTTAAAAGGAAATGGACATGGAAGCATCCAAATGAAGGTACAGCAGAATTGGATTATATTTTGACTAACAGAAAGTACATATTTCAAGATTGTAATGTTCTTAATAAATTTAACACAGGGAGTGATCATCGATTAGTAAGATGTAAGATACATGTTAATGCAAAACTAGAGAGACAAAAATTATTAAGAAAAACAATATTTACAGTTGATATTCCTAATCTTCAGAAAAATTCTAATGAATTTAAATTAGAACTTATAAATCAGTTTCAAGTATTAGTAGATTTTGAACATGGTTCAGATTTAAATGACATTAATAGGAAAATAACTGATACACTTTTAAAAACTGCAATAAAAATAGCTGTTAGAAAAAAGTAGCAATTGACCAATAAAATTTTTACTGAGACTAGAGAATTTACGAAGAAAAGAAGGAATATGAGGATATACAACAATGATGCATTAAAAAAGATTGAATATCTCAAATTTTGTAAAATGGTGCAGAAAAGAGTTGAAAATGATATAAGAAAGTATAATTGTGAACAAGCAAGGAAAGCTTTAGAAGAGAATAAAAGTCTAAAGAGTGTAAAACAACATTTTGGCATTGGTAGAAAATTTATATCTACAATAAAAAAAAAGATGGCATTATTACTAAAAAGAGATGACATCATGAAATGTGTAGAAGACTTTTATCAAGAATTATATAGTAATAAAGAACAAGTGCCTCCTATACCTACCTATTATATCTTCCGAATTGCCCAGAATTTTGAATGAGGAAGTGAGACATGCAATTAAATTTATGAAGAAAGGGAAGGCTCCAGGTAATGATGGAATTACAATTGATATATTAAAAAAAGCAGGTGAAGAAATATAAATTCTTTTAGCAAAGTTATATACTAAATGTCTAAATGATAAAGATGTCCCAGATGATTGGAAGAATGTAGTATTAATATTTTAAAAAGGTGATAAAGAAGATATTAGAAATTACAGACCTATCAGTCTTATCAGTTTTATACAAAATTTTTACTAAGATAATTACAACTCCTCTACAGAAAACCCTGGATTTCCACCAACCAAGAGAACAAGCTGGATTTAAAAGTGGTTTTAGTACAGTAGATCATATCCAGGTATTGAGAGAAGTTATAGAAAGGACAAATGAATATGAGTTGCCATTATGCTTAGGATTTGTGGATTATGAAAAGGCATTTGATTCTATAAACATTTCTTCAGTGATTAAAGCATTGGATCATCAAGGTGTAGATCCTGGATATTGTCATATTTTAAAGATTATTTATAAAAATGCAACAGCAATAATTAGATTACATAATGATAGTCAGAAAATCAACATTGAAAAAGGTGTAAGACAGCGTGACTCCATATCTCCAAAACAGTAGTGCTGCAAGAAGTATTTTGTGGATTAAAATGGGAAGCTAAAGGAGTGAAAGTAAATGGAGATTATTTAAGTCATTTAGATTTTGCAGATGATATAGTTGCTTTTGCAAATAATGCTTTAGAGCTATAGGAAATGTTGCAGTAGTTATCAGATGAAAGTTGGACTAAAGATAAATGTTAAAAAGACTAAAGTTTAATAGATTTTCTCAAAATATGAAAATAAAGATTGATTATAATGAGTTAGAAGACATTAACAGTTACAAATATCTTGGTCAGATTATTAATACAGATGGAAACATAATGGATGAAATTAATCATAGAATTAAACTTGGTTGGAGTGCTTTTGGTAGAAATAACTTGATACTAGAAGGAAATATGCCTATGTGTTTGAAAAGAAAGGTTTTTAATAAATGTGTTTTGCCAGTTCTTATTTATGGATCTGAGACTTGGACATTTAATAGAAGAGCAATACAGAGACTTCAGACCACTCAAAGAAGTATGGAGAGATGCATGTTGGGAGTAACAAGAAAAGATCGTAAACACAATGTATGGGTAAGAGAACAAACAGGTGTTACTGACCTCATTGAAAAAATTAAAAGACTGAAGTGGAGTTGGGCTGGACATATTGCTAGAAGAGATGTTAATAAATGGACAATTGAAAATTTAAATGGGATTCCAAGAGATTGTAAAAGACCCAGAAAGAGACCACATGTGAGATGGATGGATGAAATAAGAAAGTGTGCAGGGGTGATGTGGAAAAGAGAAGCTAAAGATATGGTCACATGTGAGATGGATGGATGAAATAAGAAAGTGTGCAGGGGTGATGTGGAAAAGAGAAGCTAAAGATAGGAAAAGATGGATTGAACTTGGAGAGACCTTCATCCTGCAGTGGATTGATAATGGTTGATCATGATGATGATGATGATACCTATGGGTAAATTTAATATAAAATACATTGAAACATCAAAGTAATTATCACTACAAAAATAATAGATGGAAAAAGGAAAAAGTCAATACAATAACCAATTAAAAGTAAATTTTTGATGCTACTAACCTTTTTATATTCCATTAAATGTAATTAAATCAAAGTTCAAACCAAGTGCTGGTTTTTATTTAACATAACCTTCACTTGGAATACTGTTTGTTGCCAAAATAAAATTATTAGAATTTTCCCATATTATTTTAAAAATTATTTTCCAAATAATTAAAATAATGACAATTTAAAAAAGTTGAAATTATTATGTAAAATTGGAAAAAAAATGCTTTCATTTCTGACTTCACTAGAATAATGCAAAAAAATATTTTATTTCCAACCACATAAATTTACATACTTTAGAAAACATATTTTTAATATTAAATAATACAGATAGTTTTTTTATATTAAATGCTTTTATTTATTATACTCTAAAAACTGAAAGTTTCTTCAACCATAGTTGGGTTTTTTAGATTTAACTTGAAATAAAAGCATTGGTATGGGATGTCCAGAAATTAATTAAGTCAATCCCTAGTTATAAAAAATAGTGATTGACCTAATTAATTTATGGAACCCTTCCCCATGCTTTTATTTCATGTTACATCTAAAAAGCTCAATTGTGACTGAAAAAACAATTTTTTTAGGACAATAAATAAAAGCATTTAATAAAAAACAATTTTTTACCCTATTTTTAACTTTTTATTATTGACACAGTAAATAAAAATGTACAACTATATTATACTTCAAATTGACTTGACACACATATTATATTTAGTATGTGAACACAATAATACGTGTATTTAAGTGATTAAAAATATAAAGTATTTGACATTTTTGCTTTTGATTGGAACTTTTTTTTTTAAAAAAGAATATCATATTATAAATGAACTTCACTTAATATGTATAATTTTACTTTAAATTAATTTGATAAGTATAGTGTATGTATATATATCATTAGATATTTCTACAGTAAGTTAATTTATATAAAATAAATCAGTAACTTTTCTGCTTGACATTTTTTGTTTTTATTTGGAAAAAATATTTTTTGTAAAAATGCTTAAAACTAAATTATAAACACATTTTTTTATTATTTAAATGAAACTTACAATTGCAACCAAGAAAAATTTGAGCATTACTTAAAATATTGAAGATTTTCTCCCTCTTCTATGTCTAAGCAACTAAGGCATTTATTTAAAATATAAATATGTTCTATCACTTTCATAGATTTTAAAAAATGTACTAAATTTCAACAAATCATATTGAACTTAACTATTAAATCTTGTTTTTAAAATGATATTAAAATGTTATTAAATTTAAAAGGTCTTTATATCACCCTCTCATGATCCTTACTTAAAATAAATGAAAAAAGAATTATAAATTTTGAAATCACAAAATATTCAATATTTTTCCATCCTCTGTTTCATATCTAAGAAACTAGGTGGCCTATCAAAAAGATTAATGCCCCATATGGATTAGTTTAGTATTAATTAGTTATATATCAAATTTCAAGTGCTTCTATTGAATTTAAATTTATAAAACCTACATTTTAAAATTGCACTCTGACTTAAAAAAGATCACAATTCATCAACAAACACACTAACAAACAAAATGATTATCCAACTTCAATAAAAGCATTTAATAAAATACATTTCATTTTTATAATTATATGTCAAATTAACAGAAGTGTTTTTAAAACTAAAAAAAAAAGCACAATTTTTTAAGCACAATGTAAACATTGTCCATGAAGATTTTTACACTGATATTTGTGCTGTAGAATTTTCTTGTCTTTTAATTACTCCTGTTATCCAAGAACAAAGTTAAAATATAGAATCATTAATAGTAAATGAAACCGTTTAACAAAAAAATGCATTAAAATCTTTGGACTTTTAACTACTTATTGCTACAATATATTATTATAAGATGAAATTTAAGCCATAATACATTAATGTTATATATTTTACTAAAAAGTTAAATGATTTAGGATTATTTGCATATTTATTGAACAGTTATTTTATTTAAAATAAATGCTAATGTATATATACATTGTAACGGACGAAAGATTTTTGATTTGCATATACTGACCACAAGGGTGCCACTAGTCCAAAAATTGGAACTAGACATTTATTTTAAGGGTGGACAGGATATGCAAACCTGAATGCGCCAAACTAAACTCCGGAACAAGAGATCTTATGGATTGTTTAGACAATTGAGAAGTAAATGTACCAAGACAAACGTCAGCCAAATAAATTTAAACAATTTGAAAATTTTATTTAATATTTAAATAATTAAAAAAAAAGAAATCCAGTAATGAATACAAAAGTGACTTAGATTTGAATACGCCTATTTATCAGAGAGTGCACATGAATACGGCAAACATGAAAACATTAAACACTTTGGCAGCAAAATTCTCTCACCTAAAAATATAAGAAATGGATAGTATCTTTCTGCTGACGATTTATACAATTACTAATAAAAACAACTCTAGCTTCTTAATTCAGAGATATGAAAACAATTACGGTTTTGTAGGAAATCAATGAAACCAGCACCGATGATCAATCAGTAGCATTCTAACTACTGACGTTATAATGCCACAGGACTGCTGTGCATAATACGACTACTTTTAAAGCAACTGTGGTTGATTTCACATACAAGACAGCAAAAAATATTTGATTACAATCTTATGTAATCTAGAAAAAAAATCTCTACTTTCAGAAAACCAGAACAATAAAGACGATAAATAACCAACAAAAAGATTTGTGGTTTGCATAAAGCGCAAATTAAACATATTTAAAATTAATTATTTTACGATAAGAACTAAGGGCAGGTGAGCATATAAAAATTATGAAAACTGCCAAAACATTTATAAAAGATTAGTGAAATAAACAGAATCCATATTAGGAATATAAAATATAATCTCATACCGCACACTCTGATAAACGAAAATTGCAAACCAACTTGGAATCTTAAAACTAAAATTCCAAGACACTATAAATACTAGTAGAAGAAAATACAGATGATGAATAATTAAAATAATTAATACAACTTTATATCATACTTATCATTAGATTGAGTGGATATTTAATTAAAAGCAATATATTTACCCTGGTTAGAATAAGAAAATGTTTACCTTACGGTAAAGTAGAGTACACATAGATTTCTGAAGAGTGCGTGCTTTTAATAAGTTCATATTTCAGCCAAATTCTCTTTATGATGGAGGCAAGTGTCGAGCAAATTGGGAATCTGGCTTATGCCAGCGTTTTATGGCATAATGAAAGAACAGCTTAGAGACTGAGGTTTCTCCTTATTTAAATTAGCAATGCAACTTATTGTTTCTAATACGTAGACCAGCGTTTGTTGACATTTTGAAGTCAAAGTTCAAAAATATCTTAAATGTCCAAACTGCTATTGGTATGAAGTTCCACAGATTAATCAGAATACAGAGTATTTGTTTGGTCAAGGCTCTCTAGCTGATGCATGAAATTTTTGTGGTTATTTATACCCACACTCAATTTCCCATGAAAACATGTTCTTGTTTTTCTGAATTTCACCCCTGAGGGCAGGGTAAATCTTAATCTCCTGCTCAATCTAATTTAGGAATTTCAACCAGGGATTATTTGAACTAAAACAACAACAGAACAATCAAATCTCCACTTCTTAGAATTTAATTAGAACTGATAAAAATAAGCAACAGGAATGTAATTAGCAAGCTTGCCTGTTTTTAATTAAATTGATTAAAAACAAGCGGTGAAAGTAAACTTTTAAAATAAATCAATTCTATAAAAAAAATTAAAATGACCTATTTAAATATAACCGAGTATATGTTTTAATATGTACTCTTTAAATAATTAAAAAAAAAATTTAACATTAGATAGGATTTTTTGGTAATAAAACCATTCAATCGGATATCAATCCGGTTTATTATATATATACCAATTACACATTTTTATTTTGAAATTATTCATCCAAACTCCTTTTTCCAATAATGCCATATAATTGCATAACATTCAAAAATATACAATATTAAATGTTTCATATAACTAACATATCATAAGAACAATAATGCGAAGCAAGTATACTAATGAGTATTAAATAAAAATAAAAAATTAGGTCATTTAAAATTAATTCTTTGAAATATATTATGCCAAGGCCAAATTGGCACATGTATATAAAATAATTTTGTCTAAAAAAAAAATTATTTATTATTAAAATCTTTCGTAAAAGAGTTTGAAAAAAAATAGAAATTAATTGATTAAAAGGGGAGAGGGGGAGTTTTGTTTAGAAAAGATAAAACTAAGAGTTCATAAAAGTTAAAGAGTGTTACTATTATAAATTAAAAGCTTCAAAATATAAATCTCTTTTTATTCGAATTGAATAAAAAAAAATAGTATTAAAACTAGTTTTGATGTGTAGAATAAAATTATATATGTGCGTGTGAATGTAAAATAAATGAAAAATATATTTAAAAAAACACAGTGGTGCGCTACTAATTAAAAATATGAAAACACGTTTTGAAATAGCTACTACTAATTAAACAATCAATCAAAAAACACATTGTCATAGGATTAATTACCAATGAAATTCGACAACCGATATTTGCCGGAGGATATTACACGGACAACATGTCACAGGTATAAATAGACTTTATCAGACAATTAAGGGAGTTTTTTCAGTCTAGTTTGCAGTGACAGTCTTGTTTCAGTTTGAGATAACAGTGCATTTCTATTATGTATTCAGAAACAAAAATGCATTGTTGATCAGCTTTTGGAAATATGCGCTCGTGCTTCAGCCTTTTAAGCCCAACAAGATCATCAAAACCTGCCTGTGAAATAATGTCTGCATAACAACTCAGAAATCCTCCATCAAACGTTCAACTGTCTTCAAGAATAAAGCCAATGGATTCGCATAAAATCTCTTCAAGAAACATCCAAATCTAACTGGTTAGATATAATCCATCAAAAGCAGCCAATAACAAGCAATATCCCCGTTTCAAAAATCCTAGGTAAACATTTATTTATTATCATTTATAGTAGCCACCGCTGTAATTCGTAATTATTCAAGATTCAAATTATATGAACTCTATCGTACAAAATGAACTATTGATATGTGTGCTTAAGTTTCAAATGCTATTAATGCTTTATTATTATATTTATGAATGCTATATGAGTTAATATGTGCGTGATCATTATATCAGTGTTATTAGTTAAATTAGATAAATACCAGTGTTCTACTATTAAAATCTACAAGAATATTTAAACTAGTTTAGAAATGTTAATTTAGAATGTGTGTGTTATATTAGATTTATAAAGATGTTTAAATTTAGTCAATAAATGTTGGGTAATAAATTATCTTTAAACTTAATTAATGTTAATTAAAATAAAATGTCTTCAAACTTAAACTTTATTTGTCGGTCAATTCTTTTTACCAACCTTTTTATTAATTCTTTCCACCACAAATTTTCTATAATTTTATTAGTGAATTAAAATTAGACAGCTAGTTTTAGGGAATGTTTCGAGCGCTGGATTATGAGCCTACTGCCCGAATATGTTAGTTCTCAGACTAGCTGGCGCCCCGGGGTTTACCCCGAAACAAATAAAGTATTTGGATAGTAGGGGTTTGAATCTAGCAGCCGAGATTGGCCATTGTTGGTAGTTAAAGCTATCAATAAGATCTCCCATTTTGCTCGAACGTGCCGGTTCGTCCACGTAACATTTATAAGATTATAAATGTTACGTGGACGAAACGGCATGTTCGAGCAAAATGGGAGATCTTATTGATAACCCGGTACATAAATGGCTTTTCCCAATGTTTGGGGCTTGACCTCAGAAACAATAGTAAATAAATACGTTGTTTCTTGTTTAAAAAAAATTTCTATACAAAAGCTAAATTATGTATGTTAAAGCATTTTATTTATTTTTTTTTTTAAAAAAAAGAATTGACCGAAAACTTTGTTTTCTTTAAATGAAGAGAGATTTATGCTATTTACGTTGGTTAAAATAAATCATTATGTTAAATCTGAGACAGTTGGATGTTTGGCGGAGTTAAAGCATTAAGATCGGGTGGAGAAAAATGGACAAAGGAGGGGCAGAGTCAGCGTGCATTTCCAGTTTAGTAAGAAATAAATAAAATAGAAATTAGTAAACTTATGAGTGTGAATAAAATATAATATTAAAGAAAAATAATATAAAAAAGTAAAGTTTACAAGTATAAATATGACAAGAAATAAACCTAGAATGGAGACTCAAGGTAAAAATAAAACAGACAATGTTCCCAGTGAGGAACAAAATAAAACCGAAACTAGTGAAATAGAAAAGGTCCCCAGTGAAGAAAAAATGGAAACTCAAGCGAAAGAAGTAGAGAATGCTTCTAGTGAGGAACAAAAAGATAAAAACGAAAAAGAGGTTGAGCAAAAAGAAGAGAAGAGGGAAATCATAGCTTTATTAACTTGCATGTTTGAAAAACAAAAAGAAAGAGGTGAAGAATATAAAAAAGTAGCTGAAGAGCTTAAAAACCAAAATAATGAAATGAAGAGTAAATTGGAAGGGCAAGCTGAAATGCTTATAAAGTTAAAGGACCAGATCGAAAGGGGCCAAAATAAAATAAAAGAAGAAATTAGGGAAGAAATAGAAGAGATTAAAACACAACTAAAAAATCAAGAAATCGTAGAAGTAGATTTTGTCAAAGAAAATAAGGAAGTTGAGGTCATCAAAGAGATAGTAGAGTCAGATAGTGGTAAATATAGTAGTTTGGAAATAGAAATTAAATTAAAATCAGATAGTGTTGCTACAGAGAAAGTAGAAACAAATGTAGATCAAGAAATAGAAGAGAGACATAAGTTCAAGGTAGAAGATAGCGTTGAAAAGTTTTTACAAAAAGTTAAAGTAAAAGTTCGCGTTTGTTTTAAACGTAGATTTAAAATAAAAAGAAATCGTAGGAAAAAATATTCACGGTTAGGAAAAATGCGGTGGAGGTCTGTGAAGCTTAAAGGTTTTCTTATTTACAAGGCAGAAAATAAAATGGAAAGAGAAAGAGATAAAATAGATTATAATCGAGAGATAAAAGTGAGAATATGGAGTATCGTTTATGTTAGTGAGTTAGTAGAAAGAAAGAAAGAACCACCAGACAAAAATTAAAAATATATAATCTGACGGATTCGTCGGCTTGACCTAGTTTATAACATCCATGGACTCGGAATAATGGAAAATGTTTTAACAAAGATTAAGGAAATAAATGTACAAATGAGTATCAAGATAGTTTGAATAATTAAAAATGATTAAAGTTAGTCTTAGTAAAATAAAATAACAATCTTAGAGTTTAAAATGTCAAAGCATCTATAAAACAATTTATGTCAAAACCCTCGATTATGTTATCGATTATATTGATATCCCAGCTCATAAGTCTAGAACATAGCGGAGCATGACGCAAACAAAATAAATGTGTAAAATCAAAATAGACAAGCAAAATGAAAATGTTTTTTTTTTTTAAAAAAAAAAAAAGTGAGAGTAAAAATAACGCTTTAAAAATAAAAATGAAATAAATAAGTGTATAATGAAAGTATTAAAAAAAATAAAAAAAAAATGAAATAAATAAGTGTATAATGAAAGTGGGCAAAGAAATTAAAAGTTGGTTTAAATCAGCACAAAATCTATCTGTGTGTTTGAATTGCCTTATACTTTGCTGCCTACTTCTCTTAACATTACGTTTATTACCTAATGATGAAAATAAAAACTAAAACTGCACTCTAGAAAAATAAGAATTTGAAGTGGTCAATACTTAGGAAAAGTGATCATCGCACATATTAATCAAGAAAAATGTTCAAAAATAAATAAGGTCAAATAGTTAAAATAAAATCGATAAAATCAAGTTAAATAAATAAGCGTAAATAAATCTATAGTAAATAATAATGAAGAATGACTCGTAATAAACTAATCGATTTTTTTTTATTGTATACACGCATGTTAAATAAAGATGTTCGTAATGATTTACAAATAATATTATAAGATTAGTGTAAATAAATATTTAAAATAATGTTTCTTAAGGGTTATAAATAATATTGTAATATAAATAAATAGTGTAAGATATTGTTCATGTGAATTTAAAAATAAGGTTGGAAGATTAATAATAAAAAAATAAAAGTCAATCTAAGATGAATTAAGAGTGTATAAGTATACATGTGTATATACGCGCACATGCACTGGTAATATTCGGTAAATACGATACCTCATGATGCGTATCTTAAATGTATTTATCCAGATATCCTTTTAGGTTATGTTCTTAGCACTGCTGCACCTCATGATGCGTGCAAATAGAGATTTATTTATTATAGATTCTCTGTAAGCAAGTCCAGTAATAACTCGATATCTAGAATATTAGTAGGTGTAGAATTATGCTGCATGTATACACATGTGTATGAAGTTATCTATAGCAAAAGGGAATGAGAGTAGTATAGAAATACGTTTAGTTAAGGATAAGTTTAAAACTGCCATCTGGATAGGTTTGAGTACCCGTTAGGACTTATCAGGGATCATTCCTCTTTCCAAAGCGTAAGTCGAAAATGGACAGTTGAAAATTCTTGCCATTTTGCAGCGACCCTTTATTTTTCCAAGTTCGATCAAGAGAATTGGCAAATGAAGCTTCATTTTTCATACGTGTAAGTCGGTTTAAGTCAGCTAATCTGCTTTCGTGTCGTTTCCAAAAGATCCCTGTGCCACAAAATTAGTTTGTCCCGGTGGTCGTTATCCATGATTTAGATCATTGTGAGCAATGTATTCGGCATAGATGGAAGGAAAGGATAGTCAAAACAGATTGCCCTTGGTATGTAAAGTGAAAGCTATATGAAAAGCAAACTTAGAAAATAAATGAATATTTAGAATCAAGCATTAAAGTTGCAATAGATAAAATGGTCAAAAATGACGCATTTTACTCTAAAACGGAGGGGGGATGTAATGTGCCAAGGCCAAATTGGCACATGTATATAAAATAATTTTGTCTAAAAAAAAAATTATTATTAAAATCTTTCGTAAAAGAGTTTGAAAAAAAATAGAAATTAATTGATTAAAAGGGGAGAGGGGGAGTTTTGTTTAGAAAAGATAAAACTAAGAGTTCATAAAAGTTAAAGAGTGTTACTATTATAAATTAAAAGCTTCAAAATATAAATCTCTTTTCATTCGAATTGAATAAAAAAAATAGTATTAAAACTAGTTTTGATGTGTAGAATAAAATTATATATGTGCGTGCGAATGTAAAATAAATGTATCAGTATTAAATATTATAAATAATTGAAAAATATATTTAAAAAAACACAGCAGTGCGCTACTAATTAAAGATATGAAAACAACACGTTTTGAAATAGCTACTACTAATTAAACAATCAATCAAAAAACATGTCGTATATTTGCCGGAGGATATTACACGGACAACACGTCGCAGGTATAAATAGACTTTTTATCGGACAATCAAGGGAGTTTTTTCAGTCTAGTTTGCAGTTATAGTCTTGTTTCAGTTTGAGATAACAGTGCATTTTTATTATGTATTCAGAAACAAAAATGCATTGTTGAGCAGTTTTTGGAAATATACACTCCTGTTTCAGCCTTTTTAGTCCAACAAGATCATCAAAATCTGCCTGTGAAATAATGTCTGCATAACAACTCAGAAATCCTTCATCAAGCGTTCAACTGTCTTCATGAATAAAGCCAATGGATTTGCATAAAATCTCTTCAAGAAACGTCCAAATCTAACCGGTTAGATATAATCCATCAGAAGCAGCAGAAGCAGCCAACAACAGGCAATATCCCCGTTCCAAAAATCCTAGGTAAACATTTATTTATTATCATTTATATGTAGTAGCCACCGCTGTAATTCGTAATTATTCAAGATTCAAATTATATGAACTCTATCATACAAAATGAACTATTGATATGTGTGTTTAAGTTTCAAATGCTATTAATGCTTTATTATTATATTTGTGAATGCTATACGAGTTAATATGTGCGTGATCATTATATCAGTGTTATTAGTTAAATTAGATAAATACCAGTCTTCTACTATTAAAATCTACAAGAATATTTAAACTAGTTTAGAAATGTTAATTTAGAATGTGTGTGTATTATATTAGATTTATAAAGATGTTTAAATTTAGTCAATAAATGTTGGGTAATAAATTATCTTTAAACTTAATTAATGTTAATTAAAATAAAATGTCTTCAAACTTAAACTTTATTTGTCGGTCAATTCTTTTTACCAACCTTTTTATTAATTCTTTCCATCACAAATTTTGTATAATTTTATTATTGAATTAAAATTAGACTGAGCTAGTTTTAGGGAATGTTTCGAGCGGTGGATTATGAGCCTACTGCCCGAATACGTTAGTTCTCAGACTAGCTGGCGCCCCGGGGTTTACCCCGAAACAAATAAAATATTTGGATAGTAGGGGTTTGAATCTAGCAGCCGAGATGAGCCATTGTTGATAGTTAAAGCTATCAATAAGATCTCCCATTTTGCTCGAACGTGCCAGTTCGTCCACGTAACATTTATAAGATTATAAATGTATTAGGAAGGAGTTTGAAACCGGCCAAAACTTATACATACGTATAAGTAAATGGTTTCAGCGGTTCGACCCAGTACAATATATTCATAAATTTTACATTTGAGGCATGTTAGATTTTAAAAGTAACACATTTTCAAATATTTTCATAAATTTTACATTAGAGGCATGTTAGATTTTAAAAGTAAAACATTTTCAAATATTGGAAATATATTCTATACTAAGTACGGTTATCGTCAATGAGCCAACATATCCCACTGGATGGCGCTGCTTTCATGCTAAAACACATAAAAATGCCATTTTCGCGGCCGACACGTTCGAACCCGCGTTTTCTATAATACAACTTTTTTCTTGTACTACAGATTGCAGGCTGCTATGTCGCGTCGCAGTACAGCATGTATGTTTACGCAGCAAATACATTTTCCCAATTACGCACAGTTTATAAAATTGTTACGACTTGGGGAGAGGGTGTGTTTTTTTTTAATTGGATGGAAATGTTATTTTCATTGGTTTTTTATTTTATTTTAAAGTATTGAAATGTTCAGATTTTGTAAAGTAATAATTAACAGACTTTTTACACCGTAGTGTATTGAAGTTTTAAGTAGTAAATGTTGACGAGATATATGTATAAAGTGAATTGGAATTAGGTAATGCGTCAAGTAACGCACTGTTCATAACATTTCCATGAGACATTTTAAGATTGTACCATGTGTATATTTTTGAAATAAAAAAGAGCGTTAACACAAAAATATCCAGAAAGAAATGTACAATTGTACACTGTTTTTTTAAATGTCATAAAAAGCATATATTATAAACATTTTATATATATATTTGTCGCTGTTTAAAAAGTTTTAGTTTCTTTCTTTTCTCCAACTACTGTTATACTTTGTTGAATATAGTTTACGTTTATTGTTATCATTTATTTTATAGATGTTAGTAAAAAAAAATATTTACAAAAATACGATTTTGATATTTTTTATTTTAGCATTACAAACAACAGAACACTAACTGTAAACCTAAACCTAAAACTAACCCTAAAGCTAACCCTAAAACTAATCCTAAAACTAACCCTAATGCTAACCCTAAAACTAATCCTAAACTAATCCTAAACCTAACCGTAACAACTTTTACTTTTAGTTGTCATTCGATTTGAAATAAAAAATAGCGGTAAACAATAACAACAAAAAAGCCGTAACCCCAGTAAAAAAATTTCCAATAGAAAATTGATTTTTCTAATAAAAAGCAAACTAAAAAAGACAAATCAAATTGTAATTTGTTTCCTAAAACTAACCCTAAACCTACCGTAACAACTTTTACTTTTAGTTGTCATTCGATTTGAAATAAAAAGTAGCGGTAAACAACAACAAAAAAAGCCATAACCCCAGTAAAAAAATCTTCGATAGAAAATTGATTTTTCTAATAAAAAGCAAACTAAAAAAGACTAATCAAATTGTAATTTGTTTATTTTATTTTACATTTATTATTATCATTTAATTTGTATATGTTAATAAAAGAATAATATTTGAAATTAAATAATATTTAAAAAAGACGATTTTCTTTTGTTTTTATTTTCGCATTACAAAAAACACATCAAAATGATTATAATTAATGGCCCGGGAATAATCATATTTTATAGTTTAAGCGTGAAAAGTGCGCCATTGAGTGGGATATAGTAGCTATTCGACGACAATCCTAAGTACTTATCACAATGGGCTATTAATATATTTTTGAGAGTATTAATAATCTCCCCCTGAAAATGGGAATCCTTTAATCATTTAACACAATCTCTGACTTACATATGTTATATAATATTTCTTTACAAGAAAATATCCATTAATTATTAATAATTTGCTGTAAGTATTTATTTTAAAAATGACTCTTACAAAGATTGAAAAACAAAAGAATATTTAACTAAAGTGGGTTAATTTATTCATATTATCTATGTATGTATAAAAATTATATGAATAAACATATATTGTTTATATAATTATTTGACTTTTTTTTTACAAACTAATATTAAAAATTAATAAAATGATAAAACAAAAATATTTTTTTTATATAATTAAAAATAGTTTTGAGTAAAAAATGATATATTTAAAACTTTATATACCTGATCTCATCTATAAATTTATTTTATTAATAAATGTTTATCCATTTATTTCACTATAAAAATACAGCAAACATTTGGAAAAATTATTGTAACTCAAAAAATAAGTCTTAATAATATTTTTTGACATATTATTGGAAATTATATGAAATTATCTATGAGAAATTGTGGGCTTAGTTTTTTTTTCTGTGGAGGGCTTTGGAAAAGATGGCTAATACTATAATGCATTATAAATTTATTATACCTTGCTGAAGAAATTCTGTGAAAAGGAATATTACATTGAAAGAGATCTCATTCAAATGTATATTCTCAAATCTATGTAAGGAGATATGTGAATGTGTGTGTGTGTGTGTTTTTTTAAAAACACCCATTTTATTACTTTGTGTTTTTTTTATTTATCATTTGCGTATATACAGAATGACTTGTTTGAAAAAAAAAAAAGCATTAGTTATGGGATTTATAAATTAAGTTTTTCTAATATATATATCTATAATACAATTTAATTTAAAGGTTACACATACTATATAATATCAATAAAAATAACACAAAAATGGATAGTGTAGTTGTGAAAAGGACACAGTAATAATAAATTTTGATAGATTCATGTATATATGTATTCAAGTTCACATACATGAATGTGTTTGTCCAGTGAATGACTTGTTTTTTTTTATTGTTAAATTGGTTATTTTTTCCATTTTATCACATTAATTGCCATCATCATTAATTTTGATATTTATGGCTACTTAAAATTAAATTTCTATAGTATAATTCACAGCGGTGATGTGTAAAATATTGTAGTTTTCATTATGATTGTAACTACATAAATGACAGAATGTACATTGCATTGTGTGTTTGTAATAAAGGAACAGCTAACCTATGATGATTTAGTGTGTCACTCCTATAGATAGGTTTGTGTGAACATTTGAATTAAAAATTATACATTTCAATTTTTTTTAATTAAATTTTTTTGTTTTTAAAAGATGAATTATTAAAACTGCATCAACACAAAGCACTGCTACATATATTTTGTATTTCTTGTCTGATAAAAAACAAATAAATAGGACTAATTTGACATTTTATTTATTCTAAATAAGTTTTGCTATGAGAAATAATTGCATGCATAACAATAGTAGTAAGTCAGTCATTTTTAATTAATACAAATAAGTTTTTTATTTTAAAAATAGTCTCCTTTAAAATTTGATAAAATGTTGTCAATCTACTATTATTCTTTTCATCTGAATTTTTAATTAAGATATAGTAAAAATGAGGTAGATCCATTTTAAATAATCTTTACCTCACTTAAGCTTGGCCTTTGTGCGAGGATTCACAATAGCGATCATCATCGATTTGTAACCACCTTTGATTTACAATCGATTATTCATCACAATGATCGTAAAAAAAATATGGTGGCCATTTTGTAATATTGATGACATCATAGAATAGTTATTAAACTCATTTCATCTAAAAGCAGAATGACTTTCATGCTGAAATTGTTTGGCACATATTTTATTCATAAAAAAACATTATAGTGCTGCATTCAATATTTTGATTATAAGCTTAAAATATTAATGAATGCACAATAATTTATTTTATTTTTATCCAGTATTTTTATGAGATATTTAGTACTTCATTAATAACATATCCAAAGTAAAGATTTTAATTGTTAATGACTACAAAAGCAAAAAAATAAAAAGGCTCATTTGGTACACTCAGCTTAAAATTAAAAATGTACAGTACATATATTAGCTAAAATATTCAGTCAACTAATTTTGAATTAAAATTTTTCTGTCAAATCAAAACTGCTACTATTGCTAATCTAAAATATTTTCAATAATAAAAGGGAGGGAGCAAAGAAGGTAAAATAGTTTCAGAGTTATACACTTAATATCAAAAATTACTAAATGTAATTTAAAAATAACATCCTGTTTTCTCGATTTTAAATCATCTCATAATTCTTTTTGGATATCCAAAGCAATGGAGACATCTCACATGTAAAAAAAGACATGCTGTACAGAGAAAAAAAATATAAATTTCATTCGGCATAAAACTAAAAATAATTTTTGGTCATATGTACTATCAATATTAAATTTTATATTATGTACAGCATAAATATTAGCTAAGATTTCAGACAATCAATTTTGGGTTACCGAGACTGCTATCTATCGTATTTTAATTGCATTTTTGGAAAAAAATGTGAGGATGATTTTATGCAAATTGTTATTTAAATAACTCATAACTTTTGTGCTATTTGACAAATTGCTAAGTCATTGCAAAAACATGGCTATCACACTTGATGAAATAATAACATGTCATGACCCAAAAAACCTGCTGCACATATCATATCTGTTTATTTAGATTAGCACAGTACATACATGTTGAAACAAAAGCTTTAAATATTGATTACAATATGCAAACTCAGAATCAATTAGATTTTTTTTTTTTCAGTATGTTGACATTTTTTTTTTAAAGTTGACTGTAATTAAAATTTTTGTGATGTTATTGTGTTTATTTGACTCTTGTTACACTAATGATAAATAACATGTTTTAATGGTCAATCAAATGATTTGTTATTAAACTTTTTTTTTAAAATTTTAATAATTTTATGTAAGTAATTAAATATAATATTGCTGTACAAATTAAAAAAAAAAAGAAACTTCAGTATGTTTTTTTTTTTTTGCGTAATGTTGTGTGGAACACAAAAAAATTGTTAAATACTAATTTAGTTTCACCTTCTATGTCTATTTTGCTGTACGTTTTGGACAATGAAAACACATTTTTTTCCTAGCGATATTAAACATTTTTTAAAGAGATTCTGTTTACTAACATGACCACGAAATAATCAAGAAAACCTTTGAGCTTGGAAATCAAACTGGATGGCAATGATTGGTGGGTGAATGGATCACAGAAAGTAACAACTTTAAGCTACATGCCCACCCACCCCCACCCCGCTTTATATAGATTTAAGTTGCATTATCATACATAGATATTTTGAGTGAATACATGCATAATACGCACAGCAAAGTTTATGTATGTTAACAGGTTTTTAAATTTTATATACATTTAAGTTATTTTTTAACTAATATTCCCAACATATAGTTAATTTTTTAGCTGGATATAACCAGCCAATTTTTCCCCACAGACAACCATTATAAATACTTATTCTCTATATAATATTCTTGCTTAACATTGAATTTTGGAGGACCAATTGCCTTCGCTAAGTGAGATAGGGGTATATTTAAAAAATCTGGCACTCAAAACCACAGCTGTTGTTTTTGAATAAAAATGGTTCTAATAAACTTGATTACATAATTAATAGGGGTCAATTTTAATTATATTTTTTTAAAAAAAATTTCAGTTTTTCATGACCCAAGTCTTATTATTATTAAACTTGTTTAATGCATAATAGCAGATTAAATATCTTGCTGTTTTCACAATTTCAAATGCTTTCTTAATTTCTAAATGTCTGTTATATTTATCTCTGATTAGTTTTGTTTCCCCATTTTAATACAGTTTGTTTTCATATATTTAAAATTATTGTGCAAAGTTAATATATTTAAAAAATAAAAACCAACATTACAAATATGAATACATGGCTGGTTAAAGCAAAGCCAGACAAGAAGGAATCGGTCACACTTACATTATATAAAATAGTATAAAATACTTTTTTTTTTTTTTCATTAAAGGTCTTTGTAAAATGTTCCTCAGTCTAGTACATTATATTCAAACACTGATTCACTTTAGCTTTTTAAAGCAGCTGCTCATTGAAATAGCAGCTAGCACTTCACTTGCTCATGAAATAACCTTAAATGAGAAAAGACTTTATCGTAAGCATGTGATTTTATGGTTAATAGCTCCGGTAGTCATGTGATAGTTTAGCACTGCAGATTGAGCATTTAACAATTTTATATATCTGAATTTTTTGTTTTAATTTTACTTAGCTGAGATTGATCTTAGAACCTGAAGCTTTGAGTTTACCACTTGCATGATGTCCTTGAGAGCTAAAGATTACTGTGATTTAAACTCTCTGTTTAAATTGATGTTTAAATGTCACATAATCTCTTGAGTGATAGATATTTGATCTTTATGAAATTATATTTTGCAAAGTCTCTGTTGTTACTGTATCTTACATTTAATTCAGAATAACTATGTACAGATTAATGCACTGATAGCTAAAGACTTCTAAATCGATTCTCAGTTGATTATAATAATAAAAAAATATTTCAGTTTAGTCACTTAAATGTGTTTTGTGCATTATTATCATTGTTATTATTATGATAATTTTTAAATTAGAAAAGTATTATTACTACTTCTATATAGATCTTAATGTAATTATTGAAAAAAAAAATCATGTTTCATGTAGCATATCATTTTTATATGAAAAAGCCATTTTTTAAAAAGAGAAGCTCTGTAAACCAAGTTTTTCTTTTTAATTGAAATCCTATTGTTTTGTTTCTTGCATAATTGATAAATAATTAATTTTTACTTTTTCTCCTGGGGAAGAATCTATTTTATTATTATTATTGTTTCGTATTTTGAAACATTAAAAATTTAAATTAGTTAAGGGGAATAACTAATGATGTAAAATGAGCTCCAATAAGATTCTAAAAAGAAGCTTAGGTTAACCACAAGAGAATTTGGAACAATTAGTTTTCTTTACTTGTTAAACTGCTACATTTTAATACGGCTTCAAACTAACTAAAAAAGCAATTTATAAAAAGACGAAATTCTTACTTTGATGAACTATTTTTTTTTATAGTTATTGCAATTAAAACTCTGCCATCAAATTCATTTAAAATTCTAAAAGCTGACTACTAAATCCTTTTTCTTTGTTAATATCAAACAAGTTTTTCTTTTCATCTCAATAGCTCAGTTGTATATCTTAGACCTAGCTAAATTATTGCATGCTAGAGATTATATTCAGTTCGTGTAAATTATTCAACAGTAAATTAGACTGGTCATGTGATATGATTTAAAGTATAATATGCAGTTCACTGCCCCTTTTTTGTTGCTAATTATTATGAATGACTTGGTATTTATTTATAGAAGAATGTTTTTGATGAGATCAACAGCTTTTATAATATAAAAGCTTGTATGTGTGTATATTGAAAGCAAAATCTGATTTTAAAAAAACAATAATGTGGGGAAGTATTTTCCTCTTTTTCCAATCTAAATTTATTATTATTGCTATATTTTGAGATTTTATTTTCATTAAATTTTTGAGAATTTGTTCAATTTATAAATATTGTTATATATTAATTTTTATATATACATATTAAATGCTACACAATACATATATGTAATTTTCATACATCACATCTTCATTAAATAATTAAATGGTTTATTGCTTGGGAGTTTATAAGATGTTGGAATAATGGAAGCAATAGAACTAGCTATGATCCATAGTCCTCGAACTACAGAGTCTGTCATTCTACTGCTGCACCAAATCACACAAAACACCTCTTCATTGATGGTGTTTGAGTATTTTTAGAACAGGTCAAAGTTTTCACAACTGTAAGCTTATAAAAATAAGTTAGTTCACATTCAGATGCAAAGTAGAATTGCTTGAATGATTTTAAAATATAATGACCATTATCAATATTATAATTACAAGTATTAAGGAGAATTTTCTATAATTATATGTCATCAATATATTTTAAACATAAATGAATATTCTATTAGATATTTATCTCTTACATATACAAAATAGTTGTCAGAGATGAACAAATGTTGATATTGCTCAAGCCCTAAGTAGGATTTTTATAAATTCCACCTTAAAATTTAAAGTCTGAAAAAATAAGTGTAACTCTCTCTCTCACACACAACATGAAAAAAACTTCTCATTGCTGAGGACAATTATTTTCCAAAATAAATTTTAAATATCAGTGACACATGGTGAAAACTATCCTTCCATTAACTATCCTTCCATTAAATTTCTTTAAAAAGGTATCCCCGGCATTAAAAAAAACATGTTACTGCTTAGCTTTAATCAAATTCTTGTTTTATGTAAATTTTATTAAAATCATATGACTTAATAGCAAAATAATTTTAGAAATATTAAAAATTGGCTTTCCAATTATAGAAAACTGAAAAACAATAATAAAGATAATAAAAAACATTTTCTCTCTGATATCACAAATTTTCTGTAGGTTACTGTTTTCTTACCAATCAAATTCATATAAACAAAAGCATTACGTAAATGTCATACATTTATTAAGAAATAAATATTTAATAAGATTACAAAAAAAAGGTAAAATAGAAATTATTCTTGTTTTTTTGGACATCAATATAAAAAATAGTCTATACTATATAACTGCAGGTTTTTTAAGAAAAATTATATCATTCTTTCATTAATTACTGATAACTTCTGACATCTAGGACAATAGTTACAGTTAAAATTTAATCTATTGAATGATTTTTATGATGAAAATTTGCTAAAAAATTAAATTTTCAATTAAAGCTTTTACTGTTAAGTAGTGCAAATGGATTTCGGCTATTAAAACCACACATTACGATTGCAGCATCATTAAAATTCTTAAGTTGAAATGATCCAAGGAGTTATTTTTAATTATATTACATTTATTCTATTGAGATTGTGCAAAAAATAGTAATGTACATGACATGTCCATAAAATGTGTGCAGTACAATCGGCAAAATGAATTATTTGATTCCAGAAAACCATTTTTATAGGATTGTTCTATTGTAGTTTACATTGAAATATATATATTTAGGAATAATTCATTCCAGGCTCACAGGAAACCCAAAACAACCATTTAAGCACATATATATACATAGGTGTGTGTATGTAAAATAAATACAAAAGTAATTTCTGTATATACAATACAGTTATATTTTAAGGACAACTAAAATTCATCTTTTAAAAGTATGTTTAATTAAAACACTAACATATATTCTAACAAAAATGTAGATTGTTGATTACATTTGCTTTACATGAGGTAACATATAGTGGTAGTCCTATCTGGTGGTAGAGTTTCCCTATACAATCCAAATTTTTTTTCTGATCCAGTGAATTTTTCTTTGCTGATATTAAACTTCTTTGCAGGAACAGTATATGTAGTAGAAAACAGCAAAAAAAAACAAACAGAAAAACAATTACTTAACCTTTTCACAAAAGTCTGTCTAATTGATACTATCATTTGCCACTTGCTTTTGATTAATCCTCATTAACAAGAAAAATTTTCATTAATTTCATTGCAAATGGTTTGAACTGTTATCATTTTTCTGTTCATGTTTTAAGTCATCTCTTAAAAAAAAATAGAACATTGACTTAATCATACCACATTGACAATTTAAATCACTGACAATTTTACAACTTTCTTTTTTAGAAATGATTAAAATTGATATTTTTTTATGGACAAAAAGAATTTTTTAAAAAAGGTATAAAGTTAAAAAAATTACAGAAGATAATTAAAATTAATATTTATCTGTGTACAAAAAGAATTATAAAAATAAAATCACTATTAAAGATGTAGAAATTGCAAATGAAAAATTTAATATAAATAAACTCACAAAACATAATAATGTTTGACACTTTATTCAAAGCTAAAATGTTAAAAAAGTCTTACACTTGTGATTGCTATTTGAACTAGTGGATTTATTGTAACATTTTTTAGTTTCGTGAATAGCATTTATTGATTTAATGAATTCATGCTTATTTCTTAGTTTTTTGTAATTTTGCTATAGTTTAATTTTGAATTTTTTTGGTTTATCATGAACATTAATTAGCTTTCAAATTCTAGATTTATTATATAACTAAAATTGTTGCAGTATATTTATATAGATGAATACTAATAA
The DNA here is from genome assembly GCA_028023455.1 of Epiperipatus broadwayi. Classification (NCBI taxonomy): domain Eukaryota; kingdom Metazoa; phylum Onychophora; class Udeonychophora; order Euonychophora; family Peripatidae; genus Epiperipatus; species Epiperipatus broadwayi. The sequence continues at coordinate 7,781,896 of JAQFVV010012428.1, read as the reverse complement.
ACAAAAATTATGTTTAATGTTTTTATCATTAGAAATAAAATGTAACAGTATTTAAATTTTTATGTAAGGTTTAGATCTGCCATTTTTATCGGTTTTCCATTTTGAAACTTTTTTTACAGCAGTTTTGTTTTGATTTTTTTTAATATCAAAATTATCTTTCACTCTCTAATTTTATGGTTTTACAGTTAAAATTATTACAACATATACACAGAGAATATTTAAATAAAAATATGCTCAACATTTTTACTACTGAAATAAAATAAAAGATCAGAAATGTATATTTTTGACGTCAGTTATTTTTATCAGTTTTTCATTTTAAAACTTATTGTTACTAGAATTTTGTTTAAATTTTTTTTTAACATGAAACATTTAGTTTTAGTTTTCAAATTCTACTTATATAATATCTCATTAACATCCTGAGTAGAAACTTTGCCTGTCAATTTTTGAATAGAACCTAGCAAATCTTGAATTAAATACTCCTCCATGTTAGTTGTGAGTGTAAGCTTTCAAGTGATAACAAGTTTAATATTTATTTTATTTTTAAATACAAAAATAACTATCTAAACAAAATTCTTACCTATAACAATGGAGGATGCAACCATTGTATGTCATTTACCTATTCAAAAAGAAGTATGAAATATTCGATATTTGAGTTTCTTATTAAAAAAGGATATATTTAGGATTAGTTATTGTCAAAGAAAGAAAAATTTCTAAAAATTAATAAATTATTTATTGTTATTAAAATTTGAAAGAATATTTTACTTACTATTTTGACAAAAGCTATTTTTTTTATCTAGCAGAACTGTTTCCAGTTTCTGTAACATACTGTCTAAGAGTTGTTTTTTTTAATAAAAGATTTTCAAAGACAATCTCCTATTAGTGAGATAGTTTTTGGCTTAAAAATAAGTCTTTTACAAAAAGATTGCATCATATCATTAATTTGTAAGCCAATTATCTTTTTTCTTTACAAATATACAATATTTAGTGATTCTGCCTCAGGTTAAAACATTTCAGCCAATCAGAAATTTGCCATCTCCTTCATAGCATTTTTATAACAATAGAGTGTTGTCAATCATGCAAAAAAGTCCATATAATGCTAATGTCTTCAGGTTTTTTAAAAAAATATTGAATTATAGCAGCAGATAAAAGGGAAACTGCAAACAACTGCAAACTGTAATATAATGTTATGGATATGCTTAAAATATAGAAAAGCTAGTGATTACAGTACCATTATAACATCTAAAATGTCAAAAATCTGAGCTATATCACTGCTAAGCTTATGAAACGAGTAAAAGTTATTACAATTTATGCACTTTGAAAAGTGTTTTTTTTTTTAAAAAAAAATATGTGCAACATAAAGAGATAAACAAGTTAACTGAATAAGATTTAAATTTCTGTTTTTTTACACAGTCTTCACTTTTGATATTTTTGAAGTCAATGTTAAACAGCCTTTAAATTCTGTTTTTTTTTAATTAAAGTTTTTATATTTAAAATAGTTTTAAATTAAAACATATTCAACATATTATTGTTAGTTTTTGAATTTTTTTGTTATCAACACTAATCATTTTCAAATTCTGCTTTTATGGCTTATAGGAGAAATTATTACAATATGCTCATCTAGCAGAATGTGTTTAAATTAATATATATATATATAGTACAACAGTTTTTGTTTTAGAAATAATTAAGTGAGCTAAATTGATAACTATTTGTATTTGTGAACAATTCAAATACATACAACATTATAAGTAACATGTATTCATATTAAAATCTGAAAAGTTCAACATTATTTATTGCTTGTATATGATCTCAAATTACATATTAACAATTTATGTTGAAATTTAAAGTTAGTATAGTTATTAAATATTATATCTAGAACATTTTAAGGTAAAAAATAAATATTACAAATTTAATCCATTTTGGTGTTGATATTCAGTAATAGATTTCATTTTTCTCACATAACTGTTTTATAATTTATACTTCATGAATGGGACTTTTTAAAAATATAAGATCTTCCATTGTTTGAGTAAAAGCCTAAGTGAAGTTAAAAATTACTCATATATATTTGTGTAAATATATAGGTCATTACAGATTAACTGACACAATAGAAGTGTCTTTTTTTTGCACAAGATGCTATGACAGCCACATATGAATTTTTCATGATTAGAAGATTATAAGTCTTTTTCATTAAATACATTTTAAACTGAAGACAGATATGAACATTTTTTATTTTGGTAAAATTATTACTATTTTTTAATTGCAAAGTTGATATTTTAATTTTAAAGTTATTTTAAATTTATCTAAAACAAAGATTTTAAGAAAAAAACAATTTTCATTAAACAATATAAGTGAAGTAAAAATCTAAAATGAAGAAACAAAAAAATTCCATGAATTTATTCCATAACTTGGCATTTAAAGAGATATAGTAGTAAAAGAATAGAAATCACTATTCATTTTTAAAAGTGAAAATCCTGAAAAATATTGTCATATCTTTATTATCAGTTTACTAGAAAACCAGTAAAAACAAAATTTTGATTGTATTGAAATGATATACTTTTTGAGATTACTTCTAATTTTAAGGTAAAATATAAACCACTAAACATCACTTGATCACCATTCTTTATGCTTGCTTACACAAGCTGTTTACACACAGGCAAAACTCTCCATACAGTAATGGCACTCAGTACAATTACTCTGGCTTGTAACTGTATGGAGAGTTTTGCCTATGTGTAAGATAAAATATAAATGTAAAATTACTTAAATAAAAAAAAAATTTAACAGATAGTAAGTGCAGGAGGAAAATAAATATTAATTTTGTGTTTTATAAGTCACAGCATATTTTATTTTCATATAAAAATGAAAACTTTGACTATTTATTACATATTATTTTATTTTTGTTTTTGAATAAATATATGTTCTTTATAATACTAATGCAGTGCATTATTTGTTAATATATAAAATACAATACTGCAGATTTCATGTGCTATAGTTCTAATTAAATGATATTAATATTAATTGTGTGAAATTTTTATTATTATTATAAATTTGACTAGTAAACTATTTTGTCAGGATCAGCATTTTAGCATTTATCTAAAAATGCATTTTAACTTTGGAATTACTATTTTTTAATATCATTTTTCTTACTTAAAATCTGTTTCAAATTCTTTCAAACATTTTAAAGCATTATTGATAATTTTTTATGTAATCATTTGCAAAAGTGTAATTAATTTCATAAAAAGTGGTATTAAAATTTATATTGTGTTCAGTGTGATGACATTTGGGTAGTTGCTTTTTAAAATGCCAATTCAACATGTCACAAAATTGAAAGAAAAAAAAAACAAATTTTAACTCAAAATAATGCATCTTCATTAATTGAAATAGCAAAATGACAATTAGTAAAACATTTCTATTTTTAAATAAATACCTGTGTTTTATTTTTTTTTTAAATGTATCTATTTATAAAATGAACATTTTAATATTATGATTACAATTGATGATTTAAAACAAAATGGCTTGAAAATTTTTCCCTGGTAAAGCAAAATTTTAATTTTGTAAAAACTTTACATTTCATTTTTATAGAAAAACTAATACATAAACAAAAATTGCTAATCTGTCTGTTTCAGAACATCATGTATGTTATTCTTACTACATCAGTATTTATTTTTTAAATAGTATTCGTTGAAAAGTTGTTGCATTTTTAAAATCTATTTACTATTTCTTAAAGAATTTTTACATTAAATAGCAGTAATAATTATAACCTTAATAAACAAATTATTTATAATTGACTAAAACACAATATATATTTATACTAATCTGCAATAACATACTTGATATTTTCATTATTTAAAAAATTGCTTTTATTTTTTTAAAATTATAATAATTTAACTAAAGTAGCAACTTCTAAAATTAACTTGCCCTATCTGTGTTTCAGTCAGGACGTTCACATTATTAAATTTTTAACAATTAAATAAAATCTGGTCCCTGATTAGAACTTAAACTATTCTTATTTTTTCCAGGAAAGGTCCTTAACAACTGAGTTAATTATAATATTACATTTATAGAGCAAAATTTGGTTAATATTAATTTACTTAATTAATCAAAAGTAAATATTTCATACTAAAATCTAAATTACTCTTCTGAAATTAATATTCCATAAATATTTTGTAAACAAAAACAACAACAAAAAAGGCTAGAATACAAAATGAATACAACTGTCAAAATTATTGATAGCAGGCATTCTCTTGTGGCAAGAGTAAGAAACATAATAAAAAAAGACTCATGAAAAAATTATTTTATTTTAATTGAAATTATATGTTTTATTTATAACTAAAAACTAAAAAAAATAAATATTTATGAAAAAGATTTTTTTTAAATAATGTTTTTATGTAAATAGCCTGCTAAAAAGTAAAAAATAACAGTAATAATCCACTTTATAAAAGCATTTGAGGCTCAAATAAATTATAAAAATCAAAAAAGCCTCAAATCCTTTTATGAAATGGATTACTATTTTGTAATTTTTTACTTTTTAATGGGCTATTTACATAAAAGTATTATTTTAAAATATTTTTTTAAAATATTTCATTTTATTTAAAAAAATATTGCTGACAATAAATAAATTCATTCATTAGCATCATCAATTATTAATAATTATTTTTGAATTATTAAATTGGATTTATAAATTGAAAAACTGAAAAGTTTTAAAAATAATAGTGCAGTTTATTGGAATGTTTCAGAAGATTAAAAAAAATTTTCTTAATAATTTTTGTTTTATGGAATAATTTGTTTTTAAATATTTATTTAATCTTCTAGTCTAATTTTTGAATAGCTTTCTAGTACTCAGTTTTGTAGAGTTTTGGTCACATTTTCTTATTTTTATTTTAATGAATTAATCTTTGTTCTCCATCATTTTTTTTTTTTTTTAAAAAAAATTATGACAAATAAATGTAAATAAACTAAATGTTCTTAAAAATAATATATCAGCTTTGCAAATATATAAAAAAAAGAAATAAACTGGAATCAGAATAATAGGTTTTGTTTTTTAGCTTTGGGAAATAAAAATAAAATATTTCCTCCATTTGTATCACTAAAACAAATTTTTTGTAAAGAATATATAAAGTAATGAAATTATGTTTTAAAATTTAAAATTTCATTTACAATTATTAAAAAGAAGACAAAGAATAACCAGTATGGTGCTTATTGAAGCATTTTTTTGCCGATGATAATCTTCTGATTTATTTTTTACATTTCCCCTTTAAAATAAAATCTATGTCTAAATATCATATTCTTATCAAAAACAAATATAATTTTATAACAATAAATATATAACCAAACTGTTATAAACTTATTTTTAATTTCAAGATTTAACTTCTACAATATATATATAATATTCATATTGGTTTTGCCATTAAAACAAATATAAAATATTTTATAAGATATCAACATTTTGTCATTAAAAATAGATATAGAATTTTTTGTGAAATGAGAAATGATTATTGATATTAAAATGCAATAAAAATTTCCTATAATGTCACATACACATGCATAGTATTAATAATTTTTTCATGTTTAGAGAAAGGCAAATCATAGTATATTATCTTTTCTGTACACTAAATGCATGAACATAAGTTAATTAAAATGATTATTAATTAAAGAGAAAAATACTTTTAAATTTAACTATACTTATGAATAATATTTCTTCATCATCAAATCAGTAAACTACTTTAAGAACTACTTAATCTGCTTCGTTATTTTGCTTACTTTTGGTTAATTCGGATTGGCATGAAAATGATGAATTTTTATTTAGTTTTCTACCAAATTTCATACATGAAGAAAAGTTTAAAATATTATGGTGTTTTCAATTGTTGGAGGGTTGCATTTAATCCTAAGATCTAGGTACAGTGCTCTCGGATCCAAGGCTTTTCACTGATGAGGGCCACAAGCCTGAAACTAGTCTGGGGATATTGGATGAGAAGGCACTAGATGGGGATTTTATGCACAAGTGTTTTGGTATCCATTGATTACTCTGGCCACTGAGTGATAATATGTATAGAGTTTCGCCTGTTTTTATAACAGTTATAAGCAAGCATAAGAAATGGTGATCATGTGATGTTTATCTGTAATACTGCTTATCTTCACAATAAGGTTATCTTTTACCTGTTGTATTGGTATTGCATTTGTTGGAGATTCTTCCAACTTCTCACTTAATATATCTTCCTTTTTAGACTCCTGAATATTATCCTTACAATATTTCCATATTGTGATTCTACCCTAGTTCTGTCCCAAATTCCAAATCTATTTCTTTATTTGACATTTATATGTATTTTTTTTTATTTCTTGCAATATTCCAAAATAAACTCATTTTTTACATTATTATGTAATCAAAAAACATTTTTTATTTTAGTTGGATTATTCACATGTTTTTCTACAGTGGAGTTTCACTAAAATATAAATCATCTCAGAATTTTTCTTTGGGTTAAGCTTCATTTTGGGTGCAATTAGCTAGAACATAACAGTCGAATAATGTCCAAATTTAATTTGAAATGCTGGAAGAAATATGCTTCAAAATAGGGTTAATTTTTTTTATTTGTTCTGTAGCTATTTAATTTTGGTAGGACATCACCAAGTTGTTCCAGAATCTGGAAGATGATTGAGATTGAATTTAAATCCCAATATATTCCAAAATGTATTTTATAGTTTGGGTTTATGATGTATATGTAGAAAATAATAGCAATCATATTATTCATCAAATCTATAGAAAAAATAATAAATAATTACTTTGGTCTGCTTCATTTCCTTCTGCAAATTTCTGTATGGTCATCTTCCACTAGTTTCCTGTGACCATTACATTCAGCAAATCATTCCCACAACAAGTCAGAAATTCATAAACTTTTCTAATTTATATAGGGAATGATACTATTTTTAGAAAACACAACAATTCTACCATCTTTTGATGTTCAAATATATTTCCTGCTGGTTCATATACAAAGATCTATTAACTTCTGTGGTGAAATTTGCATTTTTGTATCACTTTTCTAACAAGAATTTGAATTTACAAAGTATATTATTTATTAATGTCACTTAGTTTTAAATAATCTTGATAGCGCAGGCTATTCTGCTTACATATCATTATTTTACTGTGAGCAATTCACTTTCAAAGTTTTGTTATCTGACCTTTAATTATATTTAAACTTTGCATCACTTAAATCTTATCTCATAATAATTATTCATTTACAACATAATAACTACTTAGCAGTTCATTTATTATAATAATAATTATTTTCTTTTACCTAATGAACACTAACAATATATTTTTAACACATCACATATCTTTTTAAAATTAACATGCATGTGTATAGTTTGTAAATTTGGTTACAATATTTTGAAAATGAATTTCCTATCTAATTATAATTTGAAATCTTAATATTAAACTAATATCATACTTTCAGGTTATAAATTTCCTTAATCGTAATCAAATATTTAAAATCATTAGCTAGATTATATTAACCACACTGTATGATTAAATTTAAATATCATTAAATTAATATTAGAAAAAAATTAACTTTCACATACACACTTAATTACATACACATATAAATAATCTAATGTGTTTGTGTGTTCATGAGTAATCAAATTAATATGAATTTTAGTCAAAATTATATTTGTGATTAAATAATTTATTTCTTGATTTTTTTTTTCCTCACTAACTCTAAAAATATTACTCTCTATTTTTTCTTTGCTTTATCACTTGGAAATCATTAGAAATGTTTCATTTCAATATATATTTATAGAGAGAAAAAAGAGAATTTTAGTAATAGCTTTTTTTTCAAAAGCAAGTCAATTTCTGAATGGAACAAGACATTCACAAATACTATCTAAGAACACTCTGTTTTATGTCAGATTAAAATAACAAGTAATTTAATATATTTGGAAAGTTGACACAAACTCATTTGAAATATCCAAATATCTAGGGAAAACTATCTAGGGAAAATCATTACCTTTTGGAATGGAAGTCATCTTAAACTTAGAAATGATATAATAGTACTTACATAAACTTCTAACTTATTTCTGGTAAATTTTTTACTTTTAATCAATTTTTAGATGCTGCTAGTGATTTATTCTTGCTGAAAGGCAATTTCCAGAGCACTATTGAATCTAATTTCTTTTGTTTGGATTAATTTAACATTGATCAAAACAGGTTTTCTTATATATCCTTTTATCATTTGACATCAATGTTATCCACATAGGCAAGATATCTCTTAATCTTGTTTATTCATCTATACTTTCTTATTAAGTCAATTATTGTTTGCTGTTCCTTTTTGTTTTGTTTTTTTTTATAAGAAAAAAACCTTCCTATTTTTTTAAATTAATGTATTTTTTTTTGTTAAATTTATGTAGTGGTCGAGAGGTCAGCGCGACTGCCTTGCACTTGCAGGCAGTTGCCCGGGTTGCAGGTTCGCGTCCTGGCCGATGCTATGACATTAAAATATATATATATATTTTTCAAATAATCAATATAGCAAATTTATATATATTTATAATAATTGGTACACATGGTTTACTTAAATTTATTCATTCAGTGTTTCTTAATTTTTATTATATATTAAATGTCTTGATATCAAGTTCTTCTAAGTTAACTAATTTACATTTAACCCTTTACATTATTAGAAGACATTAAAAATAATAATTTTTCTCTTAAAGTACAAGTTCTTCACCAGTAGACTATATATATTCTTATGATTTGAGAAAGAAGAAGCTCTAAGGAAAATACTGTTATTGTACTGAAATGTCAGTTATTTAGCTATTATATTTTTATTACATGGAAGCTCCCAGAAATAATACTATGAATTCATATTTTATCTGTGAGAATATTAGAATTAATGTATATTGAGGTGGTATTTTCTGCCATCTCATATATATAAGTGTACATATATTTTATTTTAATGAAAGTGCATAGTTATGAAAATATGTTCAAACAATGTTTGAAATCTTTTAAAAAAATTTTTTTATCTAGAAGAAATCAGGATTTCTTTGTTTTATTAATTTATTTCAATCAATTATAACTGGAAGATAAAATTAGATCTTGAGATTTGTTTTCCTTATAAGTTTTTTATTGTAGTTCTTGAAAAAACATGAGTTGGGGGGATTATAGATTTTTGCAATTAACTCTATTGTTGAAACTTGAGATACAAAAGTATAATTAAAAATATTGCTAGAGTTGATCTTTTCCATTAATTAAAAATGCATCAAGAATTAAAGGACAGAAATTAGAAGTGTCAAAATGCATTTAAAAATAAACTGAAAAGTATGAATCCGGTTCATGAAAAACATAAATTGCAGAGTTTGCTTTTGTTAAGATTATATATAAAATCTCCAGAACTTTTGCTAAAAAAAGTGTTATTAACCAGTGCGATGGAAATGTTCTCTGGCTAGAGGATATTGAAAACTTTTCCCTAGGGGAAATACATCTCACTGCACACCTGGAGCTGCCCAAGTGATTGCTAACTATGGAAAGTATCATTCAATAAGCTAGTTGGAATATATTAAAAAGCCAATGGACAAAACTAAGGATTCATGCCAGCAGTTTCAAGAATGAAATCATAGAAGGACATTATCCACTTGATGAAAGTGAAGCTAAATTGATCAGGGTAATTGTGAACTTTTACTTAAAGAATTTTGATTTTGATTTCTAGACTCCATTAACTGAGTTAGTTGTACATAAAAGTTTCAACAATAGAGTGCGGGTTTTTTTAAAGAAGGATTGTTTTTCATGTTATATTGGTTGAATTGAAGAAGGGGGGGACTGTTATTTTACTAAATTTTTGTTAATTAAAAATATGTATAATTTTAACTTATTTTATTATGTTCAATGTTTGTACAGTTTTGAGTTTAAAAAATGTGGTACTTAGTATTATTCAACCGATGACGTTTTATACTTACCGATTTTCCTTCAGGCAAACATTGTCGATGATAACATGACAACATTGTCATGTCAACCAAGACACTGACATGATTAATCCAATTTTTGGATTTTTTTGACCCGCGAGATTTAAAAATTGGAGAGAGCTTTGGGAAATTATGTCATTTGTCTGTCTTTTGCTACTAGTCCACCACAGTGGACACTATTTGTAAGTAATTTTCATCTTTGTTTCTAATAAATAATGTCATTTTGATGTATATTATTTTGTAAATTCTTCTGCACTTATAAAAAGTACAATTAATTAATTTTATTTTTAATTTCTGAATTATATTATATAGAAATTTTTTTATTTTTAAAATTCATCCACAATTATAAAAATTACAGCTATGAGAGTAATACAATGTCTGGTGTTGTTGATGGTTTTGTATTTTATAATTGAGCATAATATTGGACGTACCTTCAGCCTGTCAAAAACAAAAAAAGGTCCATCCCCCCATTACAGCGCTACGCGCTAACTTTTCTAATTTTCAGTCAAAAAATGAGACACATTTTCAAATGTTTGTTTTATATATTTTTAATATGAATAATTGAGTTAAATACCATTGGAAATGTTGTAAAGATAAGATAATTTTTAACGCAAGTACATTTTTTTGATTTTTTTTTGTTATAAAAATTCGTAATATAGAGTATGTTTTAAGAAGTTATTGTCCATGTTGCCATTAATAATGCCAGATAATCGGGAAAAGTGTTCTTTATTTGTCTATTTATTTTAAATTTACAAAAAAAAAAATTGTACAATTATAAAATTTACACTTAGTTACTTTCAATTTCTAAATTATCAAACTTACACTTAATTACTTTTAATTTCTAAATTATTTTGACGCACGCATGTACTTTTTTGTACTTTTTTATTTTATTTTTTCCAACCGATGGCGTATTACCCTGAAGCCATGCCAGTCTGATCTTGTGATCTTTAACATGCCAGGTCCACGTGATTTGCGGACAAATTTTAGTGATTGCATTTGTCCGCAAATCACTTGGAGACATTATCTTAAAGATCTGAAGATCAGACTGATATGGCTTCAGGGTAATACATCATCGGTTGACAAATACTAAAGAACCAAAAATGTTAAGTGCTTGATCTGTAAAGACAAACAGGGGTGGGGGGAGGGGTAAAGATCAGTTCAATGTTCCAACTATAAGCAAACACAGGGACCTTATGTCAGAACCTGGTGTATGGAAAAGGGATACTTGTTGGCTGTAAGCAAACAATGGACATTGCATAATTCATTAAGGGATTGAATATAATTTTTTAATGTAAAATGTAGAGGGTTTGAGTGGTGCATGACGCTGCCTATTTTTAGTAAGTCAACCTAATGTCACACCTACTCGGACAGGTCTCCAGAATAAAGCTGAATCACTGTCATTCATAGGTTTCCACGGGAAAAAGATATAAAATGTTTAATAATATACCATATTTAAAGGAAAATGAATGGAATTAAGATTTATGTTTGTCTTCTTAAATGTCAGTATTAAAAATGAATATAATAAATATTTAAACCATATTTAAGTGCCTCTGTTTTTAATTTCTCTTATAATATTAACAACTGAGTGTCCATCTGGTTTAAACATAAAGTATAATTAATAGAGTCCACATAAGATTATAACTTAAAACTTATTATGTACTGCAGTATGTAAACAAATTATCACTATGATCATTGAAGATTCTTCTCAATCTAGTATTAGGCTATATACCTAGTGATGCCCTTGTACTAGTCATTATAATTTTGGTAATCTTAAAAAATTTGCAGTGTCAATTTGTAGTGGTACAATATATATAACACAATACTTTACTGTCATATTTCTGGTTTGTATGTATTAATAAGGATAAAGATTTGATTTGATTATATAAGTATTTCTTTAATAAAATTATTACTAATTTTCTTTTTTTCTGAGCCAACCTAATCTCTGGTAATTAATAATTATATTCATAGAAAAGATAGCTTTTTAATATTCAGCTTTATTCTTATGCAAAAACTACAAATAATGTTACTAGATTCAATAATAAGCGGTGTGAATAGGTTGATTAAAACAGACATGAGGTGAATCAACATAATGAATGGGAACTATGAGGCACCAGATGAAATTAAAAATTAATGTTTACATATGGCACTAAAATAAAAAGACAAATGTAAGAAGAAAATATATTTTTTAGTGATGAAAGGCAAAAAACTGGATGGCATTAAGTATGATAATTGGATTAATTTAACCAATGAACAGATACCAGAAACAATTGGTAACTTATTAAATAATGGATCAAGATTCTTAGGTGGGGAATGGAAAAATGCTAAACTTGAAATCGTTGCCAACATGGAAACCATAACAAACATATTACTAAATAAGTGTAAAGTTAAATAGTATAGTAATATAAAAACATTAAAACATACATAGAAGGTCATAATGTGATTTGTATAAAGAAAGATAAAAAAACTGCGTGGTGTTAATAGAAAAGGATGAATATCAGCTAAAACTTGACATACAGATTAAAAACTTTAAATTTATGGAAATAGCATCATATAATCTTAAGAATATTAAAGACAAATTTATTTTAATGGTTCTTTGAAAGCAATGTGGGAAGGAATTTACAAAAGTGGAATATTTTAATATGTATCTTTCCACCACAAATATCCCAAGATTGTTTGCGAACATAAAACTACATAAGGAAAACCTCCTACTGAGATATATTATTGAATTTGGTTAGTTGTATTTTTATAACAGCCAAAACTATTGCTGTGTGCATTACTGATAAATTGGGATTTGGAAAATACTTAATTAAATCATCAAATGAATTCATTAACAAGATTAAAAGCATAAAAATATATACTACTAATAAAATCTTTTCACTCAATGTAAAAGAGTTATGCGATTCAGGCCCAGAACATAATCAGTCTAGGTGAGTGATGAATTGCTAAGTATCAGCAAATACGACTATCACAAAAAAAGAATTCATAATAAATGTCTTGAAAATGATAGATAAAGACCTCTCAACTTCATTAATGGCAGATGGCGCTTCATTAATGGCAGATAGCAAGAATGCTGTACTATGAGAGATGTAATAATTCACAAACCTTAATACCAGATTAATACTTATTAAGTAATTAAAAGTAGATAACAACGAGCTCATAGCTATTTAAAAAATAGTAGCTATTGAAGCGATGGATCTGGAAGTCTGATCCATGCTTCACAGCCTTCTATAAACTTACCAATATTGTAAACCTGGGTTAAGTTTATATCCAAGTATCAACAGGATTTTGCATTAAATATAAAATTAACATGTTTCATTTTGTACATTTAATGCTTATTAAATTAGCTATTTACTTTAAAATATTTCTTTTAAAGTAAAATTATTATTAAAATTTCCTTTACAAAATTTATCAATCAAACATATATATACGGAAGTTATATATATATGATTAAATGCAAAATTCTGTTGAACTAAAATGTTATTTTATTAAAAGAAATAATATTTTTCTTTTAATTTTTGTTAAAATATGGCGTATGATTTTATTTTAAGATAAGTCTAAAGAAATACCATTTGTTCAATTAGTTAGTCCATTCAAGGCAAATTAAGGATGACCTTTTTAATTAAATCAAATTCAAAGTTAAATGCAGAAATCGATTCAGTTTATTTTTAGCAAAAAGTTACTTCAAAACAAAGGAGCGTAGGGGGCTTATCAAGATCTAAAACAATAGAAGAGTATCACCAGAAAGTTATAAAAAGTGGGGAGAACAAAAGACTTTCTTCTTGAGATTTTGCTTTCAAAATCAGTCAGATTTAGTTCCTGAATTTATTGAGATTTTTCTTTTAAAATTGTCTTATGCTTCTTCATGCAGATCCTGTTCTTTGATTATTCAGACTTTTGGCTTTCAAGACTGAATTATTATTCAGATTTTGCTTTTAAAATTATTCAGATTTTGTTCCTGAATTTATTCAGATTTTGTTCGTTAAATTATTCTAATTTTGTGCTTGAAGATTTACTCAGATCCTGTGCCTTGATGATTCAATATTTTGCACGTTAAGTGATTCAGCTCTGAGGTTGTCTTGAAAATTTGTGGAAAATTTTTATTATGAGTTCCAACATGCGACCTGTTAAGTGTTCTATTAATTTGGTGGACATGACCATGTTTGGCGGCTAGGCACAACAGCTTTGCCTGCCATCGGGGTCCTAAATCCATCAAAATGCCATGTCAAATCAATAGTAAACCCGAACTATGAACCGTGTGTGTGCCCTTCGCATAAAATGTTGCATATTTCAAATTCCTTTGTCCGGACAAATCCCAATGTATGTAATCAAGCCACAGATGGCGAGGGAACTGGATCAAAGGAACAAGGACTGGTAACTTCATATATTTCCTCATGAATTATTACTTTACTTTTTGATAAATACCTTTCGTTATTTGTTTCTTTAATTTATATTTATAATGTAACTGTTTTTCTCTTATTAGACTAATATTAGATTTATATTTATCTTTCGTTTGATCATCTATTTTATACTTAAATTTTTCCCCTTCACTATTCCTCATTTTAAAATGTTATATAAATGTTTTCTTGTTTCATTGCAGTGTAAGTTATTTTCATTTAAAAATATTTCCAATTTAAAATAATATCTGTAATTTAAATACTAGTTAAGTTTCCTTTAGTTTGCCAACTTGATCTCCTCAATAACGCTTACTTTGTTCACATTTAGTCCCATAGTTTTATATTAGATAATTATAGATGTCTTTGAATATTTTAAAATTGTTTACAAAGCACAAAGCAACTAGAGAATGCTTTGTGAAAGAGTTATTTTAAATTTGCTTTATCGAGGGGACACGAGTTAATAATTTTATTTAAATTGGGAAAATAATACTTAGACCACAAAATATTATGTAATTACCATTTGCCTTATTGTAAAATTATTTATCATTAATCAATCTGGGAATAGCGGAGATAGTTAAAACTTTTCTAATATTTTGAAATCACATTTATTAAAATATATAATTTAAACTAAAAAGCTTAAGTCTTCTAATGTTATTTCAACTTTTTATTAGCTTAACCTTTTATATTACTTGTCCAATGATCCAAGCATGCACAAACACTTAATTCATATTATATTTTATGCACATTTGACTTAGTTCCATAAGTAGTCTAGTCCATTGTCTCTCCCTGATGCTAAGCTGTGGGCTAGGGTTATAAAATAATTTATGCATATCTCGGATATGTTGTTGGTTTGTGTTTAGACTGGGAAATAGAGGAATAGGGTAGAGGCCTTAGTATTCTTGATTTTTATATCTCACATATGAGTGGCCTCGAGGTACTTTTTCCTAGTATTCAAACTTGGTTAAACCAATATACATCATTTGACCGGCACACTATAAATGACAAAAACAGAATTTGGTCTAATATATAAAACATAACCCTATCCTCCACATGATCAAAAATAAGTACTTTTCAAAAATATACTGTTTCATGAATATTTAAAAAATAAAAGACTTTCAACATTTGCAAATATGCCCGTGCGATCAGATTTCAAAGCAGCGATTTATATAAGCTAAAAAGCAACAAGAACATTACACTGGAGAGCTTCTAATTGTCTTTCCCAAAAAATTATCAAATTAATTACTTTGCTTTGAAATTATGGCATATCATTTAAATATAAGTTTTTAAAATAAATTTATAGTGATCTGCGGTAAAAAAATATTACCAAGTTTCTTCCAGGCTAAGTTGTCCAGCATTTGATGTTTACAGCATAAAAATCCATTAAAAAGAACATTATTATTTTGAGCCTTATTGGAGTACAATTATTTAGAGAACAGATGGCAGCACACTTAACTAATAACAGCAGATTAAATAATGGTGGTTATTTGGTGGTTTAAAAAATACAACAAAGGTGGCACAAATTAACAGCAGGCTTTAGCAAACAACTATAATTTCATAAAAAATAGACAAAAAGAAGGTTAAAATATTTAAGCTTTCGGTGCAAAATTATTTAGAGAAACATTCAAATTTTGAGGCTTATTGGAGCAAAATTATTTAGAGAAGCCTTTTTTCAAACAGATTGCAGCACACTTAACTAATAACAGCAGATTAAAGAAATGTAGTACAACGGTGGTTATTTGGTGGTTTAAAAAATATATCAAAGATGGCAGAAATTAATAGCAGGCTTTAGCAAACAATTATAGTTCTGCAAAAATTATGCAAAAAGAAAGTTCAAATTATTAGGCTTTCGGTGCAAAATTATTTAGAGAAACATTCAAATTTTGAGGCTTATTGGAGGAAAATTATTTAGAGAAGCCTTTTTTCAAACAGATTGGACTCACCTAAAGTGTCATTTGATGGCCATAGATGCACACTTTTTGAGAGGGCAGGACACTTTTACTTTGGAAGAACTCCACTGTCTCATGTTCCGTCTTTGGGATATCCCAAATTTTCATCATTTTGAGTAAGAAAACATTATCGAAAAAATTCTACTTAAATTTCAGTGTGGGTTTTTGAAATGTTGCCTGAAAGTTTGTGCATGTTTAATGTTGTATTCATCTGCGTAAAAAAAAATCCATATTAACCCCGTCAAAAAATAAAAACAATCACAAAAACTTCTATTTTTAGCAGTACAAAATACTTAATACATCATAATAAAACTAAGCAGGCATTTCAAAAGACTAGTTCAGTTACATTTTGATTAAATTTGTTGGCTCAAGAAATTATATTTTTCATGTGAAAGGTTTATTACATCACATTTTATTTTGAAAGTACAAACTGTGATGTATAATATATTACAGTACGATTATATTTCTCTTTTTAAATCTTTAATTGGTATATGTGTATGGATTTAATTCAGTATTTTCTTAAGAATCTCATGTAACATGCATGTATAATGAAATGTTTACGCAACTATTTAGCAATTTCTAACTTTTGCATGCAGGTTAAATGTTAATTTTAAAAATAAATTTTGTTTAGAGTGAAAGTAAATGCAATCTACACAGCACCATTTCTATTCACTTGGGGATTGCCTTTATTTTACTAAGATAAAAGAGCTAAGTTAAGAAGTTTAACAATAGAAAGCTACATTTTATAATTTTAAAGAAGAATTTATTTTTTGATAGCTAATGGATTTTTATGCTGCAAATAACCTTCTTTTTGCCTATTTTTTGTGGAACCATAAATATTTGCTAAACCTTGCTGGTAATTTCTGCCATCTTTGTTGTATTTTTTAAACCACCGAATAAACACTATTATGTAATCTGCTGTTATTAGTTAAGTGTGCTGCAATATGTTCTCTAAATAATTGTACTCCAATAAGTCTCAAAATAATAACATTCTTTTTAATGGATTTTTATGCTGCAAACATCAAATGCTGGACAACTCAGCCTGGAAGAAAATTGGTTATATTTTTTTACCGCAGATCTCTATAAATTTATTTTAAAAACTTATATAATATTTAAATGATATGCCATAATCTCAAAGCAGAGAATAATTAATTTGATAAATTTTTGGGAAAGACGATTAGAAGCTCTCCAGGGTAATGTTCTTATTGCTTTTTAGCTTATATAAATTGCTGCTTTAAAATCTGATCACACAGGCATATTTGCAAATGTTGAAAGTCTTTTTTATTTTTTAAATATTGATGAAATTTAGTATATTTTTGAAAAGTACTTATTTTTGATCGTGCGGAGGGTGGGGTCGTGTTTTATATATTAGACAAAATTCTGTTTTTGTAATTTATAGATACTTTTATTTTTTAAATAGCTATGAGCTCATTGTTATATATATATAATTACTTAATAAGTTTTAATCAGTTATTAAGGTTTGTAAATTATTACACCTCACGTAATAATGTTGAAAGTCGGAATTTTTTTTTTTAACAAGTACTGAATTCTCACCATCCACCATTAATGAAGCGCCATCCAGTATTAATGAAGCTTCGTTAATTTTTTTGACATGTAGTATTATAGTTTTTCTGTTTTTGTAATTCGTTTATATCGTTTTCTTCCAATTTTTTTCTAATTTGTATTTTAGAAGGATTTGTTCGATTTACTTTGCCTTAGGCATTTTAATTTGTCAATCTCAGCAATTTTTGGATAGAAATTTATCACTTCCAGGCTTCTTGGGGGTTCTTGATAGTACTGCAGCATTGCCTAGTGCCCACAGTTTGCCTAACCATAAACTGCCTAAAAAAATGCATTAGATTCTTCACATACAAAGTATATCTACCTGCACAATGAACAAGTTTATAAATCAAGCAACATATCCTTAAATCGAGATGCATGAGAAAAAAATATTAATATATGGCAAGAATGATATCAAGCACTATATATCTTAACTTGAAGTTAATCATATGTGTCTGTATGGACTTTGATAAGCTCTGTATTTTATAAAATAGAAATAGGGAAAAATTTTCCTTCAAGCTGTATGAATGCAAAATAAAAAAAGCAGTATGAAAATAAAATTTTGAAGAAGATAATAGTTACATTTTCTGAACTGTTACAATCTCGTCTGAATCATATACATTGCCTTGGCAATAAAAGAACAACAAAACAATCTCGTTTTAGCCTCTCTCTGGAACATTCGATTTGTTTATTACCAATAATCAAAATAACAAAAAGAAATTGTCATTTTACTCTTTTTTTTAAATTTCTTTTATTACTAACCCAGTTCATTGTTTTATTGCATTATGTGTTGATTAAATAACATTTTCTTTGATGAAAACAAACAAAAAAAAAGTCATTTACAATGGATTTCTTAAAACTCAACAGTTAACCTTTGCTTTTGGTTCATTTTGAAAGATTATTAAGAAAATTTAAAAAAATAACTTGAATGACAAGAAAATTACACAAACACATAAAATATGTAGTTTACAGTTAATAAGATTTACCAAAAAAAATTATAATTTACTATTAACTTGTACTATTAATATGATGTACTTTTACGAGAATCCTATTTTCACCAAAAATGTTCAATTTATTGACAAATTATCTCAGCATGGATTCAACAACTTCACACAATGTTTAAAAGCAGAAACTAAAAGGAAAATACTATGTAATATGCTGACTATATTGGTACCCAATATTCACAGCCTTCTTTTGAACAATATGAGGAATGGAATGCAATGGAGAGAATATTTTTAAAAAAGTTGCTTGCAGAAATTAAAATACAGCAATATAAAGAAAATATCATAATGCATATCGCTAGCTGCAATATAAAATTATTTAAAAATGGAATAAGCAATCAATATGTGATATATAGATATATTTGTTGTTTGTATAGTTATTAATACTAAAAAATGCATGTTTTTTTTCATTCTCTCTTATTTTTGTAGTGGCGTTAATGAAAATTGATAAATTTATGTAAACACATCTTCATTTTTTTATCTCTTTTTTTATCCAGAATTAGAAAACCTTATTCATTTGCTACTGACTGTTAATAATTATTACATATATATAGTAGAATTTCCTTAATCTTAAAATTAAAGTGGTAATTTTATTTGTGGGGGGGGGGGGGATTATATAGAAATTTCTATCTGGCTAAGTTTCATATTTTTCTCTCAATTGAAAATTGTTTGGACGTAATTGCATTTTTACAAACTAATACTTAGATATCTATGATTTTCTTTTGATAAAATAAAAAAACAATAATTGATTTTAAAAATATATTTTTTTAATAAAAATGAATATATTTTAATAAGCAACAGTATATTTTTTATTTTTGTCTTATCTATTATTATATTGCAATTGTAGTGGGAAAGTCAATAGTTTATTTCTTTTATTAAAAATGGTTAACTTTAATTTTATGCATACTTCTGCTTCAGAAATATCTTTTGTATTCTTTTCTTTATGATCGGTGTATTTTTATTCGTCTTCTAACCTTATTTGGCTTTAACCTAGGGCAATAGATATCTCTTTTTTTGCCAATCTAATAGGTGAAATTATTCTAAGCTAACATCATCTGTAACATCCTTGGCTATTGTTCTCTGGCATGTGATCTTACCAGGAGATTGCTTTGTTTCACTTTCAAAGGATGTATGTCTCTGCACTTGTTATGAATTTTAGTTTGAATTAAGTTTGCTTTCTTTTATCCCAATATATTTTCCTGTCTTAATTAAGGAAACTAGAATTGAAAAGAGAGATGCCATTTCACAAATCATTTTAAGATCAACTAACTTTTTAGTCATAATATAATTATGATTTCATCTGCTGCTTACTAAATTAATAAGCATATGGTCATTTTAAAAAGGAAATGATTAATTTAGAACTACATTAGGTGAAAATCACGTGTGTGTGTGTGCATATATATTGTTGGTGTATATTTTTAAACATGGATGTATTAAGAGCTTCATTGTTTCAATCGAAATGCTAGAATAAATTATGTCAAGGGAATGATGTGATGACAAACAAATTACCATCGGTAATGATAATGATCAAATGTTATCTTGTGAAACAACAATTTAATATACGTTTGTACATAAATAGATGTTTTTTATAATGCAATGAATGCCATGCCGATAATTTGATATTCAAATCTGAAATGGAGGTAGAAAAGTTTTCAAGTAGTTAAAAAAAAAATTTAAAGTAAATATAGATTTTTTTTTTTTTAAATTTGAAAAATAGTTAGTTAAAATATGGTCATTTGATATTATTTAGTAAAATAGTACTTAGTTTTTATTATGTGAGAATAAAAAAAGCTAAGGAAAATGAAAAATTAACCAAATTCCTTTCCTTTCCTTTTTATTTTGTAAAAGTCTTATTTCCTGGGAGATAAACATTTAATTTTTTTATTAATGTTTCAAAAAAGTATTCACTTTCCATTAAAAAATATGCTTTTAGTTTTTGAAAAATGTCTTTAATTTTATAATTATTTCATAAAAATGTAAATTAAGTGCATCTTTTTAAACAAAGAATGGTCATTTTGTTACTTTGGTGGGAATTAACTTATATAACCATAGAAAAAGTCTGTGTTGGTCTCATTTTTGATTTAATTGATCAGTGGCAAATTGCCCTGTGAAGTTCATAACAGTTATATAATGGCAGATTCTGGAGCTCCAGGATTATGAATTGCATCTTCACTCTGTCATTTCCTTTATGCAAGACTTCTTATGAACTTCTCAGCAATAAATCATTTGATTCCTTTTTTTTTTTAGTGTCAAATTTAATTATTTTAGGGATTATGGAAGAAAAAAATCATAATATAATTTATTATAAAATTTTTTATTATTATGTAACTACAATTTTTAATTTGTGAATAATCTTTATTATTAATCTATTCATTCAGTATACTGAATGTTTGTCATAGTAAATAGAGGAATTAGAAATTTCAGTCTATATTCATCCTTCACTTAATCTCAAACATCGAATACACAACCATACACATGTGAAAAAATAACTGATCCCAATATACATATTTTGTGCAGAATCTGCTGCACTCATCAGTTGGTCTAGATCATAATCTTCCAGCAATGCATACAGTGAGTTCTCAGCTTATATTAAGATAACAATTTCATAAACTTTAATGGACAGACTTCAATCTTCTCACCCTTGCAACAATTAAACTGGCCATTTCATGGAATACTCAAAAACCTTGATAGATTTGATATTGTAGTCATATTCATATAGACATTATGTCAATATAATCCCTCATATTATCGGACCATTACTTATCAATTTATATTAATAGGAGAGGGGTATCCTATTTCCAAGGCAATATATAATTAACCTATTCATTCATTATAGTGGTTGTTTACTCTAGTCAATAGAGGGATTTGAACTTATGTCTGTATTCATCCTTCAGTCCATCTCAAACAACTGATACACATGACCACACACATGTGAAAAGAATAAATGATCTCCAATATATGTATTTTATGCAGAACCAACACTCATCAATTGAACCAGATCACAATCTCCCACACATGTATACAATCAATGCTCAGTTTATATTAAGATAGCAATTCCGTAAACTTTAATGAACAGACGTCAATCTTCCCAGCATTCCAACAATTCAATTGTACATTTCATTGAAAAACCAATAATGGAATACTCCAAGCCCTTGATGGATTTGATATTGTAGTCATACCTATGTAGATTATACCATAATATAAGTCCATAATGGTCTGATAATATGGGGATTAGATTGACTTAATGTCTACATGGGTATGACTACAATATCAAATCCACCTAAGGCTTTGAGTATTTCATCATTGGGTTTTCAATGAAGGATGATTGAATTGTTGGAAAGTTCAAGATTGAAATCTGTCCATTAAAGTTTAAGACTATCTTAATATAAGCTGAGCACTGATTGTGTATATGTGTGGGAGATTATGATGTGGCCCAACTGATGAGTGCTTGTTCTCCATGAAACATATATATTGGGAATCATTTATCTTTTTTACAAGTATGTGGTCATGTGTATCGGCTGTTTAGATGGAGTGGAGATTCTAAGTTCAAATCCTCCTAATTATAATAAACATTTGGTATATTGAATGAATAGGTTAATTACATATTGGCTTGGAAATAAGTTGCATCATAGTATATGAGGGGTTGATTGACATAATGTGTATATGGGTCTGACTACAATTTCAAATCCACAAAGGGGTTTCGAGTATTCAGATTGTTGGTTTTTCAATGAATTGTTGGAAGGGTGAGAAAATTGAAGCTTTGTCCAACACAGTTTAAGGAATTGCTATCTTAATATAAGCTGATCACTGATTGTGTATATGTGCAGGAGATTATGATCTGGTCCAACTGACTGATTCTGCACAAAATACATATATTGGGGATAATTTTTTCAGAAAAAAGTAAGATACTATGATAATTTTTTTTGTTAAATATAAGGTTATAGTTTTATTATTTAATTTTGTTTTGATAAAAGGTGTTGTGTTTGGTCTGAAATTGCAGACTCAAACTGACGGTTATAAAAATATGAACACTCAATAGTTAATTAGTATAATTTATTAGTAACATATATATATAATTATTCAATTAATAAATACAATATCACACATATAAACTTAGTTAATATTGGGCTGGTCATGTCCAAATGACTGGACTCACTTCCAGCTATATATAATAGCTTGCCTCGTGAGTTTTAGCTGAGACTCTTCCGGCTGTGATAGACACCTTTCCTCGAAACGGTCCTAGTTTGCAACTTCCAGTCCTATTGTGGATTTAACTCACTGCTGTAGACTTATAGTGTAATGACTATAATAGAAACATGCACTAAAAGCAGTGGTTTCAAATGAGAGCATATTCAGTCATTTTGGTTAGACTGACAATCTCTACTTGTGATATAAAGAGGTGACTATTTATTACCAGATCTCCAACCTCACTGGAAGCCATCAGATTCTGAGAGCACCACTGGCTTTTGGTCAATATTAACCATTGGCTATGTTTTATGTATCTGTTATTCATTGGTTAGCCACAGTGAATGCTCAATCTGATCAGATAAGGAAGGAATCTGGACTGGTCTACTTCTGACAGCAAGATGAGATATGATATTTCTTCCCCTAACTAAAATTAGCCCTGGAAAACATAGTCATATAGATGTAGGTTATGTGTTGTCCACTTTGTTAGTTTTTAAGGTTTATTGCTATTCTTGTCTTGTTTATCATCATCCTTGTTTGATTGTCTTGTGCCTGGATGTTTATCTGGGTTGTTGGGTTTTTGATTTGGTGGTGATCGTCTTTTCTTGATGTACTTGTCCCTGGATATTTATTTGGTTTGCTGCTGTCTTCAGTTTCTGTATGATTCAGTCTCACTTGGGTTAGGTGATGATGATGTTGTTAACCATCTGCTGTTTGAACTATATAGTCCTTTCAGCTGTGTAATCACCAGTGAGATCCATTTTGTGGATCCATTGTATATTCTGCATAGTACATGAGTGCCTATTTGCACTTTTAATTTGCTATTTTCTTGTTCGTATTTGGAATCAGGTTTCAGCGTGGACAGGTTGGTTCACACTTGTCTATTGAATAGTAATTCTGCTGAAGTCCTTGTTCTTTCTGTACTTGGTGTGAAGCACTGTAATAGCAGTGTTCTGGCATTCCTGGTGTTCCAGCTTCCTGTATCCATCTTTGTTATCAGCTTTTTTGCTTCTTGAACTAATCCCTCTGCATGACATTTGCTTTCTGGATGAACTGGTAGGCTGTACACTAACACACTTGCTGCAAATACTGTGCCATTATCTGACACTATTGTTTTAGTAGCCATAGCCTCCTAAGAGCTTCTATTGTGGCTGTGGACTGAAATGATAGGATTTCCACCACCCCCAGCCACTTGGGAATATGAGTCAACTACTATCAACAGCAGTTTGCCTTTCCATGGGTCTGCATAGTCCACATGGAGTCTAGACTAAAACCTTCAGGCTTAGGCCACTGAGCTATTTTGTCTTTTGCTGTCAAGTTTTGATTCATTTTGCACTGCCAGAAGTAGTGGACTTTGGTTTCAATATCTGCATTTAGGATAGGCCACTACACATATGGTCTTGCCAGTATCTTCATTCAGACAATCCCTGGATGTCCATTATATAACAGACTAAGCATCTGGGAATGTCCATCTGGAGGAATCACAACTGTGGATCTCAAATCATACAACCATGTGTCAGTTGAGAGGTTCAGCCATCATGTCAAGTAGGCTGAATGCAACTCATCTGTTTTTTTATTTGGCCAACCCTGTTGTATCCATTTTTGTAGTTTTTGGAATCCAAGGTCATTAATGGTCCACTGTCTTATTGTTCAGTGTTGTAATTGATACCAAGTCAATCATGTTAATTGATTGACTTGAATTTGATAGGCTGTTTGCAGCCTCTGCAGGCAATTGGCTTAATGCATCAACATGGGTAATATGTTTTCCCTCTGTGTATTGCAGTACAAATTATAGCCTGACAAAAAATTGAACCACCATAGCATTCATGGTAAGATATGCTGGGGGATTCCCTTTCGAGATACAAATATTCCCAACAATGGTTTATGATCTGTTTGTAGGATGAATGATCTATTATATAGGTAGTTGTGAAAATTTTTAATGCTATTGATCAAAGCCAGGGCCTCTATCAATTTGAACATAATTTTTGTCTTTTTGAGAGACACTTTGATGCAAAGGCAATAGGGCTGTGTATTCCATCATTACTCTTGTGTTACAACACTGCCCCTGTTTCTACTAGTGATGCATCACATGTTAGTACTAGCACTTTTTCTGGGTTGAAGTGTGCCAACACTACTCTTTCTGATATTATATTTTTCATCTTACTGAAAGCTTTATCACGCTTACTGTCCCACTTCCAGACTACCTATTTATCCAGTAGCCTGTATAGTGGTTCAGCAGCTTCAATTTTATGATATAAAAACCCTTTGTAATAATTTATGAACCCTAAGAAGGAATGAAGTTCCTTCTTACTTTCAGGTGTTTTGGATTTTTTAATTGCCAAAACCTTCTTTGAGTTGGATGAATGCCACTTGCACCTACTCTGTATCCAAGAAATTCCAGCTTATTGTCTTCAAATATACACTTATCCAAGTTTATTTTAATGCCAGAGGCTTTGAATTTGTGTAGGAGTTTCTTGATGGCACTTCAGAATTGTTCTGGTGTTTGTGCTACTAATAAAAAATCATCAAAATATGGCAGGGATGCCTGGAGTTGATCCACAATTCTCTGGAATATTGCTGGGATGACTGATATATCAAAAGACAAACAGTTCACTTTGAATAAACCTTTATGGGTTATTATTGATAATGCTATTGCAGCCTGATCATCCATAGGTAGTTGCAAGTATGCATGCTTTAAATCAATCTTAATAAAAATCCTACCATCCTGACAGGGTGGATAGGTTTTGTTTGACAGATGGATGTGGGTAATTATCCAGAACCAGAGCTTAGTTAGTGTGCATCAGTAATCCCCACATATACTCACCTCACCATTTTCTTTGATGATTGGTACTACTGGAGTGGCCCATTCTAAGTACGATATGGGCTCTATAACCCCTGCTGCTTCTCACTTTTCAAGCTCTCCTTCCTTTTTAGTTCTCAAAGTCAGTTGAAGTGATTTGTACTTACAACTAATGGGTTTTACCTCCTTATTTAGTGGGAAATGAATCAGTTGTTCTAAGTATGGACCCATCTCTTTATTGAATACATCTGAGTAATTAGATTTTAATTTATTTAAGGTTGTGATTTGGTTCAATTTTGTCATTGCAAAACCTAAGTGACTGAACCAATCATTACTATGATCACCTGATGCCACCACCAGTGATAGGTATATAGTTTTGTTAGGCATAGTAATTTTAACAGTTGTTTGGCTCAACAATTTTATTTTATTGTCCTGATAGTCTGTGATTGACTTGCTGCTAAGATGCAGCTTATGTTCATTATTCTTATTAATAATAGCCCAGATCTTTTTTGAAGCAATTTTGTCCAGTTCTACAGTAACTGACACATCTTTAATTCTAACCTTGTGTTTAACTCTGACTGATTGTTTTTTATATGATTTATACAGGCAACTTATTTTTTATTTTTTTTATAATTGCCTACATCAGCTATCTGTCTTTTTAATTTCAGACAAGTGGCTTTTATATGCCTGACTCACTTGCAAAATGCACATGTAGTATAGCAATGTGGGCATTATGTATGTGTGTGCATTGGTTCATTGCATCTATAGCAACACTTATACTGTTTGATGCTGAATTATCTGAGCTGACTGAGTGTCTGACCAACCCAGTGTTTAGCTTGATTTTTTGCACATTTTAATAAATTTTTTTAATGACTTTGCTTTGTCTGTCTAGCTATAGATTCTTCTAGTATTGTTTGGGCCAAAGCTGATTCATAATCTAAATCCAGCATCATTAGCAATTTTAGTCTTGAGTTGTGAAAGTGCTTCATTCAGGAAATCTTTGAATTTGCACTTTAATGTCAGTGTTGGATTCTTGTTGAAAACTCTTTTGCTTTTTCCTTCTGCTCTTGGATGCAGAGATTTAAATAACATGTCTGCAATATTGTTAGAGGTTTGGGGGGGGGGTAATCTGTGAAAATCACTAACATTTTGTCAAAATCTAAGTCTGCCAGCATCTCTGATGTAGATTGAGACTTCAGCATTTCGTTTGAGGACATATGGTCATTAATGTGGCTAATTTTATTTCAGGCTTTTTGATCTGGTTAGTCTGTAGGTAAAATGTGAATTGCTCTTTATAGCTTGACCAGCCTTCAGGATGGACTAGAGCAAAAGCTTCTATAGAAGCAGAAAAATTCACCATTGTTTTATTTCTCTTTTTAACTCATGAGAGAAATATTTGCAAGTTACCACTTGCTTGGTAATTTTACAACTACAGATCGTAATTGTCAAAAATTGATACTGACAAAGCCAACTCTCAACAAGGGTGAGTTTCTGCACTTTGTTACCAGTAAAGCTCTTGTGATTGGTTTAAGTCTTTAACCTACACACCTATAACCTTTGTAATCAATTTTTCTTTCAGGTCTGTTGAATCTGATATTTTTTCAAGCAGATCTAAGTGATTTTAATAATCACAGTATTGTAAATATGATAAATGTCTTTAGCTGCATTCATGTATTTACTTTATTTTTCAGTGATAGGAAAAATATTCCTTTTTTGTCTGGCTAATATGATAAATGTCTTTAGCTGCACTCATGTATTTACTTTATTTTTCAGTGATAGGAAAAATATTCCTTTTTTGTCTGACTAGCCAATTTGTTTTGTTTGGTCTGAATTGCAGACTCAAACTAACAGTTATAAAAAATATGAACACTCAAAAGTTAATTAGTATAATTTATTTGTAACAAATATATACAATTAATAAATACAATATCACATATATAAACTAAGTTAATATTGATCTCGTCATGTCCGAATGACTGGACTCACTTCCAGCTGTATATAATAGCTTGCCTTATGAGTTTTAGTCGAGACTCTTCTGGCTGTTATAGACAGCTTGCCTAGAGTCTGCCCTAGTCTTTGAAGCTTCAGTCCTATCATGAACTTGCATCACCGATAGACTTATAGTGGAATGACTATAATGGAGATGTTCACTGTAAGCAGTGGTTTCAAATGAGAGTGCATTTAATCATTTAGGTTAGACTAATGTTCTCTACTTGCATCATAAAAGTGATTATTTATTATCAGATCCCCAACCTTACTGGCAGCTATTGGATTCTGAGAGCATCACTGCTTATTGGTCAGCATTAGCCATTGGCTGTGTTTTATGTATCTGTTTACCCATTGATTAGCAGCAGTAAATGCTCAATCTGATCAGATAAGGAATCTGAATCCATTTCGACAGTTAAGGTAAGATATGACAAAAGGTTTTCTGTTGATACAAATAAATTACAATTATTTTGAAGTTTCTAGTTCAATGTGATTTTGAATTAAGAAATTTTTTAAAAGTGCACACTCAATACAACATACCTAGAATTATATTGGTAAAATAAAATTTTTTCAAAAATTAAACAATGTATTAACATAAATTAAGTATAACTTATAAAATATTTCTTGAAAATATTAATAAAAAATAAATTTAAATTCATTACTTTGATTGTGAAGAAACTTTGTATCATTAAATGGCAGAAACTCAAAATAGTGTACTATAATAAAAGTTCTGTCATTTTTATATATTTTAAATGTGATGATAAAAAGAATATTAAATACTTGTTTAATTCATAAGTAAATACCTGTATTTGGATTTAAAATTAATTAAATAAAAAAATATATTTAAATCCATTATTTGCTTACATTTATTTGAAATTTTGCACCAATGAATGTTAAAAATTCAAAATTAAAATCATTTTTTTTTATATGCTTTTTCAAAATTTGATCTAATGTAAAATTGAGTCTTTCATGAAAAATTTTTTTATTGACATTTTGAAAAGAAACAGTTTAAAATTTCAAATTTTTTGGTTTCATATTCCATAGAGAATTGATAATAAATTGACATGACTTTTTAACAATTTAACATTTTTATAAAGAATAATTGTATTTTGAGAAAAGATTTCTTATATTGAATTAGACTTATGTAATCTTGCAAGGTCCTTAAAACTGTTCTATCTTTTTTTTTTTTTAATGTTTTGAGAAATGAATTTGTTTTGATTTTGGAAGGCATCTGGAATTGCAAATAATCAATATTCATACAGTCTCTGAATAAGTATCTGCATTAAAGAGTGTTATAGATAATTTTTTTTGACTAATAATGAACTGGCATTAGACGCTGTTACATTATTTTTTTCTGGTTATCTTTTGTTTTGAACATGAATTTCTAACATGTTTTGATTTTATATTTCTATATACAATTGATAATTAATATGTATTAGTTATTCACATTGCATACTGTTAAGTACATTTTGACCTGTTTTTTTTAAACTATTCAATTTTTTCATTGATGTATGCATTGTGAGAATTGTAATCTTTGTGTCTATTTTGTAATATCATGATGGTTGATCTAAAAATTTTTGGAAATAAAAGATTGTGAAATACACTATAAGAATAAGAATAATCCACATGTAGATAGTAATTTAATAAATGCTAATAAATTTTGAAATGTTAAGCAAACTTTTACAATTTTACTAAATAAAACAGCAAGCATCACAAATTTTATTCTATCAAGCACATCAGCAAAATACTCTTTACTAATTTGTATTTTTATATTGGACTATTTCCATCATCTAATATGTGTGTTGAATGTCTTTAGAAAAGTTTAATTTTAGTTAAATATTCCAAATGCATTCAACTGTTAGTAATATCACAGCAAACAGGTTAGTATATACACCAACTGTTAGTAATATCACAGCAAACAGGTTAGTATATGCACTAACTGTTAGTAATATCACAGCCAAACAGGTTAGTATAGGCACAACATTTCCAGAGGTATTTTTCTCTGTTCTTCTTCAGGTGTTGCTGGCCTGACCAGTGACAGTACTAGCATGGGATTCGAACCTGGGTCCTTAGATTTTTGATTATTGAAATTTAAGATAACACTCTAACCAACTGAGCCATCCTGCCAAAGGCAACAGTATGTAGTAATTTCATATACTTATCTATGAGGTTCCTCCTGATTTCTCCACTTTTTTTCTCAGAGCAATGTTGATTAGTGGTTTTCATACATTATGTATAGTCACACTAGGTTGGCTTATGGGATTTTTTGCCATTGTCATGTGAGCAGCTTCTTTAAATTTTCTTCTTTGTACCTTTTCTTCTTTATCCAATATTTTTGTATTTTCCCAATCGAACGTTTGTTTGCTGTGATATTACTAACAGTTGGTATATATACTAACCTGTTTGCTGTGATATTACTAACAGTTGAATGCATTTGTAATATTTAACTAAAATTAAACTTTTCTAAAGACATTCAACACACATATTAGATAATGGAAATAGTCCAATATAAAAATACAGCTAGAACACAGTTGATTGGAGAAAGGACAAACAAATTTTTTTAAAACAGACCCATGTTTTATATGGGAATACGAAATCAGGAAATGTTTTTAAAGTTTGTAGGAGAGTATGTATTTAGAAAATTATCATAGGATTTTAATAATCATTTTTTGGAAATCACTTAATCTTCTCTGCTATTTTTGTTTATTAAATCAGGTATTATATACTTTGATATTAATTCTGGATTGCAAGATGTGAATCTGGAAGGAGAGTTATAGAGACTTCCCGAAATAATGCTTTTTATAGAAAAAATAGTTTGCATTATTCCAGATACAAAATATCTTTACCTGCATGATGAACAAGTTTATATATCAAGCAACATATTCTTAAATCCAGATGCAGTAGAAAAAATAATATATGCCAAGAGTGATATCATGCTCTATGATATATTTATTAACTTGAAATTAATCATATGTATTTGAATGGACCTTCGTAAGCTCTGTCTTTTACAAAAAAGTAATGGAAAAAAAGTTCCTTCAAGCAATATGAATATATATAAAAAAAGTGATATCATCATCATCATCAACCATTATCAATCCACTGCAGGATGAAGGTCTCTCCAAGTTTAATCCATCTTCTCCGATCTTTAGCTTCTCTTTTCCACAACACCCCTGCACATTTTCTTATTTCATCCATCCATCTCACATGTGGTCTCTTTCTGGGTCTTTTACAATCTCTTGGAATCCAGTTTAAAATTTCAATTGTCCATCTATTATCATTTCTTCTAGCAATATGTCCAGCCCAACTCCATTTCAATCTTTTAATTTTTTCAATAAGGTCAGTAACACCTGTTTGTTGTCTTACCCATACATTGCGTTTTCGATCTCTTCTTGTTACTCCCAACATACATCTTTCCATACTCCTTTGAGTGGTCTGAAGTCTCTGTATTGCTCTTCTATTAAGTGTCCAAGTCTCAGATCCATGAGTAAGAACTGGTAAAACACGTTTGTTAAAAAACATCCTTTTCAAACACATAGGCATATTTCCTTTTAGTATCAAGTTATTTCTACCAAAAGCACTCCAACCAAGTTTAATTCTATGATTAATTTCCTCCATTATGTTTCCATCTGTATTAATAATCTGACCAAGGTGATATACTTAAAATTAAAAATGCACACTTGAAAACAAAACAACATATAATTTATTTATACTTATCTGTAATTGTTTGGTTTTGTCTAATTCTGTCTAAAAAATGTGACATATACATATGCTATTTTTAATAGAAATGTAAGGATGCGTTTGGGGGGGTCGGGGTTAGATTTTTTGGAGGGGAACATTACCTGAAAATTTTTTTGGTTTGTTGTTTTTTTTAAAAAAAAAGGGGGGGGGGGGGGGGGAGGGGGGGGGGGGGGGGGGGGGGGGGAGGGGGGGGGGGGGGGGGGGGGGGGGAGGGGGAAAAAAAAATTGGGGGAATAAAGGGAGGGGGGGGGGGGGGGGAGGAGAAGGGGGGGGTGGGGGGGGAGGGGGGGGGAGGGGGGGGGGGGGGGGGGGGGGGGGGGGGGGGGGGGGGGGGGGGGAATACAAATTGAATTGATTGGAATTTTTTTCAAGTAACTGATTCATAGATAATTTAGATAGCCCAATTCAATTCATGATCAATAAATGGATTTCTAGTTATTCTAATTTATTGGGTAAAATGAAATTTTAAAAAAGGAAAAAAATATATAGTCAACTAGCAGCCTGGTGAGTGATTCTTCTTTTTTCTTCTGCAGGGTGCTATTTAATGCTATTTTATAGATTAAATTTATTTGCATAAATTTATGTAGATCTCAGTTTTCATGTAATAAAATACCAGATTTGCAAGTGGCAATGCTTTTCCCAATTATATCCTCTAAGTGTATATGAGAACAATAATTTGTTTGTGAACCAAGTGTTTTATATTCAATAGAAGACAAATATTAAAAGATTTTTATTAGAATTGGAAAATTTTTTTTTTTTATTTCTTATGAAAAAAATAAACTATTTTTTACATATAATCATTGCTTTTTAATTATACTTTGAAAATTATCATAAAATAAAAAAAAAGAGAGATATTGATTTTATTTATTTTTAATGAATTTTCTGTATAAGAAATTATTACTAGTATATTGAAGTCTTCTTATTTTTTTTACCTATTCCCTCCTAGATATCAGAAGACCAGCTTCCTCACTGAATATATGCATACAAATTTATTAAGTAAATTAGATTTACTATTAACTGGAAAGACGCACTATTTTAGATGCTACTGAATTAAGACTTCCTGTATGTTTAACAAAAAAAAAAAACAACAACCTATATTACATATAAGAAATGGAGTATTCTCAAAAGTCTCAAATAATTTTTTTTTTAGATCTACAATCAAGCTAGCAGGGTTATTTTTCTAAAAGTTTCTAAAAAGCTTCAATCATGGCATTTATTATATCTACTTCAGAAGATCATATAGAAACCTATGAAAAACACATAGTTAATGATTTAGTATATGACATCAGAATTGAAAAACATCATAAAAACACTAGTGGTTCTGACACATGATTAAAATCCTTGTAGGGCTTTTTGTATAATATTTTTTAATAGTTAGTTGGTTTAAAAAAATTAAATATTAGTTGTCTAAAAAAAAAACTCACTTCTCTATAAACATATATATTCAAAAGCATAGTTATTTTCTCCTTTTATTAAATCTAATAATTAATTGATCTTATTGACTTTTCAGACTTAATGGTATTTATGAATCGCCAATTCAAAATTTACAAATCTAGCATTTGATGCTGTGCATCTTTGTAAAAGCCAATAAGTAGAATCATGAAAGACTTATTGATAAAAAATTTTGTGTGTATAATGGTGAAACCTCATCATATCACTTGGTTCAGAATTGTTGATACAAGCAGATTTTGAGTTAAAGTTATAAAAGAATCATTATTTATCAATAGTTATGAAGACAAAGCATTTATTCCAAGTTGATTCAGCTGCAAAGATTGACATTTCCCTGGTGTCATCTGATATTATATCTGATTTTATATGCAATATATATTTGCTATTTTTTTTAGCAATGCATTAATTACTTTACTATTATTTATACCTGGAGGAATATAAGATGATGCATGATTGATTGCCCAATATTTTTATTTTATATCTTTCCATTTCTTTACACAGATTTACAAGTAGGATTATCAAATAAATGCTTATTTATTAGAAATCTTCATAGGTTTATTTATTGATTTTATTAAAGATGTGCAGCAACTGTCAGCGAATCTAAGAATTATTATTATCAACCATTAATTTCTAAAGGCAATGCTGCTGCAGTCACATTATTCTACATATAATATATCCAATTTTACTCCTTACATTTGTAAACTATCAACCTATTTCTCAATTTAAAATTTTTTTTTAAAAACTATTCAAGAAAATGTCATGTCTCAAATATGTCCCAGGAATTTTATCATGTTTTACGGTTTTTTTTTTTTACTCCAATTTAGCTCAATATCTGATTATAGTTTTCTTTTCCATCCAACCTATGCTAGTCAACCATTGTTAAGGTCATTATTCCATACTATATAAGCTTATTTTTTCCTGTTTTTCCAAAGATTAAGTTTCATATCCATATATCAGTAATTAATTACTATATTATAATTATATATATGATTATGTTTTCAGTTTATTTATAATTTAATGTACAAGGACAATCTTGTACGCATAAAATTGTCACATCTTTGAATAAATACATTAATGATTATTACTAATCATTTTTAGTAATGAAATTATAATTATTTGGTATTGATAAATATTGAATAAAGATTATGACAGGTTGATTCAGCCAGATATGCATTTTGGGTATCATTTATTCTTTTCAGATGATTTGTTCATGTGTTTAAAGTTATGTGTGATAAAGCAAAGATTTAATATATCTAATTACTAATTGGTGAATTGAACAATGATTCTTACAGCCTTCTGTCAGAGAAATTAATTAATATAAATATAAAACATTGTATGTGATATCGAATTTGGACAAACACTTATTAGCATTCAATATACTTTCTATGTCTTGTTGTATTTTTATATTGGACTATTCCATCATGTAATATGTATATTGAATAGAAAAAAATAACTTTATTTAAATATGCTGAGTTGGTTAGAGTGTTACTTTAAAATTCAATAATCAAGAATCTAAGGACCCAGGTTCGAATCCCATGCTAGTACTGTCACTCACTGGTCAGGCCAGCAACACCTGAAGAAGAGGGGAGAACAATATCTCTCAATATGTTGTGCATATACTAACCTGTTTAATGTGCTATTTACTAATAGTTGAATGTATTTGGAATATTTAAATAAAGTTAAAGTTAAAAATACAACTAGAATACCATCATCACAAACCTTCAGGAAAACTTTCTATGTCTGTTTTTTATGTTAGTTTGGTTGAACTTTTTGATATTGATATGCTGGCTCATTAATCAGATGTTTTAATCTTTTTCTAATTAATTAGCTGTTTGAGACACTTGATTTGTTTTGAAAATAATACTAGTTGCACATATACTGTAGATTAGTGATACTCAACCCGAAGATCACAAATTCTTAAGGTGTCACTGAAGAATTTTTGGGGATCATGGAATTCTCAAGAAATTTATATTTTACAATATATATATTTGTTGTGACCTGATGCTTTTGCACATTGTCTTTCTTGAGTACTTCAGCTTGGAATTTATGCTATTCTATTTTTTAAAAAAGGAAAAAAATAAAAATAGTAAATAAAGAAAGAAGTTGATAACATTTATTGTGTAAATTATGTTATCTAACTCATGCATTCATATTTTTACTTTATTTAGTTCATTATAAGTATGGAATAGATAATATCTTACAAATTAAAAGCTGTTATTAAGATATAATTCTAGTATTAAAAGATATATGCTTTAGGTTAAAAGTTAATATATAATATACATATTCTTTAGAAAAGAGAAAATTAAACAGAGTTAATTTTATATTTAAAGTTTAAAAATATTAGCAGATAGTTTATGAGTATTAAAATACAATAGTTTAATTGTCTTTATAGTAATTAATCATCTGGTTAAGTTCTTTTATGTGGTAAGTTTTTAAAAAAAAAAATATTTCTAATTAAAGTTAATTGATTTGTTTAAATAATATTAAATTGTTTAAAGAAATATAAGTAAATTATTAGGATATATTTACTTTAGGAAAATATATTTTCCTGTATATATGTATGCGTGAGAATCCATGTGCACTTGTGTATTTTTGATTTCTTGGTTTTAATTGCCAAGATATTTAATTTTAATCATTAAACATTTAAAAATAAATGTTTAGTTAAACTCAGTAATAAAAGGATTAAAAATTTAAATAAGAATTTCTGATAAACTTAAATAGAAGAAAAGATATTTTGTTTTAAAAATAAAATTTTTTATCTTATTTTTATTAATTAATAAAATTCAGTTAACCTTTTCAACTTTGGTCATTAAGATCACGTGGATCAAAGAATGTAGAACAAAGTTACATAATTTTTACTAATTAGTTCACTTCTTAATTGACATTTTTATGGGTGTGTAATGGAGATATAAAAGATGGGGATTGTCAGTGTACAGGGTCTTCACCTACCTGACCTGGCTGACCACTGCTGTTACTGATAATTTCAAGTGCACTGCAATCTTCTCATCTATAAATAAAAGTAATAATTTTTTTTATTATCTAAGTGTTAATTTACTAAAATTTTATATTTTGTTGATTTGAAATGCAATGCTAGACAACTTTTATAAGGTATTTTGTTTTTATTGCTAGAATTCAATTTGAACTCTTTAAATTATTAATGTCATGATTCGAAAGAATAATCAGTTTATAATGATTCAATTTCATCAATTATACTTTGAAAGAAATTATGAAAGATACCGGGTGATATTTTTTTTTATATTGGTTTATAGAACTATCCTGGACAATGCACTATTTTATTTCTCACTATTGTGTTTCATTTTTAGGAGAAAGAAACTAAAGTTAAAAAAAGATTTAAAATTTTGATTTGAAGATAAACAGCTATATTAATTATTATTACCCATTATTAATGTTAAAATGTTAAATTTACATTAATTACTCAATGTAAAATTTGCAAGTAACAAGTAACCTGTCACCTTTGATACAGGAGAACTTTTAAATATGCTTTGTTTTCTCTGTATTGTTGCTAAGAAAAGGAAAATACTTAGGAGAAAAATTGAACTGGAAAATGAAAAAAAAAACTTTATAGAGGACATACTGTTTGTAGATATAAGAACAATAGACATTTAATAAATGCATTGTGTTGAATTGCTAACTGTCAAATTTAATAATTTTGTTTTAAAAGAATTACTAAAAATGATATCCCTATGTGAATCTAAAAAAATTAAGAATTGCTTATTGAATGTGCATTTTTAAATGAGAATGAAAAAAAAAAGAATTATTTATTTCCAATTGAACCATGGACACCAAAATTCAAGACAACTTGTTTAATTATTATGTGCTATTAAATGAAAATTCTCAAAGAGGCTAGCTTACATTTAACCAATTGTTTTGAAAATGGATCCAAATGTTTTGCTTATTTAAAGTAAGACTTTCGTTAAATGTTTTGTTATTTATTGCTTACTTACGGAAAATCGTATTTGCTATCATTTTCTATGAAAGAAAATATATTTAATTAGTATGGATGCTTCATTCTACATATAATCCACCGATGAAGGACATCGCACCCTCGACAAACTGCTCACTATGGAAAGAGTTCTGCTAAAGAGCTAAGGTGTTTTAAATATATATATATATTAATATTTTATATGTCAAGGAATTTTTTTTATTATATTATTCTTTAATGGATTTATAATAGAATGTGTAGGTATTCCTACAACCTGGAAGATAAAATTCATATATTTTATATGCATTGGTTTGGGGTAAATACTATAATGCCTTTTATTCAAGTAGAGATATTTATCTCTTACATTTTTTTAAATAGTGTTTATGAGCATTTCACTCACTTATAAGTAAACAGCCAATGTATGTTTATCAGAAGTTCAATATTTTCATAATTATTATGATATAATAATTTATGGTTAAATTTAATATAACTTTAATAGTTGTACATTTATCAATATTTAAATTGCTATTATGTTCCACTTTATCTTTATAAATTTTATTCTTGTTGTTGCATGTATTGCATTCCTTATTTAATGCATAATTTTTGTCCTAGTTTAAATATTTTACAGTCGTTTGATTGACAATAAACTTGTTGATTTCAGACATTGCTTAATGAATTTGATTTTTAGAGTGAATATTAAGCAATTAGTTTATATGGGTTAATTTTGTTATCTTGCCATCGTTTAGTCTAGGATTTATGCCTCTGAGCATTAGATTATTAAATGTTGTTTTACTTGTGCTTTGCAGGATGGAATGCACTCTCACCATTGTTCACATTTTGTATTCCACGAGAGGATGAGAGGATTGTTTGTGGTGTGTATTCCATTTCTCTTATGTGTTGAGAATAACACCATATTGTTTTATTCATGTAGTTTTTCTCTGAGGAGTCTGTCTTTATTAATTTATTTCTCATGATGTTATTAAATATTTTCCACTGTGCCTTGCCAGTAGTTCACAAGCGAGCCAACAATGTATTAGTAATTTTAAATGCTTATTTTTGATACATAGCATAATAGGAAATGTGCACACACAATGTCATTTTCATCACCATCTGAGAGTAATTCACCAATGGATGTGTAAGACATTTTAAGATTAAATATTTCTTTATTATATGGACATAAATCCAATATATAATATGTG
Source organism: Epiperipatus broadwayi (assembly GCA_028023455.1). Lineage (NCBI taxonomy): Eukaryota > Metazoa > Onychophora > Udeonychophora > Euonychophora > Peripatidae > Epiperipatus > Epiperipatus broadwayi. The sequence continues at coordinate 7,743,756 of JAQFVV010012428.1, read as the reverse complement.
TGTAAAAAATAAAATAGTGCTAGACAATAGTTATCTTATTTGTCTTTATATGATAATCATCATTATCATACAAGTTTGCTAGTTCAAACTCAGTCATAGAGTAGTTCAGATTAAAATTATTTTAATATGTGATGTGTTTCAATATTGTTAATAAAAGTATTATGAGTTGTTACCTGACAAAGGGATATATTTCATAAATTGTATTTCTTAGCTTCTAGTTTAAGATATATATATATATTATTAAACACTTGTTAATAGGATGATTTCGTTAGAACAGATTAAAAATAAATTAGCTAAATATTTATCTTAACTGAATGTATTCTTAATAATTCATCCAAATATTCTAAAGCTCTTAATAGATAGTTTGTTTGTGAGGCAATTCTGTATTATCTATTGTGACATCCTACTAAAAATTTAACAGCACCTATGTTTTGCAAATAACTTTCGCCATGATATTGTAAATAAATTATCATTTGTATCTAGAATGTTAATAAAGGTATTTGTTATCATTTAAATCTAGTTTTTGTTTTTCTATATGTGATTTCTTGTGTCCTGAATTCTTAATTATAACAGAATTCTTGGTGAATCAGATTATCAATTCTCATGCAGCTCTAAATCTCAATGTTTAAAAATGAAAAAATTCTATAAATGTTTCAATTCCAAAGCTGGGACTGTAATTAAAAGAAATGACTATTTATTTAATCTTGCTTGGGATTGCTTAATCCATTTTTCAAACTGCACATTATTTCATTTATCTTATTAATAAAAAGTACAATATCTAAACTTAATTATTTTAATCGTGTTGTTGATGGGTAGTAGAAAAATATAAAACTTACCCTTTCTATTATTTCAAGTGACATCCTGGGTAAAAGACTATGATTTTTTCTAAATTTTATATATTTTTGTTTTATGTAATTCTTAAGCAGATTAAACACTTCTTTATGTAATTATTATTATTATTATTATTATTATTATTATTATTATTATTATTATTATTATTATTATTATTATTATTATTATTATTATTATTATTATTATTATTATTATTATTATTATTATTATTATTATTATTATTATTATTATTATTATTATTATTATTATTATTATTATTATTATTATTATTATTATTATTATTATTATTATTATTATTATTATTATTATTATTATTATTATTATTATTATTATTATTATTATTATTATTATTATTATTATTATTATTATTATTATTATTATTATTATTATTATTATTATTATTATTATTATTATTATTATTATTATTATTATTATTATTATTATTATTATTATTATTATTATTATTATTATTATTATTATTATTATTATTATTATTATTATTATATAGTAAGATACATTAGCTTATAAGAAAAGTGTATGTCTTCTATAGTCTACTATAATGCCATTCATTTATTAGCAACACAATACAACAGTATATTCTCCAAAGTTAACAACAAGAACCCTGAGATCATTATTTATTATTTCATTAATTATTAATCCATTTGTTTGTGTTATAATCCAAAAGTTGGTGATGTGGCATAAGAAACTTGTATGGTTTATTGTACTATTAGAAAAGTACACTACATTTCACTTTACAAGAGTAGAATAGATCAGATCATGTCAATAAATAATTATTTGGTGATAAATATTTCTATATAAGATATTAAAGAAAAGATAAAGACGATATTAGATGTTACTTTAAGTGTAAAATACTTATAGCTCAGAGAATGTATTTTGATGGAGGGAAATGTATGTTTTTAAAAGAGTTGCATAGGACTGAATGAAGTTTTTCCTCTTCTTAGTTTATTTATTTACTTTATGAGTAATGCATTTATTATTGCTTTGAAATTTCCTTTTATCTTAATGCATGTTTCTGTAGTAAAAACTAAAATATAACTAACCAACCACTGCGTTTAGCCAAATGTAATAATAATTTTCATAATATTAGGAGTCTCTCATACATTTATAACTGTATATGTTGTTAGTTAGCTGTGTGTGTGTGTATATATATATCATTTAGTCTCATTATAATATTAGTTGCCCTACTCTCATCTCTTTACTTCTATTCTCTTCTTTATTTGGTTAGAATTTTCCACCCAACTTTAGGGGCTGGTATTAATAATCCTATAGCCACTCCTCTCTTTGTTGCTTAAAATATATATGTATATATTAAATCAGGAGTAGTCACAGTGGAAAATGTTTGTAGAAAAAGAAATAATACATTTCTGTCCCATCCTAATATTTGGATTAGTTTAGCCTGGTAATAATTACATTGAGATGCATCTTGTTTCTCTCAAAATTTATCTTCCACCATTTGTTAAATAAACTAAACTAAACATATAAAGTCACGAGTAAAACATGATTTGAAACTTGGTAAAATACTTCTGTCTATGGTTGTAAATTATTTATTATGTTCATATAGATGCTTTTTTTTAATCATCTCATACTGATTGTTAATTAAATATTTAAATTATCACACTTACATATCTTTAATTGTATCATTTTTTTAAATAAATAAAAAGAAAGATCTTTTATATGATGAAACATTGCTTACTCAATTTAAGTCACTGACATGGCTGTTGATTGGAAATAATTATTCTAATCTGAAGGAAAAGGCATAAGTATTTTAATTTAATTTGCATTAACATATTTATATGAAACTGATTTTTCAAAGTTAGTAGCAATTAAAATGAAATACAAACCTTGATTAGATGCAGAAAATAAATTATGGCTTTTGATTTCTGATGTAATTTCAAATGTGGTAGCAGTTTGAGCTTTGTGGAGTGGATTAAACAAAGTTTATTAAAATTTTCTTTTTATTTAATTTTTTGTTTATACTGTATATTTAAATTATTATTCCCCACATTATATGGTTTATTATATTTCTTAATTATTATACTTCTTAATTAGTCAAAAAGGTTTAGAAATCATGCAGAAATTCTTTATAAAGAAAGGAATCAGGTTACACACTCTATTGTAGGCAATCACAAATGACATTAAAAATATATAATTACATTATTACCACAAAATAGCAATAAATATTTATTATGGAAGGGGGGGGGGTTGCATGTAAAAAAAAATTAAATAGATTATTTAATAAAAAATATATTTGTTACAAAAGCTTGTTTGGTAAAAGTTTTGTTACTCTCTTCAGTGTAATATACATATGTGGATGTCAGTAACAGGATCTTACATGTATATATAGGGATGTCAAGATTTTTTTTTAATTAATGAAAATATATTATGGTGTTTGTGTTTAATATATAAATATAACTTTATTAGATACATATTTAGATTTGGGATATATAATTACAATGCCTAGTCATGATATTTGTTAACAAATAACCTATTTATGTTATTTATTATAATTATTTTATTTTTATATATTCTTAAATTACTTCTTTTTCATATCTATATTATATTTATTGTTGACAATTTTTTATATCAATTTTTAATGTTTTTTTTTTTTTTGCAAAAAAAAATCCTAACCACACTTGATAAAATGTTATTTTAACTTAATTCATAGTTGATAATTTAAGTATAAGCATTATATATGCAAAAAAGGTATGGGGAATAAAAAAGTGATTTATATATTGTTTTTATTGATTTGGTCAAGGCATTTGACTCAATTGAACAGCTCTAGGCATTGTTTGAAATTAGTTGGTTGTCTGCTAAAATTTATTCATATTATATAGTATCTGCAAGATGGAATGAGATGGGGTATTATTTTTGGTGGAAGGAAATGAAATGAAAACTGGTATTAAACACGGATGTGTGTACTTGATCCAAAATTGTTTTCTATTTTGATGATAATGATCTTTGAATAAGTGGCTTACCAAAAGAGATTAAGATGTCATACAAATTTGATAAAAAAAAATTTAATTTGAATCAATTAAAAGTAAAAACAAGAATTTCATTTTCTTGGAATCTTTATTTATTGTATTCTGATGATTATGTTACATTTGTCATTTCAAAAAAAAAATCTATAGAATTACTAAATGTTTTGAATGCAGCATATAAAGATTTTGGTTTAATAATTAATGTTTTAAAAAAAATTAACTTCTTTGCCAGCATTGAAAAAATCTCCACTAACTTTTAACTTGGGTAGGTATTATTCTGAAAATGAATATCAATTTTAATATCTCAAGGAACTTTGCAAGTAAAAAGATGAATGTAGATTTTAAAGTACAGTGTAATACTGCTGTTGCTTTTAACCAGTTAAAAGATAAGGTATTTTATCACAAGCAAATAACTATTGCAAGTATGTTACTGTATATAGAGCTTTATTATATGGATGTGAGACTTGAACATTCTATTTCCACACTATGAAGAAAGTAAGTTTCATTTAAAAATCTTATGTAAAATTCTAAAAATACATTGACAAGATCGTAAGACCAATCGGTATGCTCTTGAACTTGCTGGATGTGATACTGTAGAGCAGTGGTCTTCAACCACCGGGCCTTGGACCAGCACCGAGCCGCAGAAGTTTTCTGCCAGTCCACAGCTAGACTGGCAAGAAAGTTTGTAATAACAATAATAAGATTTAAAATTTTTAATTAATATGAACGTTTATTTATTTTTTTCATCGCATTTTTTCCCAATTAAAAAAAAAGAAACAGAATGAAAACAAAATCTAATCAATCATACATAAATTAATTTGTTTTTCTATTTATCACAGATGTTTATGGGGGGGGGTAGAATTTTTTTTTTTATTATACAAACTTCGGTTGTCTTTTGATAGCCAATCACGGCTGCTTGTCACATTGTTAAAACAATAAAATGTAACATGACTTTTTTTGATCTCTTAAATTTTTTCTACTCTCTCTTTTAATATTTCATTTTTAGTGTTTTTTTTTTGGCTATACAGCGATTTTTTTTTTTGGCTTTAACTTTTATTTTGGAAATCAATTTTTATTACCTTTTTTTAAAAATAAAAACCAAAAAATAAGTTCTGTCTCTAACTTTTACAAAGTATTTCTCAATATACCCTCACTACCCCCAAATAAAATAAAATCAAAACTTTTGACTTTTTCAAGTTTCAGTTCTGTTTTTTTTTTTGTTTAAAAATACAGCCACTTTTTTTTTTAGCCTATAAGGAGATATCTTTTTTGCCTTTGTATACCGCTGATATACTAAAACTTTTATTCTTAAAACCAATTTTTATTACCTTTTTTAAAAATAAAAACAAACCAAAAATAACTGTTGTCTCAGTGAAGACAAAGTATTTCTCAACCCACTTCCCCCAAAAAAATTAAAATAAGATCTTTTTTGGCTTCAATTTTTATTTTTGAAATCAATTTTTATTCCCCTTTTTTAAAAATAAAAACCAAAAAATAAGTTCTGTCTCTAACTTTTACAAAGTATTTCTCAATACACCCCACCACCCCAAAATAAAGTAAGATCAAAACTTTTGACTTTTTTAAGTTTCGTTTTCTTATTTTTTGTTTAAAAATATGCCCACTTTTTTTTGGCCTATAAGGCAATATTTTTTTTGGCTTTATTTGTGTACCGCTAAAATACTAAAACTTTTATTTTTAAAACCAATTTCTGTTACATTTTTTTAAAAATAAAAGCAAACAAAAAATAACTTTGGTGTCTATCTTTTGTCTCAGTGATGACAAAATATTCCCCCCCTCCCAAATATGATCAAAACAATTGACTTTTTCAACATTCAGGTGAATAACATTTTATTCTTGCATGTTTTAACAATGAAATAATAAACATAAAATGCAAGCACATTAATGAGAACGATTGTTATTGTATGTTTTCTGTAGCAGTATGATTGCGCAACTCAAGAAAGAGTGTTCAGCATGTGAAGGTAAGCAACACCATTACAATACACAATAACTTTTTTTTTAAAAAATAATACACAATAACTAGTGTGCTGTTTTAGTCAGTTATAACAATTATGCTTATCTAAGGCTAAGCAGGTTACATTTTTAAGAAAATTTATCTGTAAACTTTTGCCGGTCCACGAAATCTTATCCTTATTTTTACCGGTCTGCAGGTGTGAAAAGGTTGAAGACCACTGCTGTAGAGTTTACAATTGTAACTTCACACTTTTATTAGATTAAATATTTGAAACAAAATAACAATGCAATACTTTCTAAAGGGGTGTTTTATTTTGAATTTAAACATGTTCTTATAGGCGAAATAGACCCCATTTATCTTGTAAGGATTATCCCAAAGACATTCTAAAGAAGTGCAATGTTAATTATTTTTATTGGGATGATATAGGAGAGAATAAGAATACATTGGAGAACAAAGATTAAACATGAATTTGAAGCTTTTTAGAAAGAAAAGTTTTCTATAGGAGAAATTAAAAGACAACATCATAAAATATTAAACAGAAAGACACACCAATATTTTCTATAGATTGACATATTTGAGGTTTACAGATTGATTTATATAGTCAGCACAAAACTTATCATTGAAATAGTATTTCTTTTGTCTTTTTATCTTTTTTTTCTTGGGGCTGGAATGGCAATATTTGGTCGCAAATGGTTTCTGTTGCTAATGATAAAATCATTATAAATATAATTTGCTTTACCTTTCTTTTACATTTTTACCTCTTTTGAAATATAAAAAAAAATTTTCTGATTACATTTTCATACTTTTATTATTCCCAAAGTAAAATCCTTTCATTTGGTAATAATAATCATTAATATTACTAATTGTATACATTATTGCTTAGAAATTCCTAAGAAGTTCGAGCACCATAAATGACAGAGCTGGGGACATGATCCATGGATCTTGAACTTCATAGATCTCCATTCTATTACATCACTAAACTACACAGAATATCATAGTAATAATAATTTAAAATGTAAATAAATATAAAATGGTACAATAAAATAGTAATATTTTGCTAGTGCAGATGTTAATTTCTAGAAAACCTATGAATGTGGCTAACATGAATATGGAATTAATAAATCTATGGGAAAAATTGTGATCTTGTGGCACTCTATTCATCTTATGCTTTTTGTACCTATAGCCATAAACTTATTTTGTACATAGCTTAATTTGTAATTTAAATTTGCATAAGTTTGTTAGTCTGCATAAAGAAATGGTTTCTTCTTTATATCCTAAAGCTGATTGTATTTTCGATGAAGTTCACCATAATCTTAGCTTTACATTATAAAGAGGAAAGAAACCATTTCATTATGCAACAAACAAACATATGCAAATTACAAATATAAATGAAAGGGAAAAAAATCAATATTACATAGTTTAATTTATGTATATATACGTTTTAATAAAGTTTTTTGAAAATCTTTCTGAAAAGTTGCTTTGAAAGTTCAAAGAGATTTCTATTATATATCTTTTTAACATTTTAAGAATCATGCTAGTAATCATTCTATATATGCAATCTACATTTTGCTTATTTAAATCTTGAATAACTGTTGAAATATTTATACTGCTTTTTGTGATAATACAATGTCTTCTGTCTTTTGGTGTACTTATACTACTTATTCACATATAAACAAACATTCATACAATGTACCTAAATTTATGAAATAAAGAAAATCACATTAACATTTAAAATTAAGAAATGAAGAAAATTTCATGAACATAAATTATTTTATATGTTCCATACCCATAAATAGCTGTAACCTATCATTAATGATCCCATCCCCTAAAAACAGGATTTGTTTTTCATGTGAATGATTGGAGAATTTGCCGACAGTAAGGGGGATTGATTGTATTAAGATCTTCATAAACTTTTTATATTTTATGTTATTAGAATTGTGTAACATTTAGATGACATATAAAAGAATATTAAGCTATTCATCGTGGAGATATTGTTGGAAGTTATTATTTTTTTTATTATTTGCTTAAGGATGACATATGGAGATTTTATAATGTTTAAATCAGACTTTTGGGAGATGTGTGACATCTTCCTTTTGGTTTTAAAATATTAATTGATTAAATACTTTGTGAATTGGAAAATTTATATAATGGAAAATGATAATACGAGTTGAATTGAAAAAGAGAACATAATGTTGAGTTTCAAAGTTGAGGGAAGGCAGTCATTTGCTTGGAAAAAGTATAAATAATTGTTGATCCAAAGTATATAGTATGTCTTTTAGTCATCCATTACTTAGTTCTTATAATCTTGATCCTATCATTTATGTTGTATCATTTATAAATCATTACAAATAGCAACTTCAATAAAAATGTTCCGCCTTGGAAGCTCACAGTGGATTGCTATAGTAAATGTCAGAGTGTTCAGATGTGTTGACTTTGCTTTAATATGTTTTATCAAGTTTTGTAGTTTTGATCAGTTGTAAAATCTAAGTTTTAGTAAGAATATATTTTCAATCACATTTGGTTCTGGAAGTTTTTGTTCTTTCATTTTTAATTAATTCTAGTATTTTTAAATGTTGAAAATATAATAGTATTAAACAATTTTAGCTTTTTAATAGTCAGTAATGTCTGATGCTCTAAATACAGGCTTATGAAACTCATTTCATCTTTCTGTCGATATTCTTCATGGCTGTATTGGCCAAAAAAAATCTGCATGCATTTCCATATTTGTGCTTCATAATTTATAACTGATAGATTTCTTTATGTTGTCTATCTCTATATATTTTATAAATGATAGATTTCTTCATATTGTTTATCTCTATATATTTTATAAATGACAGATTTCTTTATGTTGTCTATCTCTGTATATTTTATAAATGATATATATTCTTATGTTGTTTATATCTATATATTTTATAAATGACAGATTTCTTTATGTTATTTATCTCTGTATATTAGAGGACATGCTAGAACAATGTGTTAAGGGACTGCCATGCTATGGCAAACTACAACTGATGACAAACAAGGATTATCAGTTGACTATATCATTTTGACTAGTTATGCCAGTCTGCTTTCAACTAGACAACTTTGCATAAATACATAATTTTGTATAAATATCTGAATTCTTAAATCAATATTAAACATTATGCAATACATATGTATATAATGACACATACATTTTTACCAAATTGTTTTTTTTTCTTCTTCAAAATGATAGTTTCTAAATCTTAAGAAAAAAGAATTTTGACATATTGCAGTAATTTGTTTTTCAGTTGAGGCGTGCAGTTATTATTTCTCAGTTATTTATTTGTGAGTTTGACAAGTTGTCTTCTTGAACATTTTTCTAATATATTTTGTAGAAGGGAAAGAGGATTGGTTGAATGAGATTCAAGAATGATAATCTTTATAATGGTCTAGATTATTGATGACCAAATTTTCCAGCATTTCTTACAATTATACCAATTATTTATAATAAATTCTATAATTTGTGTGAGAGTAGGGGAGGAGTTTAATGAAATATGTAAAGTACAATAAATCTAAGAAAATCATCTTGTCATTTTTAAATGTAAGGTTCATCATTTCCAAGTTGGTGTATTTAGGTTTATATTTATAACTCAGAGATTGTTACACCATTTACTTTAATTTTGATTAAAGTATGTTAAGCTTGTACCCAAAAAGACCTTCTTTTACAGAGATGGAAATAATTGAATAAAAAAAGAAACAAATTAATGCCAGTTCTAGCTGACCTTTTTTAATATGTGTTACATGTAACAATTGTGTAATTAATAACCTATTAGTACTTACGATTTTATCTTGTGTGACCTTCACAAATGTTACTTAGTGATTGTTATTATGTAGACACTGTTTCACTAGTTATAGAAATTAAAAATTGGATTTATGCTGTGATATGAATTGACTTTTTTTACATTTTACTAACTGAAAACGTTTCTGCATTTTTTTTAATGTATAAGTATTAGATATTTACAAAAATATTTTATGATGAAAAAAGTTTATATAAAAACTTCTCCACAAACATACTTGAAAATGTTGTACAGTATTTGTGATTTTAGATCTTTTTTAATAGTTAGTTATAGAATATGTTTATCTTCCTCTCACATGTTTACATACATATCTGTACTACACACATTTACACAGATTTTTTTTTTCTCTTAATGTGACATATATGTACAAATAGTTCAGCAAATACTTTTCAGTTTCATGAATTTATTTTCCAAGTCCTGCAAAAGTGGCAGAAACATTTTTCTCATTATTCATTTCTGTAATTTAAATACATTTTAGTCTTTGATCAACAAATTTAAAGTTGATGGAGAATCCCATTGTCCCCCATTGTCCAAAAACTTTTGATATATGTTGCATAAATATATGTATAACAGCTTTTAAATAGCTCATTGTATGAAAAAGGCTCCTCCAATCTTCTAAAGAGGAACAATGAAGAAGGCATTAGTTACCAAGCTTGACAGTTAATTTGGCAGAAGGTTTTAGCAGTTTTCTAATCCTGTTTTCTCTCTAGTCAAATTGTATATACCAATCTATAATTGCTTGTCTAACTAGGTTTCCCATGAGCTAGCTGCCTGGAAGAAAATTCTTTCTAAGTCTGTAAATATGAGGCAATCATTATTTATACATAATTTATTAAGGGCATGGGGCAAAATATTGAATATGCAATTATAAATATCTTTGAATTACTGTAATTTCACAAGAACAAAGACCATCTTAACTTCCTATTTCTTTGTGAATTTAATTCAAAAATTGTTTCCATTGGAATAAAGTAATATAGTGACAGAGACTAAATTTAAATTTAAAATTATCTTGGAGAATGAATTGTACTGGGTTGTAGTTTTTTTATCATGAAAATTTCTGTTTTTATGTATATCCCAGTTACTAAAGGGCTTTAAACAATTTATGCTGTATGTATAAGTATAACAGGTTTATGTTGGTATTATGATTAAATTTCTCCCTCCCTTTCTAATTTCTAAATAAACATTAAGAAAAAATGGGATTATATTTCCTGGAAAATCAAATCCAGAGTAATAGCATATGATATATAAAAGAAAACTATGGCTTGTGACAGTTTTTATTTATTTATTTCAGGCACTAGTGTCCAGTGAACCACTTCACTGAACATACCATCACAAGGTTAATTAATGAAGATGGAATTTTCCTCTTTTTTTTACAATTAGAGTATTTTTTTTTATTATCAAATTTCTATTGATGGAAATTTAGTAAATAAGTTACTTGTATTAGCATTTTTACAGGAAGGAATCTAAATAATGAAGATTGCCAAACTTAAATTACAACATATTAATTATTTACTAGTACTACCTACTAATTATTATTAAATATTAGCATATAGTTATAACATGTAGAATAAGTATATAATACACATTATCAATTACAAATTTAATTCAATCTTCTATTAGCAATAACAAAGCTTAGTTTATCTGACTTTTTAGTTCATTAAAAATTTATATTACTAGTTCAGATAAACATTAAAATTAGGTATAGAACTCTCATTAATCTTATCTATTATTTCTTTGAATGGATTTTAATGACTAGCCTAATAGGTGAATATTATAGTCATGTTTTTTTTTCAAGGAACTATGAGGTCCATTATGTCTGTTTGAAATGAAGTTTTTCTTGTTAGCTTGCTAGAATCCTGGTATTAGGCATGACATTTTGAGTCAAGGCATCCTCTCGATTTTAGGCTAGTAAGACATTAGTGATTATATCTGCTTAGCAGTGCATCTGGTTTGAATTATCTCTGTAGGTAGAAACAAATACATGGCAAAACTTTTTATACAGGTTTCTGAATCTTTCTCTATGATCTGCTGTTCAATAAAGAGTACAGCACAATAATTTGCAAGTACTTTTTCATACTTTTCTTTATTTCTTCAGGAATTTAATTCCCCTGCAAAGTTTATCTTCACTATAATTAATTTACAATATTGATCATAACTTAAATTCATAGTTTTGTGTTCTCTTTAATATGGCATTCACTTTTGGCTGGAGACTAACATAATTTCATTAACCAAAATGAATGAATACTTTCAAAATTAAACAATGTTTAATTATGTACAGTATCTATTTTTTATTTTATTTTTATTTAATAAGTTCGTATGGGTGATCAACATTTCAATTGGCCATATTTAATTATTGGGAAGAAATAACACACCCTTCCGTCTTTAATTATTAATTACACTTTTTCCTTATCTTAAAACATCTACATGCACATTTTATTTTTTCCCATTATCAGTGTACTTACAATAAAAATAATAAATCTTATTTATAAAAAATTCTACATCTTTATATTTTAATACATTGTACAGGCTTAAACCTACATTTATATATGTAATATATGCAGGATTCGAACTCAGACTTTCACACGACCCACTACTCTCAGTGCCATCTCATATTGCTGACCCACCTGATCACACACATGTTGAAAAAATAAATAATCACCAATATCCGTATATGTGCCATCATTATTCTAATGGTTTTTTCATTAATAAATTGAATGTCTGAATGATAGACCAAGCATCTTTTTTTATGAATATTTGTAGTATTCATATTTTTTGATATCTATCAATTTTCCAAGCTTCATATATTATGTATTAACAAATTTTAAAATATCATCTACACAGTTTTTCTTTTCAAAAATAGTTCATAATTTTTCATATATATAAATGAATGCATCAACTTCTCTTTAAAACTTGTTTTTTTATATGACTATTATAAAAATAAAATAACATACTAATGTTTCGACTACTTTATAATATGTGAATTTTATATTTATTATTATATGTTTATATTTTTATTTATTAGTGTTTTTTGAAAAAGACTATATTATAAAATAGTTGAAATATTAGTGTGTTATTTTATTTTTATAATAGTCATATAAAAACAATTTTTAAAAGAAGTTTCGTGTATTCATTTTTATATTATGTATTAACACATAATATTTTTATGTTACTATATCTAATGCTTGCCATAAAGGAAGACTAGTTATAAATAAATGAAAAATGATGAATATAGACTACACTCTTTGTCATGAGATCAGTAAATGTATTTATTTTTAAATATAATCAAATTATATTTTGTACAATAACTAACCTTTAATCTTATGAGTATACAATTTAAAATATTAATATAATTTTTATTTAGTTAGTAATTAAACAAAGATTCTTGAAAAGTAAATAGGTTCTTTTAATGTTATTATCGTTGCTACTTCCTGAAAAATTAGCAGTAAAGCTATTATTTTTCAGATAATTAGCAAATACATTAACATCTAAAAGAATCTTATTTTAATTATTAGACAAATAGAAAATATAAAATATTTTATATTATGTACTTATTTTTAAATTTGTATTCATCTATCACTGCAAGTAAAAAATTGTACATTTTGAAAATAAGCAACATATTTATTTTGCCTTTGTTCATTGTTAGTATAAAATACTAGTAATATGTTTGTCACTTTATGCATTTGTGAATGGAAAAAAGGCTGACAACATTTAAAATAATCTTAATTACTAGTTAAATGCACTTATTTTTAAAATTTGTTTTTGTCTGTAATTAAAAGTAAACAATCTATTCTTCTTTTGTATCACTGCACTTGTAATATTTAATAATAATAACATATTGGGTTGTCTTTATATGCATTTGTGAGTGGAAAAAGATCTAATTCAACTAGTAATGGTTGTCATTCAATGGGTATAATCAAGTTACACAAAAATAATTATTTTTCAGAAGTTAATAGAATTTATGCTTTTGACTATATACTCAAGAATCTTTGATACTATCATGACTAGACATTTTTTAATGCTTTTTTGATAAATCATTTTACTTATTGTTTTTCTTTAAACATTTTACATACATTAATATTAAAGTCCGATGCTGTCTCCAGAATTGAGTTTACAACTCAACAAATGTATTTTTAAGGAAAATGTGATATTTAAAATTAAATGTAAAAAAAAAATTTAATTCTAGTATTCTAAATTTGTACATAAACTTAATATGTATTTTAAAATATAAGCTTGTGTCTTAATGAATTTTGAATACAATAATTTATATTGAGATTGGATAGAAACCAGAGGCAGATATCAATAGAGACAATGATTTTACCATTTACCCAATTACAGATCTATCTACCCATTACATAGCATTATTTTCAACTTTATGTGCAACCTACAAATTCTAGAATTATTACCCTTTTTTAAATATTTTTAGAACATTAGTCATCATGGCATAACAGAAATATCCACAATGCTACTTTTCTCATAGTGCACTACTCATGAATAAAAAAGTTTATCTATATAATGTATGAGTATTTGTAATACATATTGTTTCTCATCTGTGCATTATTTTCATAAATGTAATTAAAAAATAAATGAAAGCTTCTATTATCTCAGCACTTTTTATGATCAGAATGCAGTTTTCATAGCACAATATTTTATGAAAATTCAATTATTAAAAAAATTAGATCAGTTATCTGTTATTATTCTCAAGGGTATAGAAAATTTAGAAGCACAAAATTTGTAATTCTGTGTTAAATGTTTATTCTAAAATGTCTCCAGAATATTGGGAAATAATCTATTGTTCATTTTTATGTCAATACACAGAAAGCATATCATTTTTTTTTATGCCACATATGTAATGCAAAATTTCTTTAAGAATTAAATAAATATAAGAAATTTAACTTTTTTTTTCAATTAATCCTTTTAAAGCAATATTTACTAATAATTTGTAGATAATAAATTATACTAATAAATTGCATTTAATTTTAATTAATGCTATTTGATTTCTTTTAAAATTAGTAATCTTTTTAATAATTCTCAAATACTTTTTTTATGTAGATAAGTCACTGTTTAAATTAACAAAATTTTCAAATCTGAAAAATAGTTGAGTGAAGGATTTTGGAATGGTGTTATTCAATCTGTATTTATATAATACTATTTTCTGGGATTTAAAACATATTTGGTATCTGCAGCACTATCAAGTAATCAGAAAGATCCAAATTACAGTATCTGTATTTCAGAAAAAATAGCATAAAATAGTCAAGATTTTAATTAATGTGGCAGGAGTTAATTTCTACTCCACCAGCATTAAATCTATGTATTTATGTGAAAGATTGCATGGTATAGTAATTACTGCATATATCAGTCCATGTCCTGGCGTTTGAATTCAGGCTAGGTAGATTTTAGACTTTTTTCAGGTATCAAAATAGAATTAAGATTATTTTTTCCAGAGACTAGACCATAATTAACTTAGCTAATCATTCAATTATTGATAAAAACTAGAGCGGGAAGCTGCTATTTCTGGGATTTGGAAAGCCTGGTGAATAGTCTTCTTCATTATTATTTTTGGAAGGCTATTAGAGATCTTTATTGTTTGTTTGTTTTTTACTTATGTAAAATATATATTTATTGCAATTATATATGTTTGCAAATCATATTTGTAAAATTTCATTTTCATATATTTATTATATATATTGTGTTTTATTGAAGATTTGTAGTGATGATATTTTAGTTTTATTTATATAGTTGAATGTATTTGGAATATGTAAATAAAGGTAAATTTTTTAAAAGACATTCAATACTCATATTAGATGTTGGAAATAGTCCAATATATAAATACAATTACATTCGAATATCAATCAGCCTTCCAAGCTAATTGTGCAAACGCTTTGCGAGTGTTAATAATAAATGATGCGAAATACAAGTATATACAGACGCTATATAAAATAAATGCTTATAAATACAATTAGTATATATATGAATCAGCCAGACCGTTAGTTATTTTACATAATTTTATATTTAAGTAATTTTTGTTTAATTGTATGTAATTACAAAGACTTTAAATTTATAAAGCAATTGTTTTTTTTTTTTTTCATTGTGTTGATTCAGTTTTTTTTTCAGTTTAAATAACTTTTTTTTTTTTTTTTAAAGAAAGTACTCATTACTTGGATTTGCTTGAACAAACTTGACAGTTGTGTGTTTCCATTATAATAATTCATGGAAAATTTCTCTAGTTTATCTATCTTTTAAAATAGTAGAAGTATCTAAGACCAGGAATGCTTTTAGAAATGTATATTGTATAATTAACTATACATTGCTATTTATAATTTTAAATCATACATACACAAAAATTGTCAATTTTCAAGTCATCATTTGGTTCTCAGCAAATTTTCCACTGAATCTCATTTTGCAAGTAATCATTTAGATTGCAAATATTTTTCTAATGCTAAATCTATTAAAAAAAAACAATGTTATTGAAAATAATGTTTTAATTTTGTCATTGTTATTCTTCCTTGCTGATGATTTTACTCCTGACATTATTAGTACTATTGTTGTTACTCCTTTCATATTGTAATTCTTGCAATTATTATTATTACTGTAACTATATTTACCTCTTGATGTGTTTATAATGTTTAACTCTTTTGATATTGCTGATTTAGTTACTGTTATTGTTTCTGATTCTTTTGTTTATTAACACTGTGCTAGTTATTGCTGGTTTTTGTTATGAATTATTATTAAACATTTCTTTGCTAATTTTATTATGTCATTGTTGTTATTACTTACTGCATAAATATTTCAATTTGTATAAGTAGAAGATATTGCATTCATTATACTTATTTCTGCTCTTGTTTTTAAATCTGCTTAAATTGTTATTGATGATGTTGGACTTTTTTTAAGGCTGTAATGTTATTGATACTTTTGCTATTATTACAATTTATGTTTTACTGTCCACCTCTGTTGACTCTTTATTATTACTGTCTCAGGTCATTTGATATTAGATCACTAAGATAATATGAGTAACATAAAATTCAAATCATTTTTCAAATCATTCTACTGACCAAAGTAGGATTTTTGTTTTTTCTTATTGCTCTTAAGCCTGCCATATTTACTGCTGAGCTAAATTACTGTTATAGTACTTATTCATATGAAGACATTAATAGTACAAACACACATTTTCATAATACCAACTACACATTTTAATTATATACTATTATCAAGCTGAAATAAAATAAAATAAAATAAACTTCAGAAAGCGATATAGCAAAATATTGTATAGATAAATATTAAAAAAATTAAAATTATAAGTAGATAATCTTTTCTTGCCATTTATTTTGATTCACCACATTGTATAATATTGAATATGGATGGACTTTATATCTATTATGTTTTGCATTAACAGTTGTCACTAGGCCCCATTTGTTAAGAGTAAAAAGCAAATAAGTTTATTATAGTATAAAATAATGATTACAGGAAAAGAAAATATTTAATTTGGCTAATCTGGGCATTAAAGATTATTCGTGGGAAATTCATCTAAGAAAAAGTCATTTTGCAGCATGTCATTTTATTTTAAATTATAACAGTTGTATCATTTATATTCATTAAACATTATGATGGATGTCTCCAACACCGCTCCAATAACCAGTACACTTACCACAAGGCTCAATCCTAATTCAAGCCAATGATATTAATGTTACTTATTAAGTGATAGAATTAGGTAATGTTAGGACACATAAACTAACGAACCAGTCATCACAACCTAAAAATTTAAAGCCAAATATAAATAAACATTAAAACAAAAGTTAAACCTAACTGGTCAAATGGATATTACAACATACAATGGACCAGATGAATGAATTTAATCAAGAAAAAAAAATTAATGTATATAATATTAAAGTAAAGAAAAACTCAATGTTTATTTTCTTTTCTTACAATTTTGATTTAACAAATTGTTTATGTTAATACTTAACCAAAGATGACATCAACAATAAAGTAAAAAGATTAGCACTAACTGGCTTAATATATATATATAATATATTCAACAAACTTTTTGATCAAGGAGAAAAATTTTTTTTTACCTGAGTAAAAGAATTTACTATTCTCTGTATAAAGGAGTTAAAGGAAAAATTGGAAGATTCATGTCAACCAGTTCAAAGTCGTAATACTGTTAAAGAAATCTTTCACAAGGATTTTAGAAAACAAGTAGAAACATTTAGTTCTGAAACATCTAAGCAAACAGTTCATGAATTAATAGTTTAAAAACAAAATAAAGCATGCAAATCTTTTTTAAAAAATCACCATAGATTTCTCACTATAAATTTCTGGAATTAAATCTGAAACATGCAATACTAGAAAGAATATTGACACTTCTCCAACTATTATCAACTACAAAAATTTATATAAATATCGACAAAAGTAATCATGCTTTGCTGAAAACAAGGGGAATGTCGTGGAAGAAAAGTCATTACGGAGCTAGAAATTGCCAAGACCAATATGAGATTGTCCTATTTCTCCATGCCTGGATTGATATATATCAAAATGATCCATCATGAATTCCTTCTTGTCATACCTCATTCAAAACTCCAGTTCAAAGGCTAATAAAGTCAACAAATCCACTAGATGTTCGAATTCTCAACTGTGTGTAAAGAAATACCTTGGATTATAAGAATAAGCTATCAGAACATTATCCATACAAATTGTAAAACTCATTTATAAAGTTGACGTGATTGATAATTAATTGTTTGTATATTATATATAATAATTTATTTTTTTAATTTTAATATAAGGCTGAGTAACTTTAATTTAAAATTTATGAAATTAATAATAAAGGTAATGTCCCTCATTACTATGGATAGACAAAATTTATGAGGTACAATCTTGATGATGAAATAATCCGATCATTATAAATGAGACAAGGTAAGATGCTACCTAAGATTTATATTAATTCCACATTCATATATGTACAGCACACACACACATTTATTAATTGTTTATTCCAAAGTTTGTGTTAATTATTAATATTTTTTAAAATATTTTCTATGCATATTTTTTTTTTGTATCTTAAACTTGTAACTCTCTTTTATAACACACACATGTTATACATAACAAGAGGGTCTTTTAAACCATCATGGCATTAACTAAGATATAAAAAAAGATAAATGAATATGTTACTATATGTATAATAATGTTGTATATAAGATATTTATTTTATATAGTGTGATGTTTTTAAACTATAATAATAATCAGCATTAAGCTAATGCACATGTGCTTCATGGATTTTAACTATAAATGAATACTCTCACTTTCCAAACACAAGATAAAGTTTTTGTGAAAAGATCGAATGAATCCATCTATCCTTTCAACACAAACATTTAAGTATGGGTAAATCTTAAGTATTTGGAAATGAGAGCATGAAGATATTAAACAATCACTTTAAATTACCTTTACTATGCCTGAATGAATGACGCTTGCGAAATTTACTAGAATTTATAATATGTCATTCTTACTTGAAATTAAACATATGTAAATAAGATATTTATTTTATATAGCATGATGTTTTTAAACTGTAATGATAATCAGCATTAGCTTAATGCTGATTAATGTTATATATAATATGAAGATTGTTTACATTAATCAGGTCATGTAGTGGATATTCTTTATGGGATCAGGATCGGAAACATTGGTATAAACCAAATATAAATGAAGAATAACCACCGATGTCTAAATAAGTTTCCTTAATCTTGTTATAGATTTTATTTTCCAAATGCTAATCCATGTATATATGTTTATTAAATTTATTTAAATGTTAAAATACATTTCTTAGTTTATTTTGTTGTTGTTGTTGAATTCTGCGTAGTCATATCCTTATATACATATCATGATCATTAATTGCATGTATACAAATATGCTATACTCACTCTCATTAATAGGCATATCCTCATTTTATATATATTATGAATTTGGTGATTCAAATATTACCTGAAAATCTGAAGATCACGTACATCTCCCTAAGTTCGAATCCAGAATAGCAGGAATAAATTACAATACATAGGTGATAAGTTAAGGGAAGAATCAGTAGTTAATTAAATCTTAACTCTTTTCTCTCTTAGGTATGAGTTTACTGTAATAAGGTATGCATGAAAGTAGACAATAAAGATACACCCTTTTTACTCATCAGAAGGAACCCTCCCACCTTTGTGCATATCTTGATTAGACTGTCCCATTACATTTGGGGACCAATATGTTAGTCATGAATCAGATGGTTGTCATATTGTACCTGGTAAAATAGATGTAATGATCGCTTACATTCCAAAACCATAAGTCATTAAGAATCTGATCATATACATAAAAACTATCCCATTACAATATATTTATTTCTAAATTTTTCAGGAAAAAAACAAAAACCCAAGAAATTAGTTAAAAAGTAAAAGTGATATTTTAAAGATGAAATATATTATTTTCAATATAATTTTTAACGTTATTTACCCACCCCCCTCCAAATTTTCAACATTTTAACAGAATGTGTATTATATATATATATATTTAAATTATTATTGAGGATCACTCTCTTGATGAAGTAGTTAGAACATTAGCTTTCATGCTCATAATCTGGCTAGAAGTATAAATAGGCCAACTTTGAAAAAAAATTTCCAAGTCATAAAGCAGAACTTTTGATTTCTTTTTTCAGTTAGACATCTCAGAGCTAACTCTATTCATTGACTTATAAGTAAATGCACAGGTTAATATAGGTTGGTAAGAGTATCAGTGCATTGATTATAACAACAAAATGATAGGATATGATGCAACCTTTACTATTGATAGGAAAGGTATTGTATTTCTATAGTGTTGAGTTCTTAATTTACTTTTTGTTTAGTAATTAAGGGATGCCATTGGTTTTGCACAGAACTGTAATACAGCATATTTGCATATTATGACTAACTCAATATCCTGCTATACTTTTTCTATTTTAGAAAATTTGAGTAAATTACTTTTACAGATATAGCTTGGGCATGACAAAAATATATGCCAGCACACATTGTTAACATTCTATGCAATCAGTTCATTTACAATCTGTTTATTTATAATCAAAGGTAAAATTTTAGATTAGTAGATTAAATTATTACCGAAAATATATTCCTGAAAAATTAGCTCAAATTGTTTTTTGTTTTTATTGTGATGGAACAAGAATATTTGCATATAATACACAGATGTAGTCTGAAGTAGCAATAGTTTTCACTTATTCATCACACTTGTTATTTATATTATTTACTTTTATAGATTATGCGATATTAATAGTAAACTATGATAGCACTAACTAATATTGATGAAATATATTAGTATAAATATTGAGCAATTATGAAATAATCAAAATACATTTATTATCTGCATGTACATATACATGCATTTGCATTCAAAGAAATTACAAATTAATTTGAAAAATGAATACACAATAAACAATTAAAATAAATTTTTCAATGTCTAAATGTATTTTGATTCATTTAAATGAAAACATAACTCCAGAATAGGTTACATGTGTATTTTTTATTATTTTCTAGGAAAAGAATAATGATTAATATGAAATGCTCTTTCAATAAGAAGAAAATTACTCATTTTTTATCTAGTTAAACTTGTTTCAACTCAAAAATATTAATTAGTTCTATTTATTTGTAAGAAATGAATTCAGACATTTTAACATTCTTTTGTATGAAGAATGATGTGAGACATAACTGAATTCAGTGATAATAGAAAAAGCTGATTACCAAAAACTGTTGGTTAAGAGAAAAATGGGATTAGGATTGCTCATACCTTTTTGTTGTCCATGAAACTACTAGTAAATTATCCCATAAAATAAAAGTGAATCAATCAATTCAGTTATATCAGTCCGAAATGAAAAAGGAATGCATCATGACATGAAAATATACATGACTGCATTAGCTTTACAGTTTGTGAAAAACATTATAAGAATTTTTAAAATTCAATAATAGACTAATATCACTAGCTGAATGTTTAAGAAGACGTATCAGATGTAATCTCATTGTTTCTTGTTATTTCAGCAGTACCTTAAGTTTGAAAATTTAATGATTTTATTTAGTATTATTTCAACATTTAGGTTTCAGGATTTTGCTTGCATAATGGAAACAAACATTGGACAAATTTTAAATAATAATGAAGTAGATATTGCTTGAGAGATCATGTGGTGTTTGAATACTAATATTATTTTGATTTTGGGAATCTTTAGTTTTAAAGTTTATTATATTACCATTAGGTGACAAACTCTTACACAGCCAAATGGATGAAGGATTTTCTGATTTGCTGGATATTTTATTTCTATTTTATCTAAGTAATACTCATTATAAAGTTTTGTCCCAAGATAT
The DNA here is from genome assembly GCA_028023455.1 of Epiperipatus broadwayi. Lineage (NCBI taxonomy): Eukaryota > Metazoa > Onychophora > Udeonychophora > Euonychophora > Peripatidae > Epiperipatus > Epiperipatus broadwayi. The sequence goes on along the minus strand of JAQFVV010012428.1, from coordinate 7,721,753 downwards.
ATTTTTCTGATTAGTTGTTACTTGGTCAAAATTGTGAGCTAAGTCATTTTCAAAAAGTATTGTGAAAAAACACCAGTCTATGGTTGCTTTTGTTCAATTTTTTTTTTTTTTGTAGAGTTTCTAACAAGACTTTTGAATAAAGTTATTTTTTAAACTTTCATTATGTATTTGTATTATATTGATGACGTGAAGAAAATTTTAAAAACATTTTGGAGTCCCTTTGGTTTGTTAGATATGAGCATTTTTTCCATACTGCTGTGTGTTTCTCATAATATTGAGAAACATGTTTAAGATTTTTCAGAATTTTAATTACAATACCCTTTTTTTTTTTTTTTTTAAATAATGGGTAACTTATTTGAAATATCGTATTAATTCATAAGAAGTGCATTATTGTCTGTTTATTTTTTTTTTTTGTCTTTGATTAATTGAATAGAAAGCTTAATTAATGTATGTTAAAAGGAATTTTTAAAAAACAAAAAACAAACCATAATCTGTTAATATGTTTTTCATTAAAGACAATGTAAGAAAATCTAATATTTAAATCATTTTAATTTGCATTCACATCTTTGAAAGCAATAATGTCCACAGAAAGGGTTTTGAAGTTGATGATTTAGAAACAATTCTTGCAGTTAGTGCTTAATTAGTAAGAATTCAAACTTATATGTTATTGATTTTTTGAGAATGGTTCGAGTAAATTCAAATTGCAAGCATTTCTATAACTAATCAAAATAAGAGTCATAGATCACATGATGGGTTGGTATTTTTAGATCTAGTGTCTGAAGCTATCCTAGCACCTTTCTGAGGAGTGCCAAAGCACGAAACCATGGGGGGGGGAGGTTCCTGACAGAGTTATTTTAAATGCTTTCTCTGGTTAAGCATTTTTCACAAAGCTTGTTGAGCAATTATCAATGCTCATTGTTTATTTCATATAACTATTTTTCAGTTTACTTTCTGGCAGAGAACTTGAACATTATAAATGTATGTAAATAAATTGCACATGCCCAGAAATGTCCATAATGAACATTAATGACCAGTTTTAGCATTCTTCTCTTAAACACTGAATTTAATATAGGATTTTTTTTTTTATAGTTTTATTTATTTTTATTACATTACTGAAGTTTTTCCTCTCATTTTATTTTATACTTAGTTTATTCATATTTTAGAACTTTTTCTGCTTTACTCATATTTTAAGTTGATAAATATATAATCCATATCTTAGACCAACTCTAGAACTAAATATCAATAATATTTTTCAGTGAAAATTCTGTGACCAAAAATATATAAGTAAAATTTAATTGAGATTTTAGCAGTTAAACAAATTTAAGTATTTTCATTCCTTGGGGGGGGGGGGGGATAGAAAGACATTATAAAATAGAAAGTTAGAAAATAAAGAAAAAAAGTTCCAAATCAGAATTGTTGTACATGTAATTAAAAAATGGAAATAATATATGATACACACAATAAAATTGTTATGAATTAATTCTTATCTTCCTCATCTTGATGTACTACTTATTCATTTTAATTTAGCTTAAATAAACTGGCTAGTATGTTTTTTAATATGTATTATTTTGTTTAAGCCTTGATGCATACACATAGAACTTTTATTTATTCATTTTAATGTAGGTTATATATATATATATGCAATAATTAATGAAAAATATAATAAAGAGATTTCATTTTCTTTTTCTCATTTTATCCTCAATAAAAAATAAATTAAATTTGAGTTGAGTATATGAAAGTGTTCAAGATACAGAAAAGCTATAAGCTTGAAACTAGTTTGGGTGATACTGGATAGGACAGCCCAGGATAGGGATTTATTAAACAATGTCATCTCATATCCATTATTACTTACTACAGTTTACAATAAGTGGCATAGAGATGGTGAAAAATATTTATTATTGTTAATAAATATATATTTTTCAATTAGAAAATAATATTAGTGAAAATAGCATTAATTTTACAAAAGTCTCTTTTTAATGGCATTATGGAAAAGATAAGTCAGAAATATTTAGTCTTTATTTAGTTTAATTTCTTTCTTTCACCAAATTAACAAGTAAATAATGTGATACACACATATATATTGTAACAGTATACATATGCTGTTACATTATTTTAAAACTAAAATAAAAGGGGAAAATAAATCTGAAATAAAATTGATTTATTAAAAACTAAAAGCCAAAATTAAAAGAGTTATGTTAACATAGATATATATCACACAGATGGAAAACTTTAAAACAATTTTTTTTTATTTTTTAAAAGAAAAAGTTGTATAAAAGAAATTAGAAATAAATGTTAATTAATTTCTATTCAAAAGTCATATTTGAATTTTAAAATGGAAGTGATTGTTTTATTAATTAAATCTTAAGCAGATGAGCTCTTGGGCACTGTATAATAGAAAAGTCAGATAAGAGGAAAAAAAAGATTTACCAATGCAAGCACGAAGCCACAGCACGGACTGAAAATGGAACATTAGAATCAGTGACATCATGTTAGCATGATTCGGAAAATTGGAGATAAGGAGGCCAGATACTATAAAAAAAAATTGAATTTAAAGGAGGTGATTGACTATTCATAGAGTGATGGTGACCGGTTAAAACATCTTATAGTTAGATATATTGCAGACTCCGTGAAATAAGAGTCACACAATAGATTTCATTTTTCTTTATCTGCACCAGTTGAGACAAACTCCTGATAGAATGAATTGCTTGCAGCAGTTACATCTTCAGGAAACTTTGGCAAATAATATAATCAGTGGGAGAATTCATAAAATGGATGAAATCTAAGGAATCACAAGGATCAAATGGAAAATATAGACTTTTATAAATATGAACTTTTAGATCTGTCAAACAAGTTTTTTTTTTTTTGATGTGCCTACTAAACACAATTTCTAAATGAATTCTTAATCTGACTATCTAAAGAACTTTTTCAAATACATAAACCTCTAAGAAAAATTCTTATCTGATTGAACGTAAATTCAAACCAGTCATTTTTTTGTATAATGTTTGCTAATCACTTCTATTTTTGCATTTCAGTTATAATTTATTTTATGTTTCGTTTAATAATTAAATTATTAGAAATGTATTAAATATAAGTTGGGTATAGATGGTAAAACAGTATGATTTGGTCATCATACAATTTCACCTACTATATAAAATAGTAGTCTTCATTTCCCTAATTCAAATCCTAGAGGTACATGTATATATAACTATACTAAGTAATATATATAGAAGCGTATATTTACGCGTATATGTGTGTAATTGTATATGCACACACATCTCCTATTTAAATGATTGTATACACATTTTGTAATATTTTTATTTGTGAAAAATTGTATATTCACATCTGATTGATATTATTATATATAATGTACACACCTTTATAATTTCATATAAATATTTGTTTTATGATTTTAAGTTATTAAATTTGTTTTAAGCTGTGGAAATTGTATATATATATAAGAACATAGTTCTCTAAATTATTTCAAACTGTCTTTGAAGTTCTCCAATTACTAAATTACTTAATCACATATAGTAATTAAAGACAAATGTAATTTTCTCAGGTATACATTGAAATGTTTGCAGCTTAAATCTCTTTCAAGAAAAGAAAAACAAGAAATTCACTGTTTAAAGAAAAAGAACTTTGTAAATCTTATAAGATACCGCCTGCATAAATCCAGACTTTATGATTCTTATAAAATAAAAATTAGAACAATTAAGCCTGCAATAAAATTCAGATGAACTTGAATCTTATGAAATAAAAGGGAACAATTAATAAACATTAAGTCTGAAATCAATCCAACCGATTCGTTTGAAGTCGATGAAATTAGTGACTTCTTAAGTTTTAAAGTCTAAAAATAAAGATTGCAAATGGCCTGTAAGAGAGGGGGTAAAGAAATATAAAAACCCCAGTTTGAAAAGAAATCATGATCTATTTTTGTTTTTACTCATGTGTTAACTCATATCCAGGCAGTATACCCATTTTTATTATGGAAACCATTGGCTAAAGAGACCGTCATTGTTGCCTCCTCGGTGGCCAGAACTGTTTATGGAGATAGGGACTCAAAAATCTAGCCTACCTGAAAGAATAACCCATAGATGAACCAGTTCAGATAAACCAGCCCCATGCGTGTTTCATACTGTCAAGGTGCAAGCCTTCAGAGTAAACAACCGGTAACAACTTCTCAACCAAGCTAAACCTAATGCTATAGCAATTCTAAATCTTTCCTAAAGCTAGCTATATAATATAAATAATTTGCACAAACTCTTAAACTCAAATGTCATAAATTAGTTAAACTATGTTAAATAAGTGTATTCTCTCTTAAAATAATTAAACTGTATTAGATAAGTGTATTTCAATCTGTATAATTTTAAAATACTTTAAAAGTTAAAATGTAAATCTTGCCTGATCTCAATTTCTCTTAAATCTTTTAAATCCAACTTATAAAAAGATGATTATTGCCATATTATTTTCTCTATTTACGTCTATACTTGAGCCTATATATATATTTTGTTAAAATGCATTTATTGATTTGTGCTATGCCTTCAGAGCAGAGATTATTAATTATTATAAACCTAAAGAGACACTTTTGTTCTCAAGTAAATTAATACAGGCTGTTTGGCATATTTCTAGATCTCCATTCTGAAACCTACTCTGATATATATTAGTTAAGATGCTATGTTTAGATCAATATTGCACATATGTTGCTTATTAAAAGGTCTGTTTAGTTAAATACAGGAGAGTGATAATTTAAGGTATATTCAGTAGTTAGCCAAGTTTAAGTCCCAGATATGCTTTAGACCCCATTAATTTAATTTCTAGAATATGTAGTTAATTAGTAAAAATAAAGACCTCTTTAGCACAGTTTCAGTGCTTATTTAACTAACTGGCGTAGGGTAGTTTTGCAGAAGAAACTATGGATTTCGCGCTTTACTAACTGTAATGATTAATATTTAGAAAGCATTGTGAATGAGCTTTTATAAAGCACTGTGGTGCATTACGCCTTGCTATTATATAATTTTTAAGATAAGATTAGGTTTTAAGGACTATCTTATCATACCTAGTTCGGACAGCTCTCTCTCTTGAATGGGATAATGATTTTAAGGGTCATTTCCATTACCTCCTTCAGAACTGGAACACCAGAATCCAGCATCATATATTAAGGCTGTTCGATCATCCGAACTAAATGTTCACATATAGCAAGCGATTGGTACCTGAGAACCGAGTAAATGTTATTGAATCTCATGAGTAAAAGCACATTCAAGCCGCACCTCTGATGTAATTTGTGTAGTGCCGTAGCCTCAGAAGTTATGCTACAAAACGCCAGTTCACCTGCTGTTGTATTAATTGTTCAGCATTGATCTGAACCTCAGATCTAGTTTATCTAATAATATCTACCTAAAGAGCGCATTGACTGCTCAGCACATAATAATAAATTTAAGTTCACCTTATATAAAGTTGACACTCTCTTAAAATTTAACCCTTGGCAAACCTAGTAGGAATGGCAGAGCATAATTTGGGCATCAGTGTAGTAGAAATAATTATTAATTTATAAATGCTGTAATAAAATGATGATGGTTAAGTACAATTGACTGCAGAACTTGTAGTTCGTATATTCACCATCCCACCTGCGAGTGGAATATGCAGTACATTTAATTGTTGTTTGTGTTTTGTCAATATTAAATAATTTTAAAACATTAGAGTCTGTAGTATTATTCACTTTGTTTATATCAAATAACCATCCATAATTATTGATATATGCATTAGATAATCAGTCATAAGTTGTGTGTGTGTATTTAGTTAAGCTATCAAGCATTTAGTTAATTATTCTCGAGTCTCTTGCTTCATCCTTTGCTACTGCCAGCATGGAAATTAAGAGATTACGAGGGTGACCTCATATATGTCATTTATAAGGTTGTAAGCCAGGGAGAATTGGTGAAGGAGCTGAGGTGCTGTCGGATTTGGTCTCAAACCCTCATCTAGATCAGCCTTGGTATAATTTACCAAAACTCTGGATTTTGTTGCGTAAATGTACAAATATGACTGTTACATAGTATAATTTTTTTTCCGGGTATGGCGCACCAATTGGGGCTTTCGAGTATAAACCTGCATACCTGAGGGGGGATGTTGACATAGGTGGGTTTCCATATCACTTATTATATATATGTAATTAATATTTTTCTGCGTATGAATGCCAAACATGGAGTTTCGTTAATTTTCTCCATGCCCTGAACTAAATGCATGTTGAGGGAAGAGGGAGAAAAGAAAGAGATGGATATCTAAATTTTTCTCATGGATACGAATGCATAAGTCATATAGATTTATGTTGAAAGTTCAATTTTAGATATATATATAGTTTTTCTCTATGCGTGTGGTCGCTTGAGCGTGAGATACAATTATCTCTTCGCTACTCTGAACAATGTATTAGTATATGAAGGGAATTTTGTCGAATTATTTTTTATATTTATGATACGTAAAATTTATATATATATGTTTATAATATGCGTACCAGTAATAAAGTTTTTTTTTGTCTCAGAGTTTGATTATTATTAAAGGCAGTGGCAATTAATTTCACAATTTATCAAATATTTATATATATATACGCATGTCGAGAATAGATTTTAAATTATAATTAAAAGCAATAGCTAAATAGGAGGAATCTTTTTTTGAAATATTTTATACATATATACGCGTGTTGATGGTAAATTTTTTTTTTTGTCACAAAAGGGCATTCAATTGTGATTGAAAACAGTGACTGAAATTAATTTCGAATTTTATATGCAAGTAGAAAAACATTTTTAAATAATTTTCATATATGTACGCGTGACAATAGTAAATTTTTTATCACGAAAGAGCGGTCAATGGTAATTGAAAGCAGTGGCTAGGATTAAGTTCTAATTTTATCCGCAGTTAGGTATGTATGTGAGTGAGAAATGTAAATTTCTCGTCTATGTTATACGTTTTATAACACAATCTTTCAAAATCAAATTCTAGAGATAAGATGTAAACACACTGTGGCTGATAATTTTTAAATTTTGTTATATAATCTGCAATGCATATTGTGAGGTCCAAAACCGTTATATATATATATATATACGGGTATCTCATCCGCTGGCAACTGACACTCTGGGTCTCTTACATAGCTGAGAGTTGCTCATATAAATTTGTTGTCAGGGGAAGAGAATTGAAAGGACTCACCATTGGGAGGTTTGGTTGGTGATTCAATTGTACTACATAGAGTGAATAAACAAACGATCAGGTAAGATTGTTCTATATATATATATATACGTGTGCTTAAAAGGCAAAATGAAGTTAAAAAAAAGCATTCATGGTAAATAGAAAGGTTGAGGACATCTCTGCAGTGATGGAAGGAAAGCACAGTAGAAGGCAAGCATGGGTAAGACCAAATTTTATTTTTATTATTTAACATTTATTTTAATCTTATATGTTAGATAAATTAAGGGCTTGGTTCAGTTTTAAGTAGCTACTAGTGGTAGTGGTAGGGCAGAATTAATGGACAGTCTTTTCGTTGGGGAGGATGGCAACACGCTATTGGGAATAGTTTAAAGTTTAGTAAACAGAGTGAAAGCACATTTAGCAAATTTCTCTAAAATGGATCTCAGTCCAGAAGAGAAGGAATTGTTAGCCCCCTATTTAGCATGATGCAACAAAGAGACAAGGAAAGAGAAAAAAGAGACAGGGAAAGAGAAAAGGAAAGGGAGGCAGAAAAGAAGCAAAGGAAGCAGCAAGGAAGGAGAGAGAAAAAAGAGAAAGAAACGAGAGGTTATATGCCATCTGGAGGAGTATGGGAGGAAGAGACCAAAAGATGAAGAAAGAAAATGAAGTCAAGGACAAGGTAGCCAAGCAGGAACAGGAGAGATTATCAAAAGCTAGAGAAGAGGATAAGGTTACTGAGAAAGCCAAAGAAGATGTAATATGGCATTCGGAAGAAGTTGAGCTAAGAGTGACTAAGGGAGAAATGGTCGAAGTTGTAGAGATATGTAGAGAAACTGAAAGCAAAGAGAGTAGCCATGAGGACGTAGATACAGAGGAAGAAGAAAAGACAGAATCTCCTTTTGAAATAAGATTGAAAGAGCAAAGAATTGATTCAGGGGTTGTAGAAGAAATGTTACGAGTTAATATTCAAAAAGAGATGTTGGAAATGAGTGGGAAAACTAGTTTAGTGGAGGAACATGTTAAAACAGAAAGGGAGTCAGAGGATACCATTGAATTAAAGCAAGTTGAAGAAACTTTAGAAGTTCCAATCAAAGGTATTTCACAGGAATCACAAGTTGAAAATCCTATTACCAATAGAGCAAAATTTGAGATTATTAAAAAAGGAGAAATTGAAATTACAAAGGGTGATATTGAAATTGGCAATCCACCTTCAGGAAAACTGCTATTTGTGGAATATATATCTAAGATTGCAAAAAAAGAAGCAATAAATACAGAAGCCGAGACAGATGTAGTATCAAACACAGTAAAAGAATGGAAAATGGATGTAGAGATAATAGAAGACTCCGGTTGTAGGGATTGATAAGTCTAAAATCGATACAAAAACTGAGGAAGAGTTAAGACCTGATGAAGAAACTGTAGAAGAGTTTAAAATGGGTACAAAGACTGCTGAGGAGTTGCAAGCTGATTTAATAAAATCTAAAATTGATGTAAAAATTGTAAAAGAGTCTAAAATCAATGGTGAGATCATGGAAAAGTCTAAAATTGATGCTGTGAATATTGATAATCGTAATATCAATATGGAGATATCAGAAGATTCAAAAATCTATTCAGAGACTGAAATTGATATCAAAAACATGGAAGGGATGAAACCTGGTGTAGAAATCATGCAGGGATCTTTTGAACAACAAAAGATAGTTCAGAACAGCGAGGACTCTATATATATGAAAGTAAAGGAGGAAGAATACAAAGTAAATCTTCTTTCAACCTCATCTAAACATGTTATTTTTATTGAAGAAATTAAGCCAAAATCTTCCCCAGAAGTACCAAAAATAAAGGCAATTGAGGTTACCGAAACTTGCATAGATAGGAATGTTTTAGAAGGCAGATCTTTCTCAGAAATTTCCAAAATGAATAAGTTCGATTGAGTGGGAGAAGATAATAGAGCTAAGACTGAGATCAAGACCTGGGGGGATTGAGTGATGTTTGATTGTGAGAGTAGCCCAGATACTGCCAGAGTCCAAATGAGAAAGACAGGGTGGAAAAGGAAGAGGAGAAAAGAAGATACTTATGTCTTTAGTAGGAGAAAATCACATGTTGCTATTAGGAGAAAGACATGTTTCTAATGTGAGAAAGCGGATATAAAGTTTTGAAGGACAAGGTTTCAAGAGATGAGATATAATGTTCTGAAGAATAAGGTTCCAAAGCTGACAAGATTTCTAATGCTTAGAGCTAAAGGTGAAAGAGACTGTAAAACATAACCCCCAGATGCATCAGGGATAGTTAATATCTAAGGATCTACTTCCTTTTTACCAATAGGAATTGTTGTATATAGATCAGTAAGCACATTGGTAGAGATAGTTTATGATTATTATTATTATTATTATTATTTCACCAATATAAATAATCATAGATGTGGTAGTATATTTAATGCATGTAGAGGAATGGTTATATATGTTTATAAGAGTAATGCTTAGATGTAGATATCCCTATGAACAAGTATGTATTTATTAGATGTAGTGAGAAATGGTTTGGATGTTAGCATGTAGAGATTTATTTGTTTGTCGTTTGTTGTTTTTTTTTGTACTGAGTAGATTAAAGTTAGGATGGGTGGTGCAGATACAACTAGAAGTTAGAGAAGCAAAGTTCATAAATGTTATACACAGAAAATGACTTATGATTGCTCATTTAAATAATAAGTAAATTCATTTTTTCCCCCGGAATTCACTGATATGAAACAGTATGATTTGGTCATCATACAGTTTCACCTACTATATAAAATAGCAGTCTTCATTTCCCTAATCAAACCCTAGAGGTACATGTATATATAACTATACTAAGTAATATATATAGAAGCGTATATTTACACGTATATGTGTGTAATTGTATATGCACACACATCTCCTATTTAAATGATTGTATACACATTTTGTAATATTTTTATTTGCGAAAAATTGTATATTCACATCTGATTGATATTATATATAATGTACACACCTTTATAATTTCATATAAATATTTGTTTTATGATTTTAAGTTATTAAATTTGTTTTAAGCTGTGGAAATTGTATATATATAAGAACATAGTTCTCTAAATTATTTCAAACTGTCTTTGAAGTTCTCCAATTACTAAATTACTTAATCACGTATAGTAATTAAAGACAAATGTAATTTTCTCAGGGATATGTTGAAATGTTTGCAGCTTAAATCTCTTTCAAGAAAAGAAAGAAAAGAAATTCATTGTTTAAAGAAAAAGAACTTTGTAAATCTTATAAGGTACTGCCTGCATAGATCCGGACTTTATGATTCTCATAAAATAAAAATTAGAACAATTAAGCCTGCAATAAAATCCAGCCGAACTTGAATCTTATGAAATAAAAGAGAACAATTAATAAGCATTAAGCCTGAAATCAATCCAGCTGATTCGTTTGAAGTCGACGAAATTAGTGACTTCTTAAGTTTTAAAGTCTAAAAATAAAGATTGCGAATGGCCTGTAAGAGAGGGGGTAAAGAAATATAAAAACTCCAGTTTGAAAAAAAATCATGATCCATTTTTGTTTTTACTCGTGTGCTAACTCATATCCAGGCAATATGCCCATTTTTATTATGGAAACCATTGGCTAGAGAGACCGTCATTGCTGCCTCCTCAGTGACCAGAACTGTTTATGGAGATGGGGACTCAAAAATCCAGCCTGCCTGAAAGAATAGTCCATAGATGAACCAGCTCAGATAAACCAGCCCCATGCGTGTGTGTTTCATACTGTGAAGCTGCAAACCTTCAGAGTAAACAACCGGTAACATCTCAACCAAGCTAAACCTAATGCTATAGCAATTCTAAATCTTTCCTAAAGCTAGCTATATAATATAAATAATGTGCACAAACTCTTAAACTCAATTCTCATAAATTAATTAAACTATGTTAAATAAGTGTATTCTCTCTTAAATTAATTAAAGTGTATTAGATCTGTATAATTTTAAAATACTTTAAAAGTTAAAATGTAAATCTTGCCTGATCTCAATTTTTCTTAAATCTTTTAAATCCAACTTATAAAAAGCTGATTATTGCCTTATTATTTTCTCTATTTACGTCTATACTTGTGCCTATATATATATGAAAAACAAAAAACAAGTTAAAAACTTGCTAACACTTGTATTTATGTCAGTAGATGGCGTTCTACCAAAAACACCATCAAGCTTATGCTTACATAAAGGTCGGAGCAAGCATTCACTATCTCTAACTTTAATTCCACTTTCAGATCATGATTTGAAGCTATTTGCTATCATCAGTGAAAGACAGGAATAAGAAACTAGATCTAAACACAAACTCTGAGCGTTTATGAAACAGTTTCTATTCAGCTTGCAAGTGTTAATCTTTTAGACACTAATGTCTTCAAGCTCAGCATAGCAAGCCAGATAGCTATATGGATCTGATATCAGTTCAGCATCACCACATAGGAGAAGCCTCTGCAATATATATCATTGCTAGAAAGACCTCAAAGATACATTTATGAAAAACAAAAAACGTTAAAAACTTGCTAACGCTTGTATTTATGTCAATAGATGGCGTTCTATCAAAAACATCGTCAAGCGTATGTTTACATAAACGTCAGAGCAAGCATACACTATCTTTACTTTAATTCCACTTTCAGATCATGATTTCAAGCTATTTGCTATCATCAGTGAAAGACCGGAATAAGAAACTAGATCTAAACACAAACTCTTGAGCGTTTATGAAACAGTTTCTATTCAGCTTGCAAGCGTGAATCTTTTAGACACATAATGTCTTCAAACTCAGCATAGCAAACCAGATAGCTATATGGGTCTGATATCAGTTCAGTATCACCACATAGTAGAAGCCTCTGCAATATATATCATTGCTAGAAAGACCTCAAAGGTACATTTATGAAAAACAAAAAACAAGTTAAAAACTTGCTAACACTTGTATTTATGTGGTGATGCTGAACTGATATCAGACCCATATAGCTATCTGGCTTGCTATGCTGAGTTTGAAGACATTACGTGTCTAAAAGATTCACGCTTGCAAACTGAATAGAAACTGTTTCATAAACGCTCAGAGTTTGTGTTTGATCTAGTTTCTTATTCCTGTCTTTCACTGATGATAGCAAATAGCTTGTAATCATGATCTGAAAGTGGAATTAAAGTTAGAGATAGTGAATGCTTGCTCTGATGTTTATGTAAACATACGCTTGACGGTGTTTTTGGTAGAACGCCATCTATTGACATAAATACAAGTGTTAGCAAGTTTTTAACTTGTTTTTTGTTTTACATAAATGTACCTTTGAGGTCTTTCTAGCAATAATATATATTGCAGAGGCTTCTACTATGTGGTGATGCTGAACTGATATCAGACCCATATAGTTATCTGGCTTGCTATGCTGAGTTTGAAGACATTACGTGTCTAAAAGATTCACGCTTGCAAGCTGAATAGAAACTGTTTCATAAATGCTCAGAGCTTGTGTTTAGATCTAGTTTTTTATTCCTGTCTTTCACTGATGTTAGCAAATAGCTTGAAATCATGATCTGAAAGTGGAATTAAAGTTAGAGATAGTGAATGCTTGCTCTGACGTTTATGTAAACATACGCTTGATGGTGTTTTTAGTAGAACGGCATCTATTGACATATATATATTGTTAAAATGAATTTATTGATTTGTGCTATGCTTCAGAGCAGAGATTATTAATTATTATAAACCTAAAGAGACGCTTTTATTCTCAAGTAAATTAATACAGGCTATTTGGCATATTTCTAGATCTTCATTCTGAAACTTATTCTGATATATATTAGTTAAGCTGCTATGTTTAGCTCAATATTGCACATATGTTGCTTATTAAAAGGTCTGTTTAGTTGAATACAGGAGAGTGATAATTTAAGGCATATTCAGTAGTTAGCCAAGTTTGAGTCCCAGATATGCTTTAGACCCCATTAATTTAATTCCTAGAATATGTAGTTAATTAGTAAACTAGATCATCTTAATAAAGACCTTTTTAGCACAGTTTCAGTGCTTATTTAACTAACTGGTGTAGGGTAGTTTTGCAGAAGAAACTATAGTTTTCCCGCTTTACTAACTGTAATGATTAATATTTAGAAAGCATTGTGAATGAGCTTTTATGAAGCACTCTGGTGCATTACGCCTTGATATCATATAATTTTTAAGATAAGATTAGGTTTTAAGGACTATCTTATCATGCCTAGTTCGGACAGCCCCCTCTCTTGAATGGGATAATGATTTTAAGGGTCATTCCCATTACCTCCTTCAGAACTGGAGCACCGGAATCCAGCATCGTATATTAAGGTTGTTTGATCATCCGAACTAAATGTTCATATATAGCAAGTGATCGGTACCTGAGAACCGAGTAAATGTTACTGAATCTCATGAGTAAAGGCACATCCAAACCGCACCTCTGATGTAATTTGTGTAGCGCCGTAGCCTTAAAAGTTATGCTACAAAACGCCAGTTCACCTGCTCTTATATTAATTGTTCAGCATTGATCTGAACCTCAGATCTAGTTTATTTAATAATATCTACATAAAGAGTGCATTGACTGCCCAGCACGTAATAATAATTTTAAGTTCACATTATATAAAGTTGACACTCCTAAAATTTAACTCTTGGTAAAGCTAGTAGGAATGGCAGAGCATAATTTGGGCATCAGTGTAGTAGAAATAATTATTAATTTATAAATGCTGTAATAAAATGATAATGGTTAAGTACAATTGATTGCAGAACTTGTAGTTCGTATAATCACCATCCCACCTGCTAGTGGAATATGCAGTACATTTAATTGTTGTTGTTTGGGTTTTGTCAATATTAAATAATTTTAAAACATATTAAAGTCTGTAGTATTATTCACTTTGTTTATGTCAAATCACCATCCATAATTATTGATATATGCATTAGATAATCAGTCATAAGTTGTGTGTGTGTGTGTGTGTGTTTAGTTAAGCTATCAAGCATTTAGTTAATTATTATCCTGTCTCTCGCTTCACCCTTTGCTACTGCTGGCACGGAAATTAAAAGATTACGAGTGTGACCTCATATATGTCATTTATAAGGTAATAAGTCAGGTAGGATTGGTGAAGGAGCTGACATGCGGTCAGATTTGGTCTCAAACCCTCATCTAGATCAGCCTTGGTATAATTTACCAAAACTCCGAATTTTGTTGCGTAAATGTATAAATATGACTGTTACAATGCTCGTTTAAGTGTATGTTAGTTTAAAGGGGTTTTGATTTCAAACTGTTTCATAGTTGTGTCAATGTTGGTGGAGGGATATATAGATGTTTTTATCAATGTAATGTGAAATGTGTTAGCATACAAGGTAATGTACCCAACTGAATGCATGACCCCAAAGATGTAGTCATTGCATTGAAATGGACATGGAGTACTTCCCACGACATTGACCTCTTTTAGCTCTATGGATAGGGACTATAAGTTGACAAAATAGATCACTCTCCCATCCATACATGGCATCTCTCTTTAATATTTTATATACATGATTTCTTCGCCAGACAGACGCACATTACTGTACTGGATGAGGATCATGTTCTTTAAATAATATCACACTACAGATACTCCTGTCAGCATGGTTTTATGCTAACATATTTACATTGCATTGGTTGGATCTATATATTGGGAAATGAGCATTGGTATAGCTGCAAACTTTTAGCCTGGACTTAAATATTTCAAAATCTTTTAAGTGCATAGTCTAGGTAGCCTATCTATGCTCAACATTCTAAGATTAAAATTTAAAGCAAAAAATAAAATAATAATGAAACCTACAGCATTTTTTTTAGTAATTTATTTTTCAAATTTGTTATATACACCTGGGTTTTGTTTTATGTGGTAGATAGGTTCCTCAGAAAATGCGCACAAAAGAAATCGCACAAAAATAGACTTAACTTACCTTGAAAAATGGGGGATACATACTGTAATTTTCCAAAAATCACATAAAAACAAAGCTACAATGTAAAATTACTTTAAAATTTGCATAAAAAAAATAAGAAAATAAAATATGACTAATAAAAAGATTGATACAAGACAAACTTTTTTACTTTTTTATTAACTATAGTATTAATTTTATTCAAAACAATATATTTTATGTGTAATTTACATTTTTTCATACATGTACGATATTTTAATCATTATCGTTATTTGAGACATCAGAATCGTCACAAGAGGAAATACAACTAGCACCAACTTCATTTTTTTAAATTGGTCTTATAGTAGATTCGCCCAAACTTCCAATCACTGTTGATCCTTTCCATTTCGCTAAGCATTCTAAAATTGAAATTTTTGTTTCCAAAGAAATTCATTTTCTTGGGTGTTTTTTCTTCTCCATTAGAGTGAACTAAAAGTTTAAAATAAAAATAAGAATTTAAACTTATGATAATAAAAAGACACTGACTCACTACTCTTGGGCGAAATTTAATTAAAACTAACAATTAAAAATTAAATTCTTATTTTAGTCTTTACTTTTTTAATTTTCAATTCCGTTTAAAAATCAAATTTCATCGTTTCACATCACATATTTCAGATCATGCTACATAATTTTTACAATTAAAAATCGGATTTTAATTGTCAAATTTAATTGTGCTCACAGCTGTTACTCACCTTTTAAAAATAAACTTGCGGACACTAAATGATTGATTAGTACTCTTTTTTTAAAAAGCAAAAATAGAACGTGATTTAAAATGCAAAAACGGCGACATACATAGTATAGGCATCTATAATGTTTGAACAGATTTACATTATAATCTTGTAAAATTTATTACTTGCGGACACTAAATAGTTAATTGATTATGTACTTTTTTAAAAAGCAAAAATAGAATGTGATTTAAAATGCAAATATAACAATAAGCTAGTATAGACATCTATAACGTTTGAACAGATTTACGTTATAATCTTGTAAAATTTAATGTGTGTATATAAAATGGAGAAATACTGATTTTAAGTGAATTATGAACTTCTTTATTGCATAAAATCTATTACAGTACTATTATAAAGCGCTGAAAATATTGAAATTATTAAATGGAAGTCGAACTCTGATAATGCTCTATTACTTTAAATATGACGTGAGTGCGCAAAATTTATAATATTTAAAGTAATAGCACGTTATCGGAGCTCGAATTCTGATCTAATAATTTTTATCACATAAAAGAAAACCGCATACAAAGATATTAAGAAGAAACATAAATCACATAACTTCAAAATTGCATTAAATAAATCTGCATAAAACGAGACCTGGGTGTATACATAAATAAAAAATTTTGTGTTATTAGTACTGGCAGTGATTTAGTTTTTTTTTTTTGTCTTTATTAAAAATATATTTTAATAAATATATTTTAAACCTCTGCTAACGGTCAATATATAATTATAATAAAATAAAATTAGATCTTCAGAAGTATCTGCCTACTATATAAATATTCCAGGTTCAAATGGCCTGATGGTGCCTTGTACGGCAGATATTGTAAGACTCCAAAAAATTAATCCCGACCATTATAATATATATATAAACACATCTTATTCATAACCCCCTTTCTATAAACATATAAAATATTAATCATTATTTTATTAAAATTGTTAAATTATTAAATGTAGTCCTTTTATTTTCTAAATTTTAAATGTGTCTATAATATTCTTTATAAACGAACATAATCACTTTTTTTTCTTCTCACCTTTTTCTATTCATGGGCCATAATCTGATTCTTATATTTCAAACAAATGATTGTAGTCACTAGGAAAATATTCTATTATCTCCCAAAATATATCTGTTCACTGTAGATTTAGTTGTTTGGTAGTTGATATGAATTGTCACTATTTTTTTCTAATTTCTGCAACTGTATATTTGAAATGTAATAATGAATTATTAATTATATATCTGTATGCATTTATATAAATCTAAAAAAAAAGAACACACTTTCATAATCAAAAAGGGAAAGGGTCTAATTCTCTATCTTGCATTTAATCTGTATTCAATGACAGTAATCCAATTGAAGACAGACAGTAACTAGCAGAGTTTAGTTTGACTCTTATGCTTTCATAGATGGTTACAAGTTGAATAATGTGTGGAGGATTGCTTCTGTCAAATTTTACAAAAGTATTTATAGATTTAAACATCAACTAGTAAGTTATAAATATTTTAAATATTTGATTTGCTAAATTTGACATTATCACTTCTTTTTCTCTCTCTTTTTTAAAACTATTCAATATTTTTTTAATTGAAAATAAGTAAAGTAGTAATTTTCTTTTAACTTAGAATAGCTATAAAAGATATTTAACCTGAATTCATTATTTTAAGATTCTGAGCTTTGTTTTTGCTCTTCATCCATAACTTTTGTTAACATTAATGTTTTCATTCAGTATTTCAGGCTTTATTTTTTACTTTTCAAAAGTCACATGTTGCACCTTAGAGATTTGCCCAGTTTAAGAGATTTTATTTGTGTTTAATCTGCAGCAGATTTAATTTTTGCTGTAATTTATTTATCTCATTTAGCCAGACTGAAGTGTTTCCACTTTGAATCAGTAATGTTTTGCTTACCAAAATTTAGAATAATCTAAAATCATTGAATCAATTGTTCATTGCTTACCTAATATTTTCTTGCATAGCATATTTATATATAAGAATGCATATTTGTGTGTATATATATATATGTTAAAAGGAGATTGCCTTGACAACAGTTTGAAATTGTTGATTGTTACCAATATTGGGATTGTCTAAGTGTTGACTGGTTTTTAATGATATATATATATATATTATGCTTATGGAAAATAATGAGCAAGAAATATCCCCCAAGCAGAGAAAATACATATTGTGTTATATATACATTTAAAAGTGATCTAGAAAGAAATCATATGTCAGATAGGTGAATGGGATAAGAATGTATCTTTTAAATTTAGTGTGAAGAATGCTAAAAATGAGAAAAAACTGGAATAACCTGTGATGTGTCAATAATAGTTGAAAAATGATAATTGTACGCATAAATAATCATATATTTTTCAGATATAATAATATAGAAAAATAAATTTTATTGAAATATATTAGATGATGCTTCTCTGTTCGACTATGTGAGTGTGCGTACACATATGTGTATACGCTCTTCCATTATTTTTATAGCATTTATTATGGCTGTTTGTTGATGTTATTCTTATCAATATTTAAAAACTATTTTTAGTTTTACTTTACTATTTTGAAAATGAACCACACTCTCTGTACTTCTCACACTGTTGTGATTAAGAGTACTACGGTTGCATTTTCTTCGTGAGCGAGTGTTCCATGCTAATGGATTTTTATGAAATTAAACTTTACTCTGAGAATAACGCAAGACCTCTAAACACATTGAAAATTACTAATGACCTAGTGGTAATCATCAGAGCTTGTTTTCTTGGGGACCTCATACCAACAAGGGGCAACAGCAGAGTGGAGCTGCAATTTGGTTTTGCTCTGGGTTGTTTTGTTGGTGGGACAAAGTGAAAGCTAATTATAGGAAGGTCTTGCCCTCTCTAATATGACTTTATTACTCTTCTAAAGTAATTGTAGCAGGAGAAGCTTTTTTCAAGATCTTTTTTCTCTCTTGTTATAATGCATTTACAAAGCTCTTGTTAGTAAAGTCGGGATTTTTTTATTCCTTTAATGAATTCTAATTTGATGTTCAAAACTTTGATAATGTAAAATCTATTTTTTTAAGGCATCCATTTAACTTTTTTTTTTTTTAAAAATATTGCTTTTTTTTTTTTGACATTTTTAATTTGAAATATAATATTTTGTTGTGCATGAATTTGTGACTAAGCTATCAACTGGTAAATGAGATTATAAAATTAATGTAGGAATTCATCTGTAAGTAGAGATTTAGAAAAACTAAAAAGCAAAAGTTCATGTTAGGTCATATTTGACATAAGAGGAAAAACTTCATAGAATTTAAAGACAAAAATTGCCTTCATATATATTGTATATTTTGTTCTGTGCATATATAAATTTATAATAATGTGCTAATGTATGAGATTATTTCTAAATCTTAATAATGCATTATTTGAGGGGGAGGGATCCATTTTGACTCCCTCTCTTTTTTTAATAATAAATAATCGGATGTTTACAATATTTGAGCATTCAGGACCAAAGCTAAGCTAAACTGACATAAAAATTTATAGTGTATATTGGTCTGTGTATATCACTTGGGAATATTATATCTATATTTTAATAATGTATTATTGAAGGGGAAATCCATTTCTCAATAATTCTGAATATGAAATCGAATCCACTCCTTCCTTTTTTTTATATTAATAAATATTTTCATGGTTATTATCCAGCAGATCATAGATATTTGAGCCTTTAAGGGGGTGGAGGCAAGCGTAGTATAACCATTGACCAAATTGATTTTTTAAAACTTTACTCAGCTGGAAGGTCCTTTAACTCTCGAATCCTCCATTCTACCATTGCCTTAAACTGCACAGAATACTCATTACTCTTGATAACTATAAATAATTTTATTCTTTAGAATAGTTCGTTCTTATTGACTAACCAAGATTTATAATAATGCTTATAGTAGAATTGTTTTTGATTGAGATTGAGAACGTTTTACAAAGAGTTGACAAATTCTGAACCCAAAGGCAGATTGAGTAACTAGGCAATAGCACTTGGTCATTGGCTGCAATAGTTTATCATTGCTTGCCTCTCTTACAAAATGTATTTGAACATCTCAATATATTTTAATGAGCTCTTTATATCATTAATATATGTAAAATAGTGGGTGCTAAGAAAATTAGTGAATAAATATGTCAAATTAGAATTTATAAAAATAAATTGCAGATAGCATGAATCCATAAGTGAATTTTTGAATCCTAAATCTTAAAATATTTTTTTATTTGACCTTGACGATACCAATTGTGTAATCCAAACGATAGTGAAGCAATTTATTTTTTTTTACTGTCAAACTTAAATGATAGTATTATCGATTCTTTTTTTGAGAAAAATGTTAAAAGAAAATGGACATGGAAGCATTCAAATGAAGGTAGCAGAATTGGATTATATTTTGACTAACAGAAATACATATTTCAAGATTGTAATGTTCTTAATTTCAACAATGGAAGTGATCATCGATTAGTAATGCAAAACTAGAGACAAAAAAATTATTAAGAAAAACAATATTTAGTTGATATTCATAATCTTCAGAAACATTCCAATGAATTTTTATCAGAATTTGCAAATCGTTTTCAAGTATTGGTAAATTTTTTTAACATGATTCAGATTTGAATAAAATAACACTTTTAAAAACTAATAAAGATAGCTGATAGAAAAAAGCAACAATTGACTAATAAAATTTCTACTGAGATTAGAGAATTTATGAAGAAAAAAAGGAATATGAAGATATATGAAAGTAATGCATTAAGAAGGATTGAAATGATGTGAAAAAGAGTTGGTAATGATATAAGTAAGTATAATAATGAACTAGCAAGGAAAGCTATAGAAGAAAATACAAATCTCAAGAGTATAAAACAACATTTTGATATTGGTAGGAAATTTACATCTGCAATAAGAAAAAAAAATAGAACTATTACTAAAAAGAGAGATGACATCATGAAATGGATAGAAGCATGTTATCAAGAATTACAATTTATAGTAATAAAGAACAAGTGCCTCCTACATCTGTTATATCTTCTGAATTGTCCAGGATTTTAAGTGAAGAAGTGAGACATGAAATGAAATTTATGAAGAAAGGAAAAGCTCCAGATAATGATGGAATTATAATCGATATGTTAAAAGAAGCAGGTGAAGAAATAAAAAAAAATTTGGCAAAGTTATATACTAAATGTCTAAATGATAAAGATGTACCAGATGATTGGAAGAATGCAGTATTAATATTTAAAAAAGATGATAAAGAAGATATTACACGTTACAGACCTATCAGTCTTTTATCAGTTTTATACAATTTTTTTTACCAAGATAATTACAATTTGTCTACAGAGAACATTGGATTTCAATCAACCCAAAAAACAAGCTAGATTTATAAATGGTTTTAGTATAGTAGATCATATCCAAGTATTGAGAGAAATTATAGAAAGGAACAATGAATATGAATTGCCATTATGCTTTGAATTTGTAGATTATGAAAAGGGCATTTGATTCTATAAGCATTTCCTCAGTGATTAAAGCATTGGATCATCAAGGTATAGACCCAAGATATTGTCATATTCTGAACAATATTTATAAAAATGCAACACCAACAATTAGATTATATAATGATACTAGGAAGATTAACATTGAAAAAGGTATAAGACAGGGTGACTCTATTTCTCTTAAAACTTTTTACAACAGTGTTGCAAAAAGTATTTTGTGAATTAAAATTGGAAGCTAAAGGAATTAAAGTAAATGGAGAATATTTAAATCATTTAGATTTTGCAGATGATATAGTTGTTTTTGCAAATAATGCTTCAGAGCTTCAGGAAATGTTGCAAGAGTTATCAGATGAAAATAAGAAAGTAGGATTAAAGATAAATGTTAAAAAGAATAAAGTAATGTTAAATGGATTTTCTCAAAAGATAAAATAAAGATTGATTATGATGAGTTAGAAGAAGGTCATATAATTACTACTGTTGGAAACATAATGAATGAAATTAATCATAGAATTAAACTTGGTTGGAGTGATTTTGGTAGAAATAACTTAATATTAAAAGGAAATGTGCCTATGTGTTTGAAAAGGAAGGGTTTTAATAAATGTGTTTTACCAGTTCTTACTTATCGATCTAAGACTTGAACACTTAATAGAAAAGCAATACAGAGACTTTAGACCACTCAAAGAAGTGTGGAGAGATGCATTTTAACTGTAGCAAGATAAGAGAGCAAATAGATGTTATTTTCATCATTGAAAGAATTAAAAGATTGAAATGGAGTTGGGCTAGACATATTGCTAGAAGAAATACAATAGATGGACAATTGAAATCTTAAACAGGATTCCAAGAAATTGTAAAAGACCCAGAAAGAAACCACAGGTGAGATTGATGGATGAAATAAGAAAGTGTGCAGTGGTAATGTGGAGAAGAAAGGCTAGAGATCAGAGTAAAAGAATTGAATTTGGTGAGACCTTCATTCTCCAATTGATTGATAATGATTGATGATGATGATTGTTGATCTGTTGATATATGAAGAGACTATATTCCGAAAATAAACATAATAATGATAGTGATGGTTGGTTTTAAAATTATTCTGTTGTTGAGGTTGAAACTTTGATATGTTTTTTGAAACATGAGAGGAGTCCAGAATGCCAGGAAGCATAATTTATATGTGGTAATAAAATGAGATATTTTAGTATATTTTGATGCTTATTAATAGAAATTTTATACACCTGGGTCTCGTTTTATGCGGTAGATTGGTTCCTCAGAAAGCATGCACAAAAGAAATTGCACAAAAATAGAATTAACTTACCTTGAAAAATGTGGAATACGTACTGTAATTTTCAAAAATCACATAAAAGCAAAGCAACAATGTAAAATTACGTTAAAATTCGCTTAAAAAAAAAAGGAAATAAAATATGACTAATAAAAAATTTCAAATTTGAAAAAAATTGATGCAAAACAAACTTTTTTTACTTTTCACTTTTATTAACTACAGTATTTAATTTTATTCAAAATAATATATTTTAATGCTCAATTCACAGTATTTTATATTTTTTTATACATGTACAGCATTTTAATCATTATCGCTATTTGACAATATGCAGGTTGTTTGTGAACTGGAAAGACCAGATTCATCACAAGAGGAAATACAACTAGCGCTAACTTCATTTTTTTTAATTACTCTTATAGTGAACTCACCTAAACTAAAATATTTTCCAATCGCTGTTGATCCTTCCTATTTTGCTAAGCGATCTAAAATTGAATTTTTGTTTCCAAAGAAATTCATTTTCTTGAGTGTTCTCTCCTCTCCATTAGGGTAAACTAAAAGTTTAAAATAAAAATAAGAACTTAGACTTATGATAATAAAAAGATACCTACTCACCACTGTTGGGTAAAATTTAATTAAAACTAACAATTAAAAATTAAATTCTTATTTTTGTCTTTAATTTTCAATTTCATTTAAAAAATCTAGTTTCATTGTTTCATGTCACATTTATTTCAGATCACATTACATAATTTTTAAATTGTTAATTATAATTAAAAATCAGATTTTAATTTTTAATTGTCAAATTTAATTGTGTCCACCACTGTTACTTTTTAAAAATAAACTTATGGATACTAAATGTTTAATTGATTATGTACTCTTTTTTTAAAAAAGCAAAAGTAGAATGTGATTTAAAATGCAAAAACAACTTGCATAGTATAGGCATCTATAACGTTAGAACAGATTTACATTATAATCTTCTAAAATTTAATGTGTGTATATAAAATGGGGAAATTCTGATTTTAAGTGAATTATGAACTTTTTTATTGCATAAAATCTATTACAGTACTATTATACAGTGTTGAAAATATTGAAATTATTAGAAGGTCAAACTCCGATAATGTGCTATTACTTTAAATATGATGTGTGAATGCATGAAATTTATAATATTTAAAGTAATAGCGCATTACCGGAGCTCAACTTCTGATCTAATATTTTTTATCGCATTAAAGAAAACCACATACAAATATATTAAGAAGAAACATGAATCGCATAATTTCAAAATCGCTTATAAAAAATCCACATAAAACGATATCTGGGTGTATTTGTTTTATATTATTAATATTATTATTTTTTTAAATGGTAAATACTAATGAAAATGTAATTGGTAGGCCTACAAATGTATCTTCAGTTGATTTTAATTATTCTCAGTGTTCAGAAAAATGAAAGAGTATTACTAAATCTCAAAAAGAAATGCAAGGGAGTATTATTAAATCTCTAAAGGAAATGCCAAAGAGTTTATTTAGTCAGATAAATGATTCAAAAAAAGAAATAAAAGAAGATATTAGAATTAATGAGAACAAGATGCATCTCTGATTAATCTGGAAAAACTGAGTGAAAGAATAAAAATATCTGAGATCAACTGTGAAGACATTGGAATTAATTTAATTGGTCATAAAATGGAAACCAATATTAAATTTGGTATCTTTGATAGGAAACTAGGTGAAACAGATAATCAGTACATTAAACAAATTAAAATGCAATTTAAACAGTATATATAAAAATTTAAAAAGGACGTAGAAAAGAAATTAAATAAATATATTGAAAATGATGAAATACTAGCTTCTATCATGGAAAAGATAATAATATCCAATCTTAAGAGTAAAAATATAGTTGATGAAGAGAGCAGGTATAATTATTTCCTCTCGAATATTAACATATATTTTTCAAATAAAAATAATTATAGGAATGAAAGTTGTAAAATAGATAGACAAAATCCACATAAATATTTCCATTATAATAAAGATAGAGGAAAAGAATTCATTCTCAATGTAGAGAATAGGGAAACATCTTGAAGATGAATTTGAAAATATATTGTTTAAGGTAATTAAGAGCTTATTGCAAGTACTAGTTCTGAAAATAATAGTGGTAATTGATAAAATACTAAAATAATAAGTTAATCTATTTTGACAAGAGAATATAGAAAAATTGAGACTAATAATTACTTTTAAATGAAAAAGACTTCTTTTTTTGCTAACTCTTAAAAAAGCTATTTACTCATCACAACTTAATAAATTTGTTGTGATAACAGTAATTATAACTTTAAGATTAAATATTAATAATTTAGTTGTTTTTGTAGTTTATGTAATTGCAAGCTAGGAAAATTTTTTCCTGGAGAAAGGGGTTAATTATAATCTTACAATATCAGTGTAAGTTGGCTATTATATTTAAAAAACAAAATTTTATTGGCTTTAATTTTTATAGTTAACTATATTCATCACTGCCATTGGTTGTATAGTATAGAATATAATCATTATCATGTTTAATAGTCTCTCATGCTAATGTTTAAGAGCAATGTATAATTTTATAAAGCATTTTTGAATGGCTTTCCAAGCAGATTTTTTTGATTGACTTCCATATTTGTATAAAGAAAATTCATATGTTCATATTTCATTGTTATTCTTATTAAGGAATAAAGTTATTGAATTGGATAAATCAAAAAAAGTTCACACACACATAAAACAAATAATTCAAAACTAAAATTATAGAATAGAATTATAAATCCAACATTACAACACCAAAATATTTTAAAGTAAAGCAATTGTATTTCATATTACATTTTTAATAAGGAATAGAACAAATAGTTCTTGCATTTCATATTTTGGGTGCATGTGAAAGCTTATGTGTTTTGATTTTTATTTAGCAAAAATTGATTTAGTTGCTAAAGTATTTATTAAACAATAAATTATTTACTAACAGACCAATTTAAAATTGATTAAAATAAATATCTCGGAACATTATAGTTTTATGATATATTTATTTTAAATAAATATTTATAAAATTATTTTAAAACCCTGAAATAAAAGTGAAGCAATTAAAGATTGAAATTATTATTATTTTTCTTCATTTTTAAACAGTGTTTCTAAAGTTTTACCACCTTGATTAAAAATATCTTAACTCTAACATTTTGCCTGCCAATAACCAGGATAACATCTTTCAATATTTTGCAGACAAATCAAGAAACACCAAATGCATGATGGACAATATTCAGCAATCCAGACAACATATGATAACTGGTATAAAAGTTGATGTTTAGAAAATCCAGACAGTCTACCCAAATTTTCATTGCATTCAGGACCTAAAGAGGGTCAAATTTTTAAAGACATTTTGTTTGTCATCTGCATGATCATCAGCTAGTCTAAACAACTAGGCAGTTGCCTTTGCTAGACAAATAACTTATTTTAATCATTCTAGGAGAAAGATAGATAATATAAATAAACCAGCAACCATCATTAATTAATTTATTCTTTATTTTAAGAAAGCTAATTTTTTACCCTCATCTGTTAGTAGAAAAATGGATAAGTTTACTTATGGAATGCTGTCTCACAACTTCCAACAATAAATCACTGGATTTTTTTCAATTGAAAGTAATGGTGAATAGTTGATATATTTTGGAAAATTATATTTCTTAACTTCAAATAAGTAGCAGATGTTTATTTTCAAATTAATATAAAAATAATTGTTTTCTTCATTGCAAGAAAGGATGCATATTCATTTCAATGTTGTGAATTGTCTCATCTTTAATAATGAAAGAAAATTTTTTAAATTATTATTTTTGTCCATATGTCATAGTATCGGCCAGGAGGCGAACCCACAACAACCGTCTGCAATCAACTGCTTGCCAAGGCGCTGCGCTGATCTCTCGGCTAACAACGCTTGACAATTTAAATTATTTTTCAACTCAAATATGCGTCCATAAGCTTGCCACTTGAAATGAACTTTGATTCAAAACATAATGAAAAATCACTTTGTTATGGATGATAAACGATTTGCTTTATTAGAGATACAAACAAAATTACTTGCATCATGGATTAAAAATCTATAAATTATTAGATTAATTTTATATCCCAAATTGAAGAAGTAATGAATATCAATCTTTTGGATAAAATTATAGTATATGTTTAAATGAATGAAATCACTGTGTGAAATAAACTACAAATTTGTATCCAGTGCTTAAGGAATTGCATTACGGATTATCCATGCTAAATATTTAAATAAAATTCAATAGATAATAGATTAAGTAAGTTAAATATTTAAATGCCACTCCTGAATTGTGTATTATCAAAGCACATATTAAATATGATAAACATCCAAGTGATAAGCATAATAGATTAAGTAAGTTAAATATTTAAATGCCACTCCTGAATTGTGTATTATCAAAGCACATATTAAATATGATAAACATCCAAGTGATAAGCAATCTTAAAATGAATTAATGGGTTGAATGTAACTTACCTTAAATCAACAAGTATAATAAATGGAATATTTATTAATCTTTATGCTGTGTCCAGAAAGGATTATATTACAAAGTGAAATTATTTGTGCTTTGCATCATCGGGGATGCTTATATTTTTAAAATGCTTATAAATTTCAAAGAACTTTGAAATATCTTGCAAGTATTAATATTTTATTGGAATAATTGTTAAATCATCATAATCGCTTGAGAATTATTTAGTGCATTTTCTTATAATTGTTTTTTTCTTAGTTATTATTTCTTTTTCTTCTCTTTTTTTCTATTTCTTCTTCCTCCTCCTCCTTATATTAATTTTATTATTATTATAATGATGATAGTGATGTAACTGTAAACAATCATAATTTTAATAAATGAAAAGAAAATTAACTGAAATGGATACTAATTGTTTATCTTGTAAAGAAACTAGTTTTTTATTGAATATAATTTTAAATATTGTTACAGACTTATCAAGTGAAATTAAATTATTAAAAGAAGAAAATATTATGATGAAAAATATGTTCAATTAATAGTTTGGATACAAATCAAAATAGAAGCACAATTGTTGATGGAAATTTTGTTTTAAACAAAGAAAGTCAAGTTGGTGAATTTGTTATTGTTGCTTCAGTCTCTCCCCTTTCTTTATTTAAGGTAAACAGGAATTCTAGTGAAAGAATAGATAAATTGAAAAAGCAATCAGATATGATTAGGTGTCACTGATACTAAATCTAATTTTAAATTAAATGAACAAAAGAATAAAGTACTTAAAATGAAAGTTGATCAGTCAGGTAATAAAATAAATGAAATGTCACCTGATCATAATTTTAGACCTACCGGCTCCATTGGATTTAATGAATTATTGCAAAATATCTAAAAAGTCTTACACCTTTTGTGTGAAAGATTGTGCAGATAAAGAAAAGGAAAGTTATAAAACTTTTATGGAAAGAATAAACAAAAAATTGTTAAAAGTACAAATTTCTTCTATTATTGATAACTAAGTTAATTATGTATTGAAAACTATTAAGACAAGAATGAAATTTTAAAAAAAAATTCTGACTAAAATGGATAATGATACTTCTGTTGAAGATGTGAGTATACATTTGAAAAATACTTTAAATATAAATAGTGTATGTTATAAATTGAACACTAGATCTAAAAATATTCATTTTATTTATCTATACAAGAACGTGAATCTGATAAAGTTAATGCTAGTGATATTTGGTCTGTGGGTGCTGTGATATTGCCCTTCTATGGTAATTTAAAATATTTAAGAAATCTTAATGCTGATGTAGTTAATAGCACACAGGATGATACTATATTAAATGTTAATAAGACTATTGAAGGAGAGAGTGAAGATATTATATTAATTGATAGTGTTGATGAAATTAGCATTATACTGCAAGATATAAATTTGTAAAATAACCTACGTAATAAGTAGCACTTTATGAATTGTTATTGTCAAAATATGCATGGTTTTAGAACTAAGACAATTGATTTTAAATATGAATTATTATTAAATGAATATATTATCTTTTTAACAGAGACGTGGTTAAGAGAAATTGATAGTATTAGTATATTTGATGATAGGTATTGTGTATATAGATCTGATCGAAATTATACTAATGAAACAAGGAGATGATACTTTGTCTGATATTAGAAAGGACATAAAGCATAGACAGATATTTATTAATAATAATAATAATAATATTGAATTGTGTTGGACTGAAGTTAGTTTAAAAAATAAAATATTGTTAAGTACTATATGTCTTCACTCTACTTTGTCATTGAATGATTTAAATGCATATTTGGTTAAGGCTGAAGATATTGAAGATATATTGGTGAAATATAAATATGATATTATTATAGTTGGGGATTTTAATGAAGTTGATTATCCACTATTTTTGTTGAGTTGATTAGATTAATTCAACTTAATAATATTATTAATTTTAGGGATGATATGTTGGATTTATTGTTTAGCACTAAGGATGATTTGAAGTGCAAATAGGCTGATCAAGCTGTTTTGCCTCCTGTTCCTTATCATCCATCTTTGGCATTTGCAATAGATGGTTCTCATGAAAATATAAAGCCTATAGTAAATAATAATAGAAATTACAAACATGGCCACTATTATGGTCTTTATAAAACTTTTGAAGATGTTGATTGGAATATAATTTTGATAGCAAATTATCCAAATATAGCTGCAAATAAGTTTATTAGTATAGTTCTAAATTGTCTGTATCAATATATTCTTCTTAGGCATTATTTGAATACTAATTATAAATACCTAAATGGTTTTCTAAGAAATTGTGTAAGGGTTTAAATAGAAAGCACAAATATCATAGGTTATGTAAGTTAAGTAATGATAGAGAATTGTATAAAAAATTTAGTGATTTACATGCTTATATTAAGACTTATGAAAAAAGATTATAATAATTTAAATAGGGTCAAAGAAAATTTTATGAATTTGGAATTATGTTAAGGATCTTAATATTACTGGAAATAAGAGTTATAGATATAATGTAATTCAACCTTTGATGAATGATTTAGTTAATCATTTTACAGATATATATTTCGATATTTCTGATGATGATGTGGCTGATATTAAATTTAATAAAGAGAGTTTTTAGAATATAGATGTTAAAAAAATTGAAATTCTTGAAATGTTTAATGCAATTTCTAGACTTAAAACAAAATCTTCTATGGGATATGATAATATTCCTAATTTTATTATCAACAGTTGTTCTAAATGTTTGGTAGTACCATTACATTGTTAATTTATTAATTGAGAAATCTATTATTCCTGATGTATTTAAGATAGCTAAGATTATACTTATTTATAAGAAGGGATAGATCTGATCTTGGTAATTATAGGCCTATTTCAATTCTGTTACCTTTTGCTAGGGTTTATGAAAGGTGTATTTATAGTAATATTATAGTAGATATGATTAATGTGTTAGCCTAATTATCAACATTGTGTTCTATCTGGTAAATCTGTTGAAACTAATTTAATGGTTATATCTGATCACATGGCTCATGCCTTATCTGCTCAGAAACATGTGGATGTTGTATGTTTTGATATGACACAGACACTTGATAAAGTTGCACATGTTATACATTTACATGAGCTTAAAATGTTGGGAGTTAGTCCTCATTTAATTGAGTGGTTTAGCAATTATTTGAGGGGTTGTAAATTTTATGTATATATGGATTGAATTAATTCTCATCTTTTTAATAATATGGTAGATGTTTCTCAGGGTGGAATATTAGCACCTTTACTTTTTAATGTTTTTATGTGTGATATTGATCAAAACATAAAAAATAGTATGATACTTACTTATGCTGATGATTGTAAGTTATTCAAAAGAATTATTACTTATAATGATTTCATGGAGGTTCAAAGGAATATAGATTGTTTTAAGGTTTGGTGTAGATATAACAATATGGAGATTAATATGAATAAAACATGCATTGTTTCTTATACTAATAAAACTGAAAAATCTATTTAACAATCTAAAATTAAGAAGGATGTTATTACGTATAAAGAGATTGTATCTGATTCATGAAGCATATTTTATAGTAATTTTATTTTTAATGCACACATTAAGTATATTATTAATAAAGCATACAGAAAGATGGGATGTATTTTGAGATATGGGAGAGAAATTATCTAGTTCTTTAAAATATAGGGTTTTTTTTTCTCTTGTAACACTTTTAGAATATGGTTCTTCTATATGAAATTTCAATTTGATTAATATTCAGTCTAGAATACATAATGTTGAAAAAAGATTCAATAAATTAATAATAGGAAAACATCAAAATGTTAAAACAGTATTGAAAAAAGAAAGAATGTTGAAAGATATGATATTGTTGAAAAAGTTAATAGATGGGAAATTGATGTCAGTTACTGCATATTGAAAATAGAATGGTTAATAAAGTAAAAATATTTTCTTCAGCAAGTCAGTTATTAATAGATTGCAAATAGTATATAATCTAACTTTTAATAATATTGATATTTTTTGTGATCGGTTTATTATGAATGTTAGAGAAGAACTAAATTTATAATATTTCAGAACATATATGTATGTATAATATTATGTATATAATTTGTATTTGCTTATTGTATTTTTTTAGTTTTTGTTTTTTATTTATTTTTGTTTATTGTGTATTTCTGTTAAAGTGTAAATGTTGAAATACACATAAGAAATAGATATTGAATTTCAATTATTATTATTTTCACCACCAGGGGATTTTGATAGTCATGGATTATATCTTAAGCTTTTTATATCTAAAATTTGTTACTTAGTTGGAAGAAAATATGAAATAATTTTTTAAAACTCTTATTTGTAAGTATATAATCTATCACTGGATTTAATTTATTTTACTTGGATTGCTCTAATTTTAAAAATATGGCACCTTATAGGAAACCTTACCCTCTACATAATTCAATTTAGGGAAGCCAAAAAAGTATTAATGCTCAATGGATTATTCTTTTAAATTTCACATTGATTGTTTAATATCTAATAATAAATCAATATAGTGCTAAAACGCAATAACCGCAAAGCTAAAGATGTGTAGTGTTTTATTAAATCATACCCTGAGCGCTTTCAAGAGACATGGTTTTCATATTCATAGCTCTTATTGTATAATAGCTGTTAGTTTAATTATATGCAAACATGTGTGACTATTAAGCATTCCATTTCTTGGATATGGAGTAACATGATTCTTTCCAGTTGATGGCACTGCAATCCATTGCAATGTAGCAGGCTTCTTTCACTTTGCACTTTATATCATTTGCTTCCCTTCAAACCAAGCTGATTGTCTGCAGTTCACATTGATGTCTCGTGTTCTTTTGGTGCTGCATGAAGATGGAATTATATGCTGGATCCATTTGTGGCCTTGGTGTATAAGTATTTATGCTGGGACAGTCTAGTTTCTAATGATGCCTTGGTCTCCCTATAATATGAAGATTTGAGGGCATATAATGTTGTAGACTGCTTGCGGTGTTTGAGAGGGCATTAATCGGTCCTTTGTGTTGTTAATTAATTTATTGGAATTACGAGGGGTGTGAAAACATAATTGAAAGCTTCTGCCAAAAATTGAGTAAAGTTTTTTGTGCATGTTTGGTATATATGGCAATAACAGCCTGGGTGTGTCTGCATTTACTGTGTTGTTGGTAAATTTGTTTTGGAAAGGCCTGATTTTTCTGTCAGTGGTGCCTTGTTTGAAACCTGTGCTTAATAATTCTTCTCTGTATGCTGCTAAGTTTGACTTATTGTCTGCTTCAAATTTGCATAGTTGTTGATTTCTGTGGAGGAAAAATGTGAGACCTGCCAATTTATAGCTGATGGAAGTGTTGGAACTGGAATGAATATGACCTCTTGTTTCAGATGGTTTCATTGTCATCATGTAGTTCAGATGTGTTTTCACACTGTAGTTGTATGTCTAGGTACCTCACCTGCTTGCTATGGTCCTCCCATTCAGTATTTAATGTTAATAGTGAACTGTTATGTAGTTCATTTTTGATTTTGTCTATTACTTCCACATTAGCAGCTATGAACACATCATCTATGTATCATGTGTAAATTTTTGAGGTGTGGTGGTTGAGCACTATACTTGCCATGATGTCACTTGTTGGTAGGCCCTTTGGTCACCCATTTTTCATGAGGAACCACTGTCCATTAAATGATCCCATTATGTTTTTGTCAACTCAAAAAGTCCATTATGAAGGATATCTGTGCACGATCTGTGTTCCTGCAAGACAATTCTTCTTTTACTATTGCTATAGATTTTCTCTGCCGATGGATCCATATCGCTCAGTTATATCTATTGATGCAAGCTTTGTGTATGGTTTCAATTCCATGCACTTGATTCTTGAAACAAACCCGAAAGATGATTTCACTATATATCTGCCAAAGACTATGATGCCAATCAATAATCTGTTTACAAACTTGGCTTCTTTGAAATAATGAATTCCCCCAAAATCTAGCATTAATCTTAGTGGGATGTTTGGCTTGTGTATTTTTGCATTTGCAAACATTCTTGGTGGTATCGATGCATAGGGATATAATATGTGATATTCTGCTTTTGAGAACGCCTTATTACAATGTGCTCTCAGAATAGATATGATGAATTTCTCTCTGTTTAACTTGTTGAAATTTGATACTCTTTGAAATCCCAGCTTGTCAATTTGGGTGTTGGCTTTATCAATATATTCATCTCTGTTCATCAACCCGAACCTGTTCCCTTTATTCTCTTGCATACAAATTATGTTTTCACTTGCAAAAATTTGTTTGGTGCTGATTATTTTTGATTCCCAATTGTTTGTGCAAATGTTGAGTGTGTTGTGATTTATGCATTTGGTCACCTGTACTAAGATTAATGCTAGATTTTGGGGGAGTTCATTATTTCAAAGTAGCCAAGTTCGTAAACAGGTTATTTATTGATTGACATCATAGGCTTTGGCAGATATACAGTGAAATCATCTTTTGAGTTTGTTTCAAGAATCAAGGGCATAGAATTGAACCTAGACACAAAGTTTGCATAATTAGATATAACGGAGCTATATGGATCCCTTGACAGAGCAAAATCTATTGCAATAGTAAAAGAAGAATTGTCTTGCAGGAACACAGATCAAGTACAGATATCCTTTATAATGGATTTTTTGAGTTGGCCCACAGCATAAATAGCAAAATCAATAACTAATGAATTATTAGGAGACTAGAAAACTGCCAACTTTCATTTGTTAATGGAAATAGAGAAAGAAACAATGACTTCATTAATGTCTATGAATAAAGTTTATTGTCAACATAGATGGTGAAATTATTGTTCTGATGGGGTTGTAATGAAGCACTTGTACGTGTGCAATACAGGAATGACGGGCATAAAGTAACATTAATTTTATGCCACTATAATACTATGCACTAAAAGTAGCAAATGCACATGCTTACTTATTTGTTGAATCATAGCTAATAAATTATTAGTGTGCAGCAGTGTGGTGTGCAGTTAACTAGGTGATATTATGTATGCATCAAAGAGTATTATTTCCTAAGAATTATTTTAGCATTGATCAAATGAAGTTCCTTTGGGGTTCATCGACTTTTTATTGAATAAAATAATATTGTTGCATGGTATTTTATAAGTTTATGTCTTCTCTAATTATTAGAATTTTTATTATAATTTATAGCCCATAAAGTGAGCCAATTAAAGAAAACAAAAATTGATGCTGAGTGCAGCATTTTTAATGATAATTGGACATTTAAATATTTAATTGCAAATATAGACAATAAAACTGTTTGTTTTACTTATAACTAAAGTATTTCCATTTTTAAAGAATATAATTTAAAAAAGCATTTTTCAACAAAACATTTCAACATATTTAAACTCTTTTCATGGGAATGAATGAAAATTGTAGCAAAAAAATTAAAAAGTGATTTGTGTAAACAATAAAATATTTTGAAAAATCTGTCAAATACTGATAGAGCTTTGATAAAAGTTACATCGTTGCACATAATGTTGCAAAACAATGCAAATCATTTTCTGACAAGGAATTTGTAAAGGAATACTTAATAGATATTGCTGAATTATTATGCCATGATAAAAAACACATTTGAACAAATTAGTCTCTCATGAAGAACTCTATTTGAAGCACTTGATGTGATCAATTAAAATTAAAATATTGTACTTATTATGCACTGGCTTTAGATGAGTCATGTGACATTATTGATATGATTCAACATTTAATCTTTATTGAAGATATAAAAAATAGATTTGAAATTGTGGCAGAATTACTTTCTGCATGTCTATGAAAGACACAACTACTGGCAAAAAAATGTTTATAGCCTTTCAAGAGAAAGAAACTTTGCAGAAGCATAATATAAAATCACAACCGTGGATATCCTAGTTTGACAGGAAAAAACACTGGACTATTAAAAAGAATAAGCAACAAAAAAAAAGCATATTCCAAAAAAAGAAATAATTTTTTTACATTGTATAATTCATTAAATAATCCTTTGCAAAAGTTGTAAAACTGAAGCATGTTATTTTGGTTGTAATGAAAGTGGTTAATTTTATTTGTAGAAGAGCTTTAAATCACCTGTAATTCATAATATATTTGAAAGAAATCGAATATGACTTTATCAATATTCTTTACCAATGTGAACATAAGATGGCTTAGTCTTGCAGAAATACTAAAACGATTTCATATATTGGATGAAATTGTTAACTTCTTAAATTTTAAAGACAACCTTAATAAATTTTATGAATTATTTTTTTATGATAAGTATACAAATGTCATATCATTTATGACAAAAGCAAAGTTATTTTCACAACAATTTCAAAAGGAACAGTTAATTCACTTTCCAATCTTACAAAATAGAGAAAAAAAGTCTTAAAATGCACTGATTTTAAGAAATATGAGACTATAATAGGTGACTTATTCCATGAATTTACCAAAAGATTTGAAGATTTTTCTAAATTTTCTAAAGATCTGTCTTTAGTAAGTCAGTTGTAACAGATAAATTTGCAATCAAATTTAATATTAAAGAATCAACTTGCTGAAAAACAATAGCGGACTTCTATGCCTCTTTAAATCCAGAAGTGTTTAAAAATAGTCTTTGGATCAACATACCTATGCGAAACTATGTTTTTTTTAATGGAAAATACAAAGATCAAAGTCATTTCACAGATAATGGATGAAAATTTAGAATCTGTTCTATGAATAGTCACTTGTGAATTGAATCCCAATTTTGATGCAATCATAAATCAGGAGCATTCCAAATTCAATTCTGCACATTTAAGTTTTTATCACAATAAATTTTTGTCTTTACTTTGTTATCATGAAAATAAAAATGTTTGTTGCAAATTTTAGTTTTTTTCTATAATCGATTCCTATTTAAGCCATTAAATTTTTTATTTACAATTTTTTAAAATATGTTAATAATTTGATAATTCAAGTATTTTAACATTTTTTAGATTGTGAATTTTTTGTTAAATCATTTAATCTATTCCAGCCTATTTCATGATAAGAAAATTTCATTTGGCCCACTGATGAAAAAAGTTGCCTACCTCTGCTTTAGTGGCTCATAAATTCCATTTATAAAACAAATAAATGCAAAAAATCATGGGTTGTCATGAATCTACTGATAAAACTCCAGTTGTGTCTATGAAGATCAAATCCAGCTGGCTTTATTATGCCATAATTCTTCAATTGTAGATTCTTGAATTTAACATCCAAAAAGAGGATCTTAGTTTGAGTTGAGTTATTGGCAAGTCCAATCTACTTAACAGTTTTTTATACATTTTCTGTGAAGCTTTAATATTATTTGAAAGAATATATGAAAGAACAGAAAGTCACTGCAAAGGAATAGATTTGAGTGTTCCAATAATGTTTCTTGTGGTAATATTTGAGTATCCAGAAGTTTAGTATGGGAAATTTTCCTGTAAACAGGGGCATACTATTCATTCACCAACTGAATTCTACCACTAAACCTCACATGATGAACAGTTTTGCCTGTTTTAAGAACTGAATTCTAGTGCTAAAGAAGCTTTCTTTAAAGTATTTGCACCACAATCCCAAGTTGTTATTAAAAATTAATTTTGGTCTATATCAAATGATTCATTGTTCAGGGATTCATAAGAAATTTAATCTTTGAAGTTATGTAATTTGAGTCATGATCTATAGATTTTGAGTTTTAATATGCACAATTCTATCATTATGCTAAGCAGCCATGAAGAGCAATAGTTCATTTTAAATTTCCATGCCCATCAAAAATTTGGATTTACATCACTAGTTATTGATCTAAGTATAATAATATTGTATATAATTTAATAAGCAGTATTTGAAATATCAAACTCCAGTAATTTAAGGTATAATCTGGAAGAGGATGATAATTACTCTTAAGTGGTCATTGAGTCTTATATAATGATATCTGGTAGGTCTTTTGTATCTATAGGTAGAGATTTTTATATGCTTCACAACTTAAAAAAAAAATTTTGAATCAATTTTTAAAAATATATTGAACTTTTAATTCTTACTCACATGATATAGACTATGTTCTAACTGTTTCATAATGCATAGTTTTAATCATGAAAGTCTAAGGCCAGATCATCGAAGCTTTGTGAACACAGCATAAATTAAAAAACAAAAGTTATTTATAATGAATTATAATTTTAAAAATGTGAACACTTGCACCTATTTCATCGAAAGTTATATTAAGTTTCAGCTTGCAAATGTTACATTTATTTGTGATAATTTTGTTGTTGGAGATTTACATTAGCCAGAACTGGACTTGCTTGTACAGTAGATGCTGTAAATAAATAATCGAATGGTTAATTGGTTGGAAAATCTTGTGATTGATCTTGGAACCAGAACTGACAGGTTGAGCTTTATTTGAGAAGCTTTTAGTTCTTAGATGCCTCACCCTACAACTTCATTAAATCAAATTGGAGATGCTATAAATGATCTCTTCATTTTTCTGACCTGACAAATAATGAAACTTCGTGTACATATATAAATAGGAACATACATATATTCTAAATTAAATTTATTAAATATGTGATTATATTCATAATGTTTACTAATTTGAGCACTTCATGAAAAAAGTAATTTTGATTTTTATTCTTAAAAGACTCATTAAAATTCTTTAGCTAATCCATTTATTTGAATTTTCTTTTAAATAATTGTAAAAAAAAAAATCAGTTACTATGTTATTTTAACTGTTTTTTTTTTTTTTAAGAATTGATTTGAATAATTAATGACATATTTTTAAAATAAAACAAATTTTCTTTGCTTGATGTATTTAAGTAAAAACAAATTTAAAAAAAAGAAAATAATAGTAATAATTTAAAAGCAACATATATGCTCATATAAGGTTGATATTTGAAATGTGATGTTGTTTCTTATCAAGTCATCTACAAGGAAATTTAGCTAAAAATTAGTGTCTACCATATATTGAGTTCTGTTTTTTATATCAATTTTTTTTTAAATGTTCTTTTTATTTCCTCTATTATTTTATCAAATTATTTGTTAGATTTCTAGTTAAAATTCTATAACATCTTCATCTCTACTTGTCCTTTTATTACATCCCATAATTTCATCATTTGTTATTTATCTTTTATTATTAATAAAAATGAAAGTAAACTATAGGGCTCAGTGTCAGTAGGAGTATGACATCTCCATTAATGGTAAAATCTATCATATTACAATAATATTTTTTGAATTGATAGTCAGTGCTTCATCTTTCATTTGACCATTCCTAATTAAATGGGATTTCTATTCTCTAGCTAACAACTTCATAGTTATCTGGGCTGATTATGGAATAGTTTCCTGAAAGAACGATCTGAAAAACATTGCAAGTTCATCTATCTTGAATATGTGATTTATAATTATTGGTATTATGTTAGAAATAAATCATCTATCTAGAAATTTTATACAAAGTGTGCAAATATTTTTTTATGAAAGATAGTTATAAATTAAACTATAAAATTTTATAATTACGTCTTAAGACAAAAAATAAAAAATTTCGTGAATAATCTGTGCCTACAAATTTACAGGAAATGAGAGATATCTCTAAATAATTAATTAAATATCAGATTAGGAAAAGGATTAATCTCTAATTTTAATTTTAGTTTAGAAAAGAGATTCAAATATAAGGGAAGTAAATACAAAATAGCATATTATAAACTACAATGAGAAGAGAATAAAAATTATTAGTTTTAATGTTTGAGACTAGCCTCCCAATGCATATTGAATGATAGAGTGGATGATTATGTTATTTTTGGTAACTATTCTTCTCAACTTCTGTGATCTAGTGTTGTGAAATAGAAAATATTTTATTGTTTCTTTATCTCAGATATATAAAAAACACATTGCATCAATATTAGAGAAGTTTCTCCTACCTGATAGGAAAGAATTAATAAGAAGAGCTCAAGATAAAATTTTATCAAAAAAAAAAAAATCTAAATATTTTAATTGAAGGAGCTAGTGAATGTTTGAACCTGTTCATGTTTTTTTAGATTTTTGAAACAAAGTTCTGGGTTAGAAGTATCAGATGGAATATTAATTGAGTATGTTAATGCTTAGTTGGTCCAGTATTTAATTTTATTTTGAAAAAAAAAAAAGATAATGTTATGACAGTACACAAAACTATGAATTTTAATATATCTGTAAGAAATTTGTTTTCTGGAAATGTTGGACTGGAAAGATTGTCAAAAAGTATGAATATCTGAAAAACAATTATTGAATGAAAATGGTAATTTATTTATCTTTGTAAATGAAATATGTGAATGGTATCTAATAACAACTTATTAAATTTAGAGGATTGTTGCCTTTTTTTAATATTAACATTGCAACAGGTTTCTTCATATACAAAGGAAATTTATTTGGCTAATAAGAGTTATAAATTTTATAATGATGGTATTATAAGTAATTTTAGAGAAAATGAGCATGCTGATAAGCGATTCTTAAGCATAAATGAAAATATAAGAATTGAAAAAGATGATAATTATTTTTTCAATAGATGTTAGTAGATATTTTGCATGATAATTATAAGGAGATTGGATGATAGATGAATCAGGAATCCAAGGAATGTTAATGACTTTCTTGTAAAAGTGCAATAAATTGTTTCATCAGACAACATTCTTTATAGGCAGGTTGTAGTGAAGTGAAGGATATTTTTCACTGTTATGATTTTGTAGGTTTTAGTTTTTAGAAGGAACAAGTATCTTAATATATATTGAAACAGTATGATTTAGCCATCATACAGTTTCACCTACTATATAACATAGTAGTCTTCATTTTCTTAATTCAAACCCTAGAGGTGCATGTATATAACAGTATACTAGGTAATTTAATATATATAGAGGCATATATTTACGCGTATATGTGTGTAATTATATATGCACACATCTACTATTTTAAATGGTGGTATAAGCTTTTTGTAACATTAGATAAATATTTTTATTTACGAAAAATTGTACATTCACACATCTGATTGATAATATTATGTATAATGTATACGCCTTTGTAATTTCATATAAAGATTTGTTTTATGATTTTAAGTTATTAAATTTGGTTTAAGCTGTGGACATTGTATATATATGAGAACATACCTATTATATATATATGCGAAGGAAACTATTGTAATCAAATTGCTAAACATTACAAGTTTTCTAAATTATTTCCAAACTGCCTTTGAAGTTATCCAATTTACTAAATTGCTAATATTCGCATATTGTAATTAAAACCAGAGGTCTTTTTCTTAGATATATGCTAAAGGTCGGCAGCTTGAATCTCTGAAAAAAAAAAAAAGAAATTCACTGTTTAAAAAAAAAGAAATTAAAGGTTTATGGCTATCTCAAGTACTTCACACTAAGCTGAGAAACGAGCTTGGTAAATCTTAAAAAAAAAAAAAAGTTTTAACAAACTTTGACAGTGTCCGCCTGCAATAAATCCAGTTGAACTTTATGATTCTTATAAAATAAAAGTTAGAACAATTAAGCCTGCAATAAATCCAGCAAAACTGTATGAATCTTATAAAATAAAAGTTAGAATAATTAGCAAGCCTGAAATAAATCCAGCTGGTTTGTTTGAAGTTGATAAAATTAGTGACTTCTTAAGTTTTAAGATTTAAAAATAAAGATTTTAATGGCTTGTGAGAGGGGGGAGGGGTAAAAAAGTATAAAAACTTCAGTTTGAAATAAACAGCATCCATTTTGCTTTACTCTCGTGTTAACTTATATCTAGGCAGTGTGCCCATTTTTTGTTATGGAGACCAGGAGCTAGAGATCGTTATTGCTGCCTCCTCAATGGCTAGAACCGTTTATGGAGATGGAGGACTCAAAATCCAGCCTATCTGAAAGAACAGCCGAGGAACCAGCTCAGATAAACCAGCACATGTGTGTGTGTGTAATCCTGTCAAGCTGCAAGCCTTTATAGTTGAACCACTGGTAATAAATTCTCAACCAAGCTAACATAATGCTATAGCAATTCTAAATCTTTCCTAAAGCTAGCTATAAAACCTAAGTAATATGCACAAACTCTTAAACTTAAATCTCATAAATTCATTAAGCTAAGTTAAATAAGTGTATTCCTATTTATATAAATTTAAACTAAATATGAAAAAAAAAAAACAAACAACTAAAGTGTAAATCTTGCCTGATCTCAATTTCTCTTAAATCTTTTAAATTCAAATTGTAAAAAGATAATGCTGTCTTATTATTTTCTCTATTCTCATCTATATTTATGCCTATATATATATATTACAATGTATTTATTAATTTGTGCTATGCTTTCAGAGCGGAGATTACTAATTATTATAAACATAAGGAGATGCTTTTGTTCTCAAGTAAATTAACTCATGCTGTTTTGGCATATTTCTAAATCTCCGGTCTGAAACCTACTCTTATATATATTAGTTAAGCTACTATGTTTAGCTTAATATTGCATATATGTTGCTTATTAAAAGGTCTGTTTAGTTAAATATGAGAGAGTG
Source organism: Epiperipatus broadwayi (assembly GCA_028023455.1). Lineage (NCBI taxonomy): Eukaryota > Metazoa > Onychophora > Udeonychophora > Euonychophora > Peripatidae > Epiperipatus > Epiperipatus broadwayi. Next base: position 7,680,193 of record JAQFVV010012428.1, on the reverse strand, counting down.
ATAATTCAAAGCATGTTGTCAGCAATTAGCAAAGTTTTTTGTCCCAAATATGCTTTAGACCCCATTAGCTTATTTTCATTGACTATGTAGGTTAATTGGTAAACTAGATCATTTTAATAAAGTCCTCTTTAGCACAGTTTAAGTATGCTAATTCACCTAACTGGTGTAGGTTAGTTTTGCAGAATGAAACTATAGATTTCGCGCTTTACTATCTTTAATAATTAATATTTGGATAGCGTTGTGAATGGGCCTTTATGAAGCACTTCGGTGTATTATGCCTTGCTATTATATACTTATTAAGATAGGATTCGGTTTTAAGAGCCATCCTATTACCCATAGTTTGGACAGCTCTCTCTTGAATGGGCTAATGATTTTAAGGGTCATTCCCATTACTTCTTTCAGAACTGGAACACCGGTATCCGGCATCATATATTAAGGCTGTTCGATCATCCGAACTAAATGTTCACATATAGCAAGTGTTCGGTACCTGAGAACCGAGTAATCGTTACTGAATCTCATGAGTAAAGGCGCATTCAAGCCGCATCTCTGATGTAATTTGTGTAGCACTGTAGTCTCGGAAGTTATGCTACAAAGTGCCAGTTTACCTGCTGTTATATTAATTGTTCAGCATTGATCTGAACCTCAGATCTAGTTTATATAATAATAATATCTACATAAAGAGCACATTGACTGCTCATCATGTAATAATAAGATTAGGTACACATTATATAAAGTTGACACTCTCTTAAGATTTAACCCTTAGCAAACCTAGTAGGAATGGCAGAGCATAATTTAGGCATCGTTATAGACATAGAAATAATTATTAATTTATAAATGCTGTAATAAAATGATTATGACTAAGTACAATAGATTGCAGAACTTGTAGTTCATATACTCACCATCCCACCTGCTAGTGGAATGCCCAGTACATTTGATTGTTGTTGTTTGTGTTTTTGAACAATATTAAATAATTTTAAATATATTAACGTGTGATGTTTTATTCATTTTGTTTATATCAAATCACTTTCCATAATTATTAATATATGCATTATATAACCAGCCATAAGTTGTGTGTGTGTTTAGTTAAGCTATCAAGCATTTAGTTAATTATTCTTGAGTCTCTCGCTTCACCCTTTGCTACTGTCAGCACAAGAATTAAGAGCTTATAAGTGTGACTTCATATATGTCATTCATAGGGTAGTAAGTCAAGGAGTGTTGGTGAAGGAGCTGAGGTGCGGTCAGATTTGAGGTCTCAAACCTTCATCTAGATCAGCCTTGGTATAATTTACCAAAACTCTGGATTTTGTTGCATGAATATACAAATATGACTGTTACAATATAAAAGATTTATATTGAATGGAGTCATTCAACAGTGGAGTTTGTACTTTTGGTAGATCATGTTCACTTTGGATGAACAGTGAATTAACTTAAGATATGAAACGAAAGCAGTTCAGTGGAAATCCTTTGGGAATAGATTTGTGAGTTAAACCTGTGAATATCTTTCCATACATGATAATTTATAAATCATGATTTACCAAAAGGCTAGTGACTAGGTAAAAAATAGGATTAATAGTTTATTTACTAATTCAATCATGCACACTTTTTTCTGTCATTGAATTATAGTCATATTTTATGTATACATATTTCCTAATAGTATTTTTTTCTATTTGAACAAATAAAATCTTAAATGATATTTTTTATTTATAAAAAGAAAGTTTTTATTAATTTCTTTTGTATAAAATTGACTCTCATTTTTCAATTATCCCTTACCCCCATCATCTGAGTTTAAACACCAAGAAATAACTGAAAAATACAAAAATTATTTTTAATTTTTTTTTTTATATATAGTTGTAATAAACTAAATTAAATGTTTTTCAACAAAATGTATTTCTAATAATAGACCATAGTCTGTGAACATTAATAACATTCTATAATTGAATAAGATATGTCATGAAATTATAATAGCAAAATACTATTGTTTAGGTATTATCAAAAGAAGATGACAATGTACTTTCAAAATTTTATTTAGTTAATTTTTAAAGATATTTTGATGTACTTCTATTTTTCATATATATATATTTGATTTCATTCTATTTATTTATTTTTTATTAAAACAGACAAAACTCACTATACGTATAATAACTTTTAATAACTTTTAATAAGGATTGAGAAATTTAAGGAATAAAAGCAAACAATTCTTCTATCAAGATCATAACCACAGACAAATTCATTTGACAAACTGGATGCTAGACACTTCAGCTACAAATATAATTTTTGTAACAGTAATAGAGTTTTGTTATAATATTTGAGGGCATGGGTCTGCACTCCTCATTTCTTCCGCAGGGGTTGATGATGGCGGTCGTTGGGGGTCTGGTTTGTGGGTGTGGGCTGTTGATGATTATTGCTGCTTCCGGAAAACCTGCCGGGAGGGTACAGGGTCAAAGTTTTCAGCGCCTTTCCACTCTGATGGGCTGCTGCACCCCCTTGATGGATTATTTTTGTGGCAGTGCAGATCTGTGCTCGTCCATGTATAGATACACATTAAGTAAAATTATACAACCCTTTTATGGATATATTTATTATCGAGCGTAGGTACTTTGTAAACCTGGTCAATAATTGTTTTACTTTGTAACATTGAACACTTTGTAATGTCATGTAGCGGGTGATCAGTCACCTGTGTTTTTTTTTCTTTAATAAAAAAACTCACTATACGTATGTGATGTTTATTGGCTTATTTATTTTTTCCAATATTTTTTTAAAATTTTATTGCAATTAAAATATTTGCAATTTGATTATTTTACATATACAGGGAACTCTTCATCTATTATTTATGCATATATCACTTATTTGCATCTATCTTTTGTATCCATTGATTCCAAAATCAGCATAATAGAAATACATATTTTTTGTGGATTTGTCTTTTCGACTTGTATCACTGACAAATCATGGTCCCAGTACAATATTTTTTGCGTAGATATTTAATTTTTTAATTTTTAGCAACATGCAAATGCTATTTGTACGTATATAACACATTATAATTAATTTGCTCATTGTTGAATAATTTTCCATTAATGAACATTGTAGAGATGTCTGCCCATCCTTGCACAAGTATTAAATGGATTATGTCCTGTACATGTGGGGGTTCAGATTGACTTTAGGTCAACATGGGTGTGACAAGAATCTCGGCCTCAGGGTGGCCTTTGAGCATTCCATCATCAGATTTTCAGTTGGATGGTTGGTTGAAGAGTTGGAGCGTGTAGTAGATTGGAGCCAGTCCATTAAAGTAGGAAGCTTGTCTATCTTAATATATATCTGAGCACTTATAGTATATATGTGTGGGAGATGATAATCTGGACCAACTGATGATTGCTGGTTTAGCATGAAATACGTATATTGGTGATTATTTATCTTTTCAGTATATATGTGCTTGAGTGTATCAGTGATATTAGATAGAGTTGAGAGTGATGGGTCATCTGAAAGTCTGTGCTCATATACCCTATATTACATATATAGACACTAGGTATATAATAAGCCTGTGTTTCAGTTATTATTCTCTTTAATAAAATAAAATGATATACAAAGTAATTTTTTAGTTTTCTAAAAATATTTTCTGATTTCGTTACTGATAAAATTTTCCTTTCAAATTTTATTTTTGTATCTTGCATTTTATTTATGGACTTCACAAAATAGTTAATAAAAGCTAATAGCAAAAACAAAAATTGTTTACCTCATAACGTTTTTTTTCTTCTTCCAGGTAATACATTAATTATTTAATTTTTTTGATAAGTATTTATTTGCTTCCAAATAAAATATTAATTTATTTAGGTTTTTAATAATACCATATAATTAATACTAAATCATCCATGCACTTTACTACTCTTACACAATGCTTTATTTATCACCCTCTTTTAGTTTCGATTGCTCCAGCGATCTTCTTCAGAACATTAACACATTTTAACACACCTCATTCGATAATGCAATAAGAAAGAGTAATTATTTTGTTTTTGATAATAAATAGCTGAGCAATGCTTTCAATCTAGAAGGTCATATTCATAGTGCTTTAACTTGGCAACCGACATTATTATTTAGAGAAAACAACGAATTAATCTAGTTTTTTTCTGAATCTCTATAAATTCACCAAACTCCATCTGCTGGGTCCTGTATAAATTGTACAATGGATCCTTTTTATGATTAAATTCAAATAATAACCTCCAAATCATACATGGAATACATTTTGTAAGATTTGGTTGTCTAATTCAAATTATTTCACTTTCCACATCACTCTGATTTCTAAATATTATTTATCAAACATTGGACAGTTATTTTTATACAGTATTTGGGATAATAAATTTATGTTCTCAATGATATACATTTTAATTCAACTTGAAAATGAAAATTATAGTTTCATAAATTACAATTTTAAAAATCATTAAACTTAAAATTTTCTAAATAAAATTTTCATGCTATTTTCAATAATTTTAAAGTGAACAATTAATTTTCAATTTGTGTGATTTTCAGTTTAAATATATTTGTGGTCAAACAAAATAATTCTTTAACTTAATTAAAAATATCTTTAGAAATAATGAAAGGGTATTAAACCACTAAAATTATTTTGAGAAATTTTTTTAAAAAGCTTTTTTTTTGGTTATCATTTAGCTTTACTTGAATAATGTAAATAATTCAGCAGTATTTCTGAATCTGAAATCAGTTAATGTCCAAATGTTATGAGAAAGGCTATTGATTGAAATAACATAAGTTTGCACAAGACATTTCAGATCATTTCCATCTGTTCATTTGGCATCTTTTTCAAATTTTTAAAGAGTTTATTATGACTTTAGTTTTCTTACCTATTTTTTTTTTTTTGTATCTTTAATAATGAGAATGCTGTATTTTTTTAAAACAAATTATTTTGCTATTTACGTAATATTGAAAATGGAATTAGAAAACTAATATGAATGTCAGGAAAGAAAAGATTTTGAAGGAGAAAACAATAAAACTATCAGGTATTTAAGTGCTAAATATGGAAAAAGATAAAATTAAAAAGTGACAAATCATGAAGAGAATTTCCAGATTAAGCAATTCTCATCATGAAATATATAGATTTTTTTTAAAAAAAACACTTATTTTACTTAGAAATTCTGTGTTTGTTTATTTGGGTCAAAAACTTGTAATCGATTTTAACATACTGTATCAATTTTTTTTTTTTTTTCAAATTTTATACATGTATTGGGTATCAAGATAATGCAATATGACAATGCATTGTTTCAGGATTTGTTCAACCTAACAGTATTGGGAGTTGGATTTCCAACTGCATTGATATCAGTTCAGACAGTTTTATGTGATGCACAAAAAACTGTGATATAATTTTAGAAATATCCTTTCATTAAATTTCATGGCTAATTCATTAAAAAGTGTTTACAATTAATTAAAATAGAAAAAGAAATGAAGGATGAAATTTTAATTTCTTTTCATTGTTAAATTAAAACTTGCTTTTTTTAAAAAAAAAGAATGCTGACTTCATAAACACACACATTTTGTAAATGACTTTTAACATATGCAAATTTTATTTCAATACTATGATATTGTTTAAAAATTTTAAATCAAATATACCTGGGATTCTTTTTACGCAGATTTATTTAATGTGATTTTGAAGTTATGCGATTCACGTTTCTTCGGAAGTCGAACTCCAATAATGTGCTATTACTTTAAATAATAAATTTCGCGCACTTACATCATATTGAAAGTAATAGCACATTATTGGAATTCGACTTTCATCTTAGTAATTTCAATATTTTCAGTGCTTTATAATAGTAAGATTTTATGCAATAATGAAATTAAAATCATGATTTCCACATTTTATGTATACACACATTAAATTTTACAAGATTATAATGTAAATTTGTTCAAACATTGCGTGTGTTAATTTTGCATTTTAAATCACATTCTGTTTTTGCTTTTTAAAAAAGAACGTAATCAATTATTAATCATTTAGTGTCTGCAAGTTTATTTTTAATTATTTTCTTATTAATGACACTAATCACGAACGTGCTCTTAAATTCCAATGAGAGCTAAATGGTTATATGTCTGGATATCATGAGCTTCATAAACAATTAATAAAATCATCACCTCAAAGATTAATTACTAATTACGTTGTCACCAGAAAACCATTAACACAACATGAGAGTGAAGTTGGCGCTAGTTGTATTTCCTCTTGTGAAGAATCTGATTTTTTACCAGTTTGCAAACGAATCTGTTTATCGGAAAGTAGCGATAACAATTAAAACATGTATAAAAAATGTCAATTACTATACTGTAAATTATGCATAAAAATATATTATTTTGAATAAAATTAAATATTATAGTTAAAAAAAGTTTGTCTTGTATCAATTTTTTTCAAATTTGAAATTTTTTATTAGTCATATTTTATTTTCTTATTTTTTTTTTTGCGCGAATTTTGAAGTAATTTTATGTTGGTGCTTTGCTTTTACACGATTTTTGAAAAATCACAGTCCGTATCCCCCCTTTTTCAAGGTAAGTTACGTCTATTTTTGTACGATTTTGTTTGCGCATGTTTTCTGAGGAACCTATCTATCACATAAAACGAGACACAGGTGTATGATATATTATTGCATGGTAATATATTAACACAAACTTGTAGAAATACATGTATAAAATTTATTTATTTATTCAAACAAATATACACGTGTATTTTTAATATATAAAATTATATCTTTGTCTGATACCATTGGTGAAGTTTAGCATTTAGTTGCTATGCAATTGTAGAAGGAAGGGACTTTAAGTGCCCTTATAAGTTTCCTATCATTTCCCACTGTATGATGACAGCTTGCCTTGTGAGTAGGTATAGTAATATTCCACTGTTCTGTGACAGTTTGCCTTAGGTCTTGTTTATGTTTAACAGTTTCCAGTTTTAATATGAAATTGCTTCACTACTCTGAAATATAATGGATAACATGCATACTTGCATTCAGCTTTGACAGTTATTGTGTCCCTTTACCTCCAAGTGGATTGACTATTTATAGCCAGTTCATGACCCATAATGGAAACAGTTGGATTCACTAAGCATCAGCTATGAGCCTATTCATTCCATTCGATGTATGTTATCTACTTCTGTATCCATTGGCCCATGGCGATGAATGCTTAATCTGATCAAGATGGAATCTGGGCTAGCCCATTATTTGAAGTTGAAATATAATATTCCCTCCCCTGGCTAAAATTAGTTCCAGATAATGTAGTCATTCAGATGCTTTTCTGTACATCTTCATTGCTTTCTGGCTTCGTCAGGTTCAGTGACTTTATAAGCAAGTCCAGATTCATCATTATTAACTCATCACTGTTGTCTGATAATTCTTCATTGATAGGCTGATGATTCTTCATTGATGGATGGTGATATAAAATTCAATCTTACATGGTTACGTTGCCTGTAATGTCACTGTCCATTGCTATTTGAACCATTATTGTTTGTGATCCTTTTATTTTTTATAATTCTTTGAACATATGGCATAGGATTTGAACACTTATGTGCTTTTTTGCAGTTTTACTTTTGTGATTTATTTTTGAACTCAAACCTTATTTATTAACAAGTATTTCTGGGTAGACCCTTTTTGAATTTATTTTTATGAACTGGTTCATTTTAGTCATTCCAAAACCTAAGTGATTGAACCAGTCACAGTTTTAATAAATTGCTGTATTCACCTGATGACACTACTAGAGGCAGATATATAGTTTTATTAGACATAGTAACTTTAATTTTTGTTTGACCCAAGAATGATATTTGATTGCCTTGATACTCAATAATTGTTTTATTGCTAGGTTGCAGCTGATGTTTATTTTTCCTATTAATGATAGACCACACACTGCAGATTCTGTGTCCAATTCCACTTACTCTCATATCAATAATAATAATTATTTTGTGTTTGAAAATGGAATCAATGCCTTTCTCATTGTTTATAAAGACATTTAGATTATTTGACTTTAAATTGCTCTTCTGACTTTTTCAAATGAACTCTACCTTTCTCTTCTGAGAATCTTGGTTTTTCTTTTTAAAACAAGCAACTTCCATGTAACCAATACACTTGCAATATCTACATACTGTTTACTATTGTGGATATTTGGAGTCTTTTGTTTTGTCATGTCTATAACAAACATTGATAAAATTATTGTCAATAGTAGATTTCATAAGCTCATTCTGAAAGAGAGTCTTTAAACACTCTGACTGTCCTATCCACAGCATTAATGCTGGGACCTATTTCTATTTAATTGAGTGGTCTTACTTGCTGCCTACTCAGCTAGTGTTGACTGGTCCATTGATAATTTGACCCTTAGATTGTAGGTTTTCATTCCACAAATGAAGCAATCTCTTAAGGCTTCATTGAGGAAGTATTTAAAATTGCAAATCAAGACTAGTTTCCTGAGTTTAACAACAAAATCTCTTGCTTTCTCCTGCTTTCCATAGGTATAGAGATTGAAGTGATACTCTGCATTATAGTTAAGGGTTTTGGGTTAAAAAATGTTTATCAATAAAGTCAATGCATAGTCAAAATCATTTGGATGAATGGGGTCTGTCTGTACTTGCAAAGTCTTATATGCGAGATCGATGATAAACCAGTGTGGCTAATTTTAAATCATGATTTTTGATTTGATTAGCTGAATATAAAAATCACTTAATCTATATAAGATGATAAATTTTAAGGAATGATCAGATCAAACTTTTCTAATGAGCCAATTTTAGTCATTTTTATTTTTTCTCTCTGTCTTTCTGCCATGAGGGGCTACAATTTTTTGTGACTTTTTAATAATTAATGAGTAACCATGTATGTTTGATTTTAGATTTTTTTTATTGATGCAATAATAATGTTTGCCATGTGACAACTATTGTTTTTATTGCATGATTATATATAAGCACAAATTAGCAGCAATATGTTTATAATATTTGTTTATTAAAACAATTATAAACTTGCATATTTACAATATATAAAATTACTATACCTTCACCTGATACTCTTGGTCAGATATAGGGTCTAGTTGCCATGCAACTATAGAAGGAAGGGACTATTTATTTATCACTTCCAGCTGTACTATGACAGCTTGCCTCATGATTAATTATGGTGACACTTTTGGCTGTTTTGTGATAGCTTGCCTTGTATCTAGTTTATGTCTAACAGCTATAATTCTAATGCCAACTTGCCTCTCTAGCTGGTGATATAATGGACATTATGCTTATTGACATTCAGCTTTGACAGTTGTTGTCGCCCCTTATTTGCAAATGGATTATTTGTATCAAGTCCCACATCCATAATAGTAACAATTGAATGCACTGATCATCATCACCTATTGGACTATTCTTGCCATTGGATGTATATTATCTGTGTGTAAATTCAGTAGTCCATGGTGTAACAGTCAGAATCGTCTATCTCGCTAACACACTGCAAAATTCAAACCCCAGACCCGAAACTGAACATTCTAGGAGGGGTTGCCTTCTAGATATACTAAGCTTGAATCTAAAGTCCAAATTTCACAGTGCCATCTACGTGATAACGCATCTGATGCCACTACTAGTATAACCTTTGACCGGTGCCTGGTGGTCAGGGAGAAACAAAAGACTCTATACTAAAAGAAGTTTGGGTGGCTAATTAACGTCTATGGATTTACAAAAGAAATGCAGAAAATATATATATAGACCGAGACAGTGATAGGAATCAATAAAATAAGATATCAAATTTAGTTTTAAATAATTTCACACAATTTATTTAAATAAATAAATAAAACGCCACTGTCTGCTTATATGAGACAGGGACGCGTATTAAATAATTTGACATTATATGACAAAAAGACTTTAGAACAAAGAGATATATTCTATTCCTCGGGCTAATAGCATTACGATAATGTGCTTGACGAGATAGGAACATGTGCGAGGTGCTTTGAGTAAGTATACAAGTTTAAGAAAATATTTGAAATTAAGTGTTCTAAAATATTCATTGATTTCGAGAATAGTACGGACAAAAGCTTGTTAAGCAACAAAGTGGGACTGTGATCAAAGCATTTATTTGAGAATAATAATAATAAAGTTACATTGGGAGGTCAGTATTGCTGATAATGAATTTATTAAAGTTGGAGGGTGTGACACGTTTAAGTCATGGATGCTTTGTAAAATAAATATAAAATAAAACAATATCGAATATCCGGAATGATTACGGAGGGCGTCTCGCCGCTAACCCGTAGGAAAGTATTTTGATGAACAGCCGAAACTTAGCGACTGTGTGACAATTGCGTTTAATTCCCAGGGGTGTCATTTGGGACACCCTCTGCCTGGAAACCGCAAGTGTGGAAAGAACGGCCTTAGCCGTGTAAAGAATCCTTGGAAAAATAAAACAGCGGTCTCAACAACCAATTCATGTACCAGCAATACGAGACTAGAGTATAAAAAACATACTGAATGGGTTTTACTCGGATTAAGAGAAATGCCCAATCAAATTCCCCGAAATTCATTTAAAAGGGTCCGCACATTCTCGACATCAATGATGAACTTTATAATTAAAGTAGAACACGGTAATTAAAATAAGAAAATGCATGCTTGCGGGTTTGAAAAGTAAGTATAGATTTATATATGCAATCATGCATTAGGGGACACATTTAATCATTGACTTCGCACATACTCTTATATTAGATTAAAATCAGTAACATGTAGATTTTAAACTATGTGATTATATTATATTAAAGAAAAGAATCGCCCTCGAACGAGTGATTTGCAAGATAATAAAATTGGAAAATTATAAATTTAAAATATGCCTTAATAGCGGCGTCTTACTTTCAATAAAGGGAATAGTTCACTTGGTCAAAGACGATTCTGACACATTATCATAATAAAATAAAAGAAAGCTTTATAAATAGAAAATATTAACCCAAGGATAGAGAGCAAAATGTTGAGTATATTTAAACACGTTAAAGAAATACATAAGGAAGTTATGTGAAATATAAGGGAAACAATTTTAAATAGCTATAGCATGTTAGTTATCACAAGAGCTCTTGGGTTAATTTAGGTTACCTCTGGAGACGCATTGGCAGGTAGATGTTCGGCAGGTTTTATAATTCAGCAGCAAAATCTGGAATGTTCATATTTTTGGCAGCAGCAGCAGCAGTTCCGGGGTCCGTGTGATAATTTCCGATGGTATGGAGCAGCGGCTGGCTATTCCGAGGGGACATAGCCATTTTAACGCCTCTACTCTGACATGTCAAGGTTAGCAAATTATTAGAATAGAACACAGAATGATTTCTCTTAGACACATTAGAATAAAAAACAACTAACTCAGAACAAAAGAAAACCCTCCTTTTTATAGTAGAATTTAACAATAGAACTGCCCTGGAGCATTACAAAAATATCGGACTTATCAGCTGTAATTAAATCATCGGAATGTCTAAAGGAATTCAACATTAATTAATTTCTTTTGTTAATTTCCCTGTCGACATTCGAATTACAAACTAGATTTAGTTAAAAATTACTTTTATTAATTAAAGAAAACCTTAAGTGGTGTCCTGTTTTTGGAAGAATTGGAGTTTCCCCCTGTGATGGCAGAACAAGTAGCACAAGCAACACACAGATTGTTTGTTAACAACTGTAAAAAGCTATATTCTCACCACTTGTCCAAACAAAGCCACAGACATGAAACTGCAACCTTTTTTTAATAAACGTAATGAACTCTCTACACACGATAATATTGTCTGCTGTGGGGGTCTCGTGTCAGCATACCTTCATCACTACAAAAATTCATCGTAAATGAACTTTACATGGGTCACTCAGGCATCGAAAGAACTAAGGCATTGGCAAGGTCATATGTATGGTGGCCATCGATGGACCAAGATATAGAACATCTTGTGGGAAAATGCATGCATTGCCAAGTCGTAAGGCATGCATGTCCCCATGCTCCGACACACTACTGGGAGGCACCATCGACACTATGGTCTCGATTGCACTTGGATTTTGCAGGCCATTGATGGACAGATGCTCCTCATTGTTGTGGATGCATACTCAAAGTGGGTAGAGGCGTGGAGAATGCAAACGACTTCAAGTGCAACAGTTGCGGCACTGCAAGAATTATTTTCCACCCATGGTATACCAGAATGTGTGGATCTGATAACAGACCACAATTTGCATCATCAGAATTCTTGACATTCTTAGTCAGTAATGGAGTCCGACACGTGTTGCACCCTACCACCTGGCAAGTAACGGTCTTGCGGAGAGGGCTGTACAGTCAATAAAAGAGAGCCTGAGATGTGACACACTTGGAAATTGGAACCAGCGTTTAGCTCGCTACCTATTAATTCGACATGTCACACCATCTATAACCACAGGATTAAGTCCAGCTGAAATGCTTTTCAACAGATGTCTTCGTACATGCTTGGATTTCATACATCCGGATAGAGCCCCATGAGCCACACCAAACACAGAGAATACGTGAATTTCAACCAGATGATGCAGTTTTCGCATGAGCCACCGGTAGGGGCTCCCCTTGGATTTTTGCCACAGTAGAACAGTGAACAGGCCCCTTGTCATATGAAGTTTGGATGGACTCAGGGGTGCAACACAAACACCTAGATCAGTTGCTAGCAAGAGTGACTGTCACTGACCAATCCAGCTCAAACCTGGCAGAGGAACTGATTGATGCTTCAAAAACACTACCTTTAGCAGCAGCAGAAACCACAGACAACACTAACCCAGCACCTTTCTGCCAACCATCTCCAAAACCACACAAGGAGTACCCTTCACGTCAACGTCGATGTCCGGCCTATTTCGAGGACTACGAAGTCTCATTCTAAGGAGGAAGGGGTGTTATGTATTGAGTTACGAGATGTCACAAAAGATTAGCTGCAGGATGAACATTTTCAGTCACAAACTTCCGTAATGGTGTCAACACGCTTTTTGGTAGACTTACAATTTACAACCGCTGTAACGAAGGTATGTACAGCCACATATCAATTATAATAAATGTATTGTATAAATAAATGTTAAGTGTAAACAAAACTGATTAGTAATTGTATTAATTTTGGATGTGTATATAGCATGATTCATAGAAGAAAAGTTTACCAAGATGTAAGTGAATACCTGTTTTATTGTTTTTTCATCTTTATAAGAAATTTTAGAACAGTTTTCACTCAAGAATAATTGAGAGTTTCTATCAGTCCAGTTATGCAAATGGCTGCCATTAGAAATAGGCAAAAACTATGTTAAATAATTCTAGGAATCATTAGAACTTTTTTTAAATCAAACCAAATAATTCTAAAAAGAATAGAGAGACTAGAAATCCAAATGTTTTGTTAGAATAAACTGAGAAATCATTTGGACATCAAACCTCATAGAAAACATGGAAAATAAAATGTTAACAAAGACGGTTTTAACAATTTCATTGTTGCATCAGATATTAGAAATATGTAACAAGTTTCTATGACTGCAAACAAGTCAGGGAAGACAAAAAATGACCTAAGTATTGTTATAGATACAAAAATTAATCGTAAAATTAAAGGCAAAAAAAGAAAGAAATCCCAGTGTTAAATTGTTCATTGGAAAAAAGATAGGACATCGTCGTGTCAAACTGGAAGTTGTCGAATGTGGTTAAACAGTATAGATAGGAAAATTATTTTAAATTTTAATTTGATCTCAATTTTAGAATTGAACATTATAGATTATGACTCAAACTGTCTCCTTGCACAAAAATCAGCTTTCTCCTACGATCAGCACAGACGTTATTAGCCTACTTCTGGTGGATTGGGGGCCTCAAAAATTAAAAAAAAAATATTTTTTTTTCAATTGAACACAGAATTACAACAAAGTGATACATGAGCAAAAAAGTACTAATTCAAAGACAGAATTAGTACAAATGATGTTTTAGATCTAAACAGAGACAATGAAGCTGCAAATTATCCTATTTCAAGCAATAATTATTGAGAACATTCCAAAGTTTAACAACAAACTTTCAGATTATACAACTGAATCCTTGAGTATTAAGCAAGACCTAAAATTTAATCATAGGAAGCAGAACCCAATTAGTATTAACAAGTAAGGTGTATGCTGATGAAAGGGGAGAAATCACAGATGATGAAGAATTAAGCTAGCAAGAGGAAAATTTTGAAGAAAACCGAACAGGAAGGCGATGGAAATTCAGAAACAGTTTAAAGTATGAATTCCATAGATGTGGTTTATACAAAGATGTGGCAACATGGATGAAGTTCTAAGGATCTGTGAATTAAAGAACTTGGCAATTCAAAGACTCTTATGAATCAATGGAGAAGACTAGGGTTATTTACTGTGGTATGATCTCAACATTTCTTTAAACAAATTATTTACATCATGTAGTGGGTGATCAGTTGCCTGCATTTTTTTTCTTTAATAAAAAAAAAAGTGCACTGTAATAATTTTTTTTAATTTAAAATTTGATCAAAGTAATTTTTATAGAACATGTTTTTTCCCTGCATGATATTTAAATGGGATGGGGATGGTAAAATGCTATGGTCTAAAACACTGTGTTTTATCCTTTGAAATTTGATGGCCTTCATGAATGTACATAAAGACATATAAAAGTCTCAAATCAGCAAATTAGTGTAATGGATTCAATATAAACATAAAATCAGTTCACTTATTAGGCAAATTATTTATCATGTACTTTGAGGAAAGAATATATTAGTTAAATTTCATTTATTCCTCTCATATTGAAATTGTAGTAAATGAAACTTTCCTTCTCTAATAGTCTTTCATGAAAATACCTACTTTGTATATTTTTATTGTTGTTTTACTTGCTTACTTGTTTTATCTATGTTTTATTTTTTCTTTATGACTTATTATCTGTATAGGACCATAACTATATTGATTGTACATGTAACAATTAATTGCATCTATATTATTTATCATACATTGTTTCTAAGTATTATGTTGAAGAATGCCATTCATATGACAGCTACTAATATGAATAAACTCAAAATATAAACTGTATTTCCTTTCAAATGTATTTTCTGTTCCACTCAAAAGGAAATGTCTAATAGCAAATAGATTAAATTGATATTTTCAAATATTGTTCACTAATTGCTAATAGTAGTCTTCTAAATATACAATTTGATATAGTTGAAGTTTAATTAGCTCAGGTGCATTTTTTCACTTTTTCAAATTTTGGACTGCTAAATAATAATATATCTAATGTCTACTAATAACTGCAATCACAGATAAGAGCATTTAATTATTTGTACTCAACTTTCATAATTAAATGCCATTTTGCTATCAAATTTAACTTAATCCAAAGTTTTCTAAAGTGTATTTTATATCCTAATTCTTCATTGTTGTCCTTAAAAAGGAAAGATTAAGACATAATGATTGTAGAAGGATATAAATGTACTTTTTAATGATATAATGTTCATTAAAATTTGTGATGTAATTCTAAAAATTGAGCGTTTAAAATAAATTACACTAAGAGGCTGCAAACAATGCCAAACTACACATGACACTGATAAAGTGTTATTGCTTGCTCATAGAATTCTGTTCTGATCTAATTTTGGATAATAATAAAAAATCACTGTACGTATATACAAATGGTTTGCTGTAATAATTTTCTATTGTTTTCATATTTGATTTAAACAATCTCAGTTTATGTTTAAACAATCTTTTGTGTGTTATTCAAGAAGCTGAATTTCACAAATATGCAATATTGCTCGCTTCTGCTAATCTTTTTCAATATATTGTAATGGTCAGATTTGTACACTCATGCAACAAAATCCAGATACCAGGCAAAATACACCAAAGATGACTGGAGTGAGGTGGTTGAGATCTCTGACCTGACCAAACTTCAACTTATTTGCTAGTACTTCATGATTTAACATCATATGAGCGACATTTCTGAAGTTACACTCAGTCTCAATTTAACCATGAGCCAGCATAGGATAGGGAGAAACATGAGACTCAAGGGATAAACACTGAGTTAACTGAGTGGGTGGAATAGACCGATTAACACACTATTTATCTTAAACTTTATCTTAACTACAGAACATATACCCAGCATATATATAAAATCATTAAGAAATTGGGATAGTAGAATGTGGAGTGAATAAGATAATGTGGATTAGTTTGAAATAGACCCATGAGCAAGAAAGATATGAAACAATTTATATTTCAAAAATGTTTATTAAAACAATAACAAATAATATAAAATAAAGTAACACAATGGCAAGGATTATATGACATTAAACATGTATTTTTAATACATGTAGGCATTCATAGTTAATGAGACTGTTATCAATACAGCTGTCTCGTATTAAAATATTACAATAAATGTATATGCGGTTCATAAATCATGTCTAATTATATAACATAACCATTCTATTGTTTTTGGTTTGCTAAAGTTATAAGTTGATAGCCTAGCAGTAATGATAAATACATACAGCTTTAAGGTGGCTGTTATATATATTAATAGAGTGAGCAAATAAATAAGCTCAATAGCATGCAGATTCAACCTGAAAACCAAGATTCAAACTTCAGTCTAAAGCTGAATAATTAATTCATAAGGAGGAAAAGAAGTGGTTATTTAGATTCACATATATATATGCTATGGGGCTTTATAAAGTACTTAAAAATAAGTGTGCAGTGCAAGAGCTTCAGCATCAAATGCTCAGTTGCTCTGATACTGGACAGTTTGCTGCCATTTAATAAGAACATATATAAGTTCAGGAACTCGGATAGGCTTTATAAAAATGGTCTGGACCCTCATGTTCCAGTTCTAATAAAGATAGCCATACCCGAACTAAAGAATGGGGCATATGTTACTGCAGTGTTTTCAGGGAGTTAAAACTCAGCTGAAATTGTATAAATAATGTTAGATTCATAGAGGTTTATAACTAAGTTATTTAATTATTTATAAGCAATTCTTACATTACAATTATTTTGTATAGGTTGTTAACTTTATTGTTAGTTTTACTTTTAGGCTTACAGCCTTAACATGTCCACTCATTGGGAAGTATATTAATCGGGAGACAGAAAAAATGAGAAAAACCTTTTTTTACTTCACTCGATTCCTCAACGCTTCTACGTTTGCCACCCCCTCTAGTTATTATTTCTAGAATTAATCAGTCCATTTAGCGCACCTCCCCTCACTCTAGAATAGTCTTTTAGTTTGATTGGTAATCTGCATTCTTGTGAGTTTCTGAGAACCAGGTCTGTCACTTTCCTGGTCTGTTTGATTGTGTGCAGAGAAGTATTTAATGTCTCTGGTTCAACAAGAAGATTATTTTCCTGTGGAATTTGTGGTAGCATTTCTCTGTCCTCCTTTGTTAAAGATTCCCACTGGCGAGCAGTTTCAATAAGAGATTTATTATCATCTAATGGTGTAACTGCTGACCTTCTCCTTATATGGTTTATATGTCTTCGTACAGAAGAACCATTTTCCAATCTTACATTATAAATAACTTGAGACACTGGATTTCCGGGTGTCCGCTTCTTCTTTATAATGTCTCACACCCATACTAGTTCATCCCTTTTAAACTTTGGGAAATGTTTATAAGTGTCTGGGTAGATTTCTGGATCTTATTCAGTCTTTTCCTCCTGAGACATAATCTTTGATATATATGTATGACAAGTCCAGGTCAGGGGGTGATTTCCCATTATTTGATTGAGGTAGAAAATGTTGGTAAAACATGATCTCTGTTAATGCTTCATCCATTTTTTTATAGCCTGTTTTTTTCAATCCCTTTTTTAAACTTTGGACTGCCTTTTCGGCCAATCCATTTGAAGCAGGATGATAGGCAGGTGTCAGGACATGTTGAATCCCTCTCTCAGACAGGTAATTTTCAAAATTTGTGGATGTGAAATCTGTCCCATTATCCGACACCAGCATATGTGGATATCCATGTGTGGTAAAAAATTTTTGTAGAGCCTTTATGGTAGAATTGGCATCAACTGATTTGACTAAACGGTATTCAATCCAATTGCTATAAGAGTCCACAACTGTTAAAACCAAGTGTCCATTTGTAGGGCCTGCGTGATCAATGTGAACATGTTCTGAGGGTTTATTAGGCTCAGGCCAAGAACTAAATGCTTTATTTGGCAAGTTGGCCACACTTTGGCAATTATGGCGTTGCTTCACCATTTTTTCAATCACTTGGTCAATATGCGGCCACCACACATATGATTGAGATAGAGCCTTCATCCTTACTATCCCAGGGTGTCCTGCATGAAGTATTTTAATACCTAGTGATGCAATCATTACAGATTGACAGATACTGACTAGCATTCCAGATAGCTGTATGTAGAATTTTTGGGCGGCAGTTGGGCCACCCTTTTTTGATCAACGTTTTCAGCTGGTGACAGCCAGGATCTCTAAGTGTCCATTCAGTTATCTTGTTACTGTTCAAAGTATCATTTAATTTGACTACTTCTAATAGATTTACTTCCACAAATTCATGTGGCCTATTAGCTGTTAACGGTAGGCGTGATAGAGCATTGGCATGTGGTATTAGCTTTCCCGGTTTATATATTAAATTATAGTTATAAGCTGCAAAGAATGTTTATCCATCGTAACATTCTTTGGCTGTTATAGTCAGGAGTTCTTTTGTTTTTTCCCAATATGCCTGGACGATGGTCCGTACATATGGTGAACTTCCGGCCATAGATATACTGGTGAAACTTTTTCACTGCAAAGATAATAGCTAGGGCTTCTTTGTCCAATTGACTATAGTTGATTTCAGCAGACGATAGTGTGTGGGAGGCATATGCAATTGGACATTCATGACCATTTATTTGGTGAGAGATTACAGCTTCAATGCCATTCTCGGAAGCATCTGAGGCGACTATAATTTCTTGATCACCCTGATAGTGTACTAATAAGTTTTCTGAAGATAAGAAATCTTTTGCTGTCTGGAATGCAATCTGTTGTTCAGCCTGCCATTTCCAGCGTTGTCCTTTGCGGAATAGTATATACAGAGGTTTTAATTTGTGTGATTTTCCCTTCAAGAAAATTTTCAAAAAAACAAAGTAATCCCAAGAAAGCCTGTAAGTCTTTTACATTTTTTGGTATGGAAACATTTTTTATGGCCATGACCTTTTCTGGATTTGGGCACTTACTATTTTGGTTATTGATATGTCCCAAAAACTTTAATGCCCTCGTGGACCAAATGCTTTTGGTGACATTAATTTTAATTCCTACCCGTTCCAGTCTAGCACATACGGTAAGTACACGTTCTTTCAATTCTGTCTCTGATTGAGCATAAATTAACAAGTCATCCAGATAGGGAATTACACCCTTCACATTATGCATTAATTGATCAATCTTGGCTTGAAAAATATTGGGAGCTGTGGTAATTCTGAATGGCAAGTTGTTGCATTGGAATAGTCCGACACGTGTACTCAAAGTTAATATTTTGGCTGTTTTATCAGTGACTGGGATCTGGTGTAAAGCAGACTTCAGGTCAATTTTTGCAAAAGTAGCAGCTTTCTGAAGTGATGCCAATATATCTGAGACATTTGGAACAGGATATTCACTTTTGTTTAAATAATGGTTTACTGTAACCCTATAATCTCCACAGATCCGTAAACTTCCATCAGCTTTTGCTACTATCACAATTGGAGTGGCCCAATCTGAATCTTCTATGGGTGATAACACACCTTCTTTTACAATACTTTCTAGAATCTCTTCAACATTAGTTCTGAGTGCAAAAGGAACTTTCCAGGGTTTACACTTCACTGGTTGTGCATCTTCGGTTAGTTCAATATTTACTGGATTTATTCCTAAAACAGTCAAGTTTTCCTCGAAGATTTTCGGGAACTGTTTATACACTATATTTTCCAGTTTTACCGTTTTGGTAATCTGAATGAATATGCCAATGGCCAGAACCAATTTTGGCCCAGTAAGGGTTTGATGTTCCTCTTGACTATATACAAAGGTAGAGTTTTGTTTTTGTTATTTAACTTTACTGTAACAAGAACCTTGCACAGATTGGTATGTTATTACCATTCACATCTGTGGCAATTACATTTGTTTTATCTAGATTAAATTTTGACTTGTGTGTAGAATTTATTTTTTTCCAGTCCATTAGAGACATGATGGATAGTCCTGCTCCACTGTCTATCTCCATTGTGACTTTAGTTTCCACGATTATTAAATCTAGTATAATCCGTTCACTTATCTTAGTTTTTACTCTTTTAATTTCTGACATTTTGTTCATGGTTCCAGTTAATTTTACATACGTCTATTGTTGATTGTTATTCTTTCTTCAAATGCTTGCCATGTGGCCTTTTATGCCACAAATATGGCACTTTAGGTTTTTGAATTTGCAAACTCTTTTTACGTGTCCCTTTATGCCGCAACAAAAGCAAGTAAAATCCTCTCTTGGAGTTCATGATGATGTTTCCGCTGTTTCCATTTTACATACGCCTACAGCAATATTTGCTTCCTTAGTTCCAGCTTGGAATTCCATCGAGTTTGTTACCATCATCTCATGAGCAATACATTTAATAATTGCAGAGTTGTAATCTATGTCTATTTCGCTGAGCAATAAATTCTCCCACCTCCTCACAATTTTTATAACTCATGTTTTGTTTCCCTGTTAATTTTCACTAGAGTCTGTTTCTCCAATTTTGATCTTTTTTAATTGCTTAAACTTTTAATGATTTTAATTTGGAAAACTGAGTTGGGAAAAAATGATATTGATTTAGACACTATTTAGATAGCCTTGTCAATTGAAGGCTTAGTTTCTGGTTTTGTTTCTGATTCATTCGATCAAATTTGAGAATTGCTCTAGCCTTTATGACAGAAGACCATCTGTAGAATGGCCTTTTGTAAAATCTCACAGTTCTTCACAATGTACATTCCTTTCAAATAAAACTTAAATATTATTTAGTGAATATTTAAAATGTACATTCTTTTTAAATAAAACAAATTTTATAACAAATATTATTTAGTAAAAGAAATATAAACGCTGCAATATATGTATATACATTGATATCACAGTCGTTTATCCATGCATATATGTGTGATAATACCTATACACCTGTTGATGCCTATATAACTTTGTTGATGCATATACACATGTACTAGTGGGGGTTTAAACCTGGCATGAATGTGGCCATGGGGGAAAATAGGTGAAACAGTTATGAGGGAAGGAATATGCTGTTTCAATATCCAGTGGTTTTTTGTTTTTGATGCCAGTGGTGATAAGATTTTTTTTTCTTTGTCAAAGCATTTTCTTTAATGTTTCATATATTTTTTATATAATCTACAAAAATTACAAACATTTGACTTATTATATATTTTTTAAATTATAGCAATGGTATTATTGCATAATGGCAATAAATATCAGTAAAAAAATTGTCTATTGTAAGGAAGGACACCTAATCAAATATATTGATGCCTATTTGGTTTTATTATAGAAGAAGATGCCATTCTCATTTATATAAGGATTACAGTTATCTGTTATAAATATGGTTTTAATTTCTCCTTATATGTAAAAACAAAAAAAATACTTAATTGTAATTATTAATTAGAGAAAATATAACTTACTATTAAAAATTTTTCGGCTGAACGTTTTCGAGGAACCATGCCTCATACTCATAGCCTTATGAAAAGTGTAATAAATATATGCAAATGTAAATATTCAAATAAGCTACTGTTACGTAGCCCATTTTTTCGAGATCTCGAAGCATGTGTCCTTTCTGTTAATGGCATGGATGTCTCTATTAATATAGAATGCCTCCTTTATTTTTCTCCTGTAATCATTTGGCTCTGAACATAAAATAATGGGGTTGGCAGGTATGAAGTTGTGCCCAGATTGTTTACTATGTTCGAAAAATACAGAGGATGTGCTGCTGTTTGTTTGAGCTCTGTTGAATGTGTAACGATGTTGAGCCAATCTGGTATTAATTGTGGCTTTCGTTTCCCCATAATATGTAGCGTGGCACCCGGCTTGAGGGCAGGAAATAGAGTACACCACGTGTGGGGTGAGCGATCGATCAATGTGGTCTTTAGAGTTATTGATCAACCTATTGGAATTGGGTGGAGTTCTGAACATTATGTTGAATTTATTGTTTAAAGTTTTCGTTAGTTTGCTGGATATTTTAGGGATGTAGGGGATTGTTATTCTAGGTAGATTAGTGCGAGGTAATTTATTGTTTATTGTACTATTAAATTTCATGATTTTCTTTTTAATGGTTTTATATTTGAATCCTGCTGCCAATAGATCTTTAGTATAATTGTTTATATTTTCCTTCCTATGTGCTTCGTATTTACACAGATGAAAGTTTCTAAACAAAAATGCATTAAGACCTGCAAATTTGTGCGATGCGGGTGAGTTAGAGTTAGGGTGGATACAGCAGCGAATTTCAAATGGTTTAACAATCGTTTTGTAATCTATTGAATGGCGATTTCTCGATAAAGAGAGGTCGAGATATTTGAGTTCTTTATTATTTTCATATGTGATAGTGAATGATAGTTTGGTTGAGTTTTGTAATTCACGTTGTATATTTAAAATATTATTTTTAGAGGTTATGATGAAAATATCGTCTACATATCGTATATATATGAAGTCTAGGTTAGTGTTGAAGTATATGTAGATGTGTAAAATTACTTGTTTGGTATTATATGTTGAGGTATTTGAACTTATTATTCATAGAATTTTTATATTTTATAAATATCTTTACTGTTCATCAGATTAGTTATAAAAATACTAAAAGCAAATGACTAACAAATTAGCTTTTCTTTTATTGTTATTTATTTTATAAAGAAATGGAATCTGAATTCATCAAGATTATATTTGTTGATGTCCATTTTTATAACTTTATTATTATAATGGTAAGAATTATATAAATGACATTGCTTCAGAATGACATATATCTTTTTTTTTTAGGTTTTTCAGAAGCACATTTATTAATATGATAATGAATTTCCTTTATATAATTTCTGATTATTTTTATTTATTTCACAATCTATTTTTCTGATTAGTATGTATTTAATAAATTAAAAAGCGCTCCTTTTGGGTAACCTGGAAAAATTCAATCTCTAGATATTTAGGATTTGGATCATCAGCTACCCAACTTATTGAATCTCATATTTCAGGCATAGTAATGGTGTCATAGAGAACTTGTCGAGGGTTCTTGTAGAGACATTTATATCAGTCACGGATAGCATCAGAAACCGAAGTGAAAAAAGTCTCTTAAATGTTGTATAAAGACTTTAGGGGATAGTGTTGAGAAATCTGTCAATACTATTTTTAGTGTTTCTGATGTCCAATCAATAGTTTGATGGGGGTGGAACTGTTGTATATTTAAATGCAAATCTGTGATGTCATTGAGAGTAGTTTTGTGAAAACAGATTTGATCCTGGAGTGTTTGGTATTACATTGTTATTATTATGTGTTGCTGATATATCAATATATGTTTTTTTTTAGAACTTGTAGTTTGATCTTTAAAGCCAACACTACAATTTGAACCTATATCCTGGTTAAACCGGAAAATTTGTGCATGATTGCTGATATTTCCATCTGTCATCTTAGTTGTTTAATTACACTGTATATTCGTGATCTGACCAATGTCTTATTCCAGAGAATATAGTGTAAAAAGTTTGTATCCAACTACCATAGTGCCTTTTACTAAAAAACCTGAGGCAGTATCTGATCTAACCAACCTCTGGTCTATCTCCATGGGCCCACTAGCCATAAAAATTATTGTGGAAGTAATCAAGGACCAAATTGAGCCACACCTATTTCCATTATTGTCACATCTACAGTTTGCCAAAAAATGCAGTTCTAACAGATAATCAGTACTCATATTTATATCATTCTAAGTTCACTTCCAAAAAAATAAAAAACACAGTCCCATTGCAATCCAGCTTGACACCCAAGCAGCTTTTGATTGTTTTTTTTATTAACCTACTTATTTAAATGCTAACTAACATCACCATCCTACCTACTCTTGCACCTAATCATGAACCTTCTTCTGAATCATGACTTACACATCTATCTTAATGGAAGATATTCTCCAGTCTCACTAGGGTAGCCCTTAAGCTCATTACTTTTTACACTCTACATAAATCAGCTTTATAACACGGAATCCAAATATCACACATCCACCAATACATTCTCTGCATAGCCTACATGGATGACATCACTGTCTACCTGATTTCTCAGAAACAACTCCATATATTACAAACCATTTTAAATGACTACACAGCATGCTACAAACTGCAATTTAATCTCAAAAAATTGCTTCAAGAACTCTATTCACAAGGTTTTCAAGGAAAATCCACTTCATTCATAGGATTTCCATTTTACAAAGGCTTCCTTGGTATGAAATTTACAATACAGACTAAATTACAAGATTCTGAAATACAAATTACCAACTCATTTTCTAAGGCATATCTATCAATTTATTTCAAGATATAAAATCGCATACTACACACCTATTATTAAATATTCAAAGATGTTCATTTCTGCCAACAACTTTTTATGCAATAAATTGTTCTGGGACTGCAAGACTATATCAATATCCATAAAATGGCTCAACCACCAACCCTTGAAAAATGGTCTAGGCCTGCACAACATTCAGGTGTTCTATGCAAAAAAAATTAACTTATCAGCAATATTACAAACTGATTCTGAAACCCCCAGTACCTGCTGAAAGTAACCCCTACAGATAAACCTCCTTTAACACCATATCTCACAGATCTTATTTGTTCAATTGTAGGTACCACCAATCAGAGCAGCCTTTCCCACAATTACAAGTACACTTACTGGCAAACATATAATCTGTTTTATCCAGACTCTCACAATGATTATCCCTCCCTATGATTGGAACCAAAGTTTTTTGACTTCCTAATTAGATTCAATTTAAATGCACTTCTAACAGCCTTTTTTCTACAATATCACTATCTGTACAAAAATATTGACCCATTCTGTAGGCTATGAATAAAGGAGGAGACTTAACATCTCAGTGATTGTCAAGCACTAAACTCCACACAATAAAGTATGTTAAATGCATACAGGAAGCCTGCTACTTTTATCCACCACACAATTCAGTCCTTCCAAACATTAAATATTCATAAGCACACATAGCTACATTTACTTTGTTTGCCTTCTCATGTAGCAGGTACCTTCTTGTTAGGCAAGAACACCAGGAGGTATTCATTCACATTTATCAATAAATTATGCCAGCTAAAATTATAGAATAACATCATACATACCCAGACATTTTTGTACCAATCTTGCCACTCATTAGAGAGCAGTCCAGCCTATAAGTTGCCATAAGCACAGTAGACATGACTAACAACTTTTGTGGCATTTCATCTGCTTCATAATACAACTAGCTACATATAAAAAACTATGATCCAGACACTTATTACAATAGTTTAATACCACAGGAGGCTATCTAACTGGACCAATCAAGCTCAAGGCAAATGAACTTTAATTCAAGGGATGGAATTAATGCAGAAATGGTATTTTTCCAGACCACAGTTCATGCTGGTTTAGTGGTTTTCCATTGATCCAAGATGCAATTCATGTTGAATATGGTTCTTCCATTTATTCAAGATACAATTCATGTTGAACTAGTATTTTTCCATTTTTCCATGATGCATTTTATGCTGACTGATATTTTTGTTTTGCTAAGATGCAATTCATGCTGACTAGTATTTTTTCATTTTTTGCCTCATGAAACTAATGTAACAAATGAACAATAAGATTTAGGTATGAAAACTATAGTCTTGTCACCAAATGAACCCAATTTTTATTTGGACCATATGTCAATCTAACACCAATTCATCCAATATATTCTCAATCATACTGTCATGTGTTTCCACATATTTCTCTCAATATCACATTTAAAAATTTTACATAAACCTAATTTGACGTAGGTAGCTTGTGATGTAATAATTTTTTTTTTCAATTAACAAATCACGTTTTATTTCCTATCACAATCAACATTGTAAACCTTTATTACATATGTTAATATAAATCAATTTTGCTGGGTTTGGGAAAAGATAAAGGGGATTTAGATATAAAGGTTATAGAGTTGACAAAGATTATGTTGTGGAAATGGGATGGAGCAGAATATGGGAAAGATTAGAGTGGGGAATGGAAAATAAAGTGGCTAACAGGTTTATCTGGACATAATTGCTGAGATATTCTTGACTTCGTTTAAGGAGAAGCCACAATACATCACATCATATGGAAAAATTTATTTACTGTGATCAGAATGGACGATGATGCTGGTTTGTGCCGACTAAATTCAGGGAGAAATAAGAAATTTTTAATATTGTTTAGACAATTGAGAAATAAAAGCACTAAGACAAATGTCAGCCAAATTAAGTTTAAACATATTTTAAAATTTTATTTAAGAGAAAAAATAATTTATAAGAAAAAGTGTATAATATACCAAATAGAGTTATATCAGGCGTGTACCAGCAAGATGAAAGTTCAATGTTCTGGCAGCCAGACTGATCTAATAGAGAACTATACAGGAAGGATGCAAATTACTTTCAGCAGAGAATTCACCTAAACATTGGTTTTCCCATTCACAGACCTGAAAACAATACGTTCTTGAAATAAATCAATGAAACCAGTGCCAGCAAGCTTTTCTAGGCTCAGAAAATGTGTCAGGATCAAGAATGTCATATGCCAGTAGAAGCTGCATCTTATACGTTCAAAGCAAAGATGATTGATTTACCCCAGGAACAAACAAAAAATATGATTTAGAATGACAGGAAAACAGACATTTAAAACAGACAAATCCCCAATCAAACGAGTGGCCAAAACTAATAATAATTAAAGATCTCAATAGGTGACAAGTGAATCATTAGAAAACCAGTTACGTTTGCCCACGCATTTCAAGAAAATGAATTACAAATAAGTCGACAAACTAAGTTCTGAGTACACGCTCTGATAAAATTTAGTCATACATAAAAGATAAAAATAAATCTAGAAAGCTGAATGTAAACAGTCCTAGATTTTTATAAGTTTATCAGAGAGTGTTTATGAGTAAAAAAAAACCTTAAGACATTAAATATTTTAGCAGAAAGAAACGCTCTTCCACCGTTAATTTACAAAAGGATAAATATTATCTTCCTGCTGGCGACTTAAAGAATTACAAAGAAAAACAATTTCAGTTTCTGATTTCAGAGACATAAGAAAAGAAGAAATAAAATCTCCACATACGGAAAACTGGAACAATAAATACGAGGTCACCAGCCAAAAGATTTTGTGGTTTGCAAAAGTGCAAACACAGTATTTAAAATCAATTATTGGATAATAAAATAATTAAAGATGAGCATTTAAAAATATACAAGATTGCTAAAGTATTTATAAAAGTTAGGCATATAATAATACAAACTCACCAGTCACTCCCCAATAAACAAAATTGAAAGCAAACTTGGAATCTTAAAACTAAGATTCCAAGACACACTACAAAATACAATAAAAAAAACAAAACAAATACTGGTAATAAATATGAGGTTAAATATTGATTAAGAATGCAGATTTATGTTAGGATTGAATGAAGATTTAATTAAAAGAATTCACCTTGGGAAGAATAAAAGAAAATATTTACCTTACAGTAAAGCAAAGTTTGCGTAGAGTGCGCACGTTTATTTTAGTTCATTTTTCAGGTCCTTTGACAGTGGCAAGGTAGAGGTACTGGGGTCTTGTTTATTTTAGATGTTCATGGCATGACTGAAGGGGAGTCTAGAGTCCGAGGTTTGTCCTTATTTAAATTGGCAATGCATATTGTTGTTTACAATATGTATAGCAGTATATTTTGACCTTGGAGATAGCAAAATTGTTTTAATAACTGCAAATTTTGCTTTTAAAGAAATTAAATGTCCAAACTGCTAACGATATGAATGAGGTGAATCAGAACATATAAGAAGCTGAACCAATCTCTTTGATGGAGTATTTGCTTGTTCAGTGTTCTCTAGAATAATCCATGAAATTTTTGGGGTTATTTATACCCCCATTCAATTTCCTGCGTAAACTTGTACTGTTGACAAATTCTATGCCTTAGGCAGGGCAAATATCAATCTCCTGCTCAATCTAATCTAGGAATTCTACCCAGGGATTATTTTAAACAAAAAAACAACACAATTAAATCTCCACTTTTAGAATGAACTTTAAAATGATTAAAATAAAAGCAACAGGAATGTAATTAGCATGCTTGCTTGTTTTTAATCAAATTGATTAAAAACAAGCAGAGGAAGTAAACTATTTTAAAATCGATCCTCTATAAAAATTAAAATGATCTATTTTAAATATAAACGAGTATGTGTTTTAATACAAGTACTGTTTCTAAATAATTAATAAAAAAATTTTTTTTTCAACATTAGAAATTTAACGAAGATTAAAAGTTTTTAATTTTGGCAGTAAAACCATTGAATCAGATATCAATCCGGTTCAATATATATTCGAGACCTCATGTTTTCAAATGTAACTCTTTTTGAGTCTCAATAAAGTTTACCCATTGAATCATCATCATTATTATTATTATTACTTTTATTATTGTTGTTGTTATTATTATTACTGTTGTTGTTGCTGCTGTTGTTGTTGTTGTTGTTGTTTTTTCAAAAGGACTTTATTAACTGAAGGAAAAATTTACATCTTTACATTGGGCATACATAATTTCATATTTACATTATAAAGGAAATAAGAGTTTTTGTTATTTAAATCCCATGCGTTGTAAACATTTAGATTACAGATCTGCATATTAATGAGTTTATGATAATCATCAAGTCCGAAGGCAATAAGACCATAATCAATGTTCATAAATTGCCAATGAGATCTGATCTAGTATACCATAATGCAAAAAAAACAAAAGTTCTGGCATAAATATTAGCATATCAGTGATTAAAGCATTAGATCATCAAGGTATAGATCCAAGATATTGTCATATTTTAAAGAATATTTATAAAAATGCAACAGCAACAATTAGATTACATAATGATAGTAGGAAAGTCAACATTGAGATGGGTGTAAGACAGGGTGACTCCATATCTCCAAAACTTTTTACAGCAGTGCTGCAAGAAATATTTTGTGGATTAAAATGGGAAGCTAAATTAGTGAACATAAATGGAGACTATTTAAGTCATTTAGATTTTGCAGATGATGTAGTTGTTTTTGCAAAAAATGCTTTAGAGTTACAGGAAATGTTGCAGGAGTTATCAGATGAAAGTAGGAAAGTAAGACTAAAGATAAATGTTAAAAAGACTAAAGTAATGTTTAATAGATTTTCTCAAAATATGAAAATAAAGATTGATTATGATGAATTAGATGTTAACAGTTACAAATACCTTGGTCAGATTATTAATACAGATGGAAACATAATGGATGAAATTAATCATAGAATTAAACTTGTTTGGAGTGGTTTTGGTAGAAATATCTTGATACTAAAAGGAAATATGCCTATGTGTTTGAAAAGGAAGATTTTTAATAAATGTGTTTTGCCAGTTCTTACTTATGGATCTGAGACTTGGACACTTAATAGAAGAGCAATACAGAGACTTCAAACCACTCAAAGAAGTATGGAGAGTTGCATGTTGGGAGTAACAAGAAGAGATCGAAAACGCAATGTATCGGTAAGAGAACAAACAGGTGTTACGGATCTCCTTGAAAAAATTAAAAGACTGAAGTGGAGTTGGGCTGAATATATTGCTAGAAGTGATGATAATAGATGGACAATTGAAATTTTAAACTGGATTCCAAGAGATTGTAAAAGACCCAGAAAGAGACCACATGTGAGATGGATGGATGAAATAAGAAAGTGTGCAGGGGTGATGTGGAGAAGAGAAGCTAAAGATCGGAAAAGATGGATTGAACTTAGAGAGACCTTCATCCTGCAGTGGATTGATAATGGTTGATGATGATGATGATGATATATCTTGTTTGAAACTTTGAAAAAGTGTGTCAATTTTAACTTATGAATTTTTAAATAATAGAGGAATTGCTCTACAAATATTATTAAAGCAGGCACATTCAAAGAAGATGTGATGCTGCTTTTAGTGCCTTTATGGCAAAGATTGCAGTGTTCATTCACACTCTTGCAATTTTTTTTATATTTCTAGAAATATGAAGTACTAGATAATGTTTCAAGGTTAATTTTAACAAGGAAGTCAAAATATTTAGGTTCATGGGACCAATGTTGAACACTTTGTGTGCCCGAATCGTTTAAAAGTGAAGTGGCTTGACGTCACTCTAAATTGGTCACTTTTCGTACTATGATTACGATTTTGGGCTCTTTTTAAAGATTAAAAAAAGTTCTGTAAGATGCTGCCCTCTCTTGAATTATTTTACAAGTAAAAAATCAATAAAAATGATCTTATACGTCAAACAAAGAAAAATAATGCCCCTTCTTATATTTTATTGGCTATTAAATTTTGACAACAAAGAAAATGGTTGCCAAAAAGTAAAGAGTTATGATCTGTTTTTGTTTTATTTCGAAAATGATAAACGAATGTTTTAGACCATTTTAACAATATTTTTTGACAAATTATAAATTATTTTGATAAAATATGCTAAAAATAAAATTATTTAACAAAAATTATTTGCTTTTTTCTACAACTAAAATTGGCAAAGAAAATCATGTCGTTAGCAAAACGTTTTGATTGGTAAGTAAGATTTTGTTTTACATTTTCCGCTAGCGAAAATTTATATAATAATTTATTTTTGAAAAAACTTTCGTTCATTTTCATAATCTGACAAATTATTAATATACTTTTTACAAACAAAACTAATTTGAATATATTAAAAGATGAATATATTTTGATGTTTGAGTTTGTGAATTGCCACTTGACTTTAAATTGACCAATTAAAAGTTTCGACTTTTAACTCATTCAGCCAATAAAATAATCAGTGCTCTAAAGGTTAAATTTATTAATGAGTTGTTTGTTATTTAGATCTAAAATTGGAGTATTAAGGAAATCATAATGCTCACCATGAAACCATTTATAGATATTGCAATATTTGAATTTTTTAGATGGAGATTGCCTTAAGAGGAAGATTGAGTTTTTTCCACAGCTAACAAGTGGGGGTCTATCCATAGGGGTAATTTTTTGCAATAATTCTGGGAGTAAATGTTATTAAAATAGATAATAAGGTTGATAGTTTTTTGAATCCTAAAGATGTTTGAAGATCTAATGCATTTAAAACAGTTTTTTTTTTGAAGTTGTTTAAGTGAAATCCCACCTATATGCTTGATGCAAAGAAGATTTCTAAATAGAGAGTAGATAGCACGATTAAATTTTTTAGTAAAAATAATAATGGAAGAGAAGTATGTGATTCTGGCTGGTTATGATTAGTAGATTAAAAAAGGGATGTTTTTGAGTAAAGAGAGAGGTAAAATTTAGAGAGTGATTTACTCAGCCTCTCAGTTTTGTGGATAAAAACTTTCTGTATTTGGCATCACATGGATGGGTAACTTAGATGAGAGGAAAACCAAGGAAGGAGCTTGGGTGCTTTCTGAACTACTTTTGAAATTTTTCAATATATATAGACCAAGCACATGAGTTATCAATGTTAAGCTTGTAATCCTGAGTAAATTTTGAAGAATTCCAATGGGAGTTGGGATTTGTTTAGGGGAAGATAGAAGCACAAATTATGTCTTCCATACATGCAATCACTGAAATGTTAGTATTGAGTGACTGTACAAAGATACCATGTATTTTATTTTCAATCTCTTTGAGAAGTTAAATGTAAATAGAAAATTGAAGAGTGCTAAGAGTAGAGCCTTGTGATGTTGAGCAATGTGGAGTGAAATTTAGGAGAAAAATTTCCATTTAACATTATATTTATTTTGTGATTTAGTAAAAGGTTTGTTATTGTTTAAAGGATTGAGGTAGGTATTTGTACATCTGTTAGTACATTAATAAGTTGATCTATAGGTACCATGACAAAAGCAGATTTAATATATAACTATATTTCTTACTCTCCTTAACTGAGTCTATAATTGTTTTAAACAAAAATGCAGCGTGGTTTGTAAATGAGCCCTTTGTAAATTGAGTATTACATAGCAATGATAGTAAAATTGGTTCAATTCTATCTTTAAGTGTATATTCCAGCAGTTTTATTCCTAGTGGTGCCATTAAAATGAGTCTAAGGTTATCAATGGTAGAAATATTTTTATGTTTTTTGAGGAAAGGTACAAGAGATATTGGATATATACCCCATATTTTATATATATGATTTGATAAGTAATTGGCCATATCAGCCAAGTATTTTATTGTAAACTGGATTATATGGGAATATATAAAGAGAGGAATCCCATGCAAACTTGAATCTGAAATGGAAGTTATTTTTACTTTGATTTCATCTATTGTAATGATGTCTACAACTGCTGAGGTACCAAGAACGTTTGGAGATGGATTAAACATTTATTTGCTTTGAAGCATCTTTTGACAGTGGCTGTATAGGGAGTCTAACATGTTGTCTCCTATACAAAGTGTGTCATTAATTTCTAAGTGTTGTTGGTACTCTAACTAGGGGCCTGACAATGTGCCTGCAAATGTAGTTTGCTAATCTATATCCTCTATTTTGACTGCCAAATATTGTCTGAGTGTTTCGCATGTGGATTTATTTAGGATTATATTCATGTGTCCTGTTCATTAGTGGAAGTAGATTGTATAATTTTTTTTGTGGATCTCATCTGCTAGACTGAGAAATCTGTTTGGCGATGGAGAAGCTCTTGTGATATAGTTAATTGTGAATGATAGAATATTTACACAAGCAATCTAGGTCTGTATTGGGTCAAGTTTCATTTTATCAAAATTTGAAGAGTTCAATATAATTTGTGGAGAAAAGTTTGCTTGTATGGTTAGGCAGTAGCATACAAATAGTTTTGCCAGTGTTAAAATTATTTTTTTGTGTGATAGATCATGTTGAAATATGACCACCAATGTTAGATGATCAGAAAAGGATGTTATTAAAGAATAGATTGATCTTGTGATGTAGTATTGCTGAATAGAAACATAGGTATATTAATGATTTATGTCATCCATTATCAAAAGATACTGAGTTCTCAGGAAGGAAGCATTCTCCATTCATTAGAGGGAAGGGAAGTCTATGAATCCATTTTGATATGAATGTGTCATAGCTCATATTGATGTGTTCCAAGAGTATGCATGGATACAATTAGGAAGCAAAAAAGATTTTATAATTAGAATTTAATTTATTAGTTACATGTGGACCACGTGGTATATAGACAATGTGTGGCATTGTTCTGTGTTATATGGATGGGTGTTACATTGTGATAATTAAAATATTAGGATCCAAATAAAGTATTTTAAATGCTTTAAAAGGGCATATCTTGGAAATAGAGACATGTGCCAGTGGGTGGAGAGTTGGGTAATCTGGAAAAGATGGAGAAATCTTTATTAAGAAGGTAATTGGATGGGTCTATCTGTGAAGCATATTTTTGTTTCTACAAGTCCAAATAAATGTTGAACTATATCAATCCATTTTGGTAGCTGAAAGATTTTACTGGAGTGGTTGAGACCCCTAACATTAAATGCACCAAACTTAAAAATTATAAAGAATAATATAAAAATTGGTGTATATATTGTACCCTTTTAATAAAGCTAGACATGCTGGAAAAGGTCAATTTTTAAAAATTTTTTAAATTAATATGATTATAAGTGTTATGATTGTAATAGTAATATTATAAGAGACTTAAAACCTATTAACATGAGCACATAAGAAGTCAAAAATATTTTATAACTATTTTAATTGTTAAAATTGTAAAAAGAAAGCAGAATAATGTAATATTTTATGGTTAAAGTAAATGATATTAGTTATACTTGAGAAATGTGCTTAATATCCTGCTAAATAAATATTTGAAAAACATTAATTTACAATATAATGTTAAATATTGTTGAGTAAATTAATAAATTTATTTTTAAAGTAAGTTAAAATTGTGTAATAATTATTTAGTAAAGTTCTTCATATTTTATGGTATACCAAATGTTTTCATTTTTGTTTATTGTTCAAAAGTATTAAAATTTACTATTTTAAATTTTATTATTACATTTAATGTTTTATAATATGTTTTATTTTGTAATTAAATATTCATTTAAATTTTATTTCAGACAGTAAGTTTCAAAATTGCAACATTTATATCTGGAATAGCAGATCACATGACTGGCAGTATATATATATAATGCTTGCATGTATTTAGAGAAAGTTTTAAATACTCTCTAAAATTAGTCATAAAGTTGAAGCATTTGAGCATGATAAAATAATGTTTAAAAAATAATATTTTAAATTAGTTTTTAAAGATATTTTAAACTAATAAATGTAGACTAAAATAGCTATATTACAGTCACTCATTATTTTATTTTCAATTTGAAAACTACTTAATTAGGTAATATGTAAATTAGCTTGTCTGATTTTTATTTTATCTAATCTAACCTTTTTAAAAAAAAATGAGTATAAGTACAGTGTGTGATTAGTTAAAGTGGGTGAAAAATTGTTTGAAGAAAAAAAATTGTTAAGTTATATTACTATAGGCTTATAATATAGAAAACTTAATTGTAAATTAGCTAAAATTTTAAATATTTTTTTTTTTAAAAAAAGTCAAAAGGATAAAGAAAGTTACTTCAACAATATGTGTGAATAAATTCACTATGGTTGAAATTCATTAATGAGTTTTGGAGCAAAAACATCTAGTGTATGGGAGGATTAAAGATGAGAAACCGAAGTTTTATGGAAGTATGGTTTTGTTAATGTTATATGAAAATTTAAGTATTTATTTGTGTGTACTTCAAAATTATATACGATTATTATCTAGAGATATATTTTATATAGTGACTATGTCTGTATTCAAAAAGTTTCAAACTTTTAAAAGACATTATTTTAATAGGAATTATCGGAAAAGATGGAAACACAATTTACCTCTGAATTTTAAAAGATATTGGAGATGAGCTATAAAATAAATATCATTTTCTCTATAATATTTACATCATTATTTTTGAAATGATTACTGTTAATAGTAGTTATCTTTGAAACAAATTTTATATTTGGACTTGTTAAGCAAGATATTTTGAAGATAAATTATATAAAAGAAAATTATAGTTGCTAAAAATGCTATATAAAATAAGTGAACATTAAAATATGACCAACTGCTATTTTAATTCCTGTATTTTTTTAAAAAAAGAAGGAAAATGGTTAACGGAAGAAAATATATATTTCATCAGGAATAAATAATCTTTTTAATATTTAAGAAAAACCTGAATTCATCTATTATATTTTATTATGCCTTATTGGATTAAAATGCAAGAATGTGAACATATCTGTTTATCTTAGATTATGAGCTTGATGGATATTGCTGAAGATGACACATCTGTCTCTGAACAAATTGGAATATATGCATGTGCACGGAAGAAAAGTGATTTACTTTCACAAAATGGATTTTAAAATATTGAATAAATTATTATTCTGTTGGAAAGTGACAGATATAAAGACTGTAAATCTATTTTCACAACAGGATGGATAATAATTTTCATGAATTTTCTGGATGTTTAAAAATCTACAATTATTTTCTTTTATTCTTATTTTTACACTTCCAGGGAGGAGAGTTAGAAAGAAAACTTTGGACAATGTTTGTTGCCTAGTGACCATGTAACCCCCAATTCATTAGAAAAACTTTTCAAAGAATGTATACATGACTTTGAATTTTATTATTAGTTTTTATATGTTTTTTTTTATTTTAAAGAATACTAACATTAGAATTTAAACTTATTTTTAGATTATACTAGATAAATTACATTAGTAGACACTTTTGATTATCATAATCTTAATTTTAAAATAATTTAGAAATTTTTTTAAATTTTGGAAACATTTCTTTTAAAATATAATATTTTATAATGAGCACTGTATGAATGGAATTTTGATTTTTTTTTATATTATTATGTAATTTGGACCAGAAGACATCAAAATGTTATAATATTTTAATCACATAGGTAATTTTAATTATTTTAAATGTCATATGATATATATTTTTAAGAATTGCTTGGAATTTAAGCATTCATATAATGCTGAAAGTATGAATGGATATACAGATGTGTGAATTAATAACACATACAGATTTTTTATTAATGATATAAGCTATAAATAAAAATATGCATATATATTGTACCATTTATTTATATATAGTACAAATATATTGGCATTTGGTAAAATCTAAAAGAAAAAGTAAATTTAATGATCTTATTAAAAGATGCAATTAAAATTTTTTTTTTAGCTCCTGTACTTTTTTTTTAAACGTACAACGAAAGTTACATTTTTCGTTCATATTTTTTTTATGTCATTAAAAATAAAAGTTAAAATTGGAAGGAATAAAAGACTTACAGGTATCTAATCCAGATAAACTAAAGAAAAGAAAGAATTCCACACACAGATTTCAATTAGTAAAATCTTTCTAACTCTGATTAAAGATGGCAGAATTATGTTTAAAGAAAGACTTTATAACTAAAATTTAAGAAAGAATGTACAAGATTATTATCTTGTATGTTGATAAAAGGACAAAAGAAAATAGATGCACAGAGAAGTCTAAAAATAGATCGCGACTATAAAAGCTCAGAAAAACTTAAAACTGGGTCTTTGTCTTTTCCTTAACTAGCAGCTTCCATTAGGTCTGGGATAGAAAAAATATCCTATCCTGGACCACTCATATGCAGGACTAACACTACTCATATACTGAGGTGAATCGTCATGCGGAGTGGAAACTATGAGTTTTCAGATACCTTTCTTCGTGTAGGTCACTCAAAAAAAAACTGTCAAGTCTACCCATTAGGACAGGCCAATAACCTACAAAAATGTCAACAGATTGAAACTAGTTAACTTCAATTCGTTCTTCAAAATATGTACTACAAGTCTTATTGGTAAAATTATTCATATCCCAATAGTGACTAAATTAAGCATTTGCAAACAATCTTTCTTATAAGCTTATAATATTTCTACTAATAGACATTTACAGAATTATCATTCAAAGAACTTCATGGAAGAAACTTAAGTGAACTTTAATTATTAAACTGTTTTAGTTAGTTGATTTAATGTCTGGATTAGCACACGTGTATTCTTTCCAATTAATTAGTAATGTGTTTTTAATATTTTAATTTGTTAGAATAAAAATATTTATTTCTAATATCGATTATTCATTGTGCATTATTAATGATAATCGTTAGATTTATTGATATTAGTTATTAGGATTTGAGTATAATTTACCTTTGCCAATATTTGTTGATTAAGTCCCGGGAATAATATTCTCTAAAAAGTAAATAAATAAAG
The DNA here is from genome assembly GCA_028023455.1 of Epiperipatus broadwayi. Classification (NCBI taxonomy): domain Eukaryota; kingdom Metazoa; phylum Onychophora; class Udeonychophora; order Euonychophora; family Peripatidae; genus Epiperipatus; species Epiperipatus broadwayi. Next base: position 7,642,903 of record JAQFVV010012428.1, on the reverse strand, counting down.
TTACAGAAAATAATAACCTCGATCTTTTAGTTATTTGTGTCAAAATTATGGGATATGAAGAAGCTAGGAGTCTATTGACTATGGCACCCTCTTATAAATTAAAACTAACTTCGTCAACAGTTCTTGTCATAATAATTAGTAGGCCAGTTAATCAGGAAATATAGTTATGTTTTTAGAAATAGGAACAAAATATTTCTTTCTCCATAGCTTGATTAACTTTCACTTTATAGTGTGTAAAAGAAGGCCTACCAAAATGTAGCAAAATGTGTAAAACATTACAATGGCTTCTCAATGCGAGGCTTCGATACAACAACCACAACCTGAGATATGTTATAATGATATAAAGAACATTACAATGATTGCCCAAAACCCATAGCTGGAGAATGAATGGTAGTTTTTTTTTTTAAAAAAAAGAACTAACTAAACTGGATTATACAACTATAACAATATATATTTTTAAATATCTCTAGAAAACACGATCATGGCTGATATAGACATTAAGTCACAAGTGTTAACTGGATAGGTGGATACTGGAGAGGGAAAAAAGCATAGCCCCAAGTTCTTGTATGTAGTATATAACATAAGACCATCTATAAATGCCCATCAGTCTACTTCTAGCAGGATTCCCAAAAATTGGGACGGCGGACCAAGTTGCCATGAGCCTGTAAGACTCAAAACAATGAGCAATGCTCCTATGTGCTTATGACTTGGGCTTTTTATTGTTAGTATTATGCTTGAGTGGAAAGGACACAGGTGAATGTGAAAATGTTTCTCATTCCCACTATGATAGACCTAAATGTGTTCTTTAAAACCACACATCACTTGTGAATAAGTCTACAAAAATATATCAGCATGCTAATACAAAAAAAATACCGAATACGGATTTAAAGCTTAAGAATAAAATTAGTTTAACCCCCTATTTTATTCTCATCTTCTGGTCCCGGAGGTATTGTACTGTTTATATATAGTACAAATATATTGGCATTTGGTAAAAGCTAAAAGAAAAAGTAAATTTAGCGATCTTATTAAAAGATACAATTAAAATTTTTTTTTTTTAGTTTGTGTAATTTTTTTTTTTAAACATACAATGAAAGTTACATTTTTCGTTTATATTATTTTTATGTGGTTAAAAATAAAAGTTAAAATTGGAAGGAATAAAAGACAAGCAGCTTACTAATTCAGATAAACTAAAGAAAAAAAAATTCCACACGCATATTTTAATTAGTAAAATCTTTCTAACTCTGATTAAAGATGGCAGAATTATGTTTAAAAAAAGACTTTATAACTAAAATTTAAGGAAGAATGTACAAGATTATTATCTTGTATGTTGATAAAAGGAAAAAAGAAAGTAGATGCGCAGAGAAGTCTAAAAATGGATCACGACTACAAAAGATCAGAAAAACTTAAAAGCTGGGTCTTTGTCTCTTCCTTAACTAGCAACTTTCATTAGGTCTGGGATAGAGGTGAATTGTCATGCAGAGTGGAACCGATGAGTTTTCAGACACCTTTCTTTGTATAGGTCACTTAGAAAAAACCGTCGAGTCTAGCCATGTCGACAGAGTGAAACTAGTTAACTTCAATGGGCACTTCAAAATGTGTACTACAAAACTTACTGTTAAGATTATTCATATCTCGATTGTGACTAAATTAAGTGTTTGCAAACAATCCTTCCTATAAGCTTATAATATTACTAAAGAACTTCCTGGAAGAAACTTAAATGAACGTTAATTATTAAACTGTTTTAGTTAGTTGGTTTAATGTCTGGATTAGTGCGCTTGTATTTTTTCCAATTAATTAGTAATGTGTTTTTAATATTTTAATTTGTTAGAATAAAAATATTTATTTCTAATATCGACTTCATTGTGCGTTATTAATGATAATCATTAGATTTATTGATGTTAGTTATTAGGATTTGAGTATAATTTACCTTTGCCAATATTTGTTGATTAAGCCCTGGGAATAATATTTTCTAAAAAATAAATAAATAAAGTTACGGAAAATAATAATCCCGATCTTTTAGCTATTTGCATCAAAATTATGGGATACAAAGAAGTAGATGTGATGTGAGGTATTGTGGCTTCTCCTTAAACGAAGTCAAGAATATCTCAGCAATTATGTCCAGATAAACCTGTTAGCCACTTTATTTTCCGTTCCCCACTCTAAATTTTCCCATATTCTGCTTCATCCCATTTCCACAACATAATTGTTGTCAACTCTATAACTTTTATATCTAAATCCCCTTTATCTTTTCCCAAACCCAGCATAAAAACCAATAATTCACTTTCTGTATAATCATTTTTTTCATATTTATTCTTCCATAACTTCATTATATGTACCCTTTCTGTTTTCAAGCATTTACATTCAATTAACAAATGCCTAATATTTTCTATTCCTTCCTTGCATAATTTACAAAATAAATCACCCATTTTTTTACTATGGCGCCCTCTTATAAATTAAAACTAACTTCATCGGCAATTCCTGTCATAATAATTAGTAGGCCAGTTAATCAGGAAATAAAGCTATGTTTTTAGAAATAGGAACAAGATATTTCTTTCTCCATAGCTTGATTAACTTTCACTTTATAATGTGTAAAAGAAGGCCTACCAAAATGTAGCAAAACATGGAAAATGTTACAATATATTGAAGCTGGAAATCTGCCTTGCAGATTTGCGCTTCACCTAGTGCCAATTATATAGTCACTAGAACTGCTTTGATCTTGAATTATGTATATTTAATAGGCAATAATATATATATAGTGAGATGTATGGATACACAACCATTTAGTTTGTTTGCCCATTCAACTTACACACGTGTATGTGCGTATGAAAAGTAACATTTGAAAGTTATAAAGTTTTATAATTTTATTTCAATGACATTCTAACCAATTTATATTATATATAAACAATTTATATTATATATATTTTGTAAATCTTGCAGGTAGTAATTTATATAAAAATAGAATGGTCAATTAAAAGACAAATCGCAGTATTTTTGAAACTTTATTGCTTCTAATTTATGTAGAAATACAATTGTCATTTGAGAGACAAACCACGGTAGTTTTGAAAGTTTATTGCTTCTAATTTATTAGAAATACGATCGTCATTTAGAAGATAGGCTGCTGTAGCTGGGAAATTTTATTGCTAGCAAGTTGTGTAAGTTTAATTAATATTTAAGAGTGAGGCAATGCAATTAGTTTTATTTTAAAATTTTGCGGAACTTTGTATCATTCTTAAAATACATTCAAGGTCATAGATGCTAGAGGTTCTTAATTATTTTATCTGGTCATTTATTGCTCTGATCTTTTTCATTCCCGCAGTGGCTGATTCTTTAATGTGTACTTGTATAAATAGCTAAAATTTTATATTTTCTCCTCTGCTTTTTGTTTCGTGCTCCATTCAGAGATATACTTCACGCAAGTTTGCATTGTGCAGCAAAATCATGGAGGGGTAAAAGAAATCGTTCATCCCCTGCCTCTGGGAGGCTTATCTAGCTCACCATGTCCAGTTAGAAACCTCTAAACCTAATATGCGAACTGTCCAGAAAATGTGTGCTTAAAAGACTTCAATCTCTACTAATGCTGTTTCAGACCCAAGTTAGCCCATGATCATGATCCACCGATTACCTACACCATCGCATCCGCAAGCTTAAGATAATATATCTATCTTGCCGCCAATTATGAACTCTGAATTAATCAATTGTCCGAATTCTAAACTATATTGTACATCATTCTTTCTTTACTAAATGTTAAAGTTATTATATAAATACTAATATTATTATATTTTGTTTTGACTATATTGTACACCTTTCTTTCCTTCCTAATTTTAAAGCTGTCACATAAATGCTAATAATGTCTGTGCGATTTATTATAATGCTATATCAAATTTCTGTGTTGACGTGGTAATTTAGAATTAATTGATTTTTCTTATTTTATTATTCTAATTCATTTTGATATGCCAAGAAAGTATACAATCTGGCGAGTGAACTACCCCCACCCCCCATAGATTTCTCCTGTTAAACTATGGAGACGTAAATTTCCTTAAAATTTGTTGTTATAAACTCACTCGGTTTGATACAAATTATTTTCAATAATGTTATTCTTTAAATGATCAGAAGGTCTTGATATTTACATTGAATTATTACACTTACCAATAAAAATTTAATCCTCATATCATTATTAAAGTTATCATTTTAACTAAGTACATCTAACCAGCACTGAATTTAATATGTAATTTCTAATTTTATTTTAATAATTGTAATGTGAAAGGCTGTTATTTTGTAAGTAATCACACTTATCTGTGCAATGACTGCTGCTAGAAATGTGGAGATATTTCTGAGGAGTGGGAAAGAGCAATTTATCCCTTTTAGTTTTAATTCTGACTCCCTTTATGTGTGTTTATTGATCGTTAGAAAACTACCTGGGATGATTTGTATTTAAGCATTCCATTGTGCAGGAGAGCATCTTATAAGAGTCACGTGTTTATTAATTTATCGTGGTCGTTAGTGACATAAACTATTTATATGTTTTGGGCGTTATGAGTGTATCATTGCAATCGTTATTTATAATTTTCCTGCTTTGTCATTATTTTGGGATCTTCGGAATGACCAATTCCACTATTCATCATCCCTCTAAAAGTAGATGTATTTTTCTACTCGGGATCTTCTCCAGGTACCCCCAATGAATCAGTGTATGGGAAACATACCGATGAACCGTCCCAACACCCATTTGTGCCATTACTCTTCTGAGATATGACCTTGACCATCGTGCAGGCATACTCCTTTTCATACCAATATGATAAAGCCACTCGAGCGTCTTAAATGATCGCTCCTCTAGATATGATTGTTAGTGATAATGTAATACCGCCTTATTATTATTATTAAGTTTTGTATTCACCTGCAATGCTCTCTATTAGTCGTAATTGCATGTCATTCGCCATCCATTCGTTTTAATTTTTTAAGTCAGATTATGCATTACAGCTTCTTTTAAGCTGAATAGTTTTGCTCCCACCCATCTGAGTGATCTCCCAAGTATCGCACATTTTTTCAAATCACATGACCCAAATTCTTATTCATATATATGTAATGACCAATACAACTTACTAATGTGAATCTATCATATATTAGATGAGGATTGAGTTATATGGTATTATTGGTTCCCAATGAGTTTATTTGATTCTTGACATATTAACCGCACGGATGACCTTTGTTCTAGATATGTAATAATTGCACTAACTGTATGTAGTAACACTTTATGTATTTATATAAATTTCTATGATTTATTGACTCATCTCTAAAGTGCGTGATTGCAAATCAAACCACAATCAAAGTTGTAATTACCATTGCCCAGACATTCTATACAGCTATTTTGTTATTACCATATTTAATTGTTCAATAAATTTATATTATTTTCTATATTCTCACATTTGTTATTCATTGCCCGAATCTCTCGTATGATTGTTTAGGTTAAGTTAAAAATATTTCAAATTCAATGAAAGATTTTACTGGTATTATTAATTAATTCCCTTTATTTAAAGTTGCCTTGAACAATATTAAGTATCTGATTATTAATCTATTAAAAAATAGTCTACCCCACTTTTTAAGTAGTATATTTTGTAATAATCATTGGCTAATTATTTAAATATTATCGATTTCCAAGTCTCTTTGCTTACCCTATTTTCATTGTTGGGACTGGAGTAAATTAAAGCTTGCTAGTATTCTCAAAGCATTGTCCATATAGTCAGAGGCCCTGGAGCACGAGCAAATAGGTTAGCATTGAGTACTGTTCCAGACCTGTGTATCTCGCTCATTGCTAGATTGCTATAGTTTGCTTGGATTCTAGGTCTTGTTGAATGAACACACAATCTTGCCGGTACAATATATGTATTTTTATAATGAAGTTTGTTATAACTTTATTAATTATCATAATTTTGTCTGATTTTTGCTATGTAAAACAATATTACATTTATTTTAAATATATGTATATTAATAGTATATTTTAATCAAAGTCATTTGTATTTGTGGCTAAATGAAATCTTGGATGTTTATATTTGTAGGATATGTCAAGAAGATAGGAAGATTAACCTTTATAGATTTAATAAACATCTCCATACTTCCCCATTCTTTTTAAATACATATAATAAAGATATAATAAAAGATAAATGACCTATGTTATATCAAAATAGATATTATACAGATACAGTTATCAAAGCCCTGTATGATTGTATGTTATTTCCATGGACAGTGTTTGATATTTGTATTCAGTTGATCTGTAAGTGCTAAAAGAAAGCCCATAACATTATTTTCTATGAGTATTAGACTAGATTGTACCTATTACTTCACACTGCTTTCCATGTGAATTAGTGAATTATTTTTATACTACTGAGTTATTACTCTAGTTATTCCTTCATATCCTATACATTATATCACTATCTTAATTTCATTAGTAATGCATTGTGGAGTTTAGTATTCTGAAAGTACAATAATAAATAAACTTAGAATAATGAATTGTTTTAAAAGAAGGCAAGGTAGGTTTTAAATTAGGTAGAAATGCAAATGATCTTGAATATTTTGTGCTGATGATGAAAATGATAAAGGAATCATAACTATTCCTAATATACTTTCAAATGTTTTTTGATATTTTTTCGATTTTTCATAAATCAATAATAATATTTAAACAGCATTAAGCTTCACGCTATATAAAATAATTGATTTATAAATCAATAATGTTTTTGAAATAATGCATATTTTGCAAAGAAATATCAGAATGAGGACTGTGGAGTGTATTATGAATGATTATATATTTTATTTAATTTTTATATTTTATATTTTTTGAACATGAAACATATAATGAAACTTAGAGTGGTACCAAGCAAATTATTTTAGTATGTGAAAAAACATTGTTTTTGTTACTTTATATTTTATTAACATAGAATGAACCTAAAATATATTTTGATTATACTAAATATTTTTTTTTTATGTTTACTGGAAGTAAAGAAATATTTTTTTATTAATTTAACTAGTAATAAACCTAATGTAATTTTGTAAGGTAAATGATAGAATTTGAATACAGTATTTATACATGATAAATATGCCTAAATAAAAGTTAATAAGCCTGAGTGAAGACTTACATATTGATGATTTTTCTATTGATAATCTGTACCTCATCTTTTCTCTTTATTTAATTTTGTATATATTTTGTTTTAACTTTAGCATTATATTTGTTAATTTTTTTATAATAAACTTAATTTATTATATAAAGTTGGTTTGTTAAATAGAATAAATTTGTTAAAGTTGTTTTATAAAAATTTTTGTAGGTGTTATTATTGATCTATTCACTTTCACAAGATTTGATCCACAGAACTTAAAATTGAACATATAACATATTTTGCACATTATAAATAAAAATAGTTTATTTAAATGATAATTATTATTCAGAATATGATACTGAAATATCCCATTATTATATTATTTTGGTCATAATTTATTACTTAAATTGCTGCCGTAAGATTAAATATATTTCCTATTGCCACATATTTCAGATTATACCATACTTTTAAGATGCCACATGATAAATAAGAGAATTGGATTATTATTATTATTTTTGACTTAATTATTATATAATAAATATTGTACAAATTATTAATTAAATTGAGTGTAGGAATATTATATTTTACTGTTATTATTATTATTATTATTATTGTTGAGGTGTAGTTGAGTTTGATGCAAAATCCCTCATCATACTTGGTTACAGGATATTGTAAATTAAGTTAATGGTTTATTTTAAGAACCTGAGATGAATATATTTTATAACAGAAATGATAATTTACCTAGTATAATATATTAGATTATAATTTTTTTTTTTTTTTTGTATTCGAATTTTATGGAAAAAGAGTAATATATTAGATTATTTGTGATATTTTAAAGTCATAAGGATGCTATAAATTTATATTATTATTTGAATAAAAAAGGGGATAGTGTTCTTATGCCATTGAGATTATGCACTTAGGGAGATGATCTCAATATAGTCCAACAATTATACCTTCACTAAATGTTTCATGATTATTATTAAATAGTATTTATTTATTTAATCGAACCATGTATGATTAATTAATAAATTTTGAGCTAGTCTAATGATAGAAATTATCTTATGATATTGTTAATACATATTTCTTATTATATTAAGATCAGAGTTAAGCCGGAGCATTATTATTATTTCATTTATTTACTTGATCAAGCAGTGAAGGTACAATATATATATCAAACTAAGGCAAATAACTGGTTGTTTTATATCTAGATTTGACTTTTATGTTGTGGCTAAATAGTCATGAGCTTATGACTTCCAGCTATTACATCATGATTGGAGTTTAAGCTAGGTGTGATTGTATCTATATTAATAACTTCTTCACTTTTAGATGCAAGATCTAAATAAGATTCCTGTGTATTATTGGTCATAGTTTTAATTTTTTAATTTAGATCAACAGATGGAAGATCATTATCTTCACTTATTGTATTGTGTGGCATTTTCTGTCCTTGCTTTTTACGTGGTGGACAGCCTGGTTTTCTTTTGAAGGTAGTGACATCACTAGGGGAAACAGACATCTGTGATTCTGGCATGATTGATGTAACTAAAATGTCTGTAGAGGTTATATTAATTGGAATATTGTGAGGGGTAGAGAGGCATATAGTGTTTGTTTTTGTTTGATTAATTGGTAGTATATTGGTATCTATATTTATTGAGTTTTGTTGCAAGTTTATATTTTTATTAAATTGTGCACAACATTTATCTTGTGTTAAATTATCAACATTCGAAGTAATGCTTATTAAAGCCTTATCTGTTATATTTTGTATGTCATGTGTATTTGCTTTTGTCTTAGAGCATTGATGAGAAATATTTGCAATCAAGTCACACTGTGAACATATAAGACTTGGGCAAGAATTCACATATGCTATCTCTGCTTGCAGTGAAAACATGGAGGTCTCAACCCCTGAATTATTCACTGCAGTATGGCCTCCTGGTCTGATATTTGTGTTGGTATGTTATTAGGATCAATTCTTTTGTGTAACTTGACTTTGAACTGAAAACTATTGCTATAAATTGGTACTGGTGTATTCTTAGTTATATAGGTTGAAATCCAATTATAATTTCGAAGGGCTGCATTAATCTCCAGAAATCGTAAACTTTATAGTTTAGATATGCATTTTTTAAAACTCCAGTAACATAGTTTATGCAATGTTAATTTACTTAAATGACTGCAAATATATTTACAGAAGGTTTTAACTGTTCTTTTGAATCTGTCCTTTTGTTCTTTATTGTGAAATTTAAGAGCAATATATCTGGAGTTTGGATGCTCCATGATCCAGTAAACAGTATCCCACATATTGTAATGGCTTAGGGCTTCATATAATAATTTCTTTGGAAAACACTATAATGAGTAATAAATATCCATAACCGCCATTGTGATTGATTTGTCTAAAAAAAATGTTTAAAAGAATCAGAGATTTCTTTTGATGGTGTAATTATTATATTGTTCTATTGTATAATTGAGGCTTTCATAGGTCCATGTAAATAGCAAATCATTATCGCTGTTCACCAGTGTAGATATTGTGCTAAAAGATCAAATTTAATGATATCGCCGATTGTAGATTCGTGAAATCTGCCAGCATTAGTCATTTTGCTATTTTTGTTTGCAATAACTACATCGTTTTCATTACTTTTAGCTTTATTTGGTGAAGAGGTCATTGATTTAACAGCTTTAGCATAAATTAGATCTAACTGACAGGGTATGTTATCACTTGCCATATCAGTTTATATAGAGTAGCAGGTATTCCCCTTTCAAGCTGTTAAACTGAGATTGCTACTATATTAATGCTTAAATTAGTATTATAAACAGACACTTTATATATATAAAACTCCAATATATTAGATATTTGCAGTGTTTTGGTTAAATATTGTTTTTTCCTAGAATGATATATTAAGTATGCTTCTATGTAAATGGCAGCGCCACCTATATTATTATTATTATTATATTTTTTCATAAATATGAATATTGTATTACAATAAAGAATCATACTTTTTATTTAGAATTCAAAAATGGACGATTCTGAAAAGGAAGTGGTTCATATAAATCGTGACTCTCCACTTAGCATTGAAGAGCCTAAAATATCAGTTACTGAAGGTAATGTACATTTTTATTATTTAATTTTTATTTTGAATTCTTTTGAATATTTTGCAGTAAAATATTGAAATAATCTTTTTTACGTTTTTTTTTTGTCTAAATGTGAAATCTGTAATCAGACAAATTGTTCATTTGATTACAGTTGATGAAGCTTGGCTTAGGATTCTAAATCAGGCAAGCTAATCATATTTAATGTCAGCTTATTTTTCTCTAATTTTATCATCATCAGCAGCTGGTGCACAAATGAGTGTATCCATTCAGACTCAAGAAAAAGAATAAAATAGAAAACAAGGAATAAAAATATAAATGATATTTTTAATGATTAAACAAACAAAAGACAAAAAAGAACTGGAATTAAAACTGCTATTATTGTAATTAAAGAATGAAAATGTAATTGCATTAACACACACTGTGTTGTCACAATTGGGCAGAGAGATGGTTAGTAGCAAGGGAAGCTCTTGGCTTTCATATTCTCTAACTTAAGTGACTAAAATCTGTAAGTTCATAGAAAAATATAAATTGGAGAGAGCCTGAAAAAAAAGTAAATAGACAAAAAGCACAAGATTATGTGTATAGATGAACAAAGGGGCAAGACTATAATACATTCACCTCGTAAACTTACTTTTGTCAAAACTGATGGATATTGAGAATAAAATTAATATAGGCATTAGATTAACAATCAATTATATAGGGTGGAAATAGAATCTCTCTTTTAATAATCTTGTAATATATATGCAACTTTTCTAAAGGTAGACTTAAAAACAACATAATTCCAAAAAAAAAAAAGATGAACTCATTCTATCCTTGATTCTTTATTCATCATACGGATTGCTAATGGTTTATGGTCTGGGGGTGGTGGTTTTCTCTTAATTACATATATATTAACAAATGCTAATTTTATATTTATTAACTGCTATTTGATTATTAAAACAAAATTATTAAAAAAGAGGCTCTATCTCCATTCTTATATAGTGGATTATTAATCTAATAATTGTTAATGCCATATTTTATCTGGCTGATATATTAATTTGACTCTCAATTTTCACCACTTTTCCAAAGTTTATGAATATTATAAGCTCCAATAATAGATGGATTTATTATTTTCTTGACTCTTTTTTAATTGTATGGTATGATATTTACCTAGATGGATTTATTATTTTCTTGACTCTTTTTTAATTGTATGGTATGATATTTACCTGTGACTTGAGGAAGAGGGTTTTTCTCTTCTTGCCTACATTAGGCTATGCTAACTTCATGTTTATATATATTGAAACAATATGCCATGTTTACCAAAGATGTATGCTCCAAAATAATTGAAAACATACATATTAAAAAAAAAAATTTTTTTTAAAGTATTCAAGAATTTTATCAAAAGAGTATATGCCTTTATTAGCATTATATTACTTTAATCAGTTAATCTAAACATTAATTTAATTAAAATAGTTTATGTAATTATTGCATATCCTAGCATTTAATACTGAAAAAGCTTACATCTGTTATGAGCAATTATATGTACTACACATAATTTGCATTAAATATTTTTTCATTAAAACAATCTATTAAAACAATTTTGTACTTAATTTCCATTTCAAAAATGAGTGCAGAGAGACTTATTTTTAAAAGTTTAATGTCACTTGAAATCAATGACCAAATCAGTAATTAAAAAAGTTAGATAGGAGAATATAATCAAATAATTAGTTGAAAAAAAAAGAAGAAAGGGTGCTCTTTTATTGTTTTACAGTTTTATTGTTTAAATGTAAAAAAAGTGGTTTCTATAGTTATTTTCAAATTATTTGAAGAGTATATATTAAATTTCTTCTGAAAGTGTGCAGCTTACAAAAAATGTCTCAGTTTAGTTAATTGTTTGCAAATTTTAAAATTAACATGGAATAACATAGATAATGTCTTACTTAATACAAATTAATTATATTTTAAAACAGGGCTTCTCAAAATGTGGATCATGATTCCATATGGGGTCAAGTAATTAAATTTGGCGTTGCAGAAATATTAGAAAAACTAAAAAATTTCTGGATGTGCAGTGAATGACAATTAAAAACCAGTTTGGCAACACTATGCATATAGTATTTCTGATAGTATATGATAGCGAAAGAGCACTTGTGTAAACTCACAACTGTAATTGGTCACTATATCTTACATTGTTTAATTTATACATTCTGTTGTCACTTCCACTTGCACAGTTAAGACTTGTGGGTCCTGAATTATAGTGTTTTACTATAAAATAGTTTTACAGTTATTTCTTGATAGGTAAGAATAAATTAAAAGACTTTTTCAACTTTTCACATATATGAAATGCTTCTTTTCATGAGCTCTCTGTTCTAAACAGAAACAACAATCAGAAAAGATTAAAAATCAGTTCTTTTCAAACAAATTTAATTTCATAAATTGAAGCAGGTGTTTATTCTAAAAAAAATAATCATATGGGTATTTTATAGATAAATATGATTTCTATATTATTTTAAAAATTAAAAATAGGTATTTTGAATGATATAAGTGTTTTTTTCATTTTTTGTTTTAATTATATTTAGTTTTTAAACACAAATAATAATCAAAAAATTTTCGAGTGAAATAAATACCTTAACTGGGTGTTTTTAAAGCGAAATTAAGTTCATTTTTTCAAAGGAGTTCTTGGATAGACTTAGTTTGAAATTTTTAAAGAACTTATATATTCAAAAAATTTCAAATTTTTGAAAAATTTATTATTAACAACTATATTATTATTAACAACTATATTATTTTTTTTTTTTTGGCTGCAGAAAGGAGTTTGCTATTAACTGAAAAGAGACCCTCTGATTCCTCTTGGAGGCCTTAAAGGAACCGAGCAGGGCAAATTCATAATGTCCACTCCATACGTTCTTGTCGTTGCAGCTGTTATTACTATATGTTTATTTATATAGTATACGAACATGGATGGGCTGCTCACCAACACGCATTAGCCAGCGTGGTGAGTTTATTGGCTTTTTACCTCTGAGTTTAAGATCAAGAACACCATGGTCTTTCTTCTCAGTGCCTGATAAGGCAGAATGAATGTTTGTGTAAATGATAAAGATTTTTCCCAATTATACAATTATGACAGACAAAAATAAAGCATGGCCCTTAATCCCAGGAGGCTGTAAAGTCACCAGCCAAGGCAGCGGTTGGTGGCCGAAGGCAGAGGGTGCTAAGAATATCCTGGAGGCGGACCCAGGCTGCCATTTGATGACGACTTTTTATTTAGGTACTTACAACTGCAGATCACTTTCAAGTGAAGGAAGATTGCAAGAATTAGAAGAAGAACTCTCTTATATTAAATGGGATATTATTGGACTTTGTGAAGTTAGAAGAAAAGGTGAAGAGACAATTGATTTAAAAAGTGGACATATGCTCTATTATAAAGGCACAAATATTGGAAATACAAGTGGAGTAGGATTCATTATAAATAAAAAGTGGAAGAACAATATTGTGGAGATTGATGGTGTATCAGACAGAGTGGCAAGATTAGTTATACAACTTAATAGCAGATATCAAATGCAGATAATTCAGGTTTATGCCCCAACAAGTTCTCACAGTGATGAAGTAGTAGAAGATTTTTATATGGATGTACAAAAGGCTTTTGATCAGAGTAAACAACATTTTAAAATTGTTATGGGAGATTTTAATGCTAGAATTGGTAAACAAATGAAAGATGAAAGTGTTGTAGGTAATTTTGGTTATGGTAATAGAAATGAGAGAGGACATAGACTTGTGGAGTTTGCAGAGAAGGAAAAACTTTATATTATGAATTCTTTTTTTGAGAAAAATGTTAGAAGGAAATGGACATGGAAGCATCCAAATGAAGGTACAGCAGAATTGGATTATATTTTGACTAACAGGAAATACATATTTCAAGATTGTAATGTTCTTAATAAATTTAACACAGGAAGTGATCATCGATTAGTAAGGGGTAAGATACATGTTAATGTAAAACTAGAGAGACAAAAATTATTAAGAAAAACTATATTTACAGTTGATATTCCTAATCTTCAGAAACATTCTAATGAATTTAAATTAGAACTTACAAATCGGTTTCAAGTATTAGTTGATTTTGAACATGATTCAGATTTGAATGAAATTAATATGAAAATAACTGATACACTTTTAAAAACTGCAACAAAGATAGCTGGTAGAAAAAAGCAGCAATTGACTAATAAAATTTCTACTGAGACTAGAGAACTTATGAAGAAAAGAAGGAATATGAAGATATGCAAGAATGATGCATTAAAAAGAATTGAATATCTCGAATTTTGTAAAATGGTGCGGAAAAGAGTTGAAAATGATATAAGAAAGTATAACTGTGAACTAGCAAGAAAAGCTGTAGAAGAAAATAAAAGTCTTAAGAATGTAAAACAACATTTTGGTATTGGTAGGAAATTTATATCTGCAATAAGGAAAAAAGATGGAATTATTACTAAAAAGAGGGATGACATTATGAAATTGGTAGAAGATTTTTATCAGGAATTATATAGTAATAAAGAACAAGTACCTCCTATATCTATTACATCTTCCGAATTGCCCAGAATTTTAAATGAAGAAGTGAGAAATGCAATTAAATGTATGAAAAAAGGAAAGGCTCCAGGTAATGATGGAATTATAATTGATATATTAAAAGAAGCAGGTGAAGAAACAGAAAAAATATTAGCAAAGTTATATACCAAATGTCTAAATGATAAAGATGTACCGGATGATTGGAAGAATGCAGTAATAATATTAATATTTAAAAAAGGTGATAAAGAAGATATTAGAAATTACAGACCTATCAGCCTTTTATCAGTTTTATATAAAATTTTTACCAAGATAATTACAACTCGTCTACAGAGAACCTTGGATTTTCACCAACCAAGAGAACAAGCTGGATTTAAAAGTGGTTTTAGTACAGTAGATCATATTCAAGTATTGAGAGAAGTTATAGAAAGGACAAATGAATATGAGTTGTCATTATGTTTTGGATTTGTAGATTATGAAAAGGCATTTGATTCTATAAACATTTCTTCAGTGATTAAAGCATTGGATCATCAAGGTATAGATCCAGGATATTGTCATATTTTAAAGAATATTTATAAAAATGCAACAGCAACAATTAGATTACATAATGATACTGGGAAAGTCAACATTGAGAAAGGTGTAAGACAAGGTGACTCCATATCTCCAAAACTTTTTACAGCAGTGCTGCAAGAAGTATTTTGTGGATTAAAATGGGAAACTAAAGGAGTGAAAGTAAATGGAGATTATTTAAGTCATTTAGATTTCGCAGATGATGTAGTTGTTTTTGCAAATAATGCTTCCGAGCTGCAGGAAATGTTGCAGGAGTTATCAGATGAAAGTAGGAAAGTAGGACTAAAGATAAATGTTAAAAAGACTAAAGTAATGTTTAATCGATTTGCTCCAAATATGATAATAAAGATTGATTATGATGAATTAGAAGAAGTTAAGAGTTACAAATACCTTGGTCAGATTATTAATACAGATGGCAACATAATAGAGGAAATTAATCATAGAATTAAACTTGGTTGGAGTGCTTTTGGTAGAAATAACTTGATATTAAAAGGAAATATGCCTATGTGTTTGAAAAGAAAGGTTTTTAACAAATGTATTTTACCAGTTCTTACTTATGGATCTGAGACTTGGACACTTAATAGAAGATCAATACAGAGACTTCAGACCACTCAAAGAAGTATGGAGAGATGTATGTTGGGAGTAACAAGAAGAGATCGAAAACGCAATGTATGGGTAAGAGAACAAACAGGTGTTACTGACCTCATTGAAAAAATTAAAAGATTGAAGTGGAGTTGGGCTGGACATATTGCTAGAAGAGATGATAATAGATGGACAATTGAAATTTTAAACTGGATTCCAAGAGATTGTAAAAGACCCAGAAGGAGACCACATGTAAGATGGATGGATGAAATAAGAAAATGTGTAGGGGTGATGTGGAGAAGAGAAGCTAAAGATCGGAGAAGATGGATTAAACTTGGAGAGACCTTCATCCTGCAGTGGATTGATAATGGTTGATAATGATGATGATGATGATATTATTTTTTAAAAATTTCTTTTGTACATATGCATACTATATATATATATGTTCACAAACATCCATTTGTAAATGAGTATGACCATTCTAACTTAAAAAAAAAAAGAAATAAAGAGAGAAAAGAGGAGGAAAAACATTCTAGAAATGAGTTTTATGATGATTATACAAACCCATCAGTGAACTACAAATAAGTTCATATATAGAATATACTGGTCCATTTTTATATTTCCTTCATATTTTATGATGCTATTTTTTAATTTTTTCAACACAAAACTTTTTTTTTCCTGAAATATTTCAACACAATATCTTATTGTAGCTCTCCAATGTATTTATTCTCTTCCATACTGTCCCCATTGAAACAATTAACATTGCACCTTTTTACAATGTCTTTGAGATAATCCTTATAATGTAGGGGCCTACTTCTACAAAACTCATGTTCAAGTCCACCATTAAACATCCTTTTAGGCAATCTTCCATTGTTTAGTCATTTTACATGTGCAAGCCAATGAAGGTGTGGATTTTACAATATTGACTCAATAGTAGTACCCCATCTTGTATGCTGAAGAACATATTGATTGGTTTTACAATCTTGCCATTGTATTTTTAAAATTTTATGGAGCATCCTTAAATGAAATTTTTATAATGTCTTTATATCACACTGGTAGAGTATTCAAGTTTTTCATCCATGCGATAAATTAGGTAAAATAACAGCTCTATATACAGCTAACTTAGTTGTAGTAGTTATTTCCTTTGATGAATATTCTATCTTTTAACTTGTTAAAAGCAGCAGTAGTCTGTGTTGGAGCTCACAATCTTAAATTCACCTTTCTAGTTATAAAACACTAAGATATTTAAACTGATACATTGTCAAGTTGATAACTATACAAGATAAAAGTTGCTGAGGATTTTTATTCATTCACTTGTTGATAAATAACTTAAATTTTTTGAACCTTAATTAATAAGCCTAAGTCTTTATATCTCAACCTTTTGAACTGGCAAAAATAGCACAATCATCAGTATATTGTAAATTCAGAATCCAAGAAGTTTTTAATTTCACTTTTAATCTATTCATATTAAAAATTCCACCATCATATCTATTATTTTAAATACAAATATATTTATATACCTGGAGTCTGGATGTAATATAGGGGATTTGAACACTGAATTTCAAGCTTTTTTCAGCCTTCTATTCTATCTCATACAACTGATGCACATGATGACTCACATGTGAAAAGATAAATGATCTCCAATATACATATTTCATGCTGAACCAGCACTCATCAGTTGATCCAGACTATCATCTCTCAAACATATATATAATCAGCTCTCAGTTTATATTAAGATAGCACGGCTTCACACTTTAATGGACAGGCAATCTAGTTCACTCTTTAGCTCTTCAATTATCCATACCATTGAAAATGTGATGAAGAAACACCCAAACCCCTTGTGAGGGTCAGAGTGACTTAAAATCAACATGGGCATGACATTAATATTGACATTAACAAGAGATTTGGGTGTTTCATGGGTAAGATTTTCAGTGGTATGGATGACTGAAGAGTTAAAGGGTGGAGTAAAATTGAAGCTTATCCATTAAAGTGTAAAGATTTGTTATCTTAATATAAACTGAATACTGATTATATATATGTGTATGTGGGAGATGATGATCTGACCAACTGATGAGTGCTGGTTCAGCATGAAATACATGTATTGGCTATAATTTATCTTTTTACTTCTGTGTAGTCATGTGTATTGGTTATATGAGATAGAGTGAATGGTTGAAGGGAGCTTGAAAGTCTGTCTTCAAATTCCCTAATATTACACTATATTTATTGTATTTTGATTTTAAGACTCATCACTATTTACTATCAATCTAATGCAGGATGAACTCTGTCCAAGTTCACTCCATCTTCTTTGATCTCACACATTTCTTTATTTTATCCATCCATTTCACATGATGTTTCTTTCTAGGTCTTTCATCATCTCTTGGAATCCATTTTAAGAGTTCAACTGTCCATCTATTATCATATCTTTTGGCATAATTCCAATCTTTTGTCAGTAAATCTGTTTCTTCTCTCACCCATATATTTCATTTTCAAACTTTTCTTGTTATTCCTAACGTGCATCTCTCGATATTTCTTTGAGTGATCTGAAATCTTTGTGTTGCTCTTCTGTTAAGTGTCCAAGTCACACATCCATAAATAAGAACTGCTAAACACATTTATTAAAAATCTTCCTTTTTAAACACATAGGCATATTTTCTTTTAATATTAAGTTTTTTCTACCAAAAGCACTCCAACCAAGTTTAATTCTATGATTAATTTAATCCATTATGTTTCTATCTATAGTAATAATCTGACCAAGGTATTTGTTGTTAACTTCTTCTAACTCATTGTTATTAATTTTTATTTGCTTCTTTTGAGAAAATCCCTTGAACATTATTTTAATCTTATTTTCCTACTATCATGTGATAACTTTTGCAACATTTCACGAAGCTCAAAAGCATTAGTTGCAAAAACAATTATATCATCTGCAAAATCTGGATGATGTAAATAATCTCTATTTACTTTTATTCTCTTAGCTTTTCATTATAATCCATTTCCTTAGTTTGTCTACTTTTCTTATCATATCCTACTGTCCATTTAATATCAGAAAAGGAATTGGGCATTAATTTAGAGTGCACTTTTCCATTTTAGAATTATTTGATTGAGCAAAGTTTTATAAAATTTGTATGTTTATTGTTTAATTTTGATGGAAATTGCGATTATTTATTTATTGGTCAAAATATTTGGAACACTTTGTAGTAATACCCACCAATATTGTCTGACTTGTTTAGCATTTGGTTATGTCAGTGGTGGTTTTGGAGTTCTCCTTAAAATCCAAAATGGCACAGAGCCACTCTGAATTAATACCAGGAGTTGTTTTATGTAATGTAAAAAATAATATTAAATGGATCAGATAACTATTAATTCAAGCCTTTTTTTTTTTTGTATGCCAAATAACTACCTGGGTTTTATTTTTTCACATATTATATTGAAATTCTGTTAATAAGTTCAGGATTATCTAAAGTTTCAGAATGCATCTGCTTCAGAAATATCATTCATCAACATCAATTTAAGGAAATAATTGTTATGGGAAAAAAAATATTCGCTTACTAATAAATTCTGACAATATGATTTTCAATCACATTTTTTTAAAATTTTTTGAATGTGTGGATATAAACTATATAACTTTATATATATGAATATTGTTACATTAACATTATTCATGTTTTGATGTTTTTACCATTGTTCTGGGCAACCTACTTTAGAAATAACATTGTCATATAAAATTGGTGGGCATTATAGATGAACCTTTGTTTAATTTAAGTCTGCATATTACATATTGCACTTTGTATTAGTGTAGGTATTAGCTCACTGTATGCTTTTATTTTACACGTCAAAATGATATATATACTTGCCCACATATTTTTCTGACTACATTTAGTATTTGACTCCTTTTGATGAATTTTACAATATTGGGGTCTTTATCTTAATAAAAACTTATATTATCTTTTATGAAAAGTTCATCTTAAGTTTGATTACTTAAGTGACTGATTGATTATATTTTTTTCATCCAAGAGAGCAAACTGAATTTATTTTTATTTTATTCAGCTGAGAGTTAATTCAGAAATCTTTAATTCTCATATCTGTCATTACTTCAGTGCTAAATTGCACAAAGGAGTTGTAGATGAAGATTGAACAATAGTTTATTATTTTGTTGAAAGACTATTGAAAAGTGATGGTAAACTATCAGTCTATGTTCTTACCACTTTTTTCCATTGCTGTTTGCTAGAAACTCTTTAGAGGCATAATACCACATTTCAGATAGATTACTTTGCATACATTTGATAGACTATGGAAAATTTGCAAATAATTCCATTCAAATGTTTTCTGTCTTTTTTTTAAAAAAACTTTCTTTCTAAAACTTTTTTTTATATTCCTTTTAAAATAATGAAATTTATTAAATTAATGATAATTAAAATTTGATGTACATTTGGAATTTAATACAATGGAAATTAGGTCTGAAAAAAAGATTTAGTTAATTAAAATGACAATTCAATATTTTAAAAGAACGTTATTAAACAATTAATAGGGTAATAATATTCAGAGTTTAAACTTTAAAAAAAAAAAGTACATTTATGTCACTCATATATTTTAATATTTATATATTTAAAACTTATGTTTTATTCAACATGTCCATCTTCATTCGTTATTGTTAGATCTTGAGCAGAACAAAGCTTAGTGGAACATTTAATTGCAATTTATTGTTTTAAAATTAAATACTGAATTTCATTTTGAATTATAGAACAAAGCAGAAAAAAGTTGGTTTTAGCCTGAAAAATTGATTCATAATCAAATTTTTGTTTATAACTGAGAGGGGTCAAACTAGTATTACTAATATCACATTTTAAAAAGTTTTGATTGTTAATTATTCAGATTACTTGGAATAAGTTTGATTTTTATTAAGTATATAGTTTTGATCAATGAGGGATTCTTACATTATGACTTAGAGATGGATCTCTCCCAAGAACATTTTTTTAAATAAGTTAAATATATAGTAGATTTATAAAACAAAATCCAGTTCAGTTTCAAATAAAAATAAAATTGCTGAACAATAAAAAAATATCTGACTCATTGATCTCATTAAATAAAAAAATGTATAATTATTTTAATATTTGAATTTATTTAATGCTTTATTTTGTAAGTTGTTTTTATTTTTAAATTACGATATTAAAAAAAAATTATTTGCTTTTATTTAATTTGATTAATGAAAAACCATAAATCCAAAAAAGATTTAAAAGAAATTAATTAGTTCCCAACTATTTCCTAATTTCATTATCTGTGATGTGCCCCCCTTCATAATAGTGACTTCTGATTTAGATGACAAGTTGTGCATGTCAATATTCATTTTATAGGAAATATATATGTATTTAATTACTATGTGCAAGATTATTACTACTGTATTTTGAAATATAAAATATTATAATTCATTTAGAATATAGTTTGTAAATTAGTAATCAAAACATATTTTGAAGAAAAAATGTTTATTATTTTTGACAGTTTCATCTATAAATCTTATTTTTTAAGTATGTAAATAAAAAGTAATTGCATATAAATAAAATTATAAGATCATGGGAAAGTTTATTTTTTAAAATATATAATTAATTTTATTTATTTCACTGTTCTCATTAGTCATCCTTATAAGCATGAGTAATTAATGGATATGAGGTAATAATGTGAAGCAGATTACTTTCTGGCTGTTAACTTTTTTTAGTCGATGATATGTACAGGACTAGACTTTAAGCTAAATGTCTTACACTCATATTCTATCATTTAAATTAAACACACACAATGATTTAACAACTTAACAAAGAGTTTATTTACTCCGAATGTTCACTAGTGACTGGATGGTTAAACTCAGCACAAATAATATTAATCACTGAACAGTTTATACATAGAGTTAAGCTCTATTTCTGTATTTTATTAAAAGTTCTTCTTTTAATGTCTATTCACTGTATTAATGCTTATCATTTTATTTCAGTAACTACCTACATTAATTTTCATTAGTTATTTTAATAAGCACTTTATTGCTCACTCACATCTTTGAGTCACTCTAATTAGATTTGACTACATTACAATTCCACTGCATGCGTTAAATTGTTTCACTCTACTCTACTAATACTACTAGTCTGCTTTCTTCCTCTCTTCATTAGAAGTTCTGTAGACATTTTAATATAAAGCTTGATTTTAAATATGCATGGATTGCAAATATGAATAAATGGGTATAATTGAAGTAGATTTTGTAGGAACAAAATCAGATTCGATATCAATAGTAAAACATTTGAGAGATAAGAAATACCATATCTTCAGAAATGTGAATGGAAGGAATAAGTAGATGTGATGATTCCTAAGAAAGGAGGAATAGAGGAGTTTTTATTAACCAAGACCTATTAGAAAGAAATAGATTTCAATTTGGATAAAGAGAATTGAATGTGTATATTAAACTAACGCAAAATGTAGGGGTTGTAAAAAGATAGAGAATAGAATGTGTATATTAAACTAATGCAAAATATAGGGGTTGATAAAAGATATAATGAGGCTATTTGGGAATGTTTATATAGGAATATAGATTAATTTAATTATGTATTGATGGTTTTAAAGAAAATAGAGATAAAAACAAATTAAAGTATTTGATGAAGAAGAAAGGGTTGGAATGATAATAATTTTATGTTGATAGAATAAGGAATATCTGAAAGCTTAGGTTCAGAAATTAGTAGAAAGGTTGATAAGAATTGATATGAAATACGCAGGGAGTCAAATTGAACAGGTTTAATAGTATTGTGGAAAAAAATTATGAAAGATGGTGGTGAGTTTAAAATTTATGAAGAGTGAACTGGACATGTAATTTTAAATATGTATTTATTTTGATTTAATACAGTTAAAATAAAAAATGAAGGAAAAGTATTTTAAAAACTAATAAAAAGAAGGAAAACATATAGGAAATATAAAGAGGTTGTTAATAAACAAATGGAGGAAAATAAGTAAAAGCTAGACGCTATATCTAATTAAGAAAAAAAGAAATAGCTAGCATAGAATAAAAAATGGAAATGGAGTGAACTAAATAAAAAAAATTAACAAAGGAAATTAACTATAAGAAAGGAGAATTGTGAACATTTTTGGAAATAAGAAATAAAAGTCTGCTGAATAGTATTGAATGATGAGGAAAGAAAAATATGAGGAAGAAAAGAATAAAAATAAATAAATAATGATTTTGTATTGAAAATTTTGGGTGATAGGAAGTTTGTATCTAAATATAATTCAGTAGACAATTAGTGGATATAGTAATGAATGCGGAATTGAATAAAACAATGGGTAGATAGAAAAAATGAAAATTAAGAGGACTAGATAGTATGGCAACTGAAATATTTAATTAATAGGTATAGGAAGTTACACAAGAGTTGATTTAAAAGAAAGCTTTAATAAAATTGTAAATGATAATAAGATTCCAAATGATATTGTAAAAGGGTGAAAACTGGAGTATTATACAAAGGGATAGATAAGATTTTAGATTATTATTTAATTTTAGATCAATAGCAATAACTTTGATAATTTATAATATACACTTATACATGCGCATGCACAACACTCCCGCACACACATATGTAATGAATAGTATTGGGATTTGAGAGAGTTTCAGAATAATTTTATTCAGGAACATAAATATTAGACAATTGAAAAATGTTCTAAAGATAAAATAAACTATTATTCATTGCAATTTTAGACATAGAAAAGGCTTATGAAAGAAAGGATAGGAATAGATTGTGAAGAAGTCTTCAAATATAGGAATAGATTCAGCATTGTTGAGAATGATTCAGGGTCTTAATGAAGATAATTTTTATAATACCAATTGAGGATATACAATTGGTGAAAGTTAAATATAAAATGTAGTTAAAACAGGTATGCCCATTATCATCTTTATTATTTCTTTTTTATCTAAGAGAATTGGGGGTTTGAAATAAATAGATTGAGGATAGGATTGAGAATTTTCATTGCGAGAACCAGAAGAATACATAATATAATAACTCATTTTTTAGTTGATTATTCAAATTTTTTTACAAATAGTGTAAAATATATGGAATTGCTATTAAAGAAAGTGTGAAGAGGTAAAAAGAAATATAAAGGTGGAAAAATCTTGAGATGTTAGCATTTAATGGGAAGATGAGGAATGAGAGATATTATACGAGAAAAAATGAAGTATAAGTATTTATGTATTTTGTCAAATGGAAAAGGAATTTATCTAGATAATTAATTGGAAATCAGAGTTGAAATGAAAAACAAAAAAATAAATTGGTTAAATGTTTCTCATATAATAAATATGTGGTAAGTAGAATAATTTGGGGAAAAAATTATGGTATTTGCTTTAACATTTGAAAATGAAATACTTTGTAAGTAGCCAGGATACTTAGAAAAGTTAAAATACAATTTTTTTAAAAAAGGGTATATAATCATTGAATGATAAATTGAGGCATTAAATGAGATTGTTCAAGGTGAAACGGGATGGATTTTTTTTTTAATAAAAGAAATTGAAAGTAGATTTAAAATATTGGGCAATTGCATTATAAGAATGATAATAAATTAGTAAAATTCATTTTTAATTCATTTATGAAGAGAGAAAATTTTAAAATATGCAAAGTTAATAGGTATTTTTTTTTGTATGCATTATGTGTATGGAATATATTATGGTACATAATTATAAGGAGCGATAAAAAAAATAGAAAAAGATAATATATGAACAAAAATTGTTTGCAGTTATATGAATAAATATGTTATAAAACAAATGCAGTTTATTATTATTTGGTGTAAAAATGAATTTTATGTGACAGATAAAAAAGATAAAAATGGAATAAGATTTTTTACTGTAAATGTGGTTTATATGGAAATGAAGAAGATTATTCAATATTTATTTTTGGAGTGTAGGATGTTAGAGAATCAGAATAAAATGTAAGGAAAGTGAGAGAAACTTAAAAGAATGAATGATGTAGAAATTTTATGATTTTTTTGTTTACGTCTTTGTAACAAAAGTGAAAGATATGAGAAGATAATGAAATGCTTTAATTGAAATAGATCAGTTAAGAAAAAGATATGAGTCAAGGTTGGAAGAATGATTTGGTAATAAGGAATAAGAAGTAGATGAATTTACTAGGTTAATATAAAACTAGAGAAAAAAATTATTAAGAAAAATAATATTCACAGTTTATATTCCTAATCGTTAGAAACATTCCGCTAAATTTAAATAACTTGCAAATTGCTTTCAAATATTAATAAATTTTGAACATAATTCAAATTTGAACAAATTCAATAGAAAGATAACTGATACACTTTTAAAAACTACAACAACGATAGCTGGTTCAAAAAAGCAGCAACTGACTAGTAAAATTTATTCTGAGACAAGAACAATTTATAAAGAAAAGAAGGAATATGAAAATATATAAAAGTGATGCATTAAGGAGGATTGAATATCTTGAAAAAGCATTGATAATGATATAAGAAAGTATAATTGTGAACTAGCAAGGAAAGCTATAGAAGAGAATAAAAGTCTCAAGTGTGTAAAACAACGTTGGTATTCGTGGAAAACTTATTTCTACAATACAAAAAAAAAAAAAGGAACTATTACTAAAAAGAGAGATGACATCATGAAATGTGTAGAATAGTTTTATCAAGAATTATATATCAATAAAGAACAATGAAAAATACCTCCTATACATACTATATCTTCTGAATTGCCCAGAATTTTAAATGAAGAAGTGAGACATGCAATTAAATTTATGAAGAAGGCAAAAACTCCAGGTAATGATGGAATTATAATTGATAGCTTAAAAGAAGCAGGGGTAGAAATAGAAAAAAAAAATGGCAAAGTTATATACCAAATAAAGATGTACCAGACGATTGGAAGTACTAATATTAATATTTTAAAAAGGTGATAAACAAGATATTAGAAGTTATAGAAAGGACCAATGAATATGAGTTGCCATTATATTTTGGATTTGTAGATTATGAAACAATTTATAAGTATGTTTCAGTGATTAAAGCATTAAATTATCAATATATAGACCCAGGATATTGTCATATTTTGAAGAATATTTATAAAAATGAAACAGCAACAATTAGATTATGTAATGATACTAGGAATATTAAAATTGAGAAGAATGTATGACAGGTTGACTCCATATCTCCAAAACTTATGCTGTGGATTAAAATGGGAAGCTAAGGGAATAAAAGTATATGTAGATTAAAAGTAAATGTTAAAAAGACTAAAGTAATGCTCAATGTATTTTTTCAAAAGACGGAAATAAAGATTGATAATGATGGATTAGAAAAAGTTAACACTTACAAATATGTTGGTCAAGTTATTACTACAGATGGAAACATAATGAATGAAATTAATCATAGAATTAAACTTGGTTGGAGCACTTTTGATAGAAATAGCTTAATATTAAAAGGAAATGGGTTTTATCAGTCAGTTCTTATTTATGGATCTGAGACTTGGACACTTAACAAAAGAGCAATATAGAGACTTCAGACCAGTTAACAAAATACAGAGAGATGCATGTTAGGGAATAACAAGAAGAGATCAAAAACTAAATGCATGGGTGAGAGAACAAACATGTTATAGACATCATTGAAAGAATGAAAAGACTGAAATGGTGTTGGGCTGGACATATTACTAGAAGAAATGATAATAGATGTACAGTTGAAATCTTAAACTGGATTCCAAGAGATTGTAAAAGACCACATGTGAGATGGATGGCTGAAATAATGTGCTAGTGTGAATTGGTGAAGAGAGGCTAGATATCAGAGAAAATGGATTGAACTTGGAGAGACCTTCATCCTGCAGTGGATTGATAATTGTTGAAAATGTTGATGATAACAGTCTAAGAAATAGAGAATTTTTAACATGCCATACATGATTTATGCATAGAGGCTTCTGGCTTCATGTAAAAACTTACATTACATTACATATATAGGGTTGTTTTTTATTTCTGTTCCTTGATTGAATGCTATTACTAACAAAGATTGCACTTTATATGTGATAGATTATTTTACCCCGTTTTTTTTTTAATGTAGTAAATTTATGAATAAAACAAAACAAAAAAAAAGTTGTCTGTTCTTTTTACTATGTTAATTTTTCTAAGCTAGTTATTACTATCTTTCTAGAAAACTGTTGTGCTACTTTAATTTCTACATAAAATTGTTTTGATAAACCTTTGGGAAATTTTCTAATTTTGAAGTCAGTTTAGAATTCATTCTATTATTGGTTATAAGATTGGGTACAAAAACAAATGGTTTTATAGTATTGTAATTGTCTAAAATTAGTAAACTTAAGTTATTATATATGTGTGTGTGCGCACATATACATGTGCTTACGAAGTAATTGTATATACCTTGTTGCCATCTATATGAAATATGTATATACACTTCTTAAAGATTAGTATTCATATGTTTTTTTATTTTGTTAGAATAAATATTGTATACCTATACATATATAGATAAACTACTATTTATTGCATTATGCCAACATGAAATGTTATTTCTAATATATCCCATTTTCATGATTTTGAGATTTGAATTATGGAAATGCAATATCTTATTTTTCTCCCATATTACTGCAGCAGACATTTTATCTCATCATTCATTTTAGATATAGTTCCCTTTTTAGCTATATTAAGATCTTTGGGGATCATTTAGAGCTTTCATTTATCTATCTATTATATTTCTGGAAACATTTCCAACATCATTTCATCTTGTTCTTTTAATTCTATTAATAATACCAACATCTTTAGATACTTCAATATTAATTTTAATTATATCTTTCCATATTTATTGGGTGACCAGCAATCTTGTATCATTCTTTTGCAAAGAATTCAAATTTCAGATTAATAAATATGCATTAGAAGAACACATTTAATAAAAACATTTTCAGGCATATAGGTATGTTTTTTTTAGCATTAGATTATTTTTACTGAAAGTAGTTCCTCCTATTTTAATCTTACGATTTATTTTATTCATGTGTTTTCATTTATATTAATCTGATCAAGGTATTTCTAATATTTCATTGCTTTCAATTTTTAAATTCTTTTTGAAAATCTGTTAGCATTACTTTAGTGTTTGATTCTAGAGTTCAAGGTTGTCCATATGTAGATTCCAGTTTTGTTATTTCTAATAATTAAACTTCTTATAAACTCTTAAATAGCATGTTTCATTTGATTCTTTTTATTTTATTTATTACTTCAGTCTTTTTTAATATTTATCTTTATTCCATTTTTTTTTTTTTTTTTGCTTTAATCTGATAATTTTTTTTATTATTTTTTTGCAGTTGTGAAAGAATATTTGAGAAAGTAACTCCATTTGTTAAAACTTTTATTTTTACTTCCATTGCTTTCTATTTAAAGTATACAAAGTACTTTGAATAAATTATTGTAAAATGTTTTTGAGGAGTTATAATCAATCTAACATTATCCATGTTAATTGTTTTGGTCTCATCATTTATTTAAATTTTGCTGTGGCGTTCTGGTAAACATTCTTTAGATTCCAGATTTACATCACAGGGTTAAGAAACAAAGAAACAAATTAAAAGCAAATAGTCAAAGAAAAGTGTTTATTTTTAAATTTGTTTATTTTTAGCAATTTCATAAAAGATTTCTCGTACTTGAGTATTAAAACTGCAACATGGAATATGTAGTAGATCTGTTCACATTCATATCAATCCACTGATAACTTTGTAATATTGTGATCTGATTAAAATAATGTGTACATGGATCTTGTACATGACTTTCTTTTGGCAAAAAAAAAAAGAATGTGTACACAGATCTTGTACATGATATTTTGGCAAGAATTACAAAGTTATTGGGAGGTTGATACAAATGTCAACAGGTGCAGTAGGTCTAATAATGCTAGTGTTGTAGGACTAAAAATAAGTAAAAGTAAAAAATAGTAAAACTTACAACATAAACAAATTAAAATAAATGTGACTTTCACAAATATGTACAACTTTCAACATTAACAAAATAACTTTTAAGAATGATATTTAAAATAAAATTTCAACATTAACAAGTTTCCAAAAAAAAAAGTGACTTTCACAAATATGTACACCTTTCAACATTAACAAATAAAATGTGACTTGAAAAAGAAAGATGTGACTTTAAAAAACTAACAACTTTTAAGAATGACATTTAAAATAAAATGCAATATTACAATAATGATACCATTAATCAAAAAAATGGTTAGTTTAAGTATATAACCAAACAAACAGTACATGATTTTGATTTTTAAGTAATTTGGATAAAAATGTATTAACAATATTCCAATGACATTTATAATATAATATATAACAAGAATTTACATGTTAAAACCAAACTTTTGATATTTATAGTATTACCACAGAAGTACAGATTTGTAGTAAAAATTTTCACTCCAGAAATGAAAACACATGATTGCAAAGTATGCTGGGATTTTCATAAAACTGCTAATAATCATCATTTTTTTAATATAAATTAAGCCAAAAACTACAAAAAATAAAATAAAATGATGTTTTGCTGTCCCTCATTGGTACTTCATCCTATCTTCGATTTTCATAATAAAACATTTGTCTGTTTCCATACATAAGCCAGCAAACATCCACATCCTATTGCGAATGCCAATTGTAGTGTTGCAACCTCAGACATTAGAATGCCATTGCTTGTCACTGATGGCAGCATGCCTTTTTGGAAATAGAGCACTGCTTCCATTTTAGTACTTGGTAATTTCCAAAATGAAAAATAACTGAAAATGTCAAAGTATTGAGGAAAAAAACAGATCACGTTAAAAAAAATCTTGTTGATAAAAAAAAACGCATTTTCACATATTCTTCCAGGGTTTATTTTCTTTCAATTTGATGTCATCATGACATTACACATTTATTGTGGGTGTGAAAAGGCCTCCTATCTCCCTTATGTTGCAGTTTTAATACTCAAGTACCGATTTCTCAATTGATTTTGTTAATAGCAATAAAATAATTAGTTGTTTTATTTATGAAATCAGAAATTATAGTTTTATTCGATTTACAGGAACATACCAACATTTGCTTTATTAGTTACTGAAGATTTTTTAAAAAAGGTAATTCAAGGTTAATTTAATCTCAGTGGGAAAGTAATTAGTTATAGATTGCAGTTATTATATCTGCTCTAATAAATATGTGGTTGAAAGGCAAAGAGTTATCTGAAAATATGCACTAAAACTAAATATCTTTCAGTTTTCTAGTTACAGTGTATTTTAATTAATTGTTATAAAAATCTCTTATAATTGTGATATGGATAATTTGCAATTAATGTAACTGTAATTGAATTGAAGTGTTATCAAAATACATTCTATGAAAGTGCTGTATGATATGATATCATTAATAATAAATATAATTATTTTACTGGAATGCTGATTTATTCCATGATTTTTAACTGCAAACTTAATAAGTAGCTGCAAATGCTTGGTGCTTCAATGGTGGAATATAAACAGTTATAAAAATAAAAATGTCTGTTACTGACTACTGTTCAGTTTAAATCAATTTTTAATCGTATATTAATATTACATTAATAAAAAACTATTTTTTTTATATAAATCGAATGTCATTTGAGAATTAATAGTAATGCGATTGTCAACTAAATCATTTTTTTTTTAATGAAGGCTAAATCACCCATTCTGATTTTTTTTTAAGCTGTTCATTTCAGATAGCAAATGGTTGAAGAAATGTAATCATTAATAAAATATATGTGGTGTCCATTATTGATGAAGAATTGTCTGATATGTTAATATAGTTTTTTATGAATTCTAAGAAGACTGCAATTTGTTTTTTTAAAATGAATTATAACACTAGCTTTTTGTTTCTTGGTTTAATACAGTAAACGACTTCAGCCTGACTGATTAAATTTTAAAGTACTAACTTTTAAAGCTCTTATAGCTCAAGTTAAAGTATTTCCAGGTTTAAATTTGAACAGATATATCAGTTCAAACTGAATTATCTTGATTAATACTAAAAAGAAATAGAGAATTAAGTTAAAGTTTATATATAACTATTGTAAATTGGAGAATTTCATGAATTTCAGATAATAGTTTATCAAGAATGCTTTTAAGTAAAGAAGAGAGGTAAAAGGCAAATATTCAATTTCAATTTGTCATACCCAGATAAATTTTAAATTATGTTTATGTTTGATTGTTTTATAATTAAAATTGTATATTGATACAAAATCATATTAGCCAGTCACTGAATATATATAATTGAGGGTTTCAAGTCCAATGATTAGTAAGAAAATAAATGAATAAGTAGATAAAAAAATTGAGCAGAGAGAGATGAGATAGAAGGATGGATGTAGAGATTAATTAGAAAAGGGTATTTTTGTTTATTATATAATTAAACATATAATAAAACAATCAAATGGTTTGTATTATGCTAATGTTTGAACAAAGAATATTTGGGGGGACTAGATTTTGGTTTTTCTTTGAAGACATGTAAGCAGTGCCACTGCATGCAGGTATTCAAGGCACAAAAGTGCTTCATCAATTGAGGTGCTAAATCACAGTGATAATTAATAAAATTTATATGCAAATGAAAATATTTAGATTTACAAATTATTTTAGTGTTAGAAACATGTTTTGATTGTTAATATTTTTTATTTAATTAAGAGGATTACTTTTTTACTTAAATTGTTTGAAATATATTAAATATTATATACTCCATGGTTGAGCTGTACCGATTAGACAGGTGCTATTTTGCCAAAATAATTGATGGAGTTTATATATAAAGGAAAATGTTTAGATTTCTGAATCATTCTATTAATAGAAATATATTTTGATTGCAAATATTTTTTTATTTAAGTATAACAGGATTACTTTTTCACTCAGACTTCTGGCAATTGTTTGAAATATACTAAATAATATATTAACTACCATTGTGCTAAATTGAGCAGATTTGGTGCCATTTTGATGCGATAATTAATAAAATTTACATGTTAATGCTTATATTTCTGAATTACTTTCATTTAAACATTCTAATTTATATGAAAAATGACACCTTACTATTAATAACTTATTTAAAAATAAACTTATTTTAAACATTAAATCATAATAATTATGCATAGAAGGTAATTTAGTTTATCAGTCATATTTTATAAACTTTTCTTATATGGCCATGAGATTAGAGTTAATTTGTCAGAAGCATAAATGCATTTTGGGATCAAATCTGATAAAGTCACATGTTTTAAACACTATTATTGTCTCTTTTAAATGTTTTTATTGAAGTTGAAAAATCAGTTTGTTTGTTAAATTTTGATCTTTTTGAAGTTAGAATGAAATTTTAAAATTGAGGTTTAATATAAATAAATTCAATAGAAATGCTTGAAATCTGATATATAACTATAAGACACTCATCTTTTCAGCAGGTCACTTAGTTTCTTAGCTATGGAACAGAGGGTGGGAAAATATTACAAATATTCAATACTTTCATGTATCATAGTTAATCATTTGTTTTAAATAATGTTTGTGAGAGAGTTGTATAAAGATTTTTTTTTTTTAATTTAATAAAAAATTGTTAACATTTTAAAATTGAGATTTAATATATTCAGGTTCAATATAACTTGTTAATTTTGTACATTTGTTTAAAATATTTATGAAAATGATAGGACACATTAATTTTTTAAAATAGGTGAATTGGTTTCTTAGATAAGCAGAATGGGGTGTGTGTGTTTTACATAATGTTCACTATCGATTTTATTTGTTATAATTTAAGCAATAACAAAGTTATTTATAATATAAAAAAGTTATTTACTGATAATTATCTATGCTTACTAAATGTGATATGTGCATAAAGAGTATATATATTAACTTCAGAAATATATAGTGAAATATATATATATACATTATATGTGTGAAATCAATTTAAAGTAAAATTATATATATTAAGTGAAATTCATTTACAATGTTGTTTTCATAAGAATTTCCAATCAAAGTAAAAAGGTTAAACACTTTTCACTTTGAAGAATATTTCATATTTTTAACCACTTAAATGCATAAAGGGTATACATTTATATTTATAGCAGAAATAATTAGTGATATATATATATTGTACCATTTATTTATATATAAAGTACAAATTACTTTTTAATATTAGGTATTATAAAAAAAAGAAAGGAGAGCGAACACGATCTTTATTTTTTTTGTAACATAATGTTTTAAGAAAAAAAAACGTACAGTGAAAGTTTAATTTTTCTTTTTTTTTAGAAATAAGTTAACTAAAATAAATTCAATGTTGGAAAGTGCATATTGAATCATTGATTCAAATAGTGAAAGGAAATTTCAAAAGGTGAAAGATTGCTATCAGAAACAACTTTCTGATAGTAATTAAAAATGGCAGAAATTCTTAACGGAAAAACAGACTTTGTAATAAGAAAAGGAGAATAATGTAGAAGTTTATAAAGTAGAACAAAGAAAAAAAAGGAACGTGCGCAGAGCTTCTAAAAAGAATCTAGGAGTATAAAAGGAGCCGACAGATTTGAAAAGGGGTCTTTTTTATCTTATTGTTCCAATAGTGCTGAGCAATTTGAAGTGCCTCATTTTTTTTTAATAAAATGTGTCCACTTAGATACGAACTGAAATCGCTCGCCATGAGTGAGTAGAACGATATCGTTTGCCGACACTTTCTCTCGGAAGAAGTCACCTAGATCGTCATACGGCTACCTAAATTTGATCGGAGATTCGGAAATAAAACTAAAAGGAGAACAACTACTGCGGACTACCCACTAACTGAATTGTACGTCGGGAAGATCGATGACCTACTTAGTGTCAACTTACCGGTAAGTAAATGGCCATAAATTTTTTTACATAAAGCTTTATGAATAGTGAATTGAATGGAAATGTTATCCCATAAATTTTTCTTGGATCAGAAGATTTGCGAACTGAGAAATGAACCAGACTGTTACTACGGAAAATAAGACTAAATAATTAGTACTCCAATATTTGAATCAAATTATTGAATTCATATGCACAATCTTTTCCAACATTATAATTTTGTATTAATCATAAATATTGAATGCTTGACGAGTTAGAATAAATCTTTATTTTTAACTTCACTTTCATTGTACGTGTATAGAATTAATGCTATTATATTTAAGTCTTATCTTTAGTTATTTAACTTAGATCGGTATACAAATTATTCTTGTTTTGATAGATTTAATTTCCGTAATTAAGAAAAATGGGGATATCTTTTTCTTAACGAGAATGTTAACTCAGACCGTATAATTATTACCTTACAGGCTACAATATGTTTGACGCAGTCTCAGTGGGTCTAACGACTCTGGCGCCCTCAAGTAGAAATTAAAAACTGGTTCTGCTCACGATTGTACTCGGTAATAGTTCTAGGCCGAAGTTGATCAGGAAAAATAGCCGTGTTGAGAATAGAAATACAACTTTCCTTTTTTTTTTGACATAGCTTGATCAACTCACGCTCAAATATAAATTTGAGGCGTATAGTGGCCTAGTAATACGAAAAACGTTACAATGGCGACCCAACTCGGGCTTACGAAAAGAAAAAAAAAAAACCACGACCTGAGAAAATTTAAAAACGGCATAAAATTGAGAATTTAATGTCCGTAGCCGGAAAATAAATATGACCACAAATAGTGTGCA
Source organism: Epiperipatus broadwayi (assembly GCA_028023455.1). Lineage (NCBI taxonomy): Eukaryota > Metazoa > Onychophora > Udeonychophora > Euonychophora > Peripatidae > Epiperipatus > Epiperipatus broadwayi. The sequence goes on along the minus strand of JAQFVV010012428.1, from coordinate 7,608,422 downwards.
AGTCTAAAAAGTTATTGCGTACGATTACAAAAGTTTTTTTTTAGAGTAGGATTTTAAATAAGGACTATATTGAAAGAAAGTAATAGCTTATAAATTATTAAATAATAAATAAAACCGATCAAAGGTAAGAAATGACGGTAAAGGTAGAGGGGGATGGAGATTATAGGGTGATAAAAGAGAGGGGTGTCGGTGAACGAATTTATTAGCAAAGCAAAATAAAATATTATATTTATATCGTAAAAATTGATAGCGTTAAGATTTTGTTTACTGTAGCAAAAATAAGCAACACGGCCATATATGAAATTGAGAAGTAATAAAAATACACAAAATATGGCAGAAAGTGCGGAAGAATTAAAAGAGGGCATGGAACCCTTAATAAAAAAAAAACTATTATACGAATGCATGACAGAATTCAAAGAAGAAATAAAAAAAGAAATGGCAGAGATGGTCAGAGAATTAAAAGAAGAAATAAAAGAACCAGTAAAAAAAAAAAGGAAAAAGAAAAGAAATAAAGTGATCAGTAGAACAACAGAAGAAAAGAGGATAGATAATCTTATTTGTGAGTGGGATGGCGAATCGATTAAGTACACATCTCAAGAATGCCCAAAGGTTGTTTTGCAAATAAACGATGTCAAAGTAGAGACATTGTGGGATTCTGGCAGCCAGATATCGGTAATGTCAGAAACAACGTATGAGCGCATGCGGAGCCAACCCATAGAGATACCAACTCTACCAGTGAAAAGCACGCTAATAACATTAGCAAATAACAAAAAGGCACAATTGGGCTCAAAACAGGTTTGGGTGCAAATTAAGATAGGGGATAAAATTATGCCCCACACGCTATTAATTCTAAAAGGGTTGGTACATGAAGCCATATTGGGGTCAGATTTTATGCACAAAACTGGGTGTGTGATCAATTATAAAGATGAAAAGATTATCTGTGATGGGGAAGAAGTGGAGTTTGGGTCGCGGATGAGAATGAACCAGCAAAACGTATGTAATATGGAGGTTGAGATAGAACAGCCTTCAATAGAGGCACGGATTGATGAAGTAATAAAGGGAGTGAAGGAAGGATGGAAAGAGGACCTAAAAGAAGTCTTAAATGAATATAAATCGAATTTTTCAGATAAACCCGGGGTTATTAAAGGGTATGAGCACAGGATCAAGATCGCTGACAGTACACCATACCAGGCAAGATCATACCCAGTGCCACACCACTATAGAGCTGAGGTAGAGAGAGAATTAGCTAAAATGGAGGAGTGGGATATTATCACTAAGGGTTCATCAGCATATAATAACCCATTGGTGGTTGTAAAAAAAAAAAGATGGAACCATACGACTGTGTTTGGATGCCAGGCAATTGAACAAGATTACATGGCCAGATCAAAATGTTCCACCTCCAATTAATGAGTTGGTAAATAAATTCCGGGGAAAAAAGATATTTTCCATGTTAGATCTGACTGCCAGCTATTGGCAGATCAGGTTACACCCTGCTGACCGGAAGTACACAGCATTTCGATATAATGGTATATCGTACCAATTTAACAGAATGCCTTTTGGTCTCAAGAATAGTGGAGCAGGCCTGCTAAAATGTCTCGATCGTGTGCTGTGCCCGGAAATCAAAAAGTTAATCACTGTTTACATGGATGATGTGATTATTGCATCCAATAACGCCCAGGAACACTTACAACACCTCAAGTTGTTTCTACAAGAGTGCAATATGAAGGATATTCGCATTAATTTGCAAAAAAGCTGTTTAGCAGCGGAAGAAGTGAATTTCTTAGGGCACTTAATTAATGCCAATGGAATTAGACCCCACCCGGACAAAATCCAGGCAATACGAGATTTCCCAGCCCCTCGAACACCAAAACAGGTGAGATCGTTTTTGGGGATGTGTAATTTCTACAATAAATTTTACAAAAACTTTGCTTCAGACATGGAGCCTCTGCTGCAATTATTACGTAAGGGAACGTCATGGAAATGGACGGAAGAGCATGAGACCAATTTTAGGGTTATTAAAGAGAAATTCCTTAGTCAAGTGATGCTGGTTTACCCTGACTTAAGGAAACCATTTATTGTTCAGGTAGATAGTAGTGGGTATGGGTTAGGTGCTGCTCTTATGCAAGCTCAAGAGGATGGTACCTGGGGTGTAATTTATTTTGTCAGCAGACCACTGAGAGGTGCAGAGATTAATTACTGTGTAACAGAGAAAGAGGCCTTGGCTGTGGTGTGGGCATTTCAGAAGTTCCGCCAATTCTTGATAGGATCGGAAACGATTGTTAGGACAGATCATAAGAGCCTAGAGTTCTTAAATCACAGTTATTTAACAAATAGTAGGCTAATCCGATGGAGCCTTTTTCTCCAGGAGTTCAATTATTCCATACAGAATTGTAAGGGCACTGAAAATGTGGTAGCCGACACATTGAGCCGGAATATTGTTCCTGATACCCAGGACCATTTGCAGATGGAAGATATCTGTTTGGCAAGTGTAGAATTAGAAACAGACGCTGTAGTAGAAGAAGGATTGAGACACTTAGGAAAGGTACAACGGCAAAGCCCGACCTACAAGAAAATTATTGATCAACTAGAAGACAAAGATGAAGCGGGAGAGACAGCAGATGCTAACACTGATGAGAGATACCGCCTGAAAGAAGGGATACTATGGTATATCACCGACCCTCGAAGGGATCAATGGAAAATGATCATACCAGAAAGTTTACAGGAAGGACTTATTGACTACACACATCATTTGTATGGGCACTATGGTGTAAATAAAGTGGAAGCCTTATTGAGGACATGGTTCCACTGGCCGAATATGAGAGCACAGGTCACCAGGATAGTAAGCTCATGTGAAATGTGCCAGAAGACAAAACCAGCAAACAAGTCGTATCAAGGTCCATTGAATTCTATCATCCCTAAAGAACCCAATGACCTGGTGGCTATTGATTTCTATGGACCATTGCCAGCTTTCGGGAAAATGAAATATCTACTAGTAGTATATGACCTTTTTTCAAAATGGGTGTCAGCATATCCGGTGACCCAAGCCAATACCAAGAATGCCATACGAGCCCTTGAGGTACGATATTTTAAAAGGGTAGGCAAACCAAAAGCTATTTTGTCGGACCACGGTACGCCGTTCACATCTTATGATTGGCAACAGTGGATAGAGAGGATGGAGGTAAAACACATATTGTCATCCATACGAAATCCGCAATCAAACCCTTGTGAGCGGGTGATGAGAGAGTTAGGACGCCTCTTCAGGGTATATACTGCATCCAACCATAGAGGATGGGTGAAACAACTCCCAAGGGTGTTAAATTTCATAAATTGGTCTCATAATGAATCCACCGGATTTGCACCTGTAAGACTTCACTTCGGACAAGCAATACCTAGATTGTACCAATCCAAGTTACCCGCTGGTCCAGAAAACATTGATAAAGGGAGAGATCATGAAGAAGCAAGAAAAAAATTGGAACACTGTGCCAAGCTCCGAACCCAGCGGAAAGGAGGCCTGACTGATAAGTTTAAAACAGGGGGTACAGTATGGGTAAAAACGAACCCTGTGAGTCAAACTGGGAAGCATATTTTTAAAAAGTTCCAAAATTTGTATGAGGGACCTTACCAAATCAGCCGACAGGATGGTCCAAATGCTTTCACTTTAAAGAATGGTGAAGGAGAAAGGGGTACCTATAACGCTAGGTCACTGAAACCATATAAGACTAGGACGTGGGTTAGAAGTACTCCATAAAGACTTATTAAGAATAAAATTAGTTCAAACCCATATTTTATTCTCATTCCCCTGCCCCGGTGGTATTGTACCATTTATTTATATATAAAGTACAAATTACTTTTTAATATTAGGTATTATAAAAAAAAGAAGAAAGGAGAGCGAACACGATCTTTTTTTTTTTTTTTGTAACATAATGTTTTAAAAAAAAAAAAAACGTACAGTGAAAGTTTAATTTTTCTTTTTTTTTTAGAAATAAGTTAACTAAAATAAATTCAATGTTGGAAAGTGCATATTGAATCATTGATTCAAATAGTGAAAGGAAATTTCAAAAGGTGAAAGATTGCTATCAGAAACAACTTTCTGATAGTAATTAAAAATGGCAGAAATTCTTAACGGAAAAACAGACTTTGTAATAAGAAAAGGAGAATAATGTAGAAGTTTATAAAGTAGAACAAAAAAAAAAGAACATGCGCAGAGCTTCTAAAAAGAATCTAGGAGTATAAAAGGAGCCGACAGATTTGAAAAGGGGTCTTTTTTATCTTATTGTTCCAATAGTGCTGAGCAATTTGAAGTGCCTCATTTTTTTTTAATAAAATGTGTCCACTTAGATACGAACTGAAATCGCTCGCCATGAGTGAGTAGAACGATATCGTTTGCCGACACTTTCTCTCGGAAAAAGTCACCTAGATCGTCATACGGCTACCTAAATTTGATCGGAGATTCGGAAATAAAACTAAAAGGAGAACAACTACTGCGGACTACCCACTAACTGAATTGTACGTCGGGAAGATCGATGACCTACTTAGTGTCAACTTACCGGTAAGTAAATGGCCATAAATTTTTTTACATAAAGCTTTATGAATAGTGAATTGAATGGAAATGTTATCCCATAAATTTTTCTTGGATCAGAAGATTTGCGAACTGAGAAATGAACCAGACTGTTACTACGGAAAATAAGACTAAATAATTAGTACTCCAATATTTGAATCAAATTATTGAATTCATATGCACAATCTTTTCCAACATTATAATTTTGTATTAATCATAAATATTGAATGCTTGACGAGTTAGAATAAATCTTTATTTTTAACTTCACTTTCATTGTACGTGTATAGAATTAATGCTATTATATTTAAGTCTTATCTTTAGTTATTTAACTTAGATCGGTATACAAATTATTCTTGTTTTGATAGATTTAATTTCCGTAATTAAGAAAAATGGGGATATCTTTTTCTTAACGAGAATGTTAACTCAGACCGTATAATTATTACCTTACAGGCTACAATATGTTTGACGCAGTCTCAGTGGGTCTAACGACTCTGGCACCCTCAAGTAGAAATTAAAAACTGGTTCTGCTCACGATTGTACTCGGTAATAGTTCTAGGCCGAAGTTGATCAGGAAAAATAGCTGTGTTGAGAATAGAAATACAACTTTCCTTTTTTTTTTTGACATAGCTTGATCAACTCACGCTCAAATATAAATTTGAGGCGTATAGTGGCCAAGTAATACGAAAACGTTACAATATATATGTATATCAACTATAAGTATCCAGTCAATTTAAAATATGATATAATTTTATATTTTTATTTACTATACCAATACTAAAAAATTAAAAATAATAGATCTTTTTTTTTTACATTAAATGCTTTTATTGACTGTACATTAAAAAAAAAAAAGGAAACAAAATATTTATTTTTCAACCACAATTGAGGTTTTTAGATTTAACTTGAAACAAAAACATGGAGGTCCAGAAATTAATTAAGTCTTAGGGATTGACTTAATTAATTTCTGAATACCTCATGATTTTATTTCAAGTTAAATCTAAAAATCCTAATTGTAGTTGAAAAAACATTTATTTTTTTATATTTCTGGTGCACAGTCAATAAAAGCATTTAATATAAAAAATTATCTGTTATTTTAATGCTAACATTATCATTTTTTAATACTGATATAATTTTTTTGTACATGTTTTACTAATACTAAATTGCATTTATGTTTTACTGATTTGATTTTATTTCATTTGTACTGCAATGGAATTTGTTATTTAGTAAAAATTTATAATTGTTCTATAAAATTACCTAAATATACCATGATCCAAATCCCCCCCCCCCAAAAAAAGAGAATTAGTAAAAAAAATTTTTTTAAAAAGTATTATTATGTGCATTTCATTAAAATGGTATTATCATACAATTTCACTAGTAACTGCTCAAAAAAAAAATTCTAAAAATTCTTTATCTATTCTAGTGGAAGAAATCAATTGTTTGATTTTTTTTTTACTTATTATAATCTCTCATTAAACAAAAGAAAAGTGCAATGTGTGGTATAATGGCATCTAAAAATTTATCAAATAAACAATGTATGAAAATTTATTCCCGTAAGTAAATTGTAATGTAAATCTTTGAAGTCCATAAGTATCTGACCATATAGCATGACTAAGTTTTTAAACTGAAATAACAAGCATACAAAAAATTATTCTAATATTGAACAAATATTTGAGATTGAGAGATTTCAAATGAAACTAAGTGAAAAGCAAGTGTTATTTTAAACTGATTATTATGTTGGTTAGAGTCAACCTGTTACAAACTCTTTATTATTTATCACACTATAGCCACCAAAGTCAAGAGTTAATATGTAAATAAAAAGATAAAAGTGTAAATAATTAGAATTTTTTAATATTGTATTATATTTTCTGTTATACAAAATTATACAGAATTGATTTTGTTTTAATAAACTAATTTTATTTCATGGACCAGGCGGATGTCTCTTTCACATGATTAAAAAACTAATATTTAAAAAAATAAATTATCTTACCTGTAAATGTAGATATATTAAAATTGCATAAATTGTACTTATATTGTATAATATAGGGATTATAGTGTGGATAATTGAAAGGTGCTTGAAAGTCTGTGTTCAAATCTCCTATATTTACAATTAAGTTCCAGGTATATGAAGAATGCCTGTTTTCAAATCTTACACATTAAGTCTGCATCCTGCCCATTCCTCTTCTATGCATATAAATGGATAAGGTTCTATACATGAGAACTCAGAGTGACTTGAGGTCAACATGGGCATGGCAATAATATTGACATCAGCATGGGATTTGGGCTTTCCATCATCAGATTTTCAACAGAATAGATAGCTGAGAAGTTGGAGATTGGAATGGATTGAAGCCTTTCCATTAAAGTATGAAGATTTTCTATCTTAATATAAACTGAGTACTGATTATATATATTTGTGTGGAAGATGATAATCTAGACCAACTGATGAATGCTGGTTTAGCATGAAATACATATATTGGTGATTATTTATCTTTTCTACATGTGTGTGGTCATGTGTATCAGTAGTATGAGATAGTGTGGATAGTTGAAGAGTGCTTGAAAGCCTGCCCTATATTTACAATTAAGTTCCAGGTATATGAAGAAAGCCTGTTTTTAAATCTTATAATGTACTGTATAAATAATTACTTTATTATAAATATAATTTTGAATCAATATTTGAGAAAACCAAATAAAATACATATAATGCAAAAAATATATATTTTCTTTTCTTCAATGTTTTATTGCCAATCCATTAATAATATTATCCCAAATCACTCTTTCTAAAAAGACCAGAGACTACAGCCATGCACCAACTGATATTTTTGCATCTACATGGAGTCTGATCTTATTAACAACAACCCAGTAACTTGGCTGGTATATTAATTAATGTGCATTATATTTTGATATCTCTCTACTTGAAATTTCTTTTGTTTTACTAAGTCTTGTAACTAATCTCCAATAGCAACCCAATAAAGTTAATTTAAAAGTAATTGTATTTTTATATATATATATATATTTTGCAAATGCTGATTCAATATATAAAAATGCTATCAAAGAGCTGATTTCACATTAACATGACCAGAACATTGTGAAATATTTAGGTAAGCAGTATAAATAAATAATTTAGGGTTGTATATAATTGTAATCTTATGGAAGGAAATTGATCTTCACATATGTGCTATTGAAGGGTGAATGCATGCAAATTTAACATCACTCTAATAATGCATGTATGAAGATTAATTTCTATATAACTGAAAAATCTGTATTACAGCATAATCAGTACTTCTACAATTGTATTACTTAGCCATATGATATTCATTGTAGGGCTTACAAATTACAGTTTTGGAAAAACAAAGAAACAATTTCATTTAGCATATGATAAAAATGTTTTATTTTTTGATTTTCACAAAAGACATAGATCATTCAGACTCTGGGCCTGGATAAATACATGGTCTTGTGCCATTTCACCACACTCAGGCCAGCTTTATTCATGAGACTAAGGGTATTTAAATTTAGCTGGCTCAAAAGCAGTTCTTACCCATGTGACAGCTCTGAATGCAATAATAAGTTTTCCCATATAATCCAAACATTTAGTTATCACATTCATTATTACAGCCAAAATGCATTAGCGTTTTATTTTTTTATTTTTTACAAATTGTACATGAAATCATTGGGACTTAATAAAATTGCACAGTGTATTGAATAAAGTAGACGATATTAAATATAATTTGAAAATATTTTGGAACCAAAGTAAATTACTCATTTATACTAAAATACATGCTCAGATAAAAATGTGGTATTATGATAATAGATTAAGTTATTTTACATTTGATCAACTTTAATGATAATTGACCATTGCTTGCTACAGAATTACAATTAATTAAATATTATAAAATATGTAAATATTCTTGTATATTAGTCACTAATCTTTATCCAAAACATCAATTCAAATCAGCTAATATCTTACTGAAAGTCTATTTACTACAAATATCTAAAAAAAAAGTCATCTCATTAGTAACTGATTATGTAATCTATCTCCCCCTTTTCTCTTTATCCTCCATTATGCCCTTCAATAATATCTTTTGAAAGTCTCTTTTAAGTATATGCTCTGTTCAGTTTTTTTTTAATTTTTCTGGTTAATATACTCTTCTCGCTTTCTGCACTATTTTTTATATTTTTAATCTAAGAAGGGGTCATGTGTCTGTCTGCCATTTCATGATCAGGATTCAAGTATGGATTAGCTAAAACTTGGGGGAAAATTTGTTTCCATTCAGGCTTAGAATTTCCTTTTTAATTAGCCAGACCATTGATAACCTAGCTAACAATAAAACGTTTGGTGGATAAAATGTCAACACCGAGAAATTAGTAATCCTATGTGCATTCTTCTTTATTAAGTCTTTATGAAGCTATAGGAAATGCCCTTGACCTCCTGCAGTGGATTATTTAGAGATTATTTTATCTTTTTGTTTCCTGTATATAAAATGAAGGTAATAGTGATGGTAACGATTATAAGGATAATATTATAATAGTAATTGTATTTCCATATAAGTTGATTTGTAAATAAATATTGATATATATATATATTTGTATACGAAAATATAATATTGACTTTTTTTTCGAAATTACAAATTGTGTAAATTACTTTTAATATTAAATTTGAGGAAATAACACAGAATTAAATTTATCCTCCTTTTTTTTCCATTTCTAATTTTTTAAAAATCTCTTTTATATCCCCCCACCCCCCACTTTTATTGAGGGAAGATTGTATTGTACTTCTAACTGTAACCTAGGATCTATTATCTTATATTTTCAGCATAATTGAACTTGTGGTGACATCCCTGTGTGAAATACCAACAATTTGAAAAGCTCTAGGAGTTTTTTATTATCCACACCCGCTCTGCCATCACTACCGATGCCATATACATCAACAGTCTTAAAAATTACATTTCTTTACATTTTTTATGAGATTCATCCATATTCATTGATATGTAAGCATTAGATAATTTTTTTTTCCGTCTTCTAGACCATAATTTAAACCCATCTACTCGTAAAAATTCCTGCATTTATATTTTTACCCTTTTTTTTTTTTTTAAGTTGATAGACACAGTTTGAATCAGTAGGTTTATTCTATTCACAACTAGTCATATTTGTTCATGCTGACAGTTAATTATATTTTTATCTACATTTTTCCAAGACATCAATTCTAAACTTGAATATTCTGAGCCAAATTTCTGTATGAAACTATGTGACATCCAATTTATTTTATTTGGAAGATAACAGACTTTGTAATATAGTCTTTTCTATCGAAAAGGAAAAAAAAAAACATTAATCGTTTCACTTGAATCCATTATGTGAGTGCAAACTCATATCCAAAAGTTTTCAAATAAACTTTTTTTTAGTTTATATATATAAACTTTAGGGTTTATATATATACGTGGTAATTAATGAAACTATTGCCCGTAAGTAAAACAACCGTTAAAGTCTCTCCAAACAGCTTCCCAAAGAAAAATATTATTTGAGTGTCAAATACTGTTGGTGAAAGTTTGTCAATCTTGTTTTACATTCTAGCTAATTTTAATAGATACATACTTATTTGCTGATCATTGTTGATGGTTAGCTGAATTAGCAATAAAACATCTACCTGGAAAAAACGTATTAAATATGTCTGGGACCAGAAAATTTTTACGAATATTACTTGGACCTAAATTTTGATCCTAGGGCATGAGTATGGAAGGCAAAGGTGCTAACACTATATTACAAAGTTATTTGAAATATTAATAATTTAAAATGACATTGCATAATTTTAGACATATAGATAAAATAAAAAAAAACAAATAGTTTTAAATAGCCTAATGCCAGATAAAGAATCTCTACAGTATTATTTTACAGTTTTGAGGAATGATTAAGAAGTTGACTCAACTCTCCAGGTTTTCTTTTTATAATTGTCCCTCTTTGTTTTATTAATTATATAATTGTCCTTTCTTATTTTGCTAACTTGCTAAAAATTCATTAACCGATCAGTATATGATTGCAAAGAAGTCTAATTTTTTAATGATATTAACTTCTTTAAGAAGCAAAAAAACAAACAAACAAACAACAACAACACTTTTTTATCCATTTAATGCAGTGGTAGTCAACGTGGTCCCTACTGCCCACAACTGGGGGTTCCAGCCTTCTTGGTGGATGAAAGGGGTTTTGTCCAATATTGAAGTACTTTCTTTTTTTTAAAATTTAATTGACTTTTTAAAAAAAAATTCATGGCATTATTTAAAAACATTTTCATTAGGTTTTCACAAAATTCCCCTTGACAATTTAAATTTCTGAAAATATACTATTTGCATCTCCCACACATAAGTTTAGTTCACGTTACATAAGTGAAACTAAATGGAGCTATAGTGCAACTGCTAATAAAAGAGCCTTGTCCCAGAATAGCTTGCATCTCTCCCCCCTCCCCCTAAACCCAATCCACAATGCACGAGAAGCATGCACAGATGATGATTTATGGAGCAGGCTCTTTTATTTGCAGTCACATTGGTCAGTATGCAGTTAGATTTGTGACAGTGAGCATGTGCCTACAGCTTCAAACAAAATATTATGAAATATTGTGAGCCTATGTCTCAAAAAAAAAAAAAAGAAATCCACTCATGGCTATTTACCAGAGTATCTAAAGATGGGTTTCATAGAATCTGTTGTAAATAAACAACATCCAATGTGTTTATTGTGTCATAAAACATAATCCAATGTGGCAATGAAGCCATGTTGATTGTGAAAACATCTTGCTACAAAGCATCCAAATGATAAGGACAAGCTCATTGAATATTTTCAGGAAATATATAAAAAATTTCAAAATCGTTCAACAATCATTGCATCATTTAAGAAACAACATACAGTGAATGAAGATGGATTAATTGCCTCATCACATTTCACAATTAATTGCAAAAAGTGGCAAAACTATAATATTGGAGAAACTGTAATAATACCCTCTATAAAAGAATTTATCTCAACAGGAATGCATCAAGATATACCTGAAATTTTAAAAACGTTGCCCCTAAGCAATAGCACAGTAATGCGATGAATTGAAGAAATGGCAGTTAATGTTGACAAAAAACTTATAAGTATTCCCCAAAACTCTTCATTTTCCATGCAATTGGATGAGTCTACCATTGAAGATAATAATGCTTTATTGATAGCATATGTACGTTATTTTGATGAAAACAATACATTACGAGAAGAAATGCTATTCACAATAAATCTCATTACAGATACAAAAGGATTATCTATATTTAATACTGTGAAATCATACTTTAAAAAAATAATATTCCTTTGAATAATATTATTGCATGTGTTACTGATGGAGTACCATCAATGATAGGCTGCTATCATAAATTTGTTGCTTATTTGAAGGAAGAAGTGCCAAATGTTTTATGTATTCATTGTGTTATGCACAGACAACATCTTGTAGGAAAACATCTAAGTACAAGTTTCCATTCATCATTAACTATAGTATTCAAGCTGTAAACAAGATCAAATCCAATGCAAAAAATGATAGAATGTTTTGACAGCTTTGCCAGGACAATAATATGTTACTTTTGCCCACAGAAGTTTGGTGGATGTCAAAGGGCACATCATCGGCTCGTTTTGTAACATTATATAATAGTCTCATACAATTTTTTGAAAATAATTATGAGACCAATCTGTGCCAGCAGTTAAAAATAGTAAAGAATGATGCTTTTATTTGGCAGATATTTTCAAGAGATTTAATGATATCAATTTGCAGCTTCAAGGAGCTAATAAAACTTTTATAGGTTGCCAAAGTATTGTATCATTATTTATTGACAATCTTGAACTACTTCAGTATAATCTATTGAAGAAAGAATTTCATCAGTTTCCTGAATTATTATCTATAAAAGATGATGTAACTCCAGATGATATTGACAGATTCAGTAGCCACCTCAACGAAAAATTGGACATGGAAAAACGATTTGAAGATATTTTAAAATTGAAGGTGTATGACTGAATGAAAAATCATTTTACCACAAATATTGAAGAGGCTGCTGCAACATGCCAAGAAGAACTGTTAGAAATTAAATAGGTTGAAGAAAGTAAACAAATTCGATAGTGATGGATATCAAAACCTATGGCAAAATAAAAAAATGCCTGTCTTATATCCAAATATGTGGCAAGTGATGGAATCAGGCTTTAGTGCTGTTAATCATAATATGAACAAAGAAAGAAACCACCTGAATATTTCTGAAAGAGGAGATCTTCATTTGTTCCTTACAAAAATTGAGCCAGATATCCAGTATTTAGTTTCGTAGCATCAGCCTCAGGGATCTCATTAATAATTTAATTAATTAAATGTAATTTTATCACACTTCATGCTTCTATGTATACAAAATATAAATAAAAAGATAGATTTAATTAAAGTAAATTACTTTATAAAGATTTATTCTGCCAAACATAGTGAAACTCCAACATAAAGTATTTGTAAATATATTGCTAAAAAATCAAGTCAGATGACCTAATTTTAATAAAGCTTCTATTTACAAATGTTATATATAGAGTAAGTTAAAAACAAACTCTTATGAAGCTTCAAAAATACCCTCAACCTCAGACCGCGGTTTCTGCCTCTAGCGTCATCAGTGAGGTGCTAGGGAATAAAAATACTAGAACTAGTCCAGCATTTTATCAATGCCTAACTATTGAGAAGAAAATCTGAAACTTTCAGACATTTAAATGTCCAAAAATCGAGCTATCTAACTCAAATAGCCGTATGGGACTGAACTAAGTTCAGATACACCATATATTAATAGCTCTAGCAATATAAAATCGCCAAAGCATTAATAGCAAAAAACTAAAATTAAATTGCTAAAAAATCAAGTCAGATGACCTAATTTTAATAAAGCTTCTATTTACAAATGTTATATATAGAGTAAGTTAAAAACAAACTCTTATGAAGCTTCAAAAATACCCTCAACCTCAGACCACGGTTTCTGCCTCTAGCGTCATCAGTGAGGTGCTAGGGAATAAAAATACTAGAACTAGTCCAGCATTTTATCAATGCCTAACTATTGAGAAGAAAATCTGAAACTTTCAGACATTTAAATGTCCAAAAATCGAGCTATCTAACTCAAATAGCCGTATGGGACTGAACTAAGTTCAGATACACCATATATTAATAGCTCTAGCAATATAAAATCGCCAAAGCTAGAGGCAGAAACCGCGGTCTGAGGTTGAGGGTATTTTTGAAGCTTCATAAGAGTTTGTTTTTAACTTACTCTATATATAACATTTGTAAATAGAAGCTTTATTAAAATTAGGTCATCTGACTTGATTTTTTAGCAATTTAATTTTAGTTTTTTGCTATTAATGCTTTGGCGATTTTATATTGCTAGAGCTATTAATATATGGTGTATCTGAACTTAGTTCAGTCCCATATGGTTATTTGAGTTAGATAGCTCGATTTTTGGACATTTAAATGTCTGAAAGTTTCAGATTTTCTTCTCAATAGTTAGGCATTGATAAAATGCTGGACTAGTTCTAGTATTTTTATTCCCTAGCACCTCACTGATGACGCTAGAGGCAGAAACCGCGGTCTGAGGTTGAGGGTATTTTTGAAGCTTCATAAAAGTTTGTTTTTAACTTACTCTATATATAACATTTGTAAATAGAAGCTTTATTAAAATTAGGTCATCTGACTTGATTTTTTAGCAATTTAATTTTAGTTTTTTGCTATTAATGCTTTGGCGATTTTATATTGCTAGAGCTATTAATATATGGTGTATCTGAACTTAGTTCAGTCCCATACGGCTACTTGAGTTAGATAGCTCGATTTTTGGACATTTAAATGTCTGAAAGTTTCAGATTTTCTTCTCAATAGTTAGGCATTGATAAAATGCTGGACTAGTTCTAGTATTTTTATTCCCTAGCACCTCACTGATGACGCTAGAGGCAGAAACCGCGGTCTGAGGTTGAGGGTATTTTTGAAGCTTCATAAGAGTTTGTTTTTAACTTACTCTATATATAACATTTGTAAATAGAAGCTTTATTAAAATTAGGTCATCTGACTTGATTTTTTAGCAATTTAATTTTAGTTTTTTGCTATTAATGCTTTGGCGATTTTATATTGCTAGAGCTATTAATATATGGTGTATCTGAACTTAGTTCAGTCCCATACGGTTATTTGAGTTAGATAGCTCGATTTTTGGACATTTAAATGTCTGAAAGTTTCAGATTTTCTTCTCAATAGTTAGGCATTGATAAAATGCTGGACTAGTTCTAGTATTTTTATTCCCTAGCACCTCACTGATGATGCTAGAGGCAGAAACCGCGGTCTGAGGTTGAGGGTATTTTTGAAGCTTCATAAGAGTTTGTTTTTAACTTACTCTATATATAACATTTGTAAATAGAAGCTTTATTAAAATTAGGTCATCTGACTTGATTTTTTAGCAATTTAATTTTAGTTTTTTGCTATTAATGCTTTGGCGATTTTATATTGCTAGAGCTATTAATATATGGTGTATCTGAACTTAGTTCAGTCCCATACGGCTATTTGAGTTAGATAGCTCGATTTTTGGACATTTAAATGTCTGAAAGTTTCAGATTTTCTTCTCAATAGTTAGGCATTGATAAAATGCTGGACTAGTTCTAGTATTTTTATTCCCTAGCACCTCACTGATGACGCTAGAGGCAGAAACCGCGGTCTGAGGTTGAGGGTATTTTTGAAGCTTCATAAGAGTTTGTTTTTAACTTACTCTATATATAACATTTGTAAATAGAAGCTTTATTAAAATTAGGTCATCTGACTTGATTTTTTAGCAATTTAATTTTAGTTTTTTGCTATTAATGCTTTGGCGATTTTATATTGCTAGAGCTATTAATATATGGTGTATCTGAACTTAGTTCAGTCCCATACGGCTATTTGAGTTAGATAGCTCGATTTTTGGACATTTAAATGTCTGAAAGTTTCAGATTTTCTTCTCAATAGTTAGGCATTGATAAAATGCTGGACTAGTTCTAGTATTTTTATTCCCTAGCACCTCACTGATGACGCTAGAGGCAGAAACCGCGGTCTGAGGTTGAGGGTATTTTTGAAGCTTCATAAGAGTTTGTTTTTAACTTACACTATATATAACATTTCTAAATAGAAGCTTTATTAAAATTAGGTCATCTGACTTGATTTTTTAGCAATTTAATTTTAGTTTTTTGCTATTAATGCTTTGGCGATTTTATATTGCTAGAGCTATTAATATATGGTGTATCTGAACTTAGTTCAGTCCCATACGGCTATTTGAGTTAGATAGCTCGATTTTTGGACATTTAAATGTCTGAAAGTTTCAGATTTTCTTCTCAATAGTTAGGCATTGATAAAATGCTGGACTAGTTCTAGTATTTTTATTCCCTAGCACCTCACTCATGACGCTAGAGGCAGAAACCGCGGTCTGAGGTTGAGGGTATTTTTGAAGCTTCATAAGAGTTTGTTTTTAACTTACTCTATATATAACATTTGTAAATATATTAAATTTATTAAGCGCAAACAGATAATATAATAATAATGTGAAAGGCTAAAACTTTTAACAGATGCGCCTTAAAAATTCTTGTGTTTTTGAATTGAGAGTTCCACTTGCAGTCATTATTATATTTGATTGGCTGTCACATAAGCATTTTTAAGGGCATCTGTTAAAGGTTTTAGTCTTTCATGTTATTATCATAAAGTATTTGGTAAGTAATTGTTATTATATGCTTTAGCTTGCTGTAACTCTGCTTTATAAATTACTTTCCTACTTTATAAATCACCATTACTGTGGAACCGATGGGCAGTTATAAAATTTTACTACTGAAATACAAAAGTGGGCAGTGGATATAAAAAAGTTGACTATCCCTGATTTAATGTATGATCTCACTAAAATCTTAATGAAAGTTTTTTTTAATGTTTCTAAGTTTTATTCATTGCCAAAATGCTTACAGAACCAAATGCCTTTTTATAGCATACTAATTCAAAGCAAACTAAAACACTAATGTATACAAAACAATAAAGTTGCATGGTTATATGTCTATGAAATTAGTCAATATAAAAGACAATTAATATGCATAAGTGAAAGTATGCAAATGTGAAAATAATCTAAATATGCTAAAAAATCTAACAATGAAACTTTATGCAAATTAGATAATGTAAAATAATATTGATTGCAATAGAGAGTATAACCAGAGAGCAGTCAGTACAGTGCATAATGTGTGTGTGAGCTGTACAGTGCTTGAACAGTGCAAGATGCTGAAGAGAGGTTAATAGTGAAATGTTAATGGGCAAGAGTTTACAGAGAATATAAAGTACTATAACTAGAATAATGCAGCATTATCGTTCAACACTATAAAGAATTATATGTGCATGATTAAGACTGATATAGTTTAAGGAATTCAACTAACAAACTGCTAGTTGAAATATTAACAATTTACTAATATTATATTCAGAGCAATAAACTTGTTGAATTAAAAACATTCTTTCTGTATTATTTTTAAAGTAATTTAATGAATATACCTATCAGTTGCCACAGTCGGCAGTTCAAAACCAAAGCACTTATTGATAATATGGATATGGCATTGCAGAATGTATGAAAGTGCCATTTGTCATAAATAAGAAAGTACAAAGGCAAATTTATATAAGTCATATTGAAAGATACATGATAATCATCAACATTATGGATAATATAAATGTTTTTACTCTTACATGAATATCAGGGAAGGGTGTGCTTCATATAGCTAATTGCCTGTGTGCCCGAAGGTATTTTGAATGAAGAGTTTCTACAAAAATTAATTTGATATTTCAAACTAACTACTTTGAAATATATAGCATGACTTCACTTCCAAAATAGAATGCAGTCATCAAATGAAAATATATGAGTTTATCATATGTACTGTGAGAATTGAAAAAGGAATGTTAGTTTAAAGACTACCTAGAAGAAATGCTATTAGACCAACTATTATGGGACATGTGAGATGAAAAACTTACACAAATATTATTAAATGAATCTACATTAACTTATATTCCACAATTGAAAGAGGAATAACATAGGAAATTGTTGTAGAATATGCAAAGGAATTTAAAAATATGGCAGATGAAATTTAGCCAACCACATATATAAACAAGGCAAAGATACACACAGCTGAGATGAATACTAAGCAGGATGTCTGCATTTGCTATTACTCTGGGAAGAAAAGATCCCTTAAAGAAAATGTGTAAATTTAGAAAAACAAGTGCAATAGTTATGAATGGATGGGTCCTTTGTCAAAAGTTTGTAAAGACAAATAGAAAAAGACTAAGCTAGATTTACCTGTGAATAGTAAACCGAGGGAAGGAGTATTCTAAAATTACAGCAGTTATCAAAAAATTAATAGAAAGTAAGGATATGTGTAATATAATAAATATTAACATTTTCACATCTATTCTATTCTCAATTTCCATTTTGATAATTTTTTTTTTTAAATTATCAAAGTGAAAATTAATAATAGAATAGATGTATCACTCATCACTTTAAACCCTGGTTTAGCCATTAATAGGAAATTGAATAACAATATTCAAATCAAAAAGACAGACTTGGTTGCTACAGATGTAAACAGGAATCCTATTGACGTAAAGGGAATGTGATAGTTCTGGTGAAAGTAAACAGATATAAAAAATTTACCATTGTATGTAGTAGCTAAGAATCTCAGCACTATATTGGGACAGAACTGGTTCTGATCTTTGGGAATAAGTATTGAATATATCAAGAGGAGTAAAACTGAAATTTGAAGTGGATATCAATTAGTAAAAAATTGAAGTAAACAAGGCTAGCCAAAAGTGCAACCATATTATGTAATGCCACAAATATGGAATGCTCAGGAAAGTTTATCTATGTGAAAGAAATATATTTTTATGAATTAACTGAGTTTAATTCCACTTGAGGGAAGGAAATGTGTGCTGCAGTTGCTTATGAAGGACATCCCAGAATAGTTCATATGAAAGAACTAGCTTGTTCATATTTCTAGTAACCGGATAAACTATAAAGATATGTTAAGCCTGCCAAGAATTAGTGAGGTTACCTACAAAGGAATTAAAACCATGATCTGAAGCTACAAAAGCATGGGAAAGTGTCCATTTATACCTTGCAGGGCCATTCTGTGGATATATATTTCTTATAACTATCGATTCATACTCCAAATGAAAGGAATACAGAATGGTCAAAAATACCAATGCACATGGTATCCTCAAATAATAGTTACTAATAATGGTACAGGATTTTTTTCAGTACAGTTGAAGGATTTTCTAGCTGAGAAGAGGATGTAGCATTTGTTAACACCATCATATCACCCTGAATCAAATGGATTGGTAGAAAAAGATGTTCATAATTTAAACTGTTCATTGAATAAAATGGAATATATAGATATTCATGAAGCACTAACTATAGCAATGTTTTATCAGCATTTCACACTTGAGTTCAGTAACAAAGAATACTTCAGCAGAACTTTAAAGGAAATGCCATTTTAGGGCATATATTTTTGTTTTAGTTACAGACAAAACTAGAGAAAAAGTGATAAGATCTGAAAGTATCAAATTTAAAATAGGACAAACTGTCTGAATAAGAGATATACTGAAAAAAAATGGATATCTGGAATTATAAGTAAGCTACTAACTAAGCAAATATGCATAATTAAAACAGGAGATGATATAGAAGTAACACATATTAACCATTAAAAAATCTTTTTGTGAATTGATAGAAATAATAGAAAAAAAACAGCAAGTTCAGTTACCCTTCATATGGATGATTATAAGAAAAACCATCAAATATTAAAATAGGTGCATCTACTAATACTGAATTAAATATAGAAGAAAATCTTCAAGTCTAGATTCACAAGATATATCTGCTGAATTAAATAGTGAACTATTTATTGAAGAAAAATGAACTATAGCCTTACCAAGAAAAGCTAGATTACAAAGAAAACCTGCAAAATTGCAAGATTATGTCTACGATTAAAATCTATCCTATTTTTAGAAGAAGGGGAGGTTTTGTTATATTCGATTAACACACTAATATTTGAGAAACAGTAAAGTTACATGGTGTATGCATATTAAATTAGTCAATATAAAAGACTAAATATAATTAATATCCATAATAAGTGAAATTATGTGAATGTAGGAATAATGTAGATATGTTAATTTGAAATGATTTAAGAAGGAAACTTTATGCAAATTAGATCATGTAAAACAATGCTATCTAGAGCAATAGAAACAACAGTCAGAAAACAGTAGAGAGTAGTATTGGTGTGTAATGTGTGTATGAGCAGTATGGTGTTGCAAAACAGCAATGCAAAATGTTAAAGAAAATAAAATAAGGAAATTAATAGATAAAATTTAACAGTGAAAAATAAATTACTGAAATTAGAATAATGCAGCATTATAGTTTAACTCTGTAAAAAACTGTGCATGTATGATTAAAATTGATTAAATTTGTGGAATTAAAAAGCAAGCAGCTAGTTGGAACACTATTTAATAATATATTCAGAGTAATAAACTCATTAAGTTTAAAAGTGTCTTTGTGTAATATTTCTGAAATAATTTAATGAGTATACAGCTGGCAGTTTAAATCTGATCCCCTATACATATCAAGCAAAATGACATTTCATTTTTATTGGCATTTCTTAATATTCTCATGTGATCTATTATGGTATAATCATTTTTAAATACAGATTATTATTTTGATTGATTTGAATTGAATGTTTTTTGTAAATGTAATGATATTAATATATATCATTTCAAAATGTTAATGTGACTATTGCATTATTCCAATCATGTGCTATCATGTTTATTAAAAAGTCATTTTGCATATAGCTTTGCCTATAACTTCTCTATTTCTTCACTTTCTTTTTAAAATGTCTATAGGAATTTTAACATTCTCTTGATATTTTCATTCTTCACAGATTTGATTACACAATCTTACATCTTCATTTAAAATTCCTAGAATTTCAAAAGATGTCACAATTGAGAGGAAGGTTCTGGTTTTTTTTTTTTGTTTTGTTGTTGTTCTTTATTATAATGTTTTGGATTTTGTAGAATTTTTTCATAATCTTTATGATGCTTTTTTTTCCAATAATAGTGCTATCTTTTTTTTAAAAAAAAATTGTTGAAACAACTTTCCTTGCCATTTCAAAGTTACATTTTTTTAAAGTTATCATTACATTTTTCATAACATTTTATATAATTCCTAATATTAATTTTTTCTAAATGAATCGTTTTAAATGTATATGCTGTCTTGTTCATTTGAAAATTTATTGGTGAATTGCTTCCCTTTTTGTTGAAGCAGATATCCATATAGCAGTTTTAAATAGAATATCACATCCCTTTACTGATTTGTTTCGTTCTGAGTGAGAGTCTTCATTAAATTCTAGTTTATGCTTGTTAGAGTATTCCTGAAAGCTAGAAATATTAACAAGCATCTTGCATTTTAATTTTTATTTCTATAAACAAGTTTATCTTTCTAGACTTAGCATTAAAATCTCACATGATAATTTTAAAATGATGTTTGGTGTATTCTGTAATATCTACATAAAAATCTTCTACTTCTTTATCTTAATGAGAACTTGTTATCCTTAATTTAATTATTTGTATTTGCTATCTTCCTTTAATCTGAATAACTAATCTTTCACACACTCTCTCTCTCTCTTTGGTAGGCATCATTATCTTCTCTGTTCTTTAATTTTTTAATTGTAATGAATCCCACTCCTTGTGCTTCCAATATGTGGGCTTTTATGATAAAGTACATTCTCACTAACTTCTCAAAGTCTGACAATGATTCATATAAATGTTTTTCTCCCTAATTTCTGCAGAATTTATTTTCTTGAAGTGATCTACCAGTTGTAATTATATATATATATAAAGAACATCATTAAGTGATCTACCAGTTGTAATTATATATATATATAAAGAACATCATTAAACTGCAAACTAGATTTATAATTTTGCATCTTCTTCCTTATTTGCTATCTCTGTCTTTCAGATGCTTATAGGAAAGGAGGGCCAAAACTTATTTTTATTATGACTAAATATAAATGAAAATTAGAAATACACACACACACACATGCATCTATTTCTATTTGCCTTCAAAAAAACCCAAACCCATGTCTGAAAAAGAATGTTGAGGTTTTTCTAAACTCAAAAGATAAAAGTCAATAAAGTCATCATACTATTGAAGCATATTATGAATAGCCAGTTTATGTTAGTTTTTTTTTTTTTTTGAGTAGTTTAATAGCAACAGGCACTATAACACTAACTTATGGAGTGGATATTATGAATTTAACTTGCTATGTTTCTTTAAGGCTTTAAAGAAACTTTAAAGGGACCTTTTTCACTTAATAACACTCCTATTTATGATCACTGTAATTATATATAACAGTAAATTTTATATATACATGTTAAAAAACATGAATGTCTTTTATGCTCATTCATCATCACTATTTTTATTTGATTATTGATTTTACATGTCATGAAAGTCTCTAAATTTTAACTGCTAATTCTATAGAACTCTGTACATCATTGCAGAAAATTTTCTTATTTTATCTATTCATTGTTTCCACTGGTTTTTTTTATTATCAGTCCACAAAAGTCATAACTTTTTGACTGAATAATTTACATAGTGAAACTGTAAACAATGCTGTTTCAATATACATAATTCAAATTATATGCTAGACAAAAAAAAAAAAAAGTGAATAAATAAATGAAATTATAAATAAACAAACAAAACAAGTGTAAAAATTCTAAATTTAATACATTTTATGTAACCGCTTTTTCATCTGTGAGCATCATATGCAATCATGTTTAAAAACTAAACTAAAATTTGTAAATAAATTTTGAAATATGCCAGAAATCCCTTTTCCATCTCAAATTGCTATACACTATCATATTTATTAATACATTTTTTTGGTTTATATGTATTAAATTTTTGTAATATACTAACAAGCATTTTTCATATCAGAGCATTGCACATGATCTTTTTTATTAGTAACATTTTTTTTTTCAGTTGATGTTGAAAACACATGCATTTTATTTTTCCTAAATTTGATGAGCAATATTTCACATAATAAAATGTTTTCTAAGCATATTGCTAAAAGTTTTATGAAATTTTAGAACATATGTAAAGTTGATACTGAAAAACATAAAAACAGTTTGAGAAATCATAATTTGTTGATAAGATGATTACTACTACATTTCTACAAGAGAAAAAGTTATTGAAAAAAAATCACTTCGGAGCATATTTAATTGCGATGAAAGTCACACATTTCACTATTTACTTTATTTAAAAACAAAAATGCAGTACAATAAGTTGTTTTTTTTTATATTATGTTTTCAATTAATGAATGAGTGAATACATACTCAGTAAAATATATGTAAATGTGTTTTCTCAATTTATTATTAATAATTATACTATTATTTTTTAAACATTTTGTTTATACTATAATTTTAATTTATAAGAGATACTCAAAAAAACCTGGAATTTTGTAATAAGAATTGTGTACACCTTTACCCTGCTTAGTGAAGGCAATTGGTACCCCAAAACTCATCATTAAACAAGAATATTATTTGCAGAATAAGCATTTATAATGGTTCTCTATGGGGAAAAAATTGATCTGTTACTTCCAACTAAAAATTACACTATAAGTTGGGAATATTACATTAAAAAAATAATTTATCGAATATATATAAAAATTAAAAAACTCCTTAATGCACATTATATGCTTGTGTAAACTATACTGTGTGTATTATACATGTATTCACTTTAAATATGTTTTTGTGTATGCATTATAATGCAACTTCAATTTATGTAAAAAGAAAAAAAAAACACATGTAGCTTAAAGTTACTTCCTATGATCCATTCACTCACCAATCTCCATTATCCAGTTTGGTTCTTGATTTTTTTAGGATCATAGAAAAAAATTGTTTGCTTTCACTGTTCAAAAAGTGCAGCAAAATAGACATAGAATGTGAAATTAAACTAACATTTAACTTTTTTGTGTGTTCCTCCATATGACATTATGCTGAAAAAAAAAATCCATACTGAAGTTTCATTTTTTAAAAATTTCTATTACAGTATTATGCTATATTACTTACATGAAATTATTGGGATAAAAAACAATGTTTTATAATAAATCATTTGATTGACCATGAAGACTTGTTATTTATTATTAGTGTAACCAGAGCCAAATAAACGTGATACTGTAACAGTAAGAATTGTCCCTCCGCGCAACGAAATATAGAACACAGGCAAAATACACTAAAGCTGATGGATTACGGATACTGGGATCCAGAATCCGACCAACATTCAATCCTTTCACCTCTGCTCAACGATCTAATACCCTATGGATGACACTTCTCAACTTACACAGACATTCAATTTAACCTTGGTCCGGCAGTCACTCAGAGTAAAACAAAAGACTCGTAAATTAACTAATTTAACACTGATTTGGTCAGATATACACACATATGACTAAATGATTAATTAATATATCAATGATTGACCTACATATAGATATAATGATGTATGCGCAATTAAATCTAGAGCTGGATAAAATGAACTCACGGACAATAAAATTATGAAAACGAGTTATGATTTTAAATATTATTAATTTAATAAAACAACAACAAATAATAAATCAAAATATACAAAATTATGTGATGAGAACGTGACATATTATGCTCCTAGGCGTTATGTAACTAATGAGATTAATGTTACATATCTCATTATAAGTGTTCAATAAAATGTAATGCGGTATTGGAGTTTATGCCTATATTAATATGCCAAATTTCTAGCTCTCATGTAGTCTGCCAGATCATATGGAACTTAATAGCCAAAGTTATATAACTAACTTGATAGTGCTCCTGTGGCATCTATCTATACAAAGTTAAGTTGAGCATATAATTAAGCTCAGAGATACGCAGGTTAGCATGATAATCTAGATTAGGGTATACACTAATGCTAGATAAGCATTTAATATAAAAGGAGAGAAAACTGGTTTATGATAGGTTTACCTATATACTCTATGGCACTTATCAAAATATTAATAAAGTAAAAGGTGCGAATGGGTCATTATTCAGGGGCTTCAGCACCAAATGCTCGGTTTGCCCTAAAACTGCTCAACTTGCCACAAATAGGAACATTAGTATTTCAGGGAGTCAGATAAGCATTAATTATGAATCATCTAGGTCCTTGTGCCCTAGTTCTAAAAGTGTGTGCTTTACTCGAATTAAAGTGGATAAGTGTGACCTCCACCATCAACTCATCAATAATCATGCAGCAAGCAGATAATTGTACATTGCATACTTTGTAAGGATACATCCGCAACTTATACATATATATAACGCAAATGTAAAGTTATATTATCGGGCCTTAAAATTAGATAGTGTCTATTTGCATATCTATATAATCCAGTTCTCAAATTTAGTATTTTAAATATACTATTTAGGGACTAAATTAATTAGTAACCTAGTTTAATATTATCACCTGCATCTCAACATATATAAATCTAAGGAGGACAAAGCATATTTGCGGGCTAATTACGAATAAAAGATTAAAATATGCTTTGAGAATATCTCTAAGCAAACTACAATTTTAACTAGATAACTGATTATTGTAATATTAATACCCAAAACTTAATCAGTAAAATAATAATATGATCTCGAAACAGCGAGTGAGAAAGAAAAATAATGTAACGAGCACAGATGTTCGTTACATTGTTTTTTTTATTATGTTTATTAAACATGAAAGTAAATTAAAAAATTCGCATTTAAAAATTTTCTTTAAGAATTAAAAATTGAAATTAAATATCATCTTAAACTCGTATATATTAAATCGCACAGATAAAAAAAAAATTATTAAAATAAAACTGTATTAAAAATAGAAAAGGTATTTTAAAAACAAAAACTTAAAAAGATTTAGAGATAAAAATATATATTTGATTTGGAAAACAGGTTAATTAATCAGAAATGGAAATGATTGTTAATTAGTTAAATGTAAACCAGCCTTGGGCATTTAAATGTAAAAACATTGGTCAGATAGTAAAACAATAGAAACAAATAGCCAATGAAAGAAATCCATCGGGAAATCGGACCTCAGCGAAAGGATCATCACATCGATGACATAATGCCAAGTCAATCCTTCGAATACGTATAAAAGGAAAATTTGAAAATTATAAATTAGTGACTGGAAATTGATTATTACGATGTGACTATATGTAGTAGTACGGAGTCGGAGGTGAAGGAATTGACAGACGCACTGTCAATTCTTTCAGCTGTTAAAGAAAGGAGAAATGAACTATCGTTTCCTATATTGAGGACCAATTAAACTAAAAAAACCTCCGAATGAATAAATAAAACAACGGCTAAATGGATACCAATCTTAGGATGGCGTGGGAATTCACGTTCATGGCAAGCAACGGATAAAGATGAACTGTTTTAAACCGTAAGAACTTTATAAATAATGAACATTAAATTAAAATTTTCCATATTTAAATGATTGCAATATTATCCTATCTGACTAAAGTAGTTAAAATGTTATTTGATGTATTTTTTATTTATTTGTTTAAAATCATTTCCATTTATTTAATTTTGTTCTTTAAGTTTATTTATAATTTCTGTTTTCCGTTAAGTTAAATTATATAAATGTTAAACTTAAGTCGGGCGTGAATGGCTGTATAGATTTGTAAAGTTATATTAAGGGAGGGTAATCTTAGGTTATTTGTTTCGTGGTTAAATTGGGTCAATGGATTGGATATACTGGTGTGATTAGTAGATGTAATATTGATTCGCTACGGGCAGAATCGCTTCATACGCCGCACACTTCCGTTTGCCTATGGAAGGAATTATAAGTCGGATACCGCAGTTCCTTTCTATGGAGTTTTGTTTTATTGCTCTTCTTTGCAGATAGATGTAATATTCCTATCTCATAAGAGGCAATTTCTTCTCTTAACCTTTTGTGCTGCCGTATTTTATTACATTGAATACATCGATATATCAGATGGATTGATGCCAGTTTGACTACGAATTTTAGCCTAGGGTTAAATAGGGATAGAATGTTTATTTTCAAAAGCAAATTTATGTGGTCTATTCATACTCGACCCTAAATAAAAATGCATTAAATTTAAGTTGTTTATAGACGCTTGCATGGATTGTTTATTGGTTAACTATGTTTTGCGTTTCCATATTTGATCAAAATATATAGACATTCGATAAATAATGATACCTTACGGTGAGTATCTAAAATGTATTTATTCGGATGTCTTTTAAGTTATTGGTGACAATGCAAGTATCTTATGGTGAATACTATTGGGTTACGTATAAATATCCCTCCGCAATTGTCAGTAATCAATAATTTTGTATTTTGATCGTTTATGTTTATTTTGAAATGTTTTTGACCGTGAAATCTATGTAACCGATCTATATTC
Organism: Epiperipatus broadwayi; assembly: GCA_028023455.1. Taxonomy (NCBI): domain Eukaryota; kingdom Metazoa; phylum Onychophora; class Udeonychophora; order Euonychophora; family Peripatidae; genus Epiperipatus; species Epiperipatus broadwayi. The sequence continues at coordinate 7,581,409 of JAQFVV010012428.1, read as the reverse complement.
AACATTATAAACAAGCTTTCATAAATTTATCTGTGCGAACTTAATTAAAATGTAAAATTAGAATATAATAGTAATTAAATGTAAATTAAAGTCAAAAATCAAAGTTAAAAATAATGTTAAATGTTAAAATGTAAACTAAGACTAAAATAATTTTAAATCTTATATATATGTGCGTAAATAAATTTTTGTATGTTAATTACTGGCAGTGGCTTATTTTATTTATTTTTTAATGTTGAAATCTAATTAGATAAGATATGATATTATTAAATCTCTGCTACTCCCTGAGCTAGTGACATGGGCTAACGACCGGAACCAAAATATTTAAAAAAAAAAAAAAATTTTTTTTGACTTACGTATCTGCCTACTTTATAAATTTTTCTAGGTTCAAATGCCTAGATGGCGCCCCATAGTGCAGATTACGTTAAGTCACCTTCTCCGGATCATTACAATAATAATTCAATTATTTAATATTTATTATAGCGAAGATTTGAAATTATCTTCACAGATAGATAAGCTAAAATTATATTTATAAATACTTGCGGTTTCGAGTCATTTGGCATACGAAACACATATAATATTAAAATGATAAAATCATAGAATAAGTGGAATAGATTATACATAGGCATAAAAGACCGCAGAAAATTATACATTTAATTTAAAATAGATTATTAGAGTTTTACATTTTTAAAGAGAATTCAAGTGTTATATTTTCAAGGAGAATTCAAGTTTTACAATCAGGCAAGATTTAGCATTTAACAATCTTCTTTGTAGATTTTAGTAAAGGTGTTTAGGAAAGGCAGATTTAATAAATAGATAGCTTTTAAGAGAAAGAATCGAAAGTCACAGTTTATAAACAGAGCTCTGAGAGAAAATTTACCATTCAGTTGTTTTCATTGCAGTTAATTCTGGAGCACTTGAGAAGATAATAAGTTGACACTTTTGGTGATGATTTAAAGATAATAGAGACTTTTCCATGGGCAGCTTTGCTGGTGTATGGCATTAGGTTTTATTGGACCAAAGTTTTTCTCCAATCCCAATCAAGGAGAGGGATGATTTATTGCCATTCTACTCAACCATTTTTAAGATAAAATGGGTGTAGGTTCTGCTTACAACTCACTTATATATATGATTGAATTCTTGGTGACAAAACTTTTAGTATTTATACTTTTCAAACTCTGTCCACCTGTTAATTTTTATGAGCTTGTACATAGCTGAAAAGTCCATTTATTTATTTTAGCAAAACATATTTAATAGCTACTACTAGTAGAAAAACCCATTTGTTTATTTTAGAACAACATTTTTAATTATAACAAGTAATTTAGATTTTGTTTTCCTGCAAATTTTGTTATTCACATTTTATATTTACAAAATCAAGTTCACGCTATTTTAGGACCAATGCATGACCTATTTTAACATTTGTTTACCAGTAACAAATAAAAGTTGTTTGATAATTAGTATAACCTAATTTTATAACCATACATGTAGAATAACAGGAAATATACGTATGCGATTTCAATAATACAGCAATAAAATTGGCTAAATAATTTAAGCTAAAATATTTCTTAAACTAGAAATATTTATAAAATGAACATACATATCTGTAATATATACCAATAACATAACAATAATTTAAACTAAAATATTTCTTAAATTAGAAATACTTATAAAATGGATACATATCTGTAATATATATATATATATATATACTATTAAATTACAGACTTATCATTCACATATATATATACATGATTATGCACACATAGTAATATAATGTTATTTAAATGGGTACTCTGAGAGGGTTTAAACATGGCATATGGATAGGTGTGTGGGTAAAATAAGTGAAATGGGCAGATGGATGAAACTGACCGTTTTAATACATTACAAAAACTTAATCGCAGTCAATTTTTAAAAAAAAAATTTAGGGTATTGAAAAAAGAAAAAAAAAAATCTAATGCATTCTGAGTTTGTATATTGTAATCAATATTTAAGGTTTTTGTTACAATGTGTATTGCATTAATCTAAATAAACAAATACATTAATTGTAGTGGGTTTTTTTGGGCTTGAGATGTCACTATCTTATCAAGTATGATAACCATGTTTTCTTCAATGACTTAGCAATTTGTCAAATAGTGCAAGAGTTATGAGTTATTTAAATTTAAATTAAAGGCATAAATTTTATTTACTTCATTTATATTGCATTTTTCATACACAATTTATTATTAATTACATAAAAACCTCACTTTTTTTTTTTTTCCAAAAATTCAATTCAAATAAGATGGATAGCAATTTTGATTTGATTAAAATTAGCATTCATAAAGATTTTAATCAAAAATTGATCTCTGAAATCTTAGCTAATATTTATACTGTACACAATTTAAAATTTAATATTGATAATACATATGACCAAAAATAATTTTTAATTTTTTGCTGAATGAAATTTATATTTTTTTCTCAGTATTGCATTTTTTTTTTGTACACATGAGATGTCTTAATTGTTTTGGATATCTGAAAAAAATTATGAGATGATTTAAATTGAGACAGCAGAGTAAGTGTTCTTTTTAAATTACATTTAATAATTTTTGATATCAATTGTATAAATATGAAACCATTTTACCCTCTTTGCTCTCTCCTTTTTTTTTACTGAAAATATTTTAGAGTAGCAATGGTAACAGTTTATGCTGAATGAATTTGCTACTTTTATAGCACTGTGTTTATTTATATATATGTGTACCGAATAAACCTTTTTATTTTTTTGCATTTGTAGTCATTAACAATAAAAATCTTTACTTTGGAAGTTATTAATGAAGTACTAATTTATCTTGTAAAAATACTAGATGAAAATTAAATAAAATACTGTATATTTATTACCATATTTTAAGCTTATAATCAAAATATTGAATTCAGCACTATAACTGTGCTTTATGGATAAAATATGTGTTGTACAATTTCAGCATGAAAGCCACTATTTTGTTTTTGGATGAGATGACTTTAATAATTATTCTATGATGTCATCAGTGTTACAAAATGGCCACCAAAATTTTTTTTTTTTTAAATATTTTTTTTACAATCATTATAGTAAATAATTGATTGGAGATCAAAATAGTGGTGCAAATTGATGATGATCACTGTTGTGAATCCTCACATAAAGGCCAAGGACTAAGTAAGGTAAAGATGTAGTTATTTTTAGATCTTACAAATTGAATCTCTTTCAGAGTCCTGTTCATTTGACACAATATATCAGACTAAATGTGTTTTCAATTTTTCGAAATAGTCCTGAAACTCTTGCAAAATAATGTCTTTTGAAGTCTCCATAGTTTCTTTTTTCACCATCTGTCTGCAAAATCTTTTTGTTTGAGGCATTTTTTCATTCAGGGAAATAAAAAGAAGTCACACAGAATGAGATAAAATGAATATAGCTGATGGATAAGTTTGGTCATGTTGTTTTTAATTAAAAATTGTTTCATACCAAAGACTTTTTGTAGTGGGTCATTACCATGGTGAAGCTGACATTCCCCATTTTCCACATATTGGGACATTATTTGCTTTACAGCATCACACAAATGTTTCAAAACTTACAGATAAAGCACCTGATCATTACAAATGAATTCTGACTGAACAATGCCATTTGTGTATAAAAAAAAATCAGCATTGTCTCGGCATTGAACTTCATTTACCATGCTTTTTTGGGATGTGGTGAATTTGATCTTTTCATTAAGCTACTCATAAATATGTTTTTCCAGTGCAGCTTGTTTGAAGCTGTTTCAAGCATTACAACAGTTTTTTCTGCCATTTTCGATAACAAAAAACTGAAATTCAAGTTCAACATTTCAATCATCACAAAAAATTGACAGATAAGCAAAGTCTGCTTAATGAAACTTTTGCTACATGGCACCATGACTTCACTTGATAATGATTGTTGACAGAATAATGTGTGGTGTTCTTCCAAAAGGCATCCAGTAGCAGAAGCTTATACTACAATATACTTTCCTGAGAATGATTCCAGTTTCATTTGGTTACCCTTTTGATATATGCTAGCTATACATATAAAAAAATATGTTTATATAGATGTGTCTTCTGATAATACGTACCTTGCCATTCAATAAACAATTTTTTTTGTATTTTAGTCAAAGTTTATTAACAAAATATGAGCTATAATATACAATATATGCAAAGAGAGCTTGGAATGAGATATAATGAATATTGCAGCCCTACCATATTTATTAATAGTCAAAATATGAATTTTATTTATATCACTAAAAGTTATTATAATTGTTTTAAGTGATTTATACAAATGTTGATAATATGTTCAGAATTCTATTGCTCAATACTAATTTAATGAAAATACAGTTTTTTTTCCTCATATATTTATTTTGATACAACCACTTACTTTAGATCCTTATATTTAGATATTTACAATATTTTGATACTTCTAAGTTAGTTATTATGATATAACATGATAATATGCATAGCATGTATGAGTGTTGCAGTGAAACTGAATTTGCATTATTGTAGTTTCTGTCATGATTACAACAGTTAAGTATATGTAGAAATAAAAATCTGAATTCAGTACACTGCATTTTTTTTTTATTATATTAATTATAGAAGGTACAGTTTGTAATACAGTGAAAATATTACATCAGTATTGTCAGTTAAAGCATGTCTTCTCTCTTTAATAATTTATAAAAAGTTTGATTTATTATAAAAAGTGTTTTCATCTTTAAGCAATGTTTGCAATATAATATAATTCTCAACTATGAACAATATAAAAAAATAGAATCTCAAGCTTTCAATATATCCTCAAAACAGATGACCAACAGAAAAACTCTTACAATAAAAATGTTTAAATTCTGGTACATTTTTGTCAGTCTGTACATATAAAAATTATAATTTGTTTTGCATCAAAATATTTTCTCTTATGTATGTTTACAGTTCAACACATCTGCAGGAATAAAATCTTTTTTCAGTACATAAATATTATTTTTAGTTTACTTATAGAATATAAAACTAAAAAAGAATTTCATTATTAATAAATTGAATAGGAATTTATATGAATTTTTATTTTATACATGAAAAATTACCTCAGAAGAGAAAAAAAATTTCATGAAATGTTTATATAAATAAGAAAGAAACATTCTTTACAGATAAATGAAAATTGTAAGTTTAAATTTTGTTTAAAGTAATAATCTTTCTTTCTATAATTTGTGTAAAAAAATTATATGAAGTTTACAAATAACAGAGAAAGGAATATATTGACTAACAAATTTTTGGGCTTATTATTTCAGCCATTCCTGATTTCAATTAAAGAGAAGCTGTGTTTCATTGTATAGTATTATTAAGTGTCTATGAAGTGTTTATGAAATTAAAAAAATTAACAATTGAATAAATGTAATAAACTTTATATAAATTATATTGAGATAGAACTAAACTTAATGAAGTGTTTATAAAAATGATGAAGTAATAATGTAAGAAATTTATTTGTTTTATTTTCTTATTGTCAAATTTTCTATCTGAAATCTGTATCAATTATATGGTATGGTTTTGGAGGGTATATAAGAGAGAAAAGCATATAATATTAGCAAGTTTTGATCTTAATTAGTTCAAATTAAAAACTCCACCATCATACCATTACTTGATACCTGCTTTATGAAACCACAAGTAACCACTGCCATAAAAATGGAGAAAGCATATTGGAGTTAATATATATATCCTCACTGAATACTGGTTTTATTTCAAGAATTTCATACTTTCCACTACCCATAGTAATGTTTTCTTTCATATTGTGGACAAACTATATAATATCAATAAATTGTAATGGACAATCAGATAATTTCAAAGACTGTTATAAAATATTTTGATTGACTATCAAAAGTCTTGATTAAATCAATGAAAGCAATACATAAATCATGTTTTGGTCATGGCTTGAATCCATTGACAAGTAAAATTATGTATCTAATGTTTTTTGATGCAATAAAAATGGCATTTGAGTTTTTGGTCTACTGCAAGCAGCCCATTTAATAAAATTTTTGAAAGTATTTTTGCAGTAATGAATAATAATGATATATTATGATAATTACTACAGTTTTTTTTTATCTCATTATTTTTATAATTTGAATGATAAAAACATTCTTAAGATCTGGTTGCACAACTTCATGGATTTATATATTCTGAAAAAATTGCAAATAGTTTTGAAACATATAACTGTATTTTAAAAATACTCTGTGCATCCTATCGACATCTACAACCTTTTCATTATTAGCTTTGAGAGAGATTTTAACTTTATTGGGCTGAATATTTCTATCAAAATCTAAATGATGGTTGCATTATTAATCAAAAGGTGATCAAAATACTTCCCCAATCTAATAAAAATCTCATTATTATCATATAAAAAAATGTCATCAATTGATGTAGCAGAATATCAGGTGAGTCTCACAAAGTGGTCACAATTGGCATACAAATGATTGTAATTTTTTTGCCATTTTTGTCTGTTGGCTAGTTTTAAATTTTCTTATTGGTTATTAGACTCTTGTCTTTTAATTCTTATATTATTTTGATAAGCAGAGAATGCCATGATTTCTTTTATTTTTTAAAATTGAATCTTGGAAATGAATTACTCATATCATAACCCATTCTTCAAGAAAATTCTATGATTCTCTAAAAATGATAAACTTGAACATCTTTAAGTTGGTTGATTTTAGTATGTAGCAGCTGTAAAAATTTAATCCAAATAGCAATTGCTTCTAATGAATACCAACAATTTTTTTTATTCACTATATTTGGAATAAAATCTATTATTTTAACATTGGAGTGAATTAATCCATGATCAATCCAACAATCTGTACCTGCATGTATTTTTAATTATAATACAATCTATAGTTATCATTATTTTGAAAATGGTTGCTTTCAAGTTTATTTGTAGTGATTTTGCCTAAATAAAGTATTTGTGATAATCTATCTATGTATTGCACACACATTCAATGATATTGGAATATCAGAGTTCATGGAGCTAATACTATTATTTCTAATAACTGTGAGTCATAATTTGCTGCTTCTATCAATACAAGCACTAATGTCTTCAAGAAGAAAAACTCAAATTTTTGAATAATATTGATGCAATATCTTTATCCAACTAGCATCAAACCTGATCTTTCTTAACTCTCTGTGGTTACAGGCACTGTATTATACTGCATGAAATCTTCATGTATCTTGATTTCCTACAATTTTATAAGTTGAATATGTATCCATTGTACTATCTTTGCAAGTTTATTTCTGTTTTGCAAAAAAAAAAAAGGTAGTAGAATTTTCTTTACATAGTGTAAATATTTAAGCCTCCTGTTTTGTTAGAGCATTATTTCATACAATTATAGTCTAAATGTAAGCAATTTTATTTTCTCATGTCTTTTTTTTTTGTGTGTGATTTTATGGTTATATTTTTTCACTTTTTTTAAAACACAAATATTATACTTTTTGTTAGTAATAACTGGCCATGATTTTGCTAAAGGAAATCTTTCAACTGATTGTAACTTCATTGATATTTTTTTAATACAAATATTGTAATTTATTTTGTAAGTAATGCTTGTAATAAAAAAAATCAAATAACACGTTCTTTATGAGTGCTTTATAAAACCATTTTGTAGTCATTACAGGTGAATCTAACATTGAAATACACACACTGTTAAAATGATTCTTTGCACAAACATTTTTTGATACCTTTAGCCTTTTATTGATATATCAAGGAATCCCAAGAATAGAAGATATCCAAATTAAAATTTTCACTATATTTCCCTTCATCTTATTTTTTTTGACCGTTTGCTCTTCCAAAAAAAAAAAAAAAGTAGCGTCTAATTATTTATTTAAAATCATTTCTCTGGAAGATGAATTTCACTAAGAGTATCTATATCAATTTTAAAATTTAGCTACAAGTACTGTGCTATGTTCAGATTCTGAAAAGTTCATATCAAGAAATGTTTTCACCTGCCACGTAACTTCATTTACAAAAGAAGCATGAAAAAGAAACTAACACTACCTTGTTTTAACTACCATTATTGATACAATAATTACTTTTGGTACTTAAATTAGCAATTATTTAGGCATACTGTTCTAGATAAATTTTTTAAGGCACACTATTTAAGACTAATTGAAGGAAAAGAATTTCTTAAAAGTACTGGTAAAACATGCAGTTAGTAAAACCATAATTAAGGATTTGTTAAACCTATCTTCATCATTGCTTTTTTGCACTTAATAATTTGCTACTTACAGATTGATGGTGTATATTGGTGATTATTTATCCTTTCTACATGTGTGTGGTCATGTGTATCAATAGTATAAGATAGTGTGGATAGTTGAAGATTGCTTGAAAGTTTGAGTTCAAATTCCCTATATCTACTTACATATTCATACATACTTATACCAAAAAAAAAAAGAAGATTGGAATAAGAATTATTAGACAAATAATTAAAAGATGGGAATATAATTGCACAACCACACAATCTCATTGTCACAGTTAATGTAAAGAGATGACCAGAAACATAAGGGGTACAACAATTTGGCTCAATACTAATCTAAGCTTCTGAAGATAGTAAGAAAAAAAAATAGTGAAAACAAAACAAAATATAGAGAAAAAAATATAGGAAACAATAACTAACCAATGTTTTAGAAAAGATACTCCTGTTTTTTTTTTTTTTCATATGTCATAGCATCGGCCGGGACGCGAACCCACAACCGTCTGCAACCAACTACTTGCTTGCATGGCGGCTGCGATACCTCTCGGCTAACAACGCAAGACAGATACTCCTGTTTTTGGTATTGCTTATTTACATTCATTCATTATCCATCATCTGTGGAATATAGTGCTTATTTAAAGTATTTAAGCTTGTTTTTTTTTTTTTTAGTGATGAAATAAACTTTACATTTTTTTTTTGTTCATAAGATCAAAGGAGAACTATGCTCTTAAAAAAAAAATTATCTTAAGTAGAATTTTTTTTATTTTTAGATTTTTCTAATCTTTCAAAAAAAAAAAAAAAAATATCTCGGCAAACTTCAGTTAGGTTGGCTCTCAGTTGAATGGATCAATACTTATGAAAAGATTCTCTTTAGAATATTGAACTATATTTATTTACAAAGTCAGAAACCAATTTTAATTCTTATATATATAAAACTATCTCACCTTTTTTCTCCTCGAGTTTCTTTTGTGTATGCAAATGTACTTGACGGAAAGATACATAGAATTACCCTGCTTGTTAGACAACAGATCTTGAAGTAGTTCTTCTCAGTTCAACAATATCTCATATTCTTTTATAAATAAAATAATGGTTAAAAAAATCTAGATTTTTACACCTGCAGGAGATATGCTTTAAAAACTAAATGTCTAAATCAATACTGAACAGAGGTGATGGTTGTTAAATACAGTTTTGCTTACATTAAATGAAAAGGTGAAATATTCAGAGCATTTTGTTTTGAAAGATAAATCATTTTGTAAAATGAATAAAAACATTTACCTATTATTGTGCTGTTTTAAAATTTTTCCATTTATTCTTAAATCAATTTCATTTTGTGATGACTCATCCACACTTTAGAAATTATATATATATTTAAAAAAAAGCTTTATATATAAAACTTAAAAACATATTTATTATATATTGTTTACTTTTAATAAACAATATTATTATTATATAAAATCAATTCTAAAAAAAATAAGTGATGAATTATTGCTACATACAAACAATTGTATAATTTTTCGAAATTATTTTGAATACAGTACCTACTTACTCGATTGCCTATTAACAAATAATTCGAATCAGAAAATTTGAATCAAATCAAAAAGTATTTTGATTATTATCATGTAACCACTTAAAATTTCGTTTGAAACTTAATAAATATTGCAATTATAACAATTTATCTAGTGCAGTGTTTAATTTGTAAGATTCATTTGGGATTTACCACTCTACACATGTCCTGTATGGATTTATAACACTGAGGAATATTCTCTCTTTCCAACACAAAATAAAGTCTTTTGAAAAGATAAGATGAATTCACCCTATTTTTTTTTTACCTTAACATATATGTATAGGCAAATCTTAAGCATTTAGAAATGTGATCATGAAGACCTTATGTTATGTCTGTGTATAATTAAAATACACATACCCCCAAAGTAATAATAGTAAATGTTATAAATATTATTTTTTATTAAGTGCTTATAGTCTTATATAAGTAATAGTAAATGTTATAAATGGGGATTTAATATTCAAACATATGTATGTGTATAATTTGTCGCATGTACATACGTAAGTTATATATATATACATACGTGAAGAAAAAAAACTTCATTAATTTAATATATTATACTTTAATAGCTGTGTTATTTTTTAAAACATCAAGAAAACAAGTCCTTTTAGATAGGAAGTTTAATTAAGGAAGGAACTTTACAGATAAACAAGATGAGTAATTAAAAAGTAATCAGACTGCAAAGATAATCAATCAAAATAAAACCTAAGTCTAACTCTGCTTCTGCAAGTGTATTGGGAGGGATTGATCTGACCAGGATGGACAAGATTTGACTAACCAAATCCAAGAAATCAGGACTGAGGAAATGAGTGAAAGTGTAAAGAATTGGACACTGGGAACTGGAAGCTCTACCGGTGCAGATGAACTTTGAAAGACACTGAACAACGCTTATTTAGCACAGTAGCTCTGGAGCAGACTGCTGGCCTCCGAATATCCGAGAGTCAGCATAGAGACTGTAAAGTAGGTCATATTCGATCTTTATTATTGTTTTTGTATGCCTTTGAGTTTATTTACATAAACATATAATTATGTTAATGTATTAGTGTAAATATATATATGTTAATATCTAACTAATACTTCTTTCTGCACATGTATTACAATTAAATTTGCTTTTACTAATTCTAGACAGTAGTCTTTATTGATTATAATTATTGTATACCTATATAGGCAGGGCAAGGTTAGCTTACTGCATAGATTGTTCGCCAGTGGGTATTATAACTGGCGGACAATAACATTTGGTGCAGTTAAGAGTTCAAACCTAATAAAGCTAGAGTAGCATGCATTAAAATTGCTGTTATTCACCATTTACTCAAAGCAGAAATTTTTTTAAGTACAGTACTATAATGGATAAATTGCATATGGTCATTGGTGAATTCGACATAAACAAGATGAGCAGTTGGCCATTGTATGTTGAGCACATAGAAAAATATCTTTTCATTACTAATCTAAGATGATAAGTACAAAATAGCCACCGTATTATGTTTCATGGGTAAAGCGGTTATAGAAAGCGCAAATCGGTTAGTAGCACCTTTAACCCCTGAGCAATGCTCATACAGTGACTTCAAAGAGCAATTGGGTAATTATTTTAACCCCACTCCTCTGCTTCATGTTGCTAGACTGCAGTTCCGCCATCGTCTGCAAGCTAGAAATGAAACGATTAAGGATTTTGACTGTGCACTGTGAGTGTTAGCTAAAGACTGCGTGTGTGATATTTATTTAGACGAAGCTCTCCTTGAACATTTCCTGACAGGCATAAACAGCAACATTTTATGGCAACAACTACTGTCAGTAATGAATCTTGATTATACGGGGTAATCAAACATAGCAAAGCCTACGAGCTCATCTTGGAACAGTCCAAAAATATGCAGAATTCAATAACAGGGGAAATAAGCAGATCGAAGTTTACAAAACTTTCAAAACAGTGGAACAGAAATCCACAGAAAATAATGAAAATAATGGCAATAGCAAGGAAGATGGCAATAATAGTAGAAACCCTCTTATCTGTTTTTGTGGTGGAATTGAAAGACATAAAGCCACTAATTACTATTATAGATGCAAACAATGTAAATTATGTAATAAGAAGAGGCATAGGCAAAACATGTGTTGGAGAGAACAAAATGAAACACTACCCACAAGAAACAGTCGTAACCGTAAATTACAGGGAAAAGAAAAACAGTTTACAATGATTAACAATACAGCAACCAATCTTAATGATAAAATAATTATAAAAGTTAAAATATATGATCGCCCTATAGATATGGAAGTGGACAGTGGAAGTGGTATAACCCTAATTTCACTACACGATTGGCAGACCGATACAGAAAATTGTAAGCAAAACCCCGAAATAGTAAAAACTGACATAAAAGTGTTAGATGTAAATGGCAACACTATTAAAATAAAGGGCATTGTTAAAGCTCCAGTAAACAGAGTAGAGAATAAAATTGTCAATTTATTGTTATATATAGTACACGCCCCGATAAATCCATTAATTGGCCATGAGTGGTTTAATAGATTAGGGATTAGATTGACCTTTGTACAAAAATGTTGAGTTGGAAAAAGAAATAGAAAATAAATTTCCAAATTTATTTAATGGGGAACCAGGAATTATTAAAACTGCACCGGTATCGTTAGTAATGAGCACATCAGCACTATCCATAATTTGCAAACCTAGAAAGGTACTGTTCACTCAGAAGGTAAAAGTAGAAAAAGAAATCAACAATCTCATCAAGAAAAGGGTGTTGGAACATCATGGAAGTCAGATTGGGCCACCCCAGTAGTCATCATAACTAAACCTAACGGTCAGTTATTCTTGTATGGGGATTACAGGGTAAGTGTAAATAAAGCATTAAACAAAAGCATATACCCTGTACCAAATGCTTGCGAAGTTATCACTTCATTGCAAAAATCTAATTTCTTTGCAAAGTTAGACCTTAACACTGCATTGCATCAAGTACCAGTTACAGAGAAAGTGTCCAGAATACTGTTAATCGCTATGCATCTTGGGCTATATAAATGTAAAAGACTACCATTCAGAATAATGTCTACCCCTAGCATATTTTAGTCAAAAATTGAAGCCCTCCTCAATGGATTGTATGGCATCATACCATAATTTGATGACATCCTCGTAACAGCGACTACAGACAAAAAACTTAGAAATCGAGTAGATAAGATATGTGAATGACTAAATGAGTTTGATGCAAAACTGAATACTGAAAAATGCATTTGGAAAACTAAGGAAATTAAATTCCTGTGCCACATTATATCAAGAAGCGGCACATCCTTTTGCCCTCGAAAAGGCTAAATCAGTAGCAGAAGCACCAAGACCCACAAACATGAAGCAACTACAGGCTTTCCTGGGCTTGATGAATTTTTTTGAAACTTTTTGAAAAGGAAAAGCCCATATGGGCACTCCTTTATATAATCTACTGAGGAAAAACCAGAAATGGAAATGGGATGAGCAAGAAGAAACAGCATTTATTCGCACTAAAGTGCTGCTTACTTCAGAGACTACTGAGGAAAAACCAGAAATGGAAATGGGATGAGAAAGAAGAAATGGCATTTATTTGCACTAAAGTGCTGCTCACTTCAGAGAAATTATTAGTACATTATAACAGTGATATGGAAATTATGTTGACCACTAACGCATCTGAATTTGGGGTCGGAACAGTACTAAGTCACCCAGCCCAGTTGGAAGAGCGATCCATAGCATATGCTTCACACACATTGACAAGGCAAAAAAAACTATAGCCAGTTAGACAAGGAAGTGCTCTCAATTTTGTTCAGAGTGAAAAAATTCCACCAAAATTTGTATGGAAGGAAATTTACTATTATAATCGATCACAAACCACTGCTGGGAATATTCAGAAATAAACATACACTTGATCATTTAAGCCCACAAATGTTATGTTGGCTCAACATTCGGATGGGCTATGATTACAGTCTGGAATACAAAAACGGAAAACAAATTGGGCATGCAGACATGTTATCATGCATGCCCAATCTTGATGAAGCACCAGTATTAGAAAGTGAAATAAATTATATAGATGTACTTCAGAAGCAATACCTAAATAGCAAAATTGTAGCTCGATGGACAGAAGAAGATGATGGCTATCAGTGGATAAAAAATAAGATCAGAGGAGATGGCCAAACAAACGCCCAAGTCTTCTCCACAAACAGTTATCGAACACCTGTGAACAGCTGTCCGTATGTAAAGGATGCATTTTGAGGAGCGACCAAGTGCTGATTTTGTGGTGTGGAGACAACAAATATTATACTTGCTTTATGAGGGACATCCGGGCATTGTGAGGGCAAAGCCCATAGCATTATATGGTGGTCAAACATCAATGTAGATATAGAAAGATATATAAAGAAATATGAGAACTGCCAACAATGCGCTAAAGCACCCCCATCACCTTTTAAAACATGGCCAAAAGAAGACAACCCATGGCAAGGAATTCATATAGACCACTGCGGTCCATTCGAAGGCCATTTATTTCTAGTTGTAGTTGACTTGTATTCAGGGTGGGCCGAGTATAAAATAGTGAAAAATACCAGCACAGAGGTAACAGTTAGCACTCTGTATGAAATTTTTGGTCATCATGGGTTCCCAGAAACTTTAGTCTCAGATAATGGAACAGGTTTCACATTGGAAAACTTCACAGAGTCAATTCAAGATTGGGGAACGAAACATGTATTCACCCCCCCCCCAATACCATCCCCAATGAAATAGATTGGCTGAAAGAGCAGTGCAAAGTTTCAAGTCAGCTATAAAAAAATGGGAGAAATGAAAATTGATAAAGCTGTGTTGACTGTTCTTCTCCACCAGCATTCTACCCTAGTGGCCATATCTGACAAATCAGCGGAAATATATTTAGGCAGAAAACTGCGAATGAAACTTGCAAAAATAGTGCCAACTGAATGAGACAAACAACAGTTTTTCGTACAAATTCCAGCCACAAGAGAGAGTGTGGGTAAAGAACACACTAAAAATTGATGGTTTCCAGGGGAAGTTATTCGCCAGCCATCAAAACAAATCATGACAGTTCGTATGGACGATGGTAAGTTATTAAAAAAACATGTGAACCAGGTATGGAGAAATGAAAGTGATGACTGGATTCCAAATCTAGGCACAACAGAAACCCACGAGTCTCTAAATCAGAAATTTGCGTCACCCAAAAAACTGATCTTCAATTAAATATTTTGTCTACAGAGAAGTCACCCCTGCAAATGGAAAATAATTCACAGCAATGACTAAAAAGGAAAATAAACTCTCCCAAATATTTAAATGGTCATATTTTAAGTTCGAAGACTAATAAATAATCTTTGAAGTTGAGGGAAGTATTGTTATGTATGTGTATAATTAAAATACACACACACACACAAAGTAATAATAGTAAATGTTAAAAATATTAATTTTTATTAAGTACCTATAGCCTTATATAAGTAATAATAAATGTTGTAAATGGGAATTTAATATTTAAACATATGTACATGTATAATTTGTCATATATACATACGTAAGTTATATATTATAATGGTCGGGGTGAATTGGGGACTTACTTTATCTGCCGTACAAGGGCACCACCAGGCCATTCAAATCTGGACAGTTTATATAATAGGCAGATACTTATTGTTAAGATCCAATTTTTATTTTATAAATATGACCAAAATACCCCAGTCACTAGCTCATGGAGCAGCAGAGATAATATATATTTTAATTTTAAAGAAATAAAGATAATAAAAAATAAGAAGAATAAGCCACTGCTAGATTAACAATACACAAACATTTATTTTGCACATATATAAAATTCAGAATTATTTATTTTAGTATAACTTTTACTTTAGAATTTGATTTACTTTTTAATTTTTTATTTTATAAGTTCACACAGATGAATTAATTAATATTTTATTAGAGTGTCGAGTATGGATAGACTACATAGATTGCACTTGAAAAGAAAATATTCTATGTCCCTTATTTAACCCCAGGCTAAAAGTTCGCAGTCAACTTAACACCAATCTATCTGATATATCGATGTATTCAATGCAGCATGAATACGACAGCACAATACCATACTATTAGAAATATACATCTGAACAGCATGGTTATTTAGAAGAAATGTTCCTCATCCAGTACAGGAATGCTACGTCTGTCTGGCAAGAAGAACAGTACAATAAACAAAACTCCATAGGGATTGCGGTCTTTTTTTCGACTTATGATCCCATTCCATAGGCTAAGGGGGTGATCCAAGGAGCAGGGATTACCATCTGCTTCCAATGGGCAGTAAAAAATGGGACTATTTTACCCACGTGTGGCGTATAATGTGATCCTGCATGTAGCGGATCTTCATGCCACATTTACTAATTACACCGATACATCCAACCCATTAACATAATTTAACTGCAACACAAATAACCTAAGATTAACCCTTCCTTTAACTAAACTAACATAACTTTATGATCTACATAGCCATCCCCACCCAACTTAAATTTATTTAAAAGTTTTAGCTTAATAAAAAAAAATCATAATAAATGCTCAAAAAAAAAATTAATTGAAATGAGTTAAAAATACTTATAATAAAAATAATTATTAATAAATGATTTAGTTTGGGTCAGATAGAAATTTCTATTTCTATTTAAATATTGGAAAAGTTTTATAATTAAAGTTCATTAATTATATAGAGTTTTTATGGTCTTAAAAAAAAAGAAAGTCCATACTGTTTAGTTGCTTGAAATTTGGATCCCATGTTTCTAATTTCCATTACGTCCTGAGGAGACCGGTATGCTGTTAGCCACTCTATTGGTACTCATCAGAGTTCTTTTGCTTTAGCTGGTATATCTCTTTGCAGGATCTTATTGCAGGATCTCGGTGTCTGCAGTATAGGAAAATGATACTTCATTTTTTGTTTCTTTGGAAAAACTTAAGGGATTGAAAGTGCGTCTTTTCAATCCCTTCTCCTTTAACTTTTCCAGAACTAACACATATAGCACACATCATATTTTATTTCCAATCTTTTTTTTATATTAAAATTGCAGATTAACTGAACATGACATTATGATGATGATTCTTTCACTGTGATCCGTTTCCTGAGGGATTTTTATATTGGATATTTTGTTCTTATTGTTTTTATCTCCTATCTGATCTTTAATTATAAATTTTGAGATTCCCAAAGGCTAGTTAACTTTGACTAATTAAAAATAATCATTTCCATTTTTAGCCTTTTTACATAATAGAATTAATTAAATTTTGTACATTCTTAAAGATATATTTTTATCTTTAAATCAGTTTTTTCTGAAAATTTAGTTCTAAAATATTTTTTTTTTGTTTTAATAAAGTTTTCTTTTAATAATTTTCCACCTGTGCAATTTTATATATATATATATGAGTTTAGATGACTTTTAATTTTCAATTTTTAATTTTTAAAAACAAATTTTTATTTGCAAACTTAACAGCATGTGTGCCCATTACATATCAATAAATTTGCTTAAAAAAAATAAACAAAAAATTTTTTTACTTAGGGTTAGTAATTACGGTACACGATTAATGCCAATTTACAAAGATGTTCGGTTAGTAATTTTACAAAAAGAGATTATGTACAAAAAAAAATGTTGACTATCATTTTCCTATGAACGCCTATGCCTTATCCGCCAAGAGTTCCCATTTTTCTACATTTCATTTTTAACAAATGGCATGACAAGCAAATTATTTATTAAAGGAGGTTGCATTGAAGTAAATATGTTTTAAAAGATAATAGGTTTATACCTGTATATTTGCAGCACTATTATATATACCACCAACTTATTTATGTATTAATTGAAATGCTTAAATGGGGGTTACACTGAGGTAGATTCCCAAAAGACACACATCGTGAAGTGCCACATTTACAATCATAAACTTACGTGGCTGTGCGCGCTATACACATTAAAGCATAATATATATATATATTTTAAAAAAACTTATACTAATTGCAATCTTTTGACTTTTTCTTTTTTCCTTCTTAAAAAATTACAATTTAAAATTATTAATATATTTTCTTTCTCATGTTTAATATATGTGCTATTTCTTTCTGGCAGTGCTTTTATAAGATTTAAAGTATATGGCTTTATGTAATTAGATAAAAATATTTCATTTAAAAAATGTAATCAGATTACTCATGGTTTATTATACATCTTGCCACATTGGGAGTCCAATTATAATGGTTGGGGTGAATTGGAGACTTACCGTATCGGCCATATAAGGGCGCCACCAAGCCATTCAAATCTGGAAAATTTATATAGTAGGCAGATACTTAATGTTAAGATCCAATTTTTATTTTATAAATATGACTGAAATGCCCCAGTCACTAACTTGCGGAGCAGCAGAGATAATATATATTTTAATTTTAAAGAAATAAAGATAATAAAAAATAAGAATAAGCCATTGCTAGATTAACAATACACAAACATTTATTTTACACAGATATAAAATTCAGAATTATTTATTTTAGTATAACTTTTACTTTAGAATTTGATTTACTTTTTAATTTTTTATTTTATAAGTTTTCACAGATGAATTAATTAATATTTTATTAGTGTCTAGTATGGATAGACTACATAGATTGCACTCGAAAAGAAAATATTCTATATCTCTTATTTAACCCCAGGCTAAAAGTTCACAGTCAAACTAACGCCAATCTATCTGATATATCGATGTATTCAATGTGGCATGAATACAACAGTGCAATGACGTACTGTCAGAAATGTACATCTGAACAGCGTGGTTATTTAGAAGAAATGTTTCTTGTCCAGTACAGGAATATATACGCAAAGATAAAAATACTTCATTAATTTAATATAATATTATAATTTAATAGCTGTGTTATTTTTTAAAACAGCAAGAAAACAGATCCTTTTAGATAGGAAGTTTAATTAACAAAGGAACTTTGCAGATAAAAAGATGAGTAATTAAAAAGTAATCGGGCTACAAAGATAATCAATCAAAGTAAAACTTAAGTCTAAATCTGCTTCTGCAAGTGAACTGGGAGGGATTGTTCTGACCAGGATGGACAGGATTTGATCAATCAATTCCAAGAAATCAGGATTGGGGAAATGAGCTCTACCAATGCAGATGAACTTTGAAAGGCTCTGAACATCGTTTATTTAGCACGGTAGCTCCAGAGTGAACCACTGGCCTCTGAACGTCCAAGAGTCAGCATAGGGATTGTAAAGTAGATCGTATTTGATTTTTATTATTATTTTTGTATGCCTTCAGGTTTATTTATAAAACATATAATTATGTTAATGTATTTGTGTGTGTGTATGTATATATATATATATATATATTAATGTATAACTAATGCTTCTTTCCACACATGTATTATAATTAAATTTGCTTTTACTAATTCTACTGGCATTAGTCTTTATTGATTATAATTATTGTATACCTATGTAGGGAGGGCAAGGTTAGCTTACTGCATAGATTGTTTGCCAGCAGGTATTATAACTGGTGGACATAACACCTTAGATTATCATTTTTATGAATCATTAATGAAAAAGTAAAAACTGTATGAAATCACAGACATAAGATGGGCATATAAATAGAGTTATTATTTATTGATTGGTCATTCTATCTATTATTTGACTAAATATCTTCTCATTTCTTTTATTTCCAGTAAATATATTCATGTCAACTTTCTCACTAATTAAAATTGATTCACTAAATGATCAAGCATAAACATTTTTATGATAAATGTTTTTACAATAGTAAAAAAAAAGTATTAATGATGGTTTCCAGATTCATAACTAGCATTGATTTTTGTTTTGAATCTCAAGTTCTCATTGATAAAGGCACTATTTGGTAAACACTGATTAGTAGAAAAGTAGAAAGAAAAAGACTGTTTTTATATGTACTGCATTAATTTCTATTCAACCTTTTCAATGTTTTTTTGAAGATTGCTTTTTATTATTAAGAGCAGTAGTTAGACTATTATTTTAATATTTCATTTTTGATATTGATAATTTTTTCACTTTTACTATCTTTAGTTTTCAATTGCTATTTTTTTTTATTATTTTATTGACTTTTCCAGATTTTTATTTAATTGTTTTTCTATATATCTGCATTGCAACTTGCTTTACTCTGTTATTCTCTAATTTTTAAATTGTCTGTTTGCTTCTAGGTATTTACTTTTTGTTTTCTTCAAACTTATTTTTGATTTTTTTCTCCCTAAGCAATAACAAGATGATTTTTTTAAAATTATTACTTTTGCCTTTGTTGTCTTCATGAGAGGTCTTAGTTTCTGAGAATGTGTTCCACTTTTTTAAGGTTAAGCTAATATTTGCAACAATCAATGTATGATTTGAATCTGTAGTTTCAGTTTTAAGAACTTGCCATCATTGTTCTGTCATTTATCATCTTATTGTTAATTATTATTCATTTATCTTTCCATTGTTTAATTTTTATGAATATTTTTTGCAATTTTTATCTTAAACTAAATGTTGCAAATCATACTTTTAAAACAAAGTCTTAAGTTTTCATTATATTCATTTTTTTTCAAATATTATTTTTTCTTAACATATTTTTATCCTGCATTATCACTTTTAATTTTAGCATTCAAATCTGCTCCACTGATAATGATGTCTTTGTGTAGCACATCATTTAGTCCTATGGATTTTTTTGAAATTATTCTATTTTATCAGTAGATATTTTTTGTAGATGTATTTAATAACACTATCACATGTTCTTAAAACACATGAATAAAGACATCTTAAAAAATAAATGATCCCCAAGATGCATTTTATGCTGAACAAGCAGTCATTACTTGGCTCAGGTCACAATCTGTCACATATATCTTTATCATACATTTAATATTTATCAATATAAATTGTCTCATTTTGATTTACAAATGTCAATACTCCACCCACAACTTTAGCAATCTATATGCAGATTCTTTGGTTACCTTGATGTCATATAGACTCATTTTGAATCTGGCTGTCATAATTTTTAATTGATAAGCTTATATGTATTGATTTTTTAAAAGCAAAGATATCATATGCTGGCATTTTGTATTAAATTATTTTTAAACCAGTTATCTTAACTCACGATCATTTAACTTACCAAGATCTGTTTAGCACATTCTTGTTAATCTAGAATCATTATACTTGTATCTTTTCATTTCTTTTTGAATAAGACCAACATTTTAGTTGCCTATGAAGTTTTGGCAATACTTTTTTTTATAGAAATCATGTGATTTACAAACTAAAATTTCTTCCTAATTTTTTAAAATTAAAATATAATTCCTCAATTACAATTAACAGATGTTGTTTTCCAAATAATTACTAAGTCAGCATGATATTTTTTATATGAAAGCGAATCATATTTTATTCATGATTTTTTTTTTTTTACTGGAAGAACATTCACACTTTGCTGACCTAATCTATTTGTCTTGGAATGACATAAATAACTACTGATGGTATAGAAACTGCTTTTGGCATTTAGTATGGTTAATACCAAATGTTAAAGATAATTCATTTATCTTTTTTATTGGGATTATAAATTCTTTTTTGCCCTCATAACCATTGGCCTTTTTGTTTTTTGGTTTTTTTACATACAAACTTGAAACAAGTTAATGAGGCAAAATGAATAAAATAAATAGATAAAATGGAAGAAAGATAAGAAAAATAAAAATAGCCAAGAAAGAAAAAAGTTGATATAGAAAGTTTAAAAAAAGATGTAGATTTTCCTTAAATGGGATATTAGGAAAGGCAAGTTGAAATAGTATAGATTTCAATATTAATTAGACTTAATCAATAAATGAAAAATATTAAATTTAGTTTTACCACTTCATGTTTGCCAAATCTGTATTCGCTAGCTATGCTGCCATTAGGGAAATATATTTTACAAATAAAAAAAGGGTGATTTAATAGCTATTAACACATTCTACTAATCTTTTATTAATTCTGTTACATGTTTTAACTTTTCTTATGCATTTGTAATTGGGATTAAACACTTAGATGCACAAACTAAGAAAAGCTTGAAAATGAAATTTTTATATGAAGCAAGAAATAAGAATGGCCTAAAATGGAATTTTTATACTCTTAATATAATATGCTGAGCATGCTTTCAATATCTTTATAACCATATCATAATCATAGCAATACAGCCGCAAAGTGTGGGCAAATGGTATGATATAAAGAATATGTAAGTAAATAGGATTGCATGAAGAGCCAAGAACAACTTCGACCACAATTCCATATTTGCAGATTGTGAAAGCAGTCAGCTATATCTTTGAATCTACATTGGCAAATGTGGTATACACCTGGGTCTCGTTTTACGCAGATTTATTTAACGCAATTTTGAAGTTACGTGATTCATGTTTCTTCTTAATATTTTTGTATGTGGTTTTTTTTATGCGTTAACACTGTATTAGATCGGAAGTCAAACTCCAATAATGTGCTATTACTTTAAATAATAAAGTTCATGCACTTACATCATATTTAAAGTAATAGCACATTATTGGAATTCAACTTTCATCTTAATAATTTCAATATTTTTAGTGCTTTATAATAGTAAGATTTTATGCAATAATGAAATTAAAATCATGATTTCCACATTTTACATACACACATTAAATTTTACAAGATCATAATGTAAATTTGTTCAAACATTGTGCATGTTAATTTTGCATTTTAAATCACATTCTGTTTTTGCTTTTTAAAAAAGAACGTAATCAATTATTAATCATTTAGTGTCCACAAGTTTATTTTTAAAAGGTAAGTAATAGCAGTGGGCACAATTAAATTTGACAATTAAAAATTAAAATCTGATTTTTAATTGTAATTAACAATTTAAAAATTACTTAAGGCGACCTGAAATTAATGTGATGTGAAACAAAATTTGATTTTTAAACGGAATTGAAAATTAAAAAATTAAAGACAAAAATAAGAATTTAATTTTTAGTTGTTAGTTTTAATTAAATTTTTCCCAGCAGTGTAGAAAAAGATAATGAAACAGAAGTGGAACCTGTTCCTTTCACTGCAAAAATGATTCGAGAAGGTCTTCAACTTTCTAATCAGTTGGCAAATTATTTTCTTATTAATGACATTAATCATGAACATGCTCTTAAATTCCAACGAGAGCTAAATGGTTGTATGTCTGGATATCGTGAGCTTCATAAACAATTAATAAAATCATCGTCTCAAAGATTAATTGCTAATTATGTTGTCACCAGAAAACCATTAACACAACATGAGAGTGAAGTTGGTGCTAGTTGTATTTCCTCTTGTGAAGAATCTGTTTTTTACCAGTTTGCAAACGAACCTGTTTATCGGCAAATAGCGATAATAATTAAAACGTGTATAAAAAAATGTAAATTACTGTACTGTAAATTATGCATAAAAATATATTGTTTTGAATAAAATTAAATATTATAGTTAAAAAAAGTTTGTCTTGTATCAATTTTTTTCAAATTTGAAATTTTTTATTAGTCATATTTTATTTCCTTATTTTTTTTTTGTGCGAATTTTAAAGTAATTTTACGTTGGTGCTTTGCTTTTATGCAATTTTTGAAAAATCACAGTCCATATCCCCCCTTTTTCAAGGTAAGTTATGTCTATTTTTGTGCGATTTCTTTTGTGCATGTTTTTTGAGGAACCTGTCTATCACATAAAACAAGACCTAGGTGTATTTAGAATGGAATGACACAAAACATAAGATAAAGGAGGCTTGTTATATTATTAACAGTGCTAGTGCCATAAACAAAAAATAGAATCCTGCTTCTCTCTCTAAAAAATGGATCATGTAAACCTTCTTATTTGTGTATTCTTTATATCATGCCATTCTCCCACATTTTGCATTTGTATTGTTATGATTGTGATATTGTTATAAAGATATCTAAAGCATACTTATCATACTATAATAAGAGTATAAGAATTTCATTTTATGCCATTCTTATTACTCATTGTCAAGCTTTTCTTAATTTTGCACTTCCAAGCATTTAATCCAAATTACAATTGAATAAGAAAAGTTAAAATGTATAATAGAATTACAAAGTAGCATGGTTTCACATCATAAGCACAAGGTGTTATTTAAAACCTGCAAGTCAATTTGTTCTAATTGAAATAATTATTTTCCATGAAATGTGCTTAAAATATAAAATATTTCTGAATTGCTGTAAGGTACAGATAAATAATGTAATTTGCAACTCGGAACATTTTTTAATCCAGTTACAAATGCTTCTACTTTATAACATCATTAAATAATGCAGAAGAGCTCTGAAAAAGAAGGAGCACTGAAAATACAAAATCTGTCTGTATTAGACATTCCATTTAAGTCCAAATACATATGAAAAAATTGACATCCCTAGTGAAAAAGCAGGAAATAAAAATAAATCGCCTTACTACTTATAGTAACTTAACTAATAATATTCTATTGGATAATATTGAGACAATATTAGAATTCAGACTGTAGTTCATCATTGGTAATTGTAAGCACCCTATGATGGATTTCATTGTGGAAATTGAAACAAAATTCTCAGACAACTCACATAGAGATAGGATTATTTGGCAAATTGCCCAAGCGACTAGACATAAATCAATTAAAGCAAAGAATAATACCTGGATGAAAGATATAAATGCTACCAAGTGCTACTTTCAAGACAGCCAAATTATTAATATAAAGGAGGATAAGGAAAACATATTAGTATTCTAAAATAACACCTGCACAAAATTAATATACAAATTAATAACTTAAATTTCAAACTGGTACAATCACACAACCTAAAAAGAACCAAAGATAAATATATTTCACTAATCCCTAGAAAGTTTTATTATTTTCATGAAAAACAAGTATTTTAAAATTTATACAACAGCAGGACCCCTCCTGAATGTTCACCAATGCTAAATTACACATAATTGACCATCCTCTGAGATTAATGATCAACTTTGGATGAACCTACTACTACAATGCCACAAAAATGATAAACGATTGTCTTACTGACCAACTTGGCACAATTAAGTTATCTTCTGGATGTGTTCAAAAAATTAAAAATGCAACAATTGGTAATCAGTACAGACTCACATCATTAGATATCAGAGAACTATATGGATATATATTTAGGAATCAATCACTTATAATTAAGGATGCGTTAATAAAATATAATTACCCATCCAAGAGAATGATCATTGTTAGTGAATGTACACAATGGATGACTGACCAATAGAATTGTCTACTAGTGGCATAATATCTAGTGTTGTGTTAAACAGTGTTGAAACAGAGATCCAAAATATTTCTAAATCATAACCAATATTACATACATGAGATACATTGATATCATTTTTATTTGTGCTCCCAAACCTTAAATCGATAATATAAAACATAAGATAGCACACAAATTCTTACTGATTAGAACTTGTGTATTCAGAGAGACAATAATCAACTAAACTACTTAAGTGATTATAAAAGTCATCTTGGTTAGAGGTATAATATGTCCAAAATTCTTAACCCCCAATTCACATAAATTCATAGGTCTGAAAGCATTTCTACATAGAAACATCAGCTTGTAGAAACTAAAATCAGATTGCAAATTTAAGATTGACAATTACATCAAAGACTTATGCTATCTTGGATATAAATACAGGACACTCATTAATATTGCTAATAGATTTTATACCAAAATCAAATCTAGATCTAAACTAACTGATGTTAGACCCTGGATAGCTCTGCCATACATTCCCAATATGTTCATGAGTACAAATCTTTGTTCAGAAACATACAGAATCAGCCTCCACACCCAGTCAACCATTTAATTAATAATTCCAAAGACAAACTCCTCTGAATAGACTCCCTCAAATCGTGTACAAGATTTCCTGAAATTAAGCCAATTGCAGCACTATTTATTTCATAGAATCTAATTACTTGCCTGACAATAAGAATTATCCAGCACTAATATTTGTATAAAAGAGCCAAGAACAACTCTGACCACAAATCCATATTTGTAAATCATGAAACAAACTCGACCATATCTTTGAACCTGCATTGGTCAATGTGTTATATTTAGAACAGAATGATGCAAAATGTAAGATAAAAGAGACTTGGCATATTGAAATACCATCAACAAAAAAGAATCCCGTTTCTGCCTCTTATAAATGGGTCATGTAAACTTACTTATTTACATATTATCTACATAATTTTTATATCATGTCATTTACCCACACTTTGCTGTTAAATTGCTATGATTATGATATTGTTATAAAGATTTTAAAAGCATGTTCGTCAGACTATATGAAAAGTCTAAGAATTCCATTTTAGGCCATTTTTATTTCTTACTTCATATAAGAATTTAATTTTCAAACTTTTCTTAGTTTACACTTCCAAGTGTTTAATCTAAATTGATATTTTACTAATAGAAAAATCATTTGCATCAAATATTAAATAGGCCATATATAACTGATAAATGGTATGGAATAAATTGATATTAAAAATAACTTAAATGCTTCATCATCATTGAAACTTGTTTGATTTAAAGCTTTTTTTAAATTATGGTAAACTTAAGACTTCGTAGTGTTACATATTTTATCTCACTAATGTGTTGGTAGGACTTGATAATCTAACTTATTAAATTTAGAGTCATAACTCTGTATGAATAAATTTTAATTCATATTTTTCAAAATGTTACTTCTATATTTGTTGATGAAAAAGAATAACAATAATATAATTTGAATAGATTTCTAGAAAATGCTTTACTGTATTATATGGATGATTTTTGTATAGGTCAGATCAAATGTAGTCTTTAGTTGGAGATGAAAAATCATATATGTGGCTATTAAAATTAAGATTTTTTAAATTTTTTTAAAAATAAATGGGTTTGATAACTGCTTTTAAAATATATGGTAGTTTTCTATTCTATTGTGTCAGTCGCATTATGGTGCTATTTTTAGGTAAATTCCTAGAAATATACCATTTCAGAAGCCTCATGCATCCCAAGAGATTTCTTTCTATGATGAAACACAGAAAGAGTCCCTTGCAGCAGGTTTCGTGGCCTCAGCCAACACAAGAGGCTTCTTTCTACGATAAAACATAGAAAGATTCCCGCTGGCTGCCACTCTACCTTTTTTTCTATGTTAAAAGCACAGACAAATGCCTTTATTGACTGCCATAGTTGGTTGTGTTATTCACTCTATTGTAATACTAGAATGTCTATTTTCTCTATAGTTTCATGTGAGAGTGTGTGGATTTCAGCCTGTCATAATTTTTTAAAATTTCATTACAAAGCTATATTTTTTCAAGTGTTCTAACCTACTGTTACATTGTAACTTTATTAACAATGTCATAAAGGTTCTATTATGAATGTGTAACCCTCAAAAATTACTTTTAATGGTGCAGCATAGCAGTATTTTGGTGATCACGCGAAAAGTAAGGTTTTTGCGAGAATTTGTCCATGACAAGTTACCTTTTATATATGCACACAAAAACAACAACAACCCAGTTACTGATTATTAACTACTGTCAAAAAAAAAACAAATTAGTCGGGTATTATTTTTATATTTAGTATTTAAATAACATTACTTTTTATATATACTCACAAACAAAAACAACACAGTTTTCGATTAATTCCTGTCAATACCAAAAAAAAAGCAAATTAGTCAGGTATCATTTTTAAATTTAGTATTGAAATAATATTACTTTTTATATATACACACTAACAAAAACATCCCAGTTTCTGATTAATTACTGTCCAAAAAAAAAGCAAATTAGTTGGGTATCATTTTTTAATTTAGTATTTGAATAACGGTTCTTTTTATATATACACACTAATAAAAATAACCCACTTTCTGATTAATTACTGTCAAAAAAATGCTAATTAGTTGGATATCATTTTTAAATTTAGTGTAAATTTATAAATTTTGTGTAAATTGAAAAATGTATAATGCGTATTATTTTCTATTAAAAAAATACTGTAACTTTTTATATATGCACACAAACAAAAACAACCCATTTTTTGATTAATTACTGTCTAAAAAACATAAATTATTCAGGTATCATTTTAAAATTTAGTATGAATTTTTAAAGTTTGTTTAAATAGTAATATTATTTACTATTAGTTACTATAATTTCCTATTACAAAACTAAAGCCGATAGTTATATAGAATCGCAGGCCCGGAATCATAATATATATGTGGTTTTGGTTAACATCAATGCCATCAAATGGCTGACATGATAGAATAGAAAAGTACCAAATATATAATATCATATTTATTAATAGCACTTTTTGAATATTTTTTTAAAAAGTTTAAGAAAAATTATGTGCAAAGATATATGTATAGCTGAGTTGTATGTGATGCTGGCTGATTTACACAACAAGTTGGGCTGCCATATTTAACAGAATACCCAATTACATATTTATGATATAATAACAGTAGCTAAATTATTAAGGAAAAAAACATTTGTAGGCTATCCTACTTTCATAAATACATTCTGTTGATTTCCAATCAAAGTTCAAGAGAGATGCATGAGTTTCAAGCACAGAAATAAAATAAATGAATAAAGTACACACATGTGAATGCATATATATATTGAAATGGCATATTCCTACAGGCTACACATGTCTATTTGTTTTATCCCATAACTCTATCTGCGCTAATTTTAAAACCCCTTGAGTACATGTATATCAACATAAACATCATTATATATGTATCAGCACACATTTTAATATATATGCGAGAAGAGACTATGATATATTATTGACTTATGTATATCACAGCTTATCTGTATTTAAAATGTGGATCTTTTTTAAATTATAGATTTGTTATTTTAAAATTCAATATCCACTGAGAATCGCATATATATGTATAAAATCCACTTAGTACCAGCATATCTATATAATGAAATGTTGTTTAAAGGATTTGCTAAATTTTCTGAAGCTAAATTAAAATATTGTCAATAAAAATCACACCACGCACCTGGTTATAAAATAGTGTATAGGCTGGGTTTCTAAATTTATAATTTTAAAATAATATTTTCAAAACAGAAACTTAATCTATAACAAAATGCACTGAAGGAGTACTATTTTAGATCCCTTTGGGAATCGAATGGCTAACCAAGCTAAATTTACTTGACTTAAAATATTAAACAATGGTTGAGTCAATTTTGCAAATTTAAAATTGAATTGTAAACAAGTGTTAATGAATTCACACTGCTGTGAGTCCAGCTTATAGAAAAATTTATATAGGATCTGAAAATTAGTATAAATAGCCTATATTTTGACACTTTAAAAATATATTCTGTAAATTTATGTGTGATGCTGATTTGCCATTTCTTCCTACGGGGAACAGTTATTTCCAACCCCATCCTACATGCTGCCATGGCATATGATCATCATTGAGGTGGAGAATTCCAGCACCACCTGTGTTGAGAGAAGACTCTACCACCAAGCAACCTATCCAGAGAAGAGTACCAAAATGCCTACCTCCAAGTGCCTGATGTCCAAGCTGCAGAAGAAGATTGGTAATCATTATTCAAGATTGCAGAATTCTTAATTTAATCTTTAATCTATATTTTAAATATTAAGCTAGTTACTGTAAATCTATGAACTTTCATTCTTAATTATTAATTCTTTTAACTTAAGTCTTTCTAAAATTAAAACTGTAAAACTTGCCTGAATCTTAGCTAATAAAATTCATTACTTAATCTAAAATAACTGTATTCAGTTATTATTTTAAATTTTCTAAAACTGCCACCATGCCTATCATTACTGTTTTAATTCTTTCATTTTTGTTATCTTAATATATATATATATATGTTATGATATGCCAATATTTTGAGGCAGCAAACAATTATTTTAGTAAACTTTTAAGGAGAGATCATTATTAAGCTCTCCAGCATAATTTAACAACGCTACTTAGCATAAATAAATCGCTGCTTCAAAATCCTATTCTAATAAATAACCGATGGCTACATCCTCATTATTATGTTATAAGATTTACATGACAAGTTATTATTGTGATTTTATCTATTAGTTAAAAGTAAGATGCTATCTAAGAATGATATTAAAAGAATATTTTCAAATATTGTTAAGGCCATTAAACATACCCTCTCCTCCCTAATTTAATCACATATATATACGAATATGGATTCAGTGTATTAACTAGATTAATAATTTAGTTGACCATTTTAATTAGCATGATTACTATATGCTAATCTAAAAACTGGATTGAGTTATTTTTAGCAGATAGAATCTATTTGCTTAGACACATTAATTAATTAATTTATATATGCATATTTGTATTACTATGTGTTGTGTGCCCTTACTAAGCACACAAGCGTGCACTAATGTCTTTGCTATGTCCTTTCTGATGGGCTAGCGATGGCAGCTGTTCCTGTCCACACAGTTTGGATGGCTAGTTTTTGAATTGGATCATGAGGGTTCAGAACCATGTTCAAAGCCTATTCGACTTTCTGAACTGATGTTCTTTATTTTACTAGCAAGCCGTTCAGTCTTAGGGCACCGAGTACTTGATACGAAGCCTATAAACAAATGCTCACTTGCACTGTGACCTTAATTTTAGTATATTATTAGCACCATAGTCTCCAGATGCAAACCTAAAGATAACCAATTTTTTGCTTCAGCCTTAGTCTGGAACTGTAATCTAGATTATCAGATTGAATCTGTATGATGAACTTATTTAATTTTATTCTTTGTATAATAATCATCCTGACTAATGTTTTAGTTTATAACGTTGGCAAACCTAAGAATAGTTTGGCATATTAAGCTATAATAAGCATGGTTTATTAACCACACATACTTTTATAAATTAAGTTAAATTTCTCAAGATGTGATCGCGGTATTAAATTCATCTTATCTTTTCTATAAAGCCTATGTGTGTTAATTTTAGGTGTATCTTCACCTAAATAATTAATATTCTCTTTTAATTATTTAGTTAATCATTTATTTTAATAAACCTATT
Source organism: Epiperipatus broadwayi (assembly GCA_028023455.1). Taxonomy (NCBI): domain Eukaryota; kingdom Metazoa; phylum Onychophora; class Udeonychophora; order Euonychophora; family Peripatidae; genus Epiperipatus; species Epiperipatus broadwayi. The sequence continues at coordinate 7,550,695 of JAQFVV010012428.1, read as the reverse complement.
TAAAATTAGAAGTTGCTTCATGTCTTTTATTCACAATCAAACTCCACATCATCTAAATTCCTTATTGATATGTAGAATATGCATTCTTTTAGTTAAGTCTTAGCATGTTAACTAGTTTATTTAGCTCTTAATTATATATAAATTGTTAATTTCTTTGAGTCTCATGTTGTTTTTCTCTTTGCGCACTCACTTTGCTGAAAAATTGAGACCGAATGTAACATAAATGTCATTCATAGAGTGTTAAATCACGGAATTCTGGTAAATGAATTGGAAGTTTGGTCAGATTTGAGGTCTCACAACCTCTTCTTGATCAGCTTGGGTGTATTTTGCCTGGACTCTGGATTTTGTTACTTGAATGTACAAATATGACCGTTACCATATATATCAATATTAGGTTTGCAAAAAAAAAAAAAAAGATTTATTTTTAGATGACATCCTTTTTTCATAAAAAATTTCTACTTACCTCCAATTAAAGCTCAAGAGAGTCATGTGAGCATTGATCACAATGACAAAATACATAATTTAAAGAAAGAAAATGCAAAATTTAACAAATGAAATAAAACAAGTATACGAATTTGCTATTTACATAATAAATATGAAATTATATTAAAGAATTTAATATTTGGAATAATTTTCTATAAATTTTTTGGTTATCTTTGTAATCGATAATTAACTAAATCATCTGCAAAAAATATGATTATTTACTAACAATAAACAAAATTTAAAGGCATGATCTAATTAAATACATGCAACTAATGTAATCATATAGTAGTTATACAGCAATAGTCTATAGCAGTGGTTAAAATAATTTGAAAATTAAAATTGATTATAAATAATTTACATATTTGTGATAGCTAATTTGAAATAAATCATGCCTTATTAAAATACATTATTAAAATATTATTCCTGCAGATTTTAATTAGCATTACAAAAGATCAGACTCTCATCAAGCTTGCTGGTATACATATTTTTATAAATATCTTTCTTGACTTGTAGCTACATTTAATATTGATTTCCAGCAGAAATATTAAATGATTAAGATTTGTGTGAGAGCTTTGTATATCTTCAAAAATTTTTTATGCTACTTCACCTGATGGAGATGTAATTATTTATATGCCAGATGATGTGAATTTTGTATGCAAACAAGCTATTGTTTCAAAAGTATTTTCTTTCTGTCTATTCATTACCCAATAAGATTATGTTCTTATATAATACACTCCAATTGCTAACTCCTGCAACTTTACAAATCTCTATATTTGTTATCCATATGTCATAGTTTATATAGATTTGAATTTATTTTTTATTTTGTGAAAATATTCGTGAATTGTTTTTACAATATCATTTTTTCACATTCTTGTAGAGGTTTACTCATGTTTAACACACTATTTTAATTTCTTAATTAGTTTGATTCAGAAAGAGAAAAACACAAATTTTAATTTATTTATATGAGAGAAAGTGAAAGAAAACTTTTTTTAAGCATACATTCAATTGTGGACTCATTATATTGTGAATGAGTGCATGGTTATTTATTGTTATTGTAGTAGCATCACATGATCACTATCTCATACTAGCACAATAATTGTTATTAAACAATTCAAAATACAGCATTAGATCCTAAGATCTAGGTGCAGTGATCTCAGATCCAAGGCTCCTCACTGATGAAGGCCACAAACCAGAAACTAGTCTGGGGATATTGGATGAGTAGGCACTAGATAGGGATTTTATACACAAGCCTTCTGGCATCCATTGATTGCTCTGTTAGCACAAGATGACACTACTATATGGAGAGTTTTGCTGTATTTTGAATTATTGTAGTAGCATTGACATTTCAATTGTATCATATTTCACATTGTTTTGATAATATGGATGACTCTGTACTTTTTTTTTTAGAAAATTGATAATGAAAAACATATTACAGATTATAATATAATTGTTCTATTTTTTTTAAATTCACTATGAATTTTAGAAAATGTCTGGATTGATTTGACATATTTTGATTGACAGTTTTTTAATTTTATTCATATGGATGGAAACTTTGCTGCTTTATTATGTTTATTAATGCTGTAAGTTCTATTTAGAATTTAAATGGTCTCTCTGATTATTTTCGACAGTGTGTGTGATATCTGATAAGATGTATTGTCAACATTTATATTATCAATATCCAACACATGTAAAGTTGATTGTTTTGCTAATGTGTTAATCTTTTAAAGTACTAATGCAGTGATTGCTTCTGGCCATGTAAGAAGTCTTACAATGTAAACCCCTTAAAGGATTTTATAAACACTACAAACTTGAACAGGGATTAAATACACGGATTTTGATTAAAATATTGTTGATTTTTTAGTTGTTGGTGAAATTGTTTTAACGTTGGTACATTTTTGTGCTTAATTTTCATTTTTCATTAAGTTTTAATTAAGGAAATCTGTTTTTTTTTTCAATGCTATTGTAGAAATTGTGGAAAGTATTGTTTATAGTTTTAACAATATCAAAACATCATGAATATAATTAATTTATTTTCTAAATGAATTTCATAAGATAATAGAACACTTTTCTATAAAAGGATTTTTTTATAGACAAGATAATGTAATAAAACGAAGCACATACACACATATATTATTGCAGAACTTAGTAGTATGAAATTAATTTTTTTTATCTGATGGTTTAATGTATTTTATTTATAAAGCAACTTCTAGATGATTTTTTAATAGGTCATATAATATTTGATCTTTTAGGGGCAAATAACAATTCTATTTTATTGCCCTGCATGGTTTGGTACATTTGTAGAGTAACAGACGATGGACCTTGAGATCTATAGGTCATAATCAGGCTGCCACTGAACTCAAATTTGCTATGAATTTCTAAGCAATAAATCATTCATTTATTTATTTATTTTAATTGGCCAAATTGCCGCTTTTAAATCTTTTTAAACTGAATTCGATCTAGGAATCTTGAGCTTTCTACCCTATAGTATTCTGCTAAACTACATACTTTGATTAAGGAATATTTGATAACTTCTGATAATAATTTGCCAATGCTTGTCGGTCTCTCACTTCTAATTTATTATAGCATCTCAACTTGAAATTACTTCAAAAACTTTTAAGAGCGCCCTACATCAAAGTTTGAAGAATTCTTAAATCATCTTTTTTATTATTTTTTTAAGTTATCTGAATTCCTAAGTATTAAAGGTCTGTATAATATTATTATAACCTATAGAGCTCTGTTTACTATTTTCAAATGATGTTATTTAATATATTCTAATCAAATTTATTTTTTTTTTTTTTTAGTCAACAAATAATAGTTGATTGTCTGTTTTGACCTTTTTACTTAATCTTTCTATTATTGTATAAAAAAAAGAAGAAAAAAAATTTTTTATAGCAAAAAATAAAGAAAGAAAAGAATCCACAAAAGAATTATATCCATTTTTGTAATCTTATTTAAAATGTCAAACTGAAAGCAGTAGAATCAAAAAGGTTTTGAACTTCTGAATTCCTATTAATATCTTGGAGATGTTTTTTTTTTTTTTTTAAATAAGAATTTAAAGAGTTTGTCTGTTTTTCAAATATGTATATAAAGAAAAGAAATAAACGGATTTTTTAAATATAATTTTAGTTAATTTGAGGAAAGAAATTAATATTAAATTTCCGATTTCTAATTTAAATTATAAAAATATGTTTTTGAAATAAAATGAAAATGAACCTTCATTATATATATATATAAACCTCGTATTTTTTTTTTTAGAAATTGTTTTGTTAAATGCATACATATATCTGCACACATTCCTAAAAATATATATATTCATTAATTTTCATTATCCAAAATTATTTCATATATGTTTAATTACCTATATAAATATTTGTGCTATTTTATTGATTACAATTGCTTTTGTTTGACAGTTTTATGGCAACTTTTTGTTAATTTTAATTTTAATTGTCAATTATATGTTTCAAATCAAGAACTTAATTATAGTGATAAATATCAGATAATTTCTCGATTGTTAAAAAATTAAAACTATTTACCTTTTAATTTCTTCTGCTAATGGAAAGAAGAGTATTGCTGTTTTTAACATTAAGAATTTTTAGAGCTTCAAGGAAACTGAAACTCATTGGGAACATCAAATGTTCCATGCAAAATTTCTTTATTCTGGAAGACAGAGTCTGCGGAATTCATATGTTAAGATATTCAATTTTAAAAAGTCTAATTAAAATAATCTTGAGTCAAGTATCATCAGAAATGGAAAGATCAATTTGTTATTCAACATAATTCATCTTAGCCATTCTTCAGGATCATCAAAATTTTTAACAATGTTAAGAATAATAATAAACATTGGTCTTTTGAGTTTATCAGCATAGCTGATCCCTATCAAAAAAAATAGTGCTAGCTTTAGATTGAAGTCTAAACACCTTGCAAAAGAAAGCATAGCTTTTCCAAGATCATGTTTTTTTTTATACATTACAGTCATCCACAATGAACTACTGTAGAGTAAAAGCCATCTCATTTTTGTCAGCACAAAAAAGATATCATTTCATAGGAATGCTAGTTTTTTTCTAGTAAAACAATAGTAAACTAATATATATATATATTAACATGTTATATATAGAGCTTGCAAAATAACATTTGTAAATACAAGCTTTATTAAATTAAGTCATGTGACATCTGACTTGATTTTTTTTCAATTTATATTAACTGATAGCTAATAAGCTGTTCCAATAAAACTTGCTAAAATTGATTTTGAATGTTTATTAATTTCAAATCTTAATATGATTTTTTAAATTTCCAATTTACTTTTTAGCCTTTTACTTAGATCTGTAATGACAGTTTAATTAATTATTTGAATATGTAAACATTGTCAATGAGTTAATTAAGATTATGGGTTACATTGTCAATTTACCAGAATTTTGCATCTTGATCAAACACAGATCCTGGAAATTTTCAAAATAATTATTTGACATCAGTGTGAAATCAGAAATTTCAATATTTATTATATATTTTTTATTTTATTTTATTTAGTTATTTCATTTTATACAAAATCCCATTACTGAATATAATAAATAACCAAGTACATCTTGTACAAAATAAACAGCCAAATTATTAATAAAAAGACCTAAAAAATAATAAATATAGTTATTAAATGATGTTCATAAATATTTAATTGCATTAAATGCCACTGTAAAATAACTTTATTTTTATTTTGGTTATTCTAGAGAGAATTATTATAAAATTTATTATTACTTTGATAATTTTATTTTACACAGAGTACTATAATAATAATAATATTTAACTTGATTTACATTTGTACAACAAACAAACAATATTCTATATAAAGTAAATTACAATATGACTCATAATAATACTAAATTATTCCCTACCTATAAATTTTTAAAATGTAAATGATAGAATAATCATGATAATTACAATATATATATATATTGCATTAAAGCAATTTTTTTATTTGTAGAATTACAGATAGTTTTAAATAATTTTACAGTATTTAGAAAATAAAAATTAAATTAAGAAAGATGCGTTTTTTTATTTATTTGTATAAACAATTATGTTAGTTATAAGATTTTATGAATTATATCCATTAAATATTTTTGTCTCTTTTAATATTTTAGGTATGAATAAATAGTATTTAATAATAATTTTAGTTTTCTCTTTATATATATATTGTAATGAACAGTAGGAACATCAATATCCAACATCAAAGTACGCTATTAGAGGAGAAGTGTGTATGTTATGGTAGGGATGAATAATTTGTCAGCTATTGGAGAAAGTAATGGATGAGTACATAGAATTGATTAGTAATTTGAATAAGATTAAAGGAAGAGTAGGAATAGTTAGATTATTACTAAGATTTAACAATAGGTATACATTAGATAGGACATGTTCTATAAATGAGAGATTGGAAAAAATATGTGAGAGAAATGATATGTTTGTGGATGTGTGGGATTTTTTTTATTAGTAAGAGGGAGTTATATAGTAAAAATGGATTACACTTAGCAAACAAGGAAGTGAAGTTTTAGGGAACTTGATTTGTAAAGAATATTATAATTTGGGAAACTTATAAAGGGGGGAGAGGTTAAATTGCAGTGTTATCAGAAAGAAGAAGAATGGTCAGGATGTAAGAAATAAACAAAGAGTTAGCTGATTTAAATATAATTGTAGATGTGGAAAAGGAATGAGTCTGTAAAATTAATAGTAAACAAGGTATTTATAAATGTAATGGAGAAGAAAGAGTCTGTAGTTAGGAAAAAAGAAATAGGTAAAATTAGATATTTGAATATGCAGAGTGGTAGGAGACTAGAAAAGTGGCTGGAATTAACCAAAGTAGTTAAAAATAAAGAACTTGAGGTACTAGCAGTATCTAAGAGAAGAATTTATACTGGAAAATTTGGTATTGGAGGGTATAAATAGAAAAGAAAAAGAAAAAAGGGGTGGTTGCATAAGAGTTATGCCAAAAAATATTTAAATATTGTTAAATGTCAACTAGACAAGAATGGGTGGTGACTCTAGTGTATATAGCCACTGGAGATAGTCAAATGATAATGGAGTGGGACAGTAGCTTATATGAATATCTAGTTAAGGATTTACACCGTTTCAAAAAAAAGAGAGAAGAGAATAATGGTTATAGGGGATATGAATGGGCATATTGAAGAAATTGATGATGTAGATAATAAGAATGGACAGCTTTTGAAGAATTTTTGTCAGAGTGAATTTGTGCATTGAAAATTTATCAAATACTTATAAGGAACAATACACATGGTCTAGAAATAATATATTTTACACAATAGATTATTAGGAGAGAAAGAAGAAATGAATAAAGTATGGAAAATTAAAGTGTTTGATAATGAAGAGTGAGTATGTAATAGTAATAATATTTTTTTAATGATAGAAATGGTTAGTAATGTGATGCAAAATAGTAATAAAAGTAACAAGGATAGTGAAAGATGTGATGGAGAATGAATGATAAGAATAAGTTAGAAGAATATAAAATAAAAGTTGAAGAAATCATGGAAGAGTTGATTGCGGTTGAATGTAAGGAATGGTCTGGTAAAGTAGAAAAAGTGGCAAATAGAGTTTTAGATGAGAATATTCAGAAGAATAAAGGTAATAGAAAATGAGAGTTAATAAAGTTGTAAAAGAGAGGGAGAAAGCATGCAGAGAATATAAATGTGCTATTAAGAACAAAGAGAGTGAGAAAGGTGTTAATGTTAAATGGAAAAAATATTTTAAAAAAAAAGAAATTGGCTAAAATAGATAAATATATAGAGAGAATGAAATTAAATAGTAAGTTGTTGCAGGATATTAATAAAAGTGGAAGAGATGGGAATAAAAAATGTTGGAAATACATTAAAAGAAAGAATTTAGAAGAGAGAAATAGTATTAACAAATGATGAGGGAATAGAGTATAGCTCTAGAGACAATCTTAAATAATTATGTAGTGGATATAGAAAAGATTTTGCCTGTGAAGGACAGAGTTATATCAAATATGAAATCATATAGTAATGGAAATATTAGGTTCACAGAAAGTGAATTGAGTGAAGCAGGGAAGAAATTTGAAAAATGGAAAGGCAAGAGGTTTAGATGGATGTGCAGCAGAGATGACAATGAATTTTGGACATGGGGCAAAATTAAACCTATTATCATGGTTTTATAAGATGGCCCAGAAGATAAATTTTTTAGATAGTTAGAGTAATACAAGAGTAAGGTTACTATATAAAGGGAAGGATAAGGATAATAGAAAGTTAAGCAATTTTAGACTGATAGCAGTAACAGCCATGTTATATAAAGTTTTTGCACATATGGTGGCTGTGTCACAAAATGGATGAAAGAAAATAATATAGTGGTAGAAATGCAAGGAGGTTTTCAAACAACTAGATGTATAGGAGATAGATTATTTATAGTTACACAACTTATAGATATGAGTAGAAATACAGGTAGTCAGTTTCATATGGTTTTTATAAATAAAGAAAAAGCATATGATAGAGTAAATAGAAATAGATTATGGGTAAGTTTAGTAAATTTGGGAATGGATGGAGCTTTAATAGATCTTATTAAGAGATTGTATGAAAATAATTACTATACATATTAATTAGAGAATAGAGAATCAGTTAAAGTAAAATTAGCATGGGACTAAGGCAAGGATGTCCTATGTCATCTATTTTGTTTTTGTTGTATTTTATAGAAATAGAGAGTTCAATAGGAAGAGGGATAGTTACCATTAATTGATGGCAAGGGAGTATATACAATATTGGTTCTTTCATTTGCGGGTGGTATCTTGTGCATAGAAAGAAGGGAATATATGGAAGTTATGCTGAGGAGACGGTGGGTAAAGAGATGGGATTAAATTTAGTGAAGAAAAATCAAAAATAATGATGACTAATACCAGGGAAAGAGAAGAGAAAGAATTGGACATGGTGGGTAAAGAGATGGGATTAAATTTAGTGAAGAAAAATCAAAAGTAATGATGATTAATACCAGGGAAAGAGAAGAGAAAGAATTTTTATTGAGGTATATAAAGTTAAGTGTGGTAGATAGGTATATCTATTTGGGAATCGTCTTACATAATCAATGAAATTGCTTGTATAAATGTGAAAAAAATTTGATAAATGATGCAAAAAAAAATTTTGATAAAGAAATTAACAGTGTTTTCATATATGATATAGCTAGAGTTGTATGGAAAGGGGTGGCAGTAGCAGGGTTAACATATGATACAGATGGGTTATGTGTTAGTAAAGGGGGTGGCAGTAGCAGCATTAATGTATGATAATGATGTGTTATGTGTTAGTAAAGGAGTGTTAGATTATTTTAAAAAAGTACTGAGAAGTAGGAAGTCATGCATTAAATGCAGTTGTGTGGATGGCAAAGGAGGCAATTGAAGGAGAAATGGGATGGTCAAGTTTTTATATGAGAGATGCAAAAAGCAAAATGAAAATGTTCAGTAGATTGCAACTTATGGATAATAAGAGAATAGCCAAAACAGTATTTAATTGAATTATGAGTAAAGAACAGATCACAAAGGTAATATGTATGCAGAAGACTTGGATAAAGAATTTATGTCCATATACTTATACAAAAGATGGGATGGTTGTGTTAGAAGAATTGTTGAGTGTTATGGTGGCAAGGAATGGGATAGAAGAATAGCTGCATTAATAAGGAATATGGAGTTGGAAAGATCGAGAATTAGTATGGAGAGTAAAAAGAGTTTAAATATATATAGAAGTAAACAGAATATTGGGTGCAAGTTAATTTATGTTAATAGCAAGGAATGTACTTTACTGTTTAAGGCTCAAACAGGAACTTTAGCAACAAAGGAACATACACATAAATGGATAAAATGTGGATGATATATTCTGCAAGTTGGGTAAGGAAGGCATAAAAATATTAGGCATTTGTTAATTGAATGTAAATGCCTGCAAGCAGAAATATACAGAAAGTAGGTTTTTCATTTTTTTATTGGGTTTGGGAAAAGATATGGGGAATTTAGATATAAAGGCTATGAAGATGACAAGGGTTATGTTGTGGACATGGGATGGAGCAGGATAGAAAATATGGGAAAAACTTAGGATGTGGAATGGAAAGTGAAAAGAATATGGCTAACAGCTTTTTCTGGGCATAGTGGCTAAGATTCCTGACTCCAAAGACACAGTTCATCACATCACAATATGAGTTCATTGATGAGAATCTTAATTATAAATGCTTAAATAGCTATGTCATTACTTATAGACATTTAAAATTGCCTTTAGATTGTGAAAAACAGTTCTTTATAAATATCAATTAGCAGAGCAGACAACAGTAAACAAATGCTAAATCTAATCTAATAACAAACAAAACAATGTTTATTAACAGTTCAGTATAATCACAAATGTATATCAATTGAAATCGCTTATCTATGTTGGCATATATTTCATTTAATATTTGGCAGCATTACATTATTTGTTTATCATCTCTGATGATTTACTAAGCAATTTTATTATTTATCTGATTTTGTTAGATTATATGCTAATTGAATCAAAATGTACACACATATATATGTTTTACTTTTACATTAAATAACTAGCAATAATAAAGCAATTTTAATTAACTATAAAAGTTCATAACATGCAGGCCATAACAAAATTAAGATCTATACACTATACATTTGATCTTGCATCTCTTTAAAATTAAAACAACAATAAACAACCTCTTATCTATGGGAAAAAATATCTGATTCTGAAGCAAAATCAAAATCATCTGCAAGCATCTCAAGGGAAAATAATAGATCATGGGAAGGCAAATAAACATATACAAAATGTAATCCAGTAGATAAAATATCAATATGATCACTATGTAAAATGTACACACACGTATATATATATACCAGTTTTTAATTTCTCACATGTATGTGAAGCAAACAAAATAAATAAGGCAGTCTGCCTATGAATTTTAAGCACAATAAAATCAAGTTCCTGAATTATTTAAATGATACACACACATTGCATTAGACATATTGCAACGGAAACCCGACGATCGAAAGCTTAAACTTCCCTTTTATATAGATATAATGGGGAATTCTTATAATTCAAGATCGTCCACTTTCCGCTACCACAAGCAGAGAGAAAATACGGACATAAACAAGTCTATATCCACACTTGACCGAACCTGTATGCTATACGGGTATAGCACCAGGTTATGTTTCCCGGTCAACCTTCTCCCGACTGCTGTAAGATTTAACAGAGTTACAGCGCTTGGATAATTATAAATTTAATGGGATCAAATACTGCACCATTAGCTTTACGTGTTAATTAAGTACTCAAATGCATAATAATTATTTCCAAACCCTCAAATTATATTATTTTTTGGAAGTGGCGAAGAAAGAGACGAAACAGATTTTACATAAATAAAAGATATTTAATACAATAAATTATAATAAAAGAAACACTCTAAATTATACACTCAATATAAAAAACACAGATTATGCTATAATACTACAAAAAACAACTAAAATACAATAGATGATTATATAAATGATTGCAATCTGTGGAAATAAATTATCCCTTTATGCTCATTTCAAATATTAAGAGTCTAATCAGTGTCTATCTCATTATATGTGGGATTGGCAATTGCATTAAATTTAAAAGTATGTGCACATAATTATATAAAATGTCTTATTCATAATTACCTGGGTGATAAAGTCTTTGAATAAACTTGGCGTCTTGCTGACCGTCCCGTGGAATTTTTCCCACCTCTTTAGTAGGGAACGGTTGCTCTTCGGTTAGATTTGATTGTTGGAACTCCTTTGTATTGTGGGCATCAAGGCAAGGCAAAACGAACCCTTCGGCAGGCACTACGTCAGCAGTTGTTACATCGAGACGCGAACCATTATAGCATGGAAGTCTGGATCGACCGGCAATCGCGACTGGCCCTTAGCCACACATCCTCGGAGCTTCCCTTATGTTATAGTTTGTTTTCATGTTCCCAAAATTTAACTTTTCATGTCTGCTTTCTATTATATTTCTCTGCTTTTTATCAGAGCAGTGTCCGCACTGAAGTCTCGACCAATACTGTTTTTCAATTAATTAATTAATGTTCTTTATTTTTCAAATTCCTTCCTTATCTTGATCTCCTGCTGTATTTTTATTTCACACCTTTTTACTTTAACATGCTTTCAGCAACTTATACAAAATTACTTATAATTTGATATAATTTTATAATATAATATTTTACATTTATTTATCAGTCACTTTCTTTAATAAAATTATTTCATTTTGACATGAAATAAATCTTACTCTCTTTATTCATACATTCACATATGCATTTCATTTTCGTCAAATGTGTAATTTTAAGACCAGATCTTTATTTTTCATTGCATTCTAAATTTTACTTATATTTTATTAAACTCCCCAACTATCGCTTTTTTTATATATCATTAAGTTTCTATTTTATTTATATTTCCTTTCTCATTTTTTTTAATCTTACACTAAACACATGATATCGATATTTTTAACCTTAACATTTCTATTCTTTCTAAAATCTGAACTTTGGAGGGTAAAAGATAAGAATCGTTTCGATTCTAATTCCTTCTCTTTTTTACTTAAACATTTCTTTGTTTTGTAATTTTTTTAAACTCACTTTTTTTATAACCCAAGCACAATATTTAACATTCTTTAAATGTTAAATATCTATATGTGTGACCGCAGTATGTGCGATCATCACAATATATATATATCTTAACTTACATTAATGATTTTTGAATATCTTCAGAACGATATTAAAGTAACTAAATCTTTCTTATATTCTTTTCAAAATCTTTTTTTAGCAGAAAGATTAATTTCATTCACTTAATAAATTTTGATTATAAAAATTACAGAAGTTATTTTAAAACTCTTTAGGAGGGAAAAAAAGAAGAAAACCTTTAGAAGCAAAACTGATTCCCTTTTATCTCTCGAATATTTGAAAATGTAAACTATTATGTTCCATTAAATTTTAAATGAAATTTCATCTCCACCTTTAAAATAAAAATATTTAAAAGTATAATAAGATAGTTAAAAGTTAATCTGAAACTAAATCAAGCATTATAAAGTACCCCTTTACCTCGCTTAGTGATTGACTACTTAGCGATATTTCACAATAGCGATCATCATCAATTTGTACCCACTACTTCAATTTACAATCGATTTTACACTTAAACGATCGGGAAAAAATGTAAAAAATAAATAAATTTGGCAGCCATCTTGAATTTTGCATCGCTGATGATGTCAGACATAAGTATATTAAATTCATTTTACCCAAAAGTATATTATTGTAATATGTATACAGGTAATGACTTTGCTGTAATTGTATAAAACACTTAAAATATCTATAATTACTGAATCTATAATACTGTATACATAATATATAATAACACAGCAAATGTTCATCCACTTTTTCTTTTAAAATACGTATATATGTTCTACAATAACATCAACAAATTAAAAATCCTTCTCCTTTTTCTTTTCAAAAACTTTATTTTCTTATCTCAATACTGAACATATTCAGTATATATATATTTATATAATACAAAACACCAACGTTTCAACGTTGATTTGTAATTAAATAATGTAAAAGAAAGAGTAATAAAATATAGCAGTGGGAGAGAGATATCCTTGAAAATGACTATGAAGATAAACAGTTAAAACATTGGAGTTTTGTATTATATAAATACTGTATATACAGTATATATATATGTTCAGTATTGAGATAAGAAAATAAAGTTTTTGAAAAGGAGAAGGATTTTTAATTTGTTGATAATACTGTATACATATAAGTGTTGAATGTCTTTAGAAAAATTAAACTTTATTTAAAAACATGTACAGTACTTGGATTATTTAAATAAAGTTTAATTTTTCTAAAGACATTCAACACTTATATTAGATGATGAAATACTCCAATATATAAATACAGTACAGGACAACTAAAATGCCATCATCACAAACTTTCAGGAAAACACTAAATATGAATATTAAACTGTGTGTGTGTGTTTCTTAATTACGATATATTATGTTTAGGACACCTGGATAATTATATAAAAATAGTTGTTGATTTTATAACTTCTTTTATAAACATGTTGTTTACACTCAAGTTGTTTCAAAAGAAAAACAACATTTTAAAACGCAAATGTCGAATTAGAAAAGTTTAAAAAGAAAAACAGATTGCATTTAATTAATAATCTTTCTACTCGAACGGGGGGGGGGGGGGCACTATTACATTACTAAAAATATACAGTAAGAAAAATAAACCTATGTTTTAGAAAATTAGAAGTTAGATTTTTTACTTTTAAAATAAAATGATTTTTTTTTTTCTAAAGTTGACTGCTTTAAGATAAGCATTAAGCATTTTGTTACGGTGGAGTACAGTAATAAGTCTTTATGTTCAATTAAATAATTAATAATTAAACATTGTTTTTTAATTTGAATAATTTCACATAAGTAATAAACATAAATGTACAGTAATATATACTGTAATACAAATTTTTAAAAAAAGCACTTCAGTATGGATTTTTTTTCATTACGATGAAAAACTTCTGCAGAAGAATATAAAAACTTTTAAATTCAAATTTAGTTTCACTTTCTCTTTTTTTTTTTGCTGTTCTGTACTTTTTTAAAGTGAAAATATGCATTTTTTTTTCCTAGTGATATAAAACTTTTCTTTTTAGATACTGTATTTAGTCATCATTGTCATGAAAAAATCAAGAAAATCTTTGAGCTTTGAAACCAATGTGGATATTTTACGGCGACTGGAACCGACCAATTTTTTTCCCCATAGACCCCCATTATAATTACATATTCTGTATACGATACACTTGCTTAACGATGAGTTTTGGAGGACCAATTGCCATCGCTAAGTGGGGTAAAGGTGTATAAGTATTAAAAGTAAGTTAAGATGAAAATAAAATAAATACATAAAATTATAGAAATACTTTGTCACACTATTATTGGCTTGTTAGTAACAAAAGTTTTTTAAGTAGTTCATAAATAAACAGATTATCTTAAACCCAAGATATATGGCCAAGTAGATTTTTATTTTTATTTTTATAAAAGTGGAATTATATTTATATACATACATTATTAAAAAGAGAGTTCTTTGGTAATTTTTCTTTAATAAAGTTTATTTATAAGTTTTAAATCTTAGTTGCAATCTTAGTTACAATTGGGTTTTATGTTTCCATGTAGCATTTGTCTTGAAATTGTGTTCACTTTCATGATTGAAAAGTGCATCTGTTTTAGCTACAGTTTAGTAGACATGAAGATAGTTGGCACAGTGTTGGATCAAATTCAGCAAGCAGAATTGAACATTCTTATTGTAATAAACTACTTGATGTGGAAGTGAAGTTCTTTTGGGATGATCAGCAATGCTTCTCAATTCTTTCAGCTGCTAATAGAAGTTCTGTTCTCCACATTGAACAAGAAAAAGTGAAGACCAAAACCCCAAACTGAAATAATATTGTTTTCCAAGTTGGCCTATTTATATCAATAGCTTCCTTGCAACATGCTTTTATCAATTAACAAGCTAGTAATTACTCTAATTATTCATATTTATACAAATCTTTAATTAAACAAGGCAGTAATTTATGTTTAGTAAATTTTTCAGCATATTTATAGATGATACTTAGTTATCACAATTCCTAAAATATGTTTAATTAAAATTTACAATATTTTCAAAACTTAAACAATGCTTAAAAGAAATTGATTTTATTAAATGTTGAATATGTAGAACATGTTAAACTTTATTTAAACTTTTCAAATATAAACAACTTGTTAGTAATAACACACACATAGATAATGCAAGTCAGTAATCACACAATGTTTTGAGCATTATTATTCTCCATTCTTCTTCAGGTATTTCTGGCCTAACCAGTGTCAGTATTAGCATAAGAATTTAACTTGTACTTTTAGATTCTTGAATATTAAATTTTAAGGCAACACTCTAGCCAACTGAGCTATTCTATCAAGGGCATCAGATAATAGAAAATTTCATTTACTTCTCAATAAGGGTTAGTTCAAATCCTGAGTTCTTCATTTTTTAAAAAATACTTTATCTAAGAACAAGGTTAATTAGAGGCTTCCATACATTATGTATTGCCACACTGGAATGACAGGATTATTTGCAATTATCATATGAGCAGCTTCCTTGAATTTTTTTGTAGTTTTCCCTCTATCCAATATTTATTTTTCCAATTGATTATATTGTCATTACATACACGGTATGCTACTATAGACACATCTGTTTGTTCTCTTAACTATTAGTTTGTGTTCTTTCAATTGTTGTTCAATAGGGCAACAGGTCTCATCAATATACTTCCATTCACATTCACATGATATTTCATAGATGCAGTTTTTGGTTTTCAGCATTTCCAGTTTAGGTTTGGTAGAAAGTGAGAATTCTTTGTGTGCTATGACTTTCGAAGCTGCTCTAACATTATATTGAATGGATATCTTTAAAATTTTGTTTGCCATTCCTGATATGTATGAACACAGTAGAGTATTAATAATTGTTTTTTTATTTTGTTGTCAGTTTGTTATCTATTAAGTTTTCTTGATTTTAGCTGATGGATGACCATTTTTATGATAGTTTGTTCTATATAAATCTTTTTATTTTCCAAATCATTGGTTTCTAAATAAACTTTCTTTGCTCTATTTCATAGTTATAATATATTTCCATGTTTGGTGCTTCTGGTATGATTGAATGTATATGCAAAGTACTTGACAGTGTGTGTTGATTTCTTATAAACTGTTGTTTTAACTTTGCCCTGACAGAGCCTTTTCACAAGAACATCTAAAAATGGCCAATTTTTGTTCTCATTCTGATTCCATTGTGAATTTATTCTGGAGATATATTGTTGCTGTGCATCCAGAATGACTGTATTCATGCTTCACCATATGACTTAACACAAATGTATTATCAACATAGTGAAAACACCCGTTAGGCAGACATGGAGTAATATTTATGGCCATAGATTCAAGTTTTTTTATGTAAATGTTGCCAAGGGTGATAGTGGTGACATCTTGACCAACCTTTGATTTTGTTGGAATAATTCTGAATTATACTGAAAGTACATTGTTATGCAGAACATTATTAGTTTCATTATACTATTAATAAGTAGAGTATTTCTGATATGTAGACTATTATAATCACAGAAAGACAATGCTTCCTCACATATAAACTTTCCATATCAAAGTTTACCTATATGTCACTTTTTTTGATTTTCATATCCCTGACTTTTTACAAAGTGCTTAGTCCTGTATGCCAATGGACTAAAAACTTTAAGAATAAATCTTGACAAATTTTCACATGGCAAATTTCTAGAACTGACGATAGGTCTTAATGGGGCATTGTCTCTGTGGATTTTAGGTAGTCCACAAAGATGAGGAATTTTGCTGAAATATAATTTTTTTTTCTGAATCACTGAAATATCTGCAATGCTTTTAGAGAAATGCTTGTAATTTTATTTGTATACTTGGAATCAAATTTTTTACCACTTTTTTGTATTGAGTTCCTGTGAGACAGTCTTGTATTTGTTATCCTAATCAGTTTTATCTCTTACAACCATAGTATTATCTTTGTTAACAGGGAGAAAAATTATAGATGCATCATGTTTGAGAGATATATTTCATCTCATTAAATGTTTGATTTTTGTTTTTGATGTCTCAAGTTTTTTTTTAATTCTCCAGCATAATTCTCCCTCTTCTAGAGGAAAGTTTTGGGTAACTTCCTCAGTGACTGCCATTATATCCAATAATGGGGTGGGTGGGTGATGTGATGGTGATGTTTTATATATTTCATGGCAAAGGTTCACAGCCAGCTGCAGAAACAGCTACAAATTCTGATTAGTAATTCGCAGTTAAGGCCATCTGTGCTTTTAGTCTGGTAATCTAATATAATTCAGATGAATGGCATTCTTAGCACTCTTTAATAAACAAACATATTTGCATGAAATTTTTAAAAAATAATTAAAGAAACCAATTAAGTAATATTATAAATATTATACTTAATAAAACATTAAAAAAACAATCAGCATTTTTATGCCCACATTAATAAATGGGAACTAGTAATAAAGCTTTAAAAAACTATTACAATTCAGTCATGATGCTATTGAAAAATTGAGGAAATTTTTTTTTAATTTTTTATTCAGAAGGCACACCAGTAAATATATATTTGAATCTTAATGTTGTTAAATATAACAGGTATGTTTAAAAATGTAATATTTAATTTAGTTTTATTAAAATTTGGCAATTTTTATAGTAAAATATTTTATTTAGTTTACATTAAATCTTAAAAAAATATGTTAAAACAGCGAATTAAAAAAAGTCATGTGCCTTAACAAGGCTGGGTGCATCTAGTAATTATATAATAATATTAGTAGCAGTAGCATCAGTGACCTGCAATCCTGGGATAGATATAGGATTTAGCTACTGGATTATATAGCATGAACACCAGAAGGTTTATCTCAATTCAGCACTATAAACTACATAAAACCAAAATACAAATATTGTGAATATCTTTGCTAAGCAAGCTTTAGGGGCTGCTAAATACAAACTATTCCTTATATTATTTTTTGGTGATGTAGAGACTAAGAATCATGTTTGTGCTTTATTTTTTGGAGACATAGATGCTGGGAATCAGAATAGCATGATAATCAATAGAAAATATGAAAACCTGAAATTGGGTTGGAGAAAGCTTTCTATGGTTTTACATGAAACATTGCATCCTTAATCCAACAAGAAAACCCTTTATCCATCATTAAAACTGAATGTATGGCTAAACAAACTCCAACAATCAACAATTCAATCTTCAAAATCATTCTTTGGTTTTCTGCTCAATTTTAAATATGAACTCTTTAAATATACATTAATATCACTATTTTATAAGTGTAACAGGCACACATGCTCTTATATTCTAATAAATAAAATTAAAAATAAAAAGTTTGTAAACAAAAATTTGTTTTTAAAATTTGAAAATTAAAAGTCATCTAAACTTATATATATATGAAATCGCATAGATGGAAAATTATTAAAAGAAAACTTTATTAAAGAAAAAAAAAAGTATTTTAAAACTAAATTTTCAGAAAAAAAACTTAAAGATTTAAAGATAAAAATATATCTTTAAGAATGTATATAATTTAATTTAATGCTATTGTGGAAAATGGAAATGATTATTTCAATTAGTCAAAGTAAACTAGCCCTTGGGCATCTCAAAATTTATAAGTAAAGGTCAGATAGGAGAGAAAAAACAATAGGAACAGAATAGCCAATAAAAAAAATCCCTCAGGAAACGGACCTCAGAAAAGGATCATCATCCATTACGTAATGTTGATTTAATCCGCAAATTTAATATAAAAAGAAAAAAAATGGAAATAAAATATTGTGTGCTATATGCGTTAAGTTGGAGAGAGTTGAAGAAGGGATTGAAAAGATGCATTTTCAATCCCTTCAGTTTTTCTAAAAAAAAGAAATGAAATATCGTTTTCCCATATTGCAGATTTAGGGCTCGACAATAAAATACCAGCTACAGTAAAGGATCAGTGGCTAACTGCATACCGATCTTTTCAGGACACTGTAGGAATTAACACCTTCCAAATTACAAGCAACTAGAAAGTAGACTTTTTAAAACAGTAAGGTCTCTAACTAATGGACTTTAATTCTAAAACTTTTCCAGTATTTTAAAACAGTAAGAACTCTAACTAGTGAACATTAATTCTAAAACTTTTCCAGTATTTTAATAGAAATTCCTATCTGACCAAACCAAATCATTTATTAATAATTTTTATTGAATGTATTTTTTTTGAAAAATCATTTCCATTAATTTATTTTTTTCGTTCTTTTAAGTGTTTATTATGTTTTTTTTCTGTTAAACTAAACTTTTAATTAAATCATGTTAAATTTATGTCTGGCGTGAATGGCTGCATAGATTTGTAAAGTTATGTTAGTTTAAGGGAGGGTAAATTTTAGGTTATTTGTATTGCGGTTAAATTGGATCAATGGATTGGATGTATTGGTGTAATTAGTAAATGTAGCTTAAAGATCCGCTACATTCAGGATCACATATGCTGCACTTGGGCAAAATAAGTCCCATTTCTTACTTACCATCACAAGCAGACCTATTCCCTGCTCCTTGGATCACCCCTCTAATCTATGGAATGGGATAGTAAGACAGCAAAAATGACCACAATCCCTCCTATGGAGTTTTCTTTTTTATTGTTCTTGCCAGACAGATGTAACATTTCTGTACTGGATGAGAGACAATTTTTTCTCTATTACCATGATGTTCAGATGTGCATTCCTGACAGTATGGTATTGTGCTGTCGTATTCATGCTGCTTATAATACATCAATATATCAAATAGATTGACATTAGTTTGACTGCAAACTTTTGGCCTAGGGTTAAATAAGGGATATAGAATATTTTCTTTTTGAGTACAATTTATATAATCTGTTCATACTCGACACTTTAATAAAATATTAAGAAATTCATCTGTGCGAACTTCTAAAATGAAATGTTAAAATGTAAATTAAATTCTAAAGTAAAAGTTAGACTAAATAATAATTCTAAATTTTATATCTGTGCAAAATGAATGTTTGTATTGTTAATCTGGCAGTGGCTTATTCTTATTTTTATCTTTCCTTCTTTAAAAATAAAGTATACATTATCTCTGCTGCTCCACGAGCTAGTGACTGGGGCATAACAGTCAATATAGGGTAAAGTTGGATCTTACTGTAAGTATCTGCCTACTATATAAAATTTCCAGGTTCCAATAACCTGATGGTGCCCTGTATGGCAGATATGTAAGACTTATTCACCCTGACCATTATATAAGGTATAAACAAATTATAACTTCATCATCTATACTCTTGTCACATTTCACAGTAACACATGTTTATAATTAATTCTGTATCATAATAGTTTTTTTCAGGTGTAATTTCTGAGGTTCAAGTTTTGTAGCCATATGTAGTTATCACTAGAACTTGATTATCATTGAGCCCTCTTTGGGTGCCATTTGTAACAGTATGGAAAATTAGGCATGCATGGTGAGATGGTACATCTCATTCCAGTGGTCACAAAATATAAAATGAATATTAAATATAGATTATAGAATAAATGAATATCCAGTGAATATGAATAGGGTCAGCATGAAGAAAAACATAAAGTGCATCTCCAGCATTACAGAATAATAATTAAATAAAAAATTAATTATCAAAGAGCAATCAAAAATCAACAGTCAACTTTGTGACTGGATTTGAAGGGATCTACTATAGTTAGCCTAATTATTTAGACACTGCCATATTTTAGGCAGAAATTTAATACAAAACTTTGGATGCATGTACCTAAGTGCACGTTCATTATTCATAATTATAAAAATTAATGCTGAGATAATGAACATTCTGAGCATTGCCAATGCTCTGGCCAACTATAAAATTAATTTTTAATAAAAAATAAACTTAAAATGTAGTGCATAGACTTTAAAGACGATATTTTTGTAGCATCCAGGGTTGTTATCTGTGGGTCAAAACACCTATGTAACCCCTACATCTATGTAAGATAACAATTATGCTCTTTACTTGCTCAGGAAGCAAGAACTCTATGAACTGTTATTATGAACAAAAGATAAACAGCTTATTTTAATTTATTTTAAGGCCACTTTATTGGGATAATTTTAAAACAATCCCTCAAACTGTAAGCTATATTGACCACACATTGCTAGTTCATCGAACAAATAACTGGAGGAATAAAGACATTAGCACTAGAACATTTCTGAACAATTATTTAATGAACTAACTGAGTAACAATAAACAAATATTTTTTAAAAATGTCATGATACCTATGAAAATCTAAACTTATTCATTTTATCAATAAAATATATTTTCATGAAAATTATAATTAACTAGTTGATTTCTATTGATTAAATTAATTAACTTTTGTTCTCATTGATTTATTTTTTTAAATAGAAAAAGTTTAAAAAAAACTTCTCAATCAAAAATAAAAGTTAAATTTCCTTAACTTTTTATATATACTTTTTCAGAGGTAAAAAATAAATAAATGAAAAGCAAAACATGTTTGAAAAGAAAATTTTTATATTTAATAAAATTAAACTTTTTAAAAAAACTTATAATTTGGAAGAGAAAAATTAAATCAATTTAACAAAAACATGTTTTGCAAGAAAATATTAAATTAATAAAATTATTCAAAATTATCAATTATTACTTTTATAAAAAAAATCTTTTTTTAACTATGAATGAAAATACAATTTACATAAAAATATTTTTAATCATGGTTTTATTATTTATTGGAGACCTTCTTTGAATTATACTTTCTAGTTTTTCCAGGAAATTTTTTTATTGAAGGTTTTTACACAATGTACACAGTTAATTTGTTTCCTCTTGCTATGCAATATTTTTATGTTATCAAACAGAAAAAAATTATTCATTTTTTTCTAATCAAATTTTTCTGTGAGGTTAATACATAGAGACTCTCAGACTCTTGGTAGGAGAGAAGTTTCAGATTATTTAGTGGCATTTTTTAATATTTTCTTCCAGCGAAGCAGGTTACATTGAGGTAGATGATGTTTAGCTTTTAGCTAAACTTAACACAAGGTTGTCTTTATTTTAGAAAACATTTTTATAACTAAACTCATAGTGTTCTAACAACTTGGTTAAAAGTTTGACAGCTCAGACATGACTTCTACCTACTTTTTTTTAGCAAGTGTCAAGAACTTTTTTATTCCTACTGTCTTCAATAGCTGTATCAAGATTTACTGATTCTCTGAAGACACTTAGGTATTCTGATTTACCCACACCTAATTTTGGAACAACCTGGTCTTTAATACACTACATTTCTGTATCCAACATGACAAAATTTTATAATAACCAATTAGGTCTTTTTTTATAAATGCAGTTATTCAACTATTTCTCTCCTTCAACACTGACATTGGAAACAAGTCAAAAACAAATTAGATTCATAAAATTTTTGACATTTCTTTTTAATTACCCCCCCCCCCCAATAAGATAATCAGATTAATTACACTGATTTTATAAACAGTGTTTGTTGTATTGAAATCAGATAAAGAGAAAAAAAAACACAACCGATTAATGTAAAATTTAACAAACATTTTAAAATTATATATATATTCCTTTCAAAATATTTCTCAACACAAAATTATCTCTTAAAATGTTAAAATTGCTAAATAATTTATTGAAGACAAAGTTTTTTCTTTTAGTACATTTTTTTAAACATTAAAATCAACTGGTAATTAGATAAAATTGTTGGAGAGAACAAATTAAATAATTTATCTTATTTTATAGTTGTTTTTTTTTACCAACATTTAAAAATTATATTGGATATCAAAATATTCATTTTATGTTTTACAAAATGTTTGAAAATTATTTAAAGAAAATTGCTTAGAATTTTCATATTGTTTGGGAAGAAAAAAACATTACTTACATACTAGATCTGCTATGCCTTTTCACAACTGTATCAGTCTGTGGATCACTTTCTAATCTTATGGTATCATCAAATAACATGTATACTAGACCTTCTAACAAACTTAAATTATAAATTTGTCAAAATAGATTACATGTACCAGTTATTTCATGACATTTTCACAAGATTTATAAAGTTATAGTTAGACTGATATATATGTAAAAAGATGTAGCTGCTCTAATACATAAAACTTATCCCATTAGACTAAATCTGAAAAAGTATATTTTTAACAATACACAAAATATATCTTTCTTTGCAAAAATAATACAAATATCACACTACAATACTAAATAAAAATGACGCATTGTGTCATCAAAGTCATCCTTCCCTCTCTGCACAAGATACAGTATTCTACCATCATTGCACACACGACCAGCAATTCTCACAATTTTACTTAAATTTAAAAAAATACTGCGTATAGTAACTCTGGCATGAAATTACAAAACAGGCAATAAAGCAAAGTCACTCAAAAATAAAAGTACATAAGCAAAATTTTAAAAAATACCACATTTATTCTATTGCTTAAATAAGTAAGTATAACAAAAATAAACATACATTCACTACAAAATGAACAGTAAAGCAAATAAAAGAGAGAAAAAATAATACATGTATTAACTATGGTGAAACAAAATATTGATTAAAACAACAACATATCTCCATTAGATTTTTAAATATAAACAGCTAAAGGATGTATAACAGTTGCATGGGATTCTGATGGGGAAATGTTCTAAGTACATTTATTATATTAAAAAGACAAAAAAAAAAAAATAGTCAACTTTTATCAAAGTGTAAAAAAAAGCATTCAATTTTTATTAAAATGAATCAATGAGGTGGACTGATTTTTTAAATGTAATCCATAATGCAAATGAAAGCACCATCTTTGTTATGCAACTAGTAGATCATATTTCACTTTTATATGCTTTACAGGGTGGAAATTTTTTTGTAAACTTTCATTATTAAACACAATCGAGCAAAACACCTTTTAAATATCCAGAATACAAATGAAAGCATCATCTTTTTTGTGTTCATTTTGTAATTTCCTGCCTGAGTATAATATATGCAGTATTTTAATTTTAAGTAAAATTGCAGGCTATTATTGGGATGGAAGAATGTTGTATCTTGCATGTAAGGGGGGGGGGTTTGCTTAGATAGCATGAAGTGCCACTCTCTTGTCATGATAAAATAAAAACTCACAACTACCTGATTGTATTTAGTATCATAATAATGTTTTTATTATTTTTGTGTAGAAATTTATTACTTAAGTTTGTCAGAAGTTCCGATGTTCACATTATTTAACAAGATCACAGGGTTTGTTTATTTGATGGGATTGCAAGTTTAGAAATTTATGGGTGGTATGACATGGATGTGAAAAAGCTTCACAGTTTTAATACTGAAAAAACATTTAATTTAATAAATACCCATTAGTAAAAAAAGCATATGGGAAAACTAAATATTATTTTCCCCTGAATTAATTAACTTTAAACTTAATTGCATGCTGCCAACTATTCTTGCATTGTAGCCGATAATATACTTGTATTTAAATATTATTGTTATTGTTGACAATTTGATTAAAGTTGCTTTTAATTAACAAATTTGTATTTATTTGTTATTCCTTAAAAATTTTTGGTAAAAAAATAAATATGACCTGAATGTTTATGTATCATACTTTCTCTGTAGACTGGAACTGGAAGCGAAAGATAGTATTTGCCTAGATATAATATACAAATTTGTATGTTGAAAGAAACTAGTGGATAAGTTGTGAATAAACAGATAATATTTAAACAAAAAATTTGTATTGTCATGTAATTGATGTATATTGGAGATAGCTATATTGATCAGACCTAATGTAAGTTTATTCTGATTGTGACTTTATGGATGAATATTGTTGTTATTGCAAGGTTAAATGTTACTTGGAGCCATTCAGCATTATATTTTAAGTGATTTATTATTTAATAGGTGTGCCCATGAAGTTATTTTGGTAAACTTGCAGCTTTAGTGTTTTGTAATTCATAAAGCAATTATAAGTAGACTTGAGGCTCAGATATGGATACAAGATAAGGCATACATTTATTGTTGATAACAGATGATTATAGCCTACTTGCCACAACTGCTTTAACTTTACATATGTTTGCTTGCACATTGACACATCTTATTCAGACAAATGGATAAACATTTTTCCTGAATCATTATCCTGGTCACTATCATAGATTTATCAATTCATGGTTATTGAACCGAAATGGATTGTTACAATGTATATCAATAGCTCTTTTTGCACAGATATATGATAAAGTTTTAACAATTTTTTCTAATCTTAGAAATGAAAGAGCCACAGGTCCTAATGGAAATTCTGGAGAAGTTTTAAAATATAATGGACATATGTTAACTTCAAGACTTATATAGATTTTTAGGAATATATAGACAGACAAGGTTGTACCACATGATCTTAAGACTCTGGTTTATAGAAATAAAAGCGGTACTACAAAAAACTGCAGAAATTATCACAAAAACTATTGCTGTCCACTACAGCAAAAATATTTTCAAGAATTTTATTGAATAAATTGCTATAAAAGTGCTTTTAGAAAATCTAAAAGCATTATTGATATAGTTCTGCTTCCAGGCAAATGTAAAAAAAGTGTTATGATTAAAATATGTGATACATATTTTGCTAACATAGGTTTTATCAAGGTATTTGATTCCTTTAATCAAGAAGGTTGTAACCATCTTTAAAAATAGCCACTGTCCATTATTTGATTCATATTGTACATCTATATGGTGGCATGAGTGAATATATTATTACTAGTGAAAAATATGAAATATTTGAAATTATAACTTATTAAGTAGGGATTGTTTTGTATTTTTATAGTGATCTTTGGAACTATATATATGGTATTAAATAAAGTCAACATTCAATAGAGTTTTGATTGTGATGTTTGTTTAAATTTGAACAGATTAAAAGCAAAAACAATTATTTTATTTACTTGTTTTCTAAATTTACAGTTTGCGAATGATGGCTCTTTTTTTTTTTTGACAACTCAAAGAATCATTTAGACAGTGTTTAGCTAGAATTTTTGGGTCTCTATACAAAATTTCAAAAGAAGGCCATTTTCAGTATTTGTAATATATATCTTAATATTTTTTGATATATATTGTAACCCAAAATTCAAATCGCAATTAGGGTAGGAGTAGGAGCAAAAGATGATTTGTTGAGATTGAAGATGTTATCATGTGTAATGCATTTACAATTGGTTGTGCACTTACAACAGTGAGTTAAAATGAATACATGGTTTATTCCCACATAACATGAATGTTAATACTATTCCAGAATGTAATAATACATAAAATTTAAGACAAATTTCACAGGGTATTCTTGTAGATATATGATAATAATTTTACTGTAGTCTTAAACACACATTTTCTGATAGATCTCTTGTAAAAGAACTACTTTAATATAAATCTATAGGTAATTTAAATACGGCTAGCAATTTAATTCTTTCTCATCCCTAATTTAAATATTATGTTTAATTAATTGTTTATACCATAACTATTAAATCAATTTTAATCATTTAAATAAAATAAAATAAAAAAGTATAATGTAAAGTTTATTCAGTAATTCTATGTATGATGAATATAAAAGGGAATTTTATTGTACATTACCTTACATTACTAATTTGTATTTCAGATAGCAATAGTAATAATAAATGTCTAAAATTTAAAGAAATTAATATGTAATTTAGTAGCTTTAGAAGTATGAACTTTTATTTCATAAATATGCAAAGACGATGGTTTCAATAATGACAAACAGATGTATTAAATATAACAATTGTTTTATTAGAAAATAACAAGAATATAATCAAAAATAATAAAAATTATAAGCAAACAATAATAAATGTAATTTAATAATAAAATTGTATAACAATAATCAATAAATATTAAGCTTGGGTTATGACTATGTGTGTAATTCTAAAGTGTTATAAAAACAAAAGCAATATATTGGAAAGGGTTGAACAATATTTAAAAAAAACAACAACTTAATTTTACACAATGTTTTATAATGTTCTTAATTATTTTGGTCAGAATAACCAATAGATTATCAATCTCATTTTATAAGAACTGGCTAGTTCTTCCACTCTTTTGGTGTAAGCAAAATTATTTAATTAAATGATATACAAAATACATAACTTTATTTATTATACATTTATATCCTTTTCTATGATTTACTATGCTGATTATATTATTCAGTTTTAATAATTAGTTAGGACTATACCTCTACTAACAATTACAATTTATTTTATTTATACCAAATATCTTACTGCATAGTATAACATTTCAAAACTAATACAAAAATATCATAGGTGCTCTGCATATAAATATTTCTTAATGATTTAATATCTACCTATGGATCTGAGGCTGAATTTAAAGACTAATAAAATGTAAAGTATGTTATATACAAACGGGTTTATATAAATAACACTTCTTTCATATATACTTCATATACACTTGGTCATTTTAATTAAAGCAGAGAAGAAGATTAAAGCGCTGATGAAAACTGCTAAGGAAAATAAAGAAGCTTTTAAGAAAATTTGTTTGCATTGAAGTGTATCTGAAAGAAGTGTTATATGCAATATATATATAAATTTAGAAGTTAGTTTAATCAATACAACCTGGCTCCAATATAAAATATAAATCACATATATTACACCCATATTCAATATCATTAATAAAATATATGAAATTGTTACCTGTATCCTCTTATCTCAGCATTATCTTGAGAACTTTATTATTTATTTATTATACTAATAATAACTATAACTAAATAATTATAATAAAGTTTATTTAAAGTAAATTGATTCATAATTCTACTTTATGAACAGTTGAGAATTATCTTGTAGAAATATTTACACTTAGTAGAGTATTCCGACATTTTAAAATTCATTGGCAGTATAAAAGCATTAGATGTTAAATTATAGTACACAACAATTCTTTTCATAAATGTAATCCTTAATGACACTTAATATGATGATTTGATAAAATTCATTAAACACATTTGATAATCCAATTCCAATGGTATAAGTAGCACACTAATTCATTTAGAATGTATGTTGATCAATTTAAAGTTTATCATATTTTCCTATTGTGGCATTATAATTCTAAATTCATTATTAAGGAATGATGCTGAATTGCAGTTTTATTACAAAAAGAGAGTGGGTTAATCCTTTGAGAACACTTGCAGATTTATATCCTTATGGGATTGGCATTTATCAATATTTTAAAAGCAGTACATTATTTATTCTTTGGTTTACATGCATTGAATTTATTTTGCTATATAATTCAGGTCATTTTAATACTTAATAAGACCTAGCAAATAAATAATAATCCATAGACAAATGAATTTCATTGATTTTCATTAATAATGCAGCACATTCTCCACAGCTACAAATTTTATATGACTTTATATATGGATTTAATCTTATTGAATATAGTTTTATTTTTCACTAATCTGTGATGAGATAATCCATAGTGTTCAAACAAGTTATTTCACAATTATTTGAAAGAAGTGACAAGTGACTTGATTGAAGTTATATTAAACACCCCACAAACAATTTCCTCAAAATTTTCATTAATAGTTCAAAGCAGTAAATAATTTTTTCTTGAAAATAGTATTTAGTGATAATCCCTGTTCACCAGCAAGGCAAAATGCCTAGAATGAGTTTATCTACTCTGACATCGGAAGAAGATGGTCAAAAAATGGCTATTTTGAAATTTAATTTTACTGGATCTTTGATGCACTGTAATTTTATAGAGACTGACTGGATTTTCCCAAGCACTTCTATTTATAGTCTGGTTAGCTGGCATCTTCATTGGTCATGATTTCCCACAAAGCTTTTTTGATTTTGGGTTTTTTGTTCATTGTCATGGTGATATGGAGGAAGCAGATGAGCAACATTTTCTGGGTTTATTTTAAGTGATATATTTTTCAGACAATGAAGAAAAACAAAGAAAAAATAATATCAACTTTTTCATTATTTCACCTTGATTTATCTTAAAATAAATTTTGACAACTGAATAACTTATAACACATTAAAGTTCTCAGATATTTATTTTTTATAAAGTTATTTTAATAAATACCTCCTAATTGAATTACACTACTAAATAAACAATTTAATTTATTAGTTTTATAAATTTTAAGATTGACCAAGTTTAAATATATAAAATGTCATAAAAATATAATTTCATCTGTAATTATCATGATACAGTTATTATAGAACTTATTTTAAAATGTTCTGTTTGATATGTTTAATTTATTGTATCCTATTTTATATACCTTTCTATAATATTAATTTTTGTGTATGTTTTTCGATTTGTACATAAAATTGAATTGTGCTTTTTTTAAAAAAATATATATTGTAACCTACTCTCACAACACCGCTCATATACATTATATGAGAAAATGCCCAGGGCGCCAATTCTATTAATGAATAGAACAATATAACAACATATCTGATACAAAATTATTACTAAGACTCTTTACCTATGTCTACATTCAGCTCAGCTCAGTGGGAGGTTATAGGAAGTTCATAAAATATATAATTATAAATAAATAAAGGAAGAAATATTATAAAACATTAAATAAAATATAAATCCTTTTGTTAATTAACTGCATGATCAAGAATAACAATGTTTATTTGTACAGACTATTAAAATATCTTTTAAACTTAATTTCTTCCATCATCCAAGTATAACATATATCAGCTTGATATAATTATATCACTAAACAATTCTATGACTTGGCATATCATCATCTAAACAGCTACCTTAATGCCGATCAAGGAATATATAATAAGATCTCAGGGAATTTAAAAACACAGTTGAATTAAAAAAACTACATTGGCCCATAATTTATAATTCGAACTTATAATAAAATGTAATGAGATAAATTGACTAAATGTTTTACTGTGTTTAGCAATTAGATAATGATGGAAATAGGGCACATTTTAATCTCATATCATCATCTAACCAATACATTAACTAGGCAACCTTTCTTATACATTTATTAAGTGGCAATGTTGCTTATAATGTTTGGATTGAGGAAACAATATTATCAGACACCAGCATATTTGATATCCTAGCCATAAAACAATATATTTATTTTATAATGTATGAAATGTGGAGATGTGGAAATTAGTACCCGAATGTATACAAGAATAACTCAAGACACAGTTTTTTTTCATAAATAAACAAATCATTTATTACACTGAAAATTTAATTTAACGTAATTATTTTACAATAAGACTACTTGTCTTAATAATTTAATTTATATTACATTATTTATTATTCATACCTTTTTGAAAGCAAAATTAACAAATAAAACTTGAATATTCTGACTTTGCATACCTGTTTTGCTTAAGCATTTCATCTAAACATAACATTAACTAAATAATGTATCATATTATTGGTACAATAAATATTTTGAGAGGATTTTCTATCGATTAATGAAAAAAAATCAAATTAACATATTTGGCCATCAACAAAGCAACTTTCTATAACTAATTAAATAATCATTTTTAATTACATGCACTCTTCACGCATAGCAATAAAATCTTATCCATTCTGATGATTGATAACTTTATGTTAAATGAATATAACGTATTTTAAAGAGTTTATTTCCTGTTTTAATTTCAATAACATTATACTTTTATATCCGCGATATTGTTTATATTACGCGTGTGTGTCACATCTTAAGTAACAATAATAGAAAACAATCTTTTCTACACACTGTCGATTCATTGAGGAAATATTAAACAATTGCTTCATTTCGGACAGTGTCGTAAACCAACCAACAAAATAAGACACCAATATTATATCAAGAATTTAATTTAACTATTTATCTGGCCACATACTAAATAACACAGAGCTATATTTTCACGATTATTCAAACTAAATGTTCCAAGGGAAATTCACATGAGGAGCAAATAAACTCTTTGCACTTTGACAAACTTATCTAATTCTGAAATACACTGTTGGTGTGGAACTTTTCCTCATCACCAAAACTCTAAGAAAAACATCACTTAACTTCCTAAATATCATTTCATACTTCAACAATAACATACTATTGGTGTGGGACTTTTTCTCATTCACCAGGACCATAAGAAAACATCATTCAACTTCAAAATTATCACTTCATTATGCGCATACAATATAAAATAGGCTCTACTCATGGAAAAATTATTAAAATATACTATATAGGTAAAATCTTTTATCCCTACAAACATAGAATGCATTCAGAGTAATTTCCAGTCCCAAAGCTCTTCTACATATCTAGCATTACATATACGCTGGCAGATAAATACATACAGATAACCTACAAATCCCTTCAGTTCTCTAGAATACGACAACATCCGAAATTTATACATAAAATATTTATAAATTGATATCTTTATTAAGCAAATGTAATAATTGCGCAAAACACACACACACGTAAATAAGAATATAAAAAAAATAATTCTAAGTTATATACTATGCAAGCAACACGGTAATTAAATAATACATTAAAACATAACTTATAATTCCGAATAACCTTCAGCTATTTTTAAAATTTAATAGTCATAAATATTGCGAACGAGATTTCTTTACCATCTCTATCCGACTATTTCTATTATATATGTTTGTTGATTTAGAAGCCATAACTCTCACTTTGAGATAAGAAAATATACAAAATAATATACACCTCTCTTTACCAATATAATGAAAGACAAAAAAGAAACATATTTCTTCCCTTTACCTTTTTAAAAGAAACATAAAACATATTTGAATAAAATCAAATATTACCAGTGTATTCACAATTTGTGAATACGCATTCCGCGACGATCTAGAAGTTTATAATAGCACAAAATTATAAGCAAAACATAATAATAAATATGCCTATCTGTCTATCATATACATTGATGATGACAAGTAATAAAAAAAATAAAGAAACAAAAGTCATTTGTTCTTTGACTTAAAATAAAAAGTTCACTTGCAAAGTCCTCTTCCAAGTTTATTAAATGACACGGAGATAGATTCCCAAACTAAATTCATGTTTATTAAGAATACGAAACATAAAACGAATTTTTGTAGGACAAAATAATAATAATCATAATTTAAATTTTGATTTAGTATCTCAAATGTTCTTAGTTTAACTAATTGAGCTTACTACACCATACGTAAGTAATCAATCTTTATCATGACGGAAATATGAAAGACATTTTCAGCTACAGTTGTACAACAATTATTTAATTCACTCTGTAGTAGTTTTTAAATTAAATAAGCAATTGTTCTTAATAAATTTCTTAAATAGCATTTGTTTTTCTGACATTTTATAAGCTAGCATACATATAGTTATTTTTAAACATTGCAAATTAATATATCATAATATGTTGGTAATTCCACAATTAATAATATCGAAGAGAACAGAAATATACCGCATTCCCATCCTTCCATCCAATTTAAGTACATATTTAATAAGTAGTATCCTTTAGTTATCTGGGGTAATTCACATTTTATTTTTTTCATAAAAGCACATATTATTTTAGGAATTTTCAATAAATAATTAAAGTCATTTATTTGTAATGAATTTAAGTATGGCATGATATATCAAAATACACATATCCTTTAATTTTAATTTAACTTTTGTAAAAGCAAAATATAAGATATATTGAAAAATTAAAATAAATTCTGTAAAAATGTTCTGCACACATTTCCAAAAGATATTATAAGATACACGTAGATTAGTTATATGATTATAAAGTTCATGCATTCTGTCTTTCTTCTTAATGATAAATAAATAAAGTAATGCAAGCTTAATATTATAGATATACATTTTAAAAATGGTAATAAGCAAAAGATGATTAATTCAAATGTTTAAATGAGGTAAAGAAATGAAAAACTGATATACCTTCTTATATTTTTAGCCTTGCATGTTAATTGTAGACTTTTTTCGTACTGGAATTTCCTATGACTTTTCTTGAAGTTTACTTTAAAGCTTTTTTAAAACCAATTTGACTTATGGACCAGACATGTACTTGTTATAGCAGAGAAGAATAATATACTGGCTGCAATTACATCAATAATGGGCAATTTTTAATGAATACTATTTGTTAAATAGATATCTCTCCCTCCCATCAAAAGGTCATCTGCTCTCAAAAAAGGTTAACTCCACCTTTTGCACTTAAGCTCATTACATATGCAAGAAATCTTTTCTTTTAAAAAAAATCATTCTGACTTTTACAATTAAATTAAGACAAAAATAATAATAATAAAAATAACTTTTACAAACCTGAAATAAATGAATATTAATTAACAGTTAAACAAAAATGATTAATAATTTATTTAATTTGTAAAACAATCCACTGATCCAAATATCTATTAATCATTGAGAAAAAATATTTTTGTTAAATTATTAAAGATAATTATGGTAATTTAAATGTCTTCATGTTAAATATACTATTTCTTAGTGTTATTAAAAGATGAAAATGAAATGAAAATGATACAGAGCCATACATGCATGCACATGTATTGCAATCTAAATATTAAACTATCTTGACTAAATATAATTGAGATGGCTATCAATGTTGATAAAAGGATAGGTATCAATGAATAAGGGATTAGGAAACCATTCAAACCAATACTAAACACTAACATAAAATAACTTTGCATTCTCCTGACAAAATATACTAATTCCTATAATAAATAACCCCTCTTTCTTGCATTAAATATGAGAATAATAATAAATACTTATAAAACTACTAATCATAATACATAAGTGACTCACATATAAGGTTTGAGACACAATAGAAAATTTTAAAAAAAATTTAGGGCTATTTTTTTTTATCAAAATGCAACTATTCACTACAGATACAAAGTATCTCAACTCCTTGTGCCCATTCAGATGGTCACAATATATATATATATAGGTATTAATATGAGAGTATTTTATTTTGACCATGTTATCTGCTATCTGACCAATAAATAATAGTGATGAATTTACTTTTCTTAACCAGAAAATAAGGTCAATAATTTTTTTTTTCAGTTTTTGACTATATTAGTTTTTTATGAGAAAATATAAGGTTACAATATATATATAAACAAAAGGTTTCCTAAAATCCAGCGGCCCATATATATTATGTTGGTTTGCTTCACTATTACTATACTAGTGAATCTGCACAATATTCTTAATGTTTTGAATGCAATCTATAAAGAGTTTGGTTTAATAATTAAAATTCACAAATCAACATTGATTCGAGTGATTATCAGTTTAAGAATATTGATCACTGTAAATATCTTAATAACTATTCAAGAAAATAAGCCTACATAGATGAATGCAGTGCCATACACTTAGTGATTTAATATACCAGTTAAATCGGTTGTAAATAGTTATTATTTTGCTAAATTTATTTTCTGAAATATAAAATCACAGGAAAAAAGTGTAATTCAAAAATGCTAAATAATCTTGTGAAATACAGTATCAAGATCATAAGAAAAATAGATTTATCCTTCAGCATGCTGAATGTGATAATAATGAATTTACATTTTTTTAAGATTACATCTTTATTGGGTTGGATTTATGAATTGGATAAAATATATATATATATTTATAAAAATATTTAATAGTAAATATGTATGTTGCTTATATGAAAGAGGAAAACCCTTTGCTGTAAAAAGATTAACTCAAATATACTCAACTAAGGTGTGTAATATCAATTTCACTTATTGGTAGAATGCAGTAAGAAAGAATTGCACAATGGCTTGAGGTATTTTGAAAGATAAATTTATTCAACCATTAAAAATGTTATGGTTTTCAGACTCAAGCATCACTATATATGTGGGCATATTTGTTATTAGATTTGTTGTAATAGTCATTGTTAAAGTCTTCATTAACTTTTTGTTCTTTTTTGTACTTTACTTTTTTTTTTATGTGTGTGTGAAGTTACGCTGGTAAATATTTATGAATGGCTATTAATGATAATGAAATACATATAAATTAGAGCAGTGGAGCATTTTTTAGTAAGACTTTTGTGGGTAGTTGTGGATGGACCGTACTACCACTGGCAGATGGCGCTGTGACATCAGCAACAACTGGCCCGAAGCTTGCAAGTGATAAATTTATATACAAAAGTGGCTGAAAATTGACAAATAAAAATGCCTGAGGCAATATATATCCAAGAAATGCATCGAAAGTACAAATTATAAAAAAAAACCCAAGAAAATGCTATAAAATTCAAATTAAAAAAGAAAAATTGGTGAAAATCCGACAAAGACATTCCCCCCTAAAATCAAGAATTCTTCACTTAAATCGAAAAATAAAACTGCCTGATGCAATATATATCCAAGAAATACATCAAAAGTACAAATTATAAAAAACAACAACAAGTAAATGCTATAAAATTCAAATTAAAAAAAAAAATTGGTGAAAATACGCAAACTAACAACAATGGAGGAATGTGGGAAATTCAAAAACAGAATTTCATCAAATTATTTAGCTTTCAATATTTGCAAACAATCAGATTTAAAAGCAACATTTATATAAACTAAAAAGAATATTACATGAGAGAATCTATTTCTCAAATTAATTATCTCCGCTTTGAAATTATGGCATATCAAAAATAACTCAAACGTAAAACCTCCCCCCTCCCCCAATGAAGAATTTTTATCCAAAAATAACTGAAATGGACAAATTTAATCAATCACTTCTAAAATACAAACTAAAAAAAACAACAACCCCAAAACACACTGCATCAAGAATTCGATCAAAAATAATTAAAATACAAATACAGTATATACCCTCCCCTCCACATGAAGAATTATAACGAAATATGGCAACCAGCGAGTAACTTTTCTAAAATGTACTAAATCTTATTAATTGTTTAAAAAATAAAAGACTGCAAATATGATTGTGCATTATTTAAGTAACAGATATAATAATAACTTATAACACAGATTGATACATAGTAAGTAATTAAATATAATTATAGCAAGTTTAAAAGAGAAAGTGGAAAAATTACCATCTTTTGTTCTTTATTCAGTTCAGTGCCATTTGCACAATGATGAGTTGATCATCACGATTTTGCCAAAGAGAAAATATTTTTTTAAAAATATACTCTAGTACTATATTCTGTGCATAGTAAATATATATAAGATGCATATTTAATTATGTTTTATTTAAACAAAGTTGCAAATGCATCTATATTTTTTAATGTGAGATGTCTTATAACCAATGTACCCCCCCCCCCCCAATAGCTTTAATTGACAAATTAAGTCAGCATAGATTTTCAAAAAATATACTAAATACTTTTAAAAGAAAAGACTTTCAACATCAAATTATTTAGCTTTAAAGCAATTAATTTTTCTCTGGCTTTGAAATTATGGCATATCTAAATTCATTAATATTTAATAATTCAAAAGCAATACACAAAAAATAATTACCGATGTCTTCCTTCATTTATAGTAGGCACTTTGATTTTTCCAGTTTTTTTGGTTCAAGAAATTGTTTTTCATGTGAAAATCACATCACATTTCATTTTGAAAATACAAAGTGTGACATGCCATAGAAAAAGATTATTTGCAGCATATAAATCCATTAGCTATCTCCCAAAATAAAATGAAAAATGGCGCTTACTCTAAATGAAATTTATTTTTAAAATTACCATTTAACGTATATTTAATCATATATGTATGCTATATGAGATCTTAGGAAAATACTGAATTAAATCCATATACATATACTAATTAAATGTAATCACACCATAATATATTAAATCACAGTTTGTACTTTCAAAATGAAATATGATGTAATAGACATTTTGCATGAAAAATATAATTTCCAAAGCCAACAAATTTAATCAAAATGTAACTGAACTAGACTTTTGAAATACCTGCTTAGTTCTATTATGATGGGTTAATTATTTTGTACTGCTAGAAATACAAGTTGTTGGGATAATTTTTATTTTTTGACAGAGTTAATAAGGATTATTTTCTGATGCAGAAGAATACAACATTAAATATGCACAAACTTTGAGGCAACATTTCAAAATCCCGCGCTGAAATATCAGTAGCAGCTGAAATTTAAGTATCATCTTTTCCATGATATTTGTTTTTTTTTACTCAAAATGATGAAAGTTTGGGATCTACCAAAGACAGAACTTGAAACAGTGGAGGTTCTTCAAAGTAAAAGTGTTCTCCCTTCTCAAAGAGTGTGTATTAATGGCTATGAAATAAAGCTTTATGTAGAAAGACTTTGGGGGCTTTTAAAATGTAATAAACGAGAGAGGGGGACTGCTCGACATTATCTGGATTCATACTTAGGCGAATTCATGTGGCGATGATTGAATGATGGTGAAGATCTATTTATTCAATGCAATATTGCAAACAGTTAATATACCATCAATCTAAATCTTACAATTTCTAAATTATAATCTGCTAATTTCTGCCATCTTTTCTGTAACCATCGTTACCTAATCTTCTCTTACTATTTAAGTGTGTTAAAATCTGTTCTTTGCTATATTTTTTTACACCAAATAACCATCATTATTTAATCTTCTGTTACTATTCAAGTGTATTCAAAGCTTCAAAATTCTGCTATCAAGTGTGTTCAAAGTTTCAAAATTCTGCCATCTTTGCTGTATTTTTTCTCACCAAATAATCATCATTACTTAATCTTCTGTTACTATTCAAGTGTGTTCAAAGCTTCAAAATTCTGCCATCTTTACTGTATTTTTTTACACCAAATAACCATCGTTACTTAATCTTCTGTTACTATTCAAGTGTGTTCAAAGCTTCAAAATTCTGCCATCAGGTGTGTTCAAAGCTTCAACATTCTGCCATCTTTGCTGTATTTTTTTTACACCAAATAACCATCATTACTTAATCTGTTTCTATTAAAGTGTGTTCAAAGCTTCAAAATTCTGCCATCTTTGCTGTATTTTTTCACACCAACTAACCACTGTTATTCAATCTTCTGTTAATATTTAAAATGTGAACCCTAAATCAAAATAATGTTCTTCTTAATAGATTTTTATGCTGAACACATTCAAGTGCCTACTACAAATGATTGGAAGGACTTTGGAAATTATTTTTTGTGTATTGCTTTTTTATGTTGATTACCATTTTGTGTGTATTGCTTTTTAATTATTTAAATATTATTGATCAATTTAGATATGCCATAATTTGAAAGCCAGATAACAATTTATTGCTTTAAAG
This sequence comes from Epiperipatus broadwayi, assembly GCA_028023455.1. Lineage (NCBI taxonomy): Eukaryota > Metazoa > Onychophora > Udeonychophora > Euonychophora > Peripatidae > Epiperipatus > Epiperipatus broadwayi. The sequence continues at coordinate 7,512,476 of JAQFVV010012428.1, read as the reverse complement.
CTAAATAATTTAAGATTTTCTTTTTTAAGTATTTAGTACATTTTTTGAAAATCTATGCCATAGATGCATATTTACAAATGTTGAAAGGTAAATAATGTGAGTTTTTGTATTTCCCGCTCTCTCTCCACCATGTTTCTTAGTTGGGGTAGGGTTTGGTAATTATTTTTTGTGTATTGCTTTTTGATTGTTTAAATATTATTGCTCAATTTAGATATGCAATAATTTGAAAGCCTGAGAACAATTAATTGTTTTTCAATATGATCGTAGATGCCTATTTATGTTGAAAGGTAAATAATTTGATGTTTTTGGATTTCCTGCTTTTTGTCCGCCATGTTTCTTTTTTTGTGGATTTTCATCATTTTTTTTTTTTAAATTTGAATTATCTTAAGATTTTATAGCATTTTTTTTGTTGTTATAATTTGTACTTTCGATGTATTTCTTGGATATATATATCCTCAGGCATTTTTATTTTTCAATTTAAGTGAAGAATTCTTGATTTTAGGGGGGGGGGTATGTCTGGTGGATTTTCACCGATTTTTTTTTTTTAATTTGAATTTTATGGCATTTACTTGGGTTTTTTTTTTTTATAATTTGTACTTTCGATGTATTTCTTGGATATATATATTTTCAGGCATTTTTATTTTTTGATTTAAGTGAAGAATTTTTGATTTGGGGGGGGGGGCAGTTGTCTTTGTCATATTTTCACTGATTTTTCATTTTTTAATTTGAATTTTATAGCATTTTTTTTTTTTATAATTTGTACTTTCGATGTATTTCTTGGATATATATTGCCCCAGGCATTTTTATTTGTCAATTTTCAGCCACTTTCGTATACACCTGGGTCTCTTTTTACGCGGACTTATTTAACACAATTTTGAAGTTATGCGATTCGTGTTTCACCGGAAGTCAAACTCCGATATTGAGCTATTACTTTAAATAATAAATTTCGCGCAGTTACGTTATATTGAAAGTAATAGCACATTATTGGAATTCGACTTTCAACTTAGTAATTTCAATATTTTCAGTGCTTTATAATAGTAAGATTTTATGCAATAATGAAATTAAAATCATGATTTCCACATTTTATGTATACACACATTAAATTTTACAAGATTATAATGTAAATTTGTTCAAACATTGCGCATGTTAATTTTGCATTTTAAATCACATTCTGTTTTTGCTTTTTAAAAAAGAACGTAATCAATTATTAATCATTTAGTGTCCACAAGTTTATTTTTAAAAAGTCAGTAATAGCAGTGGGCACAATTAAATTTGATAATTAAAATCTGATTTTTAATTGTAATTAACAATTTAAAAATTACTTACGGCGACTTGAAATAATCTGATGTGAAATTTGATTTTTAAATGGAGTTGAAAATTAAAGACAAAAATGAGAATTTAATTTTTAGTTGTTAGTTTTAATTAAATTTTTCCCAGACGTGGTGAATAAATGTCTTTTTATTATCATAAGTCTAAGTTCATAAACAATCAATAAAATCATCGTCTCAAAGATTAATTACTAATTACGTTGTCAACAGAAAAACATTAACACAACATGAGAGTGCAAACGAATGTGTGTTTCCGCAAATAGCGATAATAATTAAAACGTGTATAAAAAATGTAAATTATCGTACTGTAAATTATGCATAAAAATATATTATTTTGAAAAAAATTAAATATTATAGTTAAAAAAAGTTTGTCTTGTATCAATTTTTTTCAAGTTTGAAATTTTTTATTAGTCATATTTTATTTCCTTATTTTTTTTTCGCAAATTTTAAAGTAATTTTATGTTGGTGCTTTGCTTTTACGCGAATTTTGAAAAATCACAGACCACACCCCCCCCTTTTCAATGTAAGTTACGTCTATTTTTGCGTGATTTTGTTTGCGCGTGTTTTCTGAGGAACCTATCTATCACGTAAAATGAGACCCAGGTGTATAAGTTTATCACTTGCAAGCTTTGGGCCAGTTGTTGATGGTGTCGCAGTGCCGTCTGCCGGTGGTAGTATGGTCCCTCCACAACTACCCTTTTGTGAAATAAGATATTAGATGTTTTTTTATCATTTTATAATATATATAATGAATTATATTCTACTAGATTATTTAGAGAATTATCAATTATTATAATAATAAATCTTTGGTGCAAAATAATATTTGTTAGTTTGCTGAGCCAGACACTTTCAATACAGCATATCTTTGTCAAAGCACAAATATATATAATAAAGAATAGAAATAATGAGATTATAACCATTGTAAGAGTTACAGACAATCCTGTGAAAATAACTTATCAAAACACAATATATATTGTAACATAATTAAAGTTCGCTCAAAAAAAAAATATTATTATATCTGAGTAAAGGAGTCCAATATCAAAATTAAAGGTTGATCAAATTATTAATAACCAGTATTATAGCAATGTATTATAACTCAGGTATTATGGAAATCACGTGAAGTGAGTACACTAATAATTCAATAAAATATAACTCAGGTATACAGGCAGTAGGTTTTATCCACTTTCATTTCTTGGTTTGATGTTAAGTGCATGTTTAAACAAATACTAAGTGAATATGGTCTAGCAGGGCGCCACTAGATTATCTGAATCTAGACACGGTTATATCTGATAACCTTTCACATGTACCGGGTTTGAATCCCTTTTTGGTACTTTATTTCTAATAAAAATGAGAGATTTTGCTTTTTGAGCCATATCACTAGAAGCACTAATAGTTAGGTAAAAGTAAAACATCTTTAAACCACAGTGGAGTATACTAGACATAAATCATTTCTCAGATCTTAACATAACAAATGTGTTTCAATATTTTTATAAGTTCACTAGCTCAGATTATATATAACTAATTTAGGATGGCAATTCAATCATCCTTGTATGAAATAGATGATGGGATGTGGTTATTTGCTTTAGTGGATAATTTGGAAATCATTATATTAATTTTTCTTCTCTTCCTGTCAAGCATGTGGATGAAATACAGCAGTTGTTTTCCCATTTGTAAATTTTCTTGAGTTTAAAATCAGTTGTTGTAACAATTAATTGGACTTAATGATTAATATTTATCAGTAGATTAATTCATCTTCTTTGAATGCAGGTGAATGCTTTCTTCCTTCTATTAAAAACATCTTATTTATCTGGTCAGTTGAAAGGTGTAGAATATTATTTTAGACACATCTTTTCTTTCCTATGTGATGTGCAGCTTCCTCCAGATGGTCCAGCAAATGGGACATACATATAATTTTTCTAGCCTGCCATTTCTTATATTTTCAACATTCAAATTTGATAGTTTAATAATCTGAATCAGTCACAATAATCCTCATAATAATTCAAGACAAACTTTTTATATCCAATTTTTAACTAACTTAACCAATCAGAGATAGCATCACTTGCTATTTTTGGACAAATTTGTTTTAATTAGATCTCTAATTTATTTTCAACTAAATGATTTTTCAACTGAAAAGTTTAATCCTTTTTCCAGACACTTTTGTTAAAAAAAAAATAGACTCAATCCTTATTTCCTTTCTTTTCTTTTTTTTTCTTTCTTTTTAACATCCAGGTAACACTTCAAATCTTTGAGCTTCCTTCTTTAGATCTTGAGATAAGACAATTCAAAATTAGAGCTCTGACCCATTATAAGCTTCCAAAGTGAAACAATCATTTACAAAAAAAAATTGCTACAAAGATCGATATCTGATTAAACAGATTTCCTCTTTTAACAAAAAATTGTACAAAAAAAATAATTTGACAGATTTAATACTTCCTTTTCTTTCAATATTTAGGAAATGTAAATTTTTGTATGTAATGTACACACATCCTTCATTCTTTCAAATCATTCATAAACTAACCTTAAATAATATGATTGCTAGCTTAGTAATTATAACCCAATTATTTAATTAAATCTGTAACTTTTAAATCCCACTTATAATTAAAGAAAAGCAAAATAAAAGCATAGAATAAAATATTAGAATTGATCAAGCATAGGTTAGTTTTAAAGAAAGTTAAAATGTTGAATATTTGAAATATAAAACAATTAAATAATTTACACATACATTGCCTATATGTATGCATTATAACTTTGCTTTTTAAAGAAAAATTAAATATTAAATAGTTTAAATGTGTGTATTACCTTTCTATCAACACACAAACAAGTAAAGCATGTAATTGTTGACCCATTCTTTCTCTGTTTAAAGCTTTTAGAACTGGACCTTGTAGGGTTTGAACTTGGATGCCCTACAGCTTCTTTTATGGTTATATAAAATTGTGATGATGATTTTTGGTTTACCTTTTCTACATGCACATTACTATAAATTTAGCTAGTGACTAAATTGTAATGGCACAATATATGTAATTATAAGTTTATAATTAGCAGAATTATTTTATTTTTAAAACAGATATATACATATAAAATAATTTAAACTTTAAAAATATCAAATTAGATGAATATCTAATTAAATAATTAACCTTGAAATTAATAAGTCTAAAACAAGTATCTTATTTTATTTACACACATATAAATAATTGTTTTTAATTAATTATATTTTACTAATTAAGATGTAGACATCGATAAAACCTCAGGTCAACATCCTATTGTATTTAAACAATTAAAACAAAGGAAATAAAAGTTTAGAATTTAATTCTAAATGATAATTATGTCAACAATAGTAGAATATTAAATCATGAATTGTAATATTTTTAGCTACCTATTGTACCGGTCGGTTTTGTCTGTTCCATATAACAAGATCTAGCATCTAGGCAAAAGTACCTCGAGTCCAATCATGTGCAAGATACATAAGTCAGGAACACTCATGAACTCTGCCCTATTTGCCTATTTTCCAGATCTACCAACTTATGAGCAACAATCCCGATGATACGATCTAATTTCTCTCTCCACTGGCATCACCAAGTGGAGACACAAAAAAAAACTCTAATTTGAATATATATAACAGAATATTTTAGTATAAAATATAAGTTTGACTCATTTAAAGGTTGTGATCTTTCATATTAATTATATCTATAAGATTAGCGGGAGATCATCTAGTCAGTGCGAGCATAATTTAATAACTAAAATATTAATATTTTAAGTAAAAAGAAACATGATTCTGCAAATTTATGATATATATATAAGATTTATTAATTTAAAGAAGTATGCATAAATACTTGTATTATTTTATTAATCATCATTGGCCTCTTGACATACATATAATTTGATTGACATTTACATGGTAACAGAAATTTGTTTATAACTTAGAAAATGACAACTTTAATTATTCTATTTTATCATGCCTAGCTCATATGCCAATAACTAATGAATAGTTGATTTAGTGCTATGAGGAAATATCTTTGTGAGATACCAACCCACCCCATTTTATGATTAAAATATTAACTTTACTAAATACATTTTTATATTCATAAGTGAAATGATCTGCCTATACTGAATGAGAAATGTGTGTGGGATAACTCATTAACAAAAGGCACCCATATGAAAATATTAATAAATATAGTAAATAGATCTGTTTAGTAGAATCATAATGTTATGGTTTATGGACATTCATAGGTTTGAGTCATGACGAGAACTTTAAGAGAGCGGTGTATGCATGGTGGCAGAATTAGGTGATCCAATCTCGGATCCAAAAAATGTGCTTCCAAATTTAAGGACCAAGAATGGTGACTGAATTCTTTCTGCTACTTTGGAAAATTTGGTTCACAGAACGAAGGTGTCGGCTATTAATAGGCCGTATCTTTCCGGAGTGACCCTATGTCAATAGCTCATACGATGAATAAGTCCCATGGGGGGGGGGTTGCCAGCCATGTTCTTGGACTTGGAATGAATATATGGGATCCGGATTACCGAAAATCCTGGGGAACAAAGCACGAAGTCACATATATATGTGTATTTGAATGTGGAGGCCTGTTTGCATACAACACCAGGAAAGAAAGACATATAATATTTTAAAAAATAAGGACCAATGATTGATAACCTATATATATTGGGAATGTCCAACATAAAAGTATGATTTAAATACTAAACAGTAATGGATTATTAACTACTTCAGCTTCAAGCCGCCATATTGAATTTTTTAAAATACTGGCCTGAGACACAATTTTCACAATAACTTCAGTTTTAATTATGTTAGAGCAAAAACATTTACATTACTAGAAACTAGAAAAATTAAGGAAAACAATAAGCATAAAATAAATAGTGATAACTATATAAAAAATAAGGAAAAAAGAAATTTTCACATCCGAAATAATTATTATTTTATTGTTTGTTCATAATTTGGAAATTAATATTAACTAAAATTTAAAATACATCTTCAGTGATAATTTCTTTATATTCCTCACAAAATTATCTTTCTAAACATGTGTAACATGTAGTACCTGAGATAATCCACAGCTTCACAATCTCCAAAAGAAGTCGAATATGACTTCTTCATTTTTATCTTGTACCCCAAATGTTCTAAATGTCAAAAGGTCTATAAAGAAAAAGATTCATCCTAATAAAAGATACAAAAGAAATCATCATAGCAATTGGCTTCTCATCTATCTAAAACTAGAAATTGTAGGCTACTGTTTATATCACTGATAAAATGAGTTTCATCTCTTCATTTTATATTTTTTTGTATACAACAGTGATGTTTATATTTTTTATGGACACCAGTGATGTTTATATTCTTTATGCACACAAGTGATGTTTATAATTTTTATGCACAGAAGTGATGTTATTTTGTTATATTTATTGCACCACATAGATATAATTTATTTGCATATAGTCCATTTGTTAGCTATAGACTTGAAAATAATGATATGAAACATATAGTAAAACCAAAGCATGAACAAGAATAAACAAAAACATAAACAAGAATCAGACATTGATTATATGTTTGTGTATGCAATGTTTATATACATTTGATTATTAGATTTATAACTCATTACTGATAAAACATATTATATAAACATAATTAATGATTTTCAAAAAGTATAATAATTATAAATAATAAATTATTATACTTTTTGAAAATCATTATTTTTATAAAATAAGAATCAGAATTTGATTATATGCCTGCGTATAATTATAAATTATTATTCTTTCTGAAAATCATTACTTTTATAAAAATAAGAGGATTAATGTAGATAGAACATTAGAAAATTACGATAGATATGAATTCTATATGAGCATAAATAAATATATAATTACAAACTAACACACACTAATTTTTCAATAGATATGAATTCTATGTGAGCATAAATATATATATATAACTACAAACTCTCACACACTAATTACAAACTAAAATTAATGAAAAAGATAATTTTTTCAAAAAATTAAAAAAAATTTTAAATTTTTTTTATATTTACGAGTAATTACATTGAGACCTTGTTTGGGAATAACATGCGGAAAATGTTGAGTTGCATTCGGTAAACCTTTTTTTTTTCTTATATCGCTTCGTGGTAATTACAAAAGATATCAAAACGGAAAAAATTAAATACTGTGGTCAATTAAAACTGTTGCAAAAAATCCAAATTTCAACGGATTTTTTTTGAGGTAAAGTTCATTTGAAAACTAAGATATTGAGCTATCAAATGGTCATATTTTGATTGACGTCATGCTTATACTTTTTATATCAGTAAAGAAAGAAAATAACATACCATCTGATGAGCGATCGGAGAGTATGCGCTGTGCCAACAGAGCAGAAAAAGGTAAACTTATTATTAAAATACATAATCATTGAAATAGAGACTTTTTTTCCCCCTTACTTTAATTTATCTATAAACTTCTTACAATGTTAAATATAAGAATACGGTTATAAGTGCTTTTATATTTTACTTAACATAATTTAAATGTATATGAATGGTATGGTGGTTATTAATTTCATAATAAGCAGATTTGATTTCATAAAGTTTTTAAGGTTGGCGCTTATTACTTAAATAAAAATAAAAAACATTTCTTAGAAAAACAGATTTTCTATTCTGTTTTTTTTGCAATGACATTATAATATAATTTGTTTTCCCAACTTTGCAAGGGACATAACAGGATTATTAATAGAGGTGTAGATTGGATGAATTAGTCTAAGTCGCATCAGTATTGAAAAATTTGATTTTAAATTATCTTGTTTAATGTAAATTCAATTTTAGTTTATAATTACATCGTTTCATCCATTGCATCCTATATGAAGACCCTAAGTCTGACTATAGTTAGATGCGACCACTTTGTTTCCTGAAAAATGCACATACCGTTATACCATGTAAACAGATAACTTTTGCCTTTCAGTATTGCTAGAAAACTATCAATTACTACTAATTGACAGATATTAGATGTTATAATATATATATAATAAATTATATTCTACTAGATTATTTAGAGAATTATAAATAAATCTTTGATGCAAAATAATATTTGTTAATTTGCTGAGCCAGACACTTTTAATAGAGCATATATTTGTCAAACCACGAATGTTATATATATATAATAAAGAATAGAAATAAGGAGATTATAACCATGTAAACAGATAACTTTTGCCTTTTGATATTGCTAGAAAATGGTCAATTGCTACTAATTGACAATCATTCTTAGGATAAACAAGTTTTCACCATTAACATATAATAACTATTTTGTTGGCTTTTTTATCAAAGTAAAAGAAGGTTATTTTTTTGCTTCAAACCCAAATTGTTAAATGGATCTAAACTCAAAAAGCTCTTTTTATGAATGTAATAATATAAAAGAATAGTGCCTAGAAAAATAATTTTCTGGTTTCAAATAAATAAAGTTTTACTTCAATGCTAAAACCTAATTCTACAAGTGTTTTACACACAGACAATGAAGCTTAAAAATAAAATTTAATAAAGTATTATCTAAGCGATTTTAGGAAATATGTAATCTCATGTTCACAGATTTAAGTTTAATGAAAATGTATATATATATATTATGCACATGCTATGCAAACATATTTAAACCTACGTGCATCATTCACAAAGTCCATTTTCTTGAAATGAAAAAGCAAGCTTCTCTTCGATTAATTGCTGTAGGATCACTTGCTATGCTTGCTACATAGCAAGCGATCCTACAGCAATTAATGGGAGAGAAGCTTGTTTTTTCATTTCAAGAAAATAGACTTTGTGAATGACACACGTAGATTTAAATATGTTTGCATAGCATGTGCATAATACACACACACATATATATATATATCATTAAACTTAAATCTGTGAACATGGGATTACATTTTTCCTGAAAGCGCTCAGATAATATTTTATTAAATTTTATTTTTAAGCTTCATTTTCTGGTTTCAGTAAAAATTCAAACAAAAGAGCTATTATTGTTTAACGAAGAAAACTTATTTAGCCCTAGGATGATTGTCAATTAGTAGGAATTGATAGTTCCCTGGCAATGAAAAAGGCAAAAGTTATCTCTGTTTATATAGTTGTAATCTCATTATTTCTATTTTTTTATTATAGAAACAATTCAAGAAAATATTTAATTCTATATATGTATATTGTAGATTAATTTTTTAAATGATCTAACTTGAGATGACTAATAGCTGACATGTTAAGTATTATTTTTAAACATTATATTTATTCATATGTAAAAATACTCTAGTTGTATTGTGCGCAAAATGTCTGCTTGTCTAACATATGATGTAGGATTTGAATTTGGATGAATCTTGGAAATTGTTTCAGATATATGAAGCTTAATTTTTTTTAAAGTAGTTGACAGATAGTTAAGCTACCTAACCATCTAATTATTATTTGTTATATGTTTATCTCCCAATTTTTAATTAGAAAATAAAACTGGGAAATTACCTGTAATCTCTGCCTTTGAGTAGCTTAGTATAGCATATTAGATATCCAAAAACTTGTGACATTATTAATGAGTTTAAAAGTCTTATATTGTCCTAGAACCTCATTTCATTTTTTATATATAGTATATATAATAAATTTATATTATATATTTGTACAAAAAAACCCTTAGTCCAATGATCAGAAATTACCAGCAGATGTTAAATATCAAATTGTTCTCAGAAAGATGAAATATTCTAAAAATAAATGTTTAACTAAATGCAAAAATATATCTAAGTGAAGTATTCTACACACACACTCTCTTTGAATAACAAAAGATAATCATCCAAGAACATCTACCCTAGAGAAATAAAAAAAAAGTCTTATAATAAAGGCTTTGTTTTTTTTTTAATAAAAAAAGACTTCAGAAAGACACTTAACAAATGTGAATGATACTCAAGAGAGAAAAAATTTCTAAAATCAAATGTAAAAAAAAAACTAAGATGACAAACATTTTGCAGATTACATTCAAACTCTACAAAAAAAAATTATGGATTAAACTATTTTATACAGTATGCAAGATTTACTATTTATATTGCTGCTGAGAGAGAGAAAAAAGGTTTTCCAGATTATTAAAAAATAAACTTAATTTTTTATAGACGTTAATTATTTATATTTTTGAACTAAATTCTAAAATTATTTACATGTATCAGCATATACTCTTCATTTAAATCAGTTAATTAGAATTTTGAAAGGAATGATTACAATATTTTTGATGGATTTTTCTTTTGATTTAATATTTGTCAAAGATGTATTAAATTTCATTGCTTGTAATTTTCATCATTTGCTATCGTTGTGTCTTTTTAATTTTAAATTATTGGAAATCAATATCAGATTTTTTTTAAAAAGATTTTTTTTTTTTTATGTTTCAAAAGATACTTTATTAGCTTTGGTTTACATAGTTTCTATTACATTGTATTTACAATTTGATTGAGCAAAAATTACAGTTCCATTTTATCATTTAAATACAAGTTTTTGTTTGTGGTAGTTTTGAAATTGTTCTTTGTTCTCTAGTTTACAGATAATGCAGTAAATTTAGTGTTTCAGTTTTTTTTTTTGTTTTGTGTTTCTTATAGTTTTGATTGTTCTATGCTTATAAGGCAAGTTTCTAACTCTAAAAAAGCTTGTTTTTCTTGATTTGTATTTAAATCTTAAATTTTAAATGAATTATCTTTGATTAAAAGAAAATATTTTATAGGTATTATAATCTGGTTATCTGCAAAATGTGTTTTAAATAATTGAAATGAAACAAACTCTCCTTACTTACAATGTATTGTAATGGTCCAGGTTTTCCACCAGAAGAGTAGGAATGCATTTCACCAAGATTGGACCTAGGGTCTTGGCTAGGATAATGTGAATAATGTGATGAAATACCTAATCTATGATTGTATTTATCTTTAATTGGCTAGCTCTAAGTTTACACATTGAATTTAGATACAATTTGAGCTGGTTTATTCATACCTCACCCCTCTTTTGGATTCCATTATGCCTCAGTATTCAAACTCAGGCAGAAATTTGCCTTCAGCTCTCTTCAGGGATGAATTTATACTAGATAGCAACTACCCTTTACCCAAGTTTTAATTGACTTAAAAGATCCATCCAAACATATTGCTGTATTATCATATAAGAATAAAATATGTGTGTGGGTATATATATCCATTTGTATGTTGATAGTGAATGTATAAATGATTTTGATAAACTAGAGACCAATGTAATTTTAAATCAAGTTAACAACATTTATTAAATAACAAAATAAAAATTCAAAACTCTTTAACATGATAAAAAGATTATAATTATATGTGTCAAGATTGTACTTCTACCATATCAGTGATTAATATATTCACTATTTTAATCCTTATGCATGGTAGAGATACAAATTGGCTGCAAAGCTAGCTAACTAATTTACAATATTATACAAGTATATCCGTTATTGCTGTTCCATCTTCTTTCAGGACCCCCCTCTATGTACAGTTCCCTAAAGTTGATAAGAAAGAGTGTCTGCTCAAGAAGAAAGTTGATAGGAAAGAGTGTCTGCTCAAGAAGAAACTTGATAGGAAAGAGTGTCTGCTTAAGAAGAAAGTTGATAGGAAAGCGTTTCTGTTCAAGAAAATTTGTCATAAATACTTGTTAGTTAACAGTAAAAAATAACACAAACTTTGTTCTGTAATAGAACATGTGCTTAATATGGGATACTATCAAAAAATCTTCCCTCATTCCATGTCATAATGATGATCAAATGTTAGGTCACTATGAAGGTAAAGCTGATCCAAACTTCCTTTAGCATAATGGACTCTTCCAAGTTCTAGGAATGTTTAAGCTACCAAGTATGGAAATAAAATAAAACTAGAATTTTTACAAACAAATATAAAAAATAATAATATATAATAAATCAAAATGTTCATTAATTCATCTTGATTAGTGTCCATGAGTTTAGCAATAATGTCTTTTATGGTAACTGTCTATCTCTTTTCAAATCATCCTTCCTCGGTAAGTCATTCATCACCTGTTAAAACTTGTCAGCAATGTGCTTGAAACAATATTTCCAATTTTCTCCATTTGCTTATCTTTTGGATCCATTTAGACACTTAGTGTAGGACATTTGATATTTCTTTAGGCATTATATAAGCAGGTAGATCAAATCATTAAACTTTTATGGTAGGACTGTAGTAATCCAGTCCTATGGCAATATTAACTTACCTGGAATACATTGCATAGCAGTTCATACAAGATTTACTTTTTTTTAATTTACTATTTGGCATTTAACAACTTATATAAGAAAAAAGTTACTTCATCAGTTATATATGCTGTCAATGTTTTACTTCTTTTTTCTCCTTGTTTGAATCATAGTGCAGTTTTTATTTTTAAATTTTAATTTAAAATCTGTTCAGTTTTTTTGTCAAATGATGCAAATTTATCAAACTTTTTTCTGCTTAAATGTTGATTGTAATTTCTTATAATTTTGCACTACAAAGATTATATGAATAATTTGGAATGTTTGAACAAGTCATCCATCTCTTGGTTTCGAATATTCAATCTTCAAAATTTGCTTTGTACAGTTCTTGTATCATGAAAAACAATAAAAGGCAATGGAAATTAACTTGGTTTACTTTTATACTGTGCTTAGTTTCTAGTGTTTAATATATGAGCATTTCCATTTCTTTTTCTATTGCTGTAGGTGTCTATTGTTGCGTGTATTATATTGATTGTAAGTAAAAAATAAAATTACATAATAAAATTCTACTTTTATCTTTCATGCTTGGTTGCTTAGTGATTGGCTTGTCATTAGGTCATCACTATGTTTAGTAAGTCTAAGTCTATTCATGATGTATAACACATTTATAAACAATTCATTGTTGGTCAATAAGTATAGGAAGGATTTTTTTAACTGTGTTTTTATTGCTCATTAAACAAGGGAAATTAATTCATTGTGGCATTTATTTAATTTAGTACTTAATAAAATCAATCACACACACACACATATATATATATGTTTACAAAAAAGTGATATTGCATGTTCAACTATTTAGTTAAGCTTATGTTTTAACTGGGTTTGATCTGGTGGGATTTATAAATAAAGATTGGTCTCGATAGGGTTATAAGATACCCTTACAATTCCCCTATCCTTACAGGGTTAAAATTTTATGATATAATCAAACTTTTAAGACTTAAGTAATGTTTATATTGATTTAGCATTGGATTGTCTGTTTTGAAGGAAGGGTTATAAAACCTACTCATTTTATCTTTTGATATTTCCTTGATTATATCTAAATTCCTTGACTATATCTAAATTCTTTCATGATTTTCTACTTCATTAACTACATTACAGTAAAGTGAGATTTATATATGGATCTCTTTCTTTTCTTTTGATGGTTATATGAACTCAACCAGTAATGTGTCTATACAGATGGTACATAGTTGAACTTGTTGGCTTTCATCCTGCTCCCTTTTGAGACATTAGGATTTTTTAAGGACTAAATAAAATACTGGAGTGTCCATCATTTTGTATGGATCAATTCCTACATCTTGGTTGGCTCTAAAGTACCCTAATAATTGCTTTTGCACTTATCTGGATATTCTCTCATCACAAATTAATGATTCTATTTTTATTTTGATGTCACCCCCCTTTTTTTTCTAGTTTTAGCTAAAGTAATTACCTATCCTTTCACTTGCATATAAGCTAAGTATGTCAATTATTTGGTCATTCTGACTGACCAAAATATGGCTTCAAAATGTATCTATCCAAAATGTGTTTGGACCTAATTGTTTCATGACAGGGAATTGTCCTTCATATGGGTGATAAAATTTTTGATATTTATTTTCCAGTGGTTTACTCACATGGGGCATCTTGATAAAGACTTTATCTTCTATCTCAAAGTTGTGTGTACTCTAGTTTTGTTCCTATGTTCAGCCTTATCCATTAACTGTCTATACGCCTTTTGTGTATTATTTTTATGTTATGTTGAGTATGTTTAACCATGTGTTGATACTTGATGAATAATGTTGCTTTTATGTCACCCTTGGGTTGCTTGGCTGGCCTATACCCTACATTTGGTTTGATGGCCACAAGCTGTGATTTAGCAAAACATGTAGGTACATCTATCCATGCCCTACTTGCTTTTGAACATCTCTTCATTGTGCTGGCAGGGTCATCAGTTATGCTCTCTTTTTTTAATGTTATATGTGGGTTTGTCCAGTTTATGTTTTCAGCTCATAATTCTTGAGGTCCATTCTTAATATTTGCTTCTTAAACATCGGTATTTATATGCTTAATGAATGTGAAGGGGCCTTCATAGGTATTGCATAACTTATGGAATTGTGGACCTTTTTGTTTCTTGGGGATATGTTTTACATTTGACTTATTTTTGATGATGTGCCATAATTTCAAACCAGTCAATAATTAACTTGAGAAATAGATTCTCTCATGTAATATTCTTTTTAGTTTATGTAACAGTTCCTTTTAAATCTGATCGTTTGCAAATATTGAAAGCTACTTAATTTGCCAATTTCAGCTACTTTGGGGGTAGGAGTGGATTTTACGTTGATAATTATTTTTTTTGTATTGCTTTTTAGTTATTTAAATATTATTGCTAAATTTAGATATGCAATAATTTGAAAGCCAGAGAACAATTAATTGCTTTCCAATATGATCGTAGATGTGTATTTATGTTGAAAGGTAAATAATTTGATGTTTTTGTATTTCCCGCTCTTTGTCCGCTATGTTTCTTTGATTTTATGGGGGGAGTAGATCTTTCTCATATTTTCATTGATTTCTTTTTTTTTTAATTTGAATTTTATAGGATTTTCTTGGTTTTTTTAATAATTTGTACTTTCAGTGTATTTCTTGGATATATATATATATCCTCAGGCAGTTTTATTTTTCGATTTAAGTGAAGAAATTTTGGTTTTAGGGGGGGGGGTTGGTCTTTCTCATATTTTCATGGAATTTTTTATTTTTATTTGAATTTTATAGCATTTTCTTGGTTTTTTTTTTTTATAATTTGTACTTTTGATGTATTTCTTGGATATATATTGCCTCAGACATTTTTATTTGTCAATTTTCAGCCATTTTCGTATATAAATTTATCACTTGCAGGCTTCGGGCCGGTTGTTGATGATGTTGCAGTGCCATCCACTGGCGGTAGTACGTTCCCTCCATGACTACTTTAAAAAATTAAGATAAAAATAAATTATAATTGGCTTAAAAAAATTTTTTTTTAAACAAAAATTTAAAAAATAAAAATACTGCATCATATATTTCTTTTAGAATAAAACTTTTTAACAGGAGGGGGAAGAAATGTATAATAGAATTAAAGAAAAGTTAAAACTTTTTCTCATTCTTTCTTTGTAAAGAAAACTTTTATAATATATAAAATAAGCCAATGTGAAATCGAACTAGAATTTAGTCTGTAATTATAAAATGTTTGTAAAACATTGAAAAAGATACTTAATTAGTTTATAAGATTACTGATTAAATTGTATTAATTAAAAAAAAAAAACTATCTTATCAAGATTGTTTAGATGAGTGTGAGTGGATTAAGATTAAGGCAAATGTAAAAATCAATTAATTTATGAAATATAAAATTAATTCAGATATATTAAGTTAAGATCAAAATTAAAATAATGATAAGAAATTAAAACATTAGGAGAGAAAAAAAGTATATAAAGTCACTCTCTCTATTGTTATACAGTCTCATCTGCATTTTGTGATCAAGTTATTCCAGTCATCAATTTGTTATTAATTGGGTTCATGTTATTGCTATATAGTTGGGGCTGCAATTTTCTAGTTCATTCATCAATTCAAACAGAATGCAGAATCCAAACAACCAGACATTCAGATATTCAGAATGCAGTAGTAAGCCAGTCAATTAGTGCTGCAGTCAATATTATGCAAAAACCACAAATCTTGCAACATGCATTGCTAGCCAGCTTTAGGATATTCAGCTAGGCTTCAACCCAAGAACCCTCAACAAAAAGAAAATCAACTAAAGGCTCACCTGAACCAATGCCCGGAACACCGCCTAGATTGTAAGCAAATGCTGCAGCAACTCTCTCTCCCATTGTCAACCCAAAGAATGGAAAACAAATCTTGGAACTATCGATGGAGACCAAAATGCCAACTGTGCAAACTGACAATCATGAAAACCTATGTAAAGATATTTTAAAATAGTGTGAGCTAGTTATGGGATATTTCAAGCATTGTATTGTGAGTCTATTATCCAGTCATGCTAATTATAAATTATGATTAGCTGGCTCCTGAGGTTTACCTCTAAATAAATAAAATGCTTTGGATGGCAGGGTTTTGAATCTAACTCTCGAGCTGGGTCATGGTCTGGAAATGTGATTGTGTTATGCTTTGCATAGCTCGGTCTGGCTGTGGGTATCATTGATGGCTTTGCTATTGATGGTATTCTTTCCTCTCATTGAAGGGCCAATCTGTTCAAGTAATATTAAAAATATAAAATTTAAAATTATGTTAAATAAAGTTGAAACCCATTTTAACAACTCTATTTGAACTGACCCGGTTCAATATATATAGGAAGGATTTCCATAACTGGGTTTTTATTTCTCATTAAACAAGGGAAATTAGTTCATTGTGACATTTATTTAATTTAGTACTTAATAAAGTAAACATTAAGTGTGTGTATATATATATGTTTACAAAAAAAAGTAATAGTCCATATTCAACTATCTGTTAGTAAAGTTTATGTTTTAACTAGGTTTGATCTGGTGGTATGGATAAATAAAGGCTGGTCTCGATGGAATTGTAAGCTACCCTTAAGGTATATAGCATATAATAGGTCACAATTTGTTGACATTCTTGATTATAAGACAATAAGTATTATAAAAATAATATATCACCCTCCCAAACATTATTTTAACAACACCGTCTATCAATAAATATAAAGTTTTGACTTTCAAGTAACATAATGTAAGAGGTTATTGCTTGAATGCTGTACACTGCAATAATATTATATATTGAAATTCAAGCTAATTCAAATAAAGAACATTATTTTACTGTAAATGTACATCAGTATCATGCTTTATGTATATAGTATGCATATATAAATATGAGTTTACAATAGAAACAAAATAATTAATAAATAATATTAATAATAAATTGAGAACGCACACATTATAACCAGTCTCTGCTTAATTGTTCATAATTCTGTTTCATCACAATTAAATACTTAGTTCATACATTTTCTTTCTTCAATATTTTTTTTAATTATAAGGAAAATGTAGTGATGGCTTCATTACCAGCAATTTCAGCTTCACAGATTACTTTTAATATTTTTAAGACTAATGTAAATCTGTACAGTTATCTCCTATTTATAGTTGATAGTTTAAGAATGTGTGATCCTGATTCTTGGCTAAATTTTTCATAGAGATATCTTTATAATTTCTCTGGTTTATGACTTATTCTTTTGAAATATGTGGCTGATTTCAGAAAATGACTTCTTACTTTTTCTTATTAAATCAATCTTTTTTTTTTTCTCATTTAATGAAAATACAACTTTTTGGGGGATTTATCTCTCATTGTAGTACATTTTATTAAAGATGTGCTATGATGTGAAAATATGTTGGACAATTTTCATCATCTATCAGTAAATGTTGAGTATAGAGAAAATTTTAAATTCTAATTAAATTTAGACAAACAGGTTAGTAATGACACAATGTTCAGAATAGTATTATTTACCACTCTTTTTCTGGTGTTGCTGGCCTTTCTACTTTTCCCTTACTCTTTAGAATGGAATACTGCAGAGACTCTTATTTTGCAGTGAGCTACTTAATAATACTTGGGAATGTGAATCTGGGTTGGGCAATTTTTTTCAAAACAACCGTTAGAATTTTTTTTTAGATAATTAAATGCAATCAAGCCTGCTAGCCATTACGTGATTTTTTTTTGGAGAGTTTTTGAAGTTATTTTTCTGCAATGAGCTATTTAAAGACTGGTTTGCATTTTTTGTCTCAGTCTCTTTCTTTCTCAACATATATATTTCACCGTCTACAAATAGATGGTCCAAAGATATTGGCATTTAAAATATTTAAGAGCTAAAAAAATAAATTTAAAGATCTTTTAAATTAATGTAGTTTTAATTTATTTTTTTTGTGTATTTTTTTTTAAACGTACAATAAAAGTTACATTTTTCGTTCATATTTCTTTAATATACATATATAGTAAGGAATCCCTTTATTATTTATTAGACTTTATTATATGAAGATATTTATTAAGATTATTATAATTTAGTAATAAAACTTTATTAGATTCTGAAAATAAACATGATATAGAGGAATATGTCAATTGTTTTGACCATAATTAAGGATCAGCTCTAGTATAAATGGGATCCGTTTAAGAAGTCTGCATATGGCATTTCAAAAGAAAGAACTGTAGTTTAGGAAATATATAGATTTATCATAGTCTAAGAAGAATATTGATATTTTTTTGAATTGCAAAGTTACAATAATCCTTCTTTAAAGAACATATCTTTGATTTTGAATCATTTGATATTATCAAATGATATTAATATTATCATTATATTTATTCTTATAGAGTAAATGATATTCATTCAGAAATGTAACTTAATTAATACACATATTGTTTCCAAATGTTATAAACATGAATGTCATTAGGAAAAAAATCAAGTCATGTCACATGACTTAATTTAATAATCTTGGGTTTACAAATGTTATATATAGAGCTCGCAAAACAAACTCTTAACAAGCTTTGTGGAATACGCCCAACCTCAGACCGGTGTCTACTAATGGTGTCCTCCGTGAGATGCTAGAATATTCAATCATTAGATTAGAAATACCAGGGCAAGCCCAGCACTTTATCTAATGTATAACTATTAAGTAGAAACTCTGAAATTTTCAGACATCCATATGTTTTTCAATCCAGCTATCTAACTTAAATAGCCATATGGGACTGAACTAAGTTCAGATACACCATATATTAGTAGCTTTAGCAATATAAAATCACCAAAGCCATCATAGCAAAAATAAAATTACAAAAAAATCAAGTCAGATGTCACATTATTTTATTTAATAAGCTTGTGTTTATAAATGTTATATATAGGGTTTGCAAAACAACTCTTAACAAGCTTTTTAAAATATCCCCAACCTCAGACAAGTTTCTGTTACTGGTGTCCACAGTGAGGTGCTAGGACATTCAATCATTAGATTAAAAATACCAGGACAAGTCCAGCACTTTATTATAACTATTAAGTAGAAACTCTCAAATTTTCAGATATCTATATGTCTTTCAATCCAGCTATCTAAATTAAATGTTTTGGTATTTTTAATCTAATGTTTGAACATCCTAACACCTTACTCAGGATGCCAGTAGGAGAAACCGGTCTGAAGTTGGGGGTATTCTACAAAGCTTATTAAGAGTTTGTTTTGCAAGCTTTATATATAACATTTGTATAAATTAAGTCATGTGACATCTGACTTGATTTTTTAATTTTATTTTATTTTTTGCTATGATGGCTTTGTGTATCTGAACTTAGTTCAGTCCCATATAGCTATTTAAGTTAGATAGCTGGATTGGAAGACATATGGATGTCTGAAAATTTCAGAGTTTCTACTTAATAATTATACAATAGATAAAGTGCTGGGCTCATCCTGGTATTTTTAATCTAATGATTTAGTATCCTAGCACCTCACTGAGGATGTCAGTAGCAGAAAACAGTCTGTGGTACAACGTTTGTTAAGAGTCTGTATATAATATGAATGCCATAGAAATCAGATGGGAAAAAACCTATTAAAAAAAGAATGATATGCTTTGTTGTTTTATTGTTATTGCCATTCTTAAAATAAAATAAGAATAATGATCATAAATAAAGATATACCACTTATTTTACTTAAAGTGACTTTGTGAATTATTTTTTTTAGTCACCTATCTTTTCACTTGGGTACTTGAGTTTGTTAATTAAATTAATTTTACCTTGAGAATATTTAAATGCTAATAATCACTTG
Source organism: Epiperipatus broadwayi (assembly GCA_028023455.1). Lineage (NCBI taxonomy): Eukaryota > Metazoa > Onychophora > Udeonychophora > Euonychophora > Peripatidae > Epiperipatus > Epiperipatus broadwayi. Next base: position 7,492,162 of record JAQFVV010012428.1, on the reverse strand, counting down.
CACAAACACTATATGCAATTATATTATAATTCATTAACGATTTAGATATTAAATAAAATTATTTATATTTAGTTGTTTGTTAATATAAATTAGATTCAATAAAATATTTCCTTTGCTTCTACTTTATATTTTAGCAAGTAATAAAGTCTCATTAGTTGTTTTTAATGCTAAATCTGAGAGCAAGCTATTGAAGTATTGAAAGAGACAATAAAGTTGAATAACATTCTTTTGTTCATGTTATGAGTTTGATTTAGATAGTTATAAGATGTCATTTCAAAAGCTAGCCTATTATATCAACTACTAGTAAAGTTGGACACACAGCTGAGAAAGCTTCTTGTTCTCTATTTGTTTATTATATAATTAAAAGGCCACTTTTCTGTAATGATGATCTAGATGTATAAAATTTAAAGGACATTTCAAGTAGGGAACTTTTATATAGGATTTCAAGAACTAACTTACTCATTCTCTCTCATTCCTAGTTATATACTATGTTGGTTTGAAATACTGGTTTCCTCATTTTCATATTATAATTTGGGCATTAGCAAACCTAAAACGTTCTATTTAATTATACCATTACAATTTGCTAACCAAATCTTTGGGATGTAATAATGATTATATCATCCTATGTTCTATTTCAATTTAGCTTTTATTTATGATATTTGTTAATAAAGCTCTCTGCCTTTTATTTTACCATTTCAATTTGGTGCAATTTCGGGACATATTGATTAAGTCAAACCTTGCATGTCTGTACCATTCCAATATAATTATATTATAATATAATTATGATTCATGACCCCAACAAAAACTGTTTCAATTTAGAAAAGGCCCACACAATTGCTAAGGCTCCCTTTTCCGTGATTGAGTAATGCAAGTCTGCACTCTTCAACCAATGACTCAATATACTTATATTTTAATATCTTAATATGTATTTATGCATTATTAACCATTGTATAAGGATAGATGTTCAAGCTCTGAAATTGTTCTATTTCGACCTTTCTTCTTTTAATTACCGTGTAATAAATATTATTGGTAATTATTCGTAGTTGTCAAATAAAATTTATTATATTTTCTTTTATTGCAAAATAGCTGACAGCCTGCTTATCTGAATCTTAGAAATACATTCAGTAATATGCAGGTACCTCTGGATATTGTAACAGTATATAAATAATTTTGTTGCATAGTTATTTAAGTATTTTCCTATGATAATCACAATATTAAGTTTAAATCCAGGCTAGTTGAATTTTACAATTTTTTAAAAGTTTTTAACAGACTAATGATTTTCTTTCAAGCAACTGGCACCCTATAGCTAGCCTAACTTGTATTTAATTTTGTTCAATAAGTATTTAATTTTGTTCAATAAGTGTTTATGTAACTAATATTAGTTGTAGTATAAAAATCTCAGTTTAATTTTGGTCTAGTCATATGAGTATTTAGGGGCTGTTGTAAAACAAGCAAACAAAAAGTATAGTACTAATATGATGCAGTTTTCATCATTGTTGGATGAGGAATCATAATGCTATAGATGCACAGCTTATGATTTATCTTTTTTTTAAAGCACGCATCTATATACATGTATAAAAATTTGAAACGGGTGGGGGGGGTATCTTTTGTTTGGGAAGTACAATTGTACTTTTTTGAATTAGTGGTTGAAAATTAAAAGAAACTGGTAGGATAGTTTTAAAACCCATTATTATTTAGATTAATTAGAAATAAAGATCATATTGTGCTGCGAAAACAAAACAATTACATTTTAACTAATCAATTTCAGAAGCCAATAAAAAGTTAAATAAACTGAATAAACTTTTGTTTTCAATTCTTCGCCGAATTCTCATTAAATGATTCACTATTGTCATTGCTGATATATTTATAGTATTTGTTTTTGTCGTGTTTCGTCTTAATGAAGAGTATTATTCTTTGTAAATGAATCTTTCAGTTAGTAATGAGTCGCATTATTATAGTTATTGATTAGAATTATTCAAGTTATGTGATTAAAGTATATTTTAATTATTAAGTAATTAATTCTGAGTATATATATTACATAATATAATCTGTTACAAATGCAAAATTTTAATAAATGTTTAAGTAAGTCACTTTTGAAATAATTAATTACAGATCATGCTTGCCTCAATAGTGTAAGAGTGACATGAATTTCATATTTTTACATATATATATAGTTTTAATAGTTACTTTATCAGATGAGTATTATTACTTTTTATTTTAGCTGAGAATAGTTAGGTAACCATCTTCTGACCACTATTGGATGGCTAACTAGATTGACTATTATCTTACTACAGAAAAATTCCAAAACTGATTGCTCATTTTTAGAGCTTCTAAACAAATATCCAATTGTGATCCCAAAGTTATGGTAGGCTAATGCAGTAATCATTATACCATAGAGCTCTTTTATAATACTTTGCAAAAAATTTAAGCACACTAGAGCTTTTTGGTATTAGATGTAGTACCATTGGCAAGTGGTATCATCATCTTCATAATTAAATCAATAAAAATCTCATAATTTTCTCCATTTGCACATAACCTATGATGTTTGGAGAAATTTTCTTTATTTTTTTTCCAAGTTATTTGTTATAAAATTGAGTAATTAATGGGTATAAGAAGTAATGCAATTATATCCAAATCTCCACATAATTTTTGAAAATATGGATAGAGTAGCACTAAATGTGGATATATTTCATTATTATCTAATATTTGTTAATTATTCAAATTTACAATAATAGGTGGTTCTACATTAGAATGAAGATAATGATTTCTAACAGCATTATTATTATTATCATTGATTACTTCAGCATGTATTAATGAAATTATTTCTAAAAGCAATAAGGTTTTAGGATCTTGCATATACTTATTTTACATATAATTTACATTATACCTCAAGCTATGTTATCAGTTTATTAGTCAAAATGTGGATCGAAAATATCCTGTGAATGGATTATGAAATATAAGGAAAAAACAGTTACTTGCTATTGATAAGGATTGTGAAAAGAAGAATGCTGAATGGTGTTGTCTTTTTAGTAATGATTGTTTTAGACCTGAGGTCGCCAAAGTGGTCTATATAGACCCCCAGGGGTCTATTTAACAAAAGTAGGGGTTGATCTGAGCCAGGGGGTTGAAGGAAAAACAATATCTTAATATGCAAATCACACTTACCTAACTGCGTATGTAAAATTTGTGAATGTTTTTATAATTGATTTAATATCAGTTTCTTTATAGAAAATAAATTAATAAACATATATTTATTCAGGTAAAACAAGTATTTACGTACCAAGGCACAGCGGCGCAAACTCTGCACTTCTGGCTTATGAGTCATATGCATATGTGCGCTTGTCCAAATGTCACGAGCATTGATGTTACAAATGCAAATATCATACGCAGTTTTAGCTATCTTTGCAAATTGTGAACAGTGTTAAATATTTGCAGTGTCATTATTACTATTTTTATAGTATTGGATAATTAGTTATAGTTTCTATAAAACTATTCATTTAGTTTAGATATCAATTTTAATTATCAATACATGTAAAAAAGAAGGTAAGTATTAATAATATGGATTAGTATAGTATACCAACTTATTTTTAACTTATTTATAGAACCCTAATTAAGAAATGGCAGCTTCAGTTTCTAAAAAGAAATGTTGGTATTATTCATTGGATTATTTGAAATTTGGATTTATTTGTTCACCGACAAATGAAATGATTCCTATGTGTCTTCTATGTGAAAATTTTTTTGGAAATGATTACATGAAACTGTCAAAAATGAAAGATCATCTTGAAAGGGTTCACTCAGATAAAAAAATAAAGAGCTTGAATTTTTCAAAAAACTTAAAGAAAAAGTCACATGTCAAACAACTATAAAAAGTTTTATGAAGCAGTCTACTGAAGTTGAAACTGAAGGAGGATTAATAGCTTCATACAAGATTTTGCTTAATATAGCAAAGAGGGGAAAACCACACACACTCACTGAAGAAATTGTTATACCTGCAGTTAAAGATGTCATTGAGAATGTAATGAAAAAAGACTCCATTAATGTTTTAAAGTCCTTTCCATTAAGTGCAAATTCTGTAAAATGGCATATTGACAAAATGTCAGAAGAAATAGAAAATACGGTAGTTTCAGAGCTAAAAAATTGCAAGTTTTCTATTCAACTTGATAAATCTGTTTTTGGCATTTCTGCTATTCTTATGGTGTATGTTAGATATTTCAGTAAAATGAAAGGACAAGTCATTGATGAATTTTTATTTGCTAAATATCTTGAAATTGATGGAAAAGGAGTGACAATTTTTAGATGTTTACAAGAATATTTAAATAAATATGATATTCCGCTTGAAAATATAATAGCAGTAGCCACAGATGGGCACCTGCTATGGTAGGGCATTACCGAGGTTTTGCTAGATTTCTCAAAGAAAAAGTGCCCAGTATATATACTATTCATTGTGTGTTGCATAGAAACAACTTAGTAGCAAAATATCTGAGTCCAGAGTTACATAAAGCTTTACAGTTTTGTATTAAGTATATCAATCAAATTAAAGCCCAACCTCTTAAATCAAGATTATTTTCTAAACTTTGTGAGGAAAATGATGAGGTATTTAACCAATTACTTTTGCACACCGAAGTTAAATGGTTGTCTAGAGGTATATGCTTGCAACGGATCATTGAGTTATTTGACTCCATGACAGAATTTCTCAGCAAAATAAATCCTGTTCTGAGTGATGAACTCCAAAACAATAAGAACCATTTTTTTTATTTAGTGGACTTATTTGTAAAATTGAATGACGTCCAGACAAAGCTGCAAGGAAAAGATGTAACAATTATCCAAGCTCGGACAATACTGTTAGACTTCCAAGTAAAATTAAATTTATTTACATCTTTATTGCTACGTAAGGAATATCAGTATTTTTCAAATCTGCAACAATTAGAAATAAAAGAAGTCTTGAAAATATATACAAGTCATCTTCAAAAATTAAGCGACAATTTTAAACTGCGCTTTGTTGATTTGGAAAACATTGACATCCCTGAATGGATTATTGCGCCATTTTCCGTCAAATTGAAAATGTGGACATCAACCTGCAAGATGAGCTTGCTGAATTATTATAGGATCTTGAAGCAAAGACGCTTCTTAAAAATTTAAAAATAAGCAAATTTTGGACAAATATAAATATAATGCAAAAATATGTAAAACTTTACGAATATGCTGGCATTTCCAAGTTCCTATATTTGTTGAAGCTGGTTTCAAACATGTAAATTCAATCTTAACTAAGTACAGAAATAAATTAAATGTAGAGTTTTGAGGAGATTTAAGATTAAAATTGACCAATTTCAAACCCAATATAGTGAACCTTGCAAAGAAACATCAGGCACACTTATCTCATTAATTAAGAAGCAATACTGTAGTTACTTTACTTATTATTTTTACTTATTTATAATTACTTATTATTTAATAAATATTAAGGTATTTAAATTTCAACATTAAGATATTTTTCATAAAACTTGTTACACAATGTAAAATTACTTTAATAAATGTTTAAAATCATAAAATAAATGTACAAACACAGTATCTAATAGATAGTTTTATTTTAATTAACTGAAAATTACTTTTATGGGGGTCGATGGAGATTTCGAAAAATTATATAGGGGTCCATGATCAAAAAAGTTTGGTGACCCCTGTTTTAGACAAATAAAGAAACACTAGATTGTTCATTGCTTGTGAATTTGTAAAAAGTTCAAGCACTGGAAGTGACAAAGCTGGAGTGTGATCAGTGAGTTTGAATTTTAAAACCTGCCACTGTATCACCAAATCACAGAGGACATTGTTTTAAATAAAATAGATGTTCCAATACTTGTTGCTAACAAGTTTATAGAATTCCTAATAAACAAGAAATGGTAATTAATTCCATAATATAATCATGATTTTTATAAAAATTCAGCAATGGTTGAACAATAAATTATGTACAAATAAGTGCTTGATCTACTCAATTTGAAACTATCGTAAAATTATTTTGTTTTATAAACAGAAATTAATACTTTTTTCCTATTATTATTATTATTATTATTATTTTGGATCAAATGATTGCAGGAGGAGTATTATGTGTGTGTATATATATTTTGATCAATAATTACCAAGGAATAATAGTTTATAAAATAACATATTAGATGAAGAGAGCATCAGGGTAAGAAAATTCATCATCATTTTAGTTTAACAGGATATTAGATTTCATGGAATTTTTAGAAAGTTTGGAATTCATATCACCACATCTAATCTAATGCAATGAATATAAATGAGATATGAACAAAAAATATTTGAATTGAAATTGTAAAGAATAAGCAAGTGTATATTTAAGCTAAGAGGTTAATTTGTGGCCTGCAAATGTTATGTTTAAGGGAAAGGTGTGCTAAATGTATTGTTTGGAATATAGTTCTGTATAGAAGAGACCTAAGTGATGAAAGGAAAGGAAAAAAAAAAGATGAAAGAATTTAGAATTGAGAGAAAAATAGAAAAGATAAGTAGGTAGGATGAGATTAAAAATATGCAAGTATTGAAAAAAGTGATTTAAAAAGGATTAATTAGAAAGTGAATGCATTTAAAGGTAAATAAATTTTGTAATATTGAAAGTACTTATAGAAAAAGGAGATTGATAGATAATCTTAATGAGGGGGATAGCTATGATTAAATTTTAGACAATGGAGAGGAAGGTTAGAGAAGTTAATCTGAATTGATGAGTAGCCCTTGACTCTTGATAGATTATTAATAGTAAGTATAATTTATTTATTTATTTACTATATCATCTTCTGCACAGTTTTAGCTGATTTTTTAAATCTATAATTAGTCTCATGATTGCATTTTTAAAATGATTTTTTTTAATAATTTTAACAAAAGGAGAAATTGAATAGATTTATTTTATAAATATTAATTTTTAGATAAATGAATTGTGTAAGATCAAAGTTGAGAAAAGGAAATTACACAGAAAATCAATTAATATATACATCAGTAGTGTTCACTTGATAATAATAATATATCTCATGTGGTGCAATAATCCTGTCATTTTTATTTTTTCAAAAATATGTGGATAGTATTTTAAAGATAATATTAAGTTGAATTAGAAATTTATAAATATTATATATATATTACACTTGTATGTCATGGCAGCTTTTTTCTTTTTTTATGGCATTCTCATTTAATTGCAGTCATTTGCAATCATTATGTCACTGCTGTCAAGTAGTAAATAAATTTTTTAGTTAAGTTGTTCCAAAGCATAAAAATTAATCAAAATAGAAATTCTGCCAAACTTAAAAAACGAGCCATAAAGTATTTTTTATAAAATAAAAATAATTGATATAGTTTTGATATAAAACAAAAAGAATGTTCAATAAGAATGAATCATCAATTCATAAAAAATAAAAATAAAATTTGTGCATTTATGCTTTTTAAATTGCTAAAATTACATCCATTAATTTTGTGAATAGAAGATAAACAAAAAGAATGTTCCAGTAAATAGTAATGTATTAATTGTATTAGAAAGAATTGCATCTATATGAAAATTTTACTAAAAAAATCACTGAAAAGCATGATTTCAATATATGCATTGCAAATAAAGAATAGTTGTATAGATTCAAAAATTAGTATGAACTTAAAAATATCAAATAGACATTTTTTTTTTCCATTGTAATATTACAATATATTTGGGAAGTTTGTATAATATATTGCTTTACCTTTTTTACCCTATGTGATTTAGTGCAAATATAAGTGACACACTTTGTAGCTCAAAGTTCAAAAATCATAGCTTAATTCTATCATTTCCACTATTCAAACTCTATAAATTTCTTAACAATAAAATTAAATAATTATTATTATACACACAAGATATATGATTTGTTGATAAGATCATCAAGACACTTTCTCTATATAAATTTTGCTATTTTTATTATGCATTTCAGTATCTTGAAAATTATAATGAATTTATTTGTAGGAATGAGATTAAATATTTTATTTATTTACTTGTATGATTTTGATGACATGTGACTATGAATTTAATTAATTTATTTGTGTAGCTTCTTGTGGCATTTTAAATTATTTATTGCCCTACATCATTTGTTGTAGTGGTAGAGTGTCAGATTGAATAATAAATCCATTTGATTATTTATATTATTTATTTAATTATTTATGTATATGGTTTATTGATAATTTAATTTACTATTTGTTCAAAAATTGCTTTTAGTGTAGTAAAGTAACAAAATAATATTGGCACTCTCAAGTTTTTTCTCTGATGAAAATTGATTCTAGAATATTTGAAATCATCATTCTACTTAAAGCTCAAAATAGATCACATTGCTAATTCACTGTTTTTGGTAATCATTTACCAGATATTGAGAGACAATTATTGATACTTGGGAGCCAGGTAACCATTATTGAAAATACCAGGTGATAAATGGGGAGGGGGGGAGGGATGAATAAACTTTACAAATAAAAATTTAAGCCAATAAACATCACCTGATCTCCTTTTCTTATGCTTGCTTATAACTGTTATTAAAACAGGCAAAACTCACTATACATATTGCAACACACACTGCAAGCTAGAGTAATCAATGGATGCCAGAAGGCTTGTGCATAAAATCCCCATCTACTGCCTAGCTAGAGTAATCAATGGATGCTAGAAGGTTTGTGTATAAATCCCCATCTAGTGCCTACCAGTCTGGGGATATTGGATGAGTAGGCAGTAGATGGGGATTTTATGCACAAGCCTTCTGGCATCCATTGATTACTCTTAGGTTGCAGTGTGTGCAATACTTATAATGAGTTTTGCCTGTTTTAATGAAAATTTATTTGTGCATTGCAATGTTAATATAAAACTTACTTAAGTTTATAGAATGAATAGTAGATTTCTTTGCCTCTCTCTCCACTTAACAATATATAATATAAAAGTTGCATAATTTATAAAAAAAAATTTTTTTAAAAAAATAAAGATTACAAATAAGCAACAAGAAAAGAAAAAGAATTTAGTAGTATAAAGTAATGAAACAAATAAAAAAGCAGAAAAAAGCATGAAATGATTTGTACAAAATACTTTTTTAAAAAAAAAAAAGATTATGAGAAAATTTATCACTGTTAGATTTTGGTAAGGTTAAGCATCTACTAATGTTTTTGCACTTACATAGTTAACAAGTATTAAAAATTGATATGTAGAGATTTTTTGTAAGATTACAATGGGAAGGGAAAAATAAAATCAAAGGTAATGATCACTTTTTTCTTGATCAAAATAAGATGAAAATAATAATTTTGTGTGTTTTAATCGAAACAGTACTACATTGGAGAGATGGGATTTAAAGTGACAAATAGGGTTTCCGTGTTTATAATAGAACCTAAAGAAAAAATAGGTAATGGGGGTTAGCTGTAGTTTTATATATATATATATAACTGAAGTTAAAATAATTACTTTGTGTAAGTTTATTAATGAAATCCAAAAATAAAACACTGTTCCTTAATGCCATAATAAATTTGTATTTGCGCAATTAATTCATGTTTTTTTTTGTTTCATTAAAACTACTCAATATTTATATTGATGTTGTGGTACTTTAGCATTAGTTCTGAAATGTAGGGGAGATAGGATGCCTTTTCACATCAATAAATGTATAATCTTGCAACCATGTCAAATTGAAATGAAATAAACCTGGCGATGTTATGTGATCTTATGTGAAAATGTGTTTTTCTTTATCAATGTAGTCTTTGTAATAATTTCAACATTCATTTATGGGTTCTAGAATCCAAATTCTAGCAGCGATCTGTTTCATTTACAGTTGGGCTTGCAAATGAACTTTTATAGAATAGGGAGAAAACGAACTTGGTTTATCAAGTAAAACAGTCATCGATTGGAACAAGTACATGTGAAAATATCATGTACAAGATCCGTGTACACATTACCTTTTTGAAAATTTTGCAAAAAAATATCAAAATGGTGAAATAAGCAGCAGCAAGGGCCATCAAGGTGAGACATCAACTTATATCTGGCAGAATTTATGTGTAGATTACCCAAAAATGATGCTGCATTTATTTCCATACTCAACAACATAAAATAAATTTTTCTGCCAGGATGAAAAGTCAATAAAAGTCTTATATTTATAATTCTTTATTTTTTGTGCATTTTTTTTTTTTTGTTTTTATGTTAGCTTCTTTTTTAAAAAAATACTTTTATTAGCATCTCTGTGGAAAATCCTGGCATACTGTGCAATCACGTGCTACATTTTTGGAGGGAAAATTTTCATTAGAGATCTCCATTTTGTGTGATAAAAATAAATGTCAAATTGCTTGTTTCAATGTGACAATTCCTGTTATATATTAGATAGTAAGTATCATATGGGTATATTTTATGTATTTTTGTAAATAATATTTAACAAAACATAATAATTTAGTGTTTATTCTGTGCTTATTTAAAGTAACATTTGGAAGTCACATAATGGTGATATTTTACATATTTTGGGGGGGCTGAGAAAATTTACTCTTTAAGGTAGCAAATCAATTTGTTGTACGTGTAAAATGTTGTTTTTAATATTGATTTATATATTATAAATTTTTCAAGTTTTTAGTGTGAAAGTTTGTGTATGACAAATCAAAATTTTTTCAAAATGGTCTTTTTTAATATCCATTTCTTATTCAAAATCATACATATCTTTCTTATTTTTTTATACTTTTAGTGGAGTATTAGTTCTGCAACATGGAGCATATATTAGATCTGCTCCACCTTTTTGCATTCGTATCAACCTGCCAATAACTTAGTAAATCTTGCAAAAATACATATACAAGTTACTTTTTTGCAAATTTTGTGAAAAATATCATGTACAAAGATCCATGTACATGTTATTTTGGTCAGACCACAAAATTACAAACTTATCAGTGGATTGATATGAATGTGAAAGGGCACAGCAGGTCTAATACATACTGCATGTCGCAGGAAGTACCAATATTGTTAAGGAATGGGAAGGAAAAAAATCTATTTGTTCATAAAAACTATGCAAGTTTTATATTAATATTGCTTTATACAAGTAAAGTTGGATTTGTACAATTGATTCATATTTCCACTTGATATTTCCATTAGTATTTCTACCCCCTCCCAAGTATCGATAATTTTCCTTCATAAATGCACATTATAAAAAAAAGAAAGTTTAGGTATTATTTCTTGCATATAAAGTCAGGTGACCTAAGTATATGATTGTTAAATACCACAGAATTCATTTTTTGGAAATATTCAATGGTAGTTTTCAATATCAATATGGCAGCATTCATAATTTGCAGAGCAAATTATAATTGTATGGCCCATATGTCTGAAAATAAAGCACTGTCAAATTCTGATTATTTACATGACTTTGTTAGCCAAGATTTTTAATATACAAAAACATACATACATACATACTATTTAATAATTAATAGTTTAACAAAATCATTAAAATTTCAATTAAGCTTAATTAATATATTTATATATAAGAATATTTTTATTAATCTTCATTCATCATTATTTCTTTGTTATTTGCTGCTAATACTTTTCAACTGGCACCAGTAATTTTTTAAACACTTAGAAGCCTCAAGTTAGTCAGAGTTTGAACATACTTTCACAAGTTTGGAAATATGTGTAGAAGTGTACAAGAGTCAAATCAATTATAACTATTTGCAGGCACAAAGCATATAAATGATTAATGATAAATGGAATACTTAATAAAAAAAATAAAGTTACCATATTATATTATATATTTATTCAATAATTATTCTATTAATTTCTTTCTCAATAAAATTATAGGAATTGATCTTTCTTTAGGATTGAATGTAACATTTTGTTTGACATTGAAGACTAATAAAAATATTCTTGTATGTATATTAATTAAGCTTAATTGAAATTCTAATGATTTTTTAAATTATTAATTATTAAATGGTATATATTTATGTTTTTATCAGTGTATATTAAAAATCTTGGCTATCAAAGTTATGTAAATAATCAGTATTTGACAGTACTTTATTTTTAGACATATGGACCTACAATTATATTTTGCTCTACAAAATATGAAGGCAGAATCAGTATTATATTGATGTTGACAACTATTATTGAATATTTCTAAGAAAATAATTTTTTAGTATTTAGCAATCACATAATTAGATCACCTGACTTTATATGCAAAAATAATACTTATGTCTTTCCCTTTTTTTATATTGTGCATTTTTAAAAAGTATATATCCAGATACAGTGTTATTAATCTGAGTCATGTGTAATAAGGCTCTTTAAATTTTATGACCACTAAATTATTATTTTGCACAAATTACAGCTTATTTAACTGATATTTTTTGTTTGGGAGTAGATATACAAACATTAAAAAAGAATATATCACAATAAGTAAATGATATATCCACACATATAATTCACAAACATACTTAAAAAATATCTAAATTAGTTAGTATTATGCAATATTTATTTATATTTTTTATTTAGTGCAATAACTCTATTTAACCCCCCCCCCCAATAAAATAACATCGAAATAACTAACTTTTTTTTTTTTTTTTTAAAAAAGTCTTGCTGAAGTTTGAACTTACAAAATATTAAATCACATCTACAATATTATAGAAAGAAGAGAACAATATGTTAAATAATTTGGTCCTGCTTTTTAAAAAAAGAGGAAATACTAATTAATAACTTATTTTTTAATTACAATTATCTAAAAAAAATAAAAAATGTTTAAAAATTAATAGATATATTTATTATTTACATTTAATAAAGTAGACGGAAATTAATGCTCCTAATTTTTTTGTTTATTTCAGTATTTAAAAAAAATGTACATATTTTAATTGATTTTATATTGTTATTAACAAGCAAATATACATACATGGTGTGCTCTACTAAATAGATGACTGACATGAAATAAAACAACAGTTATTATTTATATATTTTTTATTATTAGTTATACAAAATAATCTTATTGTGGTACAGTACACTACTGGAAATGATTGTAAAAGTTGTGAATCATGTTTGAAATCCTTTGCTGCAATCATCTATAGAAATTTTATTGCAAGCTTCTGGAGGTCTTCAATTGAACCATGGCATGCTTATTTCACAGATAACATTAATTTTGGAGATTATTAAAAGTCAACAGGAGTTAAATCAGGAAAATGGAGTTGGTGCTCAAGTACAATAATGCTTTTTTTGTCTAAAAAAATCACAAAATATTGGCACTGTCCACTAGAGGGAACCAAGGACTTCAGTTAACTCTGTTACTGCTTCCCTGTTTTAATTCCAAATTTCCTAGTTTAGGGAGTTAAATCTCCCTGAAAGTAGTCCTATTTAGAAGAGTAGTTTCTTAGCTGTCTTTCCAAATACAAAGTATGTCACCAGTTGATCACAAGTAAGAATAATTACAACTTTTTTTAAAAACGCTAGGAAAATTAAATGGCCACCATAAAAATTACTAAAGATTTGCTTAGAGATTTTAGTTTTAAAGAAAAATCTTGTTTAATCAATTTTGCTGACTGAGTGAAAGGGTCTTGTTGTTGGGGGGGATCTCTGGAGACCTAACCCCTAGCTCTAAAGGGAAATGGAGGGGGGGGGCTGTGGGGATCGTTTCTAATGCTGACTGTCTCACTCATTAAAAAAAAAAAAAAACGTTTTTCAGTACGATTTAAGTGCTTATGTTATAAATCAGAGATTTTATTTACTAAAGGAAAACTTTGCTTAATGCAATTGAAATCAAGGTGATTTACTCCAAGAGGCTCATTTTACCTAATTTTATTAGTAGTGAATTGTTCAAATATTTGTTCAGATGTTTTTTTAATTTTCATTCACCAATACTAAATTGGAGATTCTCTATTATACCTGTAAAACGCTATTCATATTGGAATTCTACTTTGGAAGATTTACAACACTTGATCATCTCATGGATTAATGCAACAGTATATTATGAACAAAATAAAATCTGACATTTTGATCTCTACAACACACTATATATATATATATCAACAGCTGCCCTGTGGAACTATTAATCACTGAATATATAACACATAGTAAAAACATGTAATTACTAAGATATGTACTAAAGCTTTTGATTCAAAAAGAGATAAATATTATGTGCAATGTAAAATCTGACATTTTGATTTCTACAACACACTATATATATATCAACAGCTGCCTTGTGGAACTATGAATTGATGGATATATAGCGCTTAATTATAACATGTAATTATTAAGATATATACTAAAGCTTTTGATTCGAAAAGAAATAATCAACAACCATTTTCTAGAACTGAGCAGTGATCTGTATATGGAGCATAATGCAAACATGAAATTTCTGGGATATATATATATATAATTATTTAAGAAAGAAGGGTAAAACCATATGTCAGCCATTGAAAATCTAGGGACAACTACAGTGAAATTATTGGTAGATTCAGGCTACTAGTGGTTTGCTTGTCTTTGCTGCCTAGTAGGGAGGGTCCCCGTGGTTCTGAGTCCTAGTCCTCCACATCCAGGGGCTGGGGAGGTGTATTGGGATCGTTATTGACATAGATCTCCTTTTTTCTGGGTGGTGGAGATGGTGCTGGCCATGGCAGTTTGAACTCTTACAATACAATATGCAAATCAGCAATGACCTTGGATTGAGATCATGGGTTCATGTATCTTCGCTCCCTGGAGGAGATTGAGGGACTGGGTGTTTCCTGGGGCCTAATGCCTGGGGTTTTGGGAGGGGCCCTGGGATGTGGGTATGAGGGGATCCGTGCCTGCACTGGTTTTTCTCTTCTCCTGGGGGGAATGATGGTGTCCAGGGCAATTTTAATCTTCCTGTTTCCTTAGATGGATCAACATACACTTAGTAAAATCATGAGTTAAACTTTGTATAACACGCGCTGTAAGCATGTAAATTCAAAGATTTAAACTAAGAGAATAAAACTTTTGAAAAAAAAAATGGCACTGTGTACCAGCATATAATTTAGGTTATTTGCAAAAATTTTGACTCACGAATGATTTATGACATCCAAATAATAGTTAGCATTTACTATCTGATATCTAGAAATATCATGATGAATTAATGCTTTTGGGATTTAAAAAACAGTGGACAGGGTTTTGACTGGTTTTTTTACATTTATAATTTTATTTCTTTCTTTTTGCAAACTTCAGTCTGATTGCAGTGTTAAGTTGATAAGTCATATTAGAAACTTCATTATCATCATACATTATAACATTTTATAAGAATTGCATATCTATACAGTGTTCTCCTCTGACATTATTTTGATCTCTTGTTGAGTAAGAAGCAGGGAATAAAATGTGTGTGCACTTCCTAATTTTTCAGTTTCAAATGTTTCATTAAAATGAGAGTGAGTTTTTCAATGAATCAGACATACATAATTAGATCAAGGAATTCCAGCATCATTTTTGCAGGATTTATTTGATTCCTATTGTATTCAATGCACATCACTGTGGATTATCTTCAATGTTCTTCTTGCCATCATGAAATCTTGCACACATCCCCCAACCCTTAAAAATTTTCTGGCAGATAGAGTTTGATATCATTTCAAATATTTCAGTAGTTTTTCTTAATTTAAAATAAAATTTAATGGTAGTGTATTATTTTATCATAGGTTTATATAAAAATACAAAAACATGCTGTCACATTTAATATTGTAGATCCAGATTTTTAGTGCCATAAAAGTTTTGAGGTGAATAGCTAAACTATGTTAATATGTAACATATGCATTAATTCAGATATGGGCTGCAGGCAGTTTGTAGAGAGAACCAGTTATTTTTTTTTTATTGGGCACACTGTATATATTCAATGCTATAGATATTCATGATATATGTGGTTGCTATGAAACTGCATGTTTAAAACGAGAGAGTAAGAACTGTATTTTTGAATTATTAATATATGTTCATTTAATCCAGCAGAATTGTTGAGGCAGGAAATGTTTGAGAATTAGAAGCATCAGAGTAATAGTGCTGTCGTTGTATATGTCAATAATAGGAAAACTATGACTTGTGAGCCACATGCAACGAATAAAGCTATTCTGGCAGTTCCTGAGATAATTCTAAACTTTTATATTATTAATCTATAGTAGTATAGTATGTACCAATGTTAGAATATTTTCTTCCATATATGCTTAAAGACAAGTAAAAAACAGACATTTTGAAATTTGAGATTGTTAGCACTAAATAATATTAGTCAAAAGAGTCATTAAACATGGATTTTCTTATTGTATTTAATTGGTAAAATATATTTCGATATTTGATGGTATGTAGGGCTACTATATAGTTTATTTATAAATACAATTTTAAAATATGTAGCTCTTATTATAGAAGAATTTACTAATCTCTGGTAATTTTTCATCTAGTGCAATCTATTAAAACAGCTTACTTTTTAAAAATTGTTGAACATTATTATATTAGGATTTTAGGAATGAAATAAACATTCCATATATTCATACTGCAATTTACTACTCTTATTTATTAGACTCCATTACTATGATTGATTTCCCTGAAAACTGTCTTTTATTGTAAAATTAAAAAAAAAAAATTAATTAGGCAATTTATGAAAGACAATTGTCTTAATTAAGCTAAGTAGTTATGCAATCACAGATCTGTTAGAATATAGAATAAGTTAATTTTTTAATATTGTATATGATTTCACAATCATATTTAATACCAGTAAAAGAGCATTGTAATGATAATTATAATGGTGCATTTTATTATTATTTGGAAAAACTAAACTTATATTTATTTATTTTAATTTAGAAAAGAAACAAAACACCCACAAAAGACAAAAAGGAAGTGATTCAGATAATGAAGAAAAGAAGAAAGTTCCTAGAACACTTGATGAACTTGGATACATGTTCAATTTAGGTTTGTGTATATTCAATATTCTTTCATACATAAGTATATGGTAAAATTATAATAATCAATAAAACAAGTCATATATAGCGTGACATTGCTTTTATGAGCTTGTATTTACAAATATATAATATAGGGAGCATACCAATAGCTCAAACAAGCTCTTAATTGATAAGTGCGGTAAGAGAAAATATTTAAAATCTATATCTGGAACATTCCCATCCCTAGACCAATTGATTTTAAGCTTTTGGTTCACCTCACCAAGGAGCTAGAATATTCAGACACTAGATCTAAAATATCAACTCAAAGCCCAGCACTTATCTAATATGTAACATTTAAGTAGAAACTCTGAAATTTTTGGACATGAAAATGTCCTTAACTCCAACTGTTTAACTTAAATAACTATATGGAACTGAACCAAATTCAGATCTACCGTATATGAATTTGGTTCAGTCCCATATAACTATTTAAGTTAGATAGCTGGAGTTAAAAACATTTTCATCTCCAAAAATTTCAGAGTTTCTACTTAAATGTTACATATTAAATAAGTTCTGGATTTTGAGTTGATATTTTAGATCTAGTGTCTGAATATTCTAGCTCTTCACTGAGGGAATCTAAAAGCTCAAAATCAATTGATTTGGGGATGGGAATGTTCCAGATAGAGATTTTAAATATTTTCTCTTACCGCACATATCAATTAAGAGCTTGTTTGAGCTATTGGTACGCTTCCTATATTACATATAAGTATATGGATATATATTTTTGTAATTATAAGTGTATGGACTGACAATGATATATATTGATCAACATCTAACATGTTATAATATGACAAGATATAAACAACCATTTGTCTTACTTCAAGCTTATTGCATGGCCAAGTACTAATATGATCTTGTCCTTTGAACAAAAATATTGTCCACATAAATGCATTCACATCAATTTTCTTGTTATGTTGAACTTATTGATTTTACCATAAAAAATGCATATCTTATGTTGCCTATAGTTTTACCAAAAAGTACTATGTTTATATATTTTCCCGTTTGCCAAAAGTGCTTTCTTACAATTTCTGACATCTTTCCAAAGAATTGATATATGCTCAAATAAATTCTTAGACATTTTTAAAATAATTGAGTTCATCAGCAAGTCTTTCAGAAAATAATCTGTGGCATTCATTGCTTTGAAGAATGGCAGCAGCAATGTATTTACAGAAAAAGTTCTATTTTAATGGCTATATTTGTTGATATGTATATTTCAATTTAATGTGTGTGATTTGTAATATATATTATAATGGACAGGGTTCATACTTGTCCTCACTATCTCCACCAGAGGACTCTCAGAAAAGCATTTAAAAAAACATTTAATATATTTTATGGTTAAGTCAAAAAAGCACTATTGAGTATCTGACTTTACCATACCCTTTTAAGTCTCATAACATGTTCAGATCTTGAATCCCTATTCTGCAATGTTTTCACATTTTGTGTAACTATATTTAGAATTAAGGGTTTACTATTATTGCTATCACTACTTTCTGCTTTGCCAATATAACTATCTACATATGCACATATTTCAATATTGTTTGTATATTGCATACACCCAGACAAAAAAAGAATATGACAATTAAAGAAGTTAATCAACTTTTAGCTTAACAAATAATAATTTAATAAAAAATACTTAAAATTGAATATCTAAAAAAATATTTATACAAGTAAGTAATTCAGGCTATTAGATGTTACTTAATTATTATACACGCAACAATGAATATAATGTAATCAGTACATATCAATGCCTCTGATGAGCTTTTAAAATATGAAGTCTGCAATACTATAAATAAAAATACAAAATTAATTTCATATTTAACCTACAGTATCATCATTTAATATATATCAGTAGTAAAAAAAAATTGTAATGTCTACTTCCATGTGATAATATGTGTCGATATATGGTTCAGAATTTAAATGAACAAATTATTGTATTCTGAAAAAATGACTGTTGTCAAATAGCAAATTTAAATCATAGTTTAGAGAGGAAAAATGCAAGAGCAAAAATAAGAAGAAAAAAATTGTCTTTTCAATTTGCAAACCAAATTTTCACTTCATATTTAATCAAATAATGCAAATATTAATGAAAAAAAACATTATTATTATGTACCAAAAATTACATATTATAACCCCATAAATGATAATTAAAATATACTATTTTAAAATCTTTTTTCAAAATATTGAAAATGGCCCCACCTGGGATTTCAATAGTGTAAAATGTATGCACACATGAAATCCTGTTTTCGTTTAATGAAATAGATCATTTTTATTCAATATATTTTTCTTTTTGCATTTTCCAATATTAATCAGTTTTAATATTTGAATGAAATCTGCTTTCATCTTTTTATTTGGAGATTCAAGTGATCAGCTATTTTGTACTAAGTTCATCATATTTGCAAGGGAAAAATATATTAACCATCAAATTTGGAATTCATCTTGACATCCTTTACATACTACTACATTGATTGGTCATCTATATTCAAAGATTACTTCAGCAGCATACTGGCAAGTTTCCACAGCATTTTGGACAACTCTATCATGTTCTGAAGATAAGCTTTAGCTATAGTGGAAGTTTAACTTTAAATTCACACATGCTCTGTCAGGCTTTTCTATATCATCACTGTTATCTATTATGACATGACATTTATTTAGCTGACCATTTGATGCTGAGCATCACTATTTCCAATCAAAAATGTAACAAATGTAGGTTTGTTTTTAATCGTTCTCTTTTTTCTTTTAATATTTCTTAATTGTATACATTTTTTCCAATGATATGATTGGACACAAAAATAAAAACTTTTTTCATTATCTTCTTATTTATCAAGATAAAGTTAATTAACAATTTTTGCTTATTTTTATGCTTATTTCTGATAAACTGTTTATATATCCTCTTCTTAATTCATTAAAAAGAAAAAAAAACAACTTGCTTTAATTAATATATAATTTTGATATTTCAATTTCAAACATTAAATTGTTTTTTTTTTTTAACTAATAAAGTTATATAATATTATTTTATTGTTAATTGTTTTGATTAAAATGTTGGCCATATATCACAAAATACAATCTTTAAGTATTTTTCTTTTATTTAAACATTTTTCTTTTACTTAAATATTAATAAAAGTTTATTACTAAATCATAGTACACTATTATAACAATAATTTAATAATTATTACATAGGTATTTCTGCAATAATAACTGTATTTGAGATATGCTAAACAACTTATTTTCAACTTCATTCCCCTGTTGGTTTTTCTTTTTTTGATTATAATTAAAATGCTGTTTGATTTGAGTATAATAACTTCTTTATCTTTATAGAGAATTGCTTTAATATTTCCCTGCTAAAATAATTATTTTATTTTTTCTTTAACTCACACTCTTTTATATATAGCATTTCTTGAAAATTTTAAATTTTATTGCTTGTGTTTTTTATAGATCAAAACCCTAATCTACTTTACTTAAATATATTATAAGATATAGAACTATTCTTAAAGTCACAAATTGTCAGTTTAATTCTTTTACATTACATGACATTTTAAGATTTTTTAATCAACTTTGATTACTTTTTTTTTATGGATATCTTTTTTTAGTTAATCAAAAACTTCATTTCTGATTATTTTTTATTGATGTGGTAATATTTTTTCGGTACTTATTTTTTAGACCATACAAGCCACCTGATGGCACTTTACACTCTTTAATACACAAATATAATGTTACCTGGCTGGCCTTTCTTTATTGTTCAATTTATGGTATGACAAAGAAAAAAAGTCTACATTAATTATTGTCTCATTTGTTTATTGCCTGGTGTCTGGTATTATATTTATATCCAAAATAAATAAATCTATATTAATTTATCTACTTATTTTTTATTGGAAACGAACAAGTTCTTTTTGGTTTTTGCTTTTAAAAAATGCTATTATTTTAATAACATTACCGTGCCAGACTTTTTTGTCTTTATTGTCCGACATCAGGTATGATTTTGAGATTAATTTAAAAAAAAAATACATGTATAAATTAATTGCTGTACTTCTTTTGGATTGAAAACAAAGTATAAATTAATTTATCTACTTATTGGATATGAACAAGTTCTTTTTTGTTTTTGCTTTTAAAAACACGCTATTATTTTAATAACCTTACTGTGCTGGACTTTTTTTTTTATTGTGCGATTCAGGGTCGGGAAAGGGGAATATGTCAGCATGAAGCGATGGAATGTGAGGGGTGACAGGGTTTCCAGTAAAGGATAAAATTAATTCATAACCAACCGTTTCAATCATTATCGTACTTTATTCCACATCAGTATTGGGAAGAGATATCTAAACAGCTAAATAAAATGTTAGACTGGAGGATTATCTCTAAATGTTCTTCACCCACTGTAATCCAGTGGTAACTGTGAAGAAGAAAGATGGGTCATTGAGATTTTGTTTAGATGCTAGACAGCTAAACATTACCATTCCACATAGGAACATTCCATCGCCCATCCATGATTTATTCATGAGGTTTGGAAATAAGAAGGTATTCTCTACTTTCGATCTCACCTCAAGCTATTGTCAGATTGACACCCAGACGATTGCCAGTACACTGCCTTCCAATATGAGGGTTTTACCTACCAGTTTAATAGGATGCTTTTTGGATTGATTAACAGCAGTGATGGTCTGATCACATGCCTGGATCAAACCCTATCTCCTGAGGTCAAACAGATGGCAAACATTTACGTAGATGATGTTATCATTGCATCAACAACCATTGAAGATGTTCTTCAACATCTAAAATTATTTTTTGAGGAGTGTTATAAAAAGGGAATTAAAATCAACTTCAAGCAGAGCATGATAGTTTGTAGTGAAGTGGTCTTCTTAGGCCATATTATTGGAGGCAATGGGATGAGACCTCATCATGATAAGATCAGTGCCATCCAGAATTTTCCCAAGCCAATCAATAAGAAACAAATCAGGTCATTTTTAGTGTTGTGCAACTTCTACAATTGTTTCTACCAAAAATTTTCAGACTATATGGAACCGTTGCTGAAATTAATCTGGAAGGATGAAAGATGAAGCTGGACTGAGGAACAAGATAAGGCATTTGAAAAGATTAAAACAGGATTTTTACAGCAAATCATGTTAGCTTTTCCTGATTTTAACAAACCATTCTTTGTCCAAACAGACAGTAGTGTTTTCGGATTGGGAGTAACATTATCCCAAATTCAGGAAGATGGTCAACCTGGAATCCTCTATTTTATTAGCCAGCTCCTGAAAGGTCCAGAAATCAACTATACAGTAATGAGGAAGGAAGCACTAGCAATAGTGTGGACCTTCCAGAAGTTTTGACAGATGCTTCTTGGATCAAAGGTGATAGTGGTCACTAACCATACAAACCTTGAATTCCTGAATCATAGCTATCTCACCAACAGCCATCTGGTTAGATGGAGTCTGCTATTACAGGAATTCAACTACAGTGTACAATACTGTAAAGTATCCGAGAATGTAGTAGCAGATGTGCTCAGTCGAAACCCATGCAAGCCTGATCAAAATCACCTATTGGTAGATAATTCCTATATTACTAATGCCAATCTAATGATTGACAACAATATAGAGAATGATCTAGAAGTTGTACATGAAATTCAATATAGAGATCTATTTTAACCCCAATCATGAATGCATTAAAGGGTAGGGAAGTTCTGAATGTGTCAAAGGATCTTGGACAATATAAGCTAGAACACGGGGTCTTACTTTACAAATTAAACCTAGATATCAAAGAATGGAGGGTAGTAATACCTAAATCTCTAACAACCTCACTTATTATGTATGTCCACTGTCTATATAGTCACTATGGTGCCCATAAGACAGAACATATGCTTAAAAACTGGTTTTAGTGATCGACAATGTATAAAGACATCTTACAGTCACTCGAGATTGTTTTGTGTGCTTATGCACCAAGACAGTAAACCATGATTACACCTATTTGATTAAATCAATAATACCTGAAAAATCGAATGAGATCTTAGCAATAGATCACTATGGGCCTCTGCCCTCATTTAATAGGAAAAAATATCTATTTGTAGCATATGATCTCTTTTCAAAATATGTTACAGCTTACCCGATATCCCAGGTTAATAGTAAAAATACAATCAAAGTATTAGACACTTTGCAATTTATTAGGATAGGAAAGCCTAAGACCATATTAACAGATCATGACACTCCTTTCCTGTCCAAGGAATGGAAAAATAGGGTGGAAAAATGTCAGATCAAACATGCTTACATTCATTCGGAATCCACAGTCCAACCCTTGTGAAAGTATTATGTGGGAACTTGGATGGTTGTTCAGGAGATACCTAGAGGATGAACATAAGGGGTGGGTGAAGCAAATGGAACATATGGTTAACTTCATCAGTTAGAGCGTGAACGAATCAACTGGGTTCACATCCATCAAATTACATTTTAATAAATCCACACCAATATTATTTACCAAATATATACCTAGCGCAATACATCATGAAATAGATGTGGAATTGACTAGGTTAAAAGCCCATGAACAGCTACTCAATAAAGCAAAACAGAGAAATAAGAATGAGAATAAAAATCCTTACATATTTTAAATGGTGACAAAGTACTTATCAAAGCCCATCACATAAGTAACCCCTGTGAAAAAAAGTATCACAAATTTTATCCACAATTTGAAGGGCCATATACCATCATGAATCAGGCTGGCCCTAATGCTTTTTGGTTAGATGTTAAGGGAGAAGTTAGAGGCACATACAATGCCAAGTTATTGAAACCATATCTCGGTCAATGAATAGAATAGTATGAGATTATTAATTACATCACAAAATAATGCAAATAGAGTTAGCAATAGAAATGATAAAGAAGTTTAAAAAAAGGTGAGAGAACATCAGATAAAAATGTTATTAGGGTAATAATGATTAATACATAGTATTTATGAGGGTATACTTCAGAATATATGCTGGGATACCTTAGGACTGACCACATTTTTTGAGTCAATCGACATGACGATGGATACTCTGGTTCACACAATCCTCAAAATCCAATAAGACTCCAGAAAAGAGCAGGAGAGAGATTAGTGAACAAAGATGTGTATCATCTAGAATAGAAATACATAAATGGTCAGACTCCAACCATAATGTTAAAAAAGAAAAAAAATTTTTTTTCTTTTTACCCTAAGCTAAATTCTCACTTGGGATATGTTATTATTAAGAGAGGGAATGCCAGGATAGGTATTTAAAATTGAGGAATTGAAGAGGAAATGTAAAAAAGTAAGTGTTGTGATCTTTCATTGATAACAAGGGAATTAATATGCCCCAAAAATAAACATACTTTATGCTCATTAGGAGTTAAAATTTTGATCAATAAGTAAAATTTTAGTCCTGTGTAGGGGAGGGGAATTGTGAGGGGTAGTGTAAAATCGCACCCACACAAACCTTAGCTACCCGAAATATTGGATTGTTTTTTAATTAAGATAATAATATAAAGTAAATAAGTTTTGCTAGAACACTCTTAAAAAATATAAATGTATAAATAGTTATAACAGCGTACTAATTGTATATTAAATAGTGGGAATGGTAGGTCATTTACCATAAAATCACACACATATATATTAGTAATAGAATTAATTCTAGTGTTTAATAAATAAAATATAAACATTGGAAAAATTCATACAAACTTATATATATAGTACCGGTCTGTCTGATGGTCTTATCCGTATACACGCATTGAACATGAAATGCGTGTTATGCAACCGAGCAACGATTGTAGGTATTCAGTTAGACACCATCATTTATTATTTTCTAGAATTGCATCATAAAAGGAAATTATTACATTCATACCTTTGAAAGGTCTGGTTCACCAAGAAAAGATTGCTCCCTCCCCAGAGGGATATGACTGCATAATTTAGATAAAGCTTAATCCCTTTTTGAATTAATAAATTCAATAATATAGATGCTTTACTTAATAAATCACTAGAAAGATGGGTATTCTAATGGATTACTCTATGTCCTGATAGAGATTAATCCCAGGCTAGCTCATCTACTCTTTATCTTGGGAAAGTGGTTTGTTGCTTAGCTAACAAAGGAGGATAAACGATAAAACATTTAAAACATTTACCAATTACATAGCACAATGTTGAAATTTTAATATTCTATCTCCATATTTATTTAGCCCTTAATTTTATTATAATATTACAAATAAATGAAATAACATAAATATATAAATATGAAACACACTGAAATTTTAATCAAAAACCCCAATTTATAATCTTAAATATTTACTCAAATGGGATAGGATGGTCTGCGTTTCACCTTAGCATTTTATATGATAGATTATCCTATATGTGATTACAATATATATGTGATCCATGGTAGGTTCATTAAACAACTCTCTGTCTCTTTTCTTAATTTAATAAAGATATATTATTTGGTGTTATTATTCAACCACAATTTATAATATTTAAATAAGAGAGTTCCTCAATCGATCCTGCCTGTAGCGGATCATCCAAACAAGGAACTAATAGACTTATTTATTCCCTTATTTTTTTACTATTATTATTATTATCCTGCACTTAGCGGATGGAATAAATTTATACTAATCGAAATGAATTTGTGGTAGATTATAACATATTGAATCCTGCACGTGGCAGATTAAAAAGATAGAGTTATCTATAAATGAATGCATGCACTCCATAGCCTTTCAACTAGATGGGAAGGTGGATTTAATGACCCATTTTTTATATACGATACTTTCTCAAAGAAAAGAACAGTTATTGACTGTACACTAATCCTGCACATAGAGGATATTTATGTAATAAAATACGACTAAAGTGGGCGAACAAGCTAATGCCTACCACTTGTGTGTATCTAACTTTACGAGTAATCTACCTCCATTAAATCTTTAATCTATAACATTCGTAATATACTAAAATTTATTTTGGTAAATAAGATCTATTGAATCACGTATAGAATTAATAATAATAATAAAAATATCATTGATCAAATACATAAAAAAGGTTACGTAATTCCTCACTATCTGCTTATAGCTATAACAATAAAAAGAAAAACAAATCATTCATAAGAAATATTTAAATCACACACAAAAAAAATAATTATATTTAGAAATAGAAATGGGTTTACTTCCCGAAGGCTTCGTTTTCTTCCGGGCTGAGGGCTTTTGAAGGAAATACATAAATCACGAGCAGTCAACTGCAGGGGTCTTTTTCATGGATGGTAGGTAAAATAGTTCGAGACAGCTACATTTTGATTGGGCAGAGAGTCACATAACTTGGTGGCTACATCGGTCTTGAGAAGTGCAAATGCACCGAATTGGGTCCTCTACTCCATGTTTGCTTGGGCAATAATACTCAGTCTTGATTTTATTCTTTCCATTTTGGTGGGCTGCGCTTTGGTTTTAATTGATTTTAATGGCGTCCTCTGGCTCTTTGGGCTAGTTTGACATCTTTGACTTTTACTTCAAATGGATTAACTTTAAGATTGCATATCTTGTTGAAATTATTATATTAATTCTTTAACTAACTTGTGATATCTTTCCATCAAATTTCTTTCTTTCAGCTGACTTTTCCTGGTCACATTCCCAATTCCTTTCTATATTTCAATTTTGCAAATTTTATTTCTTTGGATTGGACATGATTATAGCTTGCGATGACTTTGAATTTTTACTATCAATTATTCATTCTTTGAAAATAATATTTTTATAAAGCGCAGACATAATTGAAAATTAAATTGAGAGATAGTCACAAGCACTTGAGAAGTTTGCACTCTCTCAATTTAATTCTTTGAAAAGCAAAATCAAACATCTAAGTCGCTTCAAATGAAGTCACAAAAAACAATCTCTGCATGGATGAATGCTTAAATCAATCCTGATTCGAAAATAAGTCAATTTATTTTAATTGCATGCATTGAACTGGCTGCCTTCAACTCAACTCAGTTCAATATTCTGAATTGAATTAAATATCTCAATTGAATGCCCCAATATCACCTGATCAGCACCTACATATCTCCCCCATTACAGGGTCCCCTCTACAAACTATTGCGTTTTTAGATTTTTAATTAGTTTAATTAAACTACATTTGTTCTATCAAAACTTTTCTTATCTTTTTTTTTTAAAATCTGTTTAAGAATTTCCTTTTAGACCTTTAGTGATTCACATTCCTATCTCATGTTTTAATTAATTTTTAATCTGCAGGTGTCAAGCCGAATGACTATTCATATGCTTTTACAATTTTCTCTAAAAATATTATAACACAAGAGAGAAGTCACTGACTTGCCTGCGGTCATTAAAACTATATTCTAACAAAAAAAAAAAAAAACTTTTGTGAAGATTACGTGTTGTAACAAGGTTAACATTATTTTAAAAACTTTGTACATAAATTTATTTTCAACACATAATCCAAAAATAAAAATATACATCAAGATTTGATAATTTAAAAATAAAACATATTTAGTTGCTGGGTTATTTACACTTAAATTTCCCAGTATAATTTTATACCCCCCCCCCCATATCAAAAATGACACATTAGTAAAACAGAAAAAAAAAAATTCATTTCACTTTAAAGGTATATGATTGTACATTTAATATGTATCATCACCATTTATCTTCTTTTTTAATTTAAAATACATTATGTGCACAAACGAAGAGAAAATATACTTGCACAGACCAACCTTTTATTATATCTTTTTAATATATATGTTTATTCAGGCTGCAACTATGCAGCCATCTTTGTGCCAGTCATTTAAGACTGTCAGTCACAATAGAATAACAATTGTATTGTGTTAAATATCTTGTGTGTCTGTAATGAATGTAAACAACGACTTAAACGATGAAAAAATAGCCATAGCAATGGACAAACGGTCAAGTATTGTACTGAGCAACTGAATATAAGAAGGGGATAATATTTTTATTATTATTTTTAAAATGAATTGATAATCACAATATTTATATAACACAACAATTGGCATGCACTGTGAATAAACAATGGAAATGACACTGGGTATAAAAAGAAAAACAATTACGATTCTTTCTTCTTTAAAACTGTGCATCTGACATGGAAAATCAACTTTGTTGAAGCCGTTATTTTTCGAACATTTTTTTTTTATAAAATGGACACTGTGTTAATAAGCGTCTAACAAATGTTAATTTTTTTATTTTATTTATCATTTGAAAAAATTAAGGAAGCAAATGGAAGATTTTCATACAAATTAGATGATCAGATAAGTTTCAAAGTTTCAATAACTTACAAATTTAAAAAAAAATGTTATGATTTTGCTTTTTTTTTCCATGTGTCATAGCATCGGCCGGGACGCGAACCCACAACCGTCTGCAAACAACTACTTGCTTGCATGGCGGCTGCGATACCTCTCGGCTAACAACGCAAGACATGATTTTGCTTTTTTAAAAACTAAACAAAGAAATTAGAATGGTTTATTCAGATAAAATTTTAATGACAAGAATATATTATATAGCCAATATCGCAAATAATAAATAACTGTATTCTATAGTATATATACTTTTTTTTTGTTAATGTGAACGGCATATATATATAAACCTGTATATATATATTGCAAAATATAATATATTTTGGCTAGAATGATTGTCGTCAGGTGGAGCATTTGCCCACTATAGCTATATGAAATTAATATCTATCTGTCTCCATTGAAGTGCCTGATAAGCTGGGTCCACACATGATGGAAATCTACATGAGGAATAAAACAAAACCACTCACTGCCAATATAAATATGTTCAAAATGTGCTATTCAGAATCAATAAGGAGTCATTAATATTTATAATGAGAAAAATGCATAAATTGTCAGAACTGTTATGTAAGAAGGACTCTGATAAAGAATTGTGCCTGATCATCTCATCGATTCATGAAATGTTGTAAATGTTATATTTTTTCTTTTGTACAGATGTCTTATTTTTTATTTTTATTATCTCGGTCTTATATTTTGGAAGTACTAATGGTCTAATTCAATAGTTTGGTACAGTCCAATATAAGAAAATGTGAAGATAGCAGGGAAGGAAGGTTGAGAAGTCTTTTTTTTCTTTTAATAAAATTTTAGGTACTTAAATTATGCTTGATATTTTCATTCGTGGCTATGAAAGTGAATGCTTAAACTGAGTATTTAAACAATAGGAGTCTTTCTCTTTTAAATTAACTAAAATAACCAATGCCACACCATGACATGACCATTTATATTATTTGTTATATGTTTTACTAATAGTATTCCTAAGATCTTTTCAATGAATAAATGACTAGTCCTTTGAATTAATATTCTTTACTATTTACTTTGCTATCATATCACATATTGTTTCTTTATTATATTTCTTTCATGATATATAAATATGCAATGTGATTATTTTAGATCAATCAACTTCCATACCTAGAACTGCATACTGTATCTGGAGTTGCAATTAAATTTCTAATTAAGTTAGTTAGCAATCTCAATTTTATCTAATAAAGTTTTTATTACTTTTGGATATATAAATGTCTATATTATATGTATCTATCATGGGAAATAGGGGATAAGTACTTTTAAATTGCCTAAGTAACAATATGATAGATGCTCATCATAGACCTTGAAGTTAAAAGTATAGGAGAATATATCCAAATAATTCTTTTCACCTGTAAGTATTTTTTTGATTTTTTTTACATTAATTGACAATTTGTTCTAAGTTTTTATATATTTTGTTTTTGTAAATAAATATTATGATGTTTTGTTTAATTGACAAGGTCTTTCTAATTTGTTGATCCAGCATTTACATTCAATCCTAAAAACAATATTCTACACATACACACACACACATTATTGTTTTATGGGTATGAAAGATAAAGTTTAAATCAAGGTTATTCTTTACTGATAAATAGGGTGAGCTAATTCAGTTATTGGTTATCATTCTGTGTAGGTACATCCCTGTCAAGAGAGTTTAACTTGAATTCTTCCTGAGTTCGAATACTCAGACAACGGATCCAAAAGAGAATGGTGAGATGTTAGATGAACTGACTTAAATTGCATGTGAATTTGATAGATAAGTCTTAGGCTAGTCTATTGAAGATAGATGTAATCATGAGAAATGTACTTCATCATGTCATCTCCAGCATCCTACATGAAGACCCAAAATCTGACTGTAGTTATATGCGACCTTCTTTTACCCATCATTGACCAGACTGTTACAGTATAGATGCAACATTTTTGTGGTACTGTGAATTAGAAATTAAAAATACAAGGTTGGTAAACACAGCAATTCCAGAAAGCTTATAAGAGTTTCATTTTTAAATCGAAATAAATCTCTGAATCTATACAGCCATTTTTTATTTGCAGTAAATTTCTTGTTATTTCTCTTTACAATGAATTCTTATTAATATCTTCTTATAGACTCAATGTTTTCTGACAATGGAATATTCTTTTTTGTTCATATCCTCAATTCACAAATTTTATGCCTTTTAAATATACATCAACTATTTATCATATGCTTGAATATAATTTCACAATATTGGAAGCATAAATAATATTAGTATGGATTTTTTTAAAAATTTTATCATGAAATTATTATCAACCATCCTTTAGCTTCTGATTATGGCTTTTTAAAAAAAACTATACTATTTTTTATTTTATCGCACATTAATGATTTGTTTATCAGAATTGCTATTAGAATCAACCTTCCCTTTTGCAAGTATTTTAAATAAAATTTTAATTTTCAAGATCTACTGTGATATTACTGCAATGCATGGAACTGCTGATATATAGATGTAATATATCTAAGAAATTTATGAATTTCTAATATTTTAAAATTTTTTCATATTATGGGTTTTGAGATAGATATGAGGGCTACTCTACACTAAACCGATGGTTCTTTTTCCAATTGAGAATAAAAATGTTGTAGAAACTTAATAATTCAAATTCTAAAAAGATTATGTTTTGAGGAGATAGATCCTAATGACACAAGGCGGTTTTTTAAACTCAAAATTAGATATGATGTGGAATATTAATAGTTAAAAGGAATGAAGCGACTTATGTTTGTTTGTCAGACTTTGTGAAAATATAAGTGTCATGGAATGACATCAATTATAAAGTTTCAGTTAAAAGTATTTAGTTTTCAAATTATTTAGTAACATCTATTTTTTTTATTATAATAACATTATATAAGTGGACATTTCTGGCAACAAAACAGTACTACCATAGCTGGAGTACATAATAAGGTGTATAATTTTAAGTATCTAATAAAATACAAAATTTTGATTAAAATGACAAAACAACAACTTATAGATATACCCTATATAAGAAGATCATTGATTTTTCATATTGCTATAACAAAAATTTAATTTGTTAACACAAATTTGCATATGCAATAAATATTAAATATCTGCTAAAATTAAAAAAAAAAAAACCAACAAAATTTTTAATTGGAAAAAAATATAATGAGGAAATATTTTACTTAGTACACCCGGGTCTCTTTTTACGAGGACTTATTTAACACGATTTTGAAGTTACACGATTCGTGTTTCACCGGAAGTCGATTTCCGATAATGCGCTATTACTTTAAATAATAAATTTCGCGCACTTATGTTATATTGAAAGTAATAGCACATTATTGGAATTCGACTTTCATTTTAGTAATTTCAATATTTTCAGTGCTTTATAATAGTAAGATTTTATGCAATAATGAAATTAAAATCATGATTTTCACATTTTATGTATACACATATTAAATTTTACAAGATTATAATGTAAATTTGTTCAAACATAGTGCATATTAATTTTGCATTTTAAATCACATTCTGTTTTTGCTTTTTAAAAAAGAACGTAATCAATTATTATTTTCTTATTAATGACACTCATCATTAACGTGCTCTTAAATTCCGAGAGCTAAATGGTTGTGTCTGGATATTGCGAGCTTCATAAACAATTAATAAAATCATCATCTCAAAGATTAATTACTAATTATGTTGTCACCAGAAAATCAACACAACATGAGAGTGAAGTTGGTGCTAGTTGTATTTCCTCTTGAGAAAAATCTGATTTTTTTATCAGTTTGCAAACAAACTTGTTTATCGATAATAATTAAAACGTGTATAAAAAAATGTAAATTATTGTACAGTAAATTATGCATAAAAATATATTATTTTGAATAAAATTAAATATTATAGTTAAAAAAGTTTGTCTTGTATCAATTTTTTTCAAATTTGAAATTTTTTATTAGTCATATTTTATTTCCTTATTTTTTTTTATTTCGCGAATTTTAAAGTAATTTTAAGTTGGTGCTTTGCTTTTAAGCGAATTTTGAAAAATCACAGACCGCATCCCCCCTTTTTCAATGTAAGTTATGTCTATTTTTGCGTGATTTCATTTGCGCGTGTTTTCTGAGGAACCTATCTATCATGTAAAACGAGACCCAGGTGTATGTCATTAAGGTACTTTGGAATTAGAGCTACAATGTAGAGGAGATAGGAAGCCTTTTCACACCCACAATAAATGTGTAATGTCATGATAATGTCAAATTGAAAGGAAATAATTTCTGCAAGTATACGTGACAAAACGTGTTTTTTTTATTAATGTGATCTTCTTTTTTTGTAATACTTTGACATTTTCAATTATTGTCAGATTTCTTTTTGACAATAATTATTCTGATTCATATACAGTTGTATATTTTCAGTTTTTGTTTCTTTTTTTTTTTGGGGTTTAATTTCTTTATAAAAAAAGTATGTTTATTAGCATTTCTGTTGAAAATCCCAGCATACTCTGTAATCACATGCTACATTTTCAGAGGGAAAATTTTTAGTAGAGATCTTCATTTTTCTGTGGTAATATAACATGTGAAATGTTTTGTTTCAAGGTGACAATTCCTGTTACATATTACATGGTAATTATCATATGAGTATACTTAAGGTGTTTTTATAAATATTATTTAAACACCAAAATCATTTACAGTTTGTTTAGTAACAATTTGTTTGTGTAATGGCATCATTTTATTAAGATTGCAAATCATATTTTTTTTTTGATTGGGAATGTTGTTCTTAAAAGTTATTAATGTGAAAGTCATACGTATGGTTAATGTGTTTTTATAAATATTTAAAAACCAAAATCATTTACTGTTTATTTAGTGCAAATTTAAACTAACAAATTTTTTTGTGTAACATCATTTCATTAAGATCGCAAATCACTTTTTTTTTTTGATTTCAAATGTTCTTAATGTTATTTGTGTCCCAGTCACATAGATTTGAATGTCTTGTTATTTAAAAACCAAAATCATTTACTATTTGTTTAGTGCATATTTAAATTAACAATTTTTTTGTGTCATGCCGTCATTTTATTCAAATCGCAAATCACGTTATTATGTTTTTACTTTTATCTATTTTTAATCCTGCATCATGGAGCATGTATTAGATCTACTGCACCCTTTTCACATTTGTATCACCTCCCTCCCTATAATTTTGTAAATCTTGCCAAAATATCATGTACAAGATTTGTGCACATATTTTTTGTTTGCCAAAATAGTCATGTACAAGATCCGTGCATACGTTATTTTGGTCAAATCCCAAAATTACAGAGTTATCAGTGTATTAATATGAATGTGAACAGATGCAGTAGGTCTAATACATGCTTTGTGTTGCAGCTCTAATACCAAACTCATAATTAGATATGATGTGGAATATTAATAGTTAAAAGGAATGAAGCGACTTTGTGAAAATATGTGTCATGGAATGACATCTATTATAACGTTTCAGTTAAAAGTATTTAGTTTCCAAATTACTTATTTAGTAACATCTATTGTTTTATTATAATATTACATATGGTGACATTTCTGGCAACAAAACAGCACTACCATAGCTGGAGTAAATAAGTAGATGCATGATTTTAAATATCTAATAAAGTATAAAAGTTTGATTAAAATGAAAAAAAAAAACATATAGATATACCCTATATAAGAAGAGCATTGATTTTTTAAAATTTATCATAAATCAAAAATCATATATAACAAATAATCAATTATATTGCTATAACCAAAAATTTGATTTGTTAACACAGATTTGCTTATGCAATAAATATTAAATATCTGCTAAATTAAGTTGAAAAAAAAATAATGAGGAAACATTTTACTTAGTATGTTATTAATAATAAAACAGTGACTTGTGTGTAAATATCATTTAGAATAAGCATATTACTGTTGCCTTATCTTGTTAAATCATGTTAAAATAAATTGTCCACAACAACAACAAAAAAAACTTAACATACTGTACATTTTAGGATTTATTTTTGATGATCTTTATATTATGTATTGTAACCAGACAAGAACCAATCCCACTCTTGGTTGGTTTTAATTTCCTGATGAGCATATTGCAGGAAGGAACTATCGATTGGCATTGCCCAATGTAGACATCACCCCACCTACAACAATATTTTCTGCTCATCAGAGGATGTAGCACCATAGAGACTGGAAGCATCTAGAAATTTATGTGTTTGGTTTCCCAAATGGCGCCACTACAGTTCCATCTCATTACAACCTTATTTACCATCGTCTGGTTATGTTGGACATAGCTCAGGAGGCATGAGATTCTTGTGAGCAGGATGCAATGAATGATTAGTGATGCAAAATGGGACTGAACAACTAAAATTAATTTTTAATAACAATTTTATTAACAATAATTATTGATAAGTCCTTCACATAGAGTTCCTCATTTGTATCAAATGAAAGCTCATTTCAGTTCATCTTGTGTGAAGAACTCAGAAAGCTTTTTTATCACGTATACATATACATAGGTTTTATCCCTTTATTCAGATGTGGTTTATTCAGATATGCATATAGGTCTTTATAATTCATTATCATTTAATTATTCTAATATATAACAATTTCATGTTTGTGGATAATTATTTTTCAGTCAAACATAGACATAGGTCTGTCTTATCACCTTATCCAGATGTGTATTATTCAGGTAAGCATTTATACATTTATAAATCATCATCATTTAATTATTCTAATATATAACAATTTCATGTTTGTGGATAATTATTTTTCACTCAAACATAGACATAGGTCTTATCACTTTATCCAGATGTGGATTATTTAGGTAAGCATTTAAACATTTATAAATCATCATCATTTAATTATAGATCATTATTATTCAGTCAAATATAGGCATAGGTCTTATCACTTTATCCAGATGTGGATTATTTAGGTAAGCATCTAAACATTTATAAATCATCATCATTTAATTATAGATGTTTGTTATTCAGTCAACCATAGATGTATATTTTTACATCGATTTTATCCAGATGTGGACTGTTCAGGTAAGCATTTAAACATTTATAAATCATCATCATTTAATTATTCTGATATATACTACTTCCAGGTCTATAGATATTTATTATTCAGTCAAATATAGATGTATATTTTTACATCAATTTTATCATTTTATCCAGATGTGGACAATTCAGGTAAGCATCTAAACATTTATAAATCATCATCGTTTAATTATTCTGATATATAGCACTTCCAGAATTATAGATATTTATTATTCAGTCAAATATAGATGTATATTTTTACATCGATTTTAACATTTTATCCAGATGTGGTCTATTCAGGTAAGCATTTAAACATTTATAAATCATCACTTAATTATTCTGATATATAGCACTCCCAGGTATTTATAGATATTTATTATTCAGTCAAACATAGATGTATATTTTACATCAATTTATCATTTTATCCAGATGTGGACTATTCAGGTAAGCATTTAAACATTTATAAATATCATTGTTTAATTATTCTGATGTGGACTATTCAGGTAAGCATTTAAACATTTATAAATATCATTGTTTAATTATTCTGATATATAATAATTTCATGTTTGTAGATAATTATTATTCAGTCAAACATGCATATATATTTTTACACATAAGTTTGTTATCAGCCATTTCATATTTGTAGAACATTTATAATTTTGAACATATAATGTAATTAATGTTTTCGTATTATTTCATTAATTTTCTATTGATAACTTATTATAGAATTAATAATTGATAGGTGAAACATTATTACTATTATAGAATTAATAATTGAATTATTTTTTAATGCTTACCTTTTAACTAAGGTGTTCATTTATTGCTGTTTCTAAATAATGGGGGGGGGAGCTTGAATTTGAATGGCATTAAAGGCTTGGACAGGCACTGGAGGTTTTGGATAGAGAGAAAATGGGCTAACCGTCCATATTACCCTGCTTCTTCCTGCCTGGAGCTTCTTGATGGTCCAACTCACTTTTCTAGTAATCTCAAAATTCTTAATAAAACATTTGTTGTCTTTTGTGATTTTCAAGTATAGAATAATAATCTAACAATCATTTCTCTCAAAAAATAATATTGTCTTTTTTTCTAATCTGAATACTCCAACCTATTTATACTTTTCTCTATATTAGAATGGATTCACCTGATGTGCCTGCTGAATCCAATTGGTTTTTGGTGTGTTTTCATCCATGTTCATGCCATTAATTCCAGTTCATTAGCTATTCTATTTTGGTGGGATCAGACTGTTTTTACTTATCTGGCTATGTGTTTTCAAATTTTTAATTAATTTTCTCATGGTGAAGAACCACTTTTAATTATTGTTAAATTACTGCCATTCTGCCTTACAAATTATTCTTTCTAAAATATAGAATGAGTTGAAAGCAGTAAAGAGATTTTTATTTAAATGATTTTTAACTTTGAATTTATTAATTTTAATAAAGAAAGATTTATACTTTCTTTAATAGCAAATATTAAATGTGTTTGCTTTTTTTTTTTTTTTCATTTCAAAAAATTTGATTTTCTTTAATATATTTAGTATAATTAGTCTTTTTTTTTTATTTCTGACATATTGCTAGTCTGATTTAAATTTAACCTATGTCATTTTAATTTAGGAGGGGGGATCTTTTAAATATATATGTGAAATAGTGTATCTGTTTCAGTATATTTGTTTTTTTTTGTTGTTATTATCTAATAAAACTTTGAATTTTTTTTTTTGCTGGGTGGTCACATAATTTATAAAAATGCCATCTAATTAATAAAAAAATAAATTAATAGATGTAATATATAGTTGATTATCTGTAGTTTAATATCTCAAATAATTATATCTTTTTATTTTTGATGATATTGTTTATTTTTATGAGAAAAAACATTTGGGTAAATCAATGATTCCATTATTGAAAAAACAAACAGATAAAAATCAGAAAAATAAATATTTTAATTAATGTTAACATTTTCCAATTTGTTCTCAGTGCATTTTATTACTGTATATGACTAAAAATTGGTTTTAATTGTTACAGACTTTATTAAAAAAAATTTTTTTTTGCTAGCATTATTTATTTATGCTTGCAATGAAAGACATTTTTCCCACAAGAGAAATAAAAGTTTTTCATTCTAGGAGAATATAGGACACATTATTACTATATATGTTGAAAATTTATTTTAAAATATATGTTGAAAGTTTATTTGGACTTCAATGCTGAATAAAATTTGTATTTTCTTTTTCAATGTGTTAAATTTGCAATGAAAGCCTTGTTTGCCTTGGGTATGTTAGGATATGTACTTGTAAATGCATTACAAGAATATTAAATAAAAATTAAATAAGTAAATCTTATTCAATTTATTTTATTTCTTCTTGTCATTAAAAGTTGTTACTTGTATAGTTCTTTTTTTTTCTTGGTGTAAATTTTACTATGTTATCTTATGAGGATATTTGTTTTAATGTTATCAGTATTCTCCATGTCATTAGTATTTCAAAATAATTGCTATTGAAAAAATGATCATGAAAAATAGGTTTTTTTTTATTTTAAGATTGCTGTAGCAAATAGTTGCTTGTTTATAAAGATTCATTTATTGAATAAATGTTGATATTTTTGAAGTTATATATATATATAGTATGCCATAAATAATATATATATATATATGCTTAAATGCTACAAATAAATTATTTATAAATAACTAGTATTGCCCTGCATAGTTTAATGCAGTGATAGAGTTGTAGACTCTGGAACTTGAGATCTATGATTCCTCTTTTATCACTTCTGATGCTTGAACCACTTATCAATTTCTAGGCAATAAATTATTCATTATTATTAATATTGTGGGGTCTGTGTATATTTTAATTTTTAAAGTTTTAATAAATTCTTATTTTTTATTTTTAAAGAAAGATTTTAAACAATGATAGTCTTCAAAAGTAAAATACTTTATTTTCTAATACTTGCTGCTATTTTAGTCTAAATTTATGCATAAATTGTACATACAATTTCATTATTTTGAAGATAGGCTTCATTTTTAATGTTTTTATTATTAATTGATAAATAATTTTTATATGAATTTTTAAAAAGAGCCAAACAATCTTGATCATAAAAATAAATTGTTCATAATTGCTTACAAATTTATTTCCACTGTAAGCACATTTTAATTTTTTTTTTTTTTTTTAAAATTCATTTTAATTATTAATTTATAAATAATTTTTGCTTTTCTAAAAAAAAAATAATCAAACAATCTGGATCTTTAAAAAAGAACGAATTGTTGGCGGAAATATTTCCCATTAATAATATATATATATATATAGCAAAAAGGACTTTGTTGCTAATTCAAAAATTTTTGGATTCTTTTGTGAAATTAATGGAACTGAGCATATCAAATTCTTAAAGTGTGGCTTTGTTTGTTTTGTCACTGAATATTTATTACTACATGATTATTCATATTTTCTTCATATATAAGGGCTACTCATCAAGATATTTCTATTGCCATTGTAAGTTTAAGGAAACATCTTTTTCAGATATCTGATAGTTCTTAACTGAGTCGTTAATTGGGGTGGTGCAGGGGTTTGAAGACAGAATAAATATGTAGATGCACATTCTTTTTTATATTTAAAATTATGACAGACAAAAATAAATTATGGTCATCATATCCTACAGTTTTTCGAATATTAAGTTTATAATCCAAGGCAGCAGTTGCCAGAGAAAACTATGAATTGCCATTCAATGATAATCATTTATTTAGCTTCTCTCTAATATTAAATAAAACATTGTCAGATTTCGTGAAACTACAAGAAAACTTTATAAAAAGATGAAGAAATGATTTCAAAAATGGAGCTCAAACATTGGAAACAAATAAAATGGAATTTGTTAAAAATAAAAAAATGATGGAAAATATTTTTAAAATTGTTACTTTATCCAATAGAGCAGTGTTTCCTAACCTTTTCACACTCATGTACCCTTTAATATTAAAGTCGATTTCTATAAATTGTATTCCTTGTTTTTAAAATAGTAGCTGTTTTTTTAACTACTGATATTTTTGTTTAGTGTCTATCTTAACATAAAATAATAGAAATGAGGTAATTAATTGGAAAGGAAAATGACAGATTTGATTGTACAATATTCATAATATTGTTAATCATATATTTAATTAAACTCTTAATTTAATAATATTTGTTTATGTTATTTGAAAAGTCTGTAATAATTGTTACACAGATTACCAGACAGTGGAAACATTGTAATTTTCACAGATTTGAATTATAAAATTATTTTTCACATATTCTGAACTGCCCAGCACATATCCCCAAGGACTGGTCAGGAACTGCTGCAATAGAGAAACAAGAATAACTGAATAAGTATATATTTGGTAGAGCGACAAGGTTAGTTGATTGATTTAAAGGATACCAAATGCAAATAATTTAGATTTATGCACAACAAGTTTTCATTGTGCTGGAGATTTAGAGGATTTTTATATGGATATATTGAAGCGGTGTATATCTGTACACAGATATATTTGCTTCATATTTCATTTAATTCAACCTATCTCCCATCATATAAATAATTTAGTTAGAAATATCTGCACACATCGGTAATATGTGTGTGTAAATTTTGATAGTAAAAGGGTTAAAAGCTGATTATTCTGATCACACTACATAAAAAAATACTTTGTTTAAAGCATTTTATTAAAATAATTTGTTTAAAGAATTTGGCAAAGTAAAATATAATCAATTAACAAGAAATGTTAAAACATTTAAAACAAGGGGAGAGGGGTCGGAAGCCATTAAGTAAAGAAAGTAAGTTCTGCCTTTCCCTCCCTGTGCATTGAATCACCAAAAATAGTTACAGTTTAATGCCTTCACATCCTCTGCATATTTTAAGTTATTATAATGAAAAATAAAGTACAATGCACAGGAAACCAAATTGGCTGCAGAATGGTATGGGGAAACAAAATGCTAATGGAACACAAATTAAAACAGAGACCACAATCAAATCCATTAAAAGTCAGTAATGGACCAAGCAGAAATAAACATATATAAACATGGAAGGGGGCATTGTTATAGATATTCAGCTTAATATTTGATTGAGAGACAAGCCAAACTCTAATAAACAATTATTTTGAAATTTACAGCACTGATTAGATTTAATATCCTGCTTGTTAATAAATCAATAATCTATGATAACTATACCTGACAAGATGTGTGAGTAGTCAGCCATTGGCTTCTTTTAGGTCATCGTAGGAGAGTTAGTGTCCAAAGAGTTTCATTAAAATGTAAGAAGAACCATGCACATCTTAGCATCCCAATGCTGCCCAAAGTTCACAAATCCATCTATCCATCAATGTGTCAAGTTCCAAAGCCACGATTGATTTGCCAGTAAAAAATGGTTTTATTATATTTAAAGATTCTAACTGTAACTTAATTTATCTAAATATTTTAACTAGTCTTAACCTTATATATCATATTTTATTTATTTTAAATGTTAAATTTACTGGCTTAATTATTAAATGGATTAAAACTTATATTTCATTTTATTTCTTTTATGTTTGTTACCTTTAATGGTGGAGGGAATTAAAACTTAAAGTGTGCTGTTTATGCTTCTTGGCTCTCAAGGTCCCAAGGGGTGGAGCGAGTCCAGAAGATGCCAAACTAACGTTTTAAATGTTAAAATATAAAAATAACATGTAATAGTTTTAACAAGGCTGTAAACCTTAGCAATGAGCGTCTGAAAAAATCGTCACTAGGTCCCTAGTGACGATTTTTTCAGACGCTCATTGCTAAGGTTTACAGCCTTGTTAAAACTATTACTGAAATAATAGTGAGCGTTTAATAAAATTTATAATTACAAAAATAACATGTATAAATTATTTACTTGGAAATTTCTTTCTTACCCCCCCCCCCAATCATATCAAGGAGATTTATTTGTCAAGTCCTAGAATTTTGCAAGAATTAAAAAGATATGTGTGTTATTAAGAATAAATAAATTATTAATTCAGTTATTACTTTATGCACTGCTAAAGTAAGGTTCTCTTTTAATAATGACTTTATATAATATAACTTCTTTAAAATGCGATAATAGGTAACCCCAAATCCTATAATGTTGTAAAATATAGAATAAAATCATATGTATGTGCATATTGCATTGCTTACCAATGCAATATATTCTTTATATAAATAAAACCGCATTCCATGTATAAACTTATTATCGTTAACTGGGGATGCTCATACTTCTATATTTAAATTAAGTTTATTAATATTAATTATGTATGCAAATGGCCTAATAAATAAATTGTTTACCATTATATATTTATGTTCCTATCTTCCTATATGTGTGGCAATGGTCATTTTATTATTGAATTTCATAGATATTTCTCTTGGTTCATGCATTTGTGCTCTCTCCTTTGGTATACACCCTAGATTAGAAGCAGATGCACCTCTACGACTGGGGACATACATTTAACAGCAGTGAATCATCCTACTAGATTGCCAAAGCCAATCCGCCTCATCATAATGCATCATTGTCCCCACTTACTAAGGTAGTACCGCAATTTCTTTATTAACATTTGCTGTGTGTCCTCTGTCTACACTTGTTAGCAACTCCAGGTAACCCAAAATCAAATCTGTCCACAAGCTCTTCCTTAATCAACCTAAATATAATTAATTATATGTATTAGACCTAGAATAGGCTGATAAAACTTTGTAATTTTAATTTAAGAAAATAGGGCATACATCATTATTGTAAGCCACCATTACTTTCGATAATATTATGTAAAGGCGAGTAGATCAACATTCTTTTGTACTTGTAAGCTGCTCTCTAAATTATATCTATTTATGTAAATAAACTTATTGTATTATTAATTTGACTTGTGAGTTGGAACTAGCTATTAATCAATTATCTTTAGAACACATCAATTTG
This sequence comes from Epiperipatus broadwayi, assembly GCA_028023455.1. Taxonomy (NCBI): domain Eukaryota; kingdom Metazoa; phylum Onychophora; class Udeonychophora; order Euonychophora; family Peripatidae; genus Epiperipatus; species Epiperipatus broadwayi. Next base: position 7,450,090 of record JAQFVV010012428.1, on the reverse strand, counting down.
CTTAAGTAGCACATCATGCTTAGATAATTTATCATGTAATATTAATTTTGAGTCCCAGAGAAATGATTGAACCCCGAAACCCTGTAAATAAATATAAGATGAACAGATTGATGTAAGACTTAGGATGCTGGCACCTTGTTGCATGGTGTGTTATGAAGAACTCAGAGTGATAATCTGTGTTCAAACCCTGAGTTATGTAGAGCTATACAGAGAAAGGAGGCAATGTGATGGCAAGGATGTTAATTAGGTAATTGAGACTAGGAAGCCAAGTAGGGGTTTAAGCCAGGTGACATGGGGGTAACCTTGTGTCCACTGGTTGAGAGTCTTTGCTTAGTCTTTCGGTCTTGTTGACTGATTATACAAAACTTGATTGTTACACTATAGAATAATTTTGATCAACCAAATTACATTTTAGAATTGTCATGAGAGATTTTATTACTAGAATTAGAACAAAGGAAATATGTTGGATGGATAAATGAGAAAGGAATTTTAGAAAAATGGGGAATTTCTTTTTCAGCTAAATGTAAACTGTAAATGAATTTGTAAGAAACCAATTGAAGGTAAAGTTGTATTATATTTTGATTATCAAAACTGTAATTTTTTAAAATAGATTTAATACAAAAATTGATAATTAATTATTGGGATGTTAAGATACTTGTTAATGCAAAACTAGAAAGACAAAGGCTATATTAATAAAGAGAATATTAACAATTGATGTCTCTTAAGTTCCAGAAATTTTTTAATGAATTTAACCTAGATCTTGTAAATCATTTTCAAATATTTACTTATTTCAATTGTGCTCAAATTTGAATAAACCAAAGAAACAGTTAACACATTAGATTGTTGCTCATGTATAGCTAATACAAAAAAAGTAGCAATGCATTTTTAATTAGGACAAGGAACAATATGGAAAAAAAAGGAAAACAAAAATATTCAAAAATGGTCCATTTGAAAGAAGCAAATTTACAAAAAAAATAAAAAATAAAACAAAAGAATTACTAATAACATAAGGGGATAGATAAAAGAAAACAAAAACCTCAAAAATATGTACTGATTTCTTGATATTGGAAGGAAAATCATTTTGGAATGACAGAAATATGACCTTGTTATTAAAATGAGAAGTATCATTAAGAGCATGGAAGAGTTCTACAAAGAATTATTTAGTAATAAAAAACTTTTGTTCTTTATTACTAAATAATTCTTTATACTGAAACATAAAATTAAATCTATAAAGAGAAATTGTAGCCAGATACTTGGAAGAAGTTAGTAGTTTATTGATATTTAATGATAGGTAAAAAGAAGTTAGAAATTACATACCTCTCAGGCTTCTGTCTGCTTTATATAAGATCTTTCCCTTATCATTACAATGTGTGTATAGAGATAATAATGATATCTTGATATTAACTGAACTTAAAGAAAAGTTTAATGTGTAAGAGTTATTATTTTGGTTTGGTTCTGTATATAATGAAAGGGCATTTGACTCTGTAAGTATTTTCATAGTGATTGATCTTTTCCTAGAATTGATTATGACATTGAATTTAGAATGAATGATGCTATTGTCAGTTTTTCTATTGCATTTGGTAATAGCAAAAAAAAAAAAAAAGTTATTTTTATGATTTATTAAAAATTCAGATTTGATTCTAATTTTATTCCATAGATGCCACTATTTTTTTAATAAAAAATTGATGGGTTAGCAAAGAATAGCAATCTTTTCAAATGAGACCAAAATATTATTGTTTAATGCAATAGCTTATATATAAAGAGTATTCAATAAATATGTGATGTTGAACCAAAATTGCCTTCAGTCAAACACTTTTTTTGTTTATTTATTCGCAAAATTCATATTTTAGATTACATTCATTTTTTAAACTTATGTTTTTGATAAATTTTAAGAAAAATTAAAAAAAAAAATTGAAATAATTATTATTTTATTTCAAGATAAAACAGAAAGGAAAACAATATTTTTCACTAATGGTAAAAAAAAAAAAGAAAAAAAAAAGATTCTTAACTGGTTAAAACATTGAAACAGCAAGACATAGATCCAGGATATTGTCAAATTCTCAAGTATTTACCAAAATGCAACTGCAGTAATTAGATTGCAGGTGCATTAATATTTAATGGCATTAATAAATAACTAATGTATTTTTGATATGTTGTAGAAAAAAAAAACATTGTTTGAAGTTTTATATGTTTTAAGGTCTGTTGTTATTTTATAATAATATTCTAAATCAAATTTGATTCTATTCACATTCATAGTTAAGCATAGAAATAAAGTGAAGTAAGATAGTTTAAATAAATAAAGTGATAAAAATACTGTATTTAAGTTGTATTGATTTGTTAAGTAATTCTTTTGTAATTAAAAATCAATGAAGAGGTAATTATAATTACTTTAATTTTAGATTTAAAAAAAAAAGTTACACGTTTAAATTTAGGTATCAAACAATGATAAATATAACATATTTTCTAAAATGTGTTATAATCGAAAAACAGGGCACAGTAAACATGTTTTATTTATTTTAAAAATATCATGGGAGAATTTATATAAGAATTATGTTAGAAGAGTAATATAGTAAGTTATTAGCAGAGAACAGCTTTGTGATCTTAGGCTATTCTATAATATTGAAAACAGATCTTATTGTAGAAAACTTGAAAATACACCAATAAATCTTCAAGAGAGTGCTAATACTTGCAAACATGATTGATTCTTTTGTGAAGCTGTATTACATATGTCCTTCTAAAGAAATTACTGTGTTTACTGCACAATTGCTTTTTCTAAATGATCTTCCACAATTTTTCCAATATCTGTATATATTTGAACTATAGGAAAAATATCCACCCTTAATTTTTATGTCTAACTTCATTTTTTTAATATAAGCTATAATATAGAAGATCTGAACACTGATTTTCAAGCTCCCTTCAGTTATCCTCTATCTCATATAATTGATACACATGTGAAAAAGATAAATGATCTCCAATATTCGCATTTTGTGCTGAAAAAAAAACACTCATTAGTTGGTCTAGATCATTCTCTCCTACACACATATATAATCAGTCCTCGTTTTTATATTAAGATAGCAAATCTTCAAACTTTAATAGATAGGCTTCAATTTATTCTACCTTTCAATTCTTCAGCCATCCATACCATTGAAAGTCTAGTGAAGGTATGCTCAAATCCCTTGATGATACCAATATTATTCCTGAAGGAAGCTTGAAAGTTGGTGTTCAAATTCCTTAAGCTGTAGAAAATTTACCAGGAGCAAAGATCTGATGTTTTTATACTTAAAAATTGTAAGAAAGGAAAGCCTGCTCTTAGAAAATTTTAAAAGGGAAAAATTTATCCTAGATTCATATTTAAAATAGTTAATTATAAAACTTACCTGCCAATTAATTTATTCATCTATTTATTTTTTTTATATAGTAAGTTAAAAGAAATTAATTTAAAACAAATTACCTGTTTTATTTTATTATCAAAATTTGTCTATTATCAATGTTTGCAATAATTGAAAAATGCATTTGCATTAATTCTTACAGCTTTGACATTGTAAATCAATTGTCACTGGCCAAGATAAAAGTATTAATGAGGTAGTTATGCTTTTTTTTTTTGAGATTCTAAGACTCAAGCATCTTTGTAAGCAATCATAATTTTTGACAAAAGTAATAAGTATTTATTTTCTTCCTTTTTTTTTTTTTCATAATGGTCAAATGTTAAAATAATATATTAATCAGAATTTGCTGGATATTATTGCTGAATTAAAAGTAGTAGTTTTGCTTTTTATTAATTTTGTGAACAAAAAGCATTCTTCAAGTATTATTTTTTATTATTGTCATCTTTATTGAATTTTCATTTTCATCCAAAGTGATTTTAATTTGATGATTGTATAATGTTTATTCTCTTTTGCACACGATTAAATATAAATAAATTGAGGCTTAGAACACAGAATTAAAATTTCATATATGCGACCTTCAGTATAAATATAATTTGTAATAAAGTGAAATTATTTTTTACATATTTACTATTAAAAGTATTTTCCAAATAAGTAAAATAATAAAATTATTTTAAAAACAATGAAGTTATCATATGAAATAATAAAAAAAACTTAATTTTTCTATTTTATTAGCATAATGTAAAAAATATTTTTGTTTACTACTATATAAGTTTAAACATATCATAAAACATTAAAAAGTATATAAAATATTTTTTTATTTTTGTAATTATATTCTAAATTAATGAAATATCTTTGAAGCAAATAACATAATTATAGAAATAATAATAATAATAATAATAAAAAACTTCACCTTTTTGTTTTATTAACATAAATAATTCCTGATATAAATCACAAGTTGGCATATGTGCTTTAGAATTTTTTTAAAATTATATCTAATGTGTAGGAATTGAAACAAAAATGCAAATTTAAAATCTTTCATTATATTGGAATCATTCTCTGTAAAATTATAATAAATTTTATTGCTCATGACTGTCTTAATGCTACTACATGCTATTATCGATTAAATCTTACAGCAATCATAACATCACTCCAGTGGGGTGTGTGTGGCTTATTATGCATTACATGTACATGTAGTTTAATGCTTTTTGAATTAATAATTTAATTATTAAAACATTTACTAATTAATTATCATTTTTTCCAATTTTAAATTTTGCATTTATTATATATTTTGAATTTATGTGGTAAACAGCTAATTTTTGCTATAGAAAATTTTTATGCATTCTATCCACTCTCCCCATACCTTAGAAACCATCACTAATTTGTATCCATTAATTTACTTAACAATTATGATGTTTAAAAAGAATTTTTTTAATTTTAATCATTTTTTGAAATGGTGGCTTTTTTAGCACTATTGATGTTATAGGACACTCATGTTATCAAAACTTTGTAAGATAAGATAATGAGTTTTATCCTAAGGAAAACAGTTCTGTGCAAGTTTTATTCATTGTGTTATTAAAATCACTTAAGATGATATATAATAATAATGTAAATTACCATTTTAATAAGTAGAAAATATAACAAACAATTTTGATCCAATATGCTGAAGGCAAGGATGGTTTTCATCTTAAGCATAGCAATCTTTACAAAAAAAAAAAGGTAATACAAATTTTATTAAGCATTTAATTAAAAATCATTTTAAAAATGTGTACATTATCTTTATAAAAAAAAAAACAACGCATTTTTTCCCAACTAATTTCTGTTTAATGTTTTTATACCTATAAAAAATTTAATTTCCCTGTGTAAAATGTCTGCCATTATTATCACAATTATTTATTTTAAAAGAGGAAGATTTAATCATGTATATTATTTAAACTACAATAATCATTTATGCAATATATTTTTTGATCTAATTTTTATTTAAGAATGCATTTTTAATCAAAAATAAATAAATGGTGGATCACTTAAAATTTTTTTAAAAGTACTACAAAAAATAAGTTTAATGATTAGATAATAATAAAACCATTAGTAATAGAATATAAAATGCATCAAAAATAAATATGTACTTTGTTATTTAACTTTTTTGTATATGCCTCATTTTAATTTATCTAATCATGGTACAATGGATGATGTAGTGTATTTCAAATAGATTTTTTAAAATGTAATTAACAATTTTTGTTTTTTAAAAATATCATTACTGTATTTACACCCATATTATTATTTATTTATTAATAATATCCATAGTAAAATTTTTACACATTTTTTTTAAAGTTTAAGTTTTGATTTATTTATTTGAATTTTAATGTTGATTATATATTTTGAATCTACAAGTAACAAATATTTTGCATTGAGATTTATGAGGCATTTTAGGAAACTGATTGAACTTGCTGTCCAGGATAATACTGTAATTGGTTTTTTTTTTAAAAAAAAAATACACGATACTTGATTAAGAGCTGTTATGAAAAATTATTTGCTCTCAAAGGTAAATTGTACATCTGAATTTATTTTTTAAACAATAGCATTTTAAAATTACATTTTAAAATACTTGTTTCTGTGAAGGAATAATATGTAAATGACACATTAGAATTTATAAACAAAAAAAAATTATAAATGGAAGAGGCATTTTATTTGGGATGATATTAACTCTTCAACAGGTTAAGATTTCTATTGTTTTCACTGATGACAATTTTTGTAAATGTTCAACATTTTATTTTAGTATGTAAATTTTTATTTTATATTAGAATTTAATAAATTGCACTTGATTAAGCATATATAAATTGTAGAGTGAAATAGAACAATTACTTTTTTTGTATTGGTTGATTGCCACAATGCCTGTGAAAAAAATTAAATTGACAAAATCTTTCGATTGAACATTAGTTGTAAATTATCAACAAATTAATATTAAATCATCATAAGTCTATGAAATTTTGTCATAAAATTTAAAATTGTCTTTATAATTATTAAAATATCACAAAAGTTCCATGCTTTTATTTTTTAAAAGAAAACATATTTGTAAAAATCATAGTACAATTATGCATATTTTTGTTTTTTATTAATTACTATACAACTGTTTTAACCGTTCGACTTGTGATGTTCATTTGTGTAGAAATCACTGCACACTCACCCTCCTGTAAAAGAGTTTTAAAAACATAAGTTAGAGTATATTTATATATAAGCAAACTCTTGCTGATCATGCTTATCTCAAGACTTGAATCTATTGGGCTCCTGATACTATAATTGACAATTAAACTGTACAATTTAGTTCAAATATCACAAATAAGAGACAGTATCTCAATTTAATTACTTTTAATTATAGAGATATTAATTTTGATATATGTAAATCTATAATTAAACACTGAATATATCTTGATTAGCATATTTCAATATTAGCATTATTTGATTTTTTATATATTGAACCGGGTTGGAGATAATTGTTCTGATTATTTTCTTTAAATCTCGATTTTAACTTGGGCTGCACACAGATCGCTCTTCAAGTGAGAAGTAGAATACTACAGATAGTTGTAACATCAATAGTATCTATAACAGATCACCGCTATATAAAGTATAACCTACGATCACATTTCCAGGCGATAGCATTTCTCGACTGCTAGATTCAAATCCCTGCCACCTAAAGCACTTGGTTTGTTTTGAGGATTAATCCCAGGTGCCAAATAGCCCCAGGTTATATAGTCAGTATGCTCTGGACAACAGGTTTACAATCCAGCACTTGACATATCCCAAGCTAGCTCTTTTTTCAATTGTGAGGGGGGAATCTTTGGCACGCTTGCCCAACACTTATAGTTCTTTACAAGTTAACCAACTAGTGATGCAGTTCTAAGTGAGAGAATCAATCAAACAACAATTAAGCAAATTTTTTATTTCTACACACACACACACAATTATAACATTAATATAATAAAAATTTACATAGGCATTATTAAAGATTACATTGATTGTAACTATGAGAGTTCATTAAAGTTTCTTTCATTCACATATATGTGTAGATATTTTAATGGAAGAAAAAGAATTATATTTACTTAGGATTTAGAATAATGTGTCACATTTTCACTTATTCAGTTCTTTGCTTGTTTCTTTATTTGCTAACTACCAACTGATTGGCCTTTGATTTCCATTGATGGTTTCTGGTTTCTTTTTGATTCTTCAAGTTTACAATGAGGGGGAGAGAGATAATTGGCAGTTCACAGGTCATGAGACAAGCATTGCTTTTAGGTGGAGAACATCCAAAGGTATTGAAGACTCTGGATCGATGGCTAGTCAAATACTTCTAGTGTTTTTTAGCACTGCATGTTGCTAGGTCGACCTTTGGTGAAGATAGGTTGATGAACATGCATACTGGAAATGTGGATAGTTTTTCTGGCCATCTCTTTAATTTTTTTAATAGTAATACAGCAGTATTGAATAATTTGACTACATCTGAATAACAATCTGAATGAGAATTATTAAATTTCTTGTCTCCTCTATCTTTTATATTTCTCTCTCATTGTTTTCTTTTTATCATCCTCAGATCCAGTTTACTTAATTTTATATTTCTTATCTTAATCATTCCAGATTCATTTATTGTCTCATTAAGGATTAATTTTTGCATTTTTTGGTTATCTAAACTCATTCTGAGATTAATCTACCTTTTTTGATAAGATAGAGTATGTGAGTTTTGCTTTTTTCTTTAATTAGTTCAACTGGGAGTTATCTTTTCTTTTGTCAGCCAAGTAATCTTTAATGAATTGCAATTTTAAAAGTTTTTTTTTAATTTATAAAAAGGAAGAACTAGTTTTAACTTTTACATCAAATTATCCCCTCCACTCCTACTTGCTCTTTAATACTAAAACTTTCTTTTATTTTAAATAGAAAAAGGTGACACAATACTTTCATTTTTGCAAGTTTGCATTTCCTAGAAGAAAAAAACTCTTTAGAAATATATTTTTCTTTATTTTACTATTGTAACTTTTTTTAAAAATCAATTTGATCATTTATTTTTAAATGATTATATATGTAATGCAGAATATAGTTTTTTTTAAAACATATATATTTACCAGTGGTACATCACACACACCCAGTTTGAGAGATACATTGTATCAAATCAAGCATTTTATCTTTAATAATTTATTTATATCTTACCACTTTGATTTTTTTCTTTTTAATTATTTGCTTATTTTGATTTGTGCAATACGGCTTCTAACTTTTATTTCTTTATAAGGAAAACCCCTTCTTTAATGTTTTTTTAAAAATAAAACTACCAGGATGGCTATACTAGCACTGCTTTTTTTCCAGACTATACTCTATGTTGATTCTAACAATTATGTCATGTGTGATGGCCACTAGGGATAACATGCACTTCTACAATGTTTACAGGGGTTTGAATGCCACGGATCACAGAATATGTCTGGCTTATATCCAATTTATACACTAAATAAAAAAACCTTTAACTTCTATGCTGAGATCTCTCTACCAGCCAATTGAATGAGCCCATGAATTTCTCCACTGGGTCTAGATGATAAGATTGGGTCACTGTGAATGGCAGTATTCATCCACTGATCATTAGGCTTACACTAGAATGAAATTTATTACAACATGTTGGGAAATTTCCCCCCAAAGAACTGATTTGTGGCTTATGTTGGTATTTTTCCTGTGCATATATCTGAGACACAAGATTGGGACCCTTTCTCCCAGTGTGATTTGGATGGGCCCAGGAATCTCTTTACTGGATTCTCATCCTATAGGACTATTCCCTTGGTCCACTCTTTACAACTATTTTCATCCAGCGTAATGGCCTACACTTACTATAACATCCTCAATCTTCACTTTTTCACCCCATCCCCATTTACAACTCCAAGCCATCTGACAATCTATGCTTATACTAAAGATTATTTTATTCTAGATTTTTATTTATTCTTTATGCAAAATTCTGTTTATTTTATTTATTTAACTTTATTCTCATTACTGTATATTGATTTTCTAAAAAAAATGTTTGTTTCGTTTCCATATTAACTCTAAAAAATGCTTTATTGTATTTTATTTATTTCTACTATCATATATTAGCTCTCAAAAACATTATTTTGGTTCATTTATTTAACTTTATTTTCATTAACATATATTGATTCTAAAAAAAATGTATTTTATTTTATTTCACTTCCGTTATTAATTCCTAAGAAAAAACATTTTATTTTACTTATTGACTTTTATTTCCATGATTCTTATAATCCATGGACAAAATTTATTTATATTTTTATTTTTTGATATCTAAAAGTCTGTCCCATTTTTTAAAATCAAATTCTTATCCTTTGTCAGGCAGTTTCTTTTTATTTCTACCATCCTCACTTGGACCAGGGCATCTTGACCTACTTCCATCCCTCTGGTCTGATGTTCCGGGCAGTTGGTTTCTGGTTATGGGTAGTATATTTAGAATCTCCCCTTCTTTTAGAGCTATGTGGTGATCTATATCTATTATTTTTACTCCAATCATTATTATCATGGTCATAGTTTATGGCATTTATAATACATTTTCTACCTCTATTGCTGTCTCTGGTTTAAGAGTGATCTGTAGGCAAAATTTGACTACAGATGTTTTCCCATTATTGCATCTGTCTTTTCTTCACCATTTAAATGCACTTTCATTTTATTTACCATTTTCTGTTCTTTGCACACTTCCTTTCTGATGTGTTTCATTTCTGACACTTTTTTATTTTTAGCTTCTTAGTTGTTGTTTGAATAAGAACTTTCTGGTTCTGGCTTAATTTTTATTTTTTAGTTTAGACTTAAATTTTTGTTCAAAATTATATTTATTTCCTTGTTCATTTCCATTTGCAATATTTATGCTATTTAACTACGCATATTTATTTAAACTTTCCTGTTCCCTTCTATTAATGTCTACACTACTAATTTTTAATTTAATTGTATTCTCCTAGCTTTTTAATTTAATTATGCCAATTTTCTCTGTTTATTTACTGCTGTGTCTAACGGCACTCTATTACTCACTGGATTGCAAATAGCAATAACACAAATATATAATAATTAAAGATGCAGCTTGGCTAGTAAATTTAAATAACAAGAATTTATTTACAGAGTTAAATATGAGTTAATCACTCTTGTTTAATATATACAAAAATATGAGTATTAGACACATGCTATTATCATATATAAATAAGGGGCCCGAAGGTGTAGCAAAATAATAATGACATTGATATGACCTGTTATAGTTCCTACATTTACTTTGGGATGTCCTGAGGTAAACCTCTTTGCAAGGCTAAGTGAAGAAAGGAGCTGACTGGAGCACCCAAGGAAATGGAACATCTACCTTTCAAGAGCTTCACCTAGCAAGTGTATAGTCTCAGTTCAATTTTAGATCCATTATTGCTCACGCCTTTATTTTCAAGTAGCCTCCCTTGATTGGCCATCCGCTGTCTATGTGGTGGTCATCTCTTTAGTTCCTATTCGATCCCTGATTAGATAATGTCATGACTTTAGAATTGTCTATTTTAAGCAATGGCTTTGTTTACATTATCTAATCCTTCTTGATAAATTACTTTATAGTTTCTCCTTAATTAAACTATTTAATTAGTCTAATGCTTTATCAAATATTGTGAATGCCCCTGGCATCCACACACATACTTTTAGCTTAGCATTAATATATCATTTAATTACTTATAATACACAATTAGCAATCCCTTAGTTTTACATTTATAATTATTACTAGTTATACGTATTTTGTGTATACATACATATACACACACATTTAGCATTGACTTATATCTGATCTTTCTCTTTTTCTTTTACTTTTCAATCTATCTACTCTTTCTATATTCATATCCATTCTTATGCTCTATTATTTTCCTATCCTCATTGTGCTACAATAATTTCCAACTCCCACCATTCTATTTCTTTTCTCATCATTTTTGTCTGTTTTCTATTCTTTCCTTTTGCAATTTTATTATTTCTTCTATGTCTATATTATTATGTGCCTCAATTTTTGTTTTGGCTGTATTACAGATTAATAATTTTCTTTTTACTAACTTTTATAACACAAATTTTATTTTACTTATTTTTATTTTTAAATACTTTACTCAAACAAAGTGGAAACCACTTCCAAATCCCTTAGTCTTTTCTAATTCCCACCTTACCATCAATGCCCCTAATATGTATAAAATATTCTCTCTAGTTTTTCTTCTTTTTATTTACATTTTACTATTTAATATGATAATTGGTTTGCTTTAGTCTATTCTCTTCTCATACTGCTGACTGATTTCAACTTTTATTATGCAATTTGCATTTATTTAGAATTTGGTTTCAAACTTTTTTTTTACTTTTAAATGTGATTTTAATTAATCTGGTAATTTTGTGGCACTTTGGCACCCGCGTTGCCAAGCCAATTTAACTGGGTTTTTGAAAATTGCTGTGATTATTTTCTTAAAATGTCAATTTTAACTCAGGCTGTGCTTTCCACTGTGGCAACAGGCCAGCCCTTCAAGCAGAGAAGTAGAACACCACATAGATGAAACATCAATGGTACCTATAACCAGACTGAGGTTATAACAATTATAACCCATGTATGATCACATTTCCAAGCTGTAGCACTTCTCGACTTTTAGATTCAAATTCCTGCCACCCAAAGCACTTTATTTTGTTTTGAGATTAACTTCAGGTGCTAGCTAACTACAGGTTCTATAGTCAGCATGCTCTGGATGACAGGTACACAATCTAATGCTTGACATATCACAAGCTAGCTTTTTTTTATCAATTGTATAAAGGGAATCTTTGGCACCCTTGCCCAACACTTATATTTATTTATAAATTAATCTACTAGGTATGCAGTTCTAAGAGAGAGAATCAATCAAATAATGATTAAGTAAACAAATATTTATTTTTACACACACACACATAATTATAATATAATAAAAATTTACATAGGCAATATTAAAGATTACATTGGCTGTAACTAAGAGAGTTCATTAAAGTTTATTTCATTGACATATATGTGTATATATTTATAATGGGAGAAAAAGAATTATATTTACCTACGATTTAGAGTAATGCATTACATTTTCATGGATTCAGTTCCTTGTTTGTTTCCATACTTGTCAACTACCAACCGGTTAATCTTTTATTTCCATCAGTTTATGGCTTTCGATTTTTCAAGTTTACAATGAGGGAGAGAGATTATTGACAGTTCACAGGTGATGAGGTAACCATCGGTTCCATGTGGAAAACATCTGATGGTACTGAGGACTCATGATCTAAGGCTAGCTGAACACTTCTAGTGTTCTTTAACATTGCATGTTGCTACGTTGGCCTTCAGTGATGATAGGTCGATGAACACGCATACTGGAAATGTGGAAATTTTTACTGGTCATCTTTTTTCTTTAATTTTTTAAATAGTAATACAGCAATATTGAATAATAGTTTGACTGTATTTGAATAACAACCTGACTGGGAATTATTAAATTTCTTGTCTCTTCAATCTTTTATATTTTTTCCTCTCATTGTTTTCTCTTTATTATCATCAGGCCAAGTTTAATTAATTTTATATTTCTGATCTTAATCCTTCTTCTAGATTCATCTGCTGTCTCATTAGAATTAATTTTTGCATTCTTTGGATATCTAATCTCATTCTGCAATTAATCTACCTTTTTTGATATGATAGTGTACATGAATTTTCCCTTTTTCTTTAATTAGTTCAACTGGGAGTAATCTTTTCTTTTATCACCCAAGTAATCTTTAATGAATTGAAATTTTAAAAGTTTTTTTTTAAAAAAATTATAATTTTAGTCTGATTTTATTTTTACATTTATTCGTTATCATTTTTCTTTTTTTCATACATATCTTTTTTTTAATATAAAAAAGAAGAGCTAGTTTTAACTTTTACATAGAAATATTACCCCCCCCCCCCATTCACTATTTAATACTAAAACTTACTTTTATTTTTGAAAGAAAAAAATGACACAATACTTTCATTTTTGTAAGTTTGTATTTTTTAGAAAAAAAAAACTATTTAGAAACATTTATCTTTCTATTTTACTATTTTCACTTTTTTTTAAAAATCAGTTTGATCATTTATCTTTAAATGATTATATATGTAATGAGAATATAGATTTTTTTAAACATATATATTCAAACCAACAGTACAATATACTGATGGATTAGCTCTTGAGTATATCTATCCAGGTAATTATGATATATTTCTACTTTAGGTTTGGCAATGGCTAGATAGGAACCTCTTTCAAATCTAGTCATAAGGCTGACTGTTGATTTTTGACTATTCTTTGTTGATTGTTAATGATTAATGATTATTAATCTTCTGCTGACTCTGCTATCATTCATTGGATATTCATTTATTCTATATTCTCTATTCTCCTTATTCATTTCATATTTAATTTTTATTCTATATTATAATGGTCAGGCGATAATTCTTAACCTATTTGCAATATCAGGGTGCCACTAGGTTATTGGAACCTAGAAACTATATAAAGTTGGCAGAAAATTACGGTAAGATTCATCTTTTATTAATCGATAGCCCTAGCCACCAGCTCATGGAGAAGCCAAGCTTAAAATATCTCTCTATTTAAAAATTCTCTAACTCTTGATTTTTTTTAAAAAAAAAACAATATTAATAAATATATATATAAATAAGTTACTGCCACAATTAATCAAAAAGCATTTTATTATTATGCACACACATTAAAAGAAAAATTCTGGAAACTAAATGAATTTAATTTACTTAATTTGCACAGATGGATGAATTTAAGATTTAATACAATTTCAATATTTTGTTAAACATAATTATGCTACATAGATTATGCATTTATATACTCGATTCTTTTAACTCTGGCTACAAGTTCCCATCCAAACCAACACCAGCTTATTGATATACCGATGTGATCAATGCAAAATGAGGATGTTAGCATAAAAACCATGTTGACAGGAATGTGCATCTGTAGCATGATATCATTTAAGAATGAGTGACCCTCATCCAGTACAGAAATTTGCATCTGTCTTGTGATGTAATTAGTTGGACTATTTACTAGACATGCTCCATAATTGGTGATTCCAGTCTTTGCCATCTTACTATTACTAACCAGAGTGTAATGAGATTAATTGTGTAAGAAATACATCTACATCCATTGGCAACATGATGGCTACACTTTTGGGCCATGCATTCAGTTGCTGCAAGTGTTGATACCTGTCCTTAAGGGTCTCCTAAATGATTACTTCAGTGGATACCAGATCATAGTGGAGATTTAAAATCCCAGAGTCTGTTTGTTTTTGATCTTACTCAATTATAGCAAAATACCATAAAATTTGGAATTAAAGTTAATTTACTCATATATTTATATGCCTCACAATCACTCATTTTTATGCTAATTGTACCAAAAAAAACATGGCATGATTTTATTTACTTTTTATATCTACATTGGTAGCATAAATCATCATCTTCAACCATTATCATTCCTTTGCAGGATGAAGGTCTCTCCAAGTTCAATCCATCTTCTTCAATCTTTAGCTTCTCTTCTCCACATCATCCCCACTTTTTTATTTCATTCATGCATCTCACATGAGGTCTCTTTCTGGTTTTTTTACAATCTTTTGGAATCCAGTTTAAGATTTCAATTGTCTATCTATTATCATATATCCAGCCTAACTCCACCTGTTTGATCTCTTACCCATATATTGTGTTTTTGATCTTGTCTTGTTACTCTCAACATGTATCTCTCCATACTTTTTTGAGTGGTCTGATGTCTCTGTATTGCTCTTCTATTAAGTGTCCAAGTCTCAGATCCATCAGTAAGAACTGGTAAGACACATTTATTAAAAATCTTTCTTTTCTACCAAAAGCACTCCAAACAAGTTTAATTTTTTTGATTAATTTTATCCATTGTTTCCATCTGTATTAATAATCTGACCAAGGTACTTGTTGCTGTTAATTTCTTCTAACTCATCATAATCAATCTTTACTTTCATATTTTGAGAAAATCCATTAAACATTACTTTAGTCTTTTTAACATTTATACTCCTACTTTCCTACTTTCATCTGATAACTCCTGCAACATTTCCTGCAGCTTTAATGCATTATTTGCAAAAATAACTGCATAATCTGCAAAATTTAAATGACTTAAATAATCTCCATTTACTTTCACTTACTTTAGCTTCCCATTTTAATCCATAAAATACTTATTGCAGCACTGCACCCTGTCTTACATCCTTCTCAATGTTGACTTTCCAGTATCATTATGTAATCTAATTGTTACTGCTGAATTAAATACTGCATGTATTGAAAGTAACTAAAGTAGTGTGATATTTTGTTATATTTTTAAAATCGTTGTCCCCCCCTTCTTAACTAATTAATGATTTATTCAACAAAATTTTTTATTTAAATAAATATTTATTGACGAAAAAAATGGAATACTTTTTATTTTTATTTTTATAAAGCAATAGATATATAATTTAAGAAGAAATAATCCTACAGGTAGTTAGTTGCTCAAGAATTCACGTGAAGTACAATCCCCTAATGACTGATTGTGTGCAACAATTTCATTCAATTAATTGAAATTGTTTATATATATATTTTTCTTCGTCTGATAATCTATTAATGATTTCACCACTGTTATTGCTCTCTTTATATAAAGAATGTATAGTTTTATTTTTAACATATTTTCACATTAACTGTAGTCTGTATTGGTGAATTTATTCCTAAACTCACACACATAAATTGATATGCATATAATTATTAACTTATAAAGGAATTTATTAAATTATTTAGTAGTTATTTACTTGTTTTGTTTTTTTATCCGCCAGGTAAAAGTGTATAAAGCCACAGCTGGACCAACTTTTTATTTTTTGATGATTTGCTGTTGATCTTTACTATAAGTTCATTCATCCTCTAAAAAATGTTGTTAAGTAGACCATAGTGTGGAACCACTGCCAATTAAGATTGTCATTATAAAAAAAAGAAAGATAGAGGGAGAGAGTAAAGGAAGAAAAAAGAGACAAAAACAAAAAGAGGGAGGGGGAATGTTAAAAAAATCCTTTTAAGTTTTAGATTGTCTATTTTCTGCCTGTCATTTTGAAAATTTAAACCAGAACCAGCCTTGTTTCCTATAAACAAATAGATTGTAATGCCAGGGTGTTCGGCCATCTGTCATTATTTTTAAAGCTTTTGTTCTTGAAAGAGAAAGAGAGAGCTATCTTTCCAAGATCAACATAACTACAGCTTTATAGCGCGCATATGGTGATGCTATAGTGACTTGAATATACATCTTGCTTAACCACCCACACATACTTAAATGCACGGTTTTTTAAAAAATAATGAATGGAAGAAGGAGTCTTCTGAATATGTATACACAGTTATCTCTTTGTAATTTATTTTAAGATTGACAATTCCTCTTTAACTAAGAAAAACAGAAAACAGACATCTTGATAACGTGATACTTTAAAATTATTAGAGTAAAAAAGGGAAGATGAGTTTACTAACGGATTTACTAACAATCATAAACAATGATAGCATTTTGCATAAAACAGACAATTGTATTAAATGAAATAATATATATAATATCTTAGTGTGCGTTTTTATTTTTACTTTAGTTATTTAAATATTTGTTAAATTATGATTTTTTAAATATATTTTATCTATTTCAAAAAAATTTTGAACATGTCAATAATTTTAATGACAAACTCGTGCAATTTTCTTATACACATACATACAAAATAAATAAACTGACGTATATTTTCTTGAATTTAGAAAGCTATTAATCTTTTTAATTTTTTAAAAATCGTATTATGGAAAAAATTTAAATGTAAAATACAAAAATTTGAAACTATATTGATATTTCATAAATGTACAGAGGCAGTTCTTAAAATACACTTGCTATTCGAAAACAATATTTTTTGTTAATGCAAAAAAATCTGCTTTTCATTATTATTTATAGCTTGAAATTAAATCTGTTGTTGTAAATTAAATATTACAGTATATACTTTTTTTTTTTTTAATGTAAATATGCCAGATGTTTCACAATCTGGTGTCCTGTAGAAAAAGTGGAATTATTTTTAATTTCTATTTATTTTTGTTAAAGAATATATATACAACTTTTTTTTTTTTTGTCAAACAAGGGAAAATTTGCTAACCCCATTAGTGAAAATTGATCGAAATTAGACATTCAAAATGAAGAAACTAAAATGGAAAATCTCTGTTAGTTATTTGAATGAAATTGCTGTGATCAGTTTATCAGTGTAAGACTCGAATGCTACTTGATCCCTTCTTTATCGTATGATCTTATGATCAGTTATCTCTTTCTGAAGACAGATATAAAGCAAAAGAGTCATTAGTGGTTTTTCTATTTTTAGAATCACATTATACTTCTAAAATCAGGAAAATAGCAAATAACACATTTTATTTATAGGACTTGTAAAATGCATCCAGCATTATTCTATTGCATAAATTTGGACTATCCACCTGCATGGTTTATCTGTGGATTTTTGTTGCCATAAGTTTACAAATGTTTTAATACAAATGCATGGGATGTACTTAATATCCATATACAATCTTCTAAATTTCACAGTAATTGCTTTTGTTCTATGATTTTCTATGAGTACAATTATTTGGATGAATTTTTTTTGTACACTGCAGTATATCTATGACAAAAACTTATGGAACACTTTACATATCATAAACATTATGAGTTAGAGCTTTATTTTTAAATAGTGAAACCTTTTACATTAATCATAAGATGAATAAACATTAAAAGCGTAAAGCTAAACTAGTCAATAAATAATCAAAATTACCCCAAATTCACAACTCAGCCACAACCAATGGTTTTACTGCTACAAGAAGACTTCTCAAATGTAAAGAACTACAAAATAACAACAAATTTTTTTTAAGAAAATAGATCTGCCATTCTAAAGATTCTATCCTATCACTAAATGTAGATAAGTGTTTGATCCTCCTAATATCATTCAATGGAAAATTATTAAAAACTAAACCCCACAAACCATAATAAAGAACAATTACAAATAAATAAATTAACAAAAAAAAAAAAAAGAACATATAAATTAACAAAAAAAAAAAACCCACTCACCAAAATCTATACATTTTTTTAAAAATATTTATTTAAATTTTATTGCATAACACAACCTTTTAACCAACAAATATTACAAAGCAAAACAAACATATATAACTAAATGAAGACAAACATATACCCTTCCAATAACATTCATGCAACAAACCAACATATATAAATAAATACAAATATATAAAAAATAAAAAAATAAACAAAAAATCTTTACACTATATCAAATTACTATCTTAAATGCAAAGAATCTCATCAAAATGTAAACCTTACAAGCATAAAGCTAAACTAGTCAATAAATAATCAAAATTACTCCAAATTCACAACTCAATTAGATGAGCCAAAAATAAACTCTAAAACACAACCAATAGTTTCACTGCGACAAAGCAGATATCTCAAGTGTAAAACTCTAAAACACAAGCAATAGTTTCACTGCTACATGCCGACTTCTCAAGTGTAAAGTTTTTTATACTTGAGAAGTGAAACTATTGGGTTGCATTTTAGAGTTTATTTCTTGGCTAGTCTGGTTGAGTTGTAAATTTGGGATAATTTTGTTGAGGTGAATAAGGACAAATAATATTTTATATCTTTAGGAATAAAGTCACTTGATTATAACTGAAATACCAGAAATAGCAAACTAGTTTTAAAAAAATTATGATGCTGGACCCATATTATGACTTTTATGATAAAGTTTATAATCTTTAAGGCTCATTTTTTAGATCTGAATAATTATTAATATCAAAAAGCAGAACAAATTAAACAATGCAAAGGGAATGTAGTCTGCTTTGCTTCATTTTTCAAAACATTGCAAAGCAGCAGAAGACTGAATGATAATTACATTTTTAAATAAATGTTTTAGTGAAGTGATCACACTAAAGAGAGTTAGGAGTAGATTAAAGCTATCTTAAAAGATATCTCTGTTAGTCTTAGTGACTATGTAAGAATTATACCTACACACTATGATAAGAGATACCTTTATCAGGTTGATTTTTATTCTATTTGGTAGTGATTTTTGGAAATGTTCAACATTTGATTTTAGCATTTAAATCTTTATTTTATATTAGAATAAGTTGAGCTTGATTTGATAGAAATATAAGTTTATAAAAGATAAAATTTTAAAAAATTATATTTGAACTTTGCAAATAAAGTAGTTTACATCATATTGATAAAAACAAAAAATATTTGCTGGAAAAACTTTTCTGTATTATTTTTATAATATATACACACAATTTTTATTGTTATATAATGGTATTTTATGTTATATTGTGCAATTTATTTAGAAAAAATAAATAAAATACATAAAAACTCTAATATTTTTTTTGTTGGTTGGTTAGTGCAATATGCAAATGACCTAGTATCAAGTCATTATAAATTCTGTTCTAAAGTGCAAAATTATATTTATAATTAGTAACCTTTTAACAAAGTAGCATTTGTATTGTTCTTCATGGTGACAGTTTTTGTAATTATTCAACATTTGATTTTCATAAACCATTATTCTGTATAAAAATCCAATGAATTGGACTTGATTTGTTAGAAATATTTATTTACAAATGAAAAACATTCTAAAAACTTATAGTTGAACCTTGCAAATATTTTAGAAGTACTAATAAACAGAATATATAATGAAAACAAAAGTTATATTCATAATTCAATAATGGACAGGAAAACAGTCAAGTGAGTGATTGCAGAAAATGAATAAGTCTGTGCATTGTTATTCCAAAATTTTTTTAAAAATAATCTTGCAAATGGTTTTGAAACCAAATTACAAAGAACTAAATTTGTCAAACACATGGAATCTGAACTAAATTGTTTTGACTTTTCTACCTATTGAAAAATATTGATCTTTTCTGATTTTATTTGTGAATTAATTAATAAATCAGTATTTGTTCTCTATAATTTATTGAGTGCAAAATCAAATAAATATAAAAGATAAGCTGATACATGTGTAAAATAAGGTGTTAAACAAGCAAGATGAATATTGGAAGGACATATAGATTAATAGAAATAGAATAGAGATAAAATAAATATGTGTGATAATAATTGTGATATCTGATACCATTGTTTACTGTTCAGACTAAGCAGTCCATCATGAATGTTGTGTTTTCATTACCCAATCTGCTTGATAAATGCCTCAGTTCAGCCAACTGTTGCAATCAGTGAATGTTCTTAATGAGATTTCATGTTTTAAAGAATTTTGAATAGGCAGTTAACATTTTATTATGATTCTTCATTTTTTGTAGTTTCCTAATGATAAAAGCATCTTCATCAAAATCACTGGTGTTGAATATTTTCCTGCACCTTACAGTCCAAATTGCATAATTTATGAATAATAACAATCTGATTGTGGCAGTTGATCTTGTTCATATGCTATCATTGAGCGATATGACTGTAATAATCAAGATTGAAGTTCTTGGCAATTGTACTTCTTGTGATTTAGAGACCAGGGTATGAGCATATCAGATGTTCAAAGATTTCTTCATGCCTCTGACAAAGAGAGCAGATAGGATCGATTTTAACAATGTCTCTCTTATATACAAGGAACCAGTTGGTACTAACTGAATTGATGTTGATTTTTGAGTGCAAAATCCAAATATTTAGGCTCCATGCTCCAGAAGCTTGAAGAGAGTCATGAGTTTGTTATTGGGAATCCCGAACTTTGGAGATATGTTGATGTTGATTGGATGTATTAGTATTTAGGCTTTCCATATCTTGATTAGATTATCAAATATGTCATGGGTGATGACTATGTATTTTTTAATCAACTCAATTGCTGAGTCTATGAAGTTCATCGTTTTAGGTCACGGTCTATCAGTAGGAATGACTGGCTCCAGAATCTGCTTGTATCCAAAGGTTTTGATTATCAGAACTGCATTAGCCTGGAGAGAATGCAGGGACAAACCATTGTATTTCTTATGCTCCTGCATAAATTTAATGCTGAAAGCAGCAACATTGCCTTTCCAGAATAATCATGCTGCAAGAGTGTTTACTTTTCTGATAAATGTTTTAGTATGTTTGATGATTGGCACATAATAATTTATTTTGGCCATAATTTTTTATATTCAATATGGCTACTTTCCCAGGTAGTGTACCAGTCAGAATTGTATGTTCGTCTAACAAGAATTAGCATCTCAGCAAAAGTATCTAGAGTTCAATCATATGCAAGATACACAGGTCAGGAATACTCATGAACTCCGCCCTATTTCCCATTTCCCAAGTCTATAACATTACAAACAACACTTCTGACGATAGCAAACGACATTTTAACAATCCCCGGCCCAGAGGGTCAGCAGAGACACAAGAGATCTAATGATTAACTAAATGATGATGCAATATAATAACAGATGTGCATGCATGAATTAATAAAATGTCCAAAGAATAGACTATTAAATATGAATTTATTGAAAATAACATTAGTAATGAAATTAAATCAATATGTGAGTAGCTGGATATAAAGATTTAAAACATCATAACCTTGATTACATAAAGAATACTCGATCTAGGTTTCACTTAATATTCACGTGGGCATTCCATGCTGACCTTAATAACCTAATTTAAGGGTTGATGGATATGCCACTACTAAGTTTACATAGTAAGAAATTAATTAATGGAAATGATGCGGCTTAATATGCTAATATATATATATTACAGGGTTTCTATTATTCACGCTATGACATTTTTAAATCATTAAGAATATAGTGGATTTCAATAACCATACATGGGTTTTTATTATGAATATTTATAAGATTTTAAGTCACAAAGAATATAATGAATTTTAATAACTATACGGGGAGCTTTTATTATCTACATTATCATATTTAAATCACAAGAGTATAACAGATTTCAATAACTGTATGTGGGCTTTTATTATCTACATTATCATATTGAAATCACAACAGTATAACAGATTTCAATAACTGTACATGGGCTTTTATTATGAATATTATATTTTAAATAGCAAATGATCAAGTGAATTTTGATTATACTTGGACTTCATCAGAATTACATTAACAATAGATCAATTGTCTTGGAAATTATGAGATGATTCATCATTTATGATTTACGTATAGAATAAGGAAAAGCATAATTATTTTGACATTCCGTCACATGACTTGACCTTTATAGGCTTTCTTAAAAGTTAACTGTTAACGTATTTAATAGCAGTTGAACGAAAGGGTAGATAGCGCTAATAAGCGATAACATATAATAAGGCAAACTAAATTTATATTATAATGAGAACTTGGGTGGCTTAGGAAAATCACATCATTACGACTTACAGACGAATAAAATATGTGAGAAAGTATAAACGATAGCGTGCAGACCGAATGATAACGTTTGAGAGGATGAGAAGCTTCATCAACTTGAGAATGAACAATATAAGCTCATCTGCACTTGTGACAAATGGCATCTGAAGAAGTGGTCGGCAAGATACTATGGTTCCGATTTTCCGAATGTTAACCCATAATAGAGCTTACACGACCAAACACAATCTGTGGGAGTCGGGGCCTCACACTCTGCCGAGAAATGTGCTTTAAGGATTCCAGTGACGAGAGAAAGTATGACAAAGCAACCTTTGATTGATGAACATTATCACTGGGACACATCGCGAGGGCTTTCAGGTTTGTATTAACACTGATTTATATGGCCTTAAATAGTAATTATGCCTAGCGTAATGAAATGATTATATACAAGCAATCCCAAAAAGGGCCTACAATTTACTTAAAGAAGTTATCTAGCATATCAATAATAAAATATAACAATTAAAATTCCCTTCGTTGAATGCAAATCAATACGTTCGAGAAATTAGTTACTTCAAATATCGTTAGATGGTGGGCTAATTATATAATGAATCATCACTTGAAAGTAAGGATCTGAATTCAATTTAATTAATACTAAATTTATGTAATATTAATCAATAGCGTGAAATAATAGTTAATTTATTTGAGATAATAGCGGATAGCATAATATCAATTAATAAAAATAGTTTAGGAATATTTTTCAACCGGGCAAATTTTATAGTTGAGTAAGAAAACTTACGTTTACGATTTAACATTCCTTAATGGTGGAATAACAAAAATAACATAAGATTGATTTGCCAGATTGAGTTATTAGCATATTAAAATGGGTATGATTTACATAATATCAAATTAAAAATTGCCACATTTAAAATAATAATACAGTAAGAAAAATGAAAACCTAGCAATCGAGTTTAGAAAATAGAATAAAATTTAGATATGGAAGCAAAAAGAAAAGTCATTGTTTAAGCAATTAATCGGTTTAGCATTACCGATGGAAAAAATAAGCAATTACATTTTGAAAATCTAAAGATTACAAAATGGAAATATTTAAAAAGGACATACTTTAGGTGAGCGGAATTTACATAATAGAAGTTGAAATTTACATTTTATGATTAAGGAGGTTATTTAGATGAAAGTTTTAGAGTTCATTTTGCGGCAGGGAATTACCTTTTTTTCAATGACTTGATGGCCATATGCACACGTGTTGGTTTCATGTTTTACGAAATATGATTAATTTGGCATTATTTTCATGAAATTGCGGTTAAAGTCCATTCCTTATGTAATTTACAGTTCATTTTGGCAGTAGTTTGGAATCGATGGCTTATGAGTACATTGGCATTGGCTTGATTTTGGAGAGATCGGGGAAGCAAATTTTAACTCTACTCATTAACCATTTTAAAGTTCTGAGTGACGTAGATTTCCTTAGCAACAACGTTTAGAAAATAACATGTAGAGTTTTTTAGTTAGGAAATGCGGTGGTATTTATACTCATTTCTGGCTGCCTTTGGGTAATCCCCGGATGTCAGCTAATGGTTACAATGACACAGCAAATTTTAAAGTATGAATGAGATCAAGTTCGAGAGAGCTAGTCTTGGTCTATTTTGGGCTGAAAATAGACCTGCGGGATAAATGTTAAGTAACGTGAATTTTAAAATAAACCTATGTTAAAATAAAAACAAATCTTTTCTGAATTTAAAATAAGGTAAGTCTTTTATTTAATAATTTTGCATTAGTCTCTCGAACCTTCTCTCAATTAAAATATACATGAATAAAAAAATAGATACATAATATAATGCTTTTAATAAAATTATTAAGTTTTATCTGTTACACACACATGCATGATTGTTTACCGTAATAGAAATTTATGTTTTATATTTATATCAATTTTAGATGAGAATAAAGCTTAATAAAAGATAAACAATCACGTGCATCGGTATACCTTCACTCCCTAGTGATTATTTATTAAATGACTGAGTTTGAACCCATGTTTGAAGGATTTCAAACATCACCAGAAAGTGAAGCCAAATGTGTGCAACAGATTTGAGTGCTTCAGTAGGGATAGATAAACTTTGGATAATTTTTGGGTTAAGTTTTCCTTTGATAATAGGATTTCATTATGTATGTCTTTTGACATTTGGGTATATGTTTTGGCAAGTGCAAATTCTAGAAATTTCTCAGACTCTGCTTTGAACTTAGATGCATTTTTTTTTCATTACAGATTTTCCATTTTGTAGATTTCAAAGAGTCCTAATTTACAGGAATACCATTCCAAGATGGAATAAAGCTGAATGATAAAATTTGATGATGGGAGAAAAACAATGACATCATTTATATATGCTTGCCTTGATTGTTTTAGCCAGTCTAGGTATATATTTGCTAGGAAGCTGTTGTTCTATAGCCTTCAATAGTAGATTGATGTAGGTAATAAATATAAGTGCACTCAGGGGTGAGCCTTGGGGGATGGAAGCTTCAGGTTTGAAATATGATGACAGCCTACCATTTAAGGATACAGTAATTTCTCTGTTGTCCAAAAGGTTTTGAATGATTTGACTTATGGAGTTTGGTATTTGATGTTCTTTATGTTGATGGAATCAAAAGCTGCAGAGATGTCAAGCTGAATGGCAATGGAGGCTTGGTTTCTACTTTATCTGATGTGGTCCAGTAGAATTTTAATCTGTCCCATTGCCAGAACTGGAGATGAATTCTTTTTGGCAGATTGAAAAGGAGAGATATCCTTTAAAAATTTTGTTTTGAATTTTTTTTCTTAATAACTTTTACAATAATCTTTATAATGAGTGGGGACATAAGAGATGGGGCGGGACAACTAGAGCAATGGGATATAGGTGGGGTATCAAACTTTTATGCCAAATAATTTCACTTTTAGCAAGCTAGGAATGGTAAAATTACTTAGGTGGTTGAGCAGGAACAGGGGGATTTCATGTAAACCAGGGTGAGTTTTATCTTGCATGGCTTGAAGTTTGTCTTTGAAATCAGCCTCAGTTATTCCATGATTGATTCCAGAGTTCATTCTGACCCAGTCAGAGTAAAGAAGATGATTGCTTTTCTGGAACTTCTGTTTGAAATGGTAGTATATCTCGTTTATCATTGGTTGACGTACCAAGGAGCAATCACCAATCTTTTTAATATGGTGGGTATAGGTGGTTTTTTGATGGATCCAATTGCTCAGTGGAGATAACACCTTGTCCAACAATATTGATAAGCAAGAAAGTTCCACGAGCTCTTGATGTAGAGATAGCCAGCTATTTCTTTTTGTTTGCTTATATATTGTAGCTTAAGAGCAAATGACATCTTCAATGGAGTGGAAGGCTGCAGAATAGGCTTTCATTCTGTTACTGAGATCATCTAGATCCTTGAGAAGAGTGAGGGTTTTTTTTTGGTGCTGAGTGTGATGATTGATCAGGATTTGTAGAATTCCAATAAAAGCAAACCATGCTACTTCAATGGGTTTATTAAGGATGTCTATCTTTTTAGAGTAGATACAGGATTCACATGGGATAGCCTCTGTAATCATGGATTTAGTTAGTAGATGGATTGCATTGTTAGTAGTTGGCATGACATTATTCAACACTTCAATTTGTATGATTTGAGCAAGATAGTCCGAGAAGACTACATGTTCTAACTGGGCGAACAGAATAAAATTTATATCAGGGGTGTAAAAGTATAGGTCAATCAATGATCTAAACTTTTTGGTGTAGTATGAGTAAGAGTTGGGAGCAAAGTGGCCATCACCATTGATTATTGATCTTTGTATAAGATGTATGTAGTTTCTATTAAACCTGTTATAGGAGATGTTAAAATCCTCAAGTGTTAGTGTGGACCAGCTATTGCTAGCCTTAATCATGTTTATAGTGTTGATTATATTTATTATGGTATGATTTGGAATTGACATATATATATATATATATATATATATATATAATGTGTGTGTGTATATATATATATATATATATATACACACACACATTAGGTTTATTGACAGATTCTGGTATGTTGTTTCAATAGCAACAATATTAGCATCCAAACACACAATTTTAAATGTGTTAGGGGGAAATCTGTTATTTATCAGTATTCCTCCTCCCCTAGGAGCTGTAAGACTTTTTTAATTGAACATATGCATGTGTACTAAGGCGTTGACTAATTCTGGGATCAGAATAATCATGAAACTTCTTCCATGAAGAATATGTGCGGAGAGTTTAATTTGACCTACTGCTTTATGGCATAAACTCTTCCCATGGAATTTATGTCTCTGATATTAACTCCAACAAACTTATAATACATAAATAGATGGATTTTTATTCCAAATTCCACTGCAGAAAGGTATGTTCATTTGCCAAAATCAATTAGTTAGGTATGTATGATACTAATTGACAGGGGTTGAATCTTTTGATGATGTGTCAGTGATTTTTCAGCAGGTTGATACAGTTCATCAGAGATATGTTCCACCAGGTTATGGTCACAGTTATTCATCTTCCTTTCATCTGGCTTTGTTGTGTTATCAATGTTTTTCTTTTTGAGAATGGGTATATTTGTCTTATTGTTGTTGGGGGTATATTTATCTTATTGTTGGATGTGCATCTGTTCTTTTTTCCTAGAGAGTTTTCATCCTCAGAACTGGATTTGTGGACAATAGTTGGCTTCCCCTTCTTGGTGCTTGTTTTATCAAGCAGTATATGCATTGGAGCTTCATCTATTAGCAGAATGAAGTTCAACAGTAAGATCTTGGTTAGTTTTAGACTGTCGGTTCTTATTTCTGGTGGATCTAGGAGTCACTGAGGTATTTACATTCCTATCAGATGGAATAGTATTCTTTTTTTTTTTATGAGTAGTCATTTTTTAATTTTCTTTTCTTTGTAGGCTAGTAATGTTTTGTAGGTTATGCTTAGTTGGGTTCTTTTTCTCTGATTTGGATTGTATGTCTATACCAAGCAATTTGCTCCTGTTATTTATTTGTGACTCTTGTAGTTTACTTGTATTATATCATCAAGAGCTGTTGTTGATAGTTGTTGTTTGTATTAGATTTCTTTTGATATCTGCTGGAAACTGGGATTAACCTTAATATTGTCTATACCACATTGTGACATAGCCATTGAGTGGTCATTTGATGTTGTTGATTTTGGATTTTCTAAGTAATAAGGGTGTAAATCTTGGCTTCTTCTACACTTGTGATTTATGTTTTTCTTTAGACCAGTTAGAGCAAACTCTAGACAAGCAATCTCTTACTAAGTGGATACACTTCAAGCAATAAAAGCATTGTGGCCTGACTCCTTGAAAGGAGAGAATCATAGGAGAGTTTTTATAGGTGATTGCTGTAGGAAGGTCTGTTGATTTCACATTCTGCTTCAGAGCCAAATAGAATGTGGCTGTATTTGATAAAATTTGATAGGCTACTCTTTCTTCTGGAAAGCAAGAAAAATTTGACTTTCCCAAATGCATTCAGTGCCTTTTGAAGTTGTTCCTTATTGAAATGCATTATGCAGTTCTTGATTCTGCCAGATAAGATGTTAGGTCTAGCAGGATCAATACAACAAATAAATTTATCATCTATAATCTTAATACTACTTTTAAATTGATTTTTTGCATCCAATTATTGAACTCATTTGCTATATAGTGGTCATTGGGGTGATTTAGGATTCTGTGTATCCCATTTCCCAAGTCTTTCTGTTTAATTAATTCAAAAAGCTGTTCTATAGGAAATTTTATCAAGGTACAATTTGAGTCTGTAATAGCTAATTCTAAATTTTTATCACTGTAGAAAGTTAGCATTGCTTTATAAAGATTGGTAGGAATGATGCTATTGAACTGTTGTGTGAGGGTTTCATATTGCTGATCATTAAAATTTAGTGTATTGAAGTTAAATGTTTTATCTATGGGTTGTATATCACTGTTGTTTTGATTTAAATCTTCCAAAAGATCAAACAACGCTAGATTGATTGTAATATGATTCATATGTTTAGAGCCTGTGTGAAACACTTTAGATTTGAGTATGTTTGCATAAATGGGGTTATTATTAATTGGAATATTGTTGGTTTTGATATTATACCCTTTATTTGACTCAACACCATTCTGTTTTAGTTGCATTTCAATCATGGAATCAACTGTAATATTTTTTTTTAATATTTGCATTATTTTGTAATGTAAAAACATTATTATGCGCCATCACCGGCAAAAAGTTTTTTTTTATCAAAATTGATTGCATTTTTGCACCAGAATCTTTGGAATCTTTATTTTTTGACATTTCTTCTTGGAAATTGATATGTATACTCATTGGGGGGGGGGGGCTGCATCAGAATATCACATTGGATCAACTCCAATGGCTTTTCTAATGAGGTTTTAGCAGTGGGTTCAATATCAGAACTGAATGTTACTTTTAAGCATTGAGATTCGGTATAAATTTTTCTAGAGGATATTGAATCTGATGTAGAACTACTTTCCGTGGTATTATTTTGTAATAAAATGTTATTTATGTTAACTTTTGTTTGTTTTCTAGCAATGGGTTGCCTTAACAATGTTTCCAAATCAGTATTAATATTACTTTCAAAATTGCTATTAATTAGCGTTAGTTCTAACTGCTTGTTTTTAACGATAGATTTTCTATTGGATATAAACCTTTCTAAGACTTTCATCATTAATAAATAGGTAATATAAGGCTTACCTTGCCTCCTTGGTTAATATATACTCTCTTTCTCAATTTTTTCCATATAAATTTTTATATTTTTTAGCAGCTAGTTCTCAGTGACCGAAGTCTGATTTGGCCTAGGTGGGTTTTTTTTCTGTAATGATTCTGCATTTGTTAGTCTGCAATTTTCCTTTTTTTTTTTGTTTTTAAAAAAAGTAGAAAATGTCTAACAAATAGCTGTAGAAGCACAATATTAAGAAAATATCAAAAAGCTAATGAGTTAATTAAAATAACAAAAGGTTTGTACTATTGCTTTTAACAAACCATTACTAATCAGTTTACCATTATGACAAATTTCTTTAATATGTATTTTTAATCCTCTTGTATTCTAACACTTTTTATTGTTTCATCTGGTGAGAGTATTCACACTTATTTACTTTTATACAATTTTTATTAAATGTTTCTATATCAACGTCTGCAATTTTCCTTTTTTTTTTTTTTTTTTTAAAAAGTAGAAAATGTCTAACAAATAGCTGTAGAAGCACAATATTAAGAAAATATCAAAAAGTGCTAATGAGTTAATTAAAATAACAAAAGGTTTGTACTATTGCTTTTAACAAACCATTACTAATCAGTTTACCATTATGACAAATTTCTTTAATATGTATTTTTAATCCTCTTGTATTCTAACACTTTTTATTGTTTCATCTGGTGAGAGTATTCACAAATGCTCAACTTATTTACTTTTATACAATTTTTATTAAATGTTTCTATATCAACGTTACCCTGCCTGTAGGTCCACATTTTTGAATTTTTAACAATAGAAAAAAATCAGTTTCTGTTTAGAACTTAAACTCACATCTTTACACTTTCCAAGAAAACTCCTTAGCTATTGTGCCAATAGAAATATTACATTTGTAGGATAAAATTTTGTTAATATTAATTTAACTCGTAATTAATTAATTAATTAAATTAATTAAAATACAAATATATCTGACAGAAACATTACATTTGGAGAATAAAATTTTGTTGATATTGATTTAACTCACACTTAATTTAAAAACCAGTACATAAATACTGTTATAGTAGATGATCACATGATATTTAAATTTAGAATTTATTTGTTAGAGGGTCTATTTTTATTTTCATGTCTTAGGAAATTATAATTTTTGTCAATTTTTTTTGTAATTTTAATCATTTTTTAAAATAATATTAAATATAATTAAAAAAAAAAAAGTAAAAAAAAAAAGTTTTTTTGAAATTAATACTTTTATATAAATAGCTGACTAAAAATAACAAAGTAATCTGACTAAAAATGTTGTAAGGGGTAGCTTACAACTCAACCATTCCTGCCAAGAGTAGCCCACTTATTAAATAAATCCATCTAAAAACTTGTAGTAATATTAGTAATATATTGTAAAATATCTATATAATTTTGAAAGTTTTAATATCTTTATTATTAAACTCCCAAAAAAATGTTAATATCATTTATGTAGCATAACTTTCTTATTTGGAATAAGTGTTAACAAATCTGATATATAAATAGCAAAAAAATTTGGGCTTAGAGTACCAAGGAAGTCCAAGTCTAGATTTAAAATTATTTGACTCTCTATTATTGTAATAAACATAATTACTTTTATCAGACAGAAGTGATTTGAATAAATCATTAGATTAATTGAAAAATCAATTTTCTCTATTTTCATAAGAAGCAATCTATGATCAATTCTATCAAAAGTCTTTGTCAAATCAAAATGTATCACATTTAATTGACGTCAATGGCTGTATCTCTGGCATCTAATATATAAACAATTTATTTCTATTGACCTCCCTGGAAAAAATCCATGTAAAGGAAGAATATTTTAAAATAATATGTAAATCTGTAATAAATTGATTTTTCCAAAAATTCTTGATGATATAGGTAGTAAAGAAATTGGTCTATAATTCCAGGCTTCTGATTTTTTCCCAGATTTGTATATAGGTATTACTTTAGCCATTTTTTAATAGCTAGGTCAAATTGATGTTTTAAGTGACAAATTAAAAATATACAATTGAACTGTATAATAATAACAACAACTACAATAATAATAATACAAGTTCTGCAGAAAACCTTAATATTTTTGGTAAATAAAATGAAAGTTATTGGGTTTCAAACTCCTAAAAAAACTAACAAAATTGTCATAATATAAAAGTTAAATAATTTATACATTTTGAGAAAACAAAAAGAAATGGTTTGAAACAATAGTTAACTAAAATTATAAATTAATTATGGAGAATTTTAACAACAACAAAAAAAAAAAACCTTAACATTACCAGAAGAAAAAAAATGGAGACAATAAAACCACATGATAGAGTAGTTAGCATCAATATGTCTGCTACATTGTATCAAATTTAAACCCAGTTAAATCATATACAACTCACAAAAGCTAGCATGAAAACAATCAATATAACAAATAATCTAACTGCAGTAAACAATAAAACAGTCCCAAGAGTTAGAAAAACCAAATTTGAATGTCATAAGACAGCTATATTTAAAAATTCAGGAGAACTAAGATTATCCACTCACATACTGGACTGATAAGTGCTAGAAACAATCAAGAATACTTTAATAACATAATCCCAAAGGAACTATATACATCATTTAACGATTTCCCCTCTCATTCAGTAATAATATCCACCATAGATGCAAATATATCGCTATATCATTTTCCACCATTGTTGTTATATCTTTAGGAAACAATTGTAAAAAATTGCAGACCACCCTCAATCACATACCTCACTATTGAGTTTTTTTATATTAGTCAAAAAAACCAATTTCAGAACCAAATCAAAATATTTGGCAGTTATGCAATTGTTATACTTAACCAAGATCGCCAAAATCATATTACAAGAATAATTAAAAACACATACTTTGGATACATGATACAGGATTTTCAAAAAATGATGGAGTCATTTGGTAAGTAATAGCATTTCAACCAATATACCTCCAAAACACACCAATACCAATATATAGCAATAGTTATGTTACACAAAGACATTGATCCAGAATCCATACCAACACAGATTGCAGTTGAGGAGATTATGCCATGCCTATATATGAGGCTTAAAACCACAGTGTTATGCATGTGGGAAGCATGGCCACTTGGCCACATATTGTATTGACAGTCAAATCATACAAGTTCAGCCAGAAAACAACACAACCAATGCCAACATGAATATAACAACAATCCACAAATCACCACTAGGAACTCAACTAATCAATATGAAAACAAAGACAATCACTGTGCAAATGAAGCTTCTGAATGCAGTCATGCAGAAAAAGCATAAGCACACATGATTCTACAATAAATAATTTGAGTAATACAAATGCAAGTTTTTCATCACATGGCTCAAAATCAAACACATGTCTTACCTGATATATTATAAACACTAGTCATATCAATCAATGATACAACAGACTCAAATCTGTATATATCCAATGGCACACACCACTGCACCAAAATAAGCATGCTCCATGTAATCATAAACAAAATGTCCACAAACATTATGGAATCACTAACTCTATGCCT
This sequence comes from Epiperipatus broadwayi, assembly GCA_028023455.1. NCBI lineage: Eukaryota > Metazoa > Onychophora > Udeonychophora > Euonychophora > Peripatidae > Epiperipatus > Epiperipatus broadwayi. Next base: position 7,417,078 of record JAQFVV010012428.1, on the reverse strand, counting down.
CCCTTCCATAGAAACAACATTAACAGAAACCAAAAGGTGACCTGGTCATCCGAAATAAATAATCTAAAAGAGCCAAAACAGATGGAAACGATACTCTAACAGAAATAATTGACCACTTGGCAGAGGACTTCATACCTATGGAGTTTAATCATGATAAAGCTATTGGTAAATGCTATATGATATCCAGGGTTTATACTCTATTGCAGTAGTTTCCTCCAACAAAAAAACAAGTCTCTATAGCAACTCTCTTCAGCCTCCATCCCGTCTCAATGGGCCACTTACCATTAAAATAATTGGAAAAGTGCTCAAGTTGTAGCCTAAAGACATATATTCTACTACTAATATCATACAGCCAGTTTGCAAGGAAGTAATCATGTACTGCACAAGCTACAGTGATTTTCAAGACAGTCTTGAACTCAGTACAGGACCAGAAAAGATAAGCACCAATTGCATTTCAATTTGATATAGAAGTGGCTTTCAACTCATTTGACATTAATACAGTAACATGTTGGCTGACACTATCATGCTCAATTGCAAAAATTCTCCATCATTCATCCCCACACAATCTAGATCCCAAGCTTCCCCACTTAGCTCACTATTTACCTTTTACATTAACCCACTTATACTTAAATCCAACAGAGTGTCAAAGGCATCCAGATATCATGCACATCACAACATATAGCCTGCACTGTGTATATGGATGACATTAGAGTCTTTTTTCTTCTAGAAAGCAGATACTAATACTACAGAAAATACTTCAAGACTTCGTATCAACACACCATCTTAAGTTTAATCAGAATAAAACTGCTGTCTGGTTGCTCTACAACAGTAAGTTATGCATACAAATTTTCCAAGGCAAACCATCTGCTTTCTTTTTTATATGGGGACAAATGTAATAAAATCAAGAATTAAGTTAAAAAATGAAGCAGAACAGATCATTGCTTCTCTATCAAAAGCATATCTCTCAATATATGTAGTGATCAACCAAATAATTTACTATTTTCCCATAATTCAACTCTCCATGGCTTTCACATCAAAAATCTCTTCATATTGTAATAAATTTCTATGGAATAGAAAGACAATGCAATATTTGCAAAATGGCTTAGTTGCCTAACAATATACAAGGGCTTGGGGCTTGACAATATATATATTTTTGAAATACAGAAGACTGCATACCTTATAATAACTGTCCTTAGACATTTTTCCAGATCTATGTCTAATCCAGATAATACTTATAGGCAAACCTTCACGTTCACATTGTATCATCACTTATCAACCAGTTTAGAATCATATATGCTCAAATATCACTGCAAACAATAACAAAATATTCATATTGGCAAATCTATGCTGTGATACATCCAGGACATGCATTAGACATGCTCCGAATAAACAAACAACTGACAGTGAGAGAGAGAAAGGGAGAGGGATGGGGTGAGAAAAAGCATTAAATGATATTTTGTTATTAATAATACTGAGAACAAAATCAAAACAGCAATAAAAGAAATAAATACTTTATTCTTTTTGAGAAGAATAAATAGATATATATGTATTGTATGCATAAATATATTTACAAGTTACTTCTGTGTATATGTATGAAGAAAATTATTATTGCTATATTTCAATGATTAAAAAAAGGGAGTACCCAGTTCATAGGTGGAGCTTTTACTGGAAAGTCATCCTCCTCACAGCTCGCACAGGATGGCTCAGAAAGGTTGGTTTTGCAGCAGTGAAAGTTGCCTTTTATATTTATTTGGCCCTTTAAAGACCTTATTTTGTGCTAATATACTCTTTCATTCACTAAATCTCAGTTTTAGTGCATTTTTAACACAATTTCAGCATTTAACTACCTCATTTCTCCCCTCTTGTTTGGTGGATGGTTCAACTGTTTCATAGACCATAAAGGGTTTCATTGTCTTTTAGACTCTTAAATATTTCTTCTAGTCCAATTCCCTGTCAATCAGAACTTGTTTATAACGTTTTTTGTGGGTGTTCCAGTTATTTAGAACATTTGTAACGATTTTTAGACCCCCCCTCTTAAGTAACTACCCGCCTAAAATTTCACTCAATTTTCTCATTACTCAACTAAAATTATTAATAACAAGTTTTCCAGTGATTTTTTTGATTTTACGTCAATATATTTAATTTTTCCATTTCAAAATTGTTTTCTTCATTTTACTTTTCATTTTTTCGAACGGTTTAAAGATGGCTGCTGTTCCTAGTGGAAAAAACATGCAGAGTTCTAAACTACATGCACTAAAACCTTCAAAATTATCCAAATTTTATCCAAATCGAATTTTAAACAAAACTTGACTAAAAACATCCATTACCCAAGAACCTATTTCAAAGTCTCCATCTCCATAGCCTCAGGACTTTTCCCCTTTCAGGCTGTGGTTTGCTCTATCAAAGGTAAAAAGCAAGTCAAAAAAATGACTAGACCAATCATAACATCATTCCAAGTACAATGGGGAAAACAAATTATTCATCTACAAAGGATAAAATTCAGCCTAAGCATAACTCAGAAACCCCCTCATTCATCTCTGAATCCTCTAAAGTCTTAACATATAGCAATTCCTTGAAAGATATTGTCAATATGGATCTCCTATTAATCCACCAGGGCAACCAATCATATCAACATTGCTCCTTACCAAAGATTCTTCTTTGCCTGGACTACACACCCTTTCCATATCCCCTTCCCATTTCATATGTATCCCCTTCCCCTTCACCATATTGTACTTGAATTTCATTTTGCCATGTAATCATCTCTTTGTAAACATTTTTAACTGTTATGTATTTTGTCTTTTTGATGAATAAAAGCTTTCATCACTGAGGAAAAAAGAGGGAGGACTAGGAATAATTTATATGTGAATTAACTTTTCTTTAGCATGAATTATGGAAAATATTATTGTCTTAATATTATCCATAAATACTTGCTCGTTTCAACATAATGTAAATAAGTGACCGATTAAATAATAGTATTATGCTAGTCAGTTTGGGTTTTTATCAATTGTTTAAGTTTTTTTCCAAATTTATTTTATGATTTTTTTTTCTTCTGGCTGGTTTATTAATTAGAGGTCCAAATAAGAAAATAAAACTACACAATCTATTCAGGTGGTAGCGTGGTGAGGTTAGTCTTCTTCACTGTTTTTACTGTGGAGAAATGTGCAAAAGTTTTTGTCCTCTGAAAAACTAATATTATTTATAACTGAAATTAATTGCATCATGGAGTTTAGAAAGATTTAAAAAGTTTTCTTTTTTTTTTGTAAAATTGCAAAATAGCCATTTCTCATTGAGACAGGATTGTTATTTATAAATTAATAAATAAATAATTTGTTACAAAACAGTAATATAGCCTTGTGCATCTATTTTAAAAAAATTAGTTGAGTAATATAAATAATTATGAAATATAAGAATTGGGACAAAATAATAGCAGGAAGTCTTGTAATATTAGAATAAATTTTATGATGATTTTCGATTATTGATTAGCTGATAAAATTCGGTATCTAAAACTGTTGAATTGCTTAATATACCATTAGGTGTTGTAATTAAAATTCATAATACTATATTAGAAGAATTAATTGAAAAGCTCAACTTTACCTAGATGCACTAATATGTATGAAAATGATTCATTTATGAGGCTCACAAGTAAGTGATTAATTCGTATGTGGATTTTTTCAAGATTACAAAAACAATCATTTACACCTTTAGAAACATAACAAAAGATTTATTCACTGTAGATACTACAGCATCTGTGAAAAAAGCATTCATGGTGGGCTTGATAAGCTGAATTAACTAATGTCTGCATTTCATTGTGTAGAGAAAATATTTATTTGTGAGCTTCACAAATAATATATTTGTAGCTGAGTTGGTATTTCATAGCAATTAGTTTATAATGTTAAAGCTACTATATGGAATTATAGTGTTTGAAATGTAGTTATTTAGGTTACTCTTGATTAATTATAAATGCTTTAAAAAATATTTCAGAAAGTTTTTTTGTTTTCTAATCTAGAAGGATTTTTGGAGTTTAAATTTCAAAATAAAATTGTTTATAAATCAATCATTTGTTTTCAGACTTATAATTCATCAAAAAATTATTTAATTTTATTTTTAAATTAGAGATTTTAATTGTCATTTTTAGTGAAGAGTTTCACTTTTAATAAATAAAACTAGAAATGGCCATTTATTATTTTCTTTCAATATTCTAGTGTTAGTTGAGTAATTTAGTCAAAAAATATTTACCTTATCTGTAAGTACTTTGTATACACAACCCAGTACCTTTATGCTTTTTTGCATGTTGATAAAACTGCATATGCCTGGTTTATTGCCATCTTAGGGAAAGATATAAACTGATAACTGTTGATATTCAGTCAGCTCCATCTAGTCTATCATTTAATGAACTTACAGGCAAGCCAGCCATCTAGTACACATATGGGCTATGGAACAGAAAAGCAGGCTTTCATATGAATCCAAACTTTACCACCATGACCCTAGCAACAGCAGATGATTTATACTCTTGCTTTCCATTATAGTCGTATAGTATTTGGAATCATGAAAACTAAAAACTTCCCTCTAATCGTTTTTCTAACTTTTATATAGTCGGGGTGAAATTTAAAAACAATAGTTATAAGTAAGTTTTTTTATATCTTCATTGAAAAAAGTTAATAACTCTTTTTGATTCATAATCCTTTCAAAAACAACTGGAGAATTTTTTATTAAAACATGTTTTATAAGTTTTAATTAAAAAATTTCTTTAATTAAAATAGTTAGTAGAATTTTATAATTAATAGTATATCTATTGTAACATAAAAACAAGCTTGTTTTAATTTCAATGTCAGAATTAATAAAATATTAATTAGAACTTTTTAAATGTTTAATTTATAATAAATTTGGATTTTAATTCAAAATTATTTAATCCTTAACTGTTATTTCAGTGTAGTATAGAAAATATCTACAAAAAACTTGTTTGCATTTATTTCTAATTTTCCTTTCAACTTTATATGTATGTGAACACACACTATTATGTTGTATGCACCAGACACATAACCATCTCATATTCCTCTTCATGGGGGGAAAGGAAAAGAGAAATGAAGCATCCATTTAACAATATTTGACATAATATACATCAAAGTTCATATCTTAAATTATGTACTAATTTTTGTTTAGAGATTTGTCAGGTATTTGACAGGTAACAGACTGAATAGTGATCTGTAATTATGAGATGGATAAAGGATTCAGACACTGTACTATAAGTATGTGATGCAACAGGAACACAGAGGGCTACCTTCATTTAGACACTATAAGCTATCACAAACCATATGAAAATAATACAAAATCTTTGCAAAAACTTTGCTTCTTTGAGTCTTAAGTGCTGGTAAATATAGAACTATGCCCTGCTTTTTTAAGTTGCAGGAGTTGGGAAAAATGCAACTATGCCGTGCTACTTTTCTTCAAGACTTAGAGGCTGGGATTGTGGCAGGACTATGTTAACTATTTCACAATAAACAATAGGAAATCAGAAAATTGGGTTGGAGCTATATCTGAGATAGAACATTCCATGGAGTTGCATGAAAATATTGCACCGCCAGGCCTGTGACAAAACCCTTTGGCCATCATCAAAACTGAAAATAGAGCTAAACAAACTCCAATAGTCAAAAACCCAATCCAATCTCTAAAATCATAGATTTTTTATTCAACTCTAAACACGTAATTTTAAATATACATGAAAATTACTATTTTATAATTTATAATCATCAATACTCTTGCCACATATTTTACAGTAATACTTGATAATTAATTCTGCATAAAATGCACTTTCTTTTTGGATATGGTTATATTTGAGATCAAGTTGAATGGCAGTTTTGTTATAAAGGCCACCGGTACTTGATCATCATTGAGCCAACAGTTGGGAGCTATTTCTAATGAAACAAAAATTAGGGATGTTGGCATTCCATCATCATCAACTCTAAGTCAATGGAAAAATATAAAATTTAAATTTATAACTATGTAATGAATATGAACATAGGAGATCAGCACAAAATTAAAGTTAATTATGTTAACTATTAGTTAGCATTACAGATGAATAATCATTCATCATTATGAATGATCACCAAGAAAAATAAATCAAAAGTCAATCTTGTAACTGGATTTCAAATGAGTCTACTATAGATCAGGTTAATTATTTAGCTTTTGCAAAACTTAGGGCAGCAATACAATAATAATTTGGATGCACTAACTTAAGTGCCAATTTATAATAATATATAACAATAAAACAATGATGATGGGATTCTAAAACATGCTGATCATCATCAATGTTCTGGCCATTTAGTACCATTAAATGTACTGGCCGACTATAAACTTAATTTCTAAAGAAATAATTAAAATGAAATATAGTGCATGAACTTTGAAGGAGAATGTTTTTGTGCCATCCAGAATCACTATTATCTGAATCTTTATAACACTAACCATAACCCCCTTTTATATAACAGATCATTATGCATGAATCCAGCTCAATGAGTAAAAGCTTTATAAGTGTTAATGTGAGCAAGAGATGTAATCCTAACATATAATGGTTTAAATCTGTTTCTACAATTAAGTAAATTCAATGGAATGACTTTAAAAATGAAATATAAAATTATTAATTAGAAACAATAAAATGAATTAAGGTCTGCTGAGATTGCCATAAATATAAATTGGCATTCTTATTTTGATTAATACAATAAGCTATCACATTGTGATTTACAAATATCTCTTAGTAGGTTTGCATAAAATACACCTAAATATAAGCATACAAATGTACAGTATAATAATTTATGAACATATTTGAACTGTCATAAACCTATAAATGAAATTCATTTTTATAATACATAATTAATGATTAATTTAACATATATGTGTGTGTACATGGAAATGTGTGCATGTTCTGGTGTTTATATTATAATGGTTGGGGTGTATTTAGAGTCTTACTGTATCTGCCATACAAGGGCACCACCAGGCCATTCGAACCTAGAAAATTTATACAGTAGGCAGATACTTACTGTTAAGATCCAATTTTATTATAGACCATTAGCCCATGTCACTAGCTCTAGGAGCAGTTGAGATTTATAATCTAAATTCTTTATGTACATATTTAAGAATGAAAAGATAAAAAAATAAACTACTGCCAGTAATATTACACAAAAGCATTTATTATCACACATATATTAAATTGAATTGGAGGAATAAACATTATTACTTTATTTTAGTTTGTATATTTATCATATTTAAATTTAAGTTTAGTTTGTACAGATGGAGAATCTTGTTTATACATTTTAATCTTTTGATAGATGTAAATATGCTACATAGATTACACACATAAAACTTACGAATCCATGCAGCTTTTTACACCTAAGTTTAAATTTTAAGCTTTAATATTTTAAAAACCAAATGAGCATGCACATGTATACATATATGCAGCACAACCATCCACCACGAATTATTCTAGTTCAATTATTATTAATTGGAATGTATAAAAAAGGTTATACTCTTCTTGAGTTTCTTAAAACACTCATCATGAGGTGTCACATCCACAAATAATGAACTTATAGGTGAGACTTAGGCAAATAAATTAAGACACTCAACATAAGGTGTCATATTTACCAATAGATGCAGAGTGTGGAGGTGCATGCATACACATATACATAACATATTACATCACTTAATTTAACTAACAATTATAACTTTAATATTTTAAAAACTAAATGAACACGTACATGTATACATATATGCAGCACAATCATCCACCATAAATTATTTTAGTTCAATTATTATTAATTGGAATGCATAAAAAAAGGTTATACTCTTCTTGAGTTCCTTAAGACACTCAACAATTATAACTTAATATTTTAAAACTAAATGAGCATGTACATGTATACATATATACAGCACAACTGTCCACCACAAATTATTCTAGTTCAATTATTATTAATTGGAATGCATAAAAAAGGTTATACTCTTCTTGAGGTTTTTAAGACACTCATCATGAGGTATCACATCCACAAATAATGGAACTTATAGAGAAGGTTTAGACAAATACATTGACACTCAACATAAGATGTCATATTTACTTATAGATGCCAAGTGTGGTGTGTGTATACATATATACCTAATACATAACATCATTTAATTTAACTAATAATTATACTTATTAATTAGAAGAAAAATTAATAGAAATGACTGTTTTATGATTACATTTAAAATAATTAATTTAACCTTCCATGTTGGTCAGATAAGAGTTCATGATTTAAACTTAGTTAGGCCTTAATTGTTTAAGATATGATTTAAAATTCATTTAGTAAAAAGTTCTATTATAATTAGAGTTCATAATTTATAGTTTATACCAGTGGTCTTCAACCACCGGTCCGCAGACCAGCACCAGGCTGCAGAAGTTTTTTTGCCGGGCCGCGCTAGACTGGCAAGAAAGTTAGTAATAATAAAATAATAAGATTTTAAACTTTTAATTAATATAAACAGTTTTTATTTATTTTTTCATTGCATTTTTAACCGGTTAAAAAAAAAGAAACAGAACAAAAACAAAATCTAATCAATCATACATAAATTAATTAATACCAGATTGGCTCAACATCGTTACACATTCAACAGAGCTCAAACGAACAGCAACGCATCCTCTGTATTTTTCGAACATAGTAAACAATCTGGGCACAACTTCATACCTGCCAACCCCATTATTTTATGTTCAGAGCCAAATGATTACAGGAAAAAAATAAAGGAGGCATTCTATATTAATAGAGACATCCATGCCATTAACAGAAAGGACACATGCTTCGAGATCTCGAAAAAATGGGCTACGTAACAGTAGCTTATTTGAATATTTACATTTGCATATATTTATTACACTTTTCATGAAGGCTATGAGTATGAGGCATGGTTCCTCGAAAACGTTCAGCCGAAAATTTTTAATAGTAAGTTATATTTTCTCTAATTAATAATTACAATTAAGTATTTTTTGTTTTTACATATAAGGAGAAATTAAAACCATATTTATAAATTAATTTGTTTTTCTATTTATCACAGATGTTTATGGAGGGGTAGAATTAAATTTTTTAATATTTTTCTAAAAAAATTCAAAATTAAAAAAAAAAGTTTTTTATTATACAAACTCCAGTTGTCTTTTGATAGTTCAATCATGGTCGCTTGTCGGCATTGTTTATGTATTAAAACAATAAAATGTAACATTACTGGGCTGCAATTTTAAAAATACGGTGACTTTTTTGATCTCTTAAATTTTTTCTACTCCCTTTGTTAATACAATATTTCATTTTTAGTGGGGTTTTTTTTTTTTTGGCTTTAACTTTTATTTTTGAAATCAATTTCTTTTACTTTTTTTTAAAAATAAAAACCAAAAAATAACTTCTGTCTCTAACTTTTACAAAATATTTCTCAATACACCCCTCCCCCAAATAAAGTAAGATCAAAACTTTTGACTTTTTCAAGTTTCAGGTTTTTTTTTTTGTTTAAAAATACAGCCACTTTTTTTTGGCCTATAAGGTGATATCTTTTTTGCCTTTATTTGTATACAGCTAATATACTAAAACTTTTATTTTTAAAACCAATTTTTATTCATCATCATCATCATCAACCATTATCAATCCACTGCAGGATGAAGGTCTCCAAGTTTAATCCATCTTCTCCGATCTTTAGCTTCTCTTCTCCACAACACCCCTGCACATTTTCTTATTTCATCCATCCATCTCACATGTGGTCTCTTTCTGGGTCTTTTATAATCTCTTGGAATCCAGTTTAAAATTTCAATTGTCCATCTATTATCATCTCTTCTAGCAATATGTCCAGCCCAACTCCATTTCAATCTTTTAATTTTTTCAATAAGGTCAGTAACACCTGTTTGTTGTCTTACCCATACATTGCGTTTTCGATCTCTTCTTGTTACTCCCAACATACATCTCTCCATACTCCTTTGAGTGGTCTGAAGTCTCTGTATTGCTCTTCTATTAAGTGTCCAAGTCTCAGATCCATAAGTAAGAACTGGTAAAACACATTTGTTAAAAACCATCCTTTTCAAACACATAGGCATATTTCCTTTTAGTATCAATTTATTTCTACCAAAAGCACTCCAACCAAGTTTAATTCTATGATTAATTTCCTCCATTATGTTTCCATCTGTATTAATAATCTGACCAAGGTATTTGTAACTGTTAACTTCTTCTAATTCTTCATAATCAATCTTTATTTTCATATTTTGAGCAAATCGATTAAACATTACTTTAGTCTTTTTAACATTTATCTTTAGTCCTACTTTTCTACTTTCATCTGCTAACTCCTGCAACATTTCCTGCAGCTCTGAAGCATTATTTTCAAAAATGACTACATCATCTGCAAAATCTAAATGACTTAAATACTCTCCATTTACTTTCACTCCTTTAGTTTCCCATTTTAATCCACAAAATACTTCTTGCAGCACTGCTGTAAAGAGTTTTGGAGATATGGAGTCACCTTGTCTTACACCTTTCTCAATGTTGATTTTTTCAGTATCATTATGTAATCTAATTGTTGCTGTTGCATTTTTATAAATATTCTTTAAAATATTACCTTTTTTAAAAAATAAAAACAAACCAAAAGTAACTTTTGTCTCGGTGAAGTCAAAGTATTTCTCACCCCCATCCACTCCGAAATTAAAATATCTTTTTTGGTTTTAACTTTTATTTTTGAAATCAATTTTTATCACTGTTTTTTAAAAAGAAAAACAACCAAAAAATTTCTGTCTCTAACTTTTATAAAGTATTTGTCAATCCACCCCCCCCCCCCCCCAAATTAAAATAAGACCAAAACTTTTAACTTTTTGAAGTTGCGTTTTTTTTTTTGTTTAAAAATATGCCCACTTTTTTTTTTTCTTTGGCCTATAAGACAATATTTTTTTTGTTTTTATTTGTGTACTGCTAGTATACTAAAACTTTTATTTTTAAAACCAATTTGCAATATTTATTTTTCCATATTTTAAAAAAACTTTTCCTATTAATTACATTTTTGATCTTTTCAACACACCAGCACAAAAAAAAAATTACAATAACATCAAAACTTCAGACTTTTACACGTTTCGTTTTATTTTTTCAGATTTAAAATACAGCAAATTTTTTTTTGGCTGTACAGTGATTTTAATTATGCAATTTCTTTTTTGCCCTTACTACTATCAAAAGACAACCTCCATATATATATAACCACCTTGTATGTGTAACATTAAATACAGATATTACATTTATCATAATTATTGTCATGTAATTACACTAGCTATAATATTTCCCAACATTCAGGTGAATAACATTTTATTTTTGTGTGTTTTAACATTGAAATAATAAACATAGAAAGGCAAGCACATTAATGAGAATGATTGTTATTGTACTGTTTTCTGTGTTCAGCATGTGAAGGTAAGCAACATCATTACAATACACAATAACTAGTGTGCTCTTTTGGTCAGTTATAACAATTATGCTTATCTAAGGCTGAAGCAGGTTACTTCTTTAAGAAAATTTATCTATAAACTTCTGCCAGTCCATGAAATCATTCTTATTTTTGCCAGTCCGCAGATGTGAAAAGGTTGAGCCACTGGTTTATACATTACATTTGAAAAGCTCCCGGTTTCTTGTGCCAATTACTGTGAAGTCTTTTATTATTCATACTTTTTGTTCATGCTGTAGTTATCAATTCGGAGGCAGTCTTAGCTGGTTTGATCCTGGAACTATCTTATTGCAGTACCTATATGATTCGGGGTCCGCAATAGTGCCCAGTCATATTTCAACAGTCTTTTCATTTGGAAAGGGTGAAAAGTGCATATTTTCCTTCTCAAAAATAAGCTGAAATTGTTCTTAATTTAAATATTTTTCTTAATCCTTCAGATTCACTGACCATGGTTTCCTGTTTCTGTGGTTTTTATTAGGGTCTGAGTGTTAGTTGATCTTCCACAAGCGGTAACACAATTTTTTTTAAATTTTTTTATATCTCTTATCTGACTTTAATTATAAATTTGCCCCAAGGACTCATTTACTTTAGATTAATTAAAACCAACAATAATTTCCATCTTGAGTTTTAACACAATAGACAGTAATTTAATTATTGTACATTCTTTATCTTTAAATCTTTAAGGTTTTGCTTAAAATTTAGCTTTAAAGTACCTTTTTTTAAAAATAAAGTTTTCTTTTATTAATTTCACATCTGTGCGATTTTTATATATGTTTTTGCAAGCTTTTAGTTTTCAATTTTTAATTCTAACTTTTATTTAATAACTTTTACTTGCGACATTTATACTTTATTTTCATTTTTAAAAATAATGTAATGGCATGTGTGCCCGTTACAATATATATATATATAATAAATCTAATAAACCATATATTTTCTCAATAAGCAATTAATTTCATGTTAAATATATACATAAAATTTACAAATACATGTGTATATAGAAAATAGATACTATGATCCAAAGTTATTAATTACTTCATTATTTGGAATGGTAAAAAAAAAAGGTTTTACTTTTTAAAAAAATATTTGTGTTACTTCTTTGACAGTCCACAATTTTTTTCAGGCTACTCCTAATTAAAACCAGCAAAATATCATATGATCACCATTTCATATCTTACACATGCTGTTAATAAGAGTACCAAACTCTCCATACTATTGTGCCCTCAAGTGCAAGCCTTTGTAATCATTGAATTCTGGAAGATTTGTGCATAAAATCCCTGTCTAGTGTCTACTCATCCAACATTCCCAGAGTAGTTTCTAACTTATGGCTTTCATCAATGAGGAGCTTTGGCTTTGACAGCACTGCATCTAAGCTTTAGTTATCCAATGTAACCGATCCAGCAGCCACTGTTTATACCTATTTGATTAACTATAATGCTAGGAGCCCAAGATGAAAACACTATAAGGTTTCCAATCCAGGATTATTTGTTTGTATAGTCATATAGATCTAAACTCAGTTCGGCATCATTACATTTTGGTATTTTTGGTTTTTCAAAAACTAATCACCATAATCCTATGGGTAGGATAGGTATAAAATTATCAAAACATCACATAATCACCATTTCATATGTGTACACATGCTGCTAATAAAAGCACCAAACTTCATACAATAGTGCCATCAAGTGCAAGTCTTTGTAATCAATTATGAAACTTGGTGTTTTCATCTTGGGTTTCTAGCTTTATAATTAATCAAATGGTTAAAAGATGGCTTCTGGAGGGTTGCACTGTATTCGAAGGCCTACGTGCAGTGTTCTCCAATCCAAAGTTCCTCATTGATGAAAGCAACAAGCTAGAATATGGTGATGTTGGATGAGTAGGCACTAGATAGGGATTTTATGCATAAATCTGCAGCCACTGATTGCAAAGGCTTGCACTTGGGGCACTATTATATGGAGAGTTTAACACTTATTAACAGCATGTGTAAGCATATGAAATGGTGATTACATGATGGGTTATACTTATCTTGCCTATAGGATAATGATGGCAGTGGTATTTGAAAAACCATAGATACCAAAATGTATGGATGCTGAAATGAGTTCAGATCTATATGACTATACAAGGAAATGAGCTTGGTTTGGAAACATTTTCTTCAAGGGTTTCTAGCTTTACAGTCAACCAAATAGATAAAAGGTGGCTACTGGAGGGTTGCATTATATCCTAAGTTCTAGGTGCAGTGTTTTCAAATCCGAAACTGTTCATTTGTTGAATCCACAAGATAGAAATTAGTCTAGAGATATTGGATGAGTAGGCACTAGATAAGGACTTTATGCACAAAACTTTCCATTCATTGATTTTACAAAGGCTTGTACTTAATGGCACTACTGTATGGAGAGTTTGGTACTTATTATTCTTAATTAACTACAAGCATGTTAAAAATATTTCAGCAAGTTCTTTTTTTTTTCAATATAGAAAGATTTATGGAGTTTTTTTTTTTAATAAATAGTCATTTATTAATTTCTTTCATTATTCTAGTTTTAGTTGAATAATTTAGTCAAAAATTATTTACTTTTAAAACCAGTTCATATCAGTAAGTGGTTTATATACATGATGTACATTTGTCTGCTTTTTTGCATATTTATAAAACTACATATATATCATGGTAATTTCTAAGTAAGCTGATCTCTTAAAACCCTAGACTCACTTATTACCATATTTGGGAAAGATATAAACCGGTATCTGCTGGTCTGCACTAAGTACCTTTCAGTCTTTATACTTTTAATATACACATGTATGCAGACTATGAACCACATAAAAGCTGGACCTTGCTTCATGAAAATCCAAATTACCATTGTGAAACAGTGGCAACAGCTGTACTTGCACTGTCTTTTGCCTTCAGTTATAACTTAATACTCCTCATACTGTCATAATCTTTAAAACTTTTTTTTTTATAAGTCAGGGTGGAATTTAAAAAAAAAACAGTAATTAAAAGTAAGATTTCTTTATCTTGATTGAAAAATGTTAATGATTTTTCAATTTACCTTAATCTTTTCAAAAACACCTGTCTAAGATTTTTTAATTCAAAATATATTATACAAGCTTTAATTAATAAAAATTATTTAATCCAAATATAATGGAATTTTATAATTACCACTATATCTTTTGTAACATAAAAACATTTCAAAATTGAATTTTATAAAATATTAATTAGATTTTTTTAAATGTTTAATTTATAATATTTTTTTTTTTAAATTCATAATTATTTAATCCTTAATTGTTATTCCAGTGTAATATAGAAAATATCTACAACAAATTTTGTTTATTTCTTTTGTTTTCAGCTTTATATATATATTGTGATGATCGCACATGCTGTGATCACACACACACACACATATATATATTAAGTAATATTAAATATTGTAGTTTTTTAAATATACAAATAAGTAGAAGAATTAAAAACCAATGAAGAAAGGAATGTCTTAATTACTATAATGAGATAAAGAGAAGGAGTAAAAGAATTAAAAACCAATGAAGAAAGGAATGTCTTAATTACTATAATGAGATAAAGAGAAGGAACAGAATCAAACAAGATTCTTATCTTTTACCCTCCAAAGTTCAGATTTTGAAAAAAATAGAAGGACTAAAGTTAGAAAATATGAGAATCATATGTTTAGTTTAAGATTGAAAATGAAGAAAGGAAATATAAATAAAATGGGAACTCAAATGACTTAAAAGTGATAATTGGCAAGTTTTAAATAAAAAATATAAGTAAAATTTAGAATATGACAAAAAATAAAGATCTGTTCTTAAAATTACACATTTTGGCAAAATAAAATCTTATACGAATATATGTATAAAGAGAGAAAGGTTTATTGCATATTAAAATGAGAATAATTTTATTAAAAAAATAATTGATAAATGAATGTAAAACACGATGTTAT
Source organism: Epiperipatus broadwayi (assembly GCA_028023455.1). Classification (NCBI taxonomy): domain Eukaryota; kingdom Metazoa; phylum Onychophora; class Udeonychophora; order Euonychophora; family Peripatidae; genus Epiperipatus; species Epiperipatus broadwayi. The sequence continues at coordinate 7,401,680 of JAQFVV010012428.1, read as the reverse complement.
AAAATCATATGAAATTAAAATAAATTGTGTATAAGTTATAGAAAACATTTTAAGCTTAGAGATGTGAAAGAAAATCTACTGACAAGAGATCAAGATAAGCAAAGAATTTGAAATAAAAATAAAAATTAATTAAAAGACAGTTGACATGGAGACCTCAGTCAGAGCACTATTCTGAGAAGAGGTAGAGATTAGAACCTAGTGGGAAATAGACATTAAAGAGGAAAAAAGGAAAGTTGAGTAAAGGACATTTTTTGAAGCATACTGACAAACTGAATGAATATAAAACTCATCTATAATGCAAGTGAAGCTTCAAGGATGTGTGGCTAAGGGTCATCACAGTCGTTGGTTGAACCAAACCCACTATACTCATATGGTCACCTCGCCATGAAACAACTGCTGGCGTAGCACCTGCCATGCCCTTAATACCCTAGTATTATGAAGTCACTACATGGAGAAGAGGAGACCCCATAAGCAAAAAGCCAAAGCCGAAGAATGGCCGTCTCTACTAAAGAAATGAATGAATCCCACATGATGGTCAGCAAGACAATAGTTAGCATCGAAGAAGAAAACCTTGGTAAAGTGAATAAACATCAATATATAACACGTGTGCACATACTTTTCACATTAAAAGCAATTGCAATTCCAAATATTTAATGAGATAGACATTAATTAAACTAATAATACTTGGAATGAACGGCTATAAATGGATACTTTATTTCAACAGATTAAAGACATTTATAGGATTTAACACATAGTCTTAATTATAGTATTATATTTAAATGATTTTATAATATGTAAATATTATATGTAATTTCTTTTTTTGTTAGTTTGTTATTATAGTTAAATGTTTCTTAATTAATTTATCTGTATCGTCTTTGCCATTCCACTAGTTTAATATACCCGGAGGAGGGTTTGGTTATAATTATTACTCCATTTGAGTACTAATTAACATGTGAGGATAGTTGTACAGTATTACTGATCCCATTAAATTTATAATTTAACCAAGTGCTATAGTTCTTTAATAATTGCAGCAGTCAAGAGACGTTTGATTGGGAAAAATAACCTTGTGGCAATATCCGTATTGTCACAGGTTCGACCATGTATGGATATAAATTCGTTTATGTCTATATGTTCTCTTTGCTTGCGGTAACAGAAGGTAGATGATTTGAATTTAAGAACACTTCTATAAAATAATAAAATGGTCATGAACCACGCATTTTATTTAATGTTATATTTTATTTTATTTTAATATTATTTGCCATTCCATTACAATATATATACACACACACACTATTAAGTTGTTGCATACCATAAGACACATTACTGTCTCAATATTATTACATTTTTTTATTTACTTTGTGATAAAAAAGAATGTGTTCAAATAAACTCTGAATGTTAACATGATGTATTTATCAGAAAACAAATATTTAATTTAGTTTCATAAAAATAGAAATTAGCGAATAAAGGAAGTACAATGGAGCTCCAAACTATTCTGCATCTACAGCTTCAGATATATGCTGTCCAAAGAAAAATTAAACAAAAATGTGAAATAAAGAAAACAACTTAATATTCACAAATTTTATATTCAAGCAGCCATTTCTTTTCTCTTATCACTGGACATGATTATACATATATATTAATAAAAAAATTTCAGTTTATGTTGAAGGCCTTCAGATTTTATTCTTTCTTTATTACTCTTTCCAAATTTGATGTGTAGTATTTTGCATAATAAATTATTTTGTAGGAATAATGTTAGAAGTTTTACAAAACGTAATTAAACTAATACTGATTTAGAAAGAAATTGTAATTTTTTGTTAGACTAGTCTATTATGTATGTAACAAAAAGAAAAAAAAAATTATTGGAAAAAAAAGGAAAATCACCCACATCATTTTAAAGATAAAATTTACAGGGTAGTATTTTTTTTTTTTTTACTTTTCTTGTTTTAGTGAATACATAGTAAAATATGTAAATGTATCTCAGTTTTTTATTAATATTTATATTATTATTTTTTCTAATTTTGGTTATATACATATAAAAAGTGTTTGTGTTATATATATATGCGCTTATTGAAAAGTACTGTGTACTTGCAATTGAATAAACAATATGTATTCTAATTAGTATTTTTCAACCAAAGGTGAATTATTGTACACTCTATATCCATTGAACACAAAAGGGCTTGGAAAAAAGATATGGTAGTTTGAAATTCTGCTGTACTATAAACAATTAGTTATTAATTTCATGATTTTAACAAAAGATGAAGTTGCACAAGCACAAAGATTATTTTTGACTACAATATTGAGCTTATGCCTTAACTTTGATTTTGTTTTACTTTTCTCTGAATGATACTGATATCTAGCTATTTTAATTCAAGTTTTAACTGTCAAATGAATGAAAAGTCATCAAACAAACACTATACAATAATTGCAAGTGGGCCACTTTAGACCCAATTTAAGTGTGATTGCCACACCAAAATAACCAAATAAAATGATTCAATGATTATTGTGTTTATATATAAATATAATAAACACAGTCATGTAAATATGCTTAAATATTTTATTAATGTATGTATACAACATTTTTACAAATAAATGTATACAATAATGCATGCTATATTGTACACTTGATACTTTGGTTTGGTATAGAGTTTACTTACTATGAAACTTAATGCAAGGGATTTCAGATACCCTTTTCCGTTTAACTAACATTTCCAGCTGTGGCATGACAGCTTGCTTTGTATGTAGGTATGGTGACACTTACAGCTGTTTTGTGATAGTTTGCCTCATGTCTGATTTATGATCTAGCATCTTCCAATTCTAGAATGAAGTTGTCTCACTACTTTAGCCATATATGGTGGACAATATGCATATTACTGTTTAGTTCTGACAATAATTTGTTATTGTCTGACTTTACCTCCAGCTGGGTTGTCTATTTATAACTAGATCTCCATTTATAATGAGAGTAACCAGATTTACTGAGCATCATCGCTGATTGGCCTGTATTTATTATTGAATATGTCTATTCTTATATTTATCTATTGTAAATAATACTTATTTTATAAAGCACAGACAGTTTGAAATTAAATTGAAAGGATGCAAATCTCTCTTGCTTATTAATACTTATCTGACAGCCAATCAGATGTTGTGATGGCTATCTGAATAGGAATCAAACCATAGTCTGAAATATTTAGGTTTGAAAAATTACAAACATACAATGCGAAGTCCTACGATTTACTACTCAGTAGTTTTTAGATGTTATAAATTGCAGTAATGTATGTAAATAATATTCATTTTATAAAGCACAGATAGTTTGAAATTAAATTGAAAGGCTGCAAACCTCTTTCACTTATTATAATTATAATACTTATCTGACAGCCAATCAGATATTATGATGGCTGTCTGAATAGTGATCAAACCGTAAACACTTGACAAAGCATTTTACAAGAAAAGGGTGGTCCACCCTTTTCTCTACTTGTTTTTCTATATATCTAAGCCAGTCTGAAGCATTTAGGTTTGAAAGCATGAAGCTTTAAATATCTTCACATTTAACTCACTGAATCTAAATTACAAACATACAGTGCAAAATCCTACGATTTACTGCGCAGTAGTTTTTAGATGTTATAAATTTCAGTAATGTATGTAAATAATATTTATTTTATAAAGCGCAGACAGTTTGAAATTAAATTGAAAGGTTGCAATTCTCTCGCGCTTATTATAATTATAATATTTATCTGACAGCCAATCAGATATTATGATGGCTGTCTGAATAGCGGTATAGCAAAGAATGCTTAATCTGATCAAGATAAGATGGAATCTGTACTAGTCTATTAATTGAAGAAATTGAGTTATAACATTGCCTCCCTCTGTCTACAATTAGTTTTAGAAAATGTAGCCACCGAGAGGCTTTGGTGGACATCTTTCACTTCATCATTTCATCAGGTTCATTGATTTAATTTGCAGATTTGATATTTTTCGTTTATAGATCTGGCATCTTCATCTGTAGACTGTTCATTTCTGGATGGTGACTCTTCACTATTGGCTTGTGTCCCATTGTATAAATTTAGCTAGTTTTTATGCTTGTGATGGTATTGTCTGTCTGCTGGTTGGACAATTACTATTTGCAAATTTTTTAATTTTATCACAACTGCTGGAACCCATTTTGTGATTTCATTGAACATAAAACATAGATTTGAGAACCTATCTGCAATTTAGCACTTTTATTTTCATTGTCTTAGATTTTATCTTTATCCATATTTGGGTAAACTTTTTTTGATTTTATTTTTGAGCTGGTTCACTTAGTTGCTGTAAGGCCAAGTCATTGGATCAGTCATTGCATAATGAATTGATATGCTTACTAGCAGACACAAAAGAGACAAGTGAACTGTTTTACCTAGGCACAATAATTTTAACTCTTGTTTGACCCAGGAGTGCTTGAATGCAGGAGATGATTACTTTTTTTGTTAATGATAATTCATATGCTGCCCGACAAACTTTCAGACCTGGTATTCAATTCAATTGTTATTGGTGTATCATTAGTAATAATTCTGCTTTTGAAGACAGAATTAATGCTGCTTATATAACAATTTATAGAGAGATTGATAATTATTTGATTTTAATTTGCTCTTCTGGTTTGAAATGAACTCTTTCATTGTTTCTGAGTGTCTTGCTTTTTTACTTTTAAAACAAACAATCTCTATGTGACCAACACTCTTACAATAGTTACTTGCTGTATACTGATATAGATATTTGGTGTGTGCATGTTTTGGTGTTCACACTTATTATGAAACTCTAACAATATGATTACCACTAGTAGATTTCATAAGCTTATTCTGATCAGGGTTAAACAATCTGACTCTTCAATCCACAGCTTAATATTGGGTCTACTTTAATTTAATGGAGCAGTCTGAATCACTGTAGATCTGTTCAGAGTTACTTGCAAAACTGTGAATTTAAATGTGATATCAATCAACTGTTTGACCCTAAGGTTGTGGTCTGTTATTCTACAAATAAAATGATTTATCAGACTTCATTTAAGAAGTTCTTAAACTCATAGTTAAATGCAAATTTATTGAGCTCAGTAGCAAAATCTCTCATTTTATTTTTCATCCATAGTGCACAGCAATTGAAGTGATATTTATGTAATATTGTTAAGGGTTTGAACAGAAAATTATTAACAATAAAGATAGTGCTTTAACAAATTCAAGCTCATCAATAGCATGAGAGTTGCCTGTATTCTTAAGATCTCATATATTTGAAATCCACAGATTGACACAGATGTTGGTAATTTTAATTCAGGCTTTTTAATTCGATTAGCCTGCATATAGAAAAGCATTCAATATGTGTAGGATAATCAATTTTCAGGATAGGCTGAGCCAATTTTAACATTTTGATTTTTTCCTGCTGTGAGAGGGAAAAAATATTTTTTAAAACTTTTCTTTATAGTTAATGAATAACCAACCACTCACATTTGATTCTTTAATTTTTATTGACACATTAATTATTCTTGCTGTCAATTTTTTACAATTATTGACAAATATTTAAACAACCCACAGATGTAAGACTGTCATTTTAAAACTTTTGTGAATCTGTTGAGATCACAAGAATAAAAACTGTCCAACTGTACCAAATCTGTTGTAAATTTATATGTATATTTTGCAATGAATATACAATACAGTTTACTGCATCATACATCTGATATTATGGCTTATCAAGTTTAGTTGTTGTGCATGTATTAACTTAAAAAATTTAAGGTGCCTTTCCACGTGTACCTAATACTTTCATAAGTATCTTGACAGTTTATTTCATATGTAGATATGGCGATATATTATTTTTTGACAGCTTTCATCATGTCTGGTTTATAATCTCAGTTTTTAGTTTTGGTATAAACTTGTCTCATTGCTTTAGCCATGTAGTGGACATAATGTGCCCTACTACTGTTTTAACAGTAATTTATTGTCTGATTTTTACCTCCAACTGGACTGCATATTTATAATGAGATTCATGTTCATGATGATAGCAATTGGATTCATTGAGCATCATAAATCATTTGCCTGTTTCTGGTATTGGATATACCTTATCTATTCACATATTTATTGGTCAGTTACGATGAATGCTCAATGGAATCTGGACTAATTCTTTAGTTGAAAGTAAGTTGATGATCAAATTCAGAAAGATAAAAATAAGAAAAAAATTACAAAAATTCTTTGAAAATTATAATAATTTTTTAAAAAAATTTGAATTATTAATAGATATTTTTGTGATTTTAAAATGTAAATATTTATATGTACTATTTTTTGAATATAAAAACCTTCTATTAAAAATGCTATAACAATTTTGCTATGATTTAAAATGTTTACTTTAAAATTTATTTAATTAAAAAAAGCATATATATATATTTAATTTAAGATACCGCCTACTACTATACTTGTAATTATAAATAAAATAGGAAAAACCATGTAACATTACAAGACTAGCCAAAAAACAACAAGAACAACAACAAAATTTTATTAAAATTCTTCCATGACTCGATATAAAAGCTAATAATAGATATCTTTCAAGTGAAATTCAACAGGATAATACAATACACACACATATATATATATATACACACAAAACAAGCCTTCCCATTATTCATTTCAAAAACCAACTTTCTTTAATACCAAAGGATATCTTCATGAGAATCATGGCCTTAGATTCAAGAAAATTTACCATCAGAGTTTCCTTACTCTTCTTTTTATTTTATTTCTTTAATAAAAGATAATTTCTGTATTGTCAAATAATATTTTTATGATCTGTGTTTAGTTCATGAATATATAAAGCTGAGTTTTAATTTCTATTTTTAATTCTAATTTTATGAACTTTAATGCTTTTATTAAGACTTAATTTACTTTGACCTATATAAATTTTACAACTGCAAGAAATCTTATAAACTACAACAGGAATAGATTTGTTATCAATTGACTGTTTTGAATCATTTAATAATACAAATTAAAGCTTTTCCAAGTGACTTTCATACCATGTATAAAAAACTATTTTTATAAATCAATTTATAAACTTATTTTTAAATTGTAAAGATATAAACTATTTTCACTAACCATTTTCAGATTTTAATAAAAAACCTCTATTGATATTTTTAAATATGCAGTTACTTGAGAGAGAATTTTTTTTTATTCCAAAGCAAATAGAAAAAAGATTGAAGGCCATACATTTTTAAATAATTTAACTATTTGGCAGGGTTTATGGTATCTATGCTTTAAATTCCACTTTTTAGGTGTTACAATGGTGCTACAATCACTACTTTACATATAACTTATAATACAATGTGCAGTTGTCTGTAACCATTCTTTTCTATGAAGTTTCCATTTTAATGTATTAATTTTTAAAAGAATCCTAAAGATATCAGCATTATATAGACATTTACAGGTGACTGACAGCATCATCTATTGTTGTGACAAAGTTATGAAGGGTAGCTTAGAAATGAAATTTATGATTGTCTGATGCTTTAGATTATTTTCCTTGAGCTAAATAAGATGAAAAGTGTGAAGTTCAGGATTTTGTTAATGATTGTAACATAATATTTTTGTAAAAGACATTATTAAAGCAAAAACTACATCATTAGTAGGGGATCTGTCTTTATTTTTTAAAATATAACTTTTAGAAAGTTTGTTTTGAAAACCAGAAGCTTCTGCTAGTGGCTAAAAGAAAATTGCTTTTATGAAAACTTTAAGTGAAATATTTTAATAGCAATAAATAATTTATTAAGTTCTAGAACTTTTTTGTCTCTTTGATGATAACTAATTGTAAATATATCATTTTTAATAACATAAAATTTTAATATCTAATATGTTTTTCATTGTTCTAATATTTTCAATAGATAACATGTACTAATAATCATGTGCTTCTTTGTTATGATAAGAACTTATTTATTTTCATAATTTTAAAATATTAAATATTATTTTTTTCAATTGCAATTATTGGAAGGCTTAAATATATGTTATAAAATAGAAATTAGTTTTATAATGTACATAAAAAAGATTTAATTGTAAAAAAACAAACAAACAAACATGGAGATGTGTTTAATGTAATATTTGCTAGGCCATGTTAAAAAATTTGAAGGCAGAAATGACATTGAAATGATTAAAAATGAAGTTTCTTCATAATTAAATAATGGGAAGTATTTTATTTTAAATTCTGATCTTGATCTTGGTCAGAAAATAACATTTAAGTTAATTGAAATTATAAAAATTGGGCTGGGAAAAGGAAGAGAATAAATTTTTTATTTGGTTGATCTACTTATTTAAGTTGTTATTCTAGTGATTATTTAACTACTAAAGTTTTCATTAATTTAAAATCTCATAAGGATAATTTTCCTTTAAAGTATATATTTCATTCTACAGAAGGGATTGTTGATAAAATTTCAAAATTTTTTATTAGGTTTTTTGATTATAAAATTTAGGTCAATCTTATGTATCTTTTTTCTTTGAGGTATTTGATAAAATTAATGGATTTGTTTTAAAAGATGATTATGTTTTTAGTAGCTTAGATATTGAAAACATGTATCAATCGGTTGGTGGGATTGAAAGTATTAGTGTGTTTCTTTCTGTTCTAAAGAAATATGAATATTTTTTGGAAATAAGATTAAGGTTGTTCATGATTTGCAATTGTTACTGGAAGTTTCTATATATTACGTGTGTAATGATGTGTTTTGTAAGACCAAAGAGGGGTGGGTTATTGATTATTGCTCCTTTAATGTGCTCTGTTTATATTGATTTTTTAGTGAGTAATGTTATTAATCATTATTCTGTTTCTTTAAAATTATTTGTTAGGATATGTTGATTGTTTTTTATTTAGGAAGATAAATTGAAGGATTTTTTTGATAGATTGAATGCTTTGATTCTAATACTAAATTTACTATTGAGAAGGGGGCTTTTGAATTTGTTAAATTAAAATTTCTGGATTTAAGTGTTGATAAAATTGTTAATGGGTTTTCTTTGCAGTCATTTTATTAAACAAAAAAAATTTAAGAAATATGATAAGGCCAGATAGTTATCAAACTTTTACTCATAAGAAACTTTATTGAATTTTTGTTGTAGGAATAGAAGGCTTACTAATTTTGAAAATAAGTTATATTCAGATGAGTCAGTTGATTTAGATATATAGAAATATTATATTTAATAAAAATATTAAGTCTGTTAATAGTAAAAAAAAAATAATTGTTAATAATAAAGATTTAATTGTTAGTGAAAACAAACAGTTTATTTCCTTATCATTTAAATCATCAGTTTATAAATTGATTTATAAGAATATATTTTGTTTTGGGGTGATATGAAACTAGCCTGGAAGAAAGGTTTTTATTTAAATTCATTATTAAATGGTTCAAAACAGTCAATTGATAGCAAATCTAATCATGGTGTAGTTTATAAGATTCCTTGCAATTATAAAATTTATAAACGTCAAAGTAAACTAAGGCTTAATGAAAGAGTTAAAGCTCATAAGAGTGAGTTAAAAATGGATATCAAAACTCAGCTTTATATTCCTGAACTAAATGCAAGTCATAAAATATTATTTGACAATTCAGAGGTTATCTTTTATGGAAAAAATTATATAAAAAAAAGAATAAAAGAAACCGATAAAATGTTCTTGAATCTGAGGCCATCAATCTCAAAAAGACATTGTTTGATGTTAAAGGAAGTTGGTTTTAAAGTGAATGATGGGAAGGCCACTTTGTTTTGTGTGATAGTAGATGAAACCATTGTTATGAAAAAGTTTTAGTGAAATTTTGTTATTTGGCTAGTATTATAATGTTACATGGTTTTTTTATATTATATTTAATTTTATACATAACAGCAGTCATTGATTTTTTGTCTCATGTAAAGAAATATTCAAAATAACTGTTCTGTTGTATTGAGTTTTCAAATTTGCAATTTATCTTTGATGTTATTTCTAAATACAGCAAGGCTTTATTAATAAGGAATTTAAATAGGATGAAATTGATTCATTTTAAATTATAAAGGTATACCAGATTGTTATTGAAACCAAAGTGTAGATTAAACTTTTAATTCAAAATTGAACTAAAAATTATATGAAAATATGAACAAATTTATATCATATATAAAGATTTGAATAAACAAATACAACTCATTCTAGCCTGATTAAATACTTTTAAGTTCTTTTTTTTTTTTTGGTTTTCTCTACATTTCAACATTTTCCCATTTTTATTCTAGTGGTAACCAGAATTGATAGTTCGCATTTAATATTAAAACCATTATTCCATATTGTGAATTAATTAATTGTATTTTATTTATTGAAAAGATAATTGTACACATGAAAAACATTAACTGAAACACACAGGCTTATTATAAACCTGTGTTTATATATGTAATATATAGGGTATATGAGCACAGATTTTCACATGACCCACCACTCTCCACCCTATCTCATAACACTGATACCCTTGAACACATATATGTTGAAAAGATAAATAATCACCAATATACGTATTTCATCTTAAACCGGCAATCATCAGTTGGTCCAGATTACCATCTTTACACATATATGCTATAAGTGCTCAGATATATATTAAGAAAAACATTATGAAAAATCATATTTGAACTTTCCAAGTATGGAAAAAAATTATAAAATAAAAAAATATGTAACGAGAACAATTATTTTTTTTTTGCCTGATTATTGTAATGTTATTGAAAAAAGTAAATTAACTAAATTTTTGTCGATTGAATTTTATAATTAAATCTGGAATGAATTATTGCTAAATCATCATTTAGTAAAATCAATTATAAATATTTCATTTTCTTTCCAATATGACTCATTAATTTCATTATATTTAAACAATTTCATTTAACACAGGTTTTTTTTTAAAATTTTATGAATCATTTTTTATTTAAATTTTTCTCCAACATTTCAATCATATTATTATTATCATTGTCAATAATTATTTCTATAATTTATATATCTACAAATATATGTTTTTAAAGAATCTGCAAAGAATTTCCAAAATTATATAATAAAAAATATTTTTTTCACACAAATTACTTTTATTTTTTTAAAAAATTTACTTCTTGCTTACTTTCAAATGTCTACATTCTTTTATGTATTTTTTTAAGTCACATTTTTATATAAAATGTCATTTAGTTATTATAATTACTCTTCTAAAATTACAACAGATTTGTATATATGATTTTATTAAACTAATTTTTTTAAATAAGATTTTACATTTTCCAATAAACTTATTTCAAAATTTAACTGCTTAGATTCTTTCAGGCATAGATATATATTAGAATTTTAATTTAATAAATGCTGTTTTAATCTAAGTTTAATTAATTAATTTTAAAAAACGAGGGGGTAGGGGATTGTAAAATATAAATGACATTTATGTTATAAATTGCCTAGATTGTAAGAGAGCTAATAAAAATTAATAATTTTTAGTAGTCATTCATTAGACTAGAGATTATCCACTTAATGAATAATATTGAACAATAATGAAGATATATGTAAGAGATTATGATCTGGGATAACTGGTGAGTATTTGTTTAGCACAAAATGTGCATCTTGGGGATATGTCTTTTTAATGTCTTTAATCTTATATTTGTGATTACACCCCTCCACAAGGTTTTAAAAGTGGGTAGAAATTAGTCCTTATCTTGCATGAAAATGGTGTATTAAATATTACACTACAAAAGTATTAGATAATAAAAATATTTCCTATGTAGGAATAACAAAAAATAAATTGAAAACCTTCCTTTTAAATAAATAAATTGAAGAAAACAGATTAAAACAGCATCTAATAAATAAAAAGTCTAATAGATGTATTTACATATGAAGGAGTCTAACCATTTAAATTTTGAAATAAAGATATTGGAAAATGTGAATCTTATAAAGAAAAATTAGTTATAAAAAGTTTGCTTATAAAAATAAGAAAACCCGATTTGAATAGAAAGTGTTAGTAATCTAGTATAATTATAGAAGACTAATTATAATAACTGAAGAGTAATTTATATAAAAATGTAAATTAAAAAAAAAAGTAAAAGGCTTAGAAGCATATACAAGTAGGCAAGAAATAAGTTTAAAAAAAATGTAATTTTTGTGGGAAAATATTTTTTGTTATTTTGGAAATTTTTTGTAGATTCTTTGTAACACATTGGTATATATATAAAAAAATAATCCAGTGCATAACGCTATATTATATATTAGTTCACAGAGGGCAGAAATGGATTTCTTAATCATGTGGGATGATTTAATTGCTTTATATATATATATATATTTACAATATTGTTTTTAATTAACAGATATTTTATTTATTTTATATATATATAGTAGAAATAATCATTGACACTGACCATATAATATGACAAACATTGGAGGAGAATTGAAATAAAAAATGGTTACTAAAATAAAATTAAAAAAAAAAACAAGATGTGAAAAAAAAAAATTAAATGAATTTTTCAAAATATGTTGCTAAAGCATCATAAAGCTATAAAATTCTGTTCTAAAATTTATAATTTTACATTTGGACATAATTCAAAAATTTTTTAACATACCTTAAAAAATCATGAGTTTTCTACTTTCAGAAGCCAGGATGCTAACTGCATAATTTATTTTTAAACACATTAATATCAGTTTATCTCAGTTCTAGTGGACATATTTTTTTTACTGGATTTTGAAAAACAGTGGCGAGGGATATATTTTGCACTTTACAAATTTTTAACATGGTCCATTCTAAAGTATTTGTTATTAATAATGACATTTTAATTAGCATATCCAAATGTATTTTCATTTATTATTAATATAATTTTTAAATGAATTTTTTTAATCATATGATTAAAATAACTCTTCAAAAATGAGCAGTGAAGAAGAAAGTGTTACGATGCTTTTGTCAACCAGGTGATTAGATTTTTATCAGTTTTAATCATTGTTTTATTCTCTAGCCATAAATAGCTAAATATTTATTTGCTTTTAGATATTTGGAATCACAGGAATTTCTTCTGGCTGGCTATCTCATTTTAAGTCTATTTGGATCCTGAATAAAATGCCTGAGTTTTATAAAACATGGATGTGAATACCAGGTCATATGTTAGCAGATGCTCTATCCACTATATGCAATATTTTTTGCTTATTACATAGATGGTTATTTAATTATTTTTAACTGATTTTAGATATGTTGGATTTGAGGATTTGAATCCCATGTTATAGTATTCTTTATGGTTATTTAGTTATTTATAACTGCTGAAAAGTCTTTTATTTTTTGGTATACTACTTAAAGGGTGTTTTTTAAAAACATATATTGAAGCACATGACCATACATGTGAAAGAGATAAATAATCTCCAATATACATATTTCATGCTGAACCAGCATTCATCAGTTGGTCCAGATCACCATCTCTTACACATTTATACAATCAGTACTCATTTTATATTAAGATAGTGAATCTTCAAACTTTAATGGGTAAGCTTCAGTCTTCTCCATCCTCCAATTTTTCAGTCATCCATATCATTGAAAATCCACTCAAAGCCCTTGTTGATGCCAATATTATCATACTCAGATTGACTGTGTCACTCTGACCACTTCCATATAGGACCTTAATGTTAAAAAGAAATCAAGTCATATGTCACATGACTTAACTTAACAAGCTTGTATTACAAATGTTATATATAGAGCTTACAAATAAGCTCTTAACAAGTTTTGCAGAATATCCCCAAGCCTGGACCAGTTTTTGCTATTGGCTTCCTCAGTGAGGTACTATGATATTCAAGCTTATACTGAACAGAATACAGACTTAATATGTAATATTTAAATACATGTATATTGTCTATATTAAACTTAAAGTAATTAGAAGGAACTCAAACTTTTAAGATCCACTCTATCTAATACAACTGGCATACATAATCACATACATGTGAAAAAGATAAACATGGTCATGTGAATCAGTTGTATTAGATAGAGTGGATAGTTGTAGGAAACTTGAAAGTCTGAGTTCAAGTTCTTTCTAATTAAATTAAGTTTAGTATAGACAATATCCACAAATTTAATATTACATATTTATTATGTATTCTGCCCATCTCTTTTCTATATATTTAAATGGACATATTAAGGTTCTATATGTGAGTAGTCAGAGCAACTTGATGTCAACATGGGTATGACAATAATATTGGCATCAGCAAGGGTTTTTAATATGTCATCATTGAATTTTCAATGTTATGAATGGGTGAAGAGTTGAAAGGTGAAAAAGATTGAAGCTTGTCCATTAAAGTTTGAAAATTTGCTATCTTAATATAAACTGAACACTGATTGTATATAGGTGTGAGAGATGTTGATCAGGATGAACTGATAAATAAAATAGGTTCAGCATAAAATATGTATATTGGAGATCATTTATCTTTTTCACTTGTATGTTGTCATGTGTATCAGTTGTAGTAGATAGAATAAATAGTTCTAGGGAGCTTGAAAATCTGAGTTCAAGTTCTTTCTAATTACATTAAATTTAGTATAGAGAATTACATGTATTTTTATTATATATATATAGTAAAGTAGCCTTAAATGGATTGCATGAAGGCAAATGTTTGTTTTCAGACTTCCTTTACCAGAATTAGTGAAGGAAAAGATATTATTCAACAGTTAGTTATTAACTATTCAACAGTTATTAACTAAAAGAAAAATGTAAAATTATCTTAAAATTTTCAGCTATCAAAAAATGTTGACATTCCATCCAAATTTTAAGCTTAGATGTATTACAGACAGAATCATTAGTCACTACATTAGGTATCTTTCCACGTCTATGTACATATGTGTCTATGCATTCATCTCAATTTTTAAAGTAATAATAAACTGATAACAATTAAGTGATCTATAACAATTCTTCATTCATTATTCATAAGAAGAAATGATATTTAGAGAAAGGATAAATAGAAAATAATGCTAAAAGTTATTAGTTTATCAAAAGTCACATTTACAAGAGATTCTTGGATTACACGTGTATCTGGTGATTGATATAATTTGTCTTCTCCCATTATTCATATGTAATTTACACTTGTTATTCTGTAAAAATATATAAACTGCATTTAATTATCTTTGACATCATCTGTTTTGTTATGAGAGTTTTATTATGCAGTGAATCAATTAAAAATTGATCTTTCTATTGTATCAATTTTTTAAGTACATTATATAACATGCAAAGCTGGGTTACTGATTGATAAAAATTTGTTGTTGAAGAACACTGGGATTTTGTAGGAGAAAATGTTTGATTGTATCACAAATAATTGATTATCATTTAATCCATAACAAAATTTATTATGGGGAGCCTTAAATAATTTGGAAACATCTTGGCAACACATTTAGTTTAAAATAATCTTGTATTATTTATTTTTTAATCTTTCATATTAATACTGACTGATGCAATTATACAGAGATGTGTATTTAGAGTAGTTATTTGCCAAAAACATAGAAAAGTAAATGACATGGACTCTATATCCATAGGAATATGATATCTTTTTCATTATTGGTTAAGTCTACTTCTTAATACAGTGGTTTGTTTTCACAGTCAGGAGATTGTTACTAATAATAGCTAGCTGTCCAGCTACTCACTAATACGTGATAAAATAGCTGAGTTAGTTATAGGTCAGCTACTTGAAAAAAACTTAATCTTGTTGTGATATAAAAAAAATTGCCAGTTTTACTTAGCATGAATTGAAATTCCTATCATGGTCTAACTGGCAGATACACTAACTTCGATGCTTTATTTGAGTGGAGGATAAAAATGTTTTCATAAAATAACATATGAAATGTAATTTTTAATAATAATATAATTTCTTGATTTATTAGTGAATTAGCTATGCTTATGGCAGCACTCTCATTAGCAGAATAAAATATAACACAATTTACAGATGTTTCCGTGGCTTCTGTATTTACATATTGTTTAAATGAAGTGATAATACGTGAGATATCAACAGCAATATTACAAACAATTTAATGATCAATTATACTACTGATTAGTCAACTTTTAGTATTTTATTTTATATATATATATTTCACATGAGAAACTAATTAGTATTGTTTAATTATTAAGCATATACGTTGATAAAGATAATATATCCAAGAAATGCTAAAACACAAAACATGTAACAGAATTGCTTAATTACAAATAATATTCATTTATAAATAATAATTACTTTCATGGAATTTTTTCATGGCATGCCAGTTAGGTGTTGTAATATATTTAAATATGTATTTTTTTTCAAGTTTTATTGTTATTAAATTTTATTCTATTGATTGGAAACATGCATTTCTAATTTGAATAATTGCATATAATATTCATTTATATATGGGAATTAAGTTTTAAGAGATACACTTTCCAGCATTTTTAGTTGTAATACATATATGTTTTCAATATATATATATATCTTGAATAGAATCATTTTAAATTTAACTAATAAATATCGTGTTGACATATGAGGAGGGTAATTAGACTGATTTAATCTGCAGGATCACCTGATGATATCTTTGTTCCTGTTTTTCTTAATGCCTTGACGCTCATGTATGGTTTGATTAATAAAATTCATTAATAAATATTATTATTGAGAAAGCAGTAATTATAATATAAATGTAAATGAATCTGATAATTGCAATAGAGTTAAAACAACAAAATCTGAAGTCACAGAGTACTCCGTGAATTTGAACGTTATCCAGAGCCTGAAGGGTAACATAGACCTAGGCATAGGATATGACTTAAACAACAGTGCTGAAAACTCACAGAGTTCCAACGTTACCATTAATACTAAGAAATTTTATTCACATAGCGTGCCTAAATACCGGAATACTAACCTTAGGCTGCTGAAAATACTGAAAGCCAACAATGTTTCTAGCATAGGCCCTACCATTCCCGAAGCGCATGCAAATGTTTCAAATGTTAACGTAATTGCCAATGCGGTGGAATATACTTTAGACAACAGCGTAACATCCAATCAAAACTCTGAAGGTTGCATTCAAGTTGAAAAAATATCACAAACTCGCTTAAAAATGAACTCTCAAATCATAAAAGGAAATAAACCTTCTAGCACTAATAACCAAAATCCGGCCTCCGATAATTCAAGTGCTATAGAAAAATATGGAAAGCAAAAAATCGCAACGACATCCGATGACGCAAACAAAAACGAAGACAGCGTAAATACAGCGGAAGATTTATGTAAGCTTTGTGAAACCAATTGTACACACAAGATGCTAATTAAGGTACATGAGACCAAGCATAATACAACAGCTAACCTCAACGTCACAAATATTACTGATAATAAACATAAAAATTATTCTTACCAGCCTCAGTTAATACCGGAAAGCCATGTCATTAGCGATTCTAAAACCAACGAAATATCTACGGAAATAAATGATAAAAATAATATAGATTTTAACTGTAATAGTAATAATAAACAAAATTCACATCATAATATACCTAAAATAAAGACCTCCAAACAAACAATCTCAGAAATGATCCACGAGTTTTCAGACGCTACAGTGAATAACGACGAATACTGTTCAACAGGCTACACTTCTACTGGCCCGTCACTCATAGCGGATAAACAAGGTACTAAAGAAAAAAATTTTAATACGGACGTAATCCATTGGCCTGAACCGGCACATAAATTAAATAATAAAGGCACCAAAACTAAAAAATACACAGAAACAAATAGCTGCAGCTCATATATTAATGATAATACTACACTAATATCTGAAGATTCAACAGAAAATAACGCAATAGCGCCACTTCCCGTATCGACGCATTCAACTAGGAATAAACGTGAGACTCAACAAAAAATTAACCCCGCGAACAATTTACCGTCTGAAAACAACTTTTTAACTAATTCAAACTCGCCCAAAACTGATACTATAAATAAATATAGTTCTGAAACAACACACACGCGTAATACAATACCGGAACCCGTATTAAAACATACCAATACAACTAGTGTTCAAAATACTTCCTTACAAAGCATGCCACTTTCTATAGATGAATTCCCAACTCTTCCCTCTTACTCTCAGAATCTCAACTACCAGAGAGAAGAAGATCAAAATAAAATTTTCCATACCGGTCATAAGGGAAACTATTCAACAATCAAGCAGACAAACCCAACACTAGATTTGACACAGAGTGATTTAAATTACCTTCCTCACATAACACCTATTGAAAAAAACTGTAATACAATGGCTAACAGTTCATCTAGGAGCCACATATCATATGCTAACATAGCAAAAATTGGTACTACAAGTCCATCTAAGTCTATACAAAATACCAACAACTTAAAAACTAATTCATACAACGAAACCTGCTCCATACCCGGAACAGCAAGTAAAATTAATCACGACCTTACCATGTTAGATATACTAAAACTAAAAAATCTACAACAGGAAAATCAAACCACCTTGGGGCTTGAGACCGATGAATTCTCCATAAATGACTTCACTGAGAAACAATACCAAGGCCTCTGTGTTGACTTCAACCAAACAATACCTCCAACCCTCCTCAAATCCTTAGTAAACTACCACAATGATAAAAGTGTTGTTCTGGCAGTGACAGAACCAAATTGCTCACTCCATAAATTCCCCATTACAGCACTATACGAATTAATAAAACAATACAAATTAACAGAGGGCATACACCGGATCCTCACTCACCCAAACGACAGATACATTGCTGTCGAATTTGCCACTTGGGCCTTCCGAAATGAATTTAAATCAAATTTCAAAAAACTAGACAACAAATTCCTTATATATGTTGATACAAACAGACCTGCTACCCTTATCGGAACCCTCAAGAATTGTATCATGGGCCTTGACAATAATCTCCTCCAAGAAATCCTTTTACCTTACGGGAAAATCCAGAATTTCTCATATCTGCCAGTAGACAAGACGATCAAGTCCATCCTATCCAACACTGCATCATTTCAAATTCAACTAAGAAAAGGCCTAGGGCCCACTGACATACCAACTACCATTAAAGCAAAAGGTTGTCCAATGATACTTTCCTTCATTGGCGTCAGGCCACAATGAAAACATTGTGGCCTAAGAACACATCTCATAAAAGAATGCCCAGCAAAAATATGCACCTCTTGTGGTCAAAAGGAAAATAAGTTTCACAAATGTAAAGCACCTCATACACTCACACCTGCTAATGTCACACATAATGAAATGCTAACCACAAACACTCCAGGCCTACATACTGTTGAAGCTGAAGTTGAATCCTACAGTAGAGTAACCAACACCAAAGACTTTATGAATCCTAATAAACTCAAGGGAAAACCATCCAATGACAGCAAACAGATACAAATAGCATATCAAAACCCAAATGGCTCCAAGCCCAGAGATAACTCACAGAAACCAGACAACTTACCAAAAGGCTCAAAACCAAAAGAACCAAATAATGCCTCTAGACACAAAAATCTAACAATCTCTTCTGACAATACAGATGATGCACCTCTCAGCATGGACCATCAAGACCATAACAATGCACTCGGAACCCCAAGACCTCTAAGATCAAAACCTGCGGTTTCTAACACTAAATCTATAATGGACGCATCGAAACTATCAATATCCTATACAAATTCATCCCATATGAAAGCTCCCACACCTACAAAAAATAGATCTTCACCACCCATCTCTGACTATGTCTCAGACATGGATCTCAACCTACCCCCTAATGCTAATAATAAACAAAAATCTTCCAAACTTTCAAAGGCCTACTCTGAAGAAGAGGACTCACACCTATCTCCTGCTTCCGAGCCAAACTACCTAAAGTTCTCCTTTCCCTACAGTGTAAATTCTATTCTGGAAAAAAACAAGAGGAAGGTACAAAGCACACCAAAAAACTCTCTCAGTCATGAATCACACAGTGAAACTGAGCTCTTTAGAGCTGATTTCCACAGGCCATCCTTGGCAGATAAGAAATTCAGTGATCACAAGGACCATTACAACCTTCAATCAAAGATTCCGCTGGCGGTAAAACCAAGCAGCAATAATCTTTATGGATAGGATCAAGTGCCAAATCATTGGTCTTAACATCAGGGGAATTAATTCTACTGACCGTTTATATGCGATTAGGCATTTTTTCCTTCTTACATCTCCTCATATTTTATTCTTAGGAGAGACCAAATATCACCTAAACTCCAACCCTCACATAATTCTCGAACTTTCAAAACTGGGCTTCACTCTTCTGTCTACTAATACATCAGCTGCTGGAGGGGTAGGAATCATCATTAATAACAGGAAACCACCTTCTTCCTATAAAGTGCTTTACCATGATGCCAATCTCATTGCAATCAAGCTTATATACCAATCTAGTGAATTCATTGCAATATACGTATACTGCCAGAACAACCCATTGACTTATTCTAGAATAATACACACCATAAATCTCATCACTGCAAACAACACAGGCCCTACAATCCTCTTGGGGGACTTCAACCTGCAATATGATGTGTTCACACGGAAATACCTCCATCTCTTAGCCAGGGGTTTCATAAATGGCAGAGGTTTCTTCCCTGCGGATGCATACTCATTCTATACGAAGAGCTCTAGAACACTGATTGACCTAATGTTTTACACCTCAGAGCTGCACTATGGTTTGGAAGCCAAGCTTCAACCCGTTCCCTTCTCAGACCATCTTGCCCTGATAGCGTCTCTAGATCTGGACTCCTACACTCCCATAGACTACAATAAAACAATCAGAATCATAACTAAAGCTACTGCCACGGAAGCTGTCTTCTCAGATGCCTACATACTCTTTGAAAAAATTGACATTCTTAACATAAATCCTGAGGAAGCCTGGTTCGCCTTCACAGGCATCCTCCAAACCATAATCATACAGCACACCAAAAAACATAAAGGGTCAACAACCCTGATGAATGAGCTTGATTTGCTTCACCATAGGATTAAAAATTTCTCAAGTGATGGTACTACAGACAACCTCCTATTACTTAAAACACAGTACAAGCAGAAACAAGCTGCGATTGCTGAAATAATAGCAACAAAGAATGCTAGGTTATACTTACCTGGCCAACACTGCTGGACACGTGGCTATCTCAGATGGGCTCTAGGGGCAAGGAAGAAACAAAAACTCCTTTGTCCCTCCTCATCGATGGTAGCCATACCTCTGGCAACCAAATGCTCATTCAAATAGAGTCATATTTCAAAAACCGCCTATCAAACTCTGTTACCTACCCCACAAATCAGTGGCATGAGACATCACAAAACAATGAACATGGAATAACAATATCAAACATCAAAAACCGCTTGGCCGCCCTACCGTCCAATGTCCATCCAGGACTACACGGCATTCCAAAGTTCATACTTACGCACCTTGAGAATTTCACAGCTCCCATAGTATTAAAACTAATTAACCATCTTGCAAACAGCAAAAAAATCATCCCCAAACTTTATCCCATAGCGATGGTCCCCTTTGTTAAGAAAAACCGGGATGCATCTGCTCTATCTAGCATAAGACCAATCTCCATGACCCCAATCCTGTTAAAGGTCATTGAAGGTGTGATCAAGGAGAAAATACAAGATGTTATTCTGGACAACATATCCCAGTTGCAATTTGCAAAGAAGGGCTCATCCACACTCTCTGCAATTGGGGAGGTAAAAATTCTCTGTGATCATATCAGATCCAAGAATCTATACAAACCCATTGCCGTTCAGCTAGACATCTCTGAAGCATTTGATTCAGTAGATGTCAACATCCTGCTCAATTGCCTCTCAGCACTAGACATTCCTACTCAAATCATTCAGATATTGGACAATCTACTAAACAACAGATTGGTCCACATTTCCCTGAATGGTTTCTTTACAGATGGTTTTATTCCTTCAAAATCCATACCCCAAGGATCTCCACTTAGCGGTCTCCTATTTATACTCTACTTAAACCCCCTTCTTAAACAGATTGAGGCAGAACTTCCAGGAATCTATATACCCCAGCTGAAGAAACACTGTAAAGCATTTGCCTACATGGATGATGTCCTTGTCACCTTACCTTCCCAAAAATATCTAAAACCTCTCATACAAATAATCAACAAATTTTCCGAATCCTCCAAACTTTCCTTCAACCTCAACAAGTCATCGGCCTGGAAAATCAACACCGGCAAGAAGATATCATCGCCTTTCTCAGCAGACCCCCAAAACTTTTTGGGGTTTCCCATATACAAGTCACCGCAAGCCATGTCGATACAAATACAGAATTCTATCATTGAAGCCGCCACCAACACAGTTAAAAACCTTGCCAAGGTTTATTTATCACTGCAAGGGAAAATCTCTCTCCTCAATATCAAGGTAATGGCAAAGATTAGCTACTATCTACCCATAATTAACATGACAAAGGCTTTCAATACAAAAATCAACCGAATCTGTGCACGGCTGTTGTGGAATGGTAAAACAGCGGCCATAGGAATTGAACGCATGCAGCGACATAGTAAAAATAATGGTATGTCGTTGCATGCTACGTTTTCTATATATTACCAAAAGTGCCACTCTCTGATCCACATCCTACAAAAGAAATTTCCCCAGATTGTAGCGGAACAACCAGTCATTCCATCTGACAGACCTCCACCTTCAAAGATAAGCTGGCTAAATCAGATACTTGACTACCTTTTCGCTCACAATGGCCACTCTTCCCTAGTATTCAGACAAAAAATCTCCATTTGGGATGCTCATGGCCTGCTATTTCCCACACAAAACTCTACCATTCCTTACCTCGGTGGTAACAATCACGTGGTCACCAGGTTTTTCAAGCATCTCAAGCTGGAGCCAAGGTTCCTGGACTTTCTCGTAAAAATCAACCTGAATTCACTCCAGACAAACTGGTTCCTGCACTACAGGAGATTCCTCAAGAATATAGATCCTATGTGTCACAACTGCCATAGAACCTGTGAAACCTTTGATCATATGATAAATGATTGCCCAGCATATGACAAAATCAGAACTTTCATTACTTACCACTGCCACATTTCCCTGAACAAAATCTTAAATATTAAATGCTGCTTCCTGTCCAGGGATTATGTCACCACAAGACTCTCAACCTTTCTGACTTACGCCATCTGGTTGGCCAGATGTCGCAACAAGTTTACCTTTCCTCATCCCAAGCCTGAAGACACATTCATTTCCAAGCTAAAGGAATTTCGCCATAAGGACAGAATAATCTCTTCCAGATTTTTATTTGACAACACGTGGAGCCTGATTAAGCTGGATTAACAACACCAGTAACCACATCAGAACATTTGGTTGCCTGACTAACATGGATAACTATTATTTTTGATTTACAATTGTATCATTATTACATATGGTTTTTTCAATAAAATTATTTATAAATAATATGTATGGCCAAGTAAAAAAGTGAATGTTATTCTCTCTAAACTGCCAGAGTGCCATCTCTGAATCAATATATGTATTATATAATAAACCATTAAGCATCACATGATCACATGTCCTATACTAGCACATTAATTGTTGATAAACAGAGCAAAACTCTCCATACAGTATTGCCACCTGTGCTAAACAGAGTAATCAATGGATGCCAGAAGGCTTGTGCATAAAATCCCTATCTAATGCCTACTCATCCAATATCCCCATACTAGTTTCTGGCTTGTGGCCTTCGTCAGTGAGGAGCTTTGGATCTGAGAGCACTGCATCTAGATCTTAGGATCTAATGCAACCCTCTAGCAACCACCTTTTATCTCTACTTAACTACAAAACTATGAGAATGAAATTGAAAACACAAAAAAATATTTTCAATCTAAGCTCAATAGCTTATATAGTCATATGGGTCTGAACTCAGTTCAGCACCCATACATTTTGGTGTCTTTGGCTCTTTTACAACCATAGCCACCACTATCCTATTAGGCAGGATTGGTGTTAAACCATTAAGCATCACATGATCACATGTCCTATACTAGCACATTAATTGTTGATAAACAGAGCAAAACTCTCCATACAGTATTGCCACCTGTGCTAAATAGAGTAATCAATGGATGCCAGAAGGCTTGTGCTAGTATAGGACATGTGATCATGTGATGCTTAATGGTTTAACACCAATCCTGCCTAATAGGATAGTGGTGGCTATGGTTGTAAAAGAGCCAAAGACACCAAAATGTATGGGTGCTGAACTGAGTTCAGACCCATATGACTATATAAGCTATTGAGCTTAGATTGAAAATATTTTTTGTGTTTTCAATTTCATTCTCATAGTTTTGTAGTTAAGTAGAGATAAAAGGTGGTTGCTAGAGGGTTGCATTAGATCCTAAGATCTAGATGCAGTGCTCTCAGATCCAAAGCTCCTCACTGACGAAGGCCACAAGCCAGAAACTAGTATGGGGATATTGGATGAGTAGGCATTAGATAGGGATTTTATGCACAAGCCTTCTGGCATCCATTGATTACTCTGTTTAGCACAGGTGGCAATACTGTATGGAGAGTTTTGCTCTGTTTATCAACAATTAATGTGCTAGTATAGGACATGTGATCATGTGATGCTTAATGGTTTAACACCAATCCTGCCTAATAGGATAGTGGTGGCTATGGTTGTAACAGAGCCAAAGACACCAAAATGTATGGGTGCTGAACTGAGTTCAGACCCATATGACTATATAAGCTATTGAGCTTAGATTGAAAATATTTTTTGTGTTTTCAATTTCATTCTCATAGTTTTGTAGTTAAGTAGAGATAAAATGTGGTTGCTAGAGGGTTGCATTAGATCCTAAGATCTAGATGCAGTGCTCTCAGATCCAAAGCTCCTCACTGACGAAGGCCACAAGCCAGAAACTAGTATGGGGATATTGGATGAGTAGGCATTAGATAGGGATTTTATGCACAAGCCTTCTGGCATCCATTGATTACTCTGTTTAGCACAGGTGGCAATACTGTATGGAGAGTTTTGCTCTGTTTATTATATAATAACATACTTTAACTATTCAGCCCCAAAATTGAAAGATATTAACATGATATATTTTATATATATATAAAGTATAATAAAATATATTTTAAGGATTTTTTAAAATATTGTATTGGATAATTTTTAATATTGTTTAAAGTATATAATTTATAAAGCACTTAATAAAAGATTAATTTATTGTGAATATTGTTATTATTTTTAAAAGTAAATAACCTCCAGTCATGTGCTTTTACAAATTTACCTGCACTTATATGTCAGCATTGGTTAGAAAAGCATGTGTAGGCATATGTTTAGAGATCAGCTATATATATAAGCCAACTTTGCTCAAACCACCAAACATCACTTGATTACCATTTCTTATTCTTGCTCATAATTGTTATTAAAACAGGCAAAACTCTCCATGTAGCACTGTCACTCAGTGCAAGACAGAGTAATCAATGGATGCCAGAAGGCTTGTGCATAAAATCCCTATTTAGGGCCTACTCATCCAATATCCCCAAACTAGTTTCCGGCTTGTGGCCTTTGTCAGTGAGGAGCCTTGGATCTGAGAGCACTGCACCTAGATCTTAGGAACTAATACAACCCTTCAGCAGCCATCTTTTATCTCTACTTAACTACAAAACTATGAGAATAAAATTGAAAACAATAATAAATTAGCTTATATAGTAATATAGATCTGAACTCAGTTCAGTACCCATACATTTTGGTCTCTTTGGTTCTTTAATAACCATATCCACCACTATTCTATTAGGCAGAATTGTATTAAACCACCAAACATTACACAGTCCCCATTTCTTATGCTTGCTCATAACTGTTATTAAAATATGCAAAACTCTCCATACATTAGAACCACTCAGTGCAAGCTTGGCTTGCACTAAATGGCACTACTGTGTGGAGAGTATTACCTCTTTTAGTACCAACTTTACTCACCATGTTGAAATCAGACTTCATTCTGTTGTGTTCTTGAGTTATAAATTATTAATTGAATTATACAAATCTATTCATTCTCTAGCAGGAGATAGAATTTTATTTTTAACCACCTGTGACTAGAAGCACATAGTAAATTTTGAATTTACTGTAATAAATATTCTATTATTTATATAGCACAGACTGCACATATAATATTATAAATAAGGAACAATGCTCTGGTCATGTGCTTTTATGAATTTATATGCACTCACCCATGAACATTTGTTTGGAAAGCATAAATGTATGCTTATGCGTAGGCTCATTTATATATAAACCAACTTTTGTTCACTGTGCTGACATCGGGGCTTCAATATATAATTCATGCACACAATAGATTGAAGCCCTGATTTCATCATGGTGAACATTGTTTATTTATATGTAGAGATGAGTTCTAAGCATAAACTTACATTTATGCTTTTCAAACTAATGTTCATGGGCAAGTGCATGTAAATTCGTAAAAGCGCATGGCCGGAAATTTGTTTGGTCTTCATAATATAAATATTTTATTGTATTTGATAAAATTTTAATATTGTTTCAAATAATTTATAAAACACTCTAAAAAAGTCAGTTTTTTTTCGTTGTTAAACAACATTTTTTGAAATATAATGTGAGACTACCACTCATGTTTACTTTTGATTTATTGTTTAAATTGAGGTAAGTATCATAAAGCAAAAATCTATAGTCTATGTATATATATAAAGAATAGATAGATAATAGATAAATAATGGATAATGAAAAAAAAAGTTTTTTTCAATACTATAGAAACGTTCTTTTTATTTATTTATTGTAAGTTGTCAGTTGTTTGGAGATAAAAAGGGGGGGGGGTATTATTTTTATTTCTTATATTGAACCTATCTTTTTATTATCATATCTAAATTAGTATTTTGGTTAATTAATGGAGATTAATATCTTTAACATTGGGTGAATACTGATGCCATTTGAAATTTTTCTTTCTCACATGTTAATTAAAAATATTTAAAACTTATTTTATTATGTGAGATTATGTTTGAAGGGAAATAATAAAAGTTTGTCAAATTCAATATTAATTTTTTTGTTGTACCTGCAACATTTTAAAAGTTTACTTTTTCACATTTTAAATATATTTAAACTGACATTCTTAGAAATATATCAATTTCATAGTTTCTTATGCTATAACTGTGCCATTTAAAATTTTTCTTTAATTTAGCCTGGCCTTTTGTGTCTCATTTCTAGAAAACTTTATTATTCTCAATCTGGCAGTTCGTTTTAACTCACATGCTCATTTGCAATTAACTTTTTTTCAAAATAATGTATTACTATAATATTATTACATGGTCAATTATTATATTGTGACACATAGTTTTAATTTGATTATCTAGGCTGATCATGTTATGTTGCTGTTTTACAAAGTTTAACCAATAATTTTACTAAGTGTATGCAACAAATAATTTGTCTGTAGATGTCCTTAGATTTTCAATTGCTGGTATATGGCTTTTCTCCTTGCTTTTCAAATCAAAGTCTTAAGTATATATTCCAGTAATTTCATGCTTGTATTATGTTTTATACACATGTCACTGCTCAAATCTACTTTTTTGAAACAAGCTTTAGTATATCTTTTAATTGTTACATATTTTTATTGTGTGCTATATATCTATTGATTCATAGTTTCATAGGTTGGCTGTTGACTTATATAATGTGTTATAAAAAACCAAAATATCAGATTTTAATTTCTCCATAATTATCTGTAATATTAATCCATGAGGTGAACAAGTGTTTTAAATGTTCCAAAGTTACAATGAAAGATGATTAGTTTATATTTTTGATACTTGTGCTAATTAACATAACTTAATATTCATTTATGTGTAATATGCAAAATTTGTAAAATGTTCGGTTAGCAGGGAAATAACAAGGTACTGTCTGCACAGAAATTACAAATTTCAATAATAAACTTTATTTCCAATATACATATGTGCACATACATACAGATCACTTACCTATTTATATTTATCTAAAATTTTGTATTAATAAAAAGTTAAAAAATTCATAATAAAATGTTTTTTTTCTTCTAATTTTTAAAAAGCTGCTATAATGTAAAAATGACCACTTTATGAAAATTATTTTTCTGTTTATACTTTGAAAATAAACATTTAATAAAAAATTCACACTTTTTGGTTTTATATTTCATAAAGTGTTGAGAATAAATAATCAAGATTTTTTAAAATGTATTTTGATAATATATTTCTATATCTAATTAGAATATTAAAATTATCACCATTTTTAAATAGATTTTTAATATAGGCTCACAAATATTTCAGCTGTTAGAATTAGCATTTATACACTTATGGATAAATCAAAATTCCGCATAAAAAGTGAATTAACGACATGAAACTGTTTGATCTCATTATATTAAATCAAATGATTAGCATAATTTTGCGAAGCCATTAATATTTTTTTGAAAATTAATTTTTAATATAGAAAGTTATCTATTTTTTGATTTTGAAATTTTTGAATGAAGAATTAGGATTTTCACACAGTTTTGTGTAAATTTAATTTTTTTATAAAAATGTGTGCTAGATATTAAACAGATTGCATGTTTGAAATCACGACTGATACAATAATTTAGCACCGCTGTCATATGAAATTTATCTTTTTCATTTTTTATTAAACATAATCTTTTAACATGGAATTGAACATTTGTTTTTGCTTTTAGAAATTATTATATAGAAAGATGATTTTAACACAACTTAAAAATACATTTAATTTTTTATATATATAAAAGTGTATTAATAATATTAAAATTTAATCATTTTGTTAAAAATCTTGGCTGATATAATAATTTAGCAATCTAACATTAGAAACTACCACCATATAAAATTTATCCATTTCATTTATTATGAAAACAAGTTTTTAATACAGAATTATTTCTAACTGAAGTTATTTAGGAAATTTGTATAGTTTAAGTATTTGTTTAATTTTTTTTATATAAAAATATGTTACAGATAGAAAATTAATTACATGATTTTTTGGTTTGATATCTACTAAAGGAATAATAATTTGACATCAAAAGATGTCACATTTTGTCCTTCATTTGTTATTGAAAAAAAAAACAAAAAAAACTTTTAGCATAGAATAATAATTTCTTTATAAAAAGATGTGAATAATAATAATAAAAACTGATTATATGGTTTTTCTTTTTTAAATTTTTTTTGATGTCTATTAAGAAAATTATAATTTATTATTATAATTTTTTTTTGTTTCATTTTTTAAATTAATAGAAATAGTTTTTTAATATAGAATTAAAATATTTTTTTTATATCATATGTAATTGTTAATATATACACATTCACATTGCATTGAGATTTTAACCTGATTTTTTTATTAGCTCAATTTCTTCATTAATGTATGAAATTTGTAATCTGTGTATATCTTTTCAATATGTATTAACTAATCTGAAAGTATTTGGAAAAAGAGTTTGAATTTAGGAAACTCAGATTAATAATAGTTTACCTAGATTAATGTATACTTTATTCCCAGCTTCCATGAGTTGTTTATACTTGTATAATTTATCTGTGCATTTATTAAATTGTCTTTAAAAATAATTTAGTTTTAAAACAAATTTTATATATTAGTTAGATACAAATTTTATACAAATTAGAATTGTTAGTTTGATATTAATTCTACAATAAACAAAAATTGATGGGAAAATTTTTTTTTTTGTACACATCTTGGCATTAATAATATCTTCAAATTAATTATATACATGAATGATTATGTTTCTATCACAAGTCATCTTCCTATTCATTACTGTTTTAGCAATATTTTTTTTCATATTTCTTTGCCATCAATTGTAAGCTTTAATAACTAACAGACCCCAGACCATAGTGCTTAATAAATCCTTATCCAGTATTGAACTATCCAATATATTTTTCAGTTTGGTCTGCTAGCTTGATAGTTGAAAAGAAAAGTAAATGATTGATGGTTAATAGAAGGAAGGTGCCTTAGATCCTAAAAGTCTTATTTCAAAGTTTAAAGATACAAAGCTTATCACTGATACAAGCCATAAGCTTGAAATTAGAATTGGGAATATTGATTGGGTAGGACAGCACTGGATAGGGATTTATTAAGCAATACCAACTGCCATCTGTTAGTTATTAAAGCTTTCAGTAGATGGCATAGACATGTGAAAAAACATGCTACTATGTACAACAATGAAGAAAAAAACAATGGTCAGCATAATCTTAAAGAAATATAAATTGTATTAGTTGTGCTATAATTTACTGAAGTCTAATTTATACTGTGCTATTTGCTGCTAGAGAAATTATGCTCTAATTAGTTGTAAAGATATCTGCTGGGACCATGAGTTTGATCTCTATCTTGATTTTTTTTTAAAAAAAAAATTATTTGTAAATGCAAACAGACTATTGAGGCAAATATTAAATGGCAGTTTATAAACCTATGATTAAACTTAAAGAAAGTAATCAACTTAATGGAGGAAAAAACACTATGCAATGACTTAAGCATTGCAACTTTAATTAACATAAATATTATAATTTTTTTATTATATAAGAAAAACAATATTTTTTTTGTATTTGTTCTCATTAAGAAGAATTGATTTTAAATAAATGTATATATTATTTATTTTGGACACTTATTAGAGTTTCTTTTTTGGATTACATCTATCATTTACAATAATAATAAAAAATTTAGAAATACTTGATTTCTTTTTGTGTTTTATTTGTGGAACTATTTTATTATTTTTCTTTGAAATTTTGAATTCTATATAATTTTGAAGAAAAAAAAACAAACAAACATGATGTCAATGGTTAAAAGTATGATTGTATAGCCTATATTCAATCCATTAATTATTGTGTTAGACAAATAATTAATGATTTCGCACTGTTAAAGAATAATTTTTAAAATGGACAAGTTTATTAATTTACTTTGTATGATAATTAAAAATGTTAATGCAAATGAATGATAACAAAGTATTTTGATTTTTTTTTTTTTTTAAGAGAAGAGGTTGGGATTTTTGCATCACGGACCAATTTTTGTAGCTATATATTGTTTTTATGAATACGATTTATAAATTAAAACTATTAAAGAAGGGATTTCTGATTGAATTGGTGAAAAGCATATTGCTTGAAAACTAATTAAGGAGATAGAACAGTGAAACAAAAAATATTGTAAAATATTTTCTTCTCTGAAACAAAAAAGAAAAGAAAAGATAGCACTAAAATTAGTGTAAATCATTGATACAAAAATAATAATAATAATAATAATAATAATTTATTGTTTTAGAAGATAAATTACAATTTATGAGAAGATCCTAATGTTTTGATTCCCAATGTCTATACTTAATTTTTTAATTATGTAAATCGATGTTGGTGTTGTATAAAAATCATAAGTAAGTTTATCTCTATATATGTAAATTTTGATTTTTTTTAATTATTGATAAAATCTTATTCTCTAAGCATACTTTAATACTTAAAATGTATTTGTTTCGTTATGCATATTTGTTGTCAGATATTATGAGAATATATATATATGTGTGTGTACCATTATAAATAAGAAAATACATAATTGCACTTATTTATTTCCCATTGAACAGGTGGTTAAAGGAGATTGTTAATAGGTCTAAATTCTCTGGCCTTTTATTTCACTTAAATGCATAGTCTAATAAAGTATTTCTATAGTTTTCCCTGAGTGGATCTTCTCCACTATTAGTGGTTATTTTAAATGTTTTTGATATCCTGACATGCTGTAAATAAATCTAGCATGCAACTTCATATTTGTCATGAAAATGATTATCATAATAGACAAGGTTTTTTTTTTTTAAATAGATGACTTAGTGAAAATGGTGTATTAGTTTAGCCATGTTGAAGTAGCAAGTGAAATGAAGCATAAATCATTTGACAATATTGCCCTGCATGTAGAGCTTAGTAATTATAATGAGATTTACTAATAACTCACATTAATAGCAATGAAATGAAGGGCAAAATGTTAAACTTATAACTTAGTTTTTATTCAGCATCGTGAGTATCTCTCTCTCTCTCTATATATATATATTACTGGAAATTTTTAATAGTATTTGTAAATTATGCAACAACATTATATAAGGCTTATAATCTAGATTATTAAAAATTATTATAATTTTTTTTAAGTATTAATTTATTCTTTCATTCTCTGTCTGTCACACACACACACACACACACACACAAACACATATAAATGTAGAAAAGCAGAACTATAAGTGTTGAAAATAATGCAAAGCGTATTCAAAATCACAGTGGATCCTCATTGATCACATTTTCGAATATGACTATTGAGTAATCGTAAAACAATATGATAAAATATCTTTCAAAAGGAAATTTTATTCACAAACTATAAGAACATTTAAAAAAAGAAGAACATTTACTTATCAATCTCAAAAGAGACCGACCAGTCAATAAAATCAGAGGTTACCCTTGTATATATAAACAAAAAACAATTAATTTCATATCAATTACATTAAGACATTAGTTATCACCAGAAATGGAAGACATATGACTTTCCATTCCAGAAATCATAGTAGTGGCCCATTTACATTAATCTGATCATGTATATCATATATGTGATGGTGTTAGTCAATTCAAACACATATAAATTTGTTTAATTTATGAACATGTGGACAATGATTAAAACCATATTTGGCCATTTAGTCTATAGAGCTTTATCTTATCAAGTGAAGAGCATTTCCAATGTTTTTATGAACCATATATGAAAACCATACACTTTACTTGTAGGTCATGAGGTTAGCCAATCCAATATAGGGATTACATTGATAAAAATTACTTAAAAGCAGGTTTTCATAGAATACGTAAGACTGAAAATTACACAAAATATATCATAGATTATTTACAGTAAACAAATCGGTTACCATTAATATATTTATTGGGTCATTGATTAAAACTGATCCATTAATCAAATGAAAGCCCTTTCCTATTATTCATCAATTAGGTGAATAACTTTATAATGGCATTTTCTAGTTCTTGGATCTCTTCCATATAAAGTTTATCTAAAATGTTTTAGGTAAATGGTTCATTCAAATTTTCTCAGTATCTGTGGATTTACAACTTTATATTCTTTTCATCATCGGTACTACACTTTGTTTTAGGTTTATTAGGGACCAGGTCTGGTAGAACATCCAATTCTGAGAAAATTTTTGGTCTAATTCTTTAATTTCTTTTAGTAAGTGTAAAGACATTTTAATCATGTCATATTCTTCTCCACTTTCGAAGATAGTCTTATTTCTCAGTGACTAAATGGAAAAATTTATAAATGTTGCCAATCTTATGACCCCAAAATATCCACTCTTGAAGGCCTTAGTCAAATTTACACAAGGTGATTTTTTTGTTTTTAATGAGAGATTTAAAAATGTTTCTTATGCTATTCAAAAATTGACACTCCTTCAATATATGTGCCATTGTCTCATCATTACGCCTACATAGTGCACATATAGGGTCCAGATTATAATTCCTTTTACTATGTAGGAAGTCAGCGGTAGGCAAAGCCCCAAGCTTGACCTTGATTAAAACATCAACAAACTTCAGTATTTTATAGGAGGGCTCCTGGAATAGAAGCTTATTAGTCCATTTTTTAATATGCATGCTTAAAAAATGCATGAGTGATTTACAAATAAGATGGCTATTAAATTAATATTAAACAAATACTATACATGCATGCAGTTATATTATATTTTTGGTATTTTGGTAGTTACAGTATCAATGTAAGTGGGGGGGGGGGGTTATGTAAACAAAAATTTCATCATTACAATTTTTTTTTGAAAAGACAAATCAAAAATTGTCCTGAGTTCAAACAACTCACCAGACAGAAATTTTCACTTTTACTGAGATCAAAAATGGGTTATCTGTTAGATTATTTTATAAGCAGTTAATATTTTAATTTTTTAGGGATCCATACGATACTGATATCTTCATATTTTTTTTTACACAAAATGGGGGGGGGGGTCTATTAGATTGTTTTATAAGCAATTAATATTCTAATTTTTTAGAAATCCATATGATAATGATATCTGCAGATTTATTTATTTTTTACACAAAGGAACCTGTCTATGGTAATTTAAAATTATAGATAAACCACAACATTTCAAAGAATGTGATGTAATGCACTATGATTTCTCCTTTATTGGAATCAGGACTCTCTCAGCCACTATGCCCAGAGAACCTGTTAGCCACCTTTTCTTCTTTTTCCATTCTCCAGCCTGTTTTTCTCATATTCTTCTCTATCCTGCTCCATCCTATTTCCATAACATTCTTTGTCCACTACATAGTCTTTATATGTAAATCTCCCTTATTTTTTTCAAATCCAGAATAAAAACCCAAAACCCATTTTCTGTAGAATTACTTTCTTTATATTTCTCCATCAACTTCATTATTTGTATCCTTTCTGCTTATAAGCATTTACATTCAATTAACAGATGTCTACTATTTTCTATGCCTTCCTTACATAACTTGCAAACTAAATCATCCACATTTCTTATTTATGTATATATTCCTTTGTTGCTAATGATCCTGTTCAAACCTTAAACAATAAACTGATTTTCTTGCTATTATCATAAATTAACTCACACCCAATATTCTATTTACTTTTATATATATTTAAACTCTTATCTCCATACTAGTTCTAGTTCTCCATCTCTCCAACTTCCTTTTTTTATTATTATTAATGCATCTATTCTTCTATTTAATTCCTTGCCAATATAACACTCAACAATTCTTCTAACACAATCATTCAATTTTTTGTATAAGTATACTGACATAAAGTCTTTATCCAAATCTATTCTCTTATTATCTATAAATTGCAATCTACCAAACATTTTCATTTTGCTTTTTGCATCTCATATAAAAACTTGACTATCCCATGTCTGCTTGAATTGCCTCTTTTGTTGTCCACCTATCTGCATCTAATGCATGTCTTCATACTTCTCTGTACTTTTTCTAAGTAATTTAACATCCCATTACTAACACAACTCATTGTTACTGTAAGTTAACCCTGCTACTGTCACTCCCTTCTATACAATTCTAGCTACATCATATTTATTATATGAAAACACTGTTAAATTCTTTATTAGTCCCTTTTTTTTCTTTGCTTCATTAATCAATTTTTTCTTACATTCAAATGATTTCTCCGAGTATTTAAGACAATTCCCAAATAGATATCACATTTAAATTTATATCCCCCAATAAAAATTCTTTCTCTTCTCTTTCCCCAGCATTTATCATCATTACTTTTGGTTTTACTTGACTAAATTAAATCCCCATCTCTTTATTCACCTTTGCTCATGTTTTCAGCATAATGTCCATATTTTATCTACTTTCTATGCACAAGAACATACCAGCAAATAAAAGACCTGATAATATATATTTACTCCTTTGCCATCTATTAATGATATCTCTATCTCTCTTTCTAGTTTTTCCATTGCTCTCTCTTTTTCTCTCAAATAGAACAAATATAAAATAGGTGACATACGGCATCCTTTCCTTATTCCCACCATATTTTTCATTCTTAAATGATACTGTATTTTTTAAATGATACATGTAGTAATTACTTTCATACAATCTCATATTAAGATCCACTAAAAGCTCCATTCATTCCCAAATTTATTAAACTTACACATAATTTATTTCTATTTACTCTATCATATGCCTTCCCTCTGGCTATAAAGATCATATATAACTGTTTACTAATATTTCTACTTATATCTAAATGTTGTCTAATTACCAATAAACTATCTTTTATATGCCTGTCTGTTTTAAAATATCCTTGCATTTCTCCCACTATATTATTTTCTTCCATCCATTTTGTCACCCTTATAGCCACCATATATGTAAAAACTTTATATAATACTGACATTATCACTATCAATTTATAATTGTTTAACTTTCTATGATCCTTACTCTTTCCTTTAAATAATAACCTTACTCTTGTATTATTCTGTTTATCTGGAAATTCTCTCTTTTGTGCCATCTTATTAAAACATGATAATAGATTTAATTTTGTCCTATTATCTGAATTCATCAACATCTTTGTTGCCTATCCATCTAAACCTCTTGCCATTCCACTTTTCAATTTCTTCTCTGCTTCATTTAATTCATTTTCTGTAAACCTAATATTTCCATTACTATATGATTTTATGTTTGTTATCTCTCTGTCCTTCATATCTAACATTTTTCTATATCCATTACATACTTATTTGAGATTGTCTCTAAGTCTTCTGTAGAGCTACATTTTTTCCTCATCATCTAATACCACTATTTATCTCTTCTACATTTTTTCTTTTAATATATTTACAAATTTTTTTATTCCCATCTTTTCTACTTTTACTAATATCATCCAATAATTTATTATTTAATTTCTTTCTTTCTATATAATTATCTATTTTAGGTAACTTCTTTTTTTTTTTTTCATATGTCAAAGTGTTGACTGGGAAACGAACCCGGGCCAGCTGCATTGGAAGGTAGCTATGCTAATTGCTAGGCCACCAATGTTTGACTTTGTTTTAAAAAAAATATTTTTCACTTTTAATATTAACATCTTTTTTCACTTGCTTAATTTTTAGTAGCACATTTATATTCTCTGCATGCTTCCCTCCTATTTTTTACACTTTTACTAATTCTCACTGTTCTATTACTTTTATTCTTCAGAATATTCTCACCTAAAATCCTATTTGCTACATTTTCTACTTCACCACATCAGTTCTTATATTCATTCCCAACAAACTCTCCCATGATTTCTTCTACTTTTATTTTATATTATTCTTATCATTCATTCCCATCTATGTCTTTCACTATCATTTCTACTTTTATTACTATTTTCCATCATATTACTAACCATTTCTATTAT
Organism: Epiperipatus broadwayi; assembly: GCA_028023455.1. Lineage (NCBI taxonomy): Eukaryota > Metazoa > Onychophora > Udeonychophora > Euonychophora > Peripatidae > Epiperipatus > Epiperipatus broadwayi. The sequence goes on along the minus strand of JAQFVV010012428.1, from coordinate 7,364,898 downwards.
AAAAAATTATGATTACTCTTACATACTCTCTGTTCATTATCAAACACTTGAATTTTCTGTACTTTATTCATTCCCTTTTTCTCTACTAATACATAATCTATTGTGTGAAATATATTATTTCCAGACCATATATATTGTCCCTCATTAATATTTGATAAATTTCCAATGCTCAAATTCAAAAGCTGTTCATTCTTGTTATCCATGTCATCAATTTTTTGAATGTGACCATTCACATCCCCTATAACCATTATTTTCTTCCCTTTTTTTGAAACTTTGTATATCATTAACTAGACAGCATATATGTTACTATTCCACTCCATTATAGTTTGACTATCTCCAGTGGCCATATACACTATAGCCATCATCCAGTTTTCATAACATTACCTCAAAACAGAAATGTTCTTGACACTATTTAAATATTCTTTTGACAACTCCTATATCACCAATCCTTTTTATTTTTTCTCTTTTCTATTTATAATCTGCCATGCTTAGTCTTCCAGTGCAGGTTCTTCTCTTAGATGTGTTTTCACTACTGCTTATACTTGAAACTCTTCAATTTCACTTCTTTGTTTGGTCTCCTACCATATTTCTAATATCCGATTTTACCAATTTCTTTTTTTTACTACCCTTTTATAAATACTTTTAACTCTTTATTTTCTGTTACATTTGTAATTAAATCAGCTACCCAACATCTTTTCTCCATATCAAACCAGCAAACTATTTCATCCATCCATTTCACATGTGGTTTCTTTCTAGTCTTTTACAATCTCTTGGGATATTGTCATTCTATTATCTTTTTTAGTAATGTGTTCAGTCCAGCTTCATTTCAGCCTTTTAATTTTTTTCAATGATGTCAATGAAAACTTTGTTCTCTTTCTCTGGTATTGCATTTTCTCTCTCTTCTTGTTATTCCTAACATAGATCTCCCCATACTTAGTTGAGTGATCTGAAATTTTCATATTATTGCTCTTCTCTTAAGTGTCCATGTTTTAGATTTATAAATAAGAACTAGCAAAACATATCTATTAAAAACATTCTTTTCATAGACAAGTATATTTTATCTTAGCACTTAGTTATTTCTGCCAAAATTTGCCTTCCAAATTTAGTTCTATGATTAATTTTATTCATTATATTTTCATCTGTATTAATCTGACTAAGATATTTGTAGTTGTTAACATCTTTTCATTCCACGATTATTAATCTGTATTTTTTTCTTCAGAGAAAATTCATTGAACATTGCTTTAGACTTTTTAATACTTTTTGCAACATTTTATAAAGTACTGAAGGGTTATTTGCTTAAGAACTAAATTATCTGCAAAATCTAGATAACTTAAATAATCCCCATTTACTTTTACCCTCTTAGTTTTCCATTGTAATCCACAAAATATTTGTTTTAAAACAGTTGTAAAAGTTCTAAACATATGAAATCACTCTATTGTATAGCCTTTTTCAATGTTAATCTTCATATATTACCATATAATCTAATGATTGCTGTCCAAAACATTCATCACAGTGAAAATGTTTATAGAATCAAATATCTTTTTATAGTCTACAAATCTAAAGTTTAATGGCAATTCATATTCATTAGTTCTTTCTATAAATTATCCCAATCCTTTGATGTTATCTACTATGCTAAAGTTCTTTTAAATTCAGCTTATTTTTTTGTGAGTGATAAGAATTCAATGTTTGCTGTAAAATAAATGAAATTTTCTTGATAAAGATTTTGTATAGAATTGATAGAAAATTGATAGGTGTGCAATTTCTATTTTCTTTTATTATCACTTTTCTTAAATATTAATATTACTACTGCATTTTTCCAATCATCTTAGTTTTGCTAACAATTTTTTTATTCAATATAATTCCATCATTTACTGGAATTTTTATTTTTTTATTTGAAAAAGAGCATAGTATGTTGATTTAATTAAATAATTATAGAGATTTTTTTAAGAAAGATATTCAAGAAATGAATGTAATGAAAAGTTAAGCTTGTTTGTTAGAAAAGGTAAAAGGTATTTGTATTTTGTTATATGTATTAATGAATATTTGTATTTATTGTTTATTTGTGTATTTTTTAGTTGTTCCTTGATAAAGACTACAGAATAATATAGTCAAAATGTTGAAATATATTATTATACATTATAATAAATCAAGATATATGAAGAAGTTTGTGCATGAATTGTTTATATTTTAAAATTAATGGGCTATTTTTAAAATAGAAGCCTGTTATTTTAAAATTTGTTATTTTGTTCGTAAAGTCATTAAATATTTGTTTCTTAATAAGTATTCAGTGGTTAAGTTTAGATTTTATTTGAATGTATTAATTTTTAATAGAAAATTAATCAACTGAAAATTTACTGATGTCAGATAAAAACTTTTTGTTGTAAGTAACTTTCTTATTAGAGAATATTATTCTTTTATAACTAAAAGTTGATTTTTAAATTTTAAAGTATATTATTTTTATTTGAAGTTATACTTTAGTATAAGTTGTCTTAAATATATATACTTATTGGAAAGTAATTTTTTTTTATTAAAATATTTTATTTTGCCTGAAAATCAAAATAGTGAATTTTGTTTTGTTTTGATTTTATTATTATTGTTTATTTGAAAAGTTTATATCTTACTTTCCAGATTACTTTCATTTATGAATTTTTGCTTTTAATTACATTTTTTTTAAAAACCAAAATATAATGTCTAGATAGTTTTTTATTGTTAATGAATAAAATAAAAAAGAAACACAATAGTAAAACTTTTTTATTAGTAGACTATTTATCTATTTATATTTGAATCATGGCTGCAGAAAGGAGTTTGCTTTTAACTGAAAGGAGACCCTTTGATTCCTCTTGGAGGCCTTAAAGGAACCGAGCAGGGCAAATTCCTAATGTCCACTCCATACATTCTTGTCATTGCAGCTGTTATTACTATGTGCTTATTCATATAGTATACGAACATGGATGGGCTGCTCACCAACACGCATTAGCCAGCGTGGTGAGTTTATTGGCTTTTTACCTCTGAGTTTAAGATCGAGAAACACCATGGTCTTTCTTCTCAGTGCCTGATAAGGCAGAATGAATGTTTGTGTAAATGATAAATATTTTTCCAATACATATATACAATTATGACAGACAAAAATAAAGCATGGCCCTTATTCCCAGGAGGCTGTAAAGTCACCAACCAAGGCAGCGGTTGGTGGCCGAAGATGGAGGGTGCTAAGAATCCCCTGATTGTGGACCCAGGCTGCCATTTGATGATGACTTTTTATTTAGGTACTTACAACTGCAGATCATTTTCAAGTGAAGGAAGATTGCAAGAATTAGAAGAAGAATTGTCTTATATTAAATGGGACATTATTGGACTTTGTGAAGTTAGAAGAAAAGGTGAAGAAACAATTGATTTAAAAAGTGGACATATACTCTATTATAAAGGCACACATATTGGAAATACAAGTGGAGTAGGATTCATTATAAATAAAAAGTGGAAGAACAATATTGTGGAGATTGATGGTGTATCGGACAGAGTTGCAAGATTAGTTATACAACTTAATAGCAGATACCAAATGCAGATAATTCAGGTTTATGCCCCAACAAGTTCTCATAGTGATGAAGTAGTAGAAGATTTTTATATGGATGTACAAAAGGCTTTTGATCAGAGTAAACAACATTTTAAAATTATTATGGGAGACTTTAATGCTACAATTGGTAAACAAATGAAAGATGAAAGTGCTGTAGGTAATTTTGGTTATGGTAATAGAAATGAAAGAGGACATAGACTTGTGGAGTTTGCAGAAAAAGAAAAACTTTATATTATGAATTCATTTTTTTGAGAAAAATGTTAAAAGGAAATGGACATGGAAGCATCCAAATGAAGGTACAGCAGAATTGGATTATATTTTGACTAACAGGAAATACATATTTCAAGATTGTAATGTTCTTAATAAATTTAACACAGGAAGTGATCATCGATTAGTAAGGTGTAAGTTACGTGTTAATGTAAAACTAGAGAGACAAAAATTATTGAGAAAAACAATATTTACAGTTGATATTCCTAATCTTCAGAAACATTCTAATGAATTTAAATTAGAACTTACAAATAGGTTTCAAGTGTTAGGAGATTTTGAACATGATTCAGATTTGAATGAAATTAATATGAAAATAACTGATACACTTTTAAAAACTGCAACAAAGATAGCTGGTAGAAAAAAGCAGCAATTGACTAATAAAATTTCTACTGAGACTAGAGAATTTATGAAGAAAAGAAGGAATATGAAGATATACAAAAATGATGTATTAAAAAGAATTGAATATCTCAAATTTTGTAAAATGGTACGGAAAAAAGTTGAAAATGATATAAGAAAGTATAACTGTGAAATAGCAAGGAAAGCTGTAGAAGAAAATAAAAGTCTCAAGAATGTTAAACAACATTTTGGTATTGGTAGGAAATTTATATCTGCAATAAGAAAAAAAGATGGAATTATTACTAAAAAGAGAGATGCCATCATGAAATTGGTAGAAGATTTTTATCAAGAATTATATAGTAATAAAGAACAAGTACCTTTTATATCTATTACATCTTCCAAATTGCCCAGAATTGTAAATGAAGAAGTGAGACATGCAATTAAATGTATGAAGAAAGGAAAGGCTCCAGGAAATGATGGAATTATAATTGATATATTAAAAGAAGGAGGTGAAGAAATAGAAACAATTTTAGCAAAGTTATATACCAAATGTCTAAATGATAAAGATGTACCGGAAGATTGGAAGAATGCAGTAATAATATTAATATTTAAAAAAGGTGATAAAGAAGATATTAGAAATTACAGACCTATCAGCCTTTTATCAGTTTTATATAAAATTTTTACCAAGATAATTACAACTCGTCTACAGAGAACTTTGGATTTCCACCAACCAAGAGAACAAGCAGGATTTAAAGGTGGTTTTAGTACAATAGATCATATCCAGGTATTGAGAGAAGTCATAGAAAGGACAAATGAATATGAGTTGTCATTATGTTTTGGATTTGTAGATTATGAAAAGGCATTCGATTCTATACACATTTCTTCAGTGATTAAAGCATTGGATCATCAAGGTATAGATCCAGGATATTGTCATATTTTAAAGAATATTTATAAAAATGCAACAGCAACAATTAGATTACATAATGATACCGGAAAAATCAACATTGAGAAAGGTGTAAGGCAAGGTGACTCCATATCTCCAAAACTTCTTACAGCAGTGCTGCAAGAAGTATTTTGTGGATTAAAATGGGAAACTAAAGGAATGAAAGTAAATGGAGAGTATTTAAGTCATTTAGATTTTGCAGATGATGTAGTTGTTTTTGCAAATAATGCTTCAGAGCTGCAGGAAATGTTGCAGGAGTTAGCAGATGAAAGTAGAAAAGTAGGACTAAAGATAAATGTTAAAAAGACTAAAGTAATGTTTAATCGATTTGCTCAAAATATGAAAATAAAGATTGATTATGAAGAATTAGAAGAAGTTAACAGTTACAAATACCTAGGTCAGATTATTAATACAGATTGGAAACATAATGGAGGAAATTAATCATAGAATTAAACTTGGTTGGAGTGCTTTTGGTACAAATAACTTGATACTAAAAGGAAATATGCCTATGTGTTTGAAAAGAATGGTTTTTAACAAATGCGTTTTACCAGTTCTTACTTATGGATCTGAGACTTGGACACTTAATAGAAGAGCAATACAGAGACTTCAGACCACTCAAAGGAGTATGGAGAGATGTATGTTGGGAGTAACAAGAAGATATCGAAAACGCAATGTATGGGTAAGACAACAAACAGGTGTTACTGACCTTATTGAAAAAATTAAAAGATTGAAATGGAGTTGGGCTGGACATATTGCTAGAAGAAATGATAATAGATGGACAATTGAAATTTTAAACTGGATTCCAAGAGATGGTAAAAGACCCAGAAAGAGACCACATGTGAAATGGATGGATGAAATAAGAAAATGTGCAGGGGTGTTGTGGAAAAGAGAAGCTAAAGATCGGAGAAGATGGATTAAACTTGGATAGACCTTCATCCTGCAGTGGATTGATAATGGTTGATGATGATGATGATTTGAATCATATTGTTTTATTAATGTGAATATTGTTAGAATTATTTATTTATACTTTTATATATAATTTTTTTTTTTTAATTTTTAAAGCCTAACTATTTTTTTATTATTATGTCCCTCATCTTTTTCCATTTCTTGAACATTTTAGAGTTGTAAATTCTAGATTATAGAAACCATTTAGTTAAGGTTATTATTTATAAATAGTAAAAATTATGTACAACGGGTATATAAATATATGTATAATAATAATAATACATACAAATCCGTTTTAGTACATGATTTCATGCTTTTTCAAATATTAACAATCTATTTTAACAGAACACAATCTAGTGTTCTATAATGGAAGTAAAATAATATAACTATACATAATAAATAATATGTACATTATATTACTATATATATTATCTTTTATAATTTTCCATTCATTTTTAATTTACCACTTGTTAACTAAATATATTGAAATTTCATAAATATTTATGCAGTTATGTTTAATGTAGTATGTTTCATATATTTGTTTTTTTTTGTTTTTTAATTTTTAATGTTATTTAAGGGTTTTATATTTTTTGTAGCATCTATTTTATGTCCATATATTAAATAATGAATGTGTATAAGCAATATAATAATGCAATTAATAGAGAAGATGATAAATTACATTAAAGATCCAAAAAGAAGACAAATGCATGAAAGATATTACATTAAACATAACTTAAATAATAATGTAAATATTTACAAAACTTCAATAAATTTAGTTAACAACTGGTTAATTAAAAGTGAATGGAAAATTACATAAGATTATATATATATATAAAATTGTATAATGCATTATTTATTTTATATATTGTTATGTTATATAGTCAAGGTTTTATTTTACTTTACTGATGTTTTATTTTTTTTATTATTGTGATTTTTCAGTGTTCTATCTGTAATAATTGATTAACATTAAAATAGACGATTAACATTTGAAAAGGGCACTAAACCATGTGCTGAAAAAGGCTTTTTATGTATAATTATTATTTATTGTAATCTATATGATTGAATAGCATAATGGATTTTATTAATTTCCAGTTTTTGTGTGTATTTATAATAAATAGATTATTATCATAGATGTTGGTATTTCGGAAACTTTAGATTATTTATTTTCAGATAAAATATGTATATGTTTTTTGAAACGAAAAAAAAAAAAATTTCTTTATAAAATAAAATGGATAATTCAGATTTATTATTGAGTAGGATAGTTTAATTCTTTAACCAGTTATTTTTTTTGTCATTGCAAAAGACCATGGTTTTCTCTCTCTTCTGTTTATTTTTTAATGAATAAAAAATTATTTTTTATTATATATATGGTTTTGAGAATTTTTTTAAAAAAATATTTGAAAACAAATTATATGATACCACAAATTATGCTAAATTTTATTCCAATCTCTACTCATGTAAAAACATATATAGAATATTAGCTTATATTTTGGGTTGATTAGAATACTTATTGTTCATTGATTTACAGGTATACAATATTTTCAACATGCACATATATGTATAACATAAACTTTTTTATATCATATGTAAATTAAAAATTATAAAATTAAGAAATTTTTTTTAGACAATTGTAAATTATAAATATATGTGCTGACATGCTAATGCTTATATATGCAAATCCTTATGCAGTTACATGTATTCCAAGGCTATGACTATGAAGACATTTAATGCTCTTGAAAGCACTTTGCTTCAATAATAATTTTCAGTCAATTATAGCTTTCATTATGAGAGGTGTCAGCACATATTATTCATAATAAATTAAAATTATCATATAACCTGTTTATCTGAAAATTCTCTTTTTCTATTTTGAATGGGCTTCAATAAGACCTTTATTCACATTGCTCCATATTTGAACATTTTATTTTGCAATTAAACCTTTTTTATATATAATAGATTGATAATCGTAAGATTATTTTTTACACATACAAGTTTTTGAATGACAAACATTCTAAAAGGTAATGATCTTTGCAAAGTATGAAAACAAATTTTTAAATGATGTTATTATCTATAGCGGTGGAGCTTGGGGGTCATTGGACATAATTTATCAATTCAAAAAGTTAGTAGAGCAAAATATTAGATATTTGAATTCAATTTTTTAAAATCAAACAAAATTTAAGGTTAGTTAACATTAACGTAAGAAAACATATTTTAGACCTAAACATTACATTTATTATTAAAAAAATTTAAAAAAAATCTTTACTGTTGACAAAAGCCCTTTCTATTTTGTTTAGGAAAAACAGCTTTGATTTGCCATAAGAGAGTTTTTAAGAGTTATCTTCCTAAAAATAAATGTTTTGAAATAAAGTGTAATTGTACTGACAATATAAGTGTTTTACAAAAATATTGCATAAATCACCATTAATATTTAATCAAATTACTAAAAATCACATGTTTTCTTTAGGAATGTCAAATTCTCTGTTATTTGGTTTCATTCTGAAATACTTTACCAATCAGAAATTAGTTTTCTCAATATCTAAAGAGGCATGTCTCATGATATTATCATGCAAATTGTCTATTGTAATCACCTAAAAGATATTCTTATAATGCTGGCTTCTTCAGATTTTTTTCAACTAATAATGTTAAAATTGTAAGTACCGGTGAGAAAATAAACCTTCATATTATGATGTATAGTTATAGTGACAGAAGATGTAGCAATCACAACATTATTATAATGTCCAAAAGAGCAAACATAGCACAAAGATATTACTATTGAGATTGACCTTTAAAAATTAATATATATATATTTATTAATAATCATCAAAAATGTAAATAAGGTTAATCCATTATGCTGCTTTTATATGTATATTTAAATAAGTTATATGATATAATATAAAATGCCATTATATAATGGCAATAATATATATAATAACAATCATACACCTAAAAGCTCTTTCCACCAAATATTAATTTTTGTCTTTTCAGCATGCTTCAAATGATTTACAATTACAATCTACATTGCATACATAGAGACATTTATCTCTTTTGTATAAAATTAACTATAACCTACTAAAACCATATAATATTTTTAAGGGCTAAAAAAAAACTGTATAAATCTATATTATATAAATGATGGGAAAACTATATAATATATATTTATACAATTTTTTATGCCTTAATAATATTGTATGATTTTAATAGATTATAGGTAATTTTATACAAAAGAAATAGATGGCTCCATGTATGCAATGTAGATCTTAATTCTAAATTAGTGGAAACCCATTGAAAAGGACAAAAATTAATATTTGCCAAAAAGAGCTTTTATGATTATTATATATATTACTGCTATTACATTAAGATATATTATATTATATCATATGGTTTACTTATTAGTAATACATTGAGGTATTCATTTACATATATTTTACTGGTGTGTGCTCTCATACATTCGCTGATGCAGTCAAACTTCAAAAAGCTAATTACATATTTTTAAATTAAAATATATAGCAGAATGCTTGACTTTTGCCTATATTAAATACACTTTGGGTGATATTCGTTTTCTTCAATAATCTTTCTTTCATATAGAAACATAATAGTGATTTTGTTACCAAAAAATTAGGATTTCTAATTATTTTGATATTTTAAAAATCTGAATCAACTTTTAGTATGTTCTAAAATTTTATAACTTTTTAGCATTGTGCACAAAAATACTGCACATCAAATTCAGAAAGGATAATAAAGAAAGAGTAAATTCATGTGCTTTCATGCCTTTTTTTTTTTTCAAATATAAATGCTTTATTGTTTTTTTATGTTATGTTAAGTTTATCGAGTATTCAATATGTATTTTTTATGATGTATTATTATGTTATTGTGAAAATTGCATCTTCAGCAAATGCATAAAAATTTCAATATAGCATGATTTAAAAAAAGAGCTTGAACTATTAGCATTCCACTTATAATTTCAATAATATTAATAATAAGGATAATAATAATAGTAGTAGTAATAAAAGAAGAGGAGAAGGACCACAGTGGACAGTCCAGATCATGTAAAAATGCTCCTCATTCAAACCATTAAAAAGCTAATAAAAACAATCAGAAAGAAAGTGAAAAATATAACATCAAAAATACTAATACTAATTTAATCTACATCAACTAATAAAAGAAGTGAACAAAATTTAATTGATAATTTTAAAATTGACATCAAATTAACATGACAAACACGGAGACTCAAAGATCATATGACTTTATTAATGGTGGTAAAAATACCAATGAACTCCACAAAAGAAAAAAAAAACAAGCCAACATTTGCATACATCATCAAAGGAAGGGGAAAAAAAATGAATTCATTTATTCAAATAAAAAAACTAAAAACCAGTTTAATTTATATATCACCAAAGAAACAAACAGCAAAAAAGCAATGCAACCACCTCTCAAAAAAACATTCCCAGATATAGGAAAAGCAACTGATACTGTCATAGATAATTTAGAACTTGAAAATAAGGAAGGTCAAAGTTCACCAGCAAACATTTGGAATGAAAAATTTAAGAGCACAACTGAATTATTCAATGAATCAATACCAAAGCGTCTCTCCACAACATTCAAGAGATCCCCCTCCCCAGTCCATTGCGTTGTTGGCAGTCTAGCAACATCTCATTATATAAATTACCAAAAGAATTGCTGTATGAGGTGATAATAGCAAATGAATTCTGGGACACCATACAACAAATTACAGAACACCCCAACGCCTATAACCCAATACTGGAATTTTATGAGATCACACAAAGGGAAAGACTTCAAAAACATGTCAGATCACTGGTAACTTTTCATTGATCACCATAAGCCAGAACTACCACAATACTATTACAGGAATGATTAAAAACACCTTCTTGGAATACAGAGCACAGGACTTCCAATGATGGAACTCTTTGGCAAGGTCATCATGTTCAAAAAATACCTATTTGGGATATACCCAGCATAGGACTTCCAAAGGATGATGGAACCATTTGGCAAGTTTATCATGTTCAAAAGGATATACCAAAAAGATACACCAATACAAAGTGCAAGAAATGCTTATGAGTTCAAAATGCACTTATCCAGATTTTATACCAACACAAATCCTGGATCAGGAAGCAATTCTCACTACATATATCAGAGGTCTAAAATCACAGTGTTACTTTTGCAAATAAAGGGGACATATTACTGCACAATGTCCAAACTGACAGAGCTTAATCAGAGATCAAAATCCATTTACAAAACAACAAAATTCTAACACTGACAAGCAAACCAATAAAAGGATAGGCATTGCCAAGGATAGCAGTGCACAAATTCCTCAAAGAAATAATAACAACAAAAATCAGAGACATCAAGCTGAGACCTATTTCTTTTTCATGAATAAATCTATAACAAAATTCCAAAGCAATGAATGTGCTCAAAGAGAAAACAGAAATCAAGTAAAAAATAACTTAACAAATAAAACAAGTGTTTATATGCAAGAATTTGTCTATGGAACAGATATATTATTAACAATAAGATAGCCATAGGAATTATGGACAGACTGCTATTTCCAATCAGCTCTAGCACAATACTGCAATTAATAAATTCAATTCAACCAGAAAATAAGAGAAAGTCTGGGAGACCTGCCAGAAAATAGCTAATAAAAAAAAGTGGAGAGATGTCACAAACTTATTCGAAAGCAATTTAATAACCACAATATCATAAAATGAAGAAGCACATAACCCACAAACCCTCAACACAAAAAACAACCAGAAGAATGAAACAAAAGCAAACAAAACATAAATAAAATAAGTTACTAAAAATATCCAATGTATAGCTCCAAAGCAACTGCAACAAAAATATATACTATTACCAACTGTAGAGTTAATGAAAATAAAAATAGCAGTGCTGAATGTCAGAGGCATTAATTCAATAGCAAAAATATATTAGCTTAACAAATGGATTAAATAATACGACCATAAATATTAAGGCTGCTAGAAATGAAAATCTATAGCAGATCACAAATTAAAACAGCCAAACACATACTCCAGGGACACATCATCACCTTCAGTGGGCACAGACCCACTCATATTCTCAAACTACACCTTTTCAACCTTCAAAATTATTTACATTGACTCACCTCTTCTAATCACTACATTCAAGCATTAAATTACTACACTTAACATTATCTTTGTGTACATACTCCCAGGCCCCAGCATAATTGCATGTATTATTTTTACAATAAACTCCCATCTTGCTACCAGCTACAACCCAACAATATTAATGGATGATTTCAACTTAAGGTACATAAAATTCAATATAAAAGGGCCACATCAAATAAACTTGCCACTCATGAGTGCTCAGGGCTTTATTGCTGCAGATTCAGTGCCATTCTATAATGTAGAGCATGCTACCCTCATTGATCTCTGCTACAACATGCCATTGCTTCGTCACTTAATCAGCTTCCAATTTAATCCATGTCTATTTTCAGACCATTTTCCACAAATCATCACACTGACTTTACCAGAGTACCTGACAACATTCATCCATTTAGAAAAAGCAATTAGACTCCTACTCCTGACAACCACTACCAAATTCCTATTCTCAGAGACTTATACTAAATAATATTAATGATATGTCACAAGACCCAATTCAAAATTACCAGTCATTCATTAACATATTATTCTTCAACATACATTATATGACAAAATAGTCACCCTCTTTATTTCATTTAATGGCACTAGCAGATGATCTCCACAAGAAAATCACCATCACCAGACCCATGTCCAAACCCATCAAAATGTACAAAAATTAGCACAGCTTTATCACAATATATATAAACAATTAAACAAATATATTAACACACAAAAAAAGGAAAAAAACATGCCTCACACAACAACACACATGGGCCTGCGAATATATTCACCGGGTGCTGGGATATCCAACAACCAGAACAATGCCCATAACAATTGAGATAAACAGCATTGTCTATGTGGGGCACAACATGCTGGAACCCATATACCATCACTTCAAGCAAATGCTCCAAATTATTGACAATTCACACCAACCATTGACCAGTTCAGAACAACTGAAACAGATATTTCCTTTTGGACACCAAAATTTGCTGAAAATTTTGAAAAAATTCCCACATTGGATACAATGGCACACCAGTATTTGTATTTTTACATTTGAGACAATTTATCACAAAGTACCTTTGTAATGATGATAACTTTGTATTACATATATATTATTATTATTATTATTATTATTATTATTATTATTATTATTATTATTATTATTATTATTATTATTGTTATTATTATTATCATCATCATCATCCTCCTCCTCCTTCTTCTTCAAAGCAAAGCAAAACTTTATTGAGTCTAAAAAGTTAGAGTCACATATAGTACTATATTGATTTGTTACAAATGCAAAACAAATTACAACAACTTTCAGTATGTAAGTCTTTATCAATTCTGCATACTTTCTTTCTTGGTTTTTAAATTTGGTCTTCTATTTAGTTCAGTTTATGCTCGCATCTCTTTGAAGTTGGAAAAAAAAGCTGATGTTGAAAATGTCATCATCTATCATATTAGACTTTATATTTTATAGACTGGATCTTTGTTTCAAGTGTGACCATGTGGCTGCAAACACATCTGGTTGAGCTAGGATGCTGTCTCTTTTTCTGAACAGTTCTAGTTTTATTGAATATGTTGCTTGGTAGCGTTGAGGGTTATTAGCAAGTGCAAAAGTGCATCTGGTACACCAGTAGGAATAAAGGCTATATGTTGCTGCACGAATAGCAGGGGCATTGCCTTTTTTAAATGTATTTATTATTTCATCAATTGAAATGATAGCCTTTCTGTATGTGGTAAACATTGTGTGATGTATTGTTTCTAGTGCACTGCAGGAATGAAGAAAATGATCTTGTGTCTCTTCTTCTCTATGACATAGCCCACACATGGGGTCTATATTTGTGTAGAATCTACGAAATCTAAGGAAATGTGTTGTGGGTAGAGCATTAAGATTAAGATTAAGTAGAAAATCAAATAATTTTGGTTCTAATTACCATTTTCTGAATTGTTGCAGTAGTTGCCTGTTGTCTATCCCAAGAACTGATGGATGTAGATTAGGTGTCTGGTTTGGGTTTAGTATATTATAAATGTCCCAGAATGTATACTTGTTGTCATTATTGAGTGATATTTTGTTGTATATTGGCTTGAGTTCTTCAATCAGTGTGGATAGATATCCATATGAAGGGGGTGGTCTATCTGTGGGTATTATACTAATTACACACTCCAGGTCTGGAAATCTTTTTATGGTTGCTGTTATTAGATTTACTGATTTCTGTGTGTAAAAATCATTGATTGTATGGAGTCCAAGTCCATTGCTATGTAGTGGTGTTCTCAGATTTTTTAAAAAGATTGCCACTGTCTTTCTCTTCCATATTAGTTTGTTACAGATTGATGAGATTTTGGATATGAATGTTTTTGCAAATTTGATTATAGGTGTGTAGTAGGTAATTTTTGTAATTATAAGTTGATTAAATAGTGCTACCTTTGCATATATTGACAGGTATAACTTTTCAAGTGAGGTTGTGATTTTTTTCAGCATCTTTTTTTAATTTATTTTGAATTTTTTGCCTCATTCCATTAGTTCCAAGGTAGAATGGGAAACCAAGGAAAGCAGATGGTTTACCATTAAACATCTCTGTACAGTGCTTTCCTGTGTATATTGACCATGCAGCAGTTTTATTTGTGTTAATTTTTAAATTAAAATTTGAGGTATAATTCTTGATTATCTCTTGTAATATGGGGAGGTTCTTTTTAGAGGGGAGGAAAACGGTTACATCATCCATATAGGCTATGTATGATATATTTAAAGCAGTGTTTGGGATTTGAATGCCTTTTATTTTTTTCTGTATCTCTATTAATAGAGGATTTATATATATTGTAAAGAGCAAGGCACTGAGGGGGGATCCTTGTGGGATGGATTGACTCGGTCTGAAGGTTGGTAAATTTTTTTCATTCAATGTGATGTGAATTTCATGGCTGAGTAGCAGATTGGCTATTATATATAGTAGGGATGGAGGTATTGTTGTTTTTTTCGGCACATCTAATAATTTGGCTATAGGCACTGAGTCAAATGCTGCCTCAATGTCTAGTTGAACTATAATTGGTGCATATTTCTTTCTTTTTTTTACTACTTCGATTATTGTTTTGTACATTAAGGTACCTTGGCCAATGGATGATCCTTTTTTGGCATATTGTGCTGATGATAACACAGGGAGTATATGTTGTTCTATTTTCTCCTTTATTACTCTTTCAAGAATTTTTATTCCTAAAGGTCCCATTGAAATTGGTCATAGATTAGATAAAGATGATATTGCTGTTGGTTTTTTGTTAAATGGAACCATTACAATTGGGTATAGACTTTGTATGTTGTAAATTTTTTGGGATATATAATTGGCTAAATCGCACAGGTATTTGGCTGTGAAGTGACTAAGATGTTTGAACACAAATTTTGGAATTTCTTGTGGTCCTGGTGACATGTGTTTGTTATTGTTGCAAGTTGAAATACAATGTCAATTGTTTTTATTGGTGTGTCTGTTTCAGGGTCTCCAAATATGTATTCATTTGGTATGTACATTCTTTGTTTTTGCAGTTTTTTTTAAAGTGGTGATATATTGGGTTTATCATGTTATGTCTGGCTGTTATAGAGCCATCTCTTTCAAGTAGCATAGGCACTCTGACTGTGGATGGGTATCCCAGTGCCCAACATATGTATGCTCTGGTCCAAGTGTGTTGTTGGGTAAGGTATATTTTTTCCTTTTTTATTGCTACATATTGCTTCAGTGTGTTGCATGTATTGTTGTACATTTCTGTAAGTTTTTTTATTTGTGTTTGATTATCTGTAGTTGGTCTGGAAATGGTTATTCTTTTATGTAGTTCATCTGCCAAAGCTCATAATCTGGTGGGGGGGGTGTTGAATTGCAGTTAATATGATTGATGTTGAAAGAAAGTATATTGGTGAATGCTATATACTTGTGTACTGGATCGAGTGACATGTTTTGAAGTTTTTGGAGCATTATATATGTTTCTGAATATAGGAATTCAGTTGTTTGTGCTGGAAGAAGTATTCACATAGTCTTTTGGAGGGCTATTGTTGTATTCTGTATTTTTGTTAGGTCAAGGGTGATGAACTGGGCAGCATGATCTGAGATTATAGATGGACAGAGTTCAAGATTAAAATAATGGATGTAACATTGGTGAGTAGAAACACAAATCAATAAGTGACTTATATCTATTATTATTAATAAGATATTGAGTTTAATGGGAAAAAACCTTCAGCACTCATAAGTGTGATTGTTATTTGATGGATCCATTTGGTGACAAAAGTTTGGTAGGTCATGTTGAAATCTCCCAGGAGTATTATGGGATTTGGTGTTGCTGTAAGCATTGAATTTATTGTTGCTATTATTCTGGAGATGATGACAGGGCCTGGTGGTATATAGACAAATACTAGGTTAAGTGTGATATTTTTATGATAGAGTGTGATTATGATAAGATTAGAGTCAATATATATAATTTTAAAAGAAGCAAAAGGGCAGTTGTGGGATATAATTATACCTGTGCCACCTGATGGTGATGATGATTGCCTTGAGCAGGCACAAAACCCTTGGCTGACTAAATATTTTGAAGGATCAATTTGAGATCCACTGTATATTTTTGTTTCCAATAGCCCCAGTTTGTGTGGTGATGTTGTATGTAACCATTTTTTGAGTTCAAAAAGTTTTTTGATGGCATTTAAGCCTCTAATGTTTAGAGATCCAATTTTTATCTTCATGTTACAGGATAATTTTATAACAGGGTATTGATTTTTATTGATTTTTTAATTCTAAATTTTTGTTTATATTGCAGTAGATGGATGCTGATACATATTTAAGACTTGGTAGGGTTTATTATCAGTTTTTTTTCCATTTAATATTGGTTCAGACTATACAGGCAATTTGTGATGAAACTGAACAGTTCTCCATTTGTTGTTGGCTTAAATCCATTTCTATTTCATCATTTTCTAAGTTGTATATGTCTGATGAGTTGTGCGTTTGGTCTGTTTTTTTTGCCTTTTTGGATTCATGGTTTTTAGGTGGTCTACCTGGCTTTCTTTTTCCCTCTGGTGTATTCTCTTGAATGGGTGGAAGAGGGGATTCTATTGCATCCATTATGTTTGATGCAGTTTTGTTTATTATTGTGGTTTGTTTTATTATTGGTGTACTTATATTATCTTGATTTATATTTTCATTATATAGCTGTGTGTGTTTATTTTCTGTTTGCTGATTTTTACTTAGTACACCTTTTGTATTGAGTTGCTGATCCTGTGATGTAATTACTGCATTTTGTGTTGTGGTTTTTTGAGAGTTATTTTCGTTTGAATCTTGGGTGTCTATGTTAGTTTTTGTGTTATTTTTTTGGTTAGTTTTTGGGATTGGCAATTCTGCTCCATTATCATTTTTGTTCGTGAGTGTTTGAACCTGTTTTTTTCCAGTTTCTATTATTGGGTTGTCAATTGATGTAGTGTTATTAGAAATTTTTTTTCATCAGTGAAGATTGTTCTGGGGAGAGGATTTTGTTTTGTTCACAGTGATTACCTTTTGTGTTATTGCACTGAGTTGCTAGGTGGCCTCTCTGTCCACAGCCAAAACAATGTGGTTTTAAACCTCTTATGTGAAGAGAGAGTGTTGCTTCTTAATCTGTAATTTGTGTTGGGATCGTGGCAGCATCTACGATTTTATGGAGTTTTACTTTAAATTCAAAACGATTACTACATATCGGTATAGGTGTGTCTTTTAAATAAATTGGCTGTAGGGCAATTATTTTTCCAAACGGGTTTATCATTTTTTGAAAATCTTGTAAGTTGTATTTAAGATAAGTATTTTTAAGCACTTCAGTAATAATATTTTTCCGGTTTTCATCTATAATTACGAGTGCGTAATTATCGAGTGCTAAAATAGTGGATTGAAAACGTTCTTTTTGCTGCTGAGTATAAAAATCAATGGTTATATATTGCGAATTTGGATGGTCTGCGATACAAGAGATTGTTTCCCATAGTTCATTTTCCATAATTGCTTCGTATAATAAAGCTTTTGGGAAACGATATAATGAGCATTGATTATCTGTTACTGCGAGTACTAGCAATGTTGGTGAAAAAAACCTGCGAAAAGTTTCAAATAACATACGAGGCACCATATCATTGAAACGGTCCGTCACATTTTCAAGCGTTTCTTTTGTCCAGATTGCCGCTGGGGGTTGACGTTTCTCTTGAGTATGTAGATCAAGATTTTTTATATCATTTGTATTTGTTCTTCGGAAACGCGGTATTTGGGTTGGTGCTGTAATATTGCTGTTGCTTTTAAGTATTTTTGCATACGAAATAGGTGATGTTGAAACTAACGATGTTGTTAATATCGTATTGGTTCTTAACTCGCTCACGCTTGACTGGGCAGTAGCCATGATTTATTATTCTGACTCAAGTCAGTTTTTTTTTAAAAAAGATATGAATACACACCGATATTTTCTTTAAAAATACTCTATTAATCTATTATATGATTTGATTTGTTTTGTACTACGTTTGTTTTGCGAATAACAAGTTGAAACAAAAGAAAAATATAAATACTTACATCGGAGAGCTTAAAGATTGCTTCTTGTATTATTATTATTATTATTATTATTATTATTATTATTATTATTATTATTATTATTATTATTATTATTATTATTATGATGATGATGATGATGATGATGTTTCAAAAGGCCTTTTATTGTCTCAAAAGAATACAATGTTAGTGGTTACATAGTAAATTCACTGCTACAAGTTGATTACAAATTTTGCTACTGCTGCTACTGCTACTATATTATTATGATGATATTTCAAAGGCAAGTTTATTGATTCCAAAAAATTGTTTTACATCAATCATGCTTGGTTTAGATAGGTTTACATTGTAATTGTTTTGCCTCAAACTGTATAGTCATTGTATAAAGTTACATAGTTACAAGCTTGGATATCTTTGTAGACTATTTTTTGTGTATAACTATCATTTCAGATTATGTTTGTGTATTACTATGGTAATTTTATTTTAATGTAGTTAATTTAAGTCCTAATATTTTTGTTTTTTCTTTGGATTTTTGGCGACAATCTTGTTCATTTTTTTAATTGCAACCAAGTTGTGATATATAAATCTTCTGTTGTGAATGTTGTTTCTACTTTTAATTTACATTAATTTATTAATGATCATCCATGGGTGAGTTCAAGTGTGCTTTTTACTTTCATTTGAAGTATATATTTTTGTGTTGTCATTTGTGGTTTGATTTGATATTGGTGATAACTATTGCGCATCTTCAAATTCCGCTTCATATTTGTTGGTTGCCTTGATGGTTTTGTACTTTCGCTCAGAAGTTTTAATATTCAACTATTGTGTTTTGACTTTTTTGATTTTTCTAGCTTTGTTTGGTGGCCTCCCCTGTCTTCATTTCTGTTCTGCATTTGTTTGTGTTATTTGTGACATGTATGGGACAATTAATTGCATGATTTCATCTGTAGTTCTGTTTTTATTCTCATTGCCTGGAATAATTTTTGATTATTTTTTTGTTGATTTTTTTTCAGGTCACTCATGTTGTCTTGCCTCTTGTTTCTTTTTATTCTTCTGTTTGTTATTTTGTTCCATTTTTTGATTTGAAAAATCTATTGTGGTTAATTGTAATTCATCAGTTGCTTTTATTTTTATTTGAGGTTTGCACTCCTATTGCTATTTTTACTGATGTTTTTTTGTGCTTATTTGTTTTTGCTCTATCCTTTTTTTTTTGTTTTGAGATTGATTTTGGCTTTCAATTTTTTGACTTAGGTTTTCTTCCTTTTCAGCTATTATTGTCAATTTTTCCCTTCTTGGCATTGAGTTAGATCTGAGTTGTTTTCATTGATTTTGAGGCATGTGTGTCCTAGAGTATTTTGGCATATTTTTTCACCTGTCTGTGTTTTCTTTTTGATTTGAACCCTATTTGTTTTTTCCATTGGTAATTTGAAGAGTCTGTTTTTGCTTCTTTGTTATATCATCTTTTGTTTGCCTTGTTTTTTATTTTTTGGTTACAGTTAGCTACCAGGTGTCCTCAGTGTTCACATGCAAAGCATTTTGGTCTCAATCTCCTGATGTAGATGGTTAATATGGCATGCTGGTCAATGATCTGCATTGGTATGTTTTCTGGGTTGATTGATTCTTTTAGTTTATTATGAAATTGAAACTGTTACTAACTATTGGTATAGGGGTATCATTTAAGTAGATCAGTTTGATGTATATTCCTTCTCCATATGGTGATGGTATTATCATCATCATCATCATCATTATTACTAGCTTTCAAAAAGGCATGTTACTCATTCTATAAAAAATTACATCAATAATATTTTTACATATCTTGATATATAGATTAATTTATTCTGTTACATAAAAATATCTGTGTTATAGTTCAATTTAGGTCTTGTTGAGTTGTGTGAATGTTGTGACTTGAATGAGTCCTTAAAACTTGTTGATAATAATTTATTTACACGTTCCTTTTAATGATCTCTTTGAAGCTTATAGTTTGTATTATTATTATTAGCATTCTGCTCAATTTTAAAATTTATAACTTCTGAAAAGATTGCTCCTTAATATTATTGCTAATATGTACTTTGGAAAGATATAAAAAGTTTAATATGATATTATACAGAAATATTAAATACGCATAGTTATTTGTGCTTTATTCATGAAAATATATTTCATCAATTTACATGGCCATATGCATTTGTTCTACCAACTTTAAAGATTTTTGCTTAATCTTAGTGTGTAAAATATTGGGTGTATGTCAAATATGCTATATTACAATAAGCTGGAAATATGAAAGATGCTTCAGAACTTTATTTTCAGTGATTTTATTGAAATGGTATTATTTAGCCATCATCCTGTTTCACCTACTATGTTCAATAGTAGTATAGTTCAAACCCATCCCAGTCCACATATATAAGCTTCTAATAATTTAATTAATATGTAATAATGTATATTTACATGTATTTGTATATGTGCACACATCTAATATCCACATTAATGTTTGTATGTGTATAATGTATATACAGTTACAAATTTAAAATGATTTAATTAATAAAATTAAATTAAGTTGTGTGAACATTGTTATATGTGTGTAATTACCTACATATATATGTGAAAGACGTGTAATGCAATAGATTTAAAAGCATTACTACTCTTTTAAATTAATATAAATTTAAATTATTATTCTCGTAAAAAACTCATTATTTAAATGCATTCGTATATGTATTTCAATTCCTGTGGTAGTCCCACACACATATATAATAAAATGTTTACAAACTTAAACTCTTTTAAAAAAAAGTTAGCTGTTTTATAAAAAGTGTAAATTCTTAGAAAACCATCTGTAAGAAATTAATCAACTCAGAATCAAAATTTTAAAGTATTTTAAAAATAAAACTAGGAACAAAGAGACCTGTTTACCTGTTATTGTTTTAGTCAAAAAAATGACCAAAGGTTTCATTTTTATGGATTTTAAATTACTGATGAAAATTTTGTAAAAGATTGTAAACAGGGCACTCGAATTATCAATTTTCCTGGTATAAATAACTTTAAATTTTGTGTAGGGAGGTTTGTTTCACTTTAGTTCACTTTTATAATATTTGATAAAGTAATTGCTGCCAGTCATCTATGACTGACTGAAAAATGGAGTTTGGTGGATAAGGCCATACTATTTGCTGGCTCTCCTTTTGAGAGTGGTCTGTGCAGATAGAAAAATCAGGAAGACCAGCTAAACTGCAAAGACAAAGTCAGGAATGGATAAGCCATGCCAAGAATGATGGTAATCAATTATAAAAGCCTGAACAATGAAGATAGGGTAACAAATTTTCCCAGAGAGTTCTTTAAAAATAACTAATAAATTATCTAAAAGTTAAGCTAGCTTCTAATTTGTAATGTGCAAAAACTTCTAAACTATAATGTTCTAATAATTAAACTGATTTAATCTGTAAAATATGATTTAAAATTATGCTAAAATTAATATCTGTAAACGTGCCTATTTCTTTCTAAAACTCTAAATGCTTGTTAAATAATAACTTATTCAGTTATTATTTTATTAATGCTAATCTGCGGTCATGCCTTCCTTATTTGTTTTATATATATTTATTTTATAATTTATGCTATGCCCAATTCAGAATGGAGATTGATTCTATGAATAAATTTGGAGCAGAGAAATGATTAGAAGTTCTCTCATAATTAATATGATTTAAAATTATGCTAAAATTAATATCTGTAAACATGCCTATTTCTTTCTAAAACTCTAAATGCTTGTTAAATAATAACTTATTCAGTTATTATTTTATTAATGCTAATCTGCGATCATGCCTTCCTTATTTGTTTTATATATATTTATTTTATAATTTATGCTATGCCCAATTCAGAATGGAGATTGATTCTATGAATAAATTTGGAGCAGAGAAATGATTAGAAGTTCTCTCATAATTAAATAATGTTGCTTTTTAGCACTCAGACACACAAATCTCTGCTTTGAAAACCTAAATATATTCATTAAGCTGTTATGTTTAGCTTATTATTATTATTGTCGTTAGAGTTGGGTTTGCAAGTTAATTATGTAATTAGTTAATAAATACAAAATGAGTTATAAAGCATATTATATGTATTGCTTAAATCCCAGATATGCTTTAACCCTCTTTTAATTATGTTACAAACTGTGCAGATTTGTTTATAAATTAAATTACTTTAAGTATCCCTTTTAGCATGTTTTGAGAATGCTAATTATGAACCAGTGTGTGTAGTTTCACATAATAAAACTATAGAATTTTGTGTAATTTAAGTTATTAATTAATATTATATTTAGTGTGGCAAATGTGTCTGTAGGAAGTACATATGTGCATTTACACTTTGCTGTATGTTTCTTATATGAATGGGCTTCTGATTTTAATGGCCAGCCCATCTACTTAGTTTGGAGAGCTTTTCTTTAGAACTGAAACACGAGGGTCCAGATTATTTTTATAAGCTTCTCCAATCACCGAACTATATGTTCAAATTATTCACAGCAAGTTGTATGGTCCATGGGAACTGAGTACTTTGCACTGAATCCCATAATTAACGACACATTTGAGGCACACACATCTCTAGTAATATATATAACACTGTAGTTATCTGAAGTCATACTACAAAGCTCCAGTTCATCCCTCCATAATGTAATATAATTTTTCAGCATTGATCTAAAAATATAATCTGATTAATACATATAGAATCTGCATATGGAGCCTATTGCAGCTCACTAAGTATTATTAAGTGATCTTTTATTAAATGTTAAGATAATAAATCATCATTCTTGCACCGACTTAACCATTGCAAACCTAATAAGTTGGGTGTAGTAAAATTAGGGCATGAATAGACTGTAGATTATTAAAATTGTAATAAATACTTTAAACTATGGTGCATCAGATGAGATTTTGTTCTCTAGCTTGCTCAACATTGTTACGCCTGTGTGTCATTCAATGCACTCTGGTTTACTTAATTTTTATTTATTAATTAAAATATATTAATTTATAATAACAGTGTTGTGTATCATTCATAATCCCTCCTAAATCTTAGTTAAGTTTCTTAATATTAGTGTTACTGATTAATATATGCATTGCCTAGCCAGCCCTAGGTGTGTGTGTTTACTAAGTATAAATGATGTAGTTAATATTCCCTGAGTTTCTTGCTCCAGCCTTTGCTACTGCAAGCATGCGAACTAAGAAACTTCAAGTGTAGCCTCATATATGTCATTCATAGGGTAGTACATCATGGAGAGTTGGTGAAGGAGAAGAAGTGTGATCTGATCCCAGGTCTCAACCTGTCGTCTAGATTAGCCTTGGTATAATTCGCAAAAACTCTGGATTTTGTTGCATGAATGTATAAATCTGACCATTACATAGGATATTTTTCCCAGTTATGGCACCACGACTCAGGGGCTTTGAATAACATACCTACATTCCGAGATCGAGGAAAGCATTTCGATTGGTACATTCCCTGAGATTGAGGGAAGCACTTTGATTGGTCGTTATATGTGTGCAAAGAAAAATATTTTTTTTTTGCTTTCTCAAAAAAATATATGTAATAATTTTTTCATGTATGATGCTGCAGCTTTAAATAGGTCAATGTCACAGAAGAGACTTTAATTATTTGATAATTGAATTGGAGCTAAACACACTACGGCTTGATGAAAAAATGTATATATATATTGGTTAATGCATATAGTATTTATGGGTCCCTTATTGTATTAATTATCCATGTGTGTTTCACATAATGACAACTTTCATCCAAGGATGACTCGAACAAGTTCAGAGTCATCCTCTATATATATTTGTTGATGAAGGAGAAATTCATAGAACCATTCTTTAAAATTTTGTTTATAAACTTCTAAAGATATTTGGATGGAGTGCGAAAATATCAATTAAGATAAGCAAGATTTTATGTATGTATACATGTAATGGGGAGTCAAAATTTATTATAAATTATTGTATAAATGTTGGCAATCATGAATTAAGAATAAAGTATAACAGCTCTGCAGCAATGTGTGGGTTTGTTGAGGGTTTTTTTTAGTTATTTGTATTTTATAATAAATTGCAATAATATATATTGGGAGAAATTTGCTGAAGCACTAAGGGCTGAGTGTAGAATTAATAGATGTCAAGGGTAGAACACTACAGATCATTTCTTAAAAAGGTGGTGGCAAATTAGCCATTAAATGTATAAGAATAAAAAGAAATTATTAAACTCAGGTGCTTACTATACATGTATATAATTTTAATGCGCAAATACGCGCACAACAACCGAGCTTCATCAGGATTAAATAACAATATATTATAAACTCAAAATAATTATAATATCTAAATAATAATGCCCGAGCGCTTTCAAGAGAACTTAGCTCTCATAATCATGGGCAACAAAGAATAAGCATAGCGTGTTGGTATATGCTAAAATATGCTGATATATGTAAATTAGTTGAAAATAAATGCGTCAGCTCTAAATGATCCATTTCTTAGAGATTTTGCAAAGAGAAGATCAAAGACTAAATTATACAATGATTATAAAACCAATAGAAAAAAGAGGCAATATTCAACCTTCTTCAAACACGCCTTTTATTCATAAATTAGCTGGTTTAGCGTCTTTCTTGCATAGGAATGAGCAACTTTGCAGATTTGAATCGGACAAAAGAGCAAACTTAATCTTATATAGAAACGATTTATTAGATTTCGGCTGCAAGCACTACACAATTGATAGGAAGATTAGACAATTTTACAGTAAATTAAACAGCAATGTTATTAAACAGCAGAAAAATAGAATTTTGTTACCATATATTGCAACTACCCATAGAAAGTTTTACTCAGTGTTTAATAAAGAATTTCAACTAAGCTTTCATACACCCCCTAATACAAATAGAATTATTAATAACACCAAAGACATTATAACACCCAACAACACCTCTCAGGCCGTATATAATATTTCATGTCCAGAAAATAACTGCATGGCATCATACTATGGGGAAACGAAAGCAACTCTTTCTACAAGACTATCCCAGCACAGATATTCTTACAATAAGGCCCAAGTAGACCCAAATTGCAACTCAATATTTGCAATACATCAGAAATCAGCTGGTCATGCATGTGAACCTAAAAATGCAAGAATAGTTTGCAGGGAGAGAAATGACATTAAGATGAAAGTTAAAGAAGCATGTTTTATTGCTATTGATGATAAGGCTATGTATAGGAAAGATGCATGTTACAAAATCTCTAAGAAATGGATCATTTAGAGCTGACGCATTTATTTTCAACTAATTTACATATATCAGCATATTTTAGCATATACCAACACGCTATGCTTATTCTTTGTTGCCCATGATTATGAGAGCTAAGTTCTCTTGAAAGCGCTCGGGCATTATTATTTAGATATTATAATTATTTTGAGTTTATAATATATTGTTATTTAATCCTGATGAAGCTCGGTTGTTGTGCGCATATTTGCGCATTAAAATTATAAGAATAAAAATAAGTGAAATTTCATAAGAGGTAGAGTGAAATAATTATAGTTAAAATTATAGTAGTAGTAGTGAGGAGGAGATAGATGAAAAAGAAAAAGAGATTGAGCAAGGTCAGAGAAGGAGACTAAGGGCAACAGAAAGATCCTAAGATGGGGCACAGAGATAATAGAGGATAGTGGCAGCATAAAATAGAAGACAGAAGAAGTAAATACTAGCCAATGGGAAGACTGGTGTACCTACAGGAACCATCTAGCATGACACAAAAGCAGTACTTGAAAAGGAGAGCAGATGAGGATGTGAAGCGAATGCTAGCAAAGATGTTCAAAATGATGGCACAAACAAAAGAAATAATTATAGTTAGAGACCAGGGAATACAGAATGCTATGCAAGCCTTAGATCACAAGATAGAAATCAGCCAGCAAGAAAGGGCTAAAATGAGACAAAGCATCAGGGCTCTAGAACAGAAAGTGGAAAATTTGAGCCTCGAGTGCTGTAACGGTTATGACAGGGCACTTACTGATTTCTCAGAATGCTTGGGAGAGCACAAAAAAGAGACCACTGAGGCTGTACAGGATTAAAAGGGAAATGTATGCTGACCCGAGTCAGGGTAAGTCAGCAAGAAACAGTCTTCTAGAGGGCTTTACCTCGAATCCACAATGACTAAGAAGATGGACATAGGCACCAGAAAAAGCAGGAAGATAGTATCAAGACCTATAAATGTCACAGGAAGAGATGCAAGCAAGGCTATACGAGGTCAAAGAGGACATAGCATATGGGAACAAGGTCATTGCAGAAGAAAAGAGCTTGGATAATAGATGATTTGCAGGCGTTGAAGCAGGAAATATTCTGGATAAAGAGAGTCATGAAACCTCTGGGGTTAAGTCACAGTTCATAAGGCAGATAGAGGCAAAATGTGAGATGAGAACAGGGGTTTGAATTCAGACATCATGTTTGACTGATAGGGTTGAAAAAACAAAGGAGGACCATGGGAGGTGTCAACCAGAGCCTTGCAATCATTAGACATGACCAAGCAGCTAGTGCAAAGAAGGCACACCTGATTAAAGGGGTTCAGGACAAAGATTCAAACTTTGTAATACCTTCTGAGTAAGTCTCCAGCACCTAAATGTAAATGACCAAATTCATTCAGATCAAATCATTTGAAGGAGATGTGGGTGAGAATCCCAAGGTGCATGTGGCCAAATTCATTCAGGTCAAATCATTCAAAGGGGATGTGGGTGAGAATCCCAAGGTACATATAGAAAGCCTGCAGGTTCCAAAAGATTCCAGCACCAGACACTCCAAATCCTTGTGGGACTGTTATGAAGACAAACCCCAAACTTTTGAGCAGTACTTTGCATCACTCCTGAAAACCTTTTGGAGTGAGGAGCGGCAGAATGGTATTTATCATGCCATTTGTAAAGAATCCTGTGACTCTATAGCTAAGGAAACTCACACCTAGTTCATTGGCAGGCGGGGGACCATCTGCAAGCATTAACAGCCTTCCCATTCACACAGACACAAATCATCCAGGTCATCCAGCAAAATATACCACCACAACTGCAGCAGATGATGGTGGGCTGTAGAGTGAGGAATAACAAGATGGCAGATTTCCTCACAACCATAGACTCTACACCCATGCACAGACATTCCCCTGAAAGAGCACACCGGCTAGAGCAAGCAAGGTGTGAGTTGGTGTCTGTAGGAGGTTATTCACCAAGAAACTTTCAGAACTATGGACATAATGGGCCAACTAAAGTTAAAGGTCCATAGGCAGCATCCTGGCCAGCACACCCAGGAATTCCATGAGAAGGAATAACGTAAAGCAGCAGCACTACCATTGAACATATGTATATATTTAGTTTTATAATTTAGAGTGTAGGTTGTACTTATGTAGACTAGTTAATATAACTAATATGTTAAATTTTGGGTATTGGATGAGCACACTGCATAGTGAGGAGTTGGAGAAAGCATGATATCAGATAGGAAAGTCTAAAGTAAAAAAAAAAAAAAATTTTAATTCCACATGTAAGAAAAAAGTAAGGGAATGATTTAATTCATGACTGCATTAAAATTTTAAATAAGGTCTTTTTTTCTCTTCCCCCCCTGAGTTCACTGATATGAAATGGTATTATTTAGCCATCATTATGCTTCACCTACTATGCTCCATAGTACTAAATTTTTCCCTAGTTCAAACACATCCCAGTCCATGTATATAAGCTTCTAATAATTTAATTACTAGGTAATAGTGTATATTTATGTGTATGTGCATGTATTTGTATATGTGCACATATCTAATACCCATATTAATGTTTGTATGCATATATAATGTATATGCAGTTATAAATTTAAAATGATTAAATTAATAAAATTAAATTAAGTTGTGTGAACATTGTTATCTGTGTAATTACCTACATATATATATATATATATATATATATATATATATATATATATATATATATATATATATATATATATGCGAAAGAGGGTCATGCAATAGACTTAAAAGCATTACTACTCTTTTAAATTAATATAAATTTAAATTATTATTCTTGGTAAAAAAAAACCTCTTTATTTAAATGCATTCGTACATAAATTTCAATTCCTGTGGTAATCCCACACACATATATAATCAACTGTTTATAAACTTAAACAAGTTAACTGTTTTATAAAAAGATATAAATTCTTAAAAAAACTATCTGTAAGCAATTAATCAACATCGGAATCAAAATGTATTTCAAAAATTAAACAAGGAACAAAAAGTGACCTGTTTAACCATTATTGTTTTAGCCAAGAAAATGACCAAAGATTTCATTTTTATGGATTTTAAATTACAGATAAAAATTTTGTAAAATGTAAAAAGGGCACTCGAATTATCGATTTTCCTGGTATAAATAACTTCAAATTTTGTGTAGGAAGGTTCACTTTGGTTCACTTTTATAATATTTGATATAGTAATTGCTGCCAGTCATCTATGACTGTTTGGCGGGTAAGGCCATACCAATTGCCAGCTCTCCTTGAGAGAGATCGATCTGTGCAGATAGAAGAATGGGGGAGACGATTTAAACTGCCAAGAAGACATCAGGAATGGATCAGCCGAGCCAAGAATGATGGTCAGCTACAGAAGCCTCAACAATGAAGATGCAGAATGTAAAAAGGGCATTCGAATTACTGATTATCCTGGTATAAATAACTTTAAATTTTGTGTAGAAAAGTTCACTTTGGTTCACTTTTCTAATATTTGATATAAGTCAATTATTTTATATAGTGCGATGTTTTTTTACAAACTGTAATATTTTAAACAGCATTAAACTGTTGCACATGCACTTTGGATTTTAACTATAAAATGAATGAATACAAACACTTCAAACCCATGATAAAGTCTTTGGAAAAGATTGTATTCATTCATTTTATAGTTAAAATCCAAAGCGCATGTGCAACAGTTTGAATATTTGATATAATAATTGCTGCCAGTCATCTATGACCGACTGGAAAATGGAGTTTGGCGGCTAAGGCCATACCAATTGCTAGCTCTCCTTGAGAGAGATCGATCTGTGCAGATAGAAGAATGGGGGAGACCATTTAAACTGCCAAGAAGACATCAGGAATGGATCAGCTAAGCCAAGAATGATGATCAGTTACAGAAGCCTCAACAATGAAGATGCAGTAACAAATTTTCCCGCACAGCTCTTTAAAAATACCTCTAATAAATTATCTAAATGTTAAAGCTAGCTTCTAATTTATAATGTGCACAAACTTCTAAACTATAATGTTCTAATAATTAAACTAATTTAATCTGTAAAATATGATTTAAAATTAGGCTAAAATTAATATCTGTAAACTTGCCTATTTCTTTCTAAAACTCTAGTTAAATAATAACTTATTCAGTTATTATTTTATTAATGCTAATCTGCAGTTATGCCTTCTTTATTTGTTTTATATATATTTAATTTATAGTTTATGCTATGCCCGATTTAGAATAGAGATTGACTATGAATAAATTTAGAGGGAAAATATTATTAGTCTCTCTCTCATAATTATGTAATGTTGCTCTTTAGCACTCACACAAATCTCTGCTCTGAAAACCTAAATATATTCATTAAGCTATTATGTTTCGCTTATTATTATTATTGTCATTTGAATTAGGTTTGCAAGTTAATAAAGTAATTAGTTAATAAATGCATGAATGAGTTATAAAGCATATTATATGTATTGCTTAAGTCCCAGATATGCTTTAACCCTCTTTTAGTTATATTATAAACTGTACAGATTTGTTTATAAATTAGATTTCTTTAAGTATCCCTTTAAGCATGTTTTAAGAATGCTAATTATGAACTGGCATGTGTAGTTTTGTAGGATGAAACTATAGAATTTTGTGTAACTTAAGTTATTAATTAATATTATATTTAGCATGGCGAATGTGTCTTTAGGAAGCACATATGTGCATTTACACATTGCTGTATGTTTCTTGTGTGGATGAACTTCTGGTTTTAATTGTCACCCCATCTACTTAGTTTGGAGAGTTCTTCTTTAGAACTGGAACACAAGGGTCCAGATTCTTTTTATAATTTGCTCCAATCACTGAACTATATGTTCAATTTATTCACAGCAAGTCATATGGACCATGGGAACCAAGTACTTGGTACTGAATCCCCTGATTAACTACACATTCAAGGTGCAAACATCTCTAGTAATATATATATATATATAATGCTGTAGTATCTGATGTCATACTACAAAGCTCCAGTTCATCCCTTCATAATGTAATGTAAAATTTCAGCATTGATCTGAATATGTAATCTGATTAGTATGTAAACAATCTGCATAGGGAGCCTATTGCAGTTCACTAAGTATTATTAAGTGTTTTTTTTTATCAAATGTTAAGATAATAAATCATCATTCTTGCACTGACTTAACTGTCGCAAACCTAATAGGTCAGGCATAGTAAAATTAGGCATGACTAAACTGTAGATTATTAAAATTGTAATAAACTCTTTAAACTATGGCACATCAGATGAGATTTTATTCTCCAGCTTGCTCATCATTGTTACACCTGCATGCATCATTCAATGCAGTCCAGTTTACTTAATTTATATTTATTAATTAAAATATATTAATTTGTAATAACTGTGTTGTGTATCATTTGTAATCCATCCAAAATCTTAATTAAGTTTCTTAATGTTAGTGTCCTAGCCAGTTGTAAATGTGTCTATTTACTAAGTATTAGTAATTTAGTTAATATTCCCTTAGTCTCTTGTTTCATCCTTTGCTACTGCTGTCATGTAAACTAAGAAACTCTGAGTGTAGGCTTATATGTGTCATTCATAGGAGAGTAAGCCATGGAGTGTTTTGAGATGCGATCTGGTTTGAGGTCTCAATACCTGATCTAGATCAGCCTTGGTATATTTCCCCAGAATTCTGGATTTTATTGCATGAATGTACAAATCTGACCATTACAGTATCTGTCAAATGGTAGGAACACCAAGATGGACTTTCTTATTTTATTTTTTATTTTATTTTTGATAAAAGGATATAGTTATTAAGTTTTTTAATATTCATGATATTGTAAAATGCTATTATTTTATGCATTTTTATTTGGTATATTTCTTATAAATTATTTGTGAAGTATATTTATCAGTTCTCAGAATATTGATTATTGATAGTAATATATTTTAAATATAATATATTTGTCTCTATTATAAAGTTATTTATTTTTGAATGTAAATGCAAATGCTGAAAGAGCTAAAAGTTGATGTATATTTTGTTTATTTTATGCCATGATTTTTATTAATCTATATTTACTATTAATTATTAATTTTATTGGTTTTACACATCAGATGTCTGTTGCTATTTTAAGAGATTGTTGCACATCTCTCTCTCTCTTGTATTAAATATATTTGTTTATCTCAGTGTTGAAATGGTATTCTTTATTCATCATATCGTTTCACCTACTATGTTCCATAGTACTATATTTTTCCTAGTTTAAACCCCCCATGGTGGCATATATTAACTAAAAGAGGTTAATAAAAAGGTATAATAATATATAAATGCATGTATGTGCAATATATTTTATAAAGGCGTATTTCAGAGATTAACCAATTAACTTAATAAAAGGTATATAATAAAGTATAAATGTGTCTGGCAAATAATGTTAAATAATGTCTTTAAATAAAGCAAACATAATTCTAAAGTTTAAGGTAATAAAGTTAAAATTATCTGGTATGTGAATTTTCACACATACTTATATACGAAAGAAGCTTGCAAAATTATACATTTCAAATTTTGTTATTCTTTTTTAAATTTTATTTAGTTCTCATAAAAATAAATCTCTTATACTAATTAGCTCTCTTTACATAAAAGTTATAGTTTCTAAGTCGACAAACTCATGTATATAATAAGATGTTTACCAGATTAAAATCTGTTTTTGTAAAATAGATTTTTATTTCTTAGAAATTAGCTGACCATTTGGGTTTTAAAATCTGTAAAAACAAGAGTAGACTTAAAAGATATTAAACTTATTTTTGTAACAAAGAGAAATATGGATAATTGATGCTATTTTTCTCAATTATTTATTTTCCTCAATTATAGAGGTAATGGTTTTGTATGTAAAGCTTATAGAACACATGTAAAATAGAGATTAAATATTTTGTCTCAACTTGTAAACAAATTGTGATGTGTGCAGAGGGGGAATGTGTTCTTATAATAAACCCTGATTGACATTAAATTACATTGGATGCTAGACTATTTTAACTTATACTCCTGTTGGGAGCTATACCCACCCATACAATGAAGAACCAAGGCTAAAACAGCAACCCATTGCTGTTTGCTCTTTGCAGGAGACAAATCACAGTGATTGGAGAAGTTTGAACCAGCAGCCTGCCTGGAAAATATAGATGAATAGACCAGCCAAGAAAAGAAATGCCAAATATCATGAAAGAAAATGCCTTAGCCAAGAAGATCAATAAAATAATCCGCAGAACTCTGTAATAAACTCTCCTTATTAATTTTTTAAATAATTTTAAGCTAGCTATGTGTATCTAATTTCCTAAAATAATGTAAGAATAAATACTTTGTAAAACTTGCATATCTCTTTTAAAATAAAAGAACTTAATAATGTAACTCTTGTTAAATTTAAATTATACTCTAAATATCTTTCTATCTGAAGTTATGCCTTATTGTAATTTATTATATTTGTTATGAATTTATGCTATGACTTATTCAGAAGGTAGATTGATACTCAGATCCTGTAGAGGAGGGTTGAGAGATGATTAGGTTCTCTATAGATAATTTATAGGCATTAAAGCCCACACACATGCAATCTCCAATCTGAAACCTATTATATGTATATTTAATAGCTATTATGTATTACGCTGAGTAAAAGTAGGTTTGCTCATACTAATAAATATTTAGTTAACTAATGCAAGAGCGATATTCTAAAGCATATTTAAATTAAATACATAAGTCCTTATTATGTTTTATTCTTCCCTAGAATTTAAAGTATGAACTATAAAAATTAATTATAAGCTAGATCACTTAATTAACCCTTTCTTTAGCATGTTCAAGTATGCTAACTTATGAACTGGTATACAATGGTTTAATGGAAAGAAGCTATAGATTTAGTGCATTTTAGATTTAATAATGAATGATGATCATTAGCATGATGAATGTGTTCCTTATAAAGCACACTTATGCGCATATGCATCTTCCTATATACATATATTGTATTAAATGGAATTTGGTTTAAGGCCATTCCATATTTTTGTTCTGATAGCTTTTCTTAGAACTGAAAGGTCCAGATTGTTCATGTTTCAAGCTAATCAGACCTCCTGAACGAAATGTTCTCTTCTCTTAGCAAGTTGTATGGTCCATGGCAACAGATCATTGAGTTGATAGATCCCATGCGGAAACCCACATCAAGATGCCATTTTATTTTAGCGTTCCTGTGTTTATTCCATAAAAGAAATTGAATATTAAATGTGATCATGGCAATACGGTTGTAAGATGTGTTGTAGCTGTAAGATGTGTTGTGTTAAATATTAAGAGCTATTATATTTTAAAGAATGAAAATGAGAAGTCTCCTCTTAATTTTCCTAATATATTACATTTATCTTAATAATGCCTAATTATTGTTATTTACCCTTATTGCTCTTATTGTTGTGGCCCATGACAATCGAAACGCTCTGAGCTTAGACAATATATTATTAGAATTTAGTCAACAGTGTTGTCCTCTAGTTTTATTTTTGATTGGCTTTTGTGATAATATTATTCTAAATCGTCAAGTGTCATACCTCTATCTTTTTGGTTATAATCGTGACTTGCCCAACATGTTGACTTTCGGTCAGTTTGAGGGTTCTGATTGATCATCATGACTTGTGTTGTGGGATAATGTTTATCTTTTATTTTAGGTTATAACATATATGAATATATAAACATTAAAAGCATAAAGCTAAACTAATCAATAAATAATCAAAATTACTCCAAATCCAAAACTCACCCAAACTAGCCAAGAAAATAAAATCTACAACACAACCAATGGTCTCACTGCTACAAGCAGACTTCTCAAGTGTAAAAAACTACAAAACAACATATTTATTTTAAACATTACCCACAATTCCATTTACTTCCCATTCACCCTTAATATTTTTTGGCTAGTTTGGGTGAGTTTTGGATTTGGGGTAATTTTGATTATATATATATGTATTATAAAATATAAGTCTACAATCACAAACACATACTGGTTCTGGACAATATGACAGAAATATCTACCTTATTAGCATTTTTGATATCATGTAATAATAAAAATACATACCAACAAAATACTTTTCCTTTATGGTCAGAACCCAAAACAGACAGAAAACAGTAAATGATAAAAAGTGATATCTGTTTGTAAAGACGTAAGTTGAATCATGTGATTTTTATATATCATATTTAGTGCTGCCTGACTAGCTAAAGTGTCAGTATCAAAAATCGTTTGATTGTTTAATTAATGACTCAAAATCAAAAAGCTCAAAAATAATATTGGCATTAAGTACAAATTGAAGAATATATAAGAATTGACAGCAATCAGAAATTAATACTCAATGAAATGTACCAAGATATAAAAATAGTTACACACAAAAAAAAAAGCATATTAAGATAAATTTCTATAGACATCAATACATATCTGAATACTCCACTCTCTGCTATAACAATCCATTAAGATTTCACAAGAAGAATATACAGATAAGTGGCCATTTCAAAGTAACTGTTTTCTGAAAATAATGAATGAATGGAAATATATCAAGTAGATAAATCATCATTTAAATATTTCCACAACTTACACAATGATTTTCAAAAAGAATAATGGAATTCTCATAGAATCTTCACAGCAGCAGACTTTTCAAATATTTTAGGGAATGCACTTCATATAATCAAATATTGTTTTGAAAAAAAAAAAGAAGAATGTTATCAAACACCTCCTGGTCTCCTCATTAACCTGATTTAAACATTGCTGAGCCTCTAAGGGTCATACTTGAACAATAAGTCAAACATTGATACCCTACACTGGTAATTAAAAAACTTAATAGATTTTCATTAAAAAATTGCTTTAAACTTCTCTTTTATCATTATCCAAATATTATGTTTACATTCCTCATACATCATAAGTACTTCTTGAGGTAAATAGTAGTTTTACATCGCAATAACAATTATAACCGTTATTTTGTTCATACATATATATATATTTATGGACGCACATGTGTAAATATATCTTTTATTTTTATGGATGCACATGTGTAAATATATCTTTTATTTTTTTTTAGGAATTTTACAATTATTTAAATCAAAATTGACTTTATAGTATATACTAAAAATGAAAAAAAGTCTTGATTATATGATTATGCAAATATGTGGCTTATCTTGCTGAAAAGATTCAATTACGTGAAAATCAGATAAATTTTTAGCAATTTATAGACAACACAATTACTACTCCTAGATCCATCAGTAAAACCAGCTTATTGACATTAGTTCTTGTTTGCGCTAGGTTGTCTATTTGAAATGTTTAATAGATAGATTTTCATCAATGAATATTATATATACTAAACAAAATAAAAAAGTGTGCTAAGGAAAGGGGGGAGGATACAATAAACATATATACATATACATGTTAAAAATATTATCAATATTGGTTGTCACCAATTACTCCCCAAGGAATCAGCAGCTCTTAAATAAGTCTTGGTCTTGAAGATTAATGAAATCAGTTCAGCTTAGCTTCTGTTGATTGCCCAACCACTAGTTGGTGTGATTTGATTGAAGGATTTTTCTTCAGAGATGAAGAAACAGAGTGCTACAATAAAGTGCCTGCAAGTAACTTAACATTCATTAAATATTGATGAAGTCTCCTGTTTCAATTTTTTTTATAATCTGCTGTCCCTTGAATATCATTGTGAGTTATTATCATAAAGAGATAAGAGGGAGAAAAGGCAATTAATAATTTATACCTTCTCTTTTCAGAATTAAAAAAAAAAAATTGAGTCATGATAAAGTTTTCTCTTAAATGAGCAAGAAGTGTTACTGGGAATTAATTCTCATCTTTGGAAATATATTTATTTAGGTTGTAGTTAAAACGCACTTCATCATTAAAACTAAAGTTCTATTTAAGTTTTTTTACATTTTTATTTTTATTTTTTTTTTACCCTTAGCAATATGTTTTAATAAACGAATCTAGCCACACTATAAAAAAAGTACAAAAATCAATTTTTTCTTCAGCGGTTAGAAAAAATGTATAAATAAACGGCAATCTTAATATAAACAAAAAATTCAAATAATATACAAAGTATTATTTGTAAAATGAATGTACTAAAAAAATTAATGAGTTATTAATAATCACAAAGTTAATAATTTATAACAGTAAAATTAATATTATGCATAAAAATAAATATCATTAGTTAAGAAAGTCTTGTGGTGTTTAAGCATCAAGGTGAAAAATTGACCTAAAAATAGATTCAGACACTTTTGAATAATGAAATCTCTCACTTTACCAAATGCACTAAACAAGCTATGGACAATCCACAATTTTGTATTAAAATATGTAGGCTTTCTTCTCACCCAATATCAAGCGTCTCTCTTGTTATTTTTTGTTACGCAAAATTTTGTACTAAATATGATACTATCCACTCCATTTTATACAACCGATACACATGACCACATAAATGTAAAAAAGATAAATGATCTCCAATATATATATATTCCATGCTGAACCAGCACTTATTAGTTGGACCAAATATCATCATCTTCCATACACATATATATGTATAACTAATGCTTAGTTTGTATTAAAATTGAAAATCTTCAAACATTAATGGACAGGCTTCAATCTTCTTCACCTTCCAACTCTTCAATCATCCATATCATTGAAAATCTAATGATGGAATGCTCACAGTCCCTGTGATTTTTTTTGCTTATATAGTCTTGGCCAATTAATAATGAACAATAACTACTGAAACCTATCAGATTATCATCTCCCTTACAAATATATAATCAATGTTCAGTTTATATTAATTATAGCAAATCTTTATACTTTAATGGGCAAGTTTCAACCTACTCTACCCTCCAACTCTTCATCCATCAATACCACTAAATATCTGATGATGGAACCCCCAAATCCATTGTTAATGCCAACATTATTGTCATGTTCGCATTGACTTTAAGTCACTCTGACCCTTCTTGTGTATGACCTTGTCCATTTAAATACACAGAAGAGGGATGGACAGAATATAGGCTAAACTTGTAATATTTAATATAAGTATATTTTATATACCTGGAGTCTAGATATAATATAGGGCAGTGGTCTTCAACCTTTTCACACCTGTGGACCGGTAAAAATAAGGATAAGGTTCCGCGGACCAGCAAAAATAAAGATAGATAAATTTTCATAAAGATAAACATAATTGTTATAACTGATCAAAACAACAATGTTAAATATATAAGATAAAATTTTATATATATGGAGTTTATATAATAAAAAAATTTTTTTAAATTTTTTTTAGAAAAGTAATAAAAAATTTAATTCTACCCCCCCCCCCCATAAACATCTGTGATAACTAGAAAAACAAATTAATTTATGAATGATTGATTAGATTTTGTTTTTCGTTCTGTTTTCTTTAATTGGTAAAAATGAGGTGAAAAAATAAATAAAAATTGGCTATATTAATTAAAAGTTTAAACTCTTATTATTAATTATTACAAACTTTTTACTGCCCGTCTAGCACGCGGACCTGCAGAAAAGTTCCGCGACCCGGTGCCGGGCTGCGGACCAAGGGTTGAAGAATACTGATATAGGGGGTTTGAACACAGACTGTCAAGCTCTCTTCAGTCATCCATTCTATCTCATAGAACCAATACCCATGACCACACACATATGAAAAAGATAAATGATCTCCAATATAAATATTTCATGGTATATTTCATATGTATTTCATGGTTCAGCACAAAATATTTATATTGGAGATCATTTATCTTTTTCATATGTGTGTGGTATGGGTATTGGCTGTATGAGGCAGAGAGGGTAGCTGAAGAGAACTTAACAGCCTGTGTTCAAATCCCCTATTAACCTATAATACTTTTAGACTTCAGATATATAAAATATATTTGTATTTAAAATACCTTTTTTTGCAAAACTGTAAACAGTTCTGCACTTGGGGAATGACTCAATAATCAAAATCTGAAATATAATTTTATGAGCAATTTGTTTGAATTATTTTAATTACATTATAGAAAGAAATTGTGGGTTAAAAACTCATAAAACCAAAATTTTACAGATATATATTTTTTCAGCTTTTTGTTTGTTTGCGGCAAAATCACACACACCCAATGCACATTTGTGAAACTCTTAGCGCAGGTCGGATCATTCAAATAATAGAAAACTACAAACAAGTGATTACATTTGATCAACCTTAGATCTTAAAAGAAGATTGAATTACTTAGGCAATAAAAAGTAATAAGCAATAACACTCGATCATTATCAGTAATAGTTGTCGATACTTGATACTCTTTTAACATTTCAGTTTTAGAGTAACATTATGCTCTCTAATGAGCCTTTCATCATAAATTATCATGATATATATATATTACATTATAAAATAAATTTTTATAAAAATCAACATTTAATTATCCAATAATTATTGACGTTGATGTGGTTTCCAACAACAAGCCATGGTTTGCCATTTTAAATGATCAAAGAAGATTTTTTTCAAAAATATTATTTATTAAAATACATATCAAAATAATAATAATAGTTTAAAAAACAAATAAATTGATATTTCTATTCATATTAATTGAAATCAATATCTCTTTTGTTTCTAATAATTTATTTTATAAAAGTCTTTGTATATGCATATATAAAAAACAACAAAAATATTTAATTATTTTTTGATCAGTTGTTCTTGACGTCAAAGTATAAAGTAAATTAAATCAAAATATCATAATCAACATTGGAAATTTTTTATAAATAAAAGTATCATCGTTTTCTACAATCGATTATTTTTCTGTTTAAAAATGAATTTCAACTTACTATTTTTAATAATACTCCTTTATTTGAGGCCTATATAAATATTTTTAAAATTAATTTAAGAATAATAACACGATTATCAAAGTAAATATTTTATTTATGCTGTAGTCTTTTCTAATAAATCGTATACTGTATATTAAAACTATGTTGAAGAAATTGCAAAAAACATCAAAGTTGTAGCACCTAATTAATGTGTAGAATAAATAAATAAATTAGAAAAAATATCAGCTTCAATTATTGTGTGTGAAATATGTTATTTGACTGCCATACTAAAAGAAAATATTAATAAATAACTCTGCAGTATATATACATTTCAGATGCATTTCCTCAGCTGACTCGAAATGAGTTCATTCATCTACCTGTAAATAACTGCTCTTCCATCTAATACTAATACTCATTTTATTAATATATTTTTATCAAGATTTATTAAGTTATCTAGTTTGTAAAGGTTATTTCTAAAATGCATACATAAATAAAGAAGAATCACAATCCATTTGTTCATGCAGTATAGCAACCAAATAACTGAAGGTTTGTGCACAGATTGTTTATGTATTTTCAAATTTCAGTAATCTTACAGAAATAGTTTAATACATAATTATTTTTTTTATTTCAGAAGTCAAAGAAGTTAACATATATAAATTTATAAAATTAACATACTGACGATAATGTAATTCTTTCACAAGGTAATTTTAAAATGAGTACTAACACTGCCTTGCGAAAATTTAAATCAATTTAAAGTAGGGATTTAATATGTTAACACTGAATGAAAATATACATAAGTAAACATAAATCATATTTTTTGCTTTAAGAGACAGCTCATCATCTCTTATCTGAGCAACACAGACTAACCTGAAATAATTGCCTTCTATCCAATAATTTCTAGATATTCATATATTAAGTACTTCTTATATAAATAACAAAAAAATACTGGAATGATATTTTTTTTTAAAAAAAAAGAAGCCAAATCAAAGGTTCTGCAACTTTAGAGTATGTCAGATTGCATCAATTAGCACGTCAATATTCATTGTATAAACTCAAATTATTACTGGCTAGTTTGAAGCCAATGTACATTAATCAATAATTAGATAGAGAGATGACTATATGATAACTAATACTAATCCAAACTAATTTGATACCAATTTACTTTAATCAATAATAAGATATCTGATAAACTTAAAAATTTTAAG
This sequence comes from Epiperipatus broadwayi, assembly GCA_028023455.1. Classification (NCBI taxonomy): domain Eukaryota; kingdom Metazoa; phylum Onychophora; class Udeonychophora; order Euonychophora; family Peripatidae; genus Epiperipatus; species Epiperipatus broadwayi. Next base: position 7,323,998 of record JAQFVV010012428.1, on the reverse strand, counting down.
TCAGTCACCAACATTCTAATTACAAAATCATGACAGATGCATATATTAACCAGGAATGCATTAATTAAGAATAAATATAATTTCAACTTTACTAATATAGTGATGATTCATAAAGATGTATGTATGTTAATAATATATCAAGATGGGCCAAAAATCTAATTAATTAAAAAAAAGTTGTATTACAAATATAATTTATTTGGACAAGAGACATGAATATTTCTTTGATATTAGTGTAATTTCAACCAGCTAGTGGTCAATCAAATTCCATTAATTTGCATATTTTGCTATCATCTTCTTCAATTATTCAAAGATTGTTTATATAATCATAAATTATTTACTATTTTTATTATTTTGAATGCATAGCCATTAAGTCAAGTCTGCTTTTTGAATGCTGGTGCATATTAAGTCACAATTAATGCACAACAGTATCAATGAAAGCAAAGTGTTTGCATTTATTAATAAACACTTTGCTCACTCAATTTCACATTAAGTGACTATAATCATATCCCAGAATACTCTCGTTCCAAATGTATTACTCAGAACTATATTGCAGGCAGACTCATAATGAGTCATATTAATAAACTTACAAATACAGTTTTACTTTTCATTTATCAATGCCCATTCATTCAGTCTGACTGTTGGTTTATTTACAATATATATAGTTGGAGGATAGATGAAAGAGGAATTCTCTTTTTGTCAAACTGAATGAATGGGCATTGATAAATGAAAAGTAAAATTGTATTTGCAAGTTTATTATATTGACTCATTATGAGTTTGCCTGCAAAACAGTTCTGAGTAACATATTTGGAATGAAAGTGTTCTGTAATATGATTATAATCCTAAACTTTAATATTCAAGCAGTAGTAAAGATTATTTACAAGTTGCTGAAATTAGTAATAAGTTATGTGACTTCATATATCATGTGTTCTGTGATCAATAAATACAGTTTAGATCAATTTTGTTTTTAAAAATTATTTATAGCATTTTAGAAGTTATTAGATAATTATATCATCCATAAAATCCTTCCAAGAATTAAAAAATTGAAAGTTTAGGGGAAAAAAACTTAAGACTGTACTAGTAATAGCTTCGCTACCAGTACAAATTCCCAAAAATGTTAGAACTTAGGAAGAAAATCAGAGAAATAGTTCAGTGACTATTATGGAAAGATAGTATCTTGACATTAATAAATCATTAACTATAGTAAACAGCTTGTGTTGAAAAATAAAATAAAAACTAGGAAAGAAAATAATAATTACTGGATATAGACAAGTAACAGTAATCAGAAAATTCTACCAAAAAAACAAAAAAAGGAAAATATTTTTAAAAACAGATTGAGCAAAATATCCTTTTTTAAATGTTTATATTTTACTTTTTAAGCATTAACAAAGAAATAAATAACTACTTGCTATATAACAATAAAATAATTATAAAACTATATTACAATGATTTATGCATATTTATATAAGATTCCACAAATCTCTTCTATTTACAAAAATATTATAACTAGCTAGAAGTTTATTAATACTGGAATATTTTAATAGAGATGGAAACTTTAACATTATAGATTGGGCAATGGAAAAATAAAATTAACAATTGAAAGGGGTTGAAAAATATGTAAAAAAACTTATTTTTTCAAGAAATAATAAAGAAGATGAATTATGAAAATAAATTAGAAAGACTGGAAGAATATAAGAAAAAGAGATTTAAAAAATGATGCTGAAACAAATATGTTCATCAAGTAAAAATTATAATTGTTTCTTGTTTCCATTTTTCACATGAACACAATGTATGTCTTGATAATTTAATTCTATATATCCACAGGGCATGGAATAATTTCAAATGAAATTCAGATCAAAATATATCATCTATAATGTACAATTCACCCTCCCCCACCATCAAAAAAAAAAACTAAAAAATTTCCAAATACTTGTAGAATTATTTTCAGGTAAATTATCCAACCTCAACTCATCTATTCATCCAAGATTGGTCCATATTTAGCTTTAACTATTCCTTAATTTGGACAGTTCAATAAATAAAAAAAAATCATCACTATCTCAGAGTTGAAATAGCGTGGTAAAAAATAGGAAAGGTCCTGATTTTCTTTTGCATTATGTTATGCATTAAATCTTCTATCTGAGGATATGATGAAATAATTAGAAACAGTATATTACTATTTAAAAATCTGTCTGTTTTAGCAATGCTCTATTTAAACTATTAATTTATTTTTACATTACATACACACTAGTAATTACAACATAGAACAAAAACACTTGGGTTCCAAAAGTATTGCTTGCTAGTGAATGCACTTCATTTTAAATCTGGCTTTTGCATATATGTCTATAATTTACTGATTGTTCGTAATGTAAAATGAAGAGGTCCTGATATGCTTTTGCATTATGCCATAGATTAAATCTTCTGCCTGAGGATAGGATGAAATAATTAGGAACTGCATATTACTATTAAAAATAACACTTGGTTATTGACTGTGGTGTATTGCCTCTGTCTGCTTTAGCAATGATCTATTTATACTATTACTTTAATTTTATATTACGTACATATTAGTAATTACGATATAAAACAAAAACATTTGGGTTCCAAAAGTATTGCTTGCTACTGAAGGCATCTCGTTTTAAATCTGAATTTGTATATACGTGTATGTTAATAAATATACATTAGGGTAAGCGTGCTATACTTAATATATATTTATAATTTTTTAAAAAAAATAACGTCATAACTATCACTATTTTTTTAAAAATAAAAATTGCGTTTATTTTATTTAAATCATTACAGCACAGAATTTATTATGAATAGTTTTAGTTAATCATAATGAATCCAGCTGATCAGCTCTGGGTATGTGTTTTTGTTTATACAATCAACAGAAAGATGAATTATTACCAGTTGTGCAAAATTGTTTTCTCTCACTTCCATTCTCAAATTCAAAGATTCAGCGAGGACGGTCAATTACAAAATAGATAAAATAAGTTGCACGTGCTAGTTGTTTTATTTTAAATTCTAATTTAAATACATAATATCATTTATTGTCTTTAAAAAAAGAAGAAAAACATTTAATGAAAGATAACACTTTTTCCTGCATTCTGAAGTGATATTTAAAATATTAAAAAACAACAGCAAATGTTGTATATATATATGCACTATTATCTGAGTGTGCAAAAACCTATATTTACAGGTATATATTATGATATGCCTAATTTCTAAATTAAAAAAAATAATAACAATGTTATGTTCTTTTTTAAAATATATTTCATTAACTTGATAGATTTAATACAGTGACGGAGTAACAAAATCTGAAGATCAAAGTTGACAGATCATGGCCAATTCTCCCACTTCCAAAAATCTTAAACTTCTTATAAACTCCAGACATTTTTTCTTTATTAATTAGTTACTCCTGAAAGGTTGCATAATGCTTGCAAAAAAAAAAAAAAGTTAGGTCTTAATACAAAAAGTAAAAATGATGAAGAAAGTAAAAGTTATTAAAATCATGCTAAAATTAGGCTGATACAACAATTTATTTATCAGCAATAATTATTGATTTATCTTCTTTATTTTGCAGAACTTTCTTTTCCCTTCAAATTAAAAAAAAAAAGTTCAATTTTTACTTAAATTCTTTTAATCGTTTTTTTTTTTTGTCTATATTTTTTTTGTTCTACTTTTTTAATGAATAGTGTTGGAAATTAGTTACTACCAAATAAAATAAATAAGCTTGCTTATTCACAAGTAGTTTGCTATTAACTGAAAGGAGACCCTTTGATTCCTCTTGGAGGCCTTAAAGGAACCGAGCAGGGCAATTTTTCTAATGTCCATTCCATACGTTCTTGTCGTTGCAGCTGTTATTACTATGTGATTATTCATATAGTATACTAACATGGATGGGCTGCTCACCAATACGCATTAACCAGTGTGGTGAGTTTATTGGCTTTTTACCTCCAAGTTTAAGAATATTTTTTTCTAATATATACAATCATGATAGACAAAAATAAATCATGGCCCTTATTCCCAGGAGGCTGCAAAGTCACCAACTAACGCAGCTGTTGGTGGCCAAAGGCAGAGGGTGCTAAGAATCCCCTGATTGCAGACTCAGGCTGCCATTTGATGACGACTTTTTATTTAGGTACTTACAAAAGCAGATCACTTTCAAGTGAAGGAAGATTGCAAGAGTTACAAAAACTGTCTTATATTAAATGGGACATTATTGGACTTTGTGAAGTTAGAAGAAAAGGTGAAGAAACGATTTAAAAAGTAGGCATATACTCTTCTATAAAGGCACAAATATTGGAAATACAAGTGGAGTAGGATTCATTATAAATAAAAAATGGAAGAATAACATTGTGGAGATTGATGGTGTATCGGACAGAGTGGCAAGATTAGTTTTACAACTTAATAGCAGATACCAAATGCAGATAATTCAGGTTTATGCCCCAACAAGTTCTCATAGTGATGAAGTAGTAGAAGATTTTTATATGGATGTACAAAAGGCTTTTGATCAGAATTATGGATGTACAAAAGGCTTTTGATCAGAGTAAACAAATTTCAAAATTGTTATGGGAGATTTTAATGCTAGAATTGGTAAACAAATGAAAGATGAAAATGCTGTAGGTAATTTTGGTCATGGTAATAGAAATGAGAGAGGACATAGACTTGTGGAGTTTGCACAAAAAGAAAAACTTTATATTATGAATTCTTTTTTTGAGAAAAATGTTAAAAGGAACTGGACATGGAAGCATCCAAATGAAGGTACAGCAGAATTGGATTATATTTTGACTAACAGAAAATACATATTTCAAGATTGTAATGTTCTTAATAAATTTAACACAGGAAGTGATCATCGATTAGTAAGATGTAAGATACATGTTAATGCAAAACTAGAGAAACAAAAATTATTAAGAAAAACAATATTTACAGTTGATATTCCTAATCTTCATAAACATTCTAATGAATTTAAATTAGAACTTACAAATCGTTTTCAAGTATTAGTTGATTTTGAACATTTTTCAGATTTGAATGACATTAATAGGAAAATAACTGATACACTTTTAAAAACTGCAACAAAGATAGCTGGTAGAAAAAAGTAGCAATTGACCAATAAAATTTCTACTGAGACTAGAGAATTTATAAAGAAAAGAAGGAATATGAAGATATACAAAAATGATGCATTAAAAAGAATTGAATATCTCGAATTTTGTAAAATGGTGCGGAAAAGAGTTGAAAATGATATAAGAAAGTATAATTGTGAACTAGCAAGGAAAGCTATAGAAGAGAATAAAAGTCTAAAGAGTGTAAAACAACATTTTGGTATTGGTAGGAAATTTATATCTGCAATAAGAAAAAAAGATGGCATTATTACTAAAAAAAGAGATGACATCATGAAACGTGTAGAAGACTTCTATCAAGAATTATATAGTAATAAAGAACAAGTACCTCCTATACCTATTATATCTTATGAATTGCCCAAAATTTTGAATGAGGAAGTGAGACATGCAATTAAATTTATGAAGAAAGGGAAGGCTCCAGGTAATGATGGAATATAATTGATATATTAAAAGAAGCAGGTGAAGAAATAGAAATTTTTTTAGCAAAGTTATATACCAAATGTCTAAATGACAAAGATGTGCCAGATGATTGGAAGAATGCAGTATTAATTTTAATATTTAAAAAATGTGATAAAGAAGATATTAGAAATTACAGACCTATCAGTCTTTTATCAGTTTTATACAAAATTTTTATTAAGATAATTACAACTTGTCTACAGAAAACACTGGATTTCCACCAACCAAGAGAACAAGCTGGATTTAAAAGTGGTTTTAGTACAGTAGATCATATCGAGGTATTGAGAGAAGTTATAGAAAGGACAAATGAATATGAGTTGCCATTATGTTTAGGATTTGTAGATTATGAAAAGGCATTTGATTCTATAAACATTTCTTCAGTGATAAGAGCATTGGCCCATCATGGTATAGATCCAGGTTATTGTCATATTTTAAAGAATATTTATAAAAATGCAACAGCAACAATTAGATTACATAATGATAATAGAAAAATCACCATTGAAAAGGGTGTAAGATAGGATGACTCCATATCTCCAAAACTTTTTACAGCAACCCTGCAAGAAGTATTTTGTGGATTAAAATGGGAAGTTAAAGGAGTGAAAGTAAATGGAGATTATTTAAGTCATTTAGATTTTGCAGATGATCTAATTGTTCTTGCAAATAATGCTTTAGAGCTACAGGAAATGATGCAGGAGTTATCAGATGAAAGTAGGAAAGTAGGACTAAAGATAAATGTTAAAAAGATTAAAGTAATGTTTAATAGATTTTTTCAAAATATGAAAATAAAGATTGATTATGATGAGATTTTGAGCTGATTCAGATTTAAATGAAATTAATATGAAAATAACTGATACACTTTTAAAAACTGCAACAAAGATAGCTGGTAGAAAAAAGCAGCAATTGACCAATAAAATTTCTACTGAGACTAGAGAATTTATGAAGAAAAGAAGGAATATGAAGATATACAAAAATGATGCATTAAAAAGAATTGAATATCTCGAATTTTATAAAATGGTGCGGAAAAGAGTTGAAAATGATATAAGAAAGTATAATTGTGAACTAGCAAGGAAAGCTGTAGAAGAAAATAAAAGTCTTAAGAATGTAATACAACATTTTGGTATTGATAGGAAATTTATATCTGCAATAAGAAAAAAAAGATGGAATTGTTACTAAAAAGAGAGATGACATCATGAAATTGGTAGAAGATTTTTATCAAGAATTATATAGTAATAAAGAACAAGTGCCTCCTATATCTATTACATCTTCTGAATTGCCCAGAATTTTAAATGAAGAAGTGAGACATGCAATTAAATGTATGAAGAAGGGAAAGGCTCCAGGTAATGATGGAATTATAATTGATATATTAAAAGAAGCAGGTGAAGAAATAGAAAAAAAATTAGCAAAGTTATATACCAAATGTCTAAATGATAAAGATGTACTGGATGATTGAAAGAATGCAGTAATAATATTAATATTTAAAAAAGGTGATAAAGAAGATATTAGAAATTACAGACCTATCAGCCTTTTATCAGTTTTATATAAAATTTTTACCAAGATAATTACAACTCGTCTACAGAGAACATTGGATTTCCACCAACCAAGAGAACAAGCTGGATTTAAAAGTGGTTTTAGTACAGTAGATCATATCCAGGTGTTGCGAGAAGTTATAGAAAGGACAAATGAATATGAGTTGTCATTATGTTTTGGATTTGTAGATTATGAAAAGGCATTTGATTCTATAAACATTTCTTCAGTGATTAAAGCATTGGATCATCAAGGTATAGATCCAGGGTATTGTCATATTTTGAAGAATATTTATAAAAATGCAACAGCAACAAATTAGATTACATAATGATACAGGGAAGGTCAACATTGAGAAAGGTGTAAGACAAGGTGACTCCACATCTCCAAAACTTTTTACAGCAGTGCTGCAAGAAGTATTTTGTGGATTAAAATGGGAAACTAAAGGAGTGAAAGTAAATGGAGATTATTTAAGTCATTTAGATTTCGTAGATGATGTAGTTGTATTTGCAAATAATGCTTCAGAGCTGCAGGATATGTTGCAGGAATTATCAGATGAAAGTAGGAAAGTAGGACTAAAGATAAATGTTCAAAAAACTAAAGTAATGTTTAATCGATTTGCTCAAAATATGAAAATAAAGATTGATTATGATGAATTAGAAGAAGTTAACAGTTACAAATACCATGGTCAGATTATTAATACAGATGGAAACATAATGGAAGAAATTAATCATAGAATTAAACTTGGTTGGAGTGCTTTTGGTAGAAATAACTTGATACTAAAAGGAAATATGCCTAGGTGTTTGAAAAGGAAGGTTTTTAACAAATGTGTTTTACCAGTTCTTAATTATGGATCTGAGACTTGGACACTTAATAGAAGAGCAATACAGAGACTTCAGACCACTCAAAGAAGTATGGAGAGATGTATGTTGGGAGTAACACAAAGAGATCGAAAACGCGATGTATGGGTAAGAGAACAAACAGGTGTTACTGACCTCATTGAAAAAATTAAAAGATTGGAGTTGGGCTGGTCATATTGCTAGAAGAGATGATAATAGATGGACAATTGAAATTTTAAACTGGATTCCAAGAGATTGTAAAAGACCCAGAAAGAGACCACATGCGAGATGGATGGATGAAATAAGAAAGTGTGCAGGGGTGATGTGGAGAAGAGAAGCTGAAGATTGGAGGAGATGGATTAAACTTGGAGAGACCTTCATCCTGCAGTGGATTGATAATGGTTGATAATGATGATGATGAGTTAGAAGTTAACAGTTACAAATACCTTGGTCAGATTATTAATACAGATGGAAGCATAATAGATGAAATTAATCATAGAATTAAACTTGGTTGGAGTGCCTTTGGTAGAAATAACTTGATACTAAAAAGAAATATGCCTATGTGTTTGAAAAGGAAGGTTTTTAATAAATGTGTTTTGCCAGTTCTTACTTATGGGTTTGAGACTTGGACTCTTACTAGAAAAGCAATACAGAGACTTCAGACCACTCAAAGAAGTATGGTGTGATGCATGTTGGGAGTAACAAGAAGGGATCGAAAACGCAATGTATGGGTAAGAAAACAAACAGGTATTACTGATCTCATTGAAAAAATTAAAAGACTGAAGTGGAGTTGGGCTGGACATATTGCTAGAAGAGATGATAATAGATGGACAATTGATATTTTAAACTGGATTCCAAGAGATTGTAAAAGACACAGCAAGAGACCACATGTGAGATAGATGGATGAAATAAAAAAGTGTGCAGGGGTGATGTGGAGATGAGAAGCTAAAGATACAAAAGGATGTTTGAACTTGGAGAGGCCTTTGTCCTGCAGTGGATTGATAATGGTTGATGACGATGATGATTCAAAAGTTATTTTAAGATATATAAAAAGCTGGTTTGGCTGCAGTTACATGGTGCTTGAAAATGTTAAAAAATCAAAAAACATTCAATGAAATTTTTTCATATACCAAACAGAGCTAAAATCTTGTATACAAATATCTTCTTTTGATATCTGGAAAAATGAAAATCAAACTGCAAAATAACATGACTGAAATGAATTTGATGTTAATTCTTCATACTGTGACAATATCAGCATCTGTAGCTTATATTTTATAATTAATTTTGACTTTTGAAAAATTAAAAAATAAAACTCTACAGACAATGTACTTTTTTATTTTTGTAAAATTAAATATTAGTTTCTTGGTAAGTGCTGAAGTATATGTTCAATAAATATTGCTTTTTGCAGTTTGTATCCCACAGCACATACAAAAAGAATGTACTAGTTGTAATCCTTGCAAAAAAACCTATTGTGTAGTTTTTAAAAAGGTATGCAACAGTAACTGAAGTGTTAAAAAGATTAGGAAAGGCAACACGTATATTATCAAAACATATGCAATCATAAAATATATGTTCTTGATTTTCAAAATCTCTTTTATAGAGGGGCAAATAGCATCAATATGTGCACAATTTCTTCTGTATTTATATATAAAAAAAAAACAATGTTGTAAGAGATCCGAAATTAAGCTTAATTAGAAAGTCAAAGTATTTGGGCTCAAGCTTTCAGAATTTAAACCTTCTTACAAGTTGTCAATTATTTAAGTCCAGTAATTTTTTGTCTGAGTTATTTAGTATTGATGAATTCATTAATTGATAAGTTTGTCAATATTTATTTATTGGTAGGCAGAATGTTAGATTTTGTATGTTCATATAGGTTTTATGAGATTAGCCCAATATCCAATACCAGGGAGTGGCCTATCTGTTGGTGTAATTTTTAGCGCAGTGGCAATGTGTATAAAGAGATTAACTAGTGTGGCAATCAGATTAAATATCTTCTGAATTATTGAGTGGAGCCCCAGCCCATTACAGATTAATGGATTTTGAAGCTTTTTAATCAAAATAGATGCAATGTGTCTATCTCGCAGGAGTAATTTGAGCATTGAGTAGACTTGAGAAGTAAAGGCTTTTGTGTAAATAATTATTGGAGTATAATAAGTTAGTCTTGTCATAATGAGCAAATTAAAAAATGTGATGCTAGAATAAATGAAAAGTTATGATCGTGACAGAGAGTTAATATTTTTTCCTATTTTTTCTTTAAGTTGTCCTTGTATTTTTGTTCTCATTCCAGTACTACTAAGGTGAAAGGGAAAGCCAAGGAATGATACAGGATTTCCTTTGAATTTAGTTTGTGATAGGTTACTTGTATATATTTTCCATCCAAATGTTTTATCCATATTGAACTCTAATTTGTATTCCTTTAAATAATATTCCAAAATTTGTAATAAGTAAAAAAGAAAGAAAAATGGAGGAAAAGTGGAGGTAGTGTAAAAGTTGAAGAAGATTGCTAGGACAGTCAAAACTGTTATAAATAAAAAATATTTGCTTAAAGTGTTAAAGGAGTAATAATGAAGTTTATATTGATGTTAGGGATATGTTTTTGAAATGATAAAAAAAAAAGGTAATATCCATATAGGCTATGTATGAAATGCTAGTTTTAAATTCAGGTACAAATATTCCTGGTATCAATTCATCAATCATTTCAGAAGAGGATTTATATATGTTATGAAGAGTAAGGCACTAAGTGGGGAATCTTGGGGTATAGAGAGCAGTGAGGTTTAAATCCTGAAGAATATTGGTCATTCATTGTCACATGGATTTTCTCTAATTAATAGATTAGTCAGTAAATAGTTTTATGGACAGACAAGTTTACTAGTATGTTAATAATTTGCTCCATTGATACCACGTCAAATGTGCTTTTGATATCCAATTGAATGACAATTGGCCATATGTTTTTGCTTTTCTTACTGTCTCAACAACAGACTTAAATATAATTTATGCCAATACCCTAGATGCTCCTTTTTTGCAACCTGAATTTTAACTATTGATGGTACGACAAAGGGTTCAAGCTTGTCCAAATGTCCTCATGTTTCTTAAGAAAAGATACAAGCATTATTGGATATAATCCAGGTATAGGATAGAATTGTCTGGATAGTCTCTTAAGTAAGTAGTAGTAAAAATTTTGGAATCTCATGAATGCCAGATGTCTGGGAGGTTAGCAATTTTTTTTTAAACCATCTGCACTAAAGGGTTCATCATCCTCTCCCTTTCCAATAAAAAATGAGGTGGGCAATAAAGCTTTGCAAACTGTTTTTAAAAACTCATATAATGGAGTTAACATGCAACTTCCAATAATTATCTCATTCTTGATCCTAATTGTGGAGGTATTTTCATCAATGGAGATTGACCTAATGCCAAGCGGATATACTGCTTAGAAAATGTATGTGTATGATCCAGAAATAGCCTCTTCTTCTTGATTAGTAAGTATTCTTTAAATGATTGGCAGGTATTGTTGTATAGTTTTTTTTTCAAAAAAGCTATTCTAATACAGTTGTTATCAGTTGGCTGAGTATTAATAATCTTTTTTATGGATTTCATCTGTAAGCACTAGTAATTTAGTTGGTGGAGTAGATGTTTGGGTTAGGTAATCAATGATAAAACACAATATTTACAAAAGGTAACTAGGTTTGTGCAGGATCTAACTATATTTTAAAAATTTTAAAAATATCTATATAAGTCTCTGAAAATAAGAACTCACTGGTCTGGCTAGGGAGTAATACGCTTATTGTATTTCCAGCTGTTAGTATCTTTCTATATGTGAAATCTATATACAAGTTTACAAACAAAGCTAAATGGTTAAAAAGGGTTGAATTTTTTAAAGATGGTCTGCTTTGATGTTATAGTATTGGTGAATAAATACAAGATCAAGTAATGAAGAGTGTCTACCATCATAAAAAAGATAGGGTATTTTTTGGTAGAAAACCCTCTCTACTCATAAGAGGGATAGCAAATTTGTGGAAGATATTTTGTTATAAATTTACCACAGGTCATGTTGAAATCACCAAGAAGCAAACATGGATAGGAAGAGGAACCAAGGATAGAGTTAACTGTTAATATTAATCTATTAATTATAGTAGGTCCTGCAAATACATAAACAAACACAATATTTAGTATAAAAACTTGATGATGAAATGAGATTTTTAGTAAATGAGAATCCAGGTATAGAATTTTAAAAGATCTGAGTGGACAAGTTTAGATATCAATATATCCATGCCTGCACATGGTGTAATAGATGTTTTGAAAAAAACAGAGAATCCCCAATTATGCAGATAATTTACAATATCTGTAACAGAATTGCAATAGAATTTTATGCAGCTGAACAAAGTCACACTATTTAATTAATTGAAAGATTTTCTGTTCAGAGTTTAATTCTCTGATATTAAAAGCACCAATATGCAAATGCATGTTCTAATAAAAATATTTAAATTATAACTTAAAATTTCAAATTGAATTTTCTGTAAATTATAACTTATATATAAAAAACCTATGTATATGTTTTATGCTTTATATTAAGAATAAATTTACATTTTAAAAACTGTTTACTTAAAGGTATATGTATATTTAATGTTTAGGACTATATATATTTAAACTTATATCTGTTGTACCAAAATAAATTTTTTTTTTTCATTTTTTTATAATTATTAGTAATTAATATAACTATCTTTTACTTACTATATTTCGTAAAACATGATTAGCAAAATATCATTTGAGTGCCTTAAGGCTTCCTCCACTGTTTATTCAAGATTTAAACAGAATTCCGAGATTATATTAGGTCCAAAACCATAATCTGAAGCAATTTCATGTGTACTAACTTCATTAATTTCAATGAGTTCATCCTCCCTGACATTTTCTGGTTCATATTCTTAAATATTATTTATGCGGTTTTAACTTTTTTGACATATTCATCAGTACTAAATTCTTCACTATCACTATCATCTTTTTTCAAAGCTTTATTTCTACTAGGCATCACTTTCAATGACCGATCAGCTTTTCAATTTGATGTGGTGTCATCAGTTACTTTATCTGTAATCAATATATTAAATTTTGAGGTGGTATCCATTATCTCAATAGGGGTTTTATTTAAAAAATGGCATTTCCTTTATCTGGGATGGTAACTTTTTGTTTCTTGATAGGAGCCAAATCTATTTGTGAAAAATCATTATTACAATTTGAGCAGTTCTTTTCCAATGCAAAATGGAAGTTCATCATGCCCTCTCTGGGCTCTTTATTGAGCTTTATTTTTTCCCATGTTAATATTTTTTCTAGATAATTCTAATATTCTGAAGTCAATTACTGAACATTGAGGCATTGGTGTTGCAATTCGGTTAGAGGGTTTATGCAAAAAATTGGTGCAAGTGTTTACTACATGACCATGTTGTTTACAGTGACAACACTGCTGTTTAGGGTCATGTATTTGCAATAGCAACATGGTTTCCCAATCCATAATCAATGAAGGAATTTCATTAGGATTTATATCATTGTGCAATTTTGACTTTAAATTCATATGTGTTTCCATATACTGGGATTGGTATGTTTCATAGGTACAAAGGATGAAGACTGATTACACTGCCAAATAGTTCAATCAGTCTGCGAAAATCCTCAATGCTGTAATCTAAGTACACATTTTCTAGCAAGCCAGTTATGAATCTATCTCTGTTCAGGTTTATAGCAACTAGAGCATATCTGTCCAATATTTTCATATTTTCCATAAAATATTCCTTTTGTTCTGCATGCTGGATTTCCAGAATGAGATATCTAGGGCTTGGATAATTGGCAGTTCTATAAGTGTTTAAGGCTTCAAAGAATAATTTCCTTGGAAACTGGTAAAGTGAGCAATTCATATCAGTCATGGCAATAATAATAGATCATTCTGTAAAAAATTGTTTGAATGAAGTGAATCATTTGTTCAGGACTATAAAATTAAATTTCTCTGAGATTATTTTGTTTCATCTGTCCAAATCTCACGTACAATGTTTTTATGGGGCTCTGAGGTCTGAGCCAATGTGTCATCTTTTAAAAAATCATTTCAAGTCAGTCTAAAATCTTGCTACTGTTTTCTCATTATTTGAATTACTGGTTTTAAACATGAGAATTCTTGTTTGGATCAACATCAAGATTTCTCCTTATAACTGTAGATTTCATAATATTTGCATAAGTTAAATCTTTGTAACTCAAGGTTTCAGTCAATGCAGCCATTTTCTCACAGTCTACTTCGGCTTGTAATTCTAATAAAATTTACAAGATCGAAAATTAGAATACTTTAATATGTGAACTGCTTACCTGAAAGTATAAAAAACAATTTGAATAATTCAATCAATAATTTCTGCTTAATGTTTATACTGTAAATAATAAAAATTATCTAATGAAGTACAAGAAGCACCAAGGCAGGGATGGGTAATTGTTTTGGCTCAGGGGTCACAGGTTGGCAGAGGGCCGCATCAGGGGCCACATTGTGGAAGTGAAGGTTAATGGAGGGCTGCACCTTTTTTTCATGACACAATAAACACACTGCTTTATTCCCTGTATTACCAAAGAAATATTTGTATGTCCATTCTTCATTAAACACGATATTCATCACCGATTTTAAATTTTTTCGGAAAGTTCATAGTTTCACTAAAGTTGGAAAAAAATATATTTTGCTAATGCTAAGACAAAATTTAAATTAACCAGATCAATTTGGAAAAGCACTGCACATCGTATCTACTCTGCGCATGTGTATTGACGTGGCCATCCTAGTGGAAAATATGAGAAAAATCTTCGGTCACGCATGGGAAGGAAATCTCAGTTCAAAGTGGATTTTTCTGATTGTCTTGGTGGGCCACATAAAAACTCTTAGCAGACCACTATTTGCCCACCCTTGCACTAAGGCAATCTAATCGCCCTCTAGTGGCAACATATTATTATTACCAATCTTATAATCATTATTATTATTTTTTTATGTTTCAATAATGTACTTTATTGTCAACAAAGGTTACATTATGTTTGCATGCTTATGCACTGGTTACAGTGGCAGATGATTTTTACATATTTGTTTTCACTTTGAGATTTTTATTGCTAATTACATAGATATGAAGGTGTTAATTTAAGATATTCTTGTCATTGCTATCCCTATTTAATTTATACTGTCATTTAATGTGTGCTCTTGTTATTGGTTAGAGCCCCTCTTTCAATCTCTCATTCATATTCTACTATTGAGTCTGTTCATTGGTCAAGAGGTTTAATTCAATGATTCAGCTGTGCAAGTATCAACGTTTCATATTATCTCTTTAGTTCCTTGTTCATTATTGGTTTTAATTGTATAGGGTGTGTTTATATAACTGCTAGTGATAGTATGTTTTTATTAGTTAGTTTGTAATTTTAATAGTGACCAGGTGAGCACAAAGATACTTAGATTTGCAATCTTTGCATCTCTGTTTTTTATTTATTGTAAAATGTTGCTGGATGTCATCAGTTGTTATTGCCCAGGCTGAAAATACATTGCATGTACCAAAATGTGTAGAGAGCAAAGATTGCTGCTCATGCTGTAGGGGTTGCCTTCTTATGTGCAAAATCTGTTAACTGCTGTAGAGCTTGTCTTGTTCTATGTTGATTCAGCATGTTGTTTCATGTAGGATTTACTACTGTGCAATTGTAATATATGTGTTGTTGTGTTTCTCCAGCATTATAGCATAAGTTGCAGAATGGATCTATTGATCCATAAAGGTGACAATAGCATAAAAAATAGGATGTTGGTAGTGCAAATAAGTTTAGCTTAATAGAGAAGTCAAAGACCTTTGGCTCCATTGGCCATTTCCTGAAGTCTTTAAGGAGTTTCTTGTTGTTTACTGGCAACATTGGACTAATGTTATGATTGTTTGTGGCTGTCAATCAACTCATATGACTGCCAATATGTGTACTTGCTATCAAATTGTAGTTTTGATATTAATCTGTGCTGAGTGTGCTAATGATACAAGATATTCATGTGCAAAGGATGGATAATCTGTAGGCATTACATCAAGGAGGCTTTGAAACTGCTGATACCTTACAGTGATTTTTGCCAATATTTTTTTTTGTTTTTTTGTGTGTGGAACACTTGTGTTGTGTGAATTCTGTATAATTGTTTCACTGAGTTGTTTGATTGAAATGCCAATAGTTTTCCTATCCTATAATAGTTTGATACAGAGAGGTGATATGACAGCTGTAAAGTTTTTGTAAAGTTAACAATAGGTGCATAATATGTAATCCTGGTTGTTGTATGTTAAATAGGTGCACTTTTGAATATAGCAACAAGTATGCATTCAACAATGATGTGGCTATCTTGGTTGCTTTCTGTTTGAGTTTATTTTGCAATGTTTGTCACATTCCATGTGCTCCCAGGTAAAATAGGAATCTGAGAAATGGGATAGGTTTCCATTGATATAGTTGTGTGAGTGGTTTGTTAGTGTAGATTAACTATGTTGATGTTTTTCTGAGGTTGAATTGTAGTTTGTGTATAATTGTGTAAGTCTGTAGTATTCTCTCCAATACTGACATTTCTTTATGTGATGTCAGAAACACTATTATGTCATCCATGTAAGCAATGCATGGAGTACATTGGAAATTTTGTGATATTAATATTCCTGGTAAGTCATTTTCAATGTTTTAGGAATGAATTTATAAATACAATGAACAGTGAGCTGAGTGTGAATCCTTGTGAAATTGATTGTGTGGGAGTAAACAGTGTTGTATTTATCCTGCTAAATGTGAGATGTATCTCTCAGTTGAGTAATAGATTGGTGATGATGTATAATAGTTTAGGAGAGATTGCTGTATTAGCAAGCATATTCATTAAGATGTCTATTGTGATGGGATCAAATGCTGCCTGTATATCCAGTTAAATTGTAACTGGGGCTTACTTTTTGTCTTGTTGCACTGCACTTTGTACCATTGTAAATACCAGTGCAGACTATGTGGTGGAAGATCCCTTATTTATGTTTGATATCAGAGGCAATATATATGTTGCTACTTTCTTTGACTATTTTTTCCAATATTTTGATGCCCGAATGGGACCATGGAGAAGAGTTGAAAATTGCAGAGATTTGATATGTCTGCTACTTTTTTGTTAAGTAGGACTATTACTATTGGATATATTCTTTATTATTATTATTATTATTATTATTATTATTATTATTATTATTATTATTATTATTATTATTATTATTATTATTATTATTATTATTATTATTATTATTATTATTATTATTATTATTATTATTATTATTATTATTATTATTAATAATAATAATAATAATAATAATAATAATAATAATAATAATAATAATAATAATAATAATACTATTACTGCTGCTGCTGCTACTACTTTTAAAATATATTTTATTGAGTTGGTATACAAAGCAAAGATATACAAAATAGGGATCAGTTACAGAGCATTGTGTATAATTAGTTACATATAGATAATTAGTCTAGGTGTGTACAAGCTACAAAAAAGCACGACAATACAAAAATGAAAAATAGTTCTTCATATCTGAGGTAAATAGTCAAATGTTGTAATTATATTGTTCAATGAGAATGTGATGAGATCAGAAAACTATTGAGATGTATTGAGCTGGTATGGGTGAGGTACCTTATATAGTGGTCTATTGAGTTCAATTAATTTCCAAGTGGCAGATACAATTTCAATTGGGGCCAATATGAAGTCTCTGTCCCTTATTTTCTTTATTTTATTTATAAACAGTGATCTCAGTTTCTGTGATGTAGGGTTGAATACAAAATGACAATGTACAAACCAGAGAGTGGAGAATAAGAAAATTGATAACCTAATAGTGGGAAAATAACCAGTATTAATACTATCTATTAGATTAGGTATAATGTAATTTTTATGCTATGTAAGGTTGGAAATTAACTCTCTTATAAGTTTGAAGCGCTGAGCAATTAACTATGAAGTGATGGGTTGTTTTCTCATCTCTATGACACAAGGTGCTGATAGCATCACTACACTACTACTGCCACTGCCACCACTGTTACTGTTACTGCTGCTGCTGTATTTGTTCAAAACTGCACTTTTAAAAAAATATTTGTCTACTGTGGTAAACTTTTCCCTTTTATTTTCTTTGGTTCTGTGGTTGTTTGCTTATCTATTCAGTTATTTCAAATCACAAATGATAAGGTTTAATTTTCCTTACTTGTTATTTTTATAATTGTCTCTCTTAGTTTTAGGAATCAGTTTTGTAATCATCTTTGAATTGTTTTTATTATATGCATGTGGTCTTTTAAATATTTATATTCAGAAATAATTAGGTCTTCTTTATCTACCTGCTCATCTAATCATGTCTTGATAAATATATCCAAGTACTTTTAATTATTTAATGAAGCCACTATAGTTTGAAAGTCTTACTACATCAAGGATATATGTCAGTATTTTGATATTTATTAAATCTTTAATATACAATATATGCAATCATGACAGACAAAAATAAATCATGGCCCTTATTCCCAGGAGGCTGTAAAGTCACCAACCAAGGCATCAGTTGGTGGCTGAAGACGGTGGGTGCTAAGAATCTCCTGATTGCAGACCCAGGCTGCCATTTGATGACAACTTTTTATTTAAGTACTTACAACTGCAGATCACTTTCAAGTGAAGGAAGATTGCAAGAGCTAGAAGAAGAATTGTCTTATATTAAATGGGACATTATTGGACTTTATGAAGTTAGAAGAAAAGGTGAAGAAACAATTGATTTAAAAAGTGGACATATACTCTATTCTAAAGGCACAAATATTGGAAATACAAGTGGAGTAGGATTCATTATAAATAAAAAATGGAAGAATAACAGTGTGGAGATTGATGGTGTATCAGACAGTGTGGCAAGATTAGTTTTACAACTTAATAGCAGATAACAAATGCAGATAATTCAGGTTTATGCCCCAACAAGTTTTCATAGTGATGAAGTTATAGAAGATTTTTATATGGATGTACAAAAAGCTTTTGATCAGAGTAAACAACATTTTAAAATTGTTATGGGAGACTTTAATGCTAGAATTGGTAAACAAATGAAAGATGAAAATACTGTAGGTAATTTTGGTTATGGTAATAGAAATGAGAGAGGACATAGACTTGTGGAATTTGCAGAAAAAGAAAAACTTTATATTATGTATTCTTTTTTTTGAGAAAAGTGTTAAAACGAAATGGACATCGAAGCATCCAAATGAAGGTACAGCAGAATTGGATTATATTTTGACTAACCGAAAATCCATATTTCAAGATTGTAATGTTCTTAATAAATTTAACACAGGAAGTGATCATCAATTAGTAAGATGTAAGATACATCTTAATGCAAAACTAGAGAGACAAAAATTATTAAGAAAAACAATATTTACAGTTGATATTCCTAATCTTCAGAAACATTCTAAAGAATTTAAATTAGAACATACAAATCGGTTTCAAGTATTAGTAGATTTTGAACATGATTCAGATTTGAATGACATTAATAGGAAAATAAGTGATACACTTTTAAAAACTGCAACAAAGATAGCTGGTAGAAAAAAGCAACAATTGACCAATAAAATTTCTGCGGAGACTAGAGAATTTATGAAGAAAAGAAGGAATCTGAGGATATACAACAATGATGCATTAAAAAAGATTGAATATCTCGAATTTTGTAAAATGGTGCGGAAAAAAGTTGAAAATGATATAAGAAAGTATAATTGTGAACTAGCGAGGAAAGCTGTAGAAGAGAATAAACGTCTAAAGAATGTAAAACAACATTTTGGTATTGGTATGATATTTATATCTGCAATAAGAAAAAAAGATGGCATTATTACTAAAAAGAGAGATGACATCATAAAATGTGTAGAAGACTTCTATCAAGAATTATATAGTAATAAAGAACAAGTGCCTCCTATACATATTATATCTTTTGAATTGCCCAGAATTTTGAATGAGGGAAGTGAGACATGCAATTAAATTTGTGAAGAAAGGGAAGGCTCCAGGTAATGATGGAATTGTAATTGGATATATTAAAAGAAGCAGGTGAAGAAATAGAATTTTTTTTAGCAAAGTTATATACCAAATGTCTAAATGATAAAGGTGTACCAGATGATTGGAAGAATACAGCATTAATATTAATATTTAAAAAAGGTGATAAAGAAGATATTAGAAATTACAGACCTATCAGTCTTTTATCAGTTTTATACAAAATTTTTACTAAGATAATTACAACTCGTCTACAGAAAACACTGGATTTCCACCAACCAAGAGAGCAAGCTGGATTTAAAAGTAGTTTTAGTACAGTAGATCATATCCAGGTATTGAGAGAAATTATAGAAAGGACAAATGAATATGAGTTGCCATCATGCTTAGGATTTGCAGACTATGAAAAGGCATTTGATTCTATAAACATTTCTTCAGTGATTAAAGCATTAGATCATCAAGGTGTAGATCCAGGATATTGTCATATTTTGAAGAATATTTATAAAAATGCAACAGCAACAATTAGATTACATAATGATAGTAAGAAAATCAACATTGAAAAGGGTATAAGACAGGGTGACTCCATATCTCCAAAACTTTTTACAGCAGTGCTGCAAGAAGTATTTTGTGGATTAAAATGGGAATCTAAAGGAGTGAAAGTAAATGGAGATTATTTAAGTCATTTAGATTTTGTAGATGATGTAGTTGTTTTTGCAAATAATGCTTTAGAGCTACAGGAAATGTTGCAGGAGTTATCAGATGAAAGTAGGAAAATAGGACTAAAGATAAATGTTAAAAAGACTAAAGTAATGTTTAATAGATTTTCTCAAAATATGAAAATAAAGATTGATTATGATGCATTAGAAGAAGTTAACAGTTACAAATACCTTGGTCAGACTATTAATACAGATGGAAATATAATGGATGAAATTAATCATAGAATTATACTTGGTTGGATTACTTTTGATAGAAATAACTTGATACTAAAAGGAAATATGCCTTTGTGTTTGAAAAGGAAGGTTTTTAATAAATGTGTTTTGCCAGTTTTTACTTATGGATCTGAGACTTGGACACTTAATTGAAGAGCCATACAGAGACTTCAGACCACTCAAAGAAGTATGGGGAGATGCATGTTGGGAGTAACAAGAAGGGATCGAAAACGCAATGTATGGGTAAGAGAACAAACAGGTGTTACTGACCTCATTGAAAAAATTAAAAGACTGAAGTGGAGTTGGGCTGGACATATTGTTAAAAGAGATGATAGCAGATGGACAATTGAAATTTTAAACTGGATTCCAACAGGTTGTAAAAGACCTAGAAAGAGACCACATGTGAGATGGATGGATGAAATAAGAAAGTGTGCAGGGGTGATGTGGAGAAGAGAAGCTAAAGATAGGAAAAGATGGATCTAATCATCCTTCTAATATGAGAAGCACTATGTGCTAAAGAAAAAATTATAGGGAAAGCCTGAAATAATAGCATGTTTTGAACAGAGTATATGATATTAGCCATATGATAGACATCTGCATAACGTCAAATGAGAAAATCAGAAAAAATGCTTTTAAAATAGAGAAAATATTTACTGCTGTAATAATAGCAAATATTGAAATGATAATCAGAACAAAATATAAAGAAATAGAAGGGGATAGATTTTTAATCATATGGGTTGATGATTCTCTGTTTGTTTTCTTCCATTATCTTGCGTGTGTTTTCTAGCAAGAGTCGAGCTAGAATAGAACTACCTGTATGTGTATAAATAATGATGAAATATTTTTAATCGAATAAAGCATTCATTATTTAATGCTATTAATAAAAACATTTTTTAAAGACATATCAGATTGCAAAATAACAAAAACTTTTACCTATATGAGGAAATTTTTCAAGTAAAATTTAAGGTTACTTGAAGGCTTTGTTATTTTTTTATATGTAGACTAATTTTTAAATGACAACATTGAAATAACAATAATCAAATAGCTTTATGACTTGGGGAGTTCATAAGAAACCCAAGCACGGAATTACCAAAATTGCAATCAATCCAAAGATGTGACAATCAAGAATGCAATACTCTAGTACTGATTATACTAGCTGAAACATTGGTCATTCTGTTTAATAGTATTTTATATTATATATTGTTTTTTTTTGTTGTTGTAAAATATCAAACACATAGGCATATAATAAATAATCCCAAGCATTAATAAATAACTTTTGATTATCACTACATTTTTAAAAAAGTTTTTACTTTGGATTTGTGAATATATCTGCCAATTTTATTTCTAATAATTTAATGAAACATTTGGTAATAATTTAATTCTGATTTAATTATGAAAATTATACTTGTTAAATATGCTTTAAACGGGGTGTCAACGCTATATAGGTTTTTTTTGCTTATTAATAGTGCTTAATTTATATATATATTATTCAGCAAATATATATATATATATATTGTAATCCACTTTAATTATCATTGTTTTCCATACTTAATTTTTATTTTTGTCTGTGGTTAATAATTGCCCATATATTTTTTCCACCACTTATTAATAATAATGACGGCAGTTGTTATCAGTAGAAAAAATGCTTTCATATGAGTGAGTTTTAATATTGATGACCAATTCAAAGAAATTAATACAGCATGTATTTAATATTGTTGAATTATATATATAAGTTGATTAATGATTAAAAATCCGTCTTTAATTAATGTACTTCATTTATTTCGAATTTATTTTGTTTCTTAAATTGCTTTTTCAAGTTCTAATTTCTGGATTCCTGCTAAACAATTTTGAATTCTTTCTGATTGGTTTTAGCTTCATTGCTCATCTTAAACTAAATAAATGATTATGTTGACTAGTTTGTTTAAGATTTACATTATTGCAATTACTTTTACAAATATCTTTAAAAGAAAACATGACACATTTGTGAAATATATACATACACACACATACATAGAGTGCATCTTAGTAACGTAAGGCCATTTTATAAAAATATAGTTTTTGAATGCATAAATAAGGTGCATTAGAAATATCTTTCTTGGTTTAACATATTCTAATGGTTGAAGAAATTAATCGTGTTTTATATTACTATTCTAAAATGTTTCAACTATGTTGGGTAGTTCATTGTCAACTTTATTTTATATCAGTAATGTTGGCTCTTTGTTATTTTAAAGATTTCATAATAAAAACAAGCAGTAAAGTTGGGGAAGGAGGGTAAATTTATATCATAATGTTATTATTATATATATATAAAATTATTGCATCAATGAATGAATAATAAGATAAAGAGATTTACAATTTACCTTATTTGCTTTGGGACTCTCACTAAAAAAATCAGTGTCAGTATGGTCTTTGAGTTTAAATATGGATAATATTTGGAACATTTTTCAGGTAGCTGAGGATTTTTAAACAAGCTTTTCTATGGTCAATCTATAAAATCATATAATTATTAGCAAATGATTACTTATTAGTTGTTGACCCCAATAAAGAAGAAAACCATTTAAATGCACCACAATTGTTATTTGACTATCCTAGTAAGCAATTTTTTTTAGTAATAACTGAAGAAGTCTTTATAGTGAGTTATTTAAGATCATTTATTTTTTATTATCTCAGATTGTTTTGGTGTTCCTGATAAGTTATGTTATGAGGTAAATATTTTTTTGTGGGTCACATTTTTTAATTATATTTGTTACTTCTCCACCCATATTAAATGTGATGATAATGATAATGTATTATCAACACAAACACCATTTGGTTATTTATAAATTTTTCTGCATAATCTATTACAACTATGCAACAATAATTTGATTATAATTGGTAGCATTGTCTTTTTGATATAAATATCTGAAACACTTTGTTATTAATTTTGGGGATATTATTTAAGATCATCTGTCACTTGATAGTATCAGCAATGGTTTTGGGGCTCTCCCTCATGTCCAAAATGGCATAAGTGCTATATTTATATTTATTAGCTTTAGAAGGGAGCACTGCCAAATTACCACAAATTATCATATATTTGTACTCATACATATATTTGCTCTCTTTCTCACAAAACATATATATAACTGCAAACTCTTATTTAGGCAGGGTTTTTTTTTGTTTCAAATCCATTTTTATATTGAATAATTTCTTTTTTATTTCCCCTGTCCCTTCTTTCTTTGTTTTTTTTCTCCAAATATTTATTTATTTTTCACATGTGCATCTTTTTTTTAAAAAACAATTTCTGTCATACATTTTAAACAAGTGTTAAATCATTGCAGAATTGATATACTACCCCCATTATTAATATATATTTATATTTTTTATGTGCTCCCACTTATACTTTATTTTGTGTGTGTGATTTCTTTTATACTCTTAATTATTGTCAGAAATATTAATCTTATGCTGTGAACAAGCTCACCTGTCTTACTTGTGTTCAGTCTATCACAAAACATTAAAAAGTCATATTGGAATTACAAATTTAAAAACTAATCCTAATGTTAATTAAAGAAAAAATAAACAAGCACCAACGTTAACTACCAATCATGAATGGATTGCAAATAATACAAGGTCAATTTCAGAACTCTTGGTTGCCATACTTCTAAGAACATTTTGATATATGCTTGATTATAAATGCCTAATAACTGTTAAACAATTGTGATTGACCATGAATTACATGGAGGTCAATAAATAACTATGTGAACATATTGTGATCTGGTTCTAATAGTAACTAAATGTAGATATGCTGTTTATTTATTAACCATTTGTTATTGAAAAATGTAATTTGAAGAATTGACAATTAAATTTAGTTATCAAACTAGAATTGTTTAAGTGAAAATGCCACCCCCCCAAAAAAAAATTTACTGCTTTTAGATCAAAAATTATGTTTTTCTATATACATGCATCCAGATATCAAATTTATTAAATGATAATTATATTTCTTACAAAAACTTACCATATAATATATTGGTTTTATTTTATAGCATATAGAAAAAACTTGAAAGTAGATTTAACATTAATTAATATTTTATGCAAAACAAGATTATTTATGTGTTATGTAGGCATAATAAATAAAAGTTAATTAAGAAAAATATTTCTACACAGAAAAATAGTATTAGAATTTTTTTATTTATTTAAAGTATAAAAAAAAATATATTATCTATTTATAGGAAATGTAATTATTAATAAAAATTATAATGTCAGAGATTGAGTTGTAAAATCTATTTCTGAAATGGGAGGGAAAGGCCTAAAATAGATAGATATTTTTATATAAAGAAAAATTAAATAACATCTTCCAAAAGAAATATGCATACATATTTATCAAAAGATATACCCATATGTGTGAAATCAAATAGAAAAAAGAGAAATGTTAATAAATGTTAGTTAAAAAATAGGACACAGTCATAATTAAAGATTATGAAGAAAAGAAAAAGTCCTAGGATCTTTTTTAAAACCATAGGTTTAAATGCTATTGAATTTTAATATGAAGAAACTACTTTACTATTACTTTATGATATTAGATTTATCATTTAATGTTGTAGTTCTACGGAATGATTTGGAAAATTAAAATGTGTAGGATTACTTCTATCATTATTATTTATAATGATATATCTGTGATTGGTCATATGAATGTGTAATATATTTTATAATTCATGACACATTGAACACTTCCCCTTTTATTCTGGCATTTTATAATATATTATGTGTTACTTTCACATATAAAAGCATAATTAATGTTCAAAGAGATTTTTGATGAGTAACTATGCACTGAAGACCTATTTGCAATATATCTAAATAAGGTTGATAAACATTTGCAGAAGAAATATAATGAATAAATATATCTGTAAGATTTCTACATTAGTAATAAATCAGTTGTCAATGAAATGATAAGTTATTTTATAAAAAATTTTGATATTTTTCAATGTCTTTAAGATTTTATTTCTTTTGTAAAATTTGAGATTTAAATTAAAATTGAGGCAGGAGATTTCAAATCCCCATTTAAGTTTTTTTTTTTTTTAGTAAATAAATTATTTTTGTTTTTTTGCTTGTAGCCATCTTTTTTGTCTTCTGTACAAAAAAAAAAAAAAGCCAGATAATTAAGAAACTTAAAAATGTTGATAAGATTGTCTGCATCTTATAATATAGTATTAAATTATATACTTTTAATTCTTAAGACTTGACATAGAATGCCTGTTACACTGTCTGCAGTGTTTAGAATGACAACTAATATAGTGCAAAGGTTTGTGTTTATCAATAGGCCTCATATAAATTAGTAGTGAATTGTCCATCACTGATGTATATATAATGATAGTAGAATAATTAATTGTGAGCTTTATTTGATTGTAGAAAGAATTGCTATGGTCTATATATTGCTAAATTATATACTTTTTCTTAAGACTTGTTACATGGAATGCCTATTACACAGGTGTTTAGAATGACAACTAACGTAGTACAAATATTTATGGCAGTGGATTCAGTTGTTGAAAGAGTTGTTATGATCTATGAATTCTAAAAATATTATAAATGACATGGATAATTAATTTTGTTATTTCAGCTGATCTATAAAATTGGCATAGCTAAGTGCTATTTTAATACACACAGCAAAAAGGGGTGGGATATAAAAAAGAATCTTTTAATTCACAAATACTTTTTGCAAGATAATATTGAAAAAAGTTTTTATTGTAATATGTTCATAATTATGTCAATTGTTTTTACTTTTTAAGTAAAGGAAAAAATAATGATGTTTAGATTATAAGTAAAAGACATTTTATTTAATGGCAATGTGGTTTTATGAGCATGTTAAATATTCAAAAACTTTTTTTTTGTTATGCAATTATTACAGATATGAAATGATGGAAAGAGTAGTTTCCTTTAAATATTTTGTGAAATAAATAGAAATGGCCTGATTAAAATAGGTGGATATAAGGAATAATATAACTTTGTTCTGATTAATGTGATAGCCCTTTAAATTTTTGTTTCATGTTTTTTTTTTTTTTATTGTATTGAGATATATTTTTTTTTTTTACAATGAAAGATGTTTAAATTGCTAAAAAGTAAGATCATTCACTATGGAAACAGATCACATTGCAATGATAGAAACAGTTCATTATATTATCTTCTAAAATTTTGAATTGAATAATTTTTTGGGGTACTTCTGTAGGTCTAGCAATATGAAGCACATCATACTACTAAAAGCATTAAAATGTTACTTATTTATGCCACTATTTTTATAGGCCACTTGGAATAAAAATATGTCATTGAAATATTATTAATATATATTAATATGGTTATATTTATTAGAGACATTTCTTGTGAATTCATAGATCACATCAACTCTTACCATAATCAAATAAAATTTATTATTGATTATTTGATATCAATATTTATTTACTTTGTTGCCATTGTTAGATTTATTAATGGTTAATTTATTATTGATATATGTTAAAATTGGATATTTGTAATTTTAAAATTGTTATCCTAAATACTAAAAAAGCCAGGCATTCCATGTAACCAAACTATTAGAATTAAAAGGCTATAATATCTGACACTACATGGTGAGGAAAAATAAATATAAAAATAGAGATGATTTGTTAACTAAAAAATAATAATCTGAATCAGAATTTTAACTCTCCTGCTTTCATTTTAACTTTGAATCCTGAATTTTATAACAAGCATAAAAGTTATAGACATACACCTGGGTCTCGTTTTACGCGATAGATAGGTTCCTCAGAAAACACGCGCAAACGAAATCGCACAAAAATAGACGTAACTTACATTGAAAAAGGGGGGATGCGGTCTGTGATTTTTCAAAATTCGCGTAAAAGCAAAGCACCAACGTAAAATTACTTTAAAATTCGCGCAAAAAAGAAATAAGGAAATAAAATATGATTAATAAAAAATTTCACATTTGAAAAAAATTGATACAAGACAAACCTTTTTTAACTATAATATTTAATTTTATTCAAAATAATATATTTTTATGCATAATTTACAGTACAGTAATTTACATTTTTTATACACGTTTTAATTATTATAGCTATTTGCCGAAAAACACGTTCGTTT
This sequence comes from Epiperipatus broadwayi, assembly GCA_028023455.1. Classification (NCBI taxonomy): domain Eukaryota; kingdom Metazoa; phylum Onychophora; class Udeonychophora; order Euonychophora; family Peripatidae; genus Epiperipatus; species Epiperipatus broadwayi. Next base: position 7,296,046 of record JAQFVV010012428.1, on the reverse strand, counting down.
GTAAACAACTAGCGCCAACTTCACACTCATGTTGTGTCAATGGTTTTCTGGTGACAATGTAATTAGTAATTAATCTTTGAGATGATGATTTTATTAATCGTTTATGAAATAAGAACTAAAAATTAAATTCTTATTTTTTTGTCTTTAATTTTCAATTCCGTTTAAAAATCAAATTTCACATCGCATTAATTTCAAGTCGTCATAAGTAATTTTTACATTGTTAATTACAATTAAAAATCAGATTTTAATTGTCAAATTTAATTGTGCCCACTGCTATTACTGATCTTTTAAAAATAAACTTGAGGACACTAAATGATTAATAATTGATTATGTTCTTTTTTAAAAAGCAAAAACAGAATGTGATTTAAAATGCAAAATTAACATACACAATGTTTGAACAAATTTACATTATAATCTTGTAAAATTTAATGTGTGTATATATAAAATGTGGAAATCATGATTTAAATTTCATTATTGCATAAAATCTTACTATTATAAAGCACTGAAAATATTGAAATTACTAAGATGAAAGTCGAATGCCAATAATGTGCTATTACTTTCTATATAACGTAAGTGCGCGAAATTTATTATTTAAAGTAATAGCGCATTATTGGAGTTCGACTTCCAGTGAAACACGAATCACATAACTTCAAAATCGTGTTAAATAAGTCCGCGTAAAAAGAGATCCAGGTGTATTTTAGTATACATTTATCATAAAAATAAATATTTTTTTTCCATTTCCTTTTTTAGTCATATTTTAATAATAAAAACCTTTGAGATATATCTATTGCTCTGCAAATAATCAGAAACTTTATTTGGACAAAAAGTATCTTACAAACTAAAATTAAAACAGGCAAAATTCTCCGTACAGTAGCGCCACTCAGTGCCAGCCAGAGTAATCAATGGATGCCAGAATGCCTGTTTTAATAACAGTAATGTGCTAGCATAAGAAATAGTGATCTTGTGATGTTTAGTGGTTTAACACCAATCCTGCCTAATAGGATAGTGGTGGCTATGGTTGTTAAAGAGCCAAAGACACCAAAATGTATGGGTTCCTAACTGGGTTCAGACCCATATGACTATATAAGCTATTGAGCTTAGATTGAAAGTATTATTGTGTTTTCAATTTTATTCTCATAGTTTTGTAGTTAAGTAGAGATAAAAGGTGGCTGCTGGAGGGTTGCATTAGATTCTAAGATCTAGGTGCAATGCTTTCAGATCCAAAGCTTCTCACTGACGAAGACCACAAGCCAGAAACTAATCTGGGGATATTGGATGACTAGGCACTACATAGGGATTTTATGCACAAGCCTTCTGGCATCTATTGATTACTCTGGTTGGCACTGAGTGGCGCTACTGTATGGAGAGTTTTGCCAGTTTTAATAACAGTAATGTGCTAGCATAAGAAATAGTGATCTTGTCATCTTACAAACTGTATAGCTAACACTTTTTGTTATAGTTAATTATTGAAATTCTCTTGAAATATTAGTAGTAACTTTTACATATAAACATAATAGGCTTTTTCTAATGAGAGAGAATAATCAGAAAGTTTTTTCACATTGAAATTCAACAGCCAACAGCCTTTGGCTTAAATGTAAATCTTGTAATTTGTTTTCTATAGTTATTAATTATTATTTTGCTATATTCACATAAATGTTTGGACATTTATACAGAAAAAGTAGTTTTTATATTTTAAATGTAGTTTTTGTTCATTCTTAGCATATTTTTGATATCTAACATTATAATTATAGCACTTTCACTTCTTTAGTGTTTAGAGTATATTTATGATGCTTATGTGTCTATTTTTTTTTTAACAATTTATATAAAATAATCATTTATGTATGGATGTTATCTTTTTTTATCCCCTAAAACTAGTCACAAATCAAGATTTTCTTTTTGAATGTTTAAACAAGCATGTACAGCTGAGGAATTATGCCATAAAAAATGGATTTTTATGAGATTCCAAATAAATTTATTTTTCCAAATCCACCAATAAAAATAGCTAGATTTGAACTTTTTCAAAACAATAAGAGTCTGAAGACAGCCTATGGTAATGCTGTTTATCTGTTTTAAAAATTGATTTATGTAGACATGGATAAGCACAAACCATGAACTACACAGTTAATGATTGTCAAATCTATGGCTACAGTGGTAGAATTCAAGGCCTTAATAAAGATCTATTTTCTGATTGCAATCTGTACAAGTTTCTTTATGATTATTGTTAATAGCTAAGCTGTCTAAAAAAATCCATCTATGAAATAAATAATTTTTTTGATATGCTATTACTACTCTCTTTTTATTATTAGATAAATATATCCATTTCTATATTATTATTATCTATCCTAAGTTAGAAATATATTTTATAAAATTCAGTCTTGGATATTGCAATTTTTTTTTATTTCTTAAATAAATTGAAAGAGACAAGTGACTTTTCTCTATCACCCAGCTGATATATCAGTTAAGTTTTCTGTTTTTATTTTTTTTCTTAGGAGTTATTTTTTATCATTTATTTTTATTTTTTTGCCTTTTTAAAGTTTTTTTTTGTTAAAATATTTATTTGACAGACAGAGCAAAATAAATGAAGGAAGACAAAATAAGGAAAAAATTGTGTAAATAAAATAAAGATAGAGAAAGAAAATAATGAGTAGAGCAAGAAAAAAATAATAAAATGGGAGAGGAAATAGAGATAAGTTATTAAAGGAATTAAAAAAAGAAATCAAGAAAATGAGAAAAAAGGGAAGGAGAAAACTAAAAAAAAAAAAAATGAAAAAGAAAAAGAGAAGGAGAAGAAAAATGATTGAGACTGATAAATACAAATGGAGAAATAATATATAAAAAGAAAAAAATCAGGAAATGGAAAGAGAAAAGTAGAAATAAAGATTGAGAGAAAAAGATATGATTAAGCTTTTTTTTTTTTTTAGTGTAGCCTTCCAACAGTCATTTTTTATTCATGTGCTGCTTTTGAAGATAATAAATTGAACTTTTAGATGCATACTGATTTGTTTATTAAACTATATAATTGATAAGTGAATAACATTAATTAAAAAAATAATAATATAATTTTTATTTTAAGCATAAGAACATATCTAATTTTATAAATAACGTAACACTTCTAGGATTATTCTTTTAACTTAAAATCAAGCATGTCATTTGTTAGAACTAAAGCTGTTAGAAATATAAAAAAAAGAAAGAAAATGGAGAAAATAGAGAGAACAACAGAAGGAAAAAAAAGAAGAAATAAGAAAGGGAGTGCATCTTTGTTGTTTCAAAGAACATTGCAGTGGTTTGGTCTAATTTATCTCAAAATTATATACTATTTTATTTTTATATTATGATTTTATAGTAAAATCCTTTTTTTTTAAAAAAACAAACAAACTATGAAGTAATAAATAATGCTGAAGGTTTTGTAATAATATTATTACAAAAGTAATGCAATAACCTTTAAAGTTGAGTAATTTCCTCTTTTTAACTTTCATTTTATGAATGGATAGCATGTTTTGCTATTCATGTTTGTGAAAGCTGCATATTATTTTATATTTATTTTGCTATTAAAATCTTGTGAATATGTTTCCTGTGTGATTCGACATTATCTTAAATATTATTGATTAGTATGTTTACTTCTTAAAGTTCATGTTTTGATCTATAACTCATTTTGACCCTACTAAATGCAATTTTCATGTAAATAGGGAATTAAGTAACTTAGTGCGCAAACATATTTTAAATGCAGGCAACCCAAAAATTTATTTACCAGCTTTCTTTTACTAAAATTATTTTAATACATTAAAGATCAGTATATATTTTATTTGTTTAGAAAGTGATCTATATATTTATTCCAAATTCTTTTGTTGTTGTTAGATGAATACATATATATATAAACAGAAAAAGTTTAACACGTGCTGTTAAAGTCATATAATTAGTCTTAAAAACTAAAATAATTTGCTATTTAAAATTTGAATATGATTGATTAATTATTGTTTTATCCAAAAAGCAGACAAGATTATATAAAGTAGAAAAATCAAAATCATGTGACCTTCCAAGTTTTTTTTTTTATTTTGTTAACTCTGTTAATCAGGAATAATAAACAATTTAATAATTATATATGTGTGTGTACATATGTAATAAAATAATTTAATTGCTTGGCTAAAAAATGTTAGACAGTAATATTTAATGGTAAACAAAGTTCACTTAAAATTGAATTCATGCTTGGTTTCTTCTAATTTAAACAATTACCTCCATTTTAAGTTGCATTGCTGTTTTTAATCTAACCTTTGAAAAGACAGATCAAAATTATTTTTTATTATTAATGATATTACTGCATGATCTTTAAACTCAAAAAATCTTTGCAATTCAAAATCATTAATAGAAATAAACGTGTGTGTGTGTGTATGTACATATATTAAAAATATTACTGATCCTAGATAAAGAAGTTTAATTAAATGGGATATTATTATTATCAACATATGTTGTGAATAAAAAAGGGCTTCTTAAATGAAGTCCAAAATTTCTATGCATAGACTCTATGCCTAAAAACTCTGTTGATAAAATTAAACATTCTCTCCGTTCAATTCACTTTCATCCACAATAATTTTTATCTATTTTTTATTTCTTATTATGAGATTACTTTTCAATGTCTGGTTTCCCTCCCTCCCCCTCTATTTCATTTTAATAAAAGCCATTTTGTTAGTTCTACCATTCTGTCCTCATTATCTCCTAATTTGTTGTTATATAGATGAAATAAAAATATTAAAAAAATCACAAAATATCCATTTTTTTCACATCGCTTATGTTTAAATTTCTTTCACTTTCCATACTATTTATTATGATTCTCTTTCAATGCCCTCATCCAAAACTAAATGTTCATTATTTTCTTTTCCATCTCTACATAAACTACAACTACAGTTCAACTCTTTATTCTATATTTGCCCCCTTTTCCACTAGTATCTTAATTTCCTGCTCTTGCATCAATTAACAATAAGATTTCTTTAATATTATACATTTTTCATATTTATACAATTTTTATTCTTTTTTAACTCCAATATACTTGTAATACATTCTCTACACATTATCTTTTTATTTATATAAATATGGGAATAAATTATCTATCTATTAATTTTGCATATTGTAAATCTTTCTTGCATAATGTGTTTATGACCCTTTTCACATAATCCATTTAAGTATTATTAGTAATCTATTTCCATTCATATTTTGTGGGATTTTCAAACATTTTAAACTTGTTTTTAATTTCCTCCATAAAAAAAAACTCCAACCCATTCAATTTTTGAATAGTTCCTCTTACTATCTTTAATTCATTGTCTGATGCATAATCTACCTATTTCTTGTTGTATTTTATTTAAAAATTTCTGCAATCTTTAGCCAATACAAAGAACATTATTTCTATATAATAATGAAGGCACCATAATTTTTCCCCACATAATTCTATTTATCTTATATTTATTATATTAGAAATATACTAAATTTTTAATCAAACCATACTATATTTTGCTTTTCTTCTCAATTTCAACTCCTAACTATCTTTGTAAATCATTTTTTTCATTTCCAAACTCTCTTATGTACATTATGCATAATGTTTATTGGTAAACATTGATTAGAATAGAATACATATGGTTTATTGAACTGCAAGTGAACAGTACTTTTCAACATATATATTATAACCTTAGTAGCAAGAGTGTATATCATATATATATATATATATACTTTTCAACATATATATTATAACCTTAGTAGCAAGAGTGTAATCACTACATAATCAGATTTGAAGAATTAACATGTGGAAGCGCACCTATGTATACATATATATGATAAAGAAAGATAAAATATATAGTTCATAAATTAAAGGGCATTTAAAGATCTTTTTGGTTCACCTATTTTGAAGCATATTATAAATAAAATTTTATGATTCCTATAGAAAATAGAATGGTGAGTTCAAATCCAAGAAAAAGAATTATGATTTAACAATATTTTTTAAATTATAAATAAAATAAAAGCTGGCTAAAAGTTATCTCTTTTGTAATGCGTATTAGATAAAGAAAAAAATAGCTGTTTTTTCTTTTGTTGAAGAATATAATGGAATATTTTTCTCTAGGGTCTGAGATGGTAGAATATTCTACATTATGGTAAGGGCAATAGTTATCAACACGGATAGTAAGAAGTTATTCATTCAGAGAGCAACTTTGTTCTAGTATGGATTTACAGATTCCAAACTGCAAGATATATATTAAAGCAATTAAAATGAGCAATGCAGAGAAGAGTTCGCCTTGCTGTTAATTGAAATTGCAACACTTGTATTAGAAGCTGTAAGAATGTTATATTATAGTGATAAATCTTTTGACATGTTAGGCTGGATAAGAGCAAGTAGCACATCAGTCAGAAGAGTATGCAGCTCAATCCAGTAAATATCAATATAGTATTTAAAATTAGGTAGTAGTACATATAATACACTTCATCGCTTGATGGTGCTGGTTTTCGCCCAATGCACATCAATATACATGTTCATGGGCTGACAATATGGTAAATTATACAATAAATTTTAGGCCTTTGTAAAAATTTCTATATGTTTTTTTTTTTATATATACAGTATTTTTTTTTAACACTTCGAAAATAGTATGTGTTTTTTTCCAGACTAAAGCCTTAAACATTTCATTTTTAATAAACAAATACTTTCTTTTTAGATGGTAATGGGGTGGGTGGGTTACTTTTTAATTATCGTCTTTTTACCTTTTTTTTTTTATATACTTTTTTTTTAACATTTATGCTATCAAAAAGTTCTTCTTTATTTTTAGATGGTGGAAAGGAGGTTGCTTTGCTTTTTAATAAACAAATACTTTGTTTTTAGATTGGTGGACAGGGGTTGGCTTGCTTTTTAATTATTATCTTTTTACTTTCTTTGGATATACTTTTTTTTTTAACATTTATGCTACCAAAAAGTTATTCTTTATTTTTAGATAGCATAAAGGGGGTTGGTTTTCTTTTTAATAAACAAACACTTTGTTTTTAGATGGTGGAGGGGTTTTGTTTGTTTTTTTAATTATCATCTTTTTACTTTTATATATATATTTAAACATTTATGCTACCCAAAAGTTCTTCTTTATTGTTATATGGTGGAAAGAGGATTAGTTTGCTTTTTATTTATCGACTTCTTTGATTTTTTTTTTTTTTTAAACATTTATGCTAACGAGAAGTTATTGCTTAATTTTTAAGCTTTTTAAGAAATCCTTAAACATTTCGTTTTTAATAAACCTACAATTTGTTTTTCAATGGAGAGCAGGTTTAGTTTTTTTTTTAATTATATAAATAACAACAACAATTTTCCATGAAATAATTTGGATACTTATTGAATAAAAAATAAACTAAACTTTTTACAAGTTATAAAGATTTTGGCATAGAAACAACAAAAATTGTGGCCATCAATTCACTGAACTTTAATGAATTTTTTACACTTGCTGTCATCATTTTATTATTCTCGTATGGAATCAAGCAAAAATGTGCATTTTTGCATGAACTCAACCGAACTGAGCTTTTCAAACTAACCTTTCACTGTTGTGTTCAGTTACAAATCACAGGGAAGCATGTGTGATGGGCTGACAATTTTAAGTATGTACTAGTATTTTGATTCAGCTTTCTCACAATTATTCAGTAATGAATATTTTAAGAGTTTCGTGTACTTAAAATACGGCTACCATCAAATCATATCATAGCAATAGATCAGTTGTGCTTACTTGAGGAATAATTTTGCAACCCAATGGGCATGGTATTTCATTACATAATCATAGAATACATCACCATCAAGTGGCCTGTTATGGCTACAACAACACTGTTGTAGTGTTAGCCATAAGTTAGGCCGCTAAAACAGCATATTGATGTGCATTGGGCGAAAACCAGTGCCATCAAGTGGTGGAGTGTATTATAGGTACTAATACCTAAAATTATATCTCTACCTCTTATAATCAATCAGTAAAGGGAAAGAACCAAATTACACAGCCTGAAGACATATGTATTTTATATGCACTATATTAATGTAAAGATAATTTAGTATTCAGTGTGGGAAGAGAAAAATATAAGCTTTAAGCGATCAACTATAATTATAGAAAAGAAGCAGATATCTGAAACTTAGGATGTAGGACGTTAAATATTTGTTGTTGGCTTTTACCAGTAAGATATTAAGCTATTTATTCTATAATATTAAAAAGAGAATTTAAACTTACAAAGTATATTTATTTACATTTGAATTATGAGGATAAACTCAAATTGAAATATATTAAATGAGGCGTTATGTTTCACTTCATATACTGTGTGTTAAAAATATATTAATGATTATATGATTGAATTTATATCTATATGTGAAATTACGAAATGGGAAGAAACTAAATATATTAAATGTTTTTTGAAAATAGATTAAGTATTGTGTGCTTCATTCTATAATTATATGTGAAAGTACTGAATGAAAAGGAAATGCAATATATGAACTATTGATTAAAATTATATTAATTATTATGGGCTGATTTGGAAATCTACTTTTGGAATTATTATTATAAAGTTATAATTAAATTTAATACATTTTTGTCCTTATTAAGATTGTTTTATTAAGCCAGTTCGTTTGTTTTTTATAAGAGTAAATATTATAACTTCAACATGCACACATATGCTACTTCATAAAAATATCCGCAACTCTGAGTACATGTGAACCACTGAGGAATATAACGGAGTAATATAGTAATGATTTGTAAATGATGATGATCATTATCTTACATAACTCTAAGTAAACATTCTCTATTGAAGAGGTTTGATGCTAGGAGTTTCTCTAAATAGAAAGTGAAAACAAAATATTTTAGGGTGATTATAAAACTTTTATCATCATCCCTGCTGTTGAATTTACTGATATCGATTTAAACCATGATTTATAAGATTCATAGGTATATGTAGGGAATATTCTTACATTTATAATTATATATTTATGCTTATTGAACATGGAAGATCTATATTGCCTATATCATGATTTTGGGTTCAAACTCAAATTATTGAAATGTTTATGATGAGAATAAAGATGAGGAATAAATTCCTGTTGCATAATGCTTTTTTATCATTACCTGTATTCAGTTACCATTACAATATTTATATAACACAGATGCTTTTATATATATATATAAATTAACATTATAATTTTCACTTCGTTATTTATAATAACTTTGCATACATATGTTAGTATATCTGATAAAAGAATAATACACTTCACTAGGCATATTAACGTGCGTATGCAAAGTTATTACAAATTAATACTATAGTATAAACAAAATTTTTTAAAAGTAATGATAATACACTTATTGATAATAAATTGAACAGACACGTTTACATATATTTTACTGACTGTGTTCACTCACTTATACTATAAAAAATATGAGTAAGAAAAAAAAATTATTATACCATATTTTTATTTTTTAAATAAAGTAAATACAGAAATGCCTGGCTTTCATCGTGGTTAAATACACTCTAGATGAATTTTTTGTTTTTAATAACTTTTTTTCTTCTGTAGAAACATGATTGTAGTCTTGTTATCAAGAAACCACAATCTTTTTAATTGTTTGGATGTTTTTAAATCAGTATCTATTAAGTATGTTCTAAAATATTGTAAAACTTTTAGCATTAAGCTTAGAAATTTTTTTATTGAATTTATTAAATTTAGAAAGGATAATAAGAGTAAAATGTATATGCTTTCAACATAAATGGAATAAATTTTAATAATAGAAATGATTGCGTTAGTGCTCCAAGACAGAAGAACAACTGCTAGTCTATTGGAAAAATTATTTTTAAGTTTAATTTTTTTTAAAAAATGTGATCACATACTAAGCTCTGAGGTGGAAAAATGGCTGCTACAGTATTATAAATAGATTAAAATTACTAATTTTAATGTTTTTTTGTTGTTTATTTATTTTTATTAATTTTTTTAAATTTTGATAGCATATAATTAACTCATGCATATTGAGACATTGTTGTTCATGGCTTTACTGTATTTAAATATCTATACTCCTCCATGATTTCAAAACACATTTTCATTTTTCATTGTTCAGTTTTACTTTTCCCATTGATTCTTCAACCGCCTCTTAGGAGGCATTTCGTCGACATCTGACGTCACTCTAACTCTGCTAGTTCTTATGCTAAAATATTCGTTTGACAGATATTGATTAGGTTTTTAAAAGTTCTGTAAGATGGTGCCCTCTTCCGAATTATTTTACAAGTAAAAAATCAAAAAAACCGCATTTTAAACTAAACAAAGAAAGAACCTTGTCAGTGATTCGCTGTCAGCCGACTCTCAGCCGAAAAAGACATTCTGATTGGCTGGAAAGAACAAAGAAACCGCCTGATCAAAGAAAATAAAGAAAAATGCTGAGATTTTCATTTCGAATGCAATTTAAGTATTAAAAAAATATAATTTGAGAAATTAAACTAGTTTTTTTAAAAATATACCAAAAAAACAAAATTATTTTCGAAAAATATTGAAGATTTTAGTAAAAATATTTAAGATTTAGCAAAAAGAAATCTTTACTTTTCGATAACGTAAAATTGAAAAAAAGCGTTTGCGTCAGCACTTTTTTGTTTAGACATTCGCTTTATATTTGCCGAAATTGAATATATTTTATAATAAATAAATAGCAATTTATTTTTGAAAGAACTTTCGTTCTCTTTCATAACCTGAAAAATTAGTAATATACTTTTTATAAACGTATCTGAGTTGAATTTAATATTATAGGCGAATATGTTTTAACAATAGGCTTTGTCTTCAGTTTGTGAGTTGGCCAATTAAAAGATTTGATTTTTACCTCATACAACCAATAATATAATTAGCGGTTTAAGGGTTAAATATTAAGATTTTGTTTTTTTCCCCACTGGGTATATTTTTCATACTTCTTTCTGCTCTTGTTTATAATATTGACGGAAGCTAAAAAATTATATAATGATATGTTTGACAGTATAATTATATAAGAAAATGATCTTTTATCTGCCATTAGCAGTTTTATGTATCTAGAGCCAGCTTTAAATTACTGTCAAATAAGCACTTGCTAGATCATCTAGATGTATGATAATTCCAACAGATTATTATTATATATGAAATCATTTACATAAAAATTGATACAGATAGCAATTGTCTATAGGTCTTATATATTCTGTAGCAGTTTATTATATTAATTAAATATTAGAATTGATTACTATTTTTTGTATATTACATTTTTAGCTGATGCAGAATCAAACAAAGCATCATATAATTTTCTCTACTTACATTCAACATTTGCATTGAAACAATAATGCATTCTACTTATTATATTTCGGAATCATTTATTGTGGTAAATGAGTAATTGGTGAATCCTTAGATCAAATTTCTAGCAGAAATAAGGAAATTCAACTGCCAGAAATTTCTGAGTATTTGGATACATACTACTATTTAGGGTTCATTAATTATTTAAGCTATAATAGATGGTTAGGGAGCTGAGTAAATTGAATGAATTACCATTATTTATACAATGTTGATTATTATTGTTGAATCTAAAAATACACTTAATGGAATTCTCTGAAAAAATAATTTTCGCCAATCATTTATGTGAGCTGTTTTTTAGATAGGTGCAGGTAGTTTATACCTTTGTTGGATTTAATGGTTAGAAATTTGATTACAAATACCTTCAGTTTCTTTGAATCATTAATAAACTAAATAGTAGTGTGATCAATTGGGTGTCTGCCAAAATACTTGGAATTAAACTCTTCAATAAATAATCATTATAAAATATCATTTGTTTCTTACATGAGAACAATATCTATTCTTTCTTTTATTATTCTATTAACCATATATAATATATAGGACAGCGGTCCCCAACCTTTTTGCACTTAAGAGCACATTCTATAATACTGGCCAGAGGGCGCACACCATTTATTTTTTCAATGTAAATTTATAGGTGGATATTGTTAATAATATACATAATGTACAAAAAGATATTTATTTCAAAAATAAAATTTTAACATTTGATTTTATAAGAAATTTTAAAAATTAAATTTATTTGTATCAGATAAATAATTTTTTATCATGTTCAGATAGTGGCGGGCACACTTAAAATGGTCTGCAGGTGTCATGGTGCCCACGGGCATAAGGTTGGGGACCTCTGATATATGGTATCTGAGCCCAAACTTTCATACAACCTACCACTCTCCACTCTATCTCATAACACTGATACACTTAAACACATTATTAACCATATAATAAAACATATTAATAAAATTAGAATTCACTGGAAATACTTTTTATGATCTTTGATTGTTTGTTAGGTCATACACTTTTAGCACTTAATTGAATTAGTGCTATGTTTTCCATACCATAGATAAAATTTTATTTTTTTTAAAAAATATTTTATCTAAATTATAACTCCATTAATTCCATTCACTTGTTCATGATAGTCTCTTTGAAAATATTGTATCATTTAAAATTATAATTATCTGGCAATGTTGTTTGTTTATATATATATATCAGAACAGTATTAAAGTTGTAGGTGTAAATACATTAACATTGCAACAATAAAAAAGATTGGTAGGATTTATTTTATATTTGTAATTTATATTTACCAAATACGATTATTTAGATTTTTATATATATAAATTATGCAACATGCCCTCACAATATTTCCAATGTAAATTTTAAACAAAAACATTTTCATTCATAATTTCTAATGCTAGCAGAAGTGCATGAAATTTTTTATTATTATTATTGTTCTCAATATACAATTCCTTTTGGCAATATTTAGATATGATAGTTATATGCATAAAAAATAACAAAAAATAAACATTTTTTATTACAATTTACAGAATTTGAAAAGATTCAACATTTACATTAAAACAATTTGAAATTAAAATTTTTCTTTTCTAAAAATAGTAACCATAATGTATTTGGAAGAAAAAAAGTACAAACACTCCATTTGTTTCTGTATTATAATATTTATATGAATGTATAATGTTGTAAGCGTTTACCTACTTCCTTATCCACTTAGTATAGTAGCATCTGAACACAAGAATCCAGATAAAGAGATCTGAATTTTTATTTTTACTTTTTGTAAATGGCAAACATTCATAAAACTTTACATTTTCGGCCCATTACTATCACTACAGGACTTAATAGCTCACAATTAAATCAGAAAGACTACATAATTATGTGATCCTAACATACATCTAGGAATATAAATTCAGTCAAATCAGAAACACCAGAATCAATATTTAAATTCCTTGATCAAGTTTTGGTTTTTGGCTTTTATATATGAAACTTCAAGGCAAAAAAATATTACAAATGTGATTACTACTTTAAATTAGTTATATTATTATTGTTATTATTATTATGGTGATGATGATGATTTTGTAAAGATTAGGTTTTTATTACACATATACATGAAAAAAAAAACAACAACTTTAATTTCCATGTTGTAGAGCAAAAATATTTTCATTAGCTTTCAAAAAAACTTTGAAGAAGAAAGCATTATTCACAAATATTTAACTTCCAATTACTGAAGAATTAAAATTTTTGTTTAAATGTCTAAATGTTCATTTTCCAACTAATAATTGGATAGCTAGCAGGTTAGCTATGGAAATAGTGACCTGAAAAATAATTTAAAACCTATTTATAACTTGGACATTTTTTTTAGATTTTTACTTGGACTAAATTCAAAACCCAGCAACTTGATATATTTATTAATTCCTAGGCTGTCTCATATACTTATATAATGCAAAAAATTATTGTAATGCAAGAGAAACTGTGAAGAAAATATTAATCCTTAGGCCTAGTCATCTACTGGTTAAGAATGTATAATTTATATTTCCAGGTAAAGACTAGATATTACTAATACACATTTATTATCATCCAATAGTTGATTGCCTAGCTAGGTTGATTATATGCTCCTCAACTAAGAAGATGTTAAGTCTGCTAGAAAATATTCAGCTAGTGGGAAAAAAATATCAGTTTCACTGAGATGCAAAATTTCAATTCATGGAAATTGCATAACAACTACTTCATGAGACTGTTTATATATATATCATTCTGAATACTCAACTACTTTATGCTCAATTTCATTTTTTATTTCACACTCGATCTCCTTATTACTTGAGAACTAACAGTTTTTCTAGTAAATCTTGACCTTGCCCATGGTGGATGTTATTTTTTTAAAATATTGGAAATTAATACAAAATAGTACATAGTTTAACCCAAAAAATTCTTTATTTAAATCACTGGCAAAAGTATCTACATATATATCATCATCATCATCATCATTATCAACCATTATCAATCCACTGCAGGATGAAGGTCTCTCCAAGTTTAATCCATCTTCTCCGATCTTTAGCTTCTCTTCTCCACATCACCCCTACACATTTTATTATTTCATCCATCCATCTTACATGTGGTCTCCTTCTGGGTCTTTTACAATCTCTTGGAATCCAGTTTAAAATTTCAATTGTCCATCTATTATCATCTCTTCTAGCAATATGTCCAGCCCAACTCCACTTCAATCTTTTAATTTTTTCAATGAGGTCAGTAACACCTGTTTGTTCTCTTACCCATACATTGCGTTTTCGATCTCTTCTTGTTACTCCCAACATACATCTCTCCATACTTCTTTGAGTGGTCTGAAGTCTCTGTATTGATCTTCTATTAAGTGTCCAAGTCTCAGATCCATAAGTAAGAACTGGTAAAACACATTTGTTAAAAACCTTTCTTTTCAAACACATAGGCATATTTCCTTTTAATATCAAGTTATTTCTACCAAAAGCACTCCAACCAAGTTTAATTCTATGATTAATTTCCTCTATTATGTTTCCATCTGTATTAATAATCTGACCAAGGTATTTGTAACTCTTAACTTCTTCTAATTCATCATAATCAATCTTTATTTTCATATTTGGAGCAAATCGATTAAACATTACTTTAGTCTTTTTAACATTTATCTTTAGTCCTACTTTCCTACTTTCATCTGATAACTCCTGCAACATTTCCTGCAGCTCGGAAGCATTATTTGCAAAAACAACTACATCATCTGCGAAATCTAAATGACTTAAATAATCTCCATTTACTTTCACTCCTTTAGTTTCCCATTTTAATCCACAAAATACTTCTTGCAACACTGCTGTAAAAAGTTTTGGAGATATGGAGTCACCTTGTCTTACACCTTTCTCAATGTTGACTTTCCCAGTATCATTATGTAATCTAATTGTTGCTGTTGCATTTTTATAAATATTCTTTAAAATATGACAATATCCTGGATCTATACCTTGATGATCCAATGCTTTAATCACTGAAGAAATGTTTATAGAATCAAATGCCTTTTCATAATCTACAAATCCAAAACATAATGACAACTCATATTCATTTGTCCTTTCTATAACTTCTCTCAATACTTGAATATGATCTACTGTACTAAAACCACTTTTAAATCCAGCTTGTTCTCTTGGTTGGTGAAAATCCAAGGTTCTCTGTAGACGAGTTGTAATTATCTTGGTAAAAATTTTATATAAAACTGGTAAAAGGCTGATAGGTCTGTAATTTCTAATATCTTCTTTATCACCTTTTTTAAATATTAATATTATTACTGCATTCTTCCAATCATCCGGTACATCTTTATCATTTAGACATTTGGTATATAACTTTGCTAATATTTTTTCTGTTTCTTCACCTGCTTCTTTTAATATATCAATTATAATTCCATCATTACCTGGAGCCTTTCCTTTTTTCACACATTTAATTGCATTTCTCACTTCTTCATTTAAAATTCTGGGCAATTCGGAAGATGTAATAGATATAGGAGGTACTTGTTCTTTATTACTATATAATTCTTGATAAAAATCTTTTACTAATTTCATAATGTCATCCCTCTTTTTAGTAATAATTCCATCTTTTTTCCTTATTGCAGATATAAATTTCCTACCAATACCAAAATGTTGTTTTACATTCTTAAGACTTTTATTTTCTTCTACAGCTTTTCTTGCTAGTTCACAGTTATACTTTCTTATATCATTTTCAACTCTTTTCCGCACCATTTTACGAAATTCGAGATATTCAATTCTTTTTAATGCATCATTCTTGCATATCTTCATATTCCTTCTTTTCTTCATAAGTTCTCTAGTCTCAGTAGAAATTTTATTAGTCAATTGCTGCTTTTTTCTACCAGCTATCTTTGTTGCAGTTTTTAAAAGTGTATCAGTTATTTTCATATTAATTTCATTCAAATCTGAATCATGTTCAAAATCTACTAATACTTGAAACTGATTTGTAAGTTCTAATTTAAATTCATTAGAATGTTTCTGAAGATTAGGAATATCAACTGTAAATATAGTTTTTCTTAATAATTTTTGTCTCTCTAGTTTTACATTAACATGTATCTTACCCCTTACTAATCGATGATCACTTCCTGTGTTAAATTTATTAAGAACATTACAATCTTGAAATATGTATTTCCTGTTAGTCAAAATATAATCCAATTCTGCTGTACCTTCATTTGGATGCTTCCATGTCCATTTCCTTCTAACATTTTTCTCAAAAAAAGAATTCATAATATAAAGTTTTTCCTTCTCTGCAAACTCCACAAGTCTATGTCCTCTCTCATTTCTATTACCATAACCAAAATTACCTACAACACTTTCATCTTTCATTTGTTTACCAATTCTAGCATTAAAATCTCCCATAACAATTTTAAAATGTTGTTTACTCTGATCAAAAGCCTTTTGTACATCCATATAAAAATCTTCTACTACTTCATCACGGTGAGAACTTGTTGGGGCATAAACCTGAATTATCTGCATTTGATATCTGCTATTAAGTTGTATAACTAATCTTGCCACTCTGTCTGATACACCATCAATCTCCACAATATTGTTCTTCCACTTTTTATTTATAATGAATCCTACTCCACTTGTATTTCCAATATTTGTGCCTTTATAATAGAGCATATGTCCACTTTTTAAATCAATTGTCTCTTCACCTTTTCTTCTAACTTCACAAATCCAATAATATCCCATTTAATATAAGAGAGTTCTTCTTCTAATTCTTGCAATCTTCCTTCACTTGAAAGTGATCTGCAGTTGTAAGTACCTAAATAAAAAGTCGTCATCAAATGGCAGCCTGGGTCCGCCTCCAGGATATTCTTAGCACCCTCCGCCTTCAGCCACCAACCGCTGCCTTGGTTGGTGACTTTACAGCCTCCTGGGATTAAGGGCCATGCTTTATTTTTGTCTGTCATAATTGTATAATTGGGAAAAATCTTTATCATTTACACAAACATTCATTCTGCCTTATCAGGCACTGAGAAGAAAGACCATGGTGTTTCTTGATCTTAAACTCAGAGGTAAAAAGCCAATAAACTCACCACGCTGGCTAATGCGTGTTGGTGAGCAGCCCATCCATGTTCGTATACTATATGAATAAACATATAGTAATAACAGCTGCAACGACAAGAACGTATGGAGTGGACATTAGAAATTTGCCCTGCTCGGTTCCTTTAAGGCCTCCAAGAGGAATCAAAGGGTCTCCTTTCAGTTAATAGCAAACTCCTTTCTGCAGCCATATATATATAATAAATGTTTGTTGTAAGATCTCCTTTTTATAAAATTAAAATAATCTCATTTTATCATCTCATCTTAAAATATTAGAAGACATTTTTTTATTTTTTAGTATTTACTTAAGAATTATTGCAATGTATTAATTATCACTTCTTCACACTATATGTTTAATATTTCCGTTTTTTTTTTTTTTATATATTTCTTGAATTGAAATAAGTTTCTGTTTTTTTTTATTGTTATTTTGGATTTGTTTTTTCATGCTACTTTATGCCATAATTTTGTTTTATTTCAGAATTCATTCATAGTCATATTTCACAACCATTTATAAAAGTAAATAGAATGTGTGAATTGAAAGCTTTTCATTTTAAAATTAAGATCTTTATTCTTCAATGCATTTTTTCATTTTAATTATGCTTATTTCTTCCATTTTATTTCTTTATTTTAATTAATACCAAATGATCAAAGTAAGTAGAGTTAGCATCTTTTCATTTTGATTTTTTATTAGCCATAATGCATAAAGGCAATACAAATTTAAGGATTGTTTTAGATTTGCTAAAATATATTTCCTAAGTTGATTAAATTTAAAATCACCACTCATCTTTAAAATTTTTCTATAATTGCTGAAAATAATTTGTTGATGTAGCATTTTTATCAATTTTTTTAATGAAATTATATATAATCTATATTATTAATCTAAAGGTAAATGAAAGTTTCTGAGTTTAATTTTATATATATATACACAGACATTTTTTCCCTACATCATTCCAATAAATTCTCCTATCTTATGCATCCATCTCATAATGTAGTCTTTTTTTTTAAGATTCACGTTAGGACTGAAGTTGCCTATCTATTGTTTTCTCTTTGCTTCTATCTATTCTATTTTAATCATTTAATTCTTTCAGTGATATGAGGGATAGCTATTTGTTTTTCCACCATATTTTCCATTTTTTAGTTGTCTTTTTTATTTGCAATATACATCTCACTATACCTTGTTGTGTTAAAGTCTCAAACACAATTAAAACTAATGAAAAACATTTAACATAAAAATTTTTGAAGCACTTTTCTTTTTAATATTAAATTGATTTTGTCAATAGCATTCCATCAGAATTTACTTACATAATTAATTTCATCCATTATGTCTTTCTCTGAATCAATAATTTGACCAAAATGTTTAAAGTTATTAACTTCATTTAATTACTTCATTACTATCAATTTACGTTTTGCAATTGAACATTATTTTTCTTTTATTGTTAGTCCTATTTTTTTTATTTTCATGTAATAAATTTTATAATGTTTTCTTCTCTCTTTGAGGCATTATTTACAAAAACAATTACATGATTAACTTCTCTTTCATTTATTATTTGTAACCTCCTCACTGTGCATTTGAATCCATAATATTTATTGTAAAACTATTGTTAAATATCTTAGATTATTCTTTTTACAATGCCAATATATCTTTTGATATTATAGAGACTTTATATAATTTTTCTTGCCATTTCACATTTATATATTTCAGTTTATTATCATTAACTATATATTTTATATAATTTCAAATAGTTTTTTGAATTAGTCAATTTTTATGTACTTTATTATTCTTTGTCATTCATTAGAATGTAATTGCAAGCTTCATTTTTGAAATGTTTTTTTCAGTCATTCTAATAAAACTAGTAGATTTTAGAAAATTTTAACTTGTTTTTGTTTTAAGCCAGGAAAAGCCTCAAAACTGATGGCATATTTCTAGAATTTCTAAAAAATGTAGCTAAAATGTCACTGACAAAATTGTTGAGTAACATTGTTATTATCAAAAAACATTGTTATTATTGCCATTAAAACTTCAAAAATTTTGTCATAAAAATAAAATTAGAGAATTTTAAAAATTAGTAATCTAACTATGATTTAAAAAATTATCACCCCATATCATTAGTATATAGTTTTTTTATAAGCTATTTCAAAGAATCATATGAACAATATATTTGGCCAATTGTTGAGAGCCATCTGACTATATAGAGCACATTAGGTTTAAACCAGAAAAGTTTCTATGAAGAAGTTATATATTTAACAACTGACACCGAAAAAGGCTTTACAAAATAAATTAAAAATTCGTACCACTTTTATTGATGTAACCTTAGCATATGATTCTGTTTAGAAAATTGATTTCTGATGGTTTCTAAAATCCTTAAATGTATGAAAACCATTAATTTACTTATTAAAAATGTTTTCCAATAGAAGAAAAATGATAGTTGTAGTAGATACTAAATTTTACAAAATAGTCTGCCACAAAATCATTTCTCCCATATATTTTATTTAATATGTTCATCAGTGATCATTCAGCTACAGGAAGCAGGAAATTCATCTATACAGATATTATTGTCTTATTACAAATCCATCATAGACAAAAACTGCTCAATTTTTCATCTAAAAATGAGAAAACATTTCATAATTTGATGTAACTATGTGCAACAATAGATTGGAGCACATAATTACCTATTCTGTATTATAATGATCGGAGATTTATAAGTCTTACCGTATCTGCGCTACAGGACGCCACTAGCCTACTTGAACCTAGAAAATTTATAGAGTAGGCAGATACACGACCGTCAGCCCATGCCACTAGCTCAGTGAGATGCAGAGATTTATAAAATATAAATTCTTATTTAAAAATATTTTCAATATTAAAAAAAATATAAAAGAAGCCACTGCTAGTAATAACACACACAAACATTTATTAAAGATATATGTAATTTAGAATTATTATTTTAGTCTAACTTTTACTTTAACATTTAATTAATTTTTTTTTTACTACTGTTTTTGAAGTTCGCACAGATGAATTTAATATTTTATTAAAGTGTCGAGTATGAATAGACTACATAGATTGCATTTGAAAAGAAAATATTCTATCCCTTATTTCACCTTAGGCTAAGTCCAGTCAAACTAACGTCAATCTATCTGATATATCGATGTAGTCAATGCAGCATGAATACGACAGCACAAATACCATACTGTCAGGAATGTACATCTGAACAGCATGGTTATAGAAGACATTGACTCTCATCCAGTACAGGAATACTACATCTATCTGGCGAGAAGAACAATAAAAAAAAAAGAAAGAGTCTGCATTTTGTGTCTTACTATCCCATTCTATAGGCTAAAAAGGGGTGATCCAAGGAGCAGGGAATACCTCCTTCTGATGGTCAATGAGATATGGGACTTATTTTGCCCAAGTGTAGCATATAATAGGATCCTGCACGTAGAGAATCTCATGCTACATTTACTAATTACACCAATATATCCAATCCATTAATCCAATCTAACTACGAAACAAATAACCTAAGATTTACCCTCCTTTAATTAATTAATATAACTTTACAAATCTATGCGGCCATTCATGCCCGACTTAAATTTAACATTTGTATAATGTATTTTAAAAGAAAAAAAATCATAATAAAAACTTAAAAGAACAGAAAAAATAAATTAATGGAAATGATTTACAAAAAGTAATAATACATTCAATAAAATAATTATTAATAACTGATTAAGTTTGGTCAGATAGGAATTTTTTATTGCAATAGTTTAAATTCTGGGAAAGTTTATACTTAGT
The DNA here is from genome assembly GCA_028023455.1 of Epiperipatus broadwayi. Lineage (NCBI taxonomy): Eukaryota > Metazoa > Onychophora > Udeonychophora > Euonychophora > Peripatidae > Epiperipatus > Epiperipatus broadwayi. The sequence goes on along the minus strand of JAQFVV010012428.1, from coordinate 7,274,862 downwards.
GTTCATTAATTAACTAATGTTCTTACGGTTTTAACATACTGGAAAAGTTTTTTTTTTTAGAATTAAAGTTCATTAGTTAGAGTCTTACTGTTTTAAAAATCCATGCTTAACAGTTGTTTGCAATTTGGAGCCAGCATTAATTCCCCCGATGTCCTGTGGTCCTCAATATAGGAAAACGATTGGTCATTCCTCTTTCTTTTCCTTTTTAAAAACTGAAGGAATTGAAGAGTGCATCTTTTCAATCCCTTCTCCTTCAACTCTCCCTGCACTAACACATCTCTCTCTATCACATCTCTTTTTCTCTCCCAGCTCTTTCTTCACTAAAATTTATTTCCAAACTTTTTCTTTTATATTAGAATTTTGGATTGAGTGGGCATTACGTCATGATGATGGTGATGGTCTCTTCATTGAGGTCTGTTTCCTGAGGGATTTCTTTCATTGGCCATTCTGTTCCCATTGTTTTTTTCTCCTATCTGACCTTTAATTATACATTTTGAAATACCCAAAGGCTAATTCACTTGGACTAATTAATAATCATTTCCATTTTATACAATAACATTAATTAATTTATTGTACAAACTTAATTAAAGGTATATTTTTATCTTTAAATCTTTACTAAAAATTTAGTTTTAAAATACTTTTTTTAATAAAATTTTCTTTTAATAATTTTTTATCTGTGTGATTTTATATATATAAAGTTTAAATGACTTTTAACTTTCAATTTTTATGTCTTAAAAAAGAAGTTTTTATATGCAAACTTTTCTTTTTAATGTCTAATTTTTAAAATTAATAATGTAATGACAAGTGTGCCCGTTACATATCAGTAAACTTGCTTAAAAAAAAATATATATTTTACTTAGGGTTAGTAATTACGATACATGATTAACGAAAATTTACCAAGACATTTGGTTAGCAATTTTACAAAAAGACTATATACAAAAAAAAAAAAAAGTTGACTATCGTTTTCCTATGAACCATCTATGTTTACGCCTACTCCTCCCAAGAGGTCTTTTTTCTCTACATTTCATTTTTAAACACATGGTATGACAAGCAAATTATTTCTTTATGTAAGTTGCATTGAAGTGAATACGTTTTAAAAGATAATAGGTTTATACGTGTATATTTGCAGCACAATTATATATACCACCAACTTATTTATGATTAATTGAAATGCTTAAATAGGGTTACACTGAAGTAAATTCCCAAAGGGCACTCATCGTAAGGTACCACATTTACAATCATAAACTTACGTGGCTGTGCACGCCTATACATATTAAAACATAATATATATTAACAAAAAAAAACATATTAATTGCAACCTTTTGACTTTTTCTTTTTAACAAAATACAATTTAAAATTATTAATACTTTCTCATGTTTAATATAAGTGCTATTTCTTTCTGGCAGTGCTTTTATAAAATTTAATAGTATATGGCAGATAAAAATATTTTATTTAAAAAAATGTACTCGGGGTACTCATGGTTAAAGTGAAATGATCCATGTTGGGTGGCCAATTATAATGGTCGGGTGGATAGAGTCTTATCGTATCTGCGCTACAGAGCACCACTAGGCTACTTTAACCTAGAAAATTTATAGAGTAGGCAGATACACACTGTTAAAGATCCAACTTTTATATATGTTTTATGCTGACCGTCAGCCCATGCCACTAGCTCAGTGAGACGCAGAGATTTATAAAATATAAATTCTTATTTAAAAATATTTTCAATATTAAAAAAAAAATAAAAGAAGCCACTGCCAGTAATTAATACACACAAACATTTATTAAACATATATGTAATTTAGAATTATTATTTTAGTCTAACTTCTACTGTAACATTTAATTTTTTTTTTTAATTTTGTTTTTGAAGTTTGCACAGATGAATTTAATATTTTATTAAAGTGTCGAGTATGAATAGACTACACAGATTGCATTTGAAAAGAAAATATTCTACCCCTTATTTAACCTTAGGCCAAAAAGTTCGCAGTCAAACTAACGTCAGTCTATCTGATATATCGATGTGTTCAATGCGCCATGAATACGACAGCACAAATATCATACTGTCAGGAATGTATATCTGAACAGCATGGTTATAGAAGACATTGACTCTCGTCCAGTACAGGAATACTACATCTGTCTGGTGAGAAGAAGAATAAAAAAAGCTCCATAGGATGGATTGCATTTTCTGTCTTATTATCCCATTCCATAGGCTAAAAAGGGGTAATCCAAGGAGTAGGGAATACCATCTGCTTCCGATGGTCACTGAGATATGGGACTTATTTTGCCCAAGTGTGGTGTATAATAGGATCCTGCATGTAGCGCATCTCATGCTACATTTACTAATTACACCAATATATCCAATTCATTAACCCAATCTAACTACGAAACAAATAACCTAAGATTTATCCTCCCTTAATTAATTAATATAACTTTACAAATCTATGCAGCCATTCATGCCCGACTTAAATTTAACATTTATATAATTTATTTTAAAAGAAAAAAAAATCATAATAAAAACTTAAATAACAGAAAAAATAAATTAATGGAAATGATTTACAAAAAATAATAATACATTCAATAAAATAATTATTAATAACTTATTAAGTTTGGTCAGATAGGAATTTCTATTGCAATAATTTAAATACTGGGAAAGTTTATACTCAGGGTTCATTAATTAACTAATGTTCTTATGGTTTTAACATACTGGAAAAGTTTCTTTTTTAGAATTAAAGTTCATTAGTTAGAATTCTTACTGTTTTGAAAATTCATGCTTCACAGTTGCTTGCAATTTGGAGCCAGCGTTAATTCCCCCGATGTCCTGTAATCCTCAATATAGGAAAATGATTGGTCATTCCTATTTCTTTTTCTTTTTAAAAACTGATGAAATTGAAGAGTGCGTCTTTTCAATCCCTTGTCCTTCAACTCTCCCCACACTAACACATCTCTCTCTATCATATCTTTTTTTCTCTCCCACCTCTTTCTTCACTAAAATTTATTTCCGAACTTTGACTTTTATATTATAATTTTGGATTGAGTGAGCATTACGTCATGATGATGGTGATGGTCTTTTCATTGAGATCTGTTTCCCGAGGGATTTCTTTCATTGGCCATTCTGTTTGCATTGTTTTTTTCTCTTCTATCTGACCTTTAATTATACATTTTGAAATGCCCAAAGGCTAGTTCACTTGGAATAATTAATAATCATTTCCATTTTATACAATAGCATTTATTAATTTATTGTACAAACTTAAAGATATATTTTTATCTTTAAATCTTTGCTGAAAATTTAGTTTTAAAATACTTTTTTTAAATAAAGTTTTCTTTTAATAATTTTTCATCTGTGCGATTTTATATATATAAAGTTTAAATGACTTTTAACTTTTAATTTTTCTGTCTTAAAAAAGAAGTTTTTATATGCAAATTTTTCTTTTTAAGGTCTAATTTTTTAAATAAATAATGTAACGGCGTGTGTGCCCATTGCAGTATAGAAGTAACTTTGGTTCAAGATTAATTTATTTATATTCTCATTTATCTAAGTTTAGATCCAAAATAATTTCTATGAATAATATTAGAAAGCTGGTTAGAAACCCTTTTAAGGACACCTTTCTTAGTAATAATATGTTCTACTGGTGAGTACAGTACTTTGTTTGGAAAAAAGTGCTTATACTAATCTTCTAGATACTCATTTAAATATTATCATGAGAAATATTTCATGGAAAATATTAATGGTTCATTTAGGTCTACACTTTAGCAATGTCTTTTTTTCTTATTCTTCCACCACATATGAAAATGAAAGTTTCCTTTCAGAAATTATATAAAAGTTAAGTAGATTGTATTTACTAATGATTCAAGGTGTAGTCTCACTACCTAAGACTTACTTCATATAAAGATCTGCTTTTTGATATTCAACTAGGAATCTACATCTGAAGAATTATGGTTTAAAAATGAACTTTCTACATCCAATAGTAAACAATCTGGATTTGACTACTTAAATATTACTGAAGTTTCCTCAATAGATTCAAAACAATCTATGTGGATGGAAACAAAAACAAACTGTGAACCACATAGACAATAATTATAAAATCTATGGTTATAGTTGCAGAATTGAAAAGCTTAATAAAGCCATTAATAATTTTATCACTTGATTATAATCTCTACAGTTTTTTTTATAATATTTTGTTGATAGTTAAGCTATATAATAGAAAGAAGTCCATACACTAAATACATACTTTTTTTTCTTATGCATATGGATTAGTTTTATTTTTGTTTTGTTATTATTCTATATATCGCTGTTATTAATAAAATATGTATTATTATTGATTTAATTAAGTTTGCACTTATTCTTTATTGTTAATAATTAAAATAACTTGTGTATTCTAGATTTTATTTATCTGAGTCTTTTGAAAATGAGATATAATTGTGTTTTGAATATCTTTGATCTCTTTAACTTTGCATTAGCACATATTATACATCTCACTAATTGATATTTATTTCTTATGTTAAATGTATTAATTGCATTAAAATTTGAAGTACATATTTTCTGTTATTTAAAATAGAACTCAATGCTGTTTCATCTTTACTTTTATTTTTCCACTTTCCACAAATTCGAAAAATGTGTTTTTTTTTTTCTACCTCCATATTTAAATTACTGTTCTTTAATTATTTTTAATACATTCTTTATATGTTTGTAATAATTAATGGTTGCACTAAAGATATATTCAACCAAGCATATCGATATATATTTCACTCATCTTTAGATTTTATTATATTGCAACTATACACTAGTGTGAAAACTCCAGATAATTTTCAGAACTATATATATATTTTGCTTGTCACATAAGCCAGAGCAGTGGTCTTCAACCTTTCACACCTGCAGACCGGTAAAAATAAGGATAAGGTTTCGCGGACGGCAAAAATAAAGATAAGGTTTCATGGACCAGCAGAAGTCTATAGATAAATTTTCTTAAAGATGTAAACAGCTTAGCCTTAGATGAAGTTATATATATATATATGGAGTTTGTATAATAAAAAACTTTTTTTTTTTTTAATTTTGAATTTTTTTAGAAAAGTAATAAAAAATTTAATTCTACCCCCCCCCCCATAAACATCTGTAATAACTAGAAAAACAAATTACTTTATGTATGACTGATTAGATTTTGTTCTGTTTCTTTTTTTTTTAATCAGGTAAAAGTGCGATGAAAAAAATAAATAAAAATTGTTTATATTAATTAAAAGTTTAAAATCTTATTATTTTGTCATTAAAAACGTTCTTGCCAATCTAGCAAGGACCAGCAAAAAACTTCTACGGCCCGGCACCGGGCCGCAGACCAGTGGTTGAAGACCACTGAGCTAGAGGACTCATAATACCTAGTTATCCATACCTCATGTTGACACACACACACATATATATATATATTGTACCCTTTTGTTTAGGTTAAAGTAGATTTTTCCTACCAATGTACTGAAAAATTTTAAATTTTAAAGTTAAGTAAGGGATGATATATGCTATGTGTTAATAATGTTTGAATAATTTAGTTAAGGCAAGTAAAATAAGTGATGTATAATATTGTGTTGGTATTTATAAGAAAGTAGTTAGATAAAAATCATTATAAGATTGTATGATTGGGAGAACTGGCCAGAATAAATATTGATTTAATAAATCTTATAAGTAAATGATTAAGGTAAATTATGAAAGTAATACTTTAAAGTTAAACGAATAGATTATTTAATAATAATAATTGTATTTAGTAGTTATATGTTAAATTATTTAATTAAAAATAATAATGTAGGGAGAAAAGTGTATTTTTGATCTTATAATATTAAAATAATTATTTTAAAATTGTACTATCATATTTATTGACTTATGTAATATTTGATAAATTAAAATATTTATTTAATTTCCTTTAAATTACTAGCATCTCATTTAGTTTTATAAATCAAGTGACACCCACCTGTGTTTGAAAATAAAATATTATCTGTTATAAATATTAGCTTAAGTTTTAAAAATAGATTTAGTAGATGAAATTAGATTTATGTTTTTTTTGTTAAAAATAAATACGTTTTGTTTAAAATAAAGGTAGAAATGGTAATAAATATTAAAATATGATTTTTAAAAGTTATTTTGAAGTAGTTAATCAGTGTAAATAAAATGTGAAAATTAATCAAGAATTGAATAATATAATAAAAATAAATATTTAATAAATTATTATTAGTTTTAAATTTAACCTGGCATTCGATTCCAAGGATTGTGAAGCAAGCATTGTTGAAATTGACCAATGAAAACGTGCATTTTGGATAGCTATAAAAGAGCTGTGCAGGAATTTCAGGGTCACTGTTATCCTATTTTACCGTGATACCATCATCAGGGTTTTTTACAACCTCGGTAAATTAAGTAATAGATTAATAATCAATTTTATCATTTTTTTTAAAATTCTAAAAGTACAGTAATTTGTTATAAGATCGTGATATGGAAACGAGTGGCTAAAAAATAAATATTTCCTGCTAGCTGATTTATTTTTATTCAATTTATCATCAACTTAGACATGGAGGAGTCATCAGTGAACTTAAATTTATGTAAGAAAATATCAAATTATTATTGTTTTACTAGGCACATAATTTTGCCTATGTTAAGCATTCATGCTGACATAATAGTCAATTTTAGTACACAGAACTTTGCGGAAAAGATATGCTCGTCAGAGAGGAAGAGGAAAATATGAAATTTTTATTCTGAAAGCTATTTTAAAATAGAATAGTTTTTTTTAAAAAAAAACTGTTAATGTGAAATAACCATTATTTAAGACGTTAAAATATTTCTTTGTACAGAAATATTACAATTGATTTTTGAAAAATATGTTTTAAAAAAGTTAAAAAAAGAAGATTATCCCTTAGAGACCGAAAACCGCTTTTTTCCGCAAAAAAAAAAAGCTTGCAATTTCGACCGCAATAGCGTGCAAACCATATACGTCACAGTTACGAGTCTTTTTTTCCCTCCGCCACTTTTCTATCTTTTTGTACGTCTAAAAATTTTTTCTGTGCGATGAAAATTAGATTTTTTATAGCAATGTTTGTAAAGTGGTTATTAAAATTTTATAAATTTTTTTTTCTTTCTAGATTTTATCAACGTATAAACAAAATAACCGCACAAATGGCTTCTTTTGCCGCTGAACATAATTTTGATTGATTCTGACGAAGACTTTTTTGTTTGTGTTTGATTCTGAGGTTTCATCATATTTCACCATTAACCGTGAGTATTCAATTCCTGATCTATTTCATTTATTTTTTATACAAAAGTATATATTTGCAGCTGATCTATTTCATTTATTTTTTATACAAAATTATATATTTGCACTGAAAGCAATAAGTACGTTTCAGATTGGAAGGTATTACCGAAGTGGGTTGGTCTGTCACCCGCTGAGTTGAATGCATTTTTTTGGTATGATTATTCATGTTTGTACTATATCACGCATACCAAAATTAAAATTTATTTGGTCTAAAAATGAATATTTGCATCAACCGGTACTTGCTAACTTGCTAGAGTTATGACCCGAGATCGATTTTTTGGTATTCTAAATAATTTACAATGCTGAATCAACAGTCATCATCATCATCTCCCACTGATATATAATAATTGCTTGTAATTCCTTTGGGTGATGTATTTTATTTTATTTACTGTTTTTATTCATTTCATTGTAGATAAGTTTTTAATTACTTTGAAACATACTTTGCTATTATGGTCTCCTGTGAAATAATGCATAATTTAGCTCACCCTCATGATATTTCAATAATATAGTAATTATTTTTTACACCCATAACTTAGAATTTACTATGTTTTTATTCATTTTATTTTAGAAACAAATTTTTAATTTATTTCATCACATACTATGTTTTTATTCATTTCATTGTAGATAAGTTTAATTACTTTGAAGCATACTTTGCTATTATGGTCTCCTATGAAATAATGCATAATTTAGCTCGCCCTCCCTCCCATGATATTCCAATAATATAGTAATTATTTTTTACACTCATAACTTAGAATTTACTATGTTTTTATTTATTTCATTGTAGATAAGTTTTTAATTACTTTGAAGCATACTTTGCTATTATGGTCTCCTATGAAATAATGCATAATTTAGCTTGCCCTTTCTCCCATGATATTCCAATAATATAGTAAGTATTTTTTACACTTATAACTTAGAATTTATTATGTTTTTATTCATTTCATTGTAGATAAGTTTTTAATTACTTTAAAGCTGACTTTGCTATTATGGTCTCCTATGAAATAATGCATAATTTAGCTCGCCCTTTCTCCCATGATATTCCAATAATATAGTATTTTTTACCCCCTTAACTTACACTTTACTAAAGTTATTACTGTTATTTTTTTTTGATCCACACTAAAACCTTGTATTTCTAACAGATATCCCACATAGAGGGCCTAGAAAAACAACTGCTTGCAAAAATTGAACATATAGGCTGGTTAGTAAAAAAGCGAAACTGAAATTGTCACCTTTTGCCACATTACACCAACAAACTGTAACTCAGGTAGGTCATGCTATATATATATTTTTCTGCATTTTATGACAAATGTGATGAAGCTGTCTATGAAATTGTAATTTTAGGTTATACATTTCAAAATTGAGAGTTTGTGAACCAATATAAAAATAAAAATTTTAAAAATGTGAAAAATATCCCTTTTTTTTATTATTTTTTTGTGGTAATGACTACTTTATCAGCTTTATTACATTCTTTTATATTTGCACTTTATAAAAATGTATATATATTTTTTTATTTATTGTAATAAATTAGACATTTCATTTAAAATTGTATGTCCTGTAATTTTTTCTGGGAATTCAAAATGGCCGTTCAGGCTTCTAAGGGTTATTAGTATAATAATTAATATTATATTGGAAAGTCTTTAAAATAATAGTGTATTGTATGCAGGACATACAAAATATATTCGGAAAAATATTTATAAGAATATTTAAAACTACAAGAATACGTACTATCAAATGTTGTGTTGTACTTAAGAACTTTGACCTATAGGAAATTTAACTGAAAGAAGTGAAATTTTTTTAGAAAAGATATGTCGTAATAAAAGATTAAAAAATGCATTTAATAATTACTGTCAGAAATAAAAGAAGAACCTGAGCTATTTGTATAGCAATAGGAGATTTCATAAGTCGACTTACTTTTGTTCATTTTCTTTATTCTTAAAAGAATCGTCAGACATGTCGTAAAAGGGAAATTATCGGAGCATGTGTAATTTTGTTTGTGTTAAGGGAAGATGTTTTCGTCAACAAAGGCTGCAAGATGAGAAGGACATTTTCCTTAGAGCTTTATTGGAATTTTTGTAAATATGAATTTTAAGTTTTATTTTACTAACTTTTCATAATATTTAAAAGCAAAAAAAAAAAAAAATGTAGGAACATAAAAACACTAAATTATTTACTAACCTAGAAATTAGTTATTATAAAATAAAATAAAATAAAATAAAAAACTCTTTAATAATTTTTTTTTTTTTTTTTAAAGTTTAATATTTTAAAGTATGATATGGAATGAGTGATATTTAAATAATGTTTTATTTAGTTTGTGATCCAGAGATATTAATGGAATAATCGTCAAGGAATACATATTATTGATGGTAACAATTATAAAAGTATTGATCATTTTACTATGTATTGATTTATTGTATATCTTAGTGTGGATGTATGAAATGATTATGAAAAACACAATATGTACACATAGTTTTAATTCGTTTATTCATGTTATAAAATATGCATACTTTTAATAATATTATAAGTACATTTTAATACAAGGGAATTATAAGTATATGATTCTATTATAACGGAATTTGATATTTATTTTAAGTGATCAAAATAATAAATCAGAATATCGATACTGATTGTATTTATGTGTAAATTTACTAATGGATAAAATAATCTTTTCTTATCGATTGGTTAGATAGTTATTTCAGACATGAATTTATTTATTATTATAAGAATGTAAGAATAGATTTTAGCGATGTAAGCTTGGTAATAAATTAAATAGAACTAAGATAATATGTTTAGGTAAGATTTGTTTTTATTGGAATAAGTATAGATGATAGTGATTATTGTGCAAGTATAGATAACTTAGCCCTATAACTTGTATTTGTTCATGGTAATGTTATTTTTTGTATGTTGAAGTTGTAATGTTCCATAGAGCTGAATAGATAGCTTGGACATTATGTTTACTGGTAAAGGTGATGAACTAAAATAGTCATACATTATTTATAATACACTGTGACTATGATGGTTATTTAATAGAAGTGCTATTAAATTAAAATCTGATTTATTCCATATACTTACGTGTATTTACTATCAATATTGCTTGAATAGTATTGTAAAGGCTAGTATTTTAAAATATGAAATGATGAATAAGTTTAAAATGCAGAATTGTTGTTAAAAAGATAAGATGGGTTATATTGTTTAAAAGTAAAGATGATTGAAGGTAAAGAATACAAGATGGTAACTTGCTAATAAAGAATCATAAACTTTTTTATGTTTGGGACTCATTATTATTTATTACAAATAAATAAATAATGAATGAAATACGTTTTATAAAAAAATATTATTTAATCATTAAATTTTAAAGAAATTCAATATTAATGCATATTTTTACAAGTAAGAGAAATATACATAAATCATATTTGAAGAATGCAAGTGATCATAATTTTATATTATTATTATTTTAGAATAATACACATCAATGTTTACATTTATTTGACATCATATTGAGGAATAATAAGCATTTAAATTAATGAGTATATTATTAATTAATATTATTTACACTATGAGTAAGTTAAGAATAATCATAAGATATAATAAAAGTTTCTTTTTTTAAAACTAAATAATAAAAGATAAATTCAAAGTAAATTAATAATTTAAACAACACTTTTGTAATATAATAATTTTTAAAATTAATGGAGGCCATAAAGATGTTATGGTAATATTTCAGTAATAAGAATTTGATAAAGTAAACTTTTTGTATTTAATATTTTATGTAATTCATTTTTTGTAAAATTAACTAAAAGAGAGTAAGACAAAGTGCATGCATATTGTGCATACTGTATATAATTTATTGTTAAAGTGTATTAATAAATTTGTTAAGTTTTGTTATAAATCTTGGTGTCGACTCAATTTCTTCACATCACAATTGCATAATCACAGATAATTATAATAAAGACATAATATTTGCACATCACAAATAAGATTGTTATTTAAGAATTATAATGTCTTTTATTGATATATTTTATTTAAGAAGTTTTACTTGTTACATTATTCTAATGGTCATGGAAGAATTACCAAAGATTTACATTAAATTATATTAATAATGATTGCCACATATTCTCAGATTATAATATTATATCATATATGTGTACTTAAGATGCCAGATGGATAATAGAAAATTATATGACATTGTTATTATTTGTTATACATAAGTAATGTTACTAGTAGAAAAGATATGAGATTAAATTATAGATTAAAGATTAGTATGAGTGGTATTGTTATTATTATTATTTAATAGTAGTTAGGAATGATATTAAATCACTTATCATACTTGATTACAAGAGTTATACTTAATTTAGAAGTAATTTAAAAGAACCTGAGATAATTTGAGCTAAATCAATTTTATGAAAATATTTAGATTAATTTATTAAGAGTCATTTACTTAATTAATTTTGATTAAAGACGTAAGAGTACTATAAATGTAGTATTTAAGTAATAAGAGTAGGGATAGTATTCTTATGCCATTAAGGTGATATCCAGTGGGATGTTGGCTTAATGTATTCGCTTTGCCATTTGTAAACTCACTTCATAGTCTCATGATTTGATTAGATAGTCATTTATTTAATTTTATAATACAGAATTATATTATTATTTATTAGTTAAGCTAATTTGATACTTGATATTATTAAAGAATATAGTTATTGTTGATTTAGATGCATTTTAGATGAACATAGTTATTTATCTGAGCTAGATCCATTTATTATAATTACATATTTCCTGGAAGTGAGGGTACAATATATATATATATAACATTTTGATGTATATATATATATATATATACATATTTCCTGGAAGTGAGGGTACAATATATATATATATAACATTTTGATGTTACTAAGAAATTTATCTATTATTATCAAATAACAATTTCTGAGGCAAAGCAAGTTTTTCTCATAAACCTATAATAGCTTTTTTGTTGGGATTTTTGAAATAAAAGGGGTCATTTTTTTACTTCAAACCCAAGTTCTTATATAGATTTAAACTCTGAGAGCTATTTTTATAAGTGTGGAAATGTGTAAGAATAGCCTCTTTCTTGCCATTATGCAAATACTATTTTTAACTTTTCCAGAGAGTTGTACATGTTGAATTAAAGATTTATGCGGATTATTATTATTATAATGAATAGAAATGAGGAGATAACAATCCATTTAATAGAGATAAACTTTACATTTTGATGTTATTAAGAAATTATCAATTACTATTAATTAACAGGAATTGTTAATTTGTCATAATTAGTAGTAATTGAGAAGTTAAAAAATTATTTGCAGATTGTCAAGAAAGATGGTATTCTTTCACATTCTCACACCTATAAAAATAGCTCTCTGAGTCTAAATCCATAGAATTATGTGGGTTTGAAGTAAAAGAGGATCCCTTATATTTCAAAGATCCCAACAAAAGAGTTATTATAGGTTTATGAAAAAAACTTGCTTAGCCTCAGAAATTGTTATTTAGTAGTAATAGATAAATTTCTTAGCAACATCAAAAGATAAAGTTTATCTCTAATGGTTATTATTTCCTCATTTCTATTCATTATTACAAGAACAATCCATATAAACATTTAATTCAACATATGCAACTCTCTGGAGAGAAGTTAAAAAATATTATTTGTAGAACGTCAGGAAAGTTTCTATTCTTTAACATTCTCAACCTTATAAAAATAGTTATGTGAATTTAAATCTATACATGAACTTGGGTTTGAAGTAAAAGAGGATCCCTTTTACCTCATAGATCTCAACAAAAGAGCTATTGTATGAGAAAAACTTGCTTAGCTTCAGGAATTGTTAATTAGTAGTAATTGATAGTTTTTTAATAACATGAAACGTAAAGTTTCTTTCTATTTAATGGATATTATCTCCTTATTTCTATTCATTATTATAATAACAATCCATACAAACATTTAATTCAGTATATATATATATATATATATATATATATATATATATATATATATATATATATATATATATATATATTATAAGGGACTTGAATCCAGACTTTCAAACTCCCAACAGCTATCCATCCAATCCACCTTTTTTACATATGTTTGGTCATGTGTATCAGTTGTATGAGATGGATTGGATAACTGTAGGAAGTTTGAAGATCTGAGTTCAAGTCCTTTATAATTACATTAAGTTTAGTATAAACAATATGCATGTATTTAAATATTATATATATGAAGTTTTCATTGATGAAACATATTATTCATAATTACTACTTCATCCATATTCTTTTCAAATAATGTTTATTTTATTGAATTTATTACAAATAATTTACTTAAATTATTAGTGTTTCAGCAGTTTTTATTATGACCATTGCAAAGATATACAAAATAAAAAAGATGCAACCCATGAAACATTTAAAATAAGAAAATAGCTATTATTTTATATCAAAAATAATACATCTTACTTTTTTCTCTCATTTTATAATTTTAAATTGTTAAATTTTAGATATTTACAGTATAGAATTTTTATGGATTCCATATTTTTATTTTATATATATTGTAGGTATCTTGGCAATGGCTATGTAAAAATAATCCAAACATTGGTAATTTATATAAAATATTAATTATTAATTCAGAGTGGATAAAAAATTATCAGTTTGAAAATTGGATTGCATTTGAATGGAACTTGGATGGTTGGTTTTATATTTTTGTTTTTGATTATATTTCATAGTAATTTTCAGGGGCAATTATACAGAATATTAAAATAAATAATTATCTGATATTTTGACAAAATAACATTTGCCTTCAATTGAGTAAAAGTGTTATTATGATATTTATTTCTTTTTCCATTTTTTGATTTAATTTTTATAACATTGTATAACTTTGCAATAATAACAAGGACTGCGGATGTTATTTTGACAAAATGTATAATTATATATTTTAATTTTTATATGATTGATCCCAAAAATTATTATGAATTATAATAAATATATATTTCATTAGCATCCAATTATTAATGAGTTTGGCACTGTTATCTTTTAAAAAAGTTGTAAATACACATAGAAAATTAACAAATTAGATACGTTTTATGGTGTCTATATAAACAGATTTTTGAAACTCAGAATGATCTTTTTGAATAATGAGTCATTATCTTATCTATTTCTAGCTCTTTATATTTTATTCTCAATCATATCCATTCAATAAAAGCAGTCACGTAGCAAGACTTATTATAGATTTAAAGCACAACTTGTTTTCTAATGCAAACTAATTAATTTATTAGTTCAGAAGTTAAGTGCCTTTGTAATATTGACTTTAATATATTATTGATTTCTAATTATAATATCTAAAAGATGATTTTTGTTTTGAGAACATATACACCCACGTTTTTTTTATAGCAGTTTTTTTCTTCTAATAAATACATTTATTATGGGGAAATCCAATAACAATCAACCATTCCATTTTATAGAGCCAGCACCATTATTTTACAGAACTATTCATACTAATATGTATATCAAAATCTTCAAGAAGAAAATGATATATATATGTATTTAGTCATACTACATATACTACTCAAGAAAAAATAAAAGCTTTTTTTTTTAATGAACTTTCTGAATTTAATATTAGCGAAGAACTGACAAACAAGGTACAGAGTAGGATAGTGCATTATTAATACTTATCACTAAATTATTATTATCACATCTAAATAATCCAAGAATAGAATATATCAATTTGGCCTTGCAGAAAATTCAGCACTATGCTGTCTCATTTTATTCAATCATCTCCATTTGCCAAGTCAGTCACCTGTTCATTTATGTATCAAGTTTTTAAGAGTTTCAAATGTAGTGATTATTTGATCGTATATACTTAATCTTTATATATATTTAGCTTATTTTTCTCTTTTATTATAAGAATACAATCAGTATTTTTAATTCTAAGTAGGTGAAATAAAAATAAAGTTAGTTTCTTTTGAAATATTCTTTTAGACCTTTTAATTCCTTGTTTTGATTGGGATTTTTTTTTGTTGTTGTTTTAATCTTTTGTGAGTAAACAGATTATTACTTTTTGTAAATTAACAATTTGTTTTCCTTAACCTTTTTTTTTTTGTAAGAATAGCTTATAAGCATTTATTTTATATAGCGTATGTTTACAATTGTATACATTCAGATATCAGCCTTTTACGCTAATTGTGCATACACTTTGCGAGTGTTAATAATAAATGAATACTTTCTCACCAATACAAGATATAGTATTTATGCAGGAATAAAAGGAATCCTCTTATTCCTATGACTCAAATGCTTATATATGAGCAAATCTGAAGTACTGGCAAGTAAATCATGAGGATGGAACCGTCACTTTAAATTACTATATACGATGTCTGAATGAATGACGGGGGTGAAATTGTCTAGAATTTACTCAACATCATTCCAACTGAAACTTAATCATATGTAAATAAGCATTTATTTTATATAGCATATGTTTACAATTATATACATTCAAATATCAGTTTTTTAAGCTAATTGTGCATGCGCTTTGCGAGTGTTAATAATAAATGAATACTTTCTCGCCAATACAAGATATAGTATTTATGCAGGAATAAAAGGAATCCTCTTATTCCTATGACTCAAATGCTTATATATGAGCAAATATGAAGTACTGGCAAGTAAATCATGAGGATGGAACCATCACTTTAAATTACTATATACAATGTCTGAATGAATGACGTGGATGAAATTGTTTAGAATTTACTAAACGTCATTCCAACTGAAACTTAATCATATGTAAATAAGTATTTATTTTATATAGCGTATGTTTACATATGATTAAGTTTCAGTTGGAATGACGTTTAGTAAATTCTAGACAATTTTACCCACATCATTCATTCAGACATCGTATATAGTAATTTAAAGTGACGGTTCCATCCTCACGCTTTACTTGCCAGTACTTCAGATTTGCTTATATATAAGCATTTGAGTCATAGGAATAAGAGGATTCCTTTTATTCCTGCATAAATTCTATATCTTGTATTGGTGAGAAAGTATTCATTTATTATTAACACTCGCAAAGCGCATGCACAATTAGCTTAAAGGGCTGATATTTGAATGTATACAATTGTAAACATACGCTATATAAAATAAATGCATATTTACATATGATTAAGTTTCAGATGGAATGACGTTTAGTAAATTCTAGACAATTTCACCCACGTCATTCATTCAGACATCGTATATAGTAATTTAAAGTGACGGTTCCATCCTCACGCTTTACTTGCCAATACTTCAGATTTGCTCATATATAAGCATTTGAGTCATAGGAATAAGAGGATTTTTTTTATTCCTGCATAAATACTATATCTTGTATTGGTGAGAAAGTTTTCATTTATTATTAACACTTGCAAAGCGTATGCACTGATATTTGAAAGAATAGCTTATGTAAGATTTATTATCATGAAAATTTTTAATTTCAACATTAAAATCTTATGTAAGTATTTTAAAATGAAATTTGTTTGTGTCATTTAGTTTTTATCAAATCCTTTTTTTCTATCTGGGTAATTGGAAGTAGGAGTATATGCTTGTAAAATTTGTAGTTAAAATCAAGTTATAATGTAGACTTAACGAAAAAGAATTAAATTAAAATGCTTAATAATATGCTGGATTTTCAAGATTTAATAGACATCTTTACCTGGTTTAGCAAGGCCTATGGGGACAAAATTGGCTGGTTAAGCTATGAACAAATAACTTAACCTAATGTATATAATAATTAAAAAACACTCATAATGTACATTATATGCTTGCGTAAATTGTGCTATGTGTATTATACAAATACACACTTAAAATATCTATATATGTATGAAATTATATCTTAAATCTATGATCAAATTTCAAATCAAAATTTGTTCATAATGTTGTTTTTCCAACTATATAAAACAATAGTAATACAATAAAAAAGTATTTAATCAGACAACTTTTATAATAATATTATATTTAATTTCACCAATCCAGATTTCACCCTCATATTAGAGCCTTATCAAGATGCAAATACGCCTGGGTCTCATTTTATGCAGTAGATAGATTCCTCAGAAAATGCACACAAAAGAAATCGCACAAAAATAGACTTAACTTACCTTTAAAAATGGGGGATAGGTACTGTAATTTTCAAAAATTGCATAAAAGCAAAGCACCAATGTAAAATTACTTTAAAATTTGCATTAAAAAAAAATAAGGAAATAAAATATAACTAATAACAAATTTCAAATTTGAAAAAAATTTATACAAGACAAACTTTTTTTACTTTTTTTATTAACTACAATATTTAATTTTGTTCAAAACAATATATTTTTATGCACAATTGACAGTATTTTTCATACATGTACAGTATTTGAATCATTATCGCTATTTGACGATATGTAAGTTCATTTGTAAACTAGTAAGGCATCGGATTCGTCACAAGAGGAAATACAACTAGCGCCAACTTCATTTTATAATTGCTCTAATCATGGACTCGCCCAAACTAAATGTTATCCAATCACTGTTGATACTTCTGATATCGGTAAGCGATCTACAATTGAAATTTTTGTTTCCAAAGAAATTCATTTTCTTGGTAGTTTTTTTTCTCTCCATTAGAGTAAACTAAAAGTTTAAAATAAAAATGAGAACTTAGACTTATGATAATAAAAAGACACTGACTCATCACTATTGGAAAAAATTTAATTAAAACCAACAATTAAAAATTAAATTTTTATTTTTGTCTTTAATTTTTTAATTTTCAATTTTGTTTAAAAATCAAATTTCATTGTTTGACATCATATTAATTTCAGATCACATTACTTAATTTTTAAATTGTTAATTAAAATTAAAAATCGGATTTTAATTGTCAAATTTAATTGTGCCTACCACTGTTACTCACCTTTTAAAAATAAACTTGTGGACACTAAACGATTAATTGATGGTGTACTCTTTTTTTAAAAAGCAAAAATATAATGTGATTTAAAATGCAAAAACAACAACATGCATAATATAAGCATTTATAGCATTTGAACAGATTTGCATTATAATCTTGTAAAATTTAATGTGTGTATATACAATGGGGAAATCCTGATTTTAAGTGAATTATGAATTTCTTTATTGCATAAGATCTATTGCAGTACTATTATAAAGTGCTGAAAATATTGAAATTATTAGATAGAAGTTGAACTCTGATAATGTGCTATTACTTTAAATATGACATGTGAGTGCGCAAAGTTTATAATATATCATACTAATAGTGCATTATCGGAGCTCGACTTCTGATCTAATAATTTTTATCGCATAAAAGAAAACTGCGTCCAAAGATATTAAGAAGAAACATGAATCGCATAACTTCAAAATCGCATTAAATAAATCCGCATAAAACGAGACCTGGGTGTACATTTAGAATTACGTTACAATTCTTTTTTTTTACAGCAATTCCATGTACAGGCTATAATTTACATTTCAATTTCAAACACAGCAAATACTCTATTTATATTTCATTACATATATAAAAAGAATATTTAATATCAACATATAAACCCTATCTAAATCATAATTATATTCTATAATCCTACATTTATATTACAATATTAATGCAACCCAAATTAAATTTTCCAGCTGTCCAACAATACCCATTTTCCAGCCAATGTTACAGGACCTTTAACCATATTCATATACGTTTCAAAATTCTCCTGTATACATAAAGTTTCATAACATATCCTTTCATTATACTTCTTTACATACTTAATCACCTGAATGTTTTTCTCACAATTCATTCTATGCCCAGTTTTCAAAAAATGCACATAAATCCCTGATCTCATGTTTCTTTTAATTGCCCTATCATATTCATTACCCCTTTTCCATGCAGTGTTCTCTGTCTTACCAATATATATCATATTACAAAACTCACAAATAATCTTATAAACCAACCTTGCCCTACCATTCTCATTATTGTTTTCCATAGTACATATCCATTTTCCCAATGTTCTATTATTTTTGTTTCCTATTTTTATATTACCAGGTAATTCTTCTTTTATCAACAGTCTATATACTTTGTCAAAATATGGAACTGAAAACTATTTATTGTTTGTAATTAATCCCTTATTATTATAATATCTATTATGTTCATTTTTATTTTAAAAAATTTATTTATATCTTTCCTGTTATATCCCATACTAATAAATCATTTTCAACTTCCAACTTTTGTATCAATGCTATATCCATGTCTAAAGTGAATCTTTCACCCTCCATCCCCAAATCCTTTTATTGCTGCTATTTTTTGAAACCGTTGTTGATATGAACTTGGATCTATTATATTCCTTTTTTCTTTTTCCTTAATATAATGCCTTATAACAATCTCACCTGTCACATCTTTTTTTATAAAAATATCCAAATATCTTAACCCTTCCTCTTCATTTTCCATCATAAATCTAATACCATATCTATTATTATTTATTTCATTAACTGCGTCATTGATACTTCTACTATTATCCATTATAAGTATATCATCCACATATCTGTGATATTGTATGATTTCCTTTATCCTTATATACTTATCAATTACACTTTCCTCAATATAATCAATCATGATGGATGTTAAAATACCACTAAATGGAACAACCCATCCAAGGTTTGTGATTTTGAAAGAAAATGAATATGAACAGATAAAGAGGACATGGAAAAATAAGAATATTTGAAAATGAATAAGGATCCAAGTAATGAAATAAAAACAAAATATAAAATATTATTAACTAATATGAGAGCAAAACAGTTAATTAATGAAAACGAATATAGACATTTATATCCTACAGTCATTGAGCATCCAAATATGTTTGGGAAGGTTAAGACACAGAAGGATAATATGCCAGTAAGAGTCATATTGCATTTTAAGAATTAATTTCTTAAAGGTTTGTGTGATATAATTTATAATAAGATTCTAAATGGTGTGGATTTTGGGAGATATTGCATTGGTTGCTCAGAGGAAAAATGGGAATATTGTATCATTTGATATAGAAAAAAATGTATCAGAGTATACCTTGATAAGAAAGTATAAAAGTGGTTGTGAATAAAATAAGGGAATATAGTGGTATGTTAGAGGAATGGATATGTCTTGTTAATGAAGCGTTATTGTTGATAAGTGAAACATTGTATTTTAAATATAAAAATGAATTTTGGAAGGTAAGTAAAGGATGGGTTATGGGTTGTTCCATTAGTGGTATTTTATTATGTATCATGATTGATTATATTGAGGTAAGTATAATTGATAAGTATATAAGGATGAAGGAAATTATAGATGATATACTTATAATGGATAATAGTAGGAGTATCAATAGTGCATTTAATAAAATATATAATAGATATGGTATTAAATTTATGATGGAAAATGAAGAGGAAGGGTTAAGATATTTGGATATTTTTATAAAGAAAGATGTGACAGGTGATATTGTTATAAAGCATTATACTAATGAAAAAGAAAAAAGAGGTATAATAGATCCAACTTCATATTAACCATGGTCTCAAAAAATAGCAGCAATAAAAGGATTTAGGGGAAAAAATGATAGATTAATTTTAGACATGGATATAGCATTGATACAAAAGTTGGAAGTTGAAAATGATTGTATTAGTATGGGATATAACAGGAAAGATATAAGTAATTTTTTTGGAAATAAAAATGAATATAATAGGTATTATAATAATAAGGGATTAAATATAAACAATAAATGGATTTCAATTCCATATTTTGACAAAGTATATAGAATGTTGATATAAGAAGAATTACCTGGTAATATAAAAATAAGATGGAAAAATAGTAAAACATTGGGAAAATGGATATGTAATATGGAAGACAATAATGAGAATGGTAGGGCAGGGTTGGTTTATAAGATTATTTGTGAGTTTTCTAGTATGATATATATTGGTCAAACAGAGAAGACTGCATTGAAAAGGGGTAAGGAACATGATAAGACAATTAAAAGAAAGGACATGAGATCAGGGATTTATGTACATTTTTTGAATACTGAGCATATAATGAATTGTGAGAAAAATATTCAGGTTATTAAGTATGTAAAGAAGTGTGATGAAAGGATATGTTATGAAACTTCATATATACAGGAGAATTTTGAAAGATGTATGAATATGGTTAAACGTCCTGTAAGATTGGTTGGAAAATGAGTATTGTTGAACAGCTGGAAAATTGAATTTAGGTTGCATTAATATTGTAATATAAATGTAGGATTATAGAATATGAGTGTACGATGATGATTTAGATAGGGTTTATATGTTGATATTAAATATTGTTTTTATATATGTAATGAAATATAAATAGAATATTTGCTTTGTGTTTGTAAGTTGAACTGTAAGTTATAGCCTGTAGATGGAGTTGCTGTAGAAGAAAAGAATTATTTGCATCTTGATAAGGCTCTAATATGAGGGTGAAATCTGGGTTGGTGAAATTAAATATAATATTATTATAAAAGTTGTCTAATTAAATATTTTTTATTATTATGGTTTTTTTATATATCTTAAATCTATGTAAAAAAAACAACTTAGTTTAAAGTTGGTTTTTCCATGATCTATTTATCCATCATAATTATCCAGTTTTCTGAATCATCAATTGCTTAATTTAAGGTTAATTATTGTTTTCTAAATCCTTTGATGATCTTGAGTTTTTTTGGAGAAGTGCTTCAGATGTTGTCGGCTGAAGATCTCTATAGAAAAGTTTAGAATGGTTGGTTGACATGCTTTTGGATTTTCTTTTTATATGGAATGTGATTTCATGATTTTGAAAAGTTTGGATGCATCTACGATGGTTTGAGCACTTTGTTTCTATTTTGCCTTTGTTTTTAAAAATAATGGCGATAATAAATTTTGATAAACTTATTGAAGAACAGATGATATGGTTTCTTTCTCTTTTCAGTCAATGACATAAAATATTCATTTTAGTTTCCAAGCTCAGAGATTTAGTCTTATTAATTGCTGCTATGATTCTTGTATTGAAAATGTATGTAGTTATAAACTTTAAAACATAATCGATAAAAAATAAGTGCCTTTCACTGTCAAAAGTAAAGCAAAATGGATGAGAAAGTGAAAGTAAGATCAGTTAATAATTTTTGTGTTCTTTCATGGATCTGTTTCCCATTGTGCTGAAAAAAAATTCCATACTGAAGTTTTATGTTTTTATCTGAAATTATTTAGAATTGAAAAATTTAATAACAATTTATTTAATTGATCATAAAGATTTCATTTATCGTTAATGTAAGAGTAGCAAAATTAAGTATATTATACATTATCAAAACCTAATCACAGTTGACTTAAAAATAAATAATTCTGATATATAAAAAAAGAAATATATATATCTAATGCATTCTGTATTTGCATATTGTAGTTAATATTTAAGGATTTTTTTTTCAATATGTATTATGCAGATCAAAATAACAGCCCTTTATATTCAAATACTCTAACAGTAGCATTTTTTTTGCATGGGATGATGCACTTTATTAAGTGCAGCAGCTGCTTTCTTTGATGTGATTTAAACATTTTTTGATTAGTGCAATGTACTTCTGAAGGCAGAGATACAAACTATTTAAATAAATATTAAGGGTTTGAATCTTATTTAATTTGTTTGTATTGCATTTTTATCATACAAAATTTATTACTAACTACATAATTTATGCAATTTTGCTTACTTTTTTTAAACCTGAAAATACATTTACGTTAACAATTTGATTAAATTGAATAATTTATCTAATATTTACACTATACATAGTTTTAAATTAATTATTAATAGTATATAATCAAAGTTTATTTTTAGTTTTATGCTGAATAAAATTTTTTTTTTAAATTTCATTTTTATATTTGCATTAGGCTAATTTGAAACAAACTAAGAGATGTTTTAAAATCAAAGAAATAGGTTGTTATTTTTAATTTGGATTTACAAATTTTTGATCATACAAAATTCATTATTATGAAGTCATTTTTTTTTTCAAAATAACAATGACAGTAATTAAATTGCAATACGATGATCATAATTTTCGCCACAAGCAAAGTGCTATTGGTAAAAATTTTATTCCATTAAAATGAGTAAATATAGTGTTCAGTTTTTAAGCTAATGTACAGATTTTATACTGTAATAATATATTTTGTTGTTGTATATCATTAAAATATGATTTTGATTATATATTATACTTAATGCATCACTTTTTTAATTTTTGTTTTGTAATCATTAATGATGAAAATCTTTACTTTGAATATGTCATTAATGAAGTACTGATTGTCAGATGCTGGATGAAAATTAAATAAAATACTGTATTATATATTCATTAATTATATTTTAAGTTTACAATCAAAATATTGTATACAACATTAATATTGTGGCATGTATTATGTATTTATGAATAAACTCTGTACAATTTCAGCATGAAAGTCATTATTTTGCTTTTGGAAGACATAGCATTAATAACTATCCTATGATGACATCAGTCTTACAAAATGGTCATCAAATTTTTTTTTAAATTTTTTAAAATATGATAGTGAATAATTAATTTATTTAAAAAATACTGCTCTTGTAGTCTATCTATCTATCTATCTATCTATCTATCTATCTATCTATCTATCTATCTATCTATCTATCTATCTATCTATCTATCTATCTATCTATCTATCTATCTATCTATCTATCTATCTATCTATCTATCTATCTATCTATCTATCTATCTAAACATCATCATCTATCTATCTATCTATCTATCTATCTATCTATCTATCCTCTTCCTCCTCCTCTTCTTCTTCTTCTTCTTCTTCTTCTTCTTCTTCTTCTTCTTCTATCTATCTATCTATCTATCTATCTATCTTCTTCTTCTTCTTCTTCTTTTTTTCTTTTTTTTTTTTTTTTTTCTTTTTTTTTCCCCTTATCTGTCTGTCTGTCTGTCTGTCTCTCTCTCTATCTATCTATCTATCTATCTATCTATCTATCTATCTATCTATCTATCTATCTATCTATCTATCTATCTATCTATCTATCTATCTATCTATCTATCTATCTATCTATCTATCTATCTATCTACCTACCTACCTACCTGTCTGTCTGTCTGCCTGCCTGCCCTCTTGCCCGTCCGCCCACCTGTCTGTCTTTCTGCCTGCTTGTTTGTCTGCCTGTCTATCCATCTATCTGTCTATCTATATATATATATAATTAGTAATTACATGCCAGATCATACAAGCATGAATTTGAATAATGTTTGTTGTCTTAAATTTGCAGACTCATTTCTTACTCTCTATAGTTGGGTTCCACTTTAAATTGGTGGTTTGATGCTAAGGAATTCATATGAAAATTCACATGAAATATGGAAATGTCAAAATTAACCTGCAATTCATGGATGTTATGCTCTAAAGTTATCCATTTTATTACTGGTTTATAATTATTTAATTCTGATTGTATATTATAAAATTTTCACTATAAAATAAAATGATCAGTCAAACATCTTTTTAAGTATTAAAAGCTGTTTTGCAATTATTGTGTGATTACAAATGAATCACATCCCTAGTGCACTAAAAGGGCAAACATATTACCATATTTCCCTGAAAATAAAACTGAGTCTTGCTCCAAATGACACTGTAGGGCTTACTTTTAGGGAATATCTTATTTTTTAGTGTACAAAAATCTACATTTCTTTTCTTAACTGTAAGATCCCCCTTCCCCCTGGAATTCCCCACTATTTTTTTTTTTTGTACTTTCCAGAATAGCTTTTTGTTTTTGTACTTATCTTATCTGGTGATCAGAATATTATTCTGTTTAAATTTACCATTAAATCAAATGTTAAATTACAGTTAAGAATAGTTTGTCCACACAAAAGCAATAAAAAAATAGAAGCACAAAAATTCAGAAAATATTTCTGTATTTCTCATGTGCACATTAAGTATATATATTCACTATAACATAGGGTGTATTTAATTACGATGATTCATATATAACACAGCAACATCCTTGTATTATCAAGAATGCAAATTGTAAACACTTTCCAAATTATTTGTAATAGCTCCTGCTTGAGTATTTTTTTTAAAGACTTTTCTTTAGGTGAAAGAGTGATGATTTAACTTAAGCTAAACTTTGATTTTTAAAATCATTTTCATTATTTTTAATAGTCTTTCTGGAGAAAACAATATGTTTAAGAAATCAAATTAATTTTTCTTTTATCTTGAATATTTAATTGCTACCATGGTGAAACTAAAACTAAATCAAGCATTCTAAATCTATTAAATATAAATAAAATAAGTACCTAAAAATATATAAATGAAATTATAAATTGTCCAGTATACTGAATTGTGATAGATAAATTCTTTCTCTATACAGATAGAATTAATTTTGTTGAAAATTGTTGATGGGAAAATATAAAAAAAACCCCATATAATTCATATTACCATTTATTTAAAGAAATAATGTCAATAATATTGTTTATTGATATATTTCATGTAATTTTCAGTCTTATGTATTCTATGAAAACCTGCTTTTAAGTAATTTTTATCAATGCAATCCCTATATTGGATTGGCTAACCTCATGATCTATAAGTAAAGTGTATGGTTTTCATATATGGTTCATAATGATTAATCTCTCGATATTTAAAATGTTATATTAATACACACATAAACATTGGAAATGCTCTTCACTTGATAGGATAAAACTCTATAGACTAAATGGTCAATCATGGTTTTAATCTTGTCCACATGTTCATAAATTAAACAAACTTATATGTGTTTGAATTGACTAACACCATCATATATGTGATATACATGATCAGATTAATGTAAATGGGCCACTACTATGATTTCTGGAATGGGAAGTTATATGTCTTCAATTTCTGGTGATAACTAATGTTATATCTGCACTTACGACTGTGCCAATGTTATATCTGCAAGTCATACTGTGCGGCTATCTAATAACATTCGCTAATGTTCTCCAACGAATGGTCTATTCCTGCAACTAATGCTCTACTCTGCAACTAATGCTCTGCTCTGCAACGAATGCTCTACTCTGCAACGAATGCCCTGCTCTGCAACGAATGCTTCTACTCTGCAACTAATGCTCTTCTCTGCAACAAATGCTCTACTCTGCAACAAATGCCCTGGTCTGCAATGAATGCTTCTACTCTGCAACTAATGCTCTGCTCTACAACAAATGCTTCTCCTCTGCAACTAATGCTCTGCTCTGCAACGAATGCTTCTACTCTGCAACTAATGCTCTGCTCTGCAACGAATGCCCTGCTCTGCAACGGATGCTTCTACTCTGCAACTAATGCTCTGCTCTGCAATGAATGCTTTGAATATCCCTGCTGCATTTTCCTTCAGCTATACCCGTGAACTACATTTCCACTAGGCGCTGGTCATTAACCGCCAGCACTGACGTGAAATATCTCTACTCAAAACTACTAGATGTCTACTGCTGTTGTACTCCAAATATGGCTGCTAATAACTGTCTTACTCTGCGGAGTTGTTATACCATCTTTTATTGCTTGCTGATAATTGTAGCAATTAATCCTTGTCCAATCATGCAACGTCTTTTATTCAGAAATATTTGCAATCAGCAAATATCTCTTGGAATTATCATCCGCCATTACGTTACTTAACTTCCTCCGTTATTAGTGCGCAATCTACAACAACCACTCTTAACAAATTCTAGTTTTTCTGGAGTGCACAAACTTGCATTCAATTTTTACAAAATACAACAACTAATATCTTAATGTAATTGATATGAAATTAATTGTTTTTTGTTTATATATACAAGCCTTCTTTTTGTAAATGATTCTTATGGTTTGTGAATAAAATTTCCTTTTGAAAGATAATATTGTTTATTTTTATACATTCATTACTTTATAATTTAATGTGTCCTTTGTCTAACTATATGGCTGACGATTTTAACTAAGACTTATATTATAAGCATTGTGACAAATCATGCTAGGACTTATTTTCTTGTTAGGTCTTATTTCAGGGAAACATGGTATGTGAAATGTAATTAGATATATAGATCTGTGTTTTTTTAATACTGGAATATCATCAATTTTAATAAAACATCTGCAAAAGAAAATCTTGCAATTCACTTCCATGATTACATATATATATAAAAATGAAGATATAATTTTATTAACACTGTCATTTATCATTGTTATCATAACTATCTTCATTTTTTTGTGTATGCATATACATGTTAGTTTATGTGCCGTAAAATATTTTTTTTAAGTTCAGTCACTACAGACTGAAGAAAATACATTCCATCAATCTTGGGCATTGTGCATATTTATAGTAGTTCTTTTCTGGAACATTTATCCATTGATTACCTTTCTTCTTGTGAACTCTCTTCAATCTTACCGGCCACATAAGAATTCTTTTTACCTCATTTCTTTCCAAAAAGAAAAACATTTGACATCTTTATACATATAATAAACACCTGCACATTTCCCCATTCTTTTCAAATTCATATAAATAAAGATATAATAAAAGACAAATAACCCCCAAGATGCATTTCGTGCTGAATCAGCAATCATCAGTTGGACCAGGTCACTATCGTTCATATATATCTCTATTACATGCAAAGTATTTATCTAGAGTAAATTGTTACATTTTCATTTACCATTGTCAAACTCCCTCCACTCACAACTTTGACGCCATCCATTTGAGATAAATACACTAATGATTATTACTAATCATTTTTGAAACTGAAGATTATCTCTAGCATAGATACAAACTTTAAACCACAGTTAAAGATTAATATATCTCATTTTTTAAATTTACACTGTCCCCGTATGTAATATCTTTATAGATATAATAAACACCTCCACACTTCCCCATTCTTTTCAAATTCATATAAATAAAGATATAATAAAAGACAAATGTCTCCCAAGATGCATTTCGTGCTGAATCAGCATTCATCAGTTGGACCAGGTCACTATCTCTCATATATATCTCTATTACGTGCAAAGTATTTATCTAGAGTAAATTGTTACATTTTCATTTCCCATTGTCAAACTCCCTCCACTCACAACTTTGACATCTTCTATCCATTTTAAAACATTGATGGTTTGGTAATAAAATGTACCAATTCAAAGACTTGATTGATTGATCAAGCATATTGATAAAATAAATTGTCTTGATCCAACTGAGCTGCTGTAAAAAAAATCACTTAAGAAAAAAAAATCACTTAAGGCCTTCTAAATCTTTACAATTGGATATCTGGTTGTGAATTATACTTGATAATATTGTAGTTAATATTTTTTTTATTGTTCACAAGGCTGTACTACTTTATATGTATGAAATGTCAAACACTTCTTCCTAATGCTATGTTTTTTTTCAGGAACACTACCTTGTGAATAAAAATAAGTCTGAATTTAATGGCAAAGAGAATAGGGAACCTCTTGATTGTATGTCACACAATTGTTATATAAATTGAAATCCAGATTTACTCAAACAAAAAGCATGAAATTTCAATTAGCATTGATCTTAAATTGGTTATAAATAAAAATGTTTAATTTATGAATACAAGGAAAGACTAATATATTAGTCATTTTAAATCTTGCAATCTCCTAAACATAAATGTATAAGAAATAGACCTAGTGTGTGTCACTACCTGAAAATTCAGATATAAAATGCTCCTCCCCCCCTGGTATTTTTTTCAGCAACACTACCTTGTGAATAAAGATAAAGAGATAACCTCTTGACTATAATCTGGATTTCAGTTTATATCACAACTTATGGCATACATTCAAGAAGTTACCTATTGTTTGTGCCATTAAATACAGACTATCCTTATTCATTAGATAGTTTTGTTTAAAAAGCATTGTGTTATGGAGGGCGGATGATTGAAATTTTACATTTGAATTTTCTGCTAATGATATGTATTGGGCCTATTTCTTATATTGTAGCAGAAAGACTAATGCCTATCTGTAATTGATCATGATTATGCCTTATGATGGACTTATAAATAATATTATGGTTCAAAAGAGAGAAAAAACTTATTTTTAAATGCAAGCCATCACAATGATATATCATTATTTTAATTTACAAATTACATAATGATAAAATAATGAGAAGGATCAAAGGAAATACAATTTTATTTGTAAATAAACTGCAATTCATTCTTTTGATGCTAAAAGTTACATTTCCAGATACATTTTATGTTTGTAATTCAATTTTAACATAATTGGCTAAAGATTCGTTTAATTAAGACAGAGTTATACTTGAATATGGTAAAATGTTTTTTGTGTTAATATGTGTAAGAAGTATCATTGTTTTATACATTACATTTATGATGATTACAACTAAATTATGGCCTTCATTTTCACAAGACTATATCTTCAGCCAAGGCAGTGGGTAACAACTGAAAATATAGGGTACTAAGAATATTCTGATTAAAAACCATAGTTATGATAACTTTTTTCATTATCTATATCTACAACTGTTTATTATCAAATTGGATATTAATGAATTTTGTGAAGAAAAAATGAACAGCCAATTGATTTGAAAAGATGTCATATTTCATCTTAAAGATACTAATAGTGAAAGAGCTTAATGGGAAATATCTAATGCAGATAATTCTGATTTATGCCCAACAAGTTTGGAAAACAAAAGATTAACCTGCTGTAGGAAAATTTGATTATGATAATGAAAGAAAAAGGAGATAGATTTCTCTGCCAAGTAAATTTATTTTTAAAATCTTAAGAGAATTTGTTTTGTTTACATTCAATTTCTGATTGCATAAATGTAGTATAACATTTAGAAAACATAAGAAATCATGTAAATTTATTTAGTACTTACAAACATATCAGAGAAAAGCTGGTGAAGACAAAGTAATTGAAATTTATTGGAAAATAAATTTAAGAAAAAAGAATTCAAAATTTGTTTTTTGAAGGTTTCGATAAATTTATTTTTAATATAGTAGATCACAAGGAAATGGAAGAGAATTATAAACTGATCTCATATAGAATGATTGAATGGCATAAAGAAATATTTTTTGAATGATGTAGAAAAGAGAATTTATGGTTGGAGAATCTGGATTAACCTTGAGAATCTTTTACTTTTTGATAAAGATTCAGAATAGTAATTATGAATGAAGCAACATTGTTCAAAAATTTTATAGAATTATCTACTATAATTACTTTACAGAACTCTCAAAGCATTGCAAACTCAGTCTACCAAGTTAATAAACTGATAATTACAATAGCATTTGTTTCAAAATTATTTATTTATTAAAATCTACGATCACCATAACCTAATAGGATATACCAAAAAAGTTTTATTTTTAAAAATAGTATAAATATTCGGTCTTTACAATTTTTGTTTTATAATAAAAATCAGAGAAAATATGAATCCTTTGTGTTTTAATATTGCCTTTCATTTGCTTGTTAATATGTATGTATGTCATATTCTTTATCCATACTCATACAGAATTACTTGTTAACAAAATGCAATGACAAAAACAATTACACTTAATCATTATTGGTGGAAGTTTACCATTTTAATCACTAATATAATTATTTTAATAAATGATATTTTCTTATAACAATTATTTATTAAGTTTCAAATATGTTCCAAATATGAGAACATTGTATTTTCATTCTTGTATAATAATTTGTGCGCAAGTAATTTATATAAATGAAAATATGTATGTTCATCCTGTGTTTACTTATATTTATAATAGAATCAATAACTAACTATTTTACATTAACTAGAAGTAACATTAAGATGAAACTTGTGGTGTAATGTTACCATTTATCTGTCATTCTAGCAAGCTCCATTCAATTGTGGTCTGGTTGAAAGTTGAACTTTTTACAGTCTAATAAGATTTAGGATTTCCTTTTCAAATATTTAGACCCTAGTCAATGCAATTAATCATTTAGGGCAAAATAAGGATTAAAACTATTCAAATTTGACATATTATATTTTCTTTCTTGTATAATAATTTACAGTAAGGTTTTTCATATGTGAAAATATGTATGCCCAAGTTTCACATATAATGGAATCAATAAATATTTTGTATCAAGTATATATAACATTAACATGAGTTTTGCAATGTAGTATTTTAATCTGCATATCATGTCCATAACCTATTTTCAATTGTTGCCTTTTCATTTTAATCAGATTTAGGATATTTCGTTTAGATAGCCAGTCCATAGTTATTTAACTCAGTTATATGAAGAAATTTGCTACTTTTCTAGCCCTAGCTAAAGAACATGGCAAGGGTAAAAAAGTATCAAACTTTCATAATTTATTTGAAGCTTATTAAGTTGGGTCTTTTTCCTGTTTTTTTTTTTTTTTTGTGGTTTTGTTGTAGAGAATTTTGTTCTATAACCAAACCCTATTGATAGCATATAATTGAAAAATCAAATATTTAGAAGTTAATATATGCTTAGATATATGTAAATTTTTGTTTTAAAAAAACTTTTCTGTAGAGGGGAAAAGATGTACAATATGCTTTTCATATTTGATAGCAGCAATTCATTTATGCTGTTCTACTTCAGAGAGATCAATTTGTGTAAGTCTAAATAATCATCAAATCATAGCCACTTCATATCCATCTATGTATAAAATGGATCAATAACACCTATTGATTATCATGTTTATATGCATGGCTCTAGAATAGAATAATGTTAGTGAATTGCAAAATAAATATAAGTTAAGAGAAATAATGTTATTTTTATTTTTCACAGAGTCCCATGTGGATTAAGTTAGAAGTAATCAGTCCTTAAATAGAACTCCAAATTTATTTATTTTTTTCCGCATCAATATATATATATTTAAATTCAAGCAAAATAGACAATATAGCAATTGCTATTCAACAGTGGTTGAAAAATGAATGACTATTTGCTATTATCTTAGAGGATAAATATCCAGATTAATTGAAATTAGTCAGATTTTTCTCGATTGTAATATGATTCACCAATTTGTGGGTGTCATACTTCTCTTGGCTGAGCCCATAGTTACATTTACCTTTTAAGTAAATGTTAGTTCCTTTTTAATGTTTTTGTCTTGTTCAATGTTTGTTACTTTAAGTTGAAGAATGAATGTTATCTTTAACACTTTATTTTTATTTAATTCTGCATAGTCGACTTATGAAAATTAATCTTGTTTGCTTTTCAATTCTTTATGCTTTTTATCATATGTTCTTAAAATTTGATCACTGCGCATCAATTTTGAGTTCATATATATATCATTATTTAACTGAAGTTAAAAATTCATTATTCTACGGTCTACTTGTCAAATTTAAAACCTATGAACTTTTTTTTTTTCACTTGTATTTATCCTTGTTATACCAATTGAATGTTAAGAGACAAAATTTCCCTGGAGAGGTGATTGAGTGGGCTTTTATGATGGAATTCTTAATAGAGAAGATGCTCCAGCTAATGTTTTAGGATAAACAAATTAAAAACAATGCTGTAAAAAAAAAATCTAAAATTAAATAATAAAGTGAAAAGTGTACCAGATGTCCGTTTCATTGTAGAGAGCTTCTGACAAAAGTACTATTTCCACAATTCTTTTGTTTTAGAAAGAAAACTACAAATAAATAAGTAATAACAACAATAAAAGGTTTAATGGCCATCAAAATGTCACATTAATAAATTCAGTTTAGTAATTGGCTAAGCTAATAAAAGTATGACATATGCGATGAACTTATCACTATCAGTTATTTAAAAAGAATTCAGACACTTGTTCCCAAGTGTGGAGGAAATAATTGATAAAGAAAAGTGCTATATGTCTAAATGTATTTATGATAAACAGTGTTATTAAAAATCTAATTTATGTGTGTGTATTATTATATATGGACAAAGAATAATAACTAACAAAGAATTAATTTAATATGAAACTAAAAAGAATGAACTTTTTGGCTGTTTTCAGAACTTTATTATAAAGGAACAATTTTGTGATTGTTGAAAATAAGAATCATTACTATCCTTAAATGGCTATATAATGGCTTCACATTTGCCAGCTATAGTCATGATTTGGTATTAAAATTAAGGATAAATAAAACTTTTGTTTGTTTTATTTAAGATTTCAATGAAGGATTTTGGGTTGGACTCCACAAGGTAGGGAATAGTTGAATGGCTTTTAGATATAAAAGTCAACTATGAATATCTAATAAATAGTGACTGACCAAGAACTCCTGTTACCTGATAAGATAGAATTTCGGTTACTATTTCTGATGCAAACAGTTTTTTTCTCTCTTTTTTTCTTCTTTTGTCATTTATGTTATTTTAAATCCTGGTTGTCATGAGCTTCTTATGCCATCAGATATCTTGTTATAATAACTGCCACAATAGGATTGTGTGTTTGTGCAACAACATTTCTATCATTTAACTACATGCACAAAATGTCTAAAAAGCTGGCTAACTAATTTTGATCAGAAAAGGACAAATCAATGATGAAAAAATACTCAAACATGACTAAAGCTTTTGGAAATGCCTTCTCTTTCCCTGTTCCTCTTAAAGGGTTAGGGTTATAGAGGTCTTTACTCAGTAGTGGGTATTTATTGACCGTTGAAGCGACCATATTGAATATTAAAAAAATTATGTTAATCCACTAATTTTATCATGAATTAAATTTATATTACTCAAAAATGACATAATATATATTTTTTGAAACATAAAACCCCAAATAATGTAATTAAATTGAAAAAATTGTAGTTATTGCTATTTAAAATAATCAAAAATAGAATAAAAGTTAATATTTCTAATAATCATTTTTGTAGTATTTTATAAATTCAAAATTATCATGCACACAACTTAAAACTGTTGTTTTATTAGTAGATTAGTTGGATTCATCATAAAATTTCTAAAAATTTGGTATATAATAACACCTAAAGTAATCCATCACTTGAAAACTTCCTAGAATAAAGACATTAGTATTTTTCATTTTTTTCAGTAGTCCTTCAAAATGCATTTCCATACAGGGATTTGCAATGTATAAGACATCTCTTATAACAAGTAGTTAATATTGATAAATAATTAGTATAATTTGAATATTATAGTAAATAACTTCAATGTAGTTTGTAATTTATTGAAAAGTACTATTAAAATAATCACTATATACAAAATAATATAGGGTATATGAGCACAGACTTTCACACCACCCACCTCTCTCCACTCTATCTAATAACACTGATACACCTAAACACATATATGCTGAAAAGATAAATAATCACCAATATACGTATTTCATGCTAAACCAGCAATCATCAGTTGGTCCAGACTATCATCTTTACACACATATATAGTATAAGTGCTCAGATATATATTAAGATAGACTATCCTCATAGTTTAATGGACAGGCTTCAATCCACTCCACACTCCAACTCTTCAACCGTCCATCCAATTGAAAATCTAATGATGGAATGCTCAAAGGCCACCCTGAGGCTGATATTATTGTCACACCCATGTTGACCTAAGGTCAATCTGAACCCCACATGTACAGGACATAATCCATTTAATACAATTGGATGGACGGTTGAAGAGTTGGAGTGTGGAGTGGATTGAAGCCTGTCCATTAAACTATGAGGTTAGTCTATCTTAATATATATCTGAGCACTTATACTATATATGTGTGTAAAGATGATAGTCTGGACCAACTGATGATTGCTGGTTTAGCATGAAATACGTATATTGGTGATTATTTATCTTTTCAGCATATATGTGTTTAGGTGTATCAGTGTTATTAGATAGAGTGGAGAGAGGTGGGTGGTGTGAAAGTCTGTGCTCATATACCCTATATTACATATATATAGCCACAGGTATATAACAAACCTGTGTTTCAGTTATTACAAAATAATAAAATAAAATAAAAAGTGGATGAAATACTAAATTCATCATAGAGTTAAGCTTGATGTACATATGTTTGTATGTCAGAATTGTATGTTCGTCTAACAAGAATTAGGACCTAAGCAAAAGTACCTAGAGTTCAATCATATACGAGATACACAGGTCAGGGATACTCATGAACTCTGCCCTATTGCCCACTTCCCAAGTCTATCACATTACAAACAACATTTCTGATGATAGCAGCCTACCTTTCAATTTACTCCGGCCCAGAAAGGTTCAGCAAAGATACAAGAGACCTACGGCTTAACTAATTGATAACGCAAAGTAATGATAGATGTGCACACACAAACCAACAAAAATATCCAAAAAAAATAGCTTATTAAATGTAAATTTATTAAACGTAATATTAATAATAATTGATTCATCAGGTGAATCACTAGATATGGAGATTTACAATGAATCAGAAACTATATATATTGAACACTCGATTTAGGTTTCACTTATGGTCACTTGGGCATTCCATGTCAAACCGGATAACATAATAAGGTTTGATGGATATGCACCACTAAATATACATAATGATAAATTAATTATTTGAACAGATGCGGCTTAATATGCTAATGTGATTTAACGGGTTGCTATTACTCACGTTATGATATTCCCAAATTAAGGAAACTAACCAATGACAATAGCTTTTAGAATGAATGTTTATAAGGTTTTAAATTACATAGAATCTGACCAAACTTAATAACAGTACGAGGGTTTTTTTATTCAACATATGATTACATTTAAATTAAGATGAATGTAACATGATTTGATAACTATACGCGAGCTTTTATAACGATTATATTTTAAATAATAAATGATCTAACAAATTTTGCTTACATTTGGATTTCATGGAAGGTACATTAATTATAGATCAATTATTTTGGAACATTATGAGATGATTCATTTATTTCTTATCTGCGAAGAGAAATAGGGAAAGCATGATCATTTTGATATTGTCGTGCGAGTCAACATTTATAGATTTTCTCAATAGTTAATTAATGATGTATTAATAGCGGTTGAACGAAGGATGGGTAGCGCTAATAAGCGATAATATATATAATAAAGTTAATTAAATTTAAACTATAATGAGAATTTTGGGATGGCTTAGGGAAATTATATCATTACGGCTTATAGACATCTGAACCATATGAAAGGATAGGAATGATAACGTGTGAACCGCATGATAAGGCCTGAGCGGACGAGGAGCTTCATCAATTTGGGAGCGAAGAAAAATAAGCTTATCCGCACTTGTGACAGATAGCATCGGGAATTGGTTGGCAAGATACTATGGTTCCGACTCGTCGAATGTTAACCCATAGCAGCGCTTACCTAACCTAAGATAATCTGTAAGAGCTGGGGCCTCCACGCTCAGTCGAGAATTGTGCTATATATATATTCCATTAACGAGAGAAAGTATGACAAAGCCATTTTTGAATTAGGAACGTTATCACCGGGACACGTTACGAAAGCTGTCAGGTTTGATTTACCCTGATTTATACAGCCTTAAAATACTAATTAAGTCTAACGTAATGAAATAATGATCTAAAAGCAGTCCCAAACGGGGGCATACAACTTACTTAAAGAATTTATTCAATATTTTAAGGATAAAATATTAAAAACATTAAAATTCCTTCGTTAAACGCATATTAATCCGCCCGAGAAATAAGTGACTTAAATTATCGTTAGATGGCGGGCGACTTATAAAATGAATCATTTAGACATAAAGATCTGAATTAAATTTATGTAATACTCAATTTTCATCATGTTAATCAATAGCGTGGAGCAATAGTAAATTATTTATTTTAAACAGCAGTGAAAAGCATAATATTCATTAATAAAACATAGTTTAGGAATATCTCTCGATCGGGCGAATTTTATAATGTAAGAAAGCTTACGTTTACGAGTAAATATTCCACAATGGCAGAATAGCAAAAATAAATAGGATTGCTTCGCCAGATCGAGTTATTAGCATACTAAAATTTGATATGATTTGCATAATATTAAATAAACATTGCCGCACTAAAATAAAAATACAAGGAGAGTGAGAACCTAGCATTCGAGTTTATAAAGTGAGAATTACAGTTTAAATATAAAACAAAAAGAAATCAAAAAAGAAAAGAGGTCATTGTTTAGGCAGTTAATCGGCTTAGCATTACCGATAGAGAAATAAGCAATTACATTTTTACATTAGGACAAATTTCAGAACTAGAAATGTTTAAAAGACATACATTGGCTGATGGGAAATAACATTATTGGAGGTTTACATTTATATTTTACAATAGAAGAGGTTATTAAGATGAAAGTTCATTTTTGCGGCAGGGAATTACCTTTCTTTCCGATGAATTTCCAGCCGGGTGCGCACGTGTTGGTTCCATGTTTGATAAAAGAGTTAATTTAGCTACAAATTGACGAAATTAAGGTTTCAGTCCATTTTTTATTCAATATAAAGTTCATTTTGGCAGTAATTTATGAACGATGGTTTCCGAGTATTTAGGCATCGGTTAGATTTTTGGAGAGATCCGGGGAAGCAAATCTATGTTTTACTAGCTCGTCATGTTACTGTTCAAAGGGGCATGACTTCCCCTTAGCAACGCGTTAGAAAAAAATGACATGTCTCCCCTCTAGTTAGAAAATGTGGTTGTATTTATACTCGTTGTCACCGCCGATGGGTAGTTCCCGGATGTTTTAATAACTACAGTGATACAGCATATTTTGGACTACAAACGAGATTAAGTTCGAGAGTTGGTTTTGATCTACTTTAGGCTGAAAATAGACCTGCGGAATCAACGTTAACTAACATGACGTTTAAATAAATCTATATTATAATAAAACAGATTTTTTTAGAATTTGGAAGACGGTAAGTCTTTTATTTACTAATTTTACGTCACACTCTCGAACTTTTTCTCTATTAAAATATATGTATGAATAAAATATACATTATGCCACGCTTTAAATTATTAAAGTTTATCTGTTACACACACATACGCATGATTGTTTACCGTAATGAAAATATATAATTTTTTTTATGCATATTAATTTTAAATGAAGTTAAAGTTTACAAATACATAAACAATCACGTGCATTGGTATACCTTCACTCCCCAGTGGTCTATAATTAAATGATTAGGTTTGAACCCATGTTTGGAGGTTTCAAACATTATTAGAAAGTGAAGCCAAATGTGTGCAACAGATTTGAGTGCTTCAATATACTATCAAAACTGTTACTTTTATGTTAGTTTCAATAGTAATTTTTTTTTTATCAAATATATATAAAAAATAATAATTAAAAAATATATAATAAAATAATAATTAAAAAAACATATAATAAAGTAATAATTAAAAAATATGCACCTTTGAAGTTTATATTGCAAGTCTATAATTGACCTAAGTTTATGTACTGTCAAATCGTTACTTTTAGCATTTGCATAATGTTACTATTATTAATCTTTTGACAGAGTTCTCCGATCAAAAACGGAGCAGACTTCAAGTCGCTCGAATTCTGCCATTTTTAACGCTATGGTAAAGAGTTTATTGTCATTTGAAGGATGATAAAAAGTTTCGTAAGATGCTGCCCTCTCTTGAATTATTTTACAAGTAAAAAATCAATAAAACTGACATTGAAGATTTAACAAAAGGAGGAGGCAGTCCATTCTAAGCATTGATTGGCTCTCAATTATTGAAGACAAAGAAAACTGCTTGTCAATAATTTTCACCACTACAATTTTTTTTGTTTCATTTCGAAAGTGATAAACGAATGTTTTTTGAAAGTATTTTTTGACCTATTATAAATTATTTTGATAAAATATGGTAAAAATAAAATTATTTTAGAAAAATATTTAAGATTTTAGTAAAAATTATTTACTTTTCTGCAATGTAAAATTGAGAAAGAAATCACTGATGTCGGCAACACTTTTTAGTTGGTTACTAACGTTCATTTTAGATGAACTGCTATCGAATATTTTTATAATTATAAATAATAATTTATTTTTGAAAAACTTTCGTTCACTTTCATAACCTGACAAATTATTAATATACTTTTTACAAACGAAACTAAAGTGAATATAATATTAAAAGATGAATATATTTTTATGACTGAGTTTGTGAATTGACCATTTAAAAGTTTAGAGTTTTACCTTATTCGGCCAATAAAATTAATTGTCAAAGAAAAGCTTAAAATGCAGAAAAGAAATTATAGAAACATCTAAATCAGGTCATTATATTTCTGAAATATATTAATTTTTGTCTTATATCAATTAATTCAAAGACCAAGCTCACATTATAGAAAAAAATACAGACAATCACAATCTTTGTTTTATATGTTTTAATAGTAATTTTTTTTATCAATATATATATAAAACAATAATTAAAAAATATATAATTAAAAAACATAAAATAAAATAATACTTAAAAAATATAATATTAATGGTATATGAGCACAGACTTTCACACAACCCACCACTCACCACTCTATCTCATATCACTGCTGCACTTGCACACATATATACTGAAAAGAAAAAATATAGAAAAATAAAAATACATACCAATAGGCTCTCATAACGTTTTCTTCAAAATACAATGGAAAAAGTAAAATTTTCATGTTATAATTTTATGGTGAACTGTTCTCCAGTAACTAACAAAAAAATGAGAGAAAGACAAAAAAATTCAATCTAATTGATCACAAAAACTATCATAAAATTTTTATTTTTTATTGTAGAAAAATAAAATTTATCTTTTTAAAATCTGCAGACAAATATGTAAAAGAAGATTTAAAAAGCATATGCATTGCCTGCGTAGATTTCTGTTAATCTTAACCTCAACCTGGATGTTTATAATTTGAAATTTCTTGAGTGTTTTAAGTGCTCATAATAATGAATAAGTTAAAAGTGGCTTTACTTTTTCTA
The DNA here is from genome assembly GCA_028023455.1 of Epiperipatus broadwayi. Lineage (NCBI taxonomy): Eukaryota > Metazoa > Onychophora > Udeonychophora > Euonychophora > Peripatidae > Epiperipatus > Epiperipatus broadwayi. The sequence goes on along the minus strand of JAQFVV010012428.1, from coordinate 7,234,848 downwards.
TAATTTTAACTAAGCTAATTAACTATATTATGATTGTTTACTACATGGATATTTAGTTTCTATTAGTTAGAGAATAAAGGCTTTAAGTTAATATACTGACTGTAAAGATAAAAAAATACATTTATAATAGCCTAAAAATAAATTATTATATAAATTTGTATCTTATTTTGATCCACTGAAAAATTTTATAATGTTAAATTTTACATTTTCTAAAATGATATAAACAAGCATTGACAGTATTAAAAAGAAAAAATAATAGATAAATTTTTTCTACATTTTAAATGCTTTTTCTTACCATGCACTAAAAAGAAAAAAGTAATTGTTTCATCAACCACAATTGAAAAATTTTAGATTTAATTTGAAGTAAAAGCACAGGAAGGGGATCCAGAAATTTATTGAATCACAATCTCTTGGTTTAATTAATTTCTGGCCTCTTCTCCCATGCTTTTCTTTCAAGTTAAATTTAAAAACCTCAATTGTGGTTGAAGATACAATCTTTTTTTCCTGTTTAGTGCACGGTAAATAAAAGCATTTCAAATATATAAAAAAAGTTATCTATTTTTAATTTTTTAGTATTGGCATAGTAAATAAAACTATATTGTAATTTAAATTAACTTGACACTTATAGTTGATATATATACACCTGGGTCTTGTTTTATGCGATAGATAGGTTTCTCAGAAAACACGCTCAAACAAAATCGTGCAAAAATAGACATAACTCACATTGAAAAAGGGGGGATGTGGTCTGTGATTTTTCAAAATTCGTGTAAAAGCAAAGCACCAATGTAAAATTACTTTAAAATTCGCACACAAAAAAATAAGGAAATAAAATATGAGTAATAAAAAATTTCAAATTTGAAAAAAATTGATACAAGACAAACTTTTTTTAACTATAATACTTAATTTTATTTAAAATAATATATTTTTATGCATAATTTACAGTTCAATAATTTACATTTTTTATACACGTTTTAATTATTCTCGCTATTTGCTGAAAAACACGTTCGTTTGCAAACTGGTAAAAAATCAGATTCTCACAAGAGGAAATACAACTAGTGCTAAGTTCACTCTCATGTTGTGTTAATGGTTTTCTGTTAACAACGTAATTAGTAATTAATCTTTGAGACAATGATTTTATTAATTGTTTGTGAACTTTGAATTATAATAATATAAAGACATTTATTCATCACTGCTGGGGAAAATTTAATTAAAACTAACAACTAAAAATTAAATTCTGATTTTTGCCTTTAATTTTTAATTCCGTTTAAAAATCAAATTTCGTTTTACATCACATTAATTTCAAGTCGCCATAAGTAATTTTTAAATTGTTAATTACAATTAAAAATCAGATTTTAATTTTTAATTGTCAAATTTAATTGTGCCCACTGCTATTACTCACCTTTTAAAAATAAACTTGCGGACACTAAATGATTTATAATTGATTAAGTTCTTTTTTAAAAAGCAAAAACAGAATTTGATTTAAAATGCAAAATTAACATGCACAATGTTTGAACAAATTTACATCATAATCTTGTAAAATTTAATGTGTGTATATATAAAATGTGGAAATCATGATTTTAATTTCATTATTGCATAAAATTTTACTATTATAAAGCACTGAAAATATTGAAATTACTAAGAAGAAAGTTGAATTCCAATAATGTGCTATTACTTTCAATATAACATAAGTGTGCAAAATTTATTATTTAAAGTAATAGCACATTATCGGAGTTCGACTTCCGGTGAAACATGAATCGCGTAACTTCAAAATCATGTTAAATAAGCCCGCGTAAATGGTACATTTGAAGTCTTCTTACATAAGTGTTTAAAGCTAAATTTTAAAAGTAATAACTTAAAATTAAATAAACTAGTGTATTGTAAAATAAAAATTATATTTAATATTTATATTGTGAATTATTTATTTAAAATGTAATATTTTTGAGGACACATGTGTTTAGTTTAATAGTATCAAAATTATTCCAAATTATATTATTATTTTTTAATATAATATTTTTTTTTGCAATTAAACATTTATTTTTGTAGTAGTTAAAAAATTGATACACATTGTCTGATTTTAAAAGGTCATGTGACCCAAATATTCATACTTGTGTGCTTGCAAGTTAAAGTTTCAAAATTGCTTTAGAATTGTACTATAAAATTGAAAACATTTGTTGGTCACAAGACGATAAAAAATTAACTGTTATAAAATATTTAAATAGGTTTTTAAAACAGATGTAGTTAATAAAAATAAGATTTTTTAAAAATAGATACATTAAAAATAAATGTTGGATAAATTAATAAAATATTATTTTAAAATGTTTTAAAGTATTTAGTTGGTTTAAATAAAAACATGAAATTAATTTAGAATTAAATAATATAATGTTTGGTGAGTCATCTTTTTTTTTTGAAATTTAATTGTGTAAGATAGTACTAATATGTAAATTTGATCACCAGATAAAGATCTAAATAGCCAATCAAATCAATTTATTTTGGTATAAAAAGTAGATGTTCACTTGTTTCAGTGTGCTTTAATCAATTCAATGGGTGCTTTAATAAGTCACTTGTGCTATAATAATTCAAGCCAATTGTGTACTTTTAAACAGCTCTCTTAATTTGTTATTTGTAAAATATTAAAGTATTGAATAGTATATTAATTGGAATTATTTTTAAAGAAGTGAGTATTAAAAAATTATAAGTTTATTAAGTTAAAATCATGCACTGTTAAAGTAACAAAATTCCCTATCAAGTATTTCTGTTAAAACTTAAACCAGTGTTGCAGTAACTATGGAATTCATACCAAAAATAATTGTATATTTGTGGAAAGGATGGAGGTACAGATACTAAGTGAAAATATAGTTCTAAAAATATTAATAGAGAAAAATATAATATTGGTTATATTAATATTTTGGACATTGTTGAGAGAATTAGACAAACAAGTTTGTTGGAAATTTAATTTAAATGCATTTTATTGTGAGAAAAAATAGCTGTATCTGAAAAAGCCAAGTTATACGGTAAAACTTTAATTTTCAATATTATGAAAATATATCATTTTTTTAAAAAAAAAAAAGTTGCAGTAAATGTTTTAAAGAAAATATTCTTTTAAGAATTTATTATGAACTTTTATTTAAAATGGTGGAGAAATAAAGATTGATATTACTGCAAATATATTTTATATGACAAGTTGTCACTATTAACGAAGACCGCATTTATTTAATAATATTAAAAAAAAAGCGATTGTTGGAAAATTATTATTGGGAAGAGAAATACCTGGGTAATTAAAATTATTCTGACAAAATAACTTTATGCTAACTTTATTAAATTATTAAATGCCCGTTTCAATGGAACAAAAGTGCGTAAAATCTGTATAAGTACGCCTGAACCCATATAGCCATAATAGATGCATCAGAAGCCCAATACAGGATCCTATAGAACAGGAAAACTCTAGAGGATTATTTTTAACTTTATAAAATAATATCACCTATAATAATCATTATTCTGAAACTTTCAACCAAGGATTAATGATTATTTTCATAAATAACTTCCGATTTAAGAGTCGACTTCCTTTTCATTTTCATAATTTTTTTTTTATTTGTGTATACACTATGTCATTTTGGTCTCAAGTGTTAGACAGTGGTTGTCATAGCAACTACATCAGGGAGGAAACATTTATAAGGACTGATAATGAAAATATTAGAAGAAAGAAAGAACATTTTTTTTAAAAAAAATATTTTATAATGGATTGGAGTTTTATGTAAATATGGTTTTAATTTTTTTATGTACTAATAATAGAATTAACTTTTTTATTTATTATTGTAGGCAGGAAAATTACATACAAAATATCTACTAATATAGTATAATAATTATCCTAAAGAATATTTAAGTCTCTGTAAAGTTTTTTATAAATATCTTTTTGAGTATGATAGTTTTGCTGAGTAAATGCTAATATTATTTAATATATTTTATGAAATGTGGATCAGAAAACATCTAAAAATGACCAACTAGCAATTTGTCAATATGGGTAAAATTTATAAAATATTAATTTTTACATGATGTATTTATTTTTCTTTTCTTTAGATTGCTTGGGATATTTTATAGTATTATCATATGAACATATGGGTTTGTGTGTGTGCATTAAACACACATAGAAATTATTATTATTATTGTAAAAATATGAGTTAGATTTTTTTTTTGAAAAAAGATATGCATAATTTTTTTTTATATTACTAATGCAATATGATTTAATGATTAATATAATTTATATGATTCTTTACTATTATTTTCAAATGTTTTAAAGTATTGATTTGATACATTGATACAAAATCATTTGTATTTCTGTGGATGAATTTTGAAAGTGAAATAACCTTTTCTTGTTGAGTAGGTTTAGATTGTTGAAGTCATAAGTGAATCTTATTTATTGTTTTAGTAATATGTTTGATGATTTTGGCAAAGTAGATTGATAAATCTATTATGAAATTTTAAAGTGGTTGTGACCTTGGGAGTATGAAAAGAAACCAAAGGGATGCTTATATGTAGGATTTATGGGGAATAGAAAGTAATTTTATTATCTTAGTAGATTATGCAGGTACTGTTAATGAAGTCCTGTAACTTGTATATTTCCATGTGCAGTGTTTTTTTAGTATTGAGTATTAATGTTCCAAAGAGGTGAATAAATAGCCTGGACATTATTTTATAGTGGAGGTTATTAGACAGAGAAGTCCTGCATTTTTTCTTTATATGCACTGTTGCCATGTTGATTATCTTATATGTTTTACTATTGAGTCACTACTCTAGTTAGTTCTTCATGCCTATGCATCCAATCGCTATCGTAATTTCAAAAGTTATTGCATCATACAGAACTTTATTTATGAAGGAGAATAATAAATAATTTTGGGAATTATAGGATCATTAATTTTGAAAGAGGATAAGATACGTTTTTCTTACTTTGGGTTATGTTGAGATCAGATACAAATGAGATTGAAAGTAAACTCAAACTTTAAGGATAAAGAATCATAAATATTTCTGTATTTTAGTAAACTATTTTTTTAAAATATATATATAAGTGATAATAAATTATTCACTAGATTTTTTGAATTATTTTTGAATATTTTTTGTCATACATGTAATGCATATTTTTAAAAGAATAATATATCCAGAGAAACAACATAAAATATAACAAGAACTTATATTTTGTGAATATAATTTTATGTTTAGAATACGCATAAAACCACACATAGGATTTTTGTATTAGAGTAAATACTAATCAAGGTGTATAAAAAATCTATTATTCATATTATTTTATTTAAGCCCACTTATTTGTTAACGAACAGAAATAAATATTTTTGAATAATGTCAGCACTATCATAATAAAAGTTGTTTAATTAATTGAGTACAAAATCTATGGACATGTATTGAAATAAGTGCTGCTTCTGTAGTTTTTTATTATTTATATTTTGTGTATGCTTATGGAGAATATATTATAATATAGGTAAATTGGTAGATAATATTTTAAGCTATAATTGTATTTATGATTATTATTATTAGTAATATTATTATGATTATTGTAAAGAAATATGAAAAGTTATAAGTCAGAGTAAAGGCTTATGTACTTTTAGATTTTATTATTTTATTTTTATTTTGAAATGAAGTATGTAATTTACCTAAGATGTAATTGTAAATAGTGTACATAGTTTATTTTGTTAAAAGTTTTTAATAAAATTTGTTAAACTTGTTTTATAAAGTTATGTATTGCATTGATTCTTCACAATCCAAACACATGATCTCTGGATATATAAACCAAACATAATATTTGCACAGTATGAATATGATTATTTACTTAAGAAATTATAGTGTTTTTTAATATAATTTATTTGAGTTTTTATATTACATCAATATTAACATTGTGGTCATAAATTAATTATATAATTTATTATACAGAATTATATTATTCATTGCCACATATTTTCTCAGATTATCAGACTATATCATATATTTTATTTAAGATGCCACATGAGACTAAATGATTATACTATATTTATTATTGTTATTACTATTTTAATTCCATAACATTGAAAAGTAGATAGGATTGATAATTATACATTGAAGACGATTATTATTATTATTGGTTATTATTATTATTAGTTAGGTGTAGTTGAGGGTGATATGAAATCCCTTATCATACTTGACTACAGAAATTTTAGATGATTCGAATTAGTTTAAAGAACCTGAGATTATTATAGTCATATTATTTTGAATAAAGAGATTAAGATTTATTTATTAGCATTATATTTAATTGATTATTTGAAATAATAGGGGGCTAGTATCTTATGCCATTGAGGTTGTATCCTGTGGGATATTGGCTCAATGTAATTCTTTACTACTTGTACTTCACTTCATTGTCTCATGATTTTATTAATATTTTATTTATTTAATTTATAAAACCGAACCATTTTATTATTTCTTATTAGTTAGAGGTAGTTAAATAATAGATAGTGTCATAGAATATCTTTATTATCAATTAGATGTATTTTAGCCAACCATATCCATTTATCTGAACTAGTCCTATTTTATTTTTATTATATTTTTTTCTGGGAAGTGAGGGTACAATATATATATATATATAACTAGATATTTCTGCTATAAGTTAATATATATACCCCTTATGTATATATCATATTCAGTATGTGTACATGATAATATATGTGTATATAAATGATTTAAAATGTGAAATATCCTTTTAAGCGAAAAGGGTGTGACATTTTTGCCTTTGATTGAAATTTTTATTTTTTTAAAATGCAAAATGTTTTACCAAAACTATATTATTGTAAATGAATTTCATTTAATATGTATAATTTTACTTTAAATGAATTTCATACTTATAATGTATATATACCACTAAATATTTCTGCAGTATGTTAATATGTATACTTCATATAAATATCATATTTAGTATGTATAATTAATTATATATATATAATAAAAAACTAACTTTTGTCTTTAAAATTGGTTGACATTTTTTCTTTCAATTAAATTTTTTTTTATTTAAAAAGCTTAAAAAACTATATTGTAAACATACCTTTTTATTGCAACCCAAAAAATCATGAGTATTACATAAAATATTGAAAGTCCCTTCCCCCTTCCATATCTAAGAAACTAAATCACATATTTAAAATATTAATGTCCTATGACTTTCATAGCATTAACAAATTATAATGAACTTAAGTTTAGTAAATTTTGATTTTAAAATGTTACTAAAATGTTATTAAATTGAAAGAACAAATTCTATATTGTCCTCTCATAAGCCTTATTTAAAACAAATGAAAGTTCTAATATTTTTTAAAAAAAGATTTGATATCACATATTCAATATTTTCCTACCATCTGTTATATTTAAGCAACTAGGTGACCTATCAAAAAGAACAGTATCCCATATGGATTAGCCTGGTATTAATTATATATCAAATTTTAAACAAATTATTGAATTTAAATCTATTAAACCTTTACTCTGACATATTTCTTTGTTCTCACTAGATTTAAGTAACTTTCACTTTAATATTAATCCATTATTATTTATTAGAATATAATAAATTTGACCTCATTTGATATTTTTATTTAGAAATTAAATAAAATTTTAAAAAATCACATTTGTTTTCAGAATTGTTTTAAAAATTAGACTTTAATCAAAACAAAGCCTGTCATGACATCAAATTTCAAGTGGAGCAGATTTAATTTACAGAATGAATGAAATCTTTTTTGTTGGACATTTGTTCTAATAATCTGAATGAATTATTAATATATAGTAAATTTATTAATTTATGCTTTAAAAGTTTAAATTTTTTTCATAATTTTTATGATATTGATAAATGTTATAACAGTCTGTTGAATGATATCATTTTTAGACAGATGTATTTCTCATGACCATAATCTATATGGTAATATTACACAGAAAAATATATTCCTTTATATTTAAAAATAAAACATTTCTGTAGAAAATAAATATGTAATAATATATGTTTTTGATTTCTAATAATATGATACAAAAATAATCATAAATTTTCCAAAAAATCAAGTTTTTAGACCAAGAATTATCTCACAAAGTTCGAGATCATAAGATACACAATGACTAGACATCAACATGTTGTTTCAGATACTTTGAAATTTCCACTTATTTGATTATCCTGACATCTTGCATTTTTCTGAAATTAAAATATTAAAAAAAATATGTGTGAATTTTAAAGCTGTAAAAAAATGTTAGCAAAATTTATCAGTAGAAGGCAAAAAGTGCAAATTTATATCTATATTTTTTAGATCCAAGTCTGTTGCTTGAGTAACTGGGTTGGTTAAACCTCAGTTTTAAAATTTTATGCTAACTTAAAAAAGATAAAAAGTTTACAAACTAACACCAACAAAAAACAAATTGATTTTTCAACTTCTATAAAAGCAATTAAAAACAAACTTAAATACAGAGATTATAAAGAAAATGTCTTGAGATGATTGATCATGTTGGTGAAAAAATAAATAAAAATTTTAAAATGGACAAGCCCTTGTTTATTGTTCTAATCAGAAATTTATGTGTTGGTGCTAACAAATATATTACAGTATATTATGAATATTGATGATTTGTTTCAAACTGGGCTGAATAGTATTCAAATTGATTTGTTGAATGGCCTGTTTGCATTAGCGTAATTTACTAAGGTTTATTGTCTAATGACATAATTTTGCAATAACATCTTGATATTTTCTTACATTATTAAATGATGTTATATATTTTAGCAATAAATAAAATGGAAAATTAAAATTATTATTATTAACATTCTTCATTGCTGGACTTGATTAAACTTTCATTCTACAACTAGTTTCACTTAAATTATGTTTACATTCAATTGCTAAATTTCCTCTCCATTTCAAAACTTATATTTATTTTATTTATATAGAAATGATTTTTAATCACTTGACATTATTAACATTTTTTATTGCTAGGCATGATTAAACCTTCATTTTATAACTAGCTTCATTTATCTTAAATTACTGTTGTGTTCAATTGCTAAATTTGCTGTCCATGTCAAAAATTTCATTTATTTTATTTATATAGCCGTGATATTTAATCACTTGATACAATATACAATTCAAAAAAGAAAGAATGTATAAAAGTTTCAATATTTCATATCAGTCTAAATAATTTCAGTGGTTATATAATTTCATTTAGCAAAAGTCAAAAAATTTAATCTGAAATGGGTTGAAACATTAGGAATTATATTTTACAATATGTCTGAGCTATACTTTTTATGATAATACATACATTTAATATTATTTAGTTCTTTAGAAAATAAAACCGAATCTAACAATAGGTTTTGGTATTTCATAATAATTTCAAAATATTAAATAAATGTAATATATTATTTTGTGTTGAATACAGTAATATCAAATTCCAATGCTTCATTTATTTTTATATTAAAATTTATTACTAGGTAAATAAATCTGTAAAAAAAATTTCTTTTGATTTCTTATTAATAAATGTAGTACTGGATTTAGAATTTAACTTTTTTTTTAAATCTCCACACATGCATATCAATAGAATACATGTATGCATCTATATTTTTTTGGTTGGACAATATAATATTTTAGGTGTATATTGTACCGGTCGAAACCCACCACCACCGCACGTCAAATCGGATTCAAACTCAGCTGAACCAAAACTGAATTCAAACCCAACTCAACAGCTCAGATAGCAGAAATCGACGGCACAGTGCTATGCGCCAAGAACTAGCTCAACGGTTGGTGAGGACTAGAGACTCCTGAGTAACACTAATATCTAAGAATTTATATTCTTTGAATAATTTTATAAATTGAATCATATGTATGTTCGGGTTGCCAACACAGACAGCGGGTATTAACATTTAAATAATTATAAAAAGAATAATGAACTAAGAAAACCAAGTATGTTAGAAAATATTTAATAAAAATAATTTGTTTTGTTTCATAAAATAAAGAATGCATTAATTACCTCTAGTCTTTAAGATATCTTACAATTATAATAAGAGTGGCGGTCCTTATCATATGCCAACAAGTATTACGTAAATTGAAAGTCTCTGCCTATGCCCCCAACAAGAAATATAAAGGCTGATAAAGGTATTCATTAATGAAGGAAATGATTGCGCTAATTTGATTACGATGGAATGTGATATTTATTTTCACATTCGAAAATCTATTCACGAAGAGAAAGATACGTATTTTAGGGCATAACTTTAATCTTGATGTGAAAACAGATTTAATTAATAATATATTTGAGAATTTGTTCGACTTTAATTTAAATCAATTCATCACGAATTACAAGCATCCGAGCAGGCTTTTCCGTAAAATCCACTTGAAAGACGATTGCTAGTCGATGATCGAAGTCCTATGGCGGCTTGCATTTAACAAGTCTTACGCCCTTTGACTATTATGAAGGGAGCGGAAGTACTTTCTTCTTGATAATTTTAAATAAGAGAAATATGATCACTGACCAGCCTAACGGAGCGGAACATTGCCCTACGTCAGCAACGTTCGATGATGATGACTTGATAGTTATCATTGAAAACTAAAACCCATATAGAATGCTCGACGTGATAACTTGATCAATTAATTAAAGTCAAACGAGCTTTTAACAAACTATTTGAAAGTATTTGTAAGTTAAAAGTCAAACGAGCTTTTAACAAACTATTTGAAAGTATTTGTAAGTTATATTAATTATGCCCTAATCATTGTGCTCTTACTGAATCTTAATACAAATAACAAAAGTTGAATTAGAATCTATTTAACCCTTTATCGGCCCTTTTGCAATAAAACATTTAACATTATATTTGAGTTAATAAATATTAGTGGAACGAGAAAATAATATTTTAACATTTTGTGAATATATAAACTTTTGTTTATTAGATAGGAGCTGGGGACATAGGTAAAAACGGAGCTAATAATTGATTATTAGCCAATTATAAAAATAGTAAACATGTAATATTTCTTTCGACTCGATGATTGATAGAACTTATAAATTTAGTTCTAATGGGCGAGAATTACTATTTAAAATTAATATATTATTTGCGTGAGGCAAATAGAACAAAGGAGCTCATCAAGTGGAGAGATTATTGGCATATAATTTTAAATAAACGAACATTAATAAAGCACACAAATATATATATTAACTGAACCGCCAAGTAAGAAGAGAAAAGTTTAAAGACTGGAGATTAAAGAACTAAGATATAGATTTACAATAGCGTAAATAAAAGGTGTTAGAAAGATTTTTACATTAGAGAATAAAGAGCTCTTAAAAAGGAGTGTAAAATAAAGTTCGAACTGGCCAGAGAGTTTAGAGTTCATGAGAAATATATTACCCTTCCGTGCTAGGTTCTTAAGGTACACATCCAAGTCGGTGAAACTTAGGCACCATTTGGTTGATTATTGGAACAGCATTTTTAGTAGCTTTCCATGATGTTAGCAGTCTGATCAGTCCGGAAAGATTCAGCAGCAGTATTGAAGATTTCTAGGGACTTCATGGAACCGTAGCCAGATTCCTGATGTTCTAGCCCTCTATCATGATGAATACAATTTAACACGCACAGAGTTCACTGTATTACTTTACAACAAAGATCCCACACCCCTTCCGACTTTTCAGAGCTATATATACTGCTCACAGATGCCTTAGGCTAGCGCTCTTTTATTATCCATTAGTTGTTTTCAGATACATTCCTTCGATAAGGCTTTCAAACTAATTTTTGAATTCCTTTCCTAATTAGAAAATGAATTCTTAAAATCTGAAATGATTTTAATTAGAAATTGAATTCTTATCTTTTTTAATTAATAAAACTTTACTGTTGTTTTTGAGAATTTGAAAGCCTATGGAAGGAATGTAGCTTTTAATCACAAAACTTTACAAATTATTTAAAGGTGAAAAAAACAAGTATTCCGACGCAATGAAACTTTCGAACAATTATATATATTTAATACTTACAAATATATATATACACAATCCACGCAATTTAATATATATAAATTCATGAATATTTTATCATGAATTTATTTAGAGAATTGATCAAATTTAAACTAAACTAATTAATTTTACTACGCATTTGAAATAAGTTATTCATTATGGAAATTAGCGTGGATTGAACGTATAAAGCCCCATTGCATCGGAAATTTTAGGTTAGTATTAGGGTAAATAACATGAAGCTAGGATCGAACTCAGATCCGACTGCTTCAATATTGTTCATATCTTGTGTAAATCTTAATAATGCTTTTCTATAACATTTGCTTTTATTTAAATTATTATTTGGAATTGACTACAAATACAATATTTCTGTTAATTTTTTGTTTCCCAATAAGCTCTAACTAATCATTGACATTAAAATCTATTGAATAGATAAAATAGTATTTATGAAATGACAAGTTACCCGAATATTTCAATATATATAAAATATATGTTATGGCAAGATTTTTTGTCCTGCATGAACTTTCAAGCAATAAAGCTATTTGTTTGTTTTTTAAAGGCAAAGTTTGCAAATATATATGTATAATTGCAATTTTTACCTATTCAGGTTATAATATGAATGCCTGCTATTATAAAGAGTATTACATTTAGAAATTGTGTGCTTCATTCTTCACTTTTTGAAACAAAGCTAATGAATTCTACTTAATATTAAAAAAATTCAAATATTATTCTAATTTGTGGTTAATGATGTTGGTACAGGACAGTGCCGATGAAATTGTTCTTGGGAGCCTCATTTTTAAATAGTTCACAATTCAGAATTTAGTTCTTATAGAATATGGTTTAAATCTTTTCATTCATAGTAAATGTACATGTGTATGTGATGCTATTTTTTCTAAATTGCTTTTTTATTTATTATTTAGAAAAAACTGTCAATTAATTTGGTCTATTTAGTTATTAACATTTAAATATTTTTGTTTACAATTAATTTCACATCTCAAATATGCAAATATTTGTGTGACTTTTACTTTGTTTTTTTTTTTATTGTAATCAAATTGTTCTATTGTGTTTGATTGTTATTTAGTAAAAATGCTTTTTAAAATTATATATATGCATTTTTAGAAAAAAGTAATTTTACAATTTTTTTTTATCAGAAGGAAAGTTAAGAGAAAAAAATACAAACAATCCATTTCAATTTGTCATCAAAGAAGATGATCATAGTTATAATCAAAAGCGTTATGAAGCACTTGGTGAGGTAAGGTTAACTTATACTTTATTAGCATCATAGTTGTTTAGACTATTATAATTATGCTAATTAACATATTAATATATAAGAACATAATAATATAATTAAAACATTAATATAATTGTACATAAGCTAATGAAAACTAAATAAAAATACTTATTGCAATTTATATATTGTACATTCTTTATTAGAGCTTAATGTGCTAAAAAGCCCATATCTTTAAAAATTTTCAATTAGGAGAAGTATATGTATTATAATTGTAATAATAATGTTTAAATAGACTTAAAACTTAATAAAATAAATACACAGAAAGGTAGAAATTATTTTAAAACTATTTTAAATATTAAAATTGTATAAGAAAGCAGAACAATTCGATATTGTATGGTTGGAATAAATGGTGTTAGTTATATTTTAAAAATGTATTGAATATCTTTTTAAATAAACCTTTAAAAACACTAATTTTAATATAATGATTAATAGATTTGAATACGTTATTAAATTTATCTTCTAAAATTATGTTTAATTTGTATAATAGTTACTTATTAAAGTTTTGATTCTTATGGTGTATCAAATGTTTTAATTTTAGTAATGGTATAAAAATGCCAAAATTTATTATTCTACATTTTTTTTTATTACATTTAATATTTTCTAATGTGTATCATTTTATAATTAAATATTTATTTAGTTTTGTTGCAGACAGTAAATTTCATAAATGGCAACACTCTGTCTGGAGAGCAGTTCACATGACTGATAATATGTGTGTAATGTGCTTGCATGGTTTTAGAGAAAGTTTTTAATTACTTTCATAAATTATTGATAAAATTGAGGCATTTATACATGATAAGACACATTTATTAATAAATATTTAATTTTTTAAAGATATTCTAAACTACTAAATATCAACTAAAATTTGGTATTTAAGTTAAATATTTTTATAATTTCTTAAATTAATAAAAATTAATAAACTGTATTAGTTTAAATATTTTTGTTTGTTATAAAATAAATTATTTGTATTAGATGTTTAGTATATTTATTAGATGTTTATTATATTTATTATCTAAAATGATGACTCATAATTTTATTTCTAATTTTTAAAAGTACATAATTGGGAAATATGTAAATCAGTCTGTAGTCTGATGATTTGTCATCCAATCAAATTTGTTTAAAAGAACAGGTATAAATACTGTGTATAATTAAATTGTTGTGGTTATTATTTTAAAATTATTGTTGTGATAAATAGTATCAAGTTAGGTTTGTAATATATTTAAATTAGCAGTCAATTATTTAAATTTTTAATATTTTTTTTTTTAAAAAAAAGTCAAAAGGATTTAAAACTATTATTTAGTTTAACAAAAAAAAAGTGTGAATAAACCCAGTAAATTTCCTGCTAGTGGATTATTCTAAAGCTTAATTGAAATTCATTGGTAAATTATGAAACAGGAACCTATGGTCGTATATGTGGGAAGATTAGCAATGAAAGGCCAAAAAATTTATAGGAGTCCTGTATTTCCAGTACTATATAAAACATTATCTATTTATTTTTGCAGAATATTTCAAAGTTGCAAACGAATATTATCTAGAGGTATGATACATATACTGAATATGTGTGTATTCATAGAATTTAAAACTTTTAAAAAACATTATTTAAGGAAAAATTGTTGGAAAAGACTAAAATGCAATTTTCTTTTGAACTCTATAAACATTCAAGATGAGCTATAAAATATATTGCTATTTCTCTCTCTATATATAATATTGACATTATTTAGAAGGATTATAGTATTAAATGAAGAAATATTTATCTTTGAAGCAAATTATATTTAAATTTTTGGAAGTAAAGTATTTTAAAAAAATAACTGCTATAAAGAATATAAGTGCTAACAAAAGTTAAATTAAACAAGCGAATATTTAAATATAAAAAAACATGCTGTTTTTTAATCGCTGTGATTTAATTGCAAAGAAGGAGAAAAAATGAATAATGGAAAGAAAAAATATTATTATATCAGGAATAAACAACCTTTTGTAATTAAAACCAGGATTCAACTATTCATTTTATTATGTACTTTATGGAAATATAAGTCAGAAATAGAAAGACATCTATTTTATCTTAGGATTATGTGTTAATAAATCTGACTGTGGATGATGCATCTGTTCCAAAACCACTTAGAATCTACATATTTACATGGGAGAAAATGACTTACCTTTTCAAAATGGATTTTTAAAAAAAACTATGGAATAAATAATGGTTATCCTGACAAGATTTGCAGAAAATAGACTGTATTAAAAATTTTTAGCAACAGGATGGACATTATTTCTCATGATATTTGCAGATTTTAAAAGTTGACAAACATTTTTTTTTTATGCGCCAGGAGGAAACTTTAAAGGAGAAAAAAAAAGCTTTGGATAATACTCATTGCTTAGCAAGTAGGCTAACCCCCAAATCATTAGCAGACGTTTTATATAAAGACTTGCATGGATATAAGGAATACGTAACTTTAAATTTTATTATTAGTTATTATTTATTATTTTAAAAATACTAACATTAGAATTATAATTTACTTTGGGTTACAGTAGAAGCTGCATTATTAGACACTTTTAATTATAATAATATTAATTTTTAAAATCTTTTAATAATTTTTTAAATTTAAAAAAAAAACAAAACACATTTCTTTAAAGTATATTAGGTTATGATGAGCACTTTATGAATGATATTTATGATTTTTTATACTTTATGTAAATGGGACCAGAAGACATCAAAAATATGATTACAAATAGTAAATCACATAGGTAATTTAAATTGTTTTTAATTATTATACGATGTATTTTTTGAGAATTGCTTGGAATTTTAAAATATTCATATTATGTTACATGAATGAATGAACATACAGATGTGTGGATTAATAACACATACAGATTTTTCTTTTACTAAGAAATATAAGCTATAAATAAAAATATGCATATATCTTTTATTTATTAAGTTCATTATAACTATTAATTACCATAATTTTATGATTCTTTGCTAAATAAACCATATTATATTTATTTTAAATATATGAATATTGTTCATATATTTTAATCAATCATTTGTATTTGTGGTTAAGCTTAAGTGTGTGAAACCACATCTTATAGTATTCATTGTTGGATAAATTAATGGTTTAATTTTGTTTATTATTGGGAAAATTGCTTAGTTTATTTTATGATATAGATTGTTTAAATCTATGTGGAATTTAGATGATAATAAACAGGGGAGTAAGAAATGAAAGTCTGGATGTTTTATATTTGTAGGATGTGTTAAGAATATAGGAAAATTAGCCTATATTATATCTAAGTAGTTGTTATACAAATATATTATATCTAAGTAGTTGTTATACAAATACAGTTAATGTAGCCCTGTATTTTTGTATTTATTTTTATGGACAGTGTTTTATATTTGTATTTAAATGTTCTGTAAGTGCTGAAAGAAAACCTAAAACATTATTTTTTAAGGTATTAGATGAGGTTGTACCTATTTCTTCACAGTGTTTTTCCATGTGGATTATTGAATTATTTTATACTATTGAGTCTTTACTCTAGTTATTCCTTCATATTTTATACATTATATCACAAACTTAATTTCATTAGTATTGCATCATGTAGTCTAGTATTTTGAAAGAAGAATAATGAATAAACTTAGAATAATATATTGTTTTAAAAGAAGGCAAGATAGGTTTTGAATTAAGTAGAAATGCAAATGATCTTGAATAATTAATGCTGATGAGGAAAATGAGAAAAGAATCATAATTATTCTTAATATTTTTTATTTTATTTTTGATGATAAAGGAATCATAACTGTTCTTAATATTTACAATATTTTTTGATATTTTACAATTTTTCATAACACCATGATATTTTGAAATAATGCTTATTTACAAAGAAACATCAAACTGAGGAATGTGAAATGTATTGTGAATGCTTATATTTTATTTAATTTGTATATTTTATGTTTTTGAACATGAAACACATATCCTAAAACTCAGAATGGTGCCAAGCAAATTATTATTTTAGTACATGAACAAGCATTGTTTTTTGTTTTATTAACTTAGAATGAACATAAAATATGTTTTGATTGATAAAATATTATGCAGAGTGTTTTTCTTATATTTACTGAAAATGAAGTAATATTTTCTTATTTATTTAATTAATAATAAACTTAATATAATATTGTAAGGGAAATAATAAAATTTGATATGATACATGATATGTATTCCTAATTGAAATAAAAAATTTTAACGCTGTACATACACTTAGTATAACAATTGCTATCTGTGTAGAATATTGTATTAAAATTTTTTTTAATCAATATTTTTTGTATTAGTTCTGTAAACAGCTTTAACACCTTCTCAAACCACTACTTTCAATGTTATTTTGCCAATTTTACCGTTATTTTATGAAGAAAACTTTACCGAATAAACTTTAAAATTTTTTACAACTAACAAATCTCTATTACAATAACATATGGGCCTGCCTTCCAAGGCACTGATTGGTCGCACCTCTCAAAATTTTGATAGTTCCAATAACTTACTTTTGATTTTTAAAGTGAAATTGTTTTTTTAGAATCTAGTTATTTTGCTGATGTTGATAATTCTTAAATTTTTAATTAAATTTTTAAATGTGAAAACATGTTTTAGAATCTTTTAATATTATTTTGCCAATTTTACTATTATTTTATTGAGAAAAGTTTACCAAAAACCTTTTAGAATATTTTTGCAACTAACAAATCAATATTATAATAAGAGCCTGCCTTTCCAAGGTACTGATTGGTTGTTTGGTGTTCTCTACACAAGAGAGTAGATAAAATTTCGCCAGTTCCAATAACTTCCTTTTGATGTTTAAAGTGAAAACGTATGTTTTAGAATCTTTTTTACACATTTTTTTTTTTCAGAAAATATTTGTAAAAATATAAATTATTTTAGAAGAATGATTTAGATTTTAATAGAAAAATGTACTTTTACATGAAAGCAAATTGACAAAGAAATTATAATATTCAGCTACAATTTTAATTGCCTGAACATGATGTACCCTGATGGAATAGCGAAGACAAGAATTCAAGTTCTGAAAATGAAAATACCAAATATCTGAAGAAGATTCACAATAAATTAGGTGAGACTATTGTATTAATATTGAGACTATTGTATTTATATTAGTTTATTATTTAAGTACATGTAGCTGTAACAGTCAGAAAACGTGTGACTCATAAACATAATGCAGAATTCGACCACCATACAGGATAGCAGCACCATTGAGGTAGCGAAGCCACCTGTGGTACTTAGTTCGAACATAGTTTATCGGTTCCACAATACAATCCACGAAACAACGCATCTGATGCGACATTAGTAAATATTTCTTTAGGCACGGTGGTCAGGGATATGCAAGAGATTCATGATTTTATTTTTAAGTTAGCCAATAATCAAACTAATATTAGTTAAACATTCGTATTTATATAATCGAGGAAATATTCTATAGAATGGGTATTGAACAAATGAAACGTAACTACAGACATATAGTTTAAAATTATTTATTAATACATTTTAATAAAACAATCATTTACTAATAATATTTTATGGATTCAAAGCTTCAGTAGCAAGATTTGCGGCATGATTATATTTTAAAGAATACATTTATTTATTTAGACATTATTTTATATTGAGGACTTCAGTAGCGGTATTTCCGATACTGTAATGTTTACAAAAGGAATTCACTTATTTGAAGGCGTAATCTAGCTACCTAAAATTCTCAAGTAAGTATTTCTAATGCATGCCTGGAGGGATTTATACCTTTGCAATGCAAGAGTCTAAAGTAAGATTTAAGAGTAGCGGCGGACATATATTTATTTTATTAAAATATTTATTTTATGACTAAGGGCAAACATTTATTTGAGAGTGAATTATGAAGATAATGCAGAGGCGGAGTGATATATAGAATAATAAAATTAAGTAAAGGAACACGTGGTACGCTTTAGAAAGGTAATATGGAATGGCAGTATATCGAAACTGCAATGCCGCGAATGGGTTTATAAGAATGTCGGGCTGGTCTCTGCCATCAGCCCAACGAAGTAAGGTGTCACATAAGCATAACCAGGGACAAGCGATCCGTGTTGCAGTTTGCTGGCTGGCTGCGTGACTTCGTCAAGTCCTACAGGAGCACCCATTATGCCTGCTTGTGTAGGATGACTGGGGTTAATTTCAACCCTGAAGAATTCGGAAATTTCATGGTGGAATGGGTCATCGCGTCTCTAAAACGTAACACATGTATACTGTATAAACGATTATGATGAGATTTAAATAGATTTCTGACTCGGCCCTACATTATCAACATTTACTAAAGAATGTTGGCGACTCTCAAAGAAATGTAATTTGATGGAATTATTCATTAAGATTTAATATATACAAAACATATCTAAACTGGGAATGATTACAACTAATATGCCAGCCATTTGCAAAGTTGTAGCCCCCTGCATTACAATAAATGAAGCATTGAATGCGTGTCGGTTTATATGAAAATTAAATTATTTATGAAAGTAATGTTAATGAAATATGACACGCATTCACTATTTCAAGCAATCATAGATTTAAACTTTGAACATTGAGACAATTATTAGCATGCAATAATTAAATAATAAATATAGATAAAATGTAGATTTTAGAAATACGCACCCAAGAAAGATAGAATGAGGTAAGCTAGATTATTAGAGAAATTTACACATTATGTTAATTATTCAATTTTAGTTATACAAATGGTAGTTTTTACATTTTACAATTTAGATAAGTAATATGAAGAATAGTTATAGCATGTTATTACAGTACTCTAGAGTTTGAACACAGACAGGTACCTGTTTTATAAGAAGTTTTCTGATTCCATTAGTTTAGCAGCAAAAAGTTCACGAGTGGCAATTCTTTCTTGTATTTAGATAGTTCATTTACTTTCACAGCAGCAGCAGCTTTCTCTTTTATTTCAGGCAGCAGATCTTCATGGTGAATTTATGATGGGCAATGGAAAGTTCGGCATCCGATAGGCCATCTCCCGATGGAGAATAATCTAGGTGCTTTTACTCCGTCATACCTTGGCAGGAACAATTTATTTTATATTTTGGAGACTCTCAGTGATCGAGAGCAAAGCTAAAGTTGAAGTGAATGTCTCCAGCAAGTCTAAGATGGCCTCTTTTCTTATCTTGATCTCTCACATTTTTGTTAAGGTATTTTTAGGTTCTACTTAATCTGCCCTGAGGATAATCAATGCATTTTGTTGGTTTTAATTATAAAGATAGCTGCCGTTCTATTGTTTACACTTTACATTTACTAATTACATTTTGGGGAATTTTTCTTTAATTAATCTATTATCTATCACTGACCGATGCTTTTAAATTTCAAAGACAAAAAGGGAACATAAGATTATTTTAACTTTTAATTAAATATTACATCAGATTTTTTTAGAATTATTATTAAACGAAATTTAAACAAAGCAATAAATACGAACTTTATAATCCAAAATAAATGATTAAAATTATACAAAATTATATAACTAAAAGAAATCTAAATTATATTATTTTATCCTTATTTATTGCCTTTAATTTGAGATCGAAATGTGTGCGTATCCATGCTGAATTCTACATATATTTATACATTTTTAATATTGCTACACACACAATTCAATACCAGAAGGTTTAAATTTGGGCGGGATAGACCGGTCAGTGAGAGACGACAGAAAAAGGTGAAACTTAAGATTCGAATACGAATCTTACTGTTTCATAGCATCTTAAATTCATGGGTTAATATTTTTTCCAATTTTTTAGGGTTAAAATCCTACTGCATCTTAAATTCAGCGTCATCTTAAATTCGAAGTAATATGATATCATGAGTCTATTCCTCAAACATTTTTTTTAAAACTCATATAATTGAAAGTAACTACTTGATTATAAGTAGTGACACATGACAACAAATTTTCATGATTGATTGATTACAATACATTAATTATTTTTGTAGTTTTTCACTTGTTTATAAAGAATAGATTTAAATTTGGACTTACACTATAGCGAGTAAAAATATAGTAAATAAATATATCATCATCAACCATTGTCTTTCCAAGTTCAATCCATCTTCTTTGATCTTTAGCTTCTCTTTTCCACATCACCCTTGCACACTTTCTTATTTCGTCCATTCATCTCACATATGGTCTCTTTCTGAGTCTTTTATAATTTCTTGGAATCCAGTTTAGATTTCAATTGTTCCATGTATTATCATCTCTTTTAACAATATGTGCAGCCCAACTCCACATGTTTTTATTTTTTTCAATGATGTCAGTAACACCTGTTGTTCTCTTACCCATATATTGCATTTTCGATCTCTTATTATTATTCCCAACATACATCTCTCCATAGTTCTTTTATTAAGTGTCCAAGTCTCAGATCCATAAGTAAGAACTGATAAAACACATTTATTAAAATCGTTTTTTTTTTCAAACATATAGACATATTTCCTTTTAGTATCAAATTATTTCTACCAAAAGCACTCCAACCAAGTTTCATTCTATGATTAATTTCATCCATTATGTTTACATCAGTATTAATAATCTGACCAAGCTTTTTGTAGCTGTTAACTTTTTCTAACTTATCATAATCAATCTTTATTTTCATATTTTGAGAAAATCCATTAAACATTACTTTAGTCTTTTTAACATTTATCTTTAGTCCTACTTTCATTTGTTAACTCCTGCAACATTTCCTGCAGCTCTAAAGCATTATTTGCAAATTAACTACATTATCTGAAAAATTGAAATGACTTAAATAATCTCCATTTACTTTCACTCATTTAGCTTCCCATTTTAATCCACAAAATACTTCATGCAGCACTGCTATAAAAAGTTTTGGATATATGAAGTCACCCTATCTTACACCCTTGTCAATGTTCACTTTCCTAGTATTATTAAGTAATCTAATTGTTGCTGTTGCATTTTATAAATAGTCTTCAATATATGTCAGTACCTTGATGATCCAATGCTTCAATCACTGAAGAAATGTTTATAGAATCAAATGCCATTTCAAAATCTACAAATCCAAAACATAATGGTAACTCATATTTATTTGTCTTTTCTATAACTTCTCTCACTATCTGGATATGACCTACTGTACTAAAACCACTTTTAAATCCAGCTTGTTCTCTTGGTTGATGGAAATCCAATCTTCTCTTTAGACCAGTTGTAATTATCTTGGTAAAAATTTTGTATAAAACTGATAAAAGGCTGATATGTCTGTAATTTCTTCTTTATCACCTTTTTTACATATTAATATTAATACTGAAGTCTTTCAATCATCTAATACATCTTTATCATTTAGACATTTGGTATTATAACTTTGCTAAAAAAAATTGTATTTTTTTAACTGCTTCTTTTAATATAATTCCATCATTAACTGGAGTTTTTCCTATCTTCATAAATTTAATTCTATGGCTTACTGTTTCGTTTAAAATTATAGGCAATTTGGAAGTTATAATAGATATAGGAGATTAAACCACTAAACATCACATGATCACAATCTCATACTAGCACATAATTGTTATTAAACAAGGCAAAACTCTCTTCATACAGTAGTGCCACCCTATGCCAAACAGAGTAATCAATGGATGCCAGAAGGCTTGTGCATAAAATCCCTATCCAATGCCTACTTATCCAATATCTCCAGACTAGTTTCTGGCTTGTGGCCATCATCAGTGAGGAGCCTTAGATCTGAGAGCACTGCACCTAGATCTTAGGATCGAATGCAACCCTCCAGCAACCACCTTTTATCTCTACTTAACTACAAAACTATGAGAATGAAATTGGAAACACAATAACATTTTCAATCTAAGCTCAATAGCTTATATTGTCATATGGGTCAGAACTCAATTCAGTACCCATACATTTTGGTGGCTTTGGATCTTTAACAACCATAGCCACCACTATCATAAGATCTAGGTACAGTGCTCTCAGATCCAAGGCTCCTCACTGATGATGGCCACAAACCAGAAACTAGTCTGGGGATATTGGATGAATAGGAATTGGATATGGATTTGATGCACAAGCCTTCTGGCATCCATTGATTACTCTGTTTGGAACAGGGTGGCACTACTGTATGGAGAGAGTTTTGCATAGTTTAATAACAATTATGTGCTAGTATGAGATTGTGATCATGTGATGTTTAGTGGTTTAACACCAATCCTGCCTAATAGGATAGTGGTGGCTATGGTTGTTAAATAGCCAAAGCCACCAAAATATATGGGTACTGAATTGAGTTCAGACCCATATGACTGTATAAGCTATTGAGCTTAGATTGAACATATTTTTGTGTTTTCAATTTCATTCTCATAGTTTTGTAGTTAAGTGGAGATAAAAGGCGGTTGCTGGAGGGTTGCATTAGATCCTAAGATCTAGATGCAGTGCTCTCAGATCCAAGGCTCCTCACTGATGATGGCCACAAGCCAGAAACTAGTATGGGGCTATTGGATGAGTAGGCATTGAATAGGAATTTTATGCATAAGCCTCCTGGTGTCCTTTGATTACTCTGTTTGACACAGGGTGGCATTACTGTATGGAGAGAGTTTTGCCTTGTTAGATATAGGAGGTATTTGTTTTTTATTACTATATAATTCTTGATAGAAGTTCTTCTACCCATTTCATGATGTCATCTCTCTTTTTAATAATAATTCCATCTTTTTTTCTTATTGCAGATATACATTTCATACCAATACTAACATGTTGTTTTACACTCTGAAGACTTTTATTCTTTTCTACAGCTTCACAGTTATACTTTTTTGTATCATTTTCAACTTTTTCCATACCATTTTACAAAATTTGAGATATTCAATTCTTTTTAATGTATCATTTTTGTATATCTTCATATTCCTTTTTTCTTCATTTGTAAGTTCTGATTTAAATTCATTAGAATGTTTCTGAAGATTAGCAATATCAACTGCAAATATCGTTTTTCTCTTGCATCTTAGTAATTGATGATCACTTCCTATGTTAAATTTATTAAGAGTATTACAATCTTGAAATATGTATTTTGTTTAGTCAAAATATAATCCAGTTCTGCTGTACCTTCATTTGGATGCTTCCATGTCCATTTCCTTTTAACATTTTTCTCAAAACAAAAATTCCTAATATATAGTTTTTTTTTTCTGCAATCTCCACAAGTCTATGTCCTCTCTCATTTCTTTTACCATAACCAAAATTACCTACTGCAGTTTCATCTTTCATTTGTTTACCAATTCTAGCATTAAAGTATCCCATAACAATTTTAAAATGTTGTTTGCTCTGATCAAAAGCCTTTTATACATCCACATAAAGATTTTCTACTACTTCGTCACTATGACAATTTGTTGGGGCATAAACATGAATTATCTGCATTTGGTATCTGCTATTAAGTTATATAACTAATCTTGCCACTCTGTCTGATACCCTATCAATCTCCACAATGTTGTTCTTCCACTTTTTATTTATAATGAATCCTAATCCACTTGTATTTCCAATATTTGTAGCTTTATATTAGAGTACATGTCCACTTTTTAAATCAATTATCTCTTCACCTTTTTTTCTAATTTACCAAAGTCCAATAATGTCCCATTTAACATATGACAGTTTTTTTAATTCTTGCAATCTTCCTTCACTTGCAAGTGATCTGCAGTTGTAAGTACCTAAGCCTGGGTTCACAATCAGGGGATTCTTAGCATGTTCCAGGTTCAGCCACCAACTGCTGCCTTGGTTGGTGACTTTACAGCCTCCTGGGAATAAGGGCCTTGATTTATTCTTGTCTGTCATGATTGTATATATCTATTGGAAAAATATTTATCATTTACACATACATTTATTCTGCCTTATCAGGCAATTGAGAAGAAAGACCATGCTGTTTCTGGATATTAAACTCAGAAGTAGGAAAACAATAAACTCACCATGTTGGCTAATGTGTGTTGGTGAGCAGCCTATCCCTGTTTGTATACTATATGAACAATCACATAGTAATAACAGCTGCAATGACAAGAGTGGACATTAGGAAATTTTCCCTGCTCGGTTCATTTAAAGCATCCAAGAGGAATCAAAGGGTCTCCTTTCAGTTAATAACAAACTTCTTTCTGCAGCCAATAAATATATATAAATACATAATAATTATTAATTTTAATATTGTTTGGATATATATTATTTATAATATACAGTGGATGATTTACATGTGGGCTATATAATCTAGGATAGCTTAATCTCGAAAATTTATTTCATTTGATAAATGTTGAATCAAATTATAAAAACTCTGAATTATCTATTTAAGGCTAAGATTCAGCCACTATTCTGAACATATTTATATATCTGTGGTAAACGTATTTTAGTAAAATAAAACACTGTACAATATATATATTCAAAATTACACCAGATTCACAACTCAACCAGACCACCGAGAAAATAAAATCTAAAATGCTATTAATGGTTTCACTGCTACTGGCAGACTTCACAAGTTTCAAGAAGTGTAAAATAACAGCATATTTAAACTTAACATTATCCACAATTCCAAGTACCTCCCATCCACCCTTAATATTAAAAGAACTTTTAAATAAGTTAACTACTTCTGAATCATCCATTTTTAATAATAAAGACTCTTTAATTCTTTTTATTTCATTATTCTCTAAGAAGACAACCTTAGTTTCATCAAAATTAATAATGTGGCCTGTATTTTTTACATAGATATATAAGGCAGAACTAAGATATTTATTTTTAACCCTATTTTTATGTACCTTTCTTTCGTCTTTCATTTAAACTCAAACTACTCTGACCTATATGTGATAAGTTATGAAATAGGAATAACGGTTTTTCATGAAATTATACAAAGCATATATTCATGTATTAATTGTGATCAAATTTTCAAAAATGAATTAATTAAAAAAAAACAAACTTTTCGCATTTAAAAATATTATGAAGGAAAGGGTTTCTATATAATATCTATAATTCAGGAACTTTCCAAATCGTAATCTGGTTGTACCTGCATATATTAAATTTATTTTTTTATATCTGAAAATTATCTATATCATAAATAAAAATTTAGCAGTCAAAGTTTATCTTATTATAATTTCATTTTTTTGCAGGCACATTTGAGCACAGATATAACGAATAAACTTTTTTAAAAAAATAAATAAATTAATATATAAAGTTGGTTTTTTATCTTTTTGTTATTGTTATTAAAACATTAAAAATATAATTCTAAAGTAGTTTATATTCGCGGTTAAAAAATTAATTGATAAAGACTCCCAAATTAATATCAATCAGACTTACTAATTTATTTTCTTTATTGTGTGTGTTTTAATTTTTTTTATTATAAAAAATATATGTGCATTCACTTATTCAAAAGAAAAATAAATAATATTAATACAATTAATAACAGTGTGAATTTCAAATAATATTTCAAAGCTTTACGCTGATTTAAAAAAAAATGCTAGCCATTAGTATCTAAAAATTGGGTCACTTAATTAATAATTAATCTCAAACTTATGCATAATTATTTTGTTTGTGTGCATGCTTGCGCTTTCTATAGTCTTTTATTTTGTTATTTAAATAAAAAGTGGATTGTAAATTTTATAGTATCGTTAACATATTTCATTTAATATAATTTATTTCGTTTAAAATAAAACAAATATTTCAATTTCCCTTATCAATTTAAATATGCAAGTAATTTTTTTATGCATACCCATACCTACGCAGGGATATTTTGAAATCATCAACATTGTAATATCTTCAAAATATTAAAAGCTATTATTCAAGATCTATTGGAATCAATTTTTTTTTTTTCTGAATTAAACATAGAATTATTTGCAGATATATATTTCCACACAACAATCAGTTTCATGCCTTCACAGGAAATTCACTAATTTTCTCGATTTTTCTTTTCTTCTATATTATCTTATCAGGGAAGCAGATAATAATTAGATAGCCTTAGGGTTAAATATTATTTTTTTTTAGAAAAACAAAAAAAAGAAAGATCTATTCAAGATCTGAATGAGTTTCCTTTTAAAATCTTTACATTTATTTGTTAATAAGCTTTGGATTATTAAATATAATAGACCAATCAACACAATTGAGTTGCCGTTTTATTTTTTTAAAACTAAATTAATATTGTTAATGTTTTTGACTCATGAAGAACAATTGGCATGTCTCTGAAAGGTGGAGAACAAAAAAATTTTTCAGCTATTACATTTGATTGGTTGCAGAAATTTGAGTTTAGAACTTTCTTTTGTAAACTTTCAATGCTTTGTTTTGCATGATGATAGTAAATGTCATATTATGTTGCATGTTCTTTTATTATTATTTGATCCTGTCCAATCAGCTGATGCAATTTTATTTGTAGGAAAAGTAATTATTTTCTTTTCCTATTGGCAGTAAAAAAAAAAGATAGGTAAGATCCTGTTCTTAAACCAAATCGTGTGCAACTTTTCAAACATTATAGCAATTTATGTCAGATAAACAAATGGTATCTAACAACTATTGATTCATGCACGCTCCAAATTACTTAACATTATTACTCCTACTCACCTTTTTAACTATTTTAAACTCAACATTTAATTTAAGTTATGCCATTTAAGATTTGATTGTCAAGTTTTTAGAGAATAATTTTTTATCTTTAATATATGAAATACACTTATTGATCATTTCCAAGTAAATCTTTTGCAGAACTCAGACATTTATTGGAAAGAGTAAAAATAAATCATGTAACAAAAAAATCTTTTCACTAATTATTCTGTATCTTTGTATTCTGTCAGAGGTTACCTTGGTTATGTGAACTAGATAACCTTTGTACGTGTGTTTATCTTTCTTTTGATAATAAAAAAAGATTGTGAATATACTTGCAAGACTATCTACCCCATAGGAATAAACAAAGCATTTCTGAAGGTGTTTTTAATTATGATTTATGAGATTATTGATAGATTTTAAGCTCAGGATAGTCATGAAAGGTTGACATTGATGTGACTTATTTTTATAATAATTATTATTGCCTAAATATATGACTTTTAAGTTGTTCTATGCTTTTAATTTCTTTGTAACTGCCATACTTTTTGTAAATCTTTCTTGGAATTTTTTTCATTTTTGCAAACGTCATTTTATTTTTTTTAAAGTTATTTTTAGTTTATCAATAAAATAATGTTTTTGTATTTCTTATAAGTATGCCATAAATGGCTATGGATTCAATAGTTAGTTCTGTGAATTTTTGTGAACACATGTATATAGATGGTGAACTTTGTATATTTGTATAGATGTGTGTAGAAAGGGACATCAGTATAGTTGTATATATATATTACAAAGCCAGAAAGCATAAGAATCTACATATGTATTTTTTGTGTGTAAAATTTGATATTATGTAAGAAAACTTCAAAGATTAATTTGAAATTGGATATTACCTGCTTAACCGCCTATTGCTTTTTAAAATAATCCGAGCACAATTTTCTAATCTGTTTTAATGTTAGAACAAAAACAATTCTTGGAAACAGAAAATTAAGAAAACAAAAGCATAAAATAAATAGTGATAACTATATAAAAAAAGGAAAAAAAATTTCTTGAAAATTTTTTTGTTTGTTCATAATTTGGAAATAACTTAACAAATTCAAAATTCTCTTCAGTGATAATCTTTCTATTCCTTCAAAATTATCTTTCTAAACATGTATATATGTCTTACCTGAGATAATCCAAGCTTCCATCTCCAAATCGGATTGCTTCATTTCTATCTTGACCCCAAATGTTCTAAATGTCAGGTCTATAAAGAAAAGATTCTCCTAATAAAAGATACAAAAGAATCATCTAGCAATGGCTTCTGTGTCTAAAACAGAGTGGCTTCTATATCACTGATAAATGAGTTTTATCTCTTCATTTTATATTTTTTGTGTGAATGTGATGTTTATTTATTGTCCAATGTGTTTATATTCTTTATGACCAAGTGTGTTTATATTTTTTATGTACAGTGTGCATCTTGTTATATTTTTGTCATATAATTTATTTGAATAGTCTATAGCTTGAAAATAATGTTATGAAACATATACAAAAAAACAAGAAAAAAAAAGACAGATTATGTTTGTGTTGAATTCTGTCTGTATCTTTGTTTTTTCTTATACTCTTGTTTAAAAATAATAAATAATTATGTTTTAAAAAGTATAATTTTTGAAAATATTATTTTTATAAAATAAGAGGTTAGTGTATAACTTTAGAAAATTAGATATGAATTATATACTAATAAGTTAATTGTATGAATTCTATATGAGTAAATATATATTACAAACTAAATCACCTATTTTTCAATAAATATGAATTCTATGTGGAAAATAAATGTATACAAACTACCTTTAGAAATTATAAAATATAATTCTTAACAAAATATAAAACCATTTTGATAGATTGATTGTATATGAGCAAAATAAAAAATATATAACACATTACCTAATTACAAATAAAATTAATAAAAATATATTTTTCAAAAATTAAAAAAAAAATTAAAAAATTTTACTTAAATAATTACTTCTTAGTCTGTTTAAGCCTTGTTTGAGAATAATCGAAAAAACTTCACTTAATTTATGTCTTTTATCGTTTCGTGATAAGTACAAAATACCAAAAAAAAAAAAAATTAAATATTGTGGTTGATTAAAAATTCAAAATCTAAATTTCGACGATTTTTTGAAATAAAGATCGTTGGAAAGCTAACATATATCTAAAAACGCATATTTTCTTCATCATATATTTCCAGCAAAGAAAGAAAATAGACATCATCAAAGATTAATTTGAAACCGGAAGTAGTTAAAGTGACATAATATTATCAAAATATTTAGTCATCATAGTACAGATATTTCTCTTATAATCAAATACTGTAATTATATTTTTAGTAAGCAATACATTATGGAAAGTATACATAATAATTCTTTTGATTTATTTATTGTTTTCTATTCTATGAATTAAGTTCTTTACTTATTTCTGTTTTAATTAAATTATGTGGCTTTATTCATTTTGTTTTTAAATATACAATTAAATTTGTCTGAAGGTTTGTAATGATGGTATATTATAAGATATGATATGTTGGACTATTTCCATGATGTATGAGTGAATGTTGAATGTACAGAAAATTTTAAACTTTATTTAAACTTTTCAAATACAAACAACTTGTTAGTAATAACACACAAATAGACAATACAGGTTAGTAATTACACAACGTTTCGAGTAGTATTATTCTCCACTCTTCTTCAGGTGTTGCTGGCCTATATGCACAGTGACAATATTCACTTAGAAGTTGAACTCGCACCTTTTAGATTCTTGTATATTGAATTTAAGGCAAACACTCTACCAACTGAGCTATTCTGTCAAAGGCAACATATAGTAGAAGTTTGATATATTTATATATGAGGGTTGGTTCAAATTCTCCTGAGTCCTTCAATTTTTTTTTTTTTAACAAGTCTAATTATTTTTATTTTTACTTTTTCCTAAGAGCAAGATTAATTAGAGGCTTCCATACATTGTGTATTGCCACACTGGGTTGACTTATAGGATTATTTACCATTGTCATATGAGCAGCTTCCTTGAATTTTCTTCTATGCATTTTTTCCTCTTTATCCAATATCTTTGTATTTTCCCACTTAAGCACATGGTCATTAGTACATACATGATCTGCTATGGTAGACACATCTATTTTTTCTCTTTTAACCATTAATTTGTGTTCCTTCAATCGTTGTTCAACCGGGCGACAGGTCTCACCAATGTATTTCCTTCCACATTCACATGGTATTTCATAGATGCAGTTTTTGTTCTTCAACATTTCCAGTTTAGACTTAGTAGAAATAAACATTCTTTGAAGTGTGGTAAGGCTTTGGAAAGCAGTCCTAATATTATATTGACTGCATATTTTCTTTAGTTTGTCTGCCATTCCTGGTATGTATGGATACACCACTGTACCAATAACTGTTTTCTTTTTTGGTGTCTCTTTGGGTTGTCTACTGAAGGTTTTTCTGATGACTGCTGATGGATAACCATTCTTCGTAAGCATTTGTTCTATGTGCATTTTTTCTTTTTCCAAGTCACTGGATTCTGAACAAACCTCCTTTGCTCTGTTCCATAATGATAGTACAATTCCTTGTTTAGTGCTTCTTGTATGATTGGTATTTGCCAGTGTGTGTCGGTTTTCTATACACTGTTGTTTTTTCTTTGCCCTGAGGGAGTCTTGTCACAAGAACATCCAAGAATGCCAATTTTTGTTCTTATTCTGATTCCATCGTGAATTTAATTGTAGGAGATATGTTGTTAATGTGCATCCAGAAAGACTGTAATTTTTCCTTGCCATGTGGCCATACCACAAATGTATCATCAACATATCGAAGCCACACTTTAGGTGGACATGGAGTAGTATTTATGGCTGTGGCTTCAAGTTTCTTCCATGTAAATGTTGCTGAGCAAGGGTGACAGTGATGATCCCATGGCCATCCCTTGATTTTGTTGGAAGAATTCTGAGTTATATTGATAGTCTGTTAATGTTACACAGAATGTTAATAATTCCATTATACTATCAATAGGTAGAGCTGTTCTAGTTTGTAGATTATTATCGTCATTTAACCTTTTCCTTACAATAGACAATGCTTCATCACATGGTACATTTGTAAACAGACTTTCCACATCAAAGCTTACCAATATGTCAGTTCTATCCATTTTCATGTTCCTGACTAATTCCACAATCACATGGTACATTTGTAAACAGACTTTCCACATCAAAGCTTATCAATATGTCAGTTCTATCCATTTTCATGTTCCTGACTAATTCCACAAAGTGCTTACAATTGTGGAATTAGTCAGGAACATGAAAATGGATAGAACTGACATATTGGTAAGCTTTGATGTGGAAAGTCTGTTTACAAATGTACCATGTGATGAAGCATTGTCTATTGTAAGGAAAAGGTTAAATGACAATAATAGTCTACAAACTAGAACAGCTCTACCTATTGATAGTATAATGGAATTATTAACATTCTGTGTAACAACAACAGACTATCAATATAACTCAGAATTCTTCCAACAAAATCAAGGGATGGCCATGGGATCATCACTGTCACCCTTGCTCAGCAACATTTACATGGAAGAAACTTGAAGCCACAGCCATAAATACTACTCCTTGTCTACCTAAAGTGTGGCTTCGACATGTTGATGATACATTTGTGGTATGGCCACATGGCAAGGAAAAATTACAGTCTTTCTGGATGCACATTAACAACATATCTCCTACAATTAAATTCACGATGGAATCAGAACAAGAACAAAAATTGGCATTCTTGGATGTTCTTGTGACAAGAATCCCTCAGGGCAAAGTAAAAACAACAGTGTATAGGAAACTGACACACACTGGCAAATACTTGGCATATACATCCAATCATACAAGAAGCACTAAACAAGGAATTGTATTATCATTATGGAACAGAGCAAAGGAGGTTTGTTCAGAATCCAGTGACTTGGAAAAAGAAAAGATTCACAGAGAACAAATGCTTATGAAGAATGGTTATCCATTAGCAGTCATCAGAAAAACCTTCAGTAGACAACACAAAGAGACACCAAAAGAGAAAACAGTTATTGGTACAGTGGTGTATCCATACATACCAGGAATGGCAGACAAACTAAAGAAAATATGCAGTCAGTATAATATTAGGACTGCTTTCCAAAGCCTTACAACACTTCGAGGAATGCTTACTTCTACTAAACCTAAACTGAAAATGTTGAAGAACAAAAACTGCATCTATGAAATACCATGTGAATGTGGAAGGAAATACATTGGTGAGACCTGTCGCCCAGTTGAACAACGATTGAAGGAACACAAATTAATGGTTAAAAGAGAAAAAATAGATGTGTCTACCATAGCAGATCGTGTATGTACTAATGACCATGTGCTTAAGTGGGAAAATACAAAGATATTGGATAAAGAGGAAAAAATGCATAGAAGAAAATTCAAGGAAGCTGCTCATATGACAATGGTAAATAATCCTATAAGTCAACCCAGTGTGGCAATACACAATGTATGGAAGCCTCTAATTAATCTTGCTCTTAGGAAAAAGTAAAAATAAAAATAATTAGACTTGTTAAAAAAAAAAATTGAAGGACTCAGGAGGATTTGAACCAACCCTCATATATAAATATATCAAATTTCTACTATATGTTGCCTTTGACAGAATAGCTCAGTTGGTAGAGCGTTTGCTTTAAATTCAATATTCAAGGTGCGAGTTCAACTTCTAAGTGAATATTGTCACTGTGCATATAGGCCAGCAACACCTGAAGAAGAGTGGAGAATAATACTACTCGAAACATTGTGTAATTACTAACCTGTATTGTCTATTTGTGTGTTATTACTAACAAGTTGTTTGTATTTGAAAAGTTTAAATAAAGTTTAAAATTTTCTGTACATTCAACATTCACTCATAAATGATGGAAATAGTCCAACATATCACATCTTATAAAATTAAATTCTTTCACACACATTCACATTAGCTATTTTGCCATATATTTTCAAGTTTTAAGTATTATTAATAAAGAAAATATTTTACTAAAACATGTAAGTTTATACTGTGATTTTTTTTATATAAAAGTTTATTATATATATATATATATGTATGGCCCTTATTCCCAGGAGGCTGTAAAGTCACCAACCAAGGCAGCGGTTGGTGGCCGAAGGTGGAGGGTGCTAAGAATCCCCTGATTGCGGACCCAGGCTGCCATTTGATGATGACTTTTTATTTAGGTACTTACAACTGCAGATCACTTTCAAGTGAAGGAAGATTGCAAGAATTAGAAGAAGAACTGTCTTATATTAAATGGGACATTATTGGACTTTGTGAAGTTAGAAGAAAAGGAGAAGAAACAATTGATTTAAAAAGTGGACATATACTCTATTATAAAGGCACACATATTGGAAATACAAGTGGAGTAGGATTCATTATAAATGAAAAGTGGAAGAACAATATTGTGGAGATTGATGGTGCATTGGACAGAGTGGCAAGATTAGTTATACAACTTAATAGCAGATACCAAATGCAGATAATTCAAGTTTATGCCTCAACAAGTTCTCATAGTGATGAAGTAGTAGATTTTTATATGGATGTACAAAAGGCTTTTGATCAGAGTAAACAACATTTTAAAATTGTTATGGGAGACTTTAATGCTAGAATTGGTAGACAAATGAAAGATGAAATTGCTGTAGGGAATTTTGGTTATGGTAATAGAAATGAGAGAGGACATAGACTTGTGGAGTTTGCAGAAAAAGAAAAAACTTTATATTATGAATTCATTTTTTGAGAAAAATATTAAAAGGAAATGGACATGGAAGCATCCAAATGAAGGTACAGCAGAATTGGATTATATTTTGACTAACAGAAAATACATATTTCAAGATTGTAATGTTCTTAATAAATTTAACACAGGAAGTGATCATCGATTAGTAAGGTGTAAGTTACGTGTTAATGTAAAACTAGAGAGACAAAAATTCTTAAGAAAAACAATATTTACAGTTGATATTCCTAATCTTCAGAAACATTCTAATGAATTTAAATTAGAACTTACAAATAGGTTTCAAGTGTTAGGAGATTTTGAACATGATTCAGATTTGAATGAAATTAATATGAAAATAGCTGATACACTTTTAAAAACTGCAACAAACATAGCTGGTAGAAAAAAGCAGCAATTGACTAATAAAATTTCTACTGAGACTAGAGAATTTATGAAGAAAAGAAGGAATATGAAGATAAACAAAAATGATGTATTAAAAAGAATTGAATATCTCGAATTTTGTAAAATGGTACGGAAAAGAGTTGAAAATGATATAAGAAAGTATAACTGTGAAATAGCAAGGAAAGCTGTAGAAGAAAATAAAAGTCTCAGAAATATTAAACAACATTTTGGTATTGGTAGGAAATTTATACCTGCAATAAGAAAAAAAGATGGAATTATTACTAAAAAGAGAGATGACATCATGAAATTGGTAGAAGATTTTTATCAAGAATTATATAGTAATAAAGAATAAGTACCTCCTATATCTATTACATCTTCCGAATTGCCCAGAATTTTAAATGAAGAAGTGAGACATGCAATTAAGTGTATGAAGAAAGCAAAGGCTCCAGGAAATGATGGAATTATAATTGATATATTAAAAGAAGCAGGTGAAGAAATAGAAACAATTTTAGCAAAGTTATATACGAAATGTCTAAATGATAAAGATGTACCGGAAGATTGGAAGAATGCAGTAATAATATTAATATTTAAAAAAGGTGATAAAGAAGATATTAGAAATTACAGACCTATCAGCCTTTTATCAGTTTTATATAAAAATTTTACCAAGATAATTACAACTCGTCTACAGAGAACTTTGGATTTCCACCAACCAAGAGAACAAGCTGGATTTAAAAGTGGTTTTAGTACAATAGATCATATCCAGATATTGAGAGAAGTCATAGAAAGGACAAACGAATATGAGTTGTCATTATGTTTTGGATTTGTAGATTATGAAAAGGCATTCGATTCTTACACATTTCTTCAGTGATTAAAGCATTGGATCATCAAGGTATAGATCCAGGATATTGTCATATTTTAAAGAATATTTATAAAAATGCAACAGCATCAATTAGATTACATAATGATACTGGAAAAATCAACATTGAGAAAGGTGTAAGACAAGGTGACTCCATATCGCCAAAACTCTTTACAGCAGTGCTGCAAGAAGTATTTTGTGGATTAAAATGGGAAACTAAAGGAGTGAAAGTAAATGGAGAGTATTTAAGTCATTTAGATTTTGCAGATGATGTAGTTGTTTTTGCAAATAATGCTTCAGAGCTGCAGGAATTGTTGCAGGAGTTAGCAGATGAAAGTAGAAAAGTAGGACTAAAGATAAATGTTAAAAAGACTAAAATAATGTTTAATCGATTTGCTCAAAATATGAAAATAAAGATTGATTATGAAGAATTAGAAGAAGTTAACAGTTACAAATACCTTGGTCAGATTATTAATACAGATGGAAACATAATGGAGGAAATTAATCATAGAATTAAATTTGGTTGGAGTGCTTTTAGTAGAAATAACTTGATACTAAAAGGAAATATGCCTATGTGTTTGAAAAGGATGGTTTTTAACAAATGTGTTTTACCAGTTCTTACTTATGGATCCGAGACTTGGACACTTAATAGAAGAGCAATACAGAGACTTCAGACCACTCAAACAAGTATGGAGAGATGTATGTTGGGAGTAACAAGAAGAGATCGAAAACGCAATGTATGGGTAAGACAACAAACAGGTGTTACTGACCTTATTGAAAAAATTAAAAGATTGAAATGGAGTTGGGCTGGACATATTGCTAGAAGAGATGATAATAGATGGACAATTGAAATTTTAAACTGGATTCCAAGAGATTGTAAAAGACCCAGAAAGAGGCCACATGTGAGATGGATGCATGAAATAAGAAAATGTGCAGGGGTGTTGTGGAGAAGAGAAGCTAAAGATCGGAGAAGATGGATTAAACTTGGAGAGACCTTCATTCTGCAGTGGATTGGTAATGGTTGATGATGATGAAGATATATATATATATATTATCCTTATTGATGTTTAGAGTATTTTGCTATTATATTTGTATATGGTTGGTGCATATATAAAATAAATATTATTTTAATGCTAATATATGTTTTAATTATTTTCTCATTGTAAGAGAATATACATACTAAAAACTTGAATAAATTGCTTTCATGTTTTATGTATGACAATTGGATTCTTTTCTTATCAATTGAATGGACCATTATGTTCAATACTTTTATGCTTGAACATCACATGACATCTCATGTGACTGATTTTTAATTATTAATTACCTACAATTCAAATTGTTTGCATAAATATTTATCTACCTTCGTATATATATATTAAAAAATGATTGGAGATTCTTAAAATAGTAATGCTGCTGTTATATAAAATTAATAAGAAAGGAATAAAACCATGGAATTTCATTTATTGTTGCTTCTTGCCTTCATTGAATGCTTATTGGAATTTTGCATTCTCCTAAAAGAAAATGTTTAGCGTTTCAAAATCTTATATTTTTTGTTCTAATTTGCTGCTAGCAAAATATTAAATCTGAAATATTATTGATAATATTATACAAATCTAAAGTAAGGAATACCATAATCGAAAATTAGTAAGAAATGAGTAAAATCAATAGAAATTCTTTTATTACTGCTGTTTGTCTTTCCATAAACATTACATGATCACTATTTCGTATGCTTGCTCATAACTGTTATCAAAACAGGCAAAACTCTCTATACGTATTGCCATTCAGTGCAAGACAGAGTTTACCCCCAATGTTGAATGAGTAGGCACTAGATGGCGATTTTATGCACAAACCTTCTGGCATCCAGGGATGTTGAATGAGTAGGCACTAGGGGAATTTATGCACAAGCCTTCTGGCATCCATTGATTACTCTGGCTTGCACTGAGTGGCAATATATATAGAGAGAGTTTTGGCTGTTTCCTGTATGCTCTTTAAAATTTTCTATTTAATTTTCATAAAAGATATTTATTTGTTCAAAATCTTGGTGTTGACTGTTATTTTGTTCTAATTAAATAATAGGTCTGAACTATTACTTGTGATAGTCTTACTAAACTAATGAACATCACAATATAAAATTCATAAGAAGTTAGTAAATTTTTTTTCTTAATACTACATATGATTAAATCAAATAATTTTTTATTTTTGGGAAATATATATATTCTAGCACATGTGCATGTGTAGCGCATCTGTTCCCAAAAGCTATAAAGTGTCAATATAAAATAGATAACTAAAAACAAACGAGCTGAGCGCTTTCAAAGGATTTTGCCTTCATAATT
The DNA here is from genome assembly GCA_028023455.1 of Epiperipatus broadwayi. Classification (NCBI taxonomy): domain Eukaryota; kingdom Metazoa; phylum Onychophora; class Udeonychophora; order Euonychophora; family Peripatidae; genus Epiperipatus; species Epiperipatus broadwayi. The sequence goes on along the minus strand of JAQFVV010012428.1, from coordinate 7,196,750 downwards.
ATAGCTTGCTATTACATTTAATGATATGCAAATATGCTAATTCCATTTCTTCGATAAAACATAGCTTTTGGGAACAGTTGTGCTACACGCACACGTGCTAGAATTAATACTACATAATAAGTCTTTATTGTTTAATTTAAAAATATTTTAAAATATCATTTCAAACTTAGAGTACATATAAGTGATTATGTTTTAATAAAAAAAAAATCTATCCTTTTTTAACAGTTCATTTTATTAATTATTTGGGATGGAATGCATTTTACTAAAAAAAAAAAAACACCTCAAATTATTTTTTCACATTATGCCATTTCAATTGCAATAAAACTACTTTCATGATAAGTTCTAACATTATATGTGGGTTCATTTACTTAGATACTTGAACATTCTTATAACTATATTTTTTATTTTTCTGATAAAATAATTTGTCTTAGTTTGAGACTTATTAGAGGCTAAAGTGTTTATATTCACCACAGTATTACCTAAATGTAATTATATATACACTACTGCTAGTTAGGCACTGCCTTTAATCTGATTGAATATGTCAATATATACTTACTAACAATGTGCTATCTGCAAGTCATTGGGTAGTTGTCATATTTATTGACATAATTGTTTAACCACTTTTGTTTTTTGATTGTCTGTAAAATTTCTGATATAATTCTAATGATCTTGTCTTTTGGCAATGATTTCAGATTTAAACTAAATTATCTTCCATTTTTAAACGATGAAAGTAGGCCATCCCATCAAAATTATCTTAGCTTGTCATTCAGCTTTTATATTTCCCCATCTCTGTTTAATCATTATTGAAAATGTTGATGGATATATAACTAAAGTAGCAAAAATGAAACAGATAAAAATTTTTAAATCTACTCACAACTAAAATTTTCTTGTTTGATTTCCTAAATTTCTTGAAAGATTACTATCAGTTTTTCATATGTATTTATATTTTCCAATATCTTTGAAAATATTATTATAACATCATTTCTTAACTCATGTGAATGCTCATTGGAGCTTTCTTTTTCAATTTCCTTCCATTATTATTTTACAATTTTGGACAAGAAATATGTGTAATAATTATTAAAAGATTAAATAACTGAAGAGATCCTAGAAGTATATAATTACTGAATTGGTATCTGATTATATAAGGATCCAAGTAAATCAGCTTAGATTCAAAATATTAAACAAAGGGTGTAATGATGGTTGCTAGAACTATTAGACGCACACAAAAAAGTGAATTTATTCCAGGTTCAAACTTTTTATTGATTCAAACCATATGTTAGAAACTAATCTGGGGATATTGAATGGGACCGCACTGGATAGGGATTTATTAAGCTTTGTTATCTGACATCTATTGATTATTTATGTTTATGCAGGTTATCAGAACTGAAATCAATGAAATAGATTTATAGATAACATTGATCAGGAAACTTCCTTGCATTTTATTGTAAATTTAGATAGACATAAAATTTTCATTGATTTGACTTTCTGAATCTGAATTTAGGCAAGGTTAATGCCAGTATAATATTAACTTGTAAACCGTAGTCATTCAAAAGTGTTAAATCAATGATGAGGAATATTATTGATTATATTGGCTTGTGGTCTTAAGTACTTTCCTCTTTAATATTATATCTTTTTATTATAAAAATTGATTTTGAAAATGTTATTAATATGATTTTTAATCATAAATTTATATTTATTTACAATGGGGATTTGAATCCAGACTTTCAAGCTCCCTACAGTCATCCACTCTATTCAGTATAACCAATAAACATGACCACATACATGTGAAAAAGATAAATGATCTCCATTATATGTATTTCAAGCTCAACCAGCACTCATCAGTGGTCTGAATCATCATCTCCCACACACACACATTTATAACCAGTTCTTGGTTTATATTAAGATAGTAAACCTGCACACTTTAGTAGACAGGCTTCAATTCTTTCCACTCTCCAACTCTTCAGCCATCCATATCATTGAAAATCTGATGATGGAATACTCAAAACTCTTGATGATGCCAATATTATAGTCATATCCATTACAAAGAAATTAAGTCATATGTCACATGACCTAATTTAACAAGCTTGCATTACAAATATTATATAAAGAGCTCGCAAATAAGCTCTTGACAAGCTTTGCAGAAGGCTTTGATGATTTTATATTGCTAAAGCTATTAATATATGGTGTATCTGAACTTGGTTCAGTTCCATATGGTTATTTAAGTTAGATAGTTGGATTGGAAGACATGAATGTCTGAAATTTTTAGATTTTCTACTTAATAGTTATCTATTAGATAAAGTGCTGGGCTTGTCCTTGTATTTTTAATCTAATGCTTAAATATCCTAGCACCTCACTGAGGAAGCCAGTATCAGAAACTGGTATGGGTTTGGGGATATTCTGCAAAGCTTGTTAAGAGCTTATTTGCAAACTCTTTATATAACATAATAATAGTCATACCCATGTTCTATAAGTCAGTCTGACTTTAATTTTAGTCATATAGGTTTTGTTTTTAAAAATCAAGTTAATAAAATTGATATAATGTAAATAAAGAAAATTACAGCATAAGATGACCCTGTCTTTATGAAACTGATTGCGTAATATCATTACTTGTCAAAATCAACACTGTATTAGACTCTTTTGAGATATTGTAAAAATTATAAAGCAATTTTAAGATTTTAAAGCAAAATTTGATAGGTTTATCACATGTTTACATTTTTTTTTTTTTATGTTTTAAAGATAAATTTAAAATAAAAATGATTTCACATAATTTCTGAAAACTTTTTGTTTAGATAATTGAATGCCAATTTAATTCTTTGTTCTTATTACAATTCTTTTTTTTTTTTAATATTTGCAAAGTACAAATAAGATTTTTAAGAATGTTTTTCACTTGAAAAATTAAATTTAAAAAAAGCCAAATCCAATTTATTGGGTTTTAGCACAAAATTAAAACTTTAAAAAGAAATAAAAGATTGAGCATTGACAAAAACTTTTACCTGGTTTAACAATAAAAAATAGTAGCCTTTGGAAGGGGTTAATTACTTGGATTGTAGTAGCTACAAAGTTTCTAATTTTGGATTGTTATTTTGGTGCTGATATTGATTTGGCTTTTTTCATTATTTTGCAAGTGCCCATAATAACATTAATTTACAGTATACATTTTTTCTGCATAAAAATTGGTATTAAAATTATTAGGTAAAAAATAAATCTGAAAATATCAGTATTGTATAGATCTTATAAATGTCACTTAAATTTGAATCTGAATGCAAGCTAACAATTCCTGACTGATTGTATTATAATATAAAGAAACTGACAGCAGCACTGATTGATAATCTATTTGGTCCAGGCATTTCAGCACACTTTATTCTTTTAATATTTCTAAAAGAAAAATTGTAATTTTCAGTAATTTATTTATATATTTAAACCTATTTATGCAACATATCTAAAAATTATTTATTTTAAACCAAAAACTATGTGATTATAAGTAGATTTTATTTGAAAGTATTTGTTTTTGAAAAGACAAGTAAAAAACAAATACAATAAAGTGATTATGGGGCTTGATCATCATCATCCCTGGCACAAGGGTAAAATGTAAACAATGTAGCAATACTTTAGGATTACTGCCTTATTTATTAATAAAGTTTCATAGTGTGGCAACAATTATTTAAATAATTCAAATTGTATACATATGCATTAACTACATTATTAAAATTTAGCACAAATATATATGGCATAATATTCTGATATTCTGGTCAAATCACAAATTATGATTTGGAAGTAGGGTGTATTTGAAATCAGAACATATGTATTTTTTCTATAGCAAGAAAAACAACCCAATTTATATGTAGATTAAAGCCATCCATAAAGTGGGAGTGTTATTTTGAAAACAGTAACTTGACTATTACGGTCTGCATGTGTATGTAATATAAACAATAAATAGTAAGACAACCTTTTAAAGAGCTTTCTTTGTATTATGATAAAGATTATTCAAATAGCAATTCAAAGAACATTGAAAATACTTATCAAGTTTGTTGCCTGACATGTAGTAAAAGTGTTTAGCATTTTTGCATCTTAATTTTAATTTCTAGTAATAGCTAAATATTCATTTACTGGATAATGACAAGGTAGGTTAGATTATGAGCAAGGTATTTGAAAAAAAAAACATGAAGAAGAAAATCTAGCCCATATTTAAACTCTTAAGTTGTGAGCATGGCAAGTCCATGCTCTAACTACTATGCAATGAGTATCTTCAGTATATATATATAACACCAAAACTGTCTAACACCATACTAGCAAAAAATAAAAATGCAAAACCATAAAACAATACAGTACTAGATTAAATTCAAAATTTTACCAAAATCCTTACACAACCATGGTTTCATCTACTACAAATAGACCTTCTCAAGTGAAAATCAACCTAAAGGAAAACATATATATATATATATATATATATAAACAAACAAACCTTCCCATAATTCATTTCAAACTCCACCTTCCCTTAATATCAAAAGAAGTCTTCATAAGATTGATAGCCTCAGAATCAAGGAGTTTTATCATCAAAGTCTCCTTTATTCTTCTTTTTAACTCATTCTTTTCATAAAAAATAACCGAAGCATTGTCAAACAATATTCTATGACCTGTATTCAATTCATGAATATATAAAGCTGAGTTAAGATACCTATGTTTAACTCTACTTATATGAACCTTAACCCTTTCATTAAGGCTAAATTTACTCTGGCCTACATAAAATTTACCACAACTACATGGAATTTTATAAACAATACCAGGAATAGACCTACTATCAATAGACTGCTTTGAACCATTAAGTAATGAATTCAAATCAGAACCTTTCCTCCATGCAACCTTCTTTCCACCTAACAAATGACTATTCCTATAAACCAAATTATAAATTGATGCTTTAAATGGTAAAGACATATAACCATCATCCTTTCCAACAAAATTCTTATCATCCAAATCACGACTATAAACATTATTATTAAATACCACTTTTTAAATAAAATCATGACTATAACCCAATTCTACATATTCAGCAGCAAATTGACTTTTTTGAATATCAGCATCATTATTAAAATTATTAAGCCTTCTATTCTGACAACAAAAATTCAACAAAGACATTTTTTTATGTATAAAAGGCTGATAACTATCAGGCCTAATCATATTTCTCAAATTTTTAGGTTTTATAAAATGACTACAAAACAAAACATCATTAACCTTCTCAACATTTAAATCTAAAAACTTTAATTTTACAAAATCAAAACCACCCCCCTCAATTGTAAATTTAATACTAGAATCAAAACCATTCAATCCACATAAAAAATCTTCTAATTTCTCTTTCTGAATAACAAACAAACAATCATCAACATACCTAACAAATAATTTAATAGAACATGAAAACATATTAATAATACTACACTCCAAATAATCAATATAGACAGCACACATCAATGGAGAAATGACATACCCAATAACCCAACCTTCTCTAATCTTATAAAACACATCATTAGACATAAAATACATTGAATCCTCTAACAGCAAAAGCAAATCATGAAAAACCTTAATCTTATCTGCAGAAAAACATTCTAATTTTTTTAAAATTGAAAGAAAACCTCAATACTTTTTAATCTAGTAACCGATTGGTACATATTTTCAATGTCTAAACTATCAAAAACACAATCATCATCCAAAACAAAACCATTTATTTTCTTAAAAGCTTCAAAGGAAGAAGAAACACAAAATTGACCCAGTTTTATATAATCCTTAAAATATCATAATAAATTTTGATATTTTATCAACAATTCCTCCTGTAAAATCAAAAATACATCTCAAAGGAAAATTATCTTTATGAGACTTCAAATTAATGAAAACCTTTGGAGCCACAAAATCACTAGGGTAACAATTTAAATAAGTAGCTCTATCAAAAATCTTTTTATTTTCCATAACTTTCATAATCTTAATTAATTTAGATTTTTTTTTTTTTACCAGGATCAGAATCTAAAATAGCATATTTTCCATTATTTAATTCTAAAGAAACTTTACTTTTAAAATCAATATTATTTAACAATACAAACCGGCCACCTTTATCTTCTTTTAATAATATAACATCATTGGCTTTCAATCTTTTTTTAACAAAACTAATTTCCTTAGGGGCAAAACAAATTTTTCTCTTTTAAGTAATTGACTATTCAAAATAACCTGTAAAGACATTTTATTTTCATCAGAAATATTACTATTACTTTCAATTGCAGAAACAAAATCAAAAATTAAACTTCTATTAGCAAACGGAACAAAGCCAGGACCCTTAGCTAAAATAGCCAAATCAGATACATTCAAAATATAATTTGACAAATTTAAAACAGATGAAGCATCAGGCCTATTTTTATAAGACCCAAATTTAAACTCTTTTCCTTTCACAAAACTTTTATTTTCAGCCTTTCCAATCAACCATTTAAATTTCTTGAAATACTTATTATTATAAGTGATTTCACACTTACTCCTAAACCATTTAAAAAAAGAATTTAAAACAGAATAATTAAAATTCCTTCTAAAATCCAACTTTCTTCTAAACATTTTATACCTATCAATTAAATTAGATAAACTACTCATAATATGTATAATAAATTGTTTAAGAATAAATCTTTTAAAATTTAGAATAAAATCACAATTAGAAAATAAAACCAATTTCCTATCCAATTTAATATTACATGAATTAGGAAACACATTGCAAAACCTACAAGACTTAAGAAAATTAACCTGAGCCTTTAAAGATTCAATTCTATTAGACATATTAATTAATCTTTTTATTTCTAAAATTTCTACACAAGAAAAATTATCATACAAAATCTGCCACATACTGAAAGAAAATTAATAACTATACAAAACAAAATAATACAAATAATAACAAACAAATAATACAAAATAATACAAATTAATAATACAAATACACAAACAAAGCAAATAAAATATAAAATTCACTAAACTATAAAACACTATTCAAAATATTAGGTGTACTGTTTAATATTTTGAATAGTGTTTTATAGTTTAGTGAATTTTATATTTTATGTGCTTTGTTTTGTGTATTTGTATTATTAATTTGTATTATTTTGTATTATTTGTTTGTTATTATTTGTATTATTTTGTTTTGTATAGTTATTTAAATGGTTGATTGGAAAGGCTGAAAATAAAAGTTTTGTGAAAGGAAAAGAGTTTAGATTTGGGTCTTATAAAAATAGGCCTGATGCTTCATCTGTTTTAAATTTGTCAAATTATATTTTGAATGTATCTGATTTGGCTATTTTAGCTAAGGGTCCTGGCTTTGTTCCGTTTGCTAATAGAAGTTTAATTTTTGATTTTGTTTCTGCAATTGAAAGTAATAGTAATATTTCTGATGAAAATAAAATGTCTTTACAGGTTATTTTGAATAGTCAATTACTTAAAAGAGAAAAATTTGTTTTGCCCCTAAGGAAATTAGTTTTGTTAAAAAAAGATTGAAAGCCAATGATGTTATATTATTAAAAGAAGATAAAGGTGGCCGGTTTGTATTGTTAAATAATATTGATTTTAAAAGTAAAGTTTCTTTAGAATTAAATGATGGAAAATATGCTATTTTAGATTCTGATCCTGGTAAAAAAATAAAATCTAAATTAATTAAGATTATGAAAGTTATGGAAAATAAAAAGATTTTTGATAGAGCTACTTATTTAAATTGTCACCCTAGTGATTTTGTGGCTCCAAAGGTTTTCTTTAATTTGAAGTCTCATAAAGATAATTTTTCTTTGAGATGTATTTTTGATTTTACAGGAGGAATTGTTGATAAAATATCAAAATTTATTATAAGATATTTTAAGGATTATATAAACTGGGTCAATTTTGTGTTTCTTCTTCCTTTGAAGCTTTTAAAAAAATAAATGGTTTTGTTTTGGATGATGATTGTGTTTTTGATAGTTTAGACATTGAAAATATGTACCAATCGGTTAATAGATTAAAAAGTATTGATGTTTTTCTTTCAATTTTAAAAAAAATAGAATGTTTTTCTGCAGATAAGATTAAGGTTTTTCATGATTTGCTTTTGCTGTTAGAGGATTCAATGTCTTTTATGTCTAATGATGTGTTTTATAAGATTAGAGAAGGTTGGGTTATTGGGTATGTCATTTCTCCATTGATGTGTGCTGTCTATATTGATTATTTGGAGTGTAGTATTATTAATATGTTTTCATGTTCTATTAAATTATTTGTTAGGTATGTTGATGATTGTTTGTTTGTTATTCAGAAAGAGAAATTAGAAGAGTTTTTATGTGGATTGAATGGTTTTGATTCTAGTATTAAGTTTACAATTGAGGGGGGTGGTTTTGATTTTGTAAAATTAAAGTTTTTAGATTTAAATGTTGAGAAGGTTAATGATGTTTTGTTTTGTAGTCATTTTATAAAACCTAAAAATTTGAGAAATATGATTAGGCCTGATAGTTATCAGCCTTTTATACATAAAAAAATGTCTTTGTTGAATTTTTGTTGTCGGAATAGAAGGCTTAATAATTTTAATAATGATGCTGATATTCAAAAAAGTCAATTTGCTGCTGAATATGTAGAATTGGGTTATAGTCATGATTTTATTAAAAAAGTGGTATTTAATAATAATGTTTATAGTCGTGATTTGGATGATAAGAATTTTGTTGGTAAGGATGATGGTTATATGTCTTTACCATTTAAAGCATCAATTTATAATTTGGTTTATAGGAATAGTCATTTGTTAGGTGGAAAGAAGGTTGCATGGAGGAAAGGTTCTGATTTGAATTCATTACTTAATGGTTCAAAGCAGTCTATTGATAGTAGGTCTATTCCTGGTATTGTTTATAAAATTCCATGTAGTTGTGGTAAATTTTATGTAGGCCAGAGTAAATTTAGCCTTAATGAAAGGGTTAAGGTTCATATAAGTAGAGTTAAACATAGGTATCTTAACTCAGCTTTATATATTTATGAATTGAATACAGGTCATAGAATATTGTTTGACAATGCTTCGGTTATTTTTTATGAAAAGAATGAGTTAAAAAGAAGAATAAAGGAGACTTTGATGATAAAACTCCTTGATTCTGAGGCTATCAATCTTATGAAGACTTCTTTTGATATTAAGGGAAGGTGGAGTTTGAAATGAATTATGGGAAGGTTTGTTTGTTTGTATATATATATATATATATGTTTTCCTTTAGGTTGATTTTCACTTGAGAAGGTCTATTTGTAGTAGATGAAACCATGGTTGTGTAAGGATTTTGGTAAAATTTTGAATTTAATCTAGTACTGTATTGTTTTATGGTTTTGCATTTATATATATAGTTTCCTTATATATATATAAACTTTACGTTGATTACATTAAATGTAATCAATATTTATTATGTTATGATATCTATCTTCAAATTTCAATAATCATGTCTGCCTTGTTTTTTTATATAATATTTTATTACCAATAATATTAAAAACTAAAAATTTGAATAGTCTATTTTTCAAAATATACATATATAAAGATCAATACTTTAGCATGTACACTTACAATGATGAGTCAACACCGATAATTTGAACTATAAGTAATAAAGTGGATGGGACATAAATATGTTGGCATTTTAAAAATACTTACTAGGTAAATGTTAGATTTTCTTATTGAAAATGTGCTTGGAACAAATTGGTAAACAATTTATGCATCAGTTGAGAAATACATACAAAGGCTATCCAAAAATTCTATTCTCAAAATATAAAAGAGAAAGACAGAGAAAAATGAAGATCATTTGAATGTTAAAAAAACATAAAAAGCTATAAAAATAAAATCATTTTTTCTTTTATTTTTAAACAAATGAAAGCTATATCTAGCAAGTATTCTTACGTTTTTATTATTACCTTCTGAAATACAAATTTTAACAATATAGTCAAAATATAAAAAAAATATTTAAAAACTAATATTCATATCTATAAATTATATTATCAATTTGAAATTTTTTTTTTTTTTACAAATATTAAAAAATGAGTTTATATAGAGAAAGATATGCATTTTTAATTATAATAATCACATACATAAAAAAAAATCTTGATAATTTATGTATATACTTGTTAAAAAATAGAGCCCATTAAAAAAAATCGATCACCATTAATCAAGATAAATGTAATGCTTTATGCAGTAATAATGTATAAAACTTTTCCATCATGTGATGTGATGTATTTGGCTTCTCCTTAAACGAAGTCAAGAATATCTCAGGAATTATGCCCAGATAAACCTGTTAGCCATTTTATTCTCCATTCCCCACTCTTAAGTCTTCCCATATTCTGCCCCATCCCATTTCCACAACATAATCTTTGTCAACTCTATGGCCTTTATATCTAAATCCCCCTTATCTCTTCGCAAACCCAACATAAAAACTAATAACTCACTTTCTGTATATTCACTTTGTTCATGTCTATTCTTCCATAACTTCATTATCTTTACTCTTTCTGCTTTCAAGCATTTACATTCGATCAACAGGTGCCTAATATTTTCTATACCTTCTTTACACAATTTGCACACTAAATTATCCATGGTTTTCCTTTTACATGTATATTCTCTTGTTGCTAAAGATCCCGTTCGAGCCTTAAATAATAAACTACTTTCCTTACTATTATCATAAATTAACTCACATCCAATATTCCGTTTACTTCTATATATATTTAAACTCTTCTTACCCTCCATACTAGTTTTCCATCTCTCCAACTCTCTATTTTTTATTAATGCTTTTATTCTTTTATCCCATTCCTTACCACTATAACACTCAACAATCCTCCTAACACAATCATCCCACCCTTTTATACAAGTATGCTGATATAAATTCTTTATCCAAATCTTTCACATACTGCATTACCTTTCTCACCCATCTTGTTACCTGCCCTTTACTCATAACCCAATTATACACTATTTTTGCTATTCTTTTACTATCCATAAACTGCAACCTACCAAACATTTTCATTTTACTTTTTGCATCTCTCATATAAAAACTTGACCATCCCATTTCTCCTTGAATTGCCTCCTTTGCTGTCCACATCTCTGCATCTAATGCATGTCTTCGTACTGCCCTTTGTACTTTCTCTAAATAATCTAAAACCCTTTTACTAACAGTTAATGCATCATTACCATATGTTAACCCTGCTACTGCAACTCCCTTCCATACTATTCTAGCTACATCATATTTATTATATGAAAATACTGTTAGTTTCTTTACCAAACCCTTTCTTTTCTTTGCTTCATTTACCAATTTTTTCTCCCATTCATCCAAGCAATTTTCCTGATTACATGAGATGATTCCCAAATACCTATATCTATCCACCACCCTTAACTTTATATCCCCCAATAAAAATTTTACATCTTCTCTTTCCCCAGTATTAACCATCATTATATTTGATTTTTCTTCACTAAATTTAATCCCCATCTCTTTACCCACCCTTGCACATGTCCTCAACATAATTTCCATATCTTCTCTTCTTTCTGTACACAAAAAGATATCATCTGCAAAAAAAAGTCCTGACAAAATATATACTTCCTTGTCATCTATTAATGGTATCTCTACCCCATTTCCTAGTCTTTCTATTGCTTTCTCCATTTCACTCAAAAAACAACAAAAACAAAATAAGTGACATCGGGCATCCTTGCCTTAATCCCACCCCATTTTTAACTTTAACTGATTCTATATCCCCTAACTGGTAAGTATAATAATTATTTTCATATAATTTCTTAATAATGTTTACTAAAGCTTCATCCATTCCCGAATTGGCTAACCTTATCCATAATCTATTTCTATTTACTCTATCATATGCTTTCTCTATATCTATAAAACTCATATATAATGATCTACCTGAATTTTTACTCATCTCCATAAGTTGTGTAACTACAAACAAACTATCTCCTATATGCCTATCTGACCTAAAACCTCCTTGCATTACCCCTACTACATTATTCTCTTCCATCCATTTTTCAATTCTTCCAGCTACTATATATGAGAAAACTTTATATAAAACTGATGTTCCCACTATCAGTCTATAATTATTTAACTTTCTATGATCCTTACCCTTTCCTTTAAATAATAATCTTATTCTTGTATTACTCCAACTAACTGGAAAAACTGTTTTCTGTGCCATTTTATTAAAACTTGATAACAACTTTGCTTTTGCTCTATGCCCTAAATTCATTACCATCTCTGCTGCCCATCCATTTAAACCTCTCACCTTTCCATTTTTCAATCTCTTCCCTACCTCATTCAATTCATTTTTGTGAACCTAATATTCCCATTACTAACTGCTTTCATTTTTTTTATCACTACTTCCTTCACATTTAACATCTTTTCTATATCCATTACATATCTATTTAAGATTCTCTCTACCTCTTCTCTAGAGCTACACTCTATTCCCTCATCATCTATTAATACTATCTTTCTTTCCCCTACATTTCTCCTTTTAATGTAATTCCAAATTTTTTTACTCCCATCTCTTCCACTTTTATTAATATCCTTCAACAATTTACTATTTAACTTCATCCTCTCTTTATAATTATCCATTTTCTTCTTTTTTAAGTATTTTCCCCTTTTAGAATTAATATTTTCACTTAATTTGTTCTTAATAGCACACTTATATTCTCTGCATGCTTCTTTCCTCTTTTTTATACTTTTACTAACTCTCATTTTTTATTACTTTTATTCTTCTGCATATTCTCAACTAAAACCTTATTTGCCACTTTTTCTATTTTCACCACACCAGTCCTTATACTCATCCCCATCCAACTGCTCCATGGTTTCTTCAACTTTTATTTTATATTCTTCCAACTTATTTTTATCATTCACTCTCCATCAACATCTTTCACTATTATTTCTACCTTTATTTCTATCCTCACATGATCACCATTTCATACTAGCACAATAATTGTTATTAAACAATTCAAAAGGTGGGTGCTGGAGGGTTGCATTAGATCCTAAGATCTAGGTGCAGTGCTCTCAGATCCAAGGCTCCTCACTGATGAAGGCCACAAGCCAGAAACTAGTCTGGGGATATTGGATGAGTAGGCACTAGATACAAGCCTTTTGGCATCCATTGATTGCTCTTGTTAGCACAAGATGGCACTACTATATGGAGAGTTTTGCTGTATTTTGAATTATTTCTATCCTCCATCACATTACTAATCATTTCTATTACAATAAAATTATGATCACTATTACATACTCTCTCTTCATTATCAAACACCGTAATTTTCTGTATTTTATACATTCCCTCTTTCTCTACCAATACATAATCTATTGTGTGAAATACGTTATTCCTAGACCATGTGTATTGTCCCTCATAGTTATTTGACAAATTCCCAATGCTCAAATTTAATCTTTGACAAAATTCCTTGAAAAACTGACCATTCTTATTATCTACATCATCAATTTTTTCAATATGTCCATTCATATTCTCTATAACCATTATTCTCTTCCCCTTTTCTTTAAAAATTTGTATATCCTTAACTAGGCATTCATATATACTACTGTTCCACTCCATTATAGTTTGACTATCTCCAGTAGCTATATACACTACAGCCACCATCCATTCTTGTCTACCCAACCTTATTTCAAAACACAAATGCTCTTGACATTTAACAATATTTAAATATTTCCTCAATATAACACCTATACCACCACCTTTTTTTTCTTTTTCTTTTCTGTTTACACCCTGCCATACCACCTCTTCCAAAATAGGTTCTTCTTCGTCTCTTAGATGAGTTTCCACTACTGCTAATACCTCCAGCTTTTCATTTTCAATTGCTTTATTTAATTCCAGCCACTTTTCTGGTCTCCTACCACCTTGCATATTCAAAAACCCAATTTTAACAATTTTTTCTTTCCTAACTATTCTTTTATAAATTTTTTTGATTCTTTCTTCTCCATTACGTTTATAACAAACGTTCTTACCATTAGTCTTACAAAACCATTCCCTCTCCACATATACACTTATATCTAAATCAACCATCTTTTGCTTATTTCTTATATCCCCTCCATTCATCTTGTTTTTGATAATATTACAATTTAAAAGCCCACCCCCCTTTAAAAGTTTCCCGAATTATATTCTTTAAATATCAAACTCCCTAAAACTTCACTTCCTTGTTTTCCTAAGTGCAATCCATCTTTACTATATAACTCCCTGTTTCCAATAAACCAATCCCATACATCCACAAACACAACATTATTTCTCTCACACAATTTTTTTACTCTCTCATTTATAGAACATGCTCTAACTAACAAATACCTCTTATCAAATCTTGGTAATACTCCAACTACCTCTACTCTTCCTTTAATCTCCCTCAAATTTCTAATCAATTCTACATACTCACCCATTACTCTCTCTGATGGCTCTAACAAATTATTAGTCCCTACCATAACATATACATCTCTACTATATTGCTTTCTTACTTTATCTGTCACATCCCTAATTTTTGCTCCAGGCATACATACTCTAACATACCTGCTTCTATTTTCCCTTGAAATTATATCCCCACATTCTCTTATTAGTGAATCTCCTATCAACACTGTCTCATAATCTACTTTCTCTACTTCATCTGTAACCTTGTCTACCATCTTTTGGATCTCCTTATCCATTTCTTACTTATCATTTCTACTCAATAATTTTTTTATCTCCTCACACTTTGTCTCTAACAATTTTAATTTTACTTCTACATCCTTCACTTCTTCCTCTATCATATTTATTCTCTGTCTAACCATCTTCATTGCCATACTACTTTCTCCACCCATATTTTCTGTCACTCCACTAAAACCGTACTCTGTCCTATTTTTCTTAACTACATTTTACTCCTTCTCCTCTGACTTTCTTTTTAGACTACCTACACTTAAAAACCACTTTCTCACCTCTTTAATCACATTTACACACTGACTACATAACCAGAAACCTGTCACATCCTTCCTATTCTTATTCAATCATTTCAAATGATATACCTCAGCACACACTGTACATTCTACTAATGCTCGTCTAATTCCTTTCTGCCAATTGTATATGCACTGTGCCATACAAATACAATCCATATTTTTATTTTTCAATTCACCTATTGTATATTTGACTTTATAATGCCTCTCCTATTCTTCAAACACACTTATATGGAAAAATAAAAACTTTTTAACTTTTTCCCAAACTTTATCAAACTATAACCACTTATTTTCTAACGTTAGGCCTCCCAAACATTAACCTTTTTATCAAAATAAATGTCTCTCTTAAAATTTTAAAAAACCTTCAATAACAAACTTAACTAAAATGAATTAAACTTACATACAACTTTTTTTATAAGTACCTCTTTACAATACTATTTCATCATTGCGCCCTCACACAGCAGTTTTGAATTTTCGAATATGCAATATCCAGTTTCAGTTTAAAATTTCCGGAAATCTATGCAGTCTGCACATGCGCTTTTTATATCTTCATTTCCATCTTTTTTTCTAATTTCAGAAAATGTAAGTTTTATTTTTCTGCAATAAAAATTGACAATTTTATGATAATTTTTGTAATCAACTACCTTGATTTTTTTCTCATTTTCTTCATTTTTAGTGGAATTGTGTTTACCCTGAAATTTATAACAGAAAAAAATACAAGATTTTACTGACTCTGAGCTTTGGAACTCAGATGCTTCTTGTAGCAGTTCTTTTGATGAATTGTCTACCAATGATTTAGAAATAGATGTAGTTCCAGAAAAAAAAAGAAGACCAAACAAGGAATGTGTGAATACAAGTGGTGCAGCTCTGCCTACTCCAGGCCCATCTTCCCAATCAGATCTGAATGAGTTACCAATGAACGTTATCAACTCAAATTTTACTAAGACTCCCAAACTGAAGTTTTTCATCACTAGTGAGGGTTCAATTTTAGATTTTATTAAATTATTATTTGATAAAAAATATATGAAAAAATTATTATTGTAATTAACACCTGAGCTGAACAAAATTAAGCTCATGATTGGATAAATTTGTCATATCACGACTTACCTGCATTTTCTTGGCATGGTAGTGGGCATTTCTTCCATATTTCCAGTACATGAACTCTATAGATGATATCTGGAGTTCTGATATGAGACTAAGACAATAATATTTTGCAAATATGACCCAATTTAGATTTTATTCAATATTGTCTTGTCTATATTTTAATAATAATAAAAATATGCCAAATGCTAAACATAAAGATTTTGACAGAGTATATAAACTTAGGCTGATTATAGACTACTACAATGTAAATTTTAAAGCTGTATAGAGAGGTAGCAGTTGATGAAGCTATTACTAAATTTACTGTTCGTAGTAGCATGAAGCAATATGAGCCCTCAAAATCTATAAGGTGAGGAGTTACATGGTGGACATGTGCCAATAGCCATAATGTGTCCATATGGAGTTGTATACAAGTAAAGATACAACTTCCAAATGCTGACCAATGTCTGGGTACTATAGGTATTTATCACAGTGAAAGTGTGATAGGTGGCACATCTCAAACATCACAGCACTTCTGCAGGAGCATGAACTAGCATGCCAGTTCAGCCAAAATCTCCCCATGTAGATGCTCATCAATAACTCTAATCAGTAAGCCATATTTGCATTTGGTTGTAGTAGTATTATTTTAATTGTAAGCTATCATTTTGTAGTAATCACTTGATTTTATATTTTAGGTGAATTCTATTTAATAAGGTGAAGTGTTTGCTACAAGCTGTAGAATAAATAATAATACTAAATTGTACTGACTCTAAACCACTAACTTATGTATCTCAAGTTTAACTCTATAATGAATTTAGCATTTCATTCATTTTTTATTTTGTTTTATTATTTTATTTTGTATGTAGTGTCTATTTTAGTAGTAATTTTTAATAAATTATAAACTTTATTGAAGTTCTTTATTATAATATTCAAATTATACTAATTATTGGTCAATATTAACTTCTTGTTATTAGGAATAACATATTCATTGCAAATCCCTGTATGGAAAAACACTTTGAAGAGCTACTAGGAAAAATGAAAGGTACTAATATCTTTATTTTATGAACTGTTCAAGTGTTGGAATACCTTAGGTAAGTGTTATTATATATCAATTTATTGGAAATTTAATGACGAATGCAAATAATTTATTAACAAAAGTATAGTTTTCGTATTTATGCATGAAAATTTAAAATTTATGAAATAATATAAAAATAATTTTTTGAAATATTAAAATTTTGTTCTTTTTTTTATTACTTTGAATATCAATGGCTATATTTTTTCAGTTTCATTACATCCTTTGGTGTTGTATGTTTCAAACAATATGTATTATGTCATTTTTGAATAATATAAACTTAAGTTATTATAAAATTTGTGGCTTAACATAATTTTTGAAATATTCAATATGGCCACTTCGATGACGAAATGGTTATTAAATGTTGGTGATGGAGTGTGGGATTAATTAATTATGCTTAAGTTATAACCTACTTTAATGTCTAATTATCTTCATACAAATTTAAATTATTAATTCTGTCAATAATATTTAATATTATTTAAATTGATGTATATAATACTTCTAATGTACCTATAGGATGTATATTAAAGAAGGTCTAGTATGATTTGTAAATATAATTTTACAATTACAAATTCTTGTTTAGTGATCAAGCAAAAATTTCAACTTTCAGTTTAGGATCAAATTTCGCCTTTAGAAACAGAAATCCATTGCCATTATGATTCATTGATTTACAATCTTTGGGCAGAGTTATGTTTTAAGTACATCTATGAAAATTAGATTTAATTTGGACTAATTATTGACCTATGCTGCATGTTGTCCTTTATTATACCTAATTTTAATAAACATTTTATAATGATTGTTGTTTATACAACTATTGCAATAATATTGAAGAAATAATACTTTTTTTAAAATGTTTGGATTTGTATAGATATACAGATTAATGCACGTTACTTACAGTGTGATTTTATCACAGTAATCTCTAAAAGAGACATTATAATGTAACTAAGATATTTAATCCTCTCTTAAAACTTCACTTTCAAGAAGAACAGTGTAATAAAAAGGTTTTGATCATTAGGATAATAAATTGCCAGATGTTGAAGGTTTAGATTTTTTTCATTTTATCTTATCTAAGAATAAATAGATATCCATATTAATGTCCAATAATTGAATAATTAGCTGATTTGTCTATAAGTCATTTACTTGAAATAAAAATATTAATACTGATTGGAACCTGAAAAAAGTTTAAGAAAACCTAGATTTGAATCCCAGATTGTTGGCATGGCAGATGGATGTGTTAATACCTGATGTTCTTCCAATTTTTTGTATAGGCATTATTTTATATTTATATTGGTTAAATATATAAAAATTATTATTGTTTAATTTATTAATATATTTATCTTATTGTTAATTTCTTTAATACAAAACATTTTACTTTTAATTTCATATGTTTGCATAAATATAAAAATTATTAGTAGCTCTCTGAGTCTTAGTAACCTCTATATTGATTAAGATTTTCATTATGAAGAATTTTTTGTTGTTGCTTATTATTAGAAATAAAAGTTTATCAGTGATATGATTATATATATTTTTTATACATATTTTTCAGTTTATAAAGTTTTTATTGATGAAATATAGTGGGGTCTGGTCAAATGAATTAATTGGTTCCAGAATACTATTAATTATATCATTAATTTATTATTGGTTACATTGAAATACATATATTTAGAAGTAATTCATTTCAGGCTTATGGCTGAGACTAAATCTTAAGCAGGAAAAGTTAAAAATATAAATATGAGAATATGTGTACAATTAATTGTTATACATAATGTATAGTTATATTTTGAAGGAACTTAAAAATTTCTTTTTTAAAAGTATGCAATTAATACCTAAACTTACATATCCAATAAAAATTCACAGACCATTAATTTTAAAACTTTTTTCTATCAATGTAATGTTTAGTAGTATCTTAACTGCACTAGAAGCCTCCATGCTTTGTTACACTATATAATTCAATTCTTTTCCTGAAAATGCACCTCTTCATAGGAACAGTACTTATATTGAAGGCACCAAAAAATTCTTCAAGCAATTGCTCAACTTTTTTACAAGTGATTGCTCGTTGACATTACCTTTGTCATTTGCTTTTGATTAATCTAAATTTTCAACAAATCATTAGTTTCATAATATTACAGCATAAATTATTTAAATAGAACTTTTTTCACTATCTGCATTCATTTTGATTTGTCATGTTTTTAATATACATTTTAGATTATTGATTTAATCATATTGTTGTCAGAATTTTTTAGGATCCATTAAAATAAAATAAAAGTGTAGTACATTTTATGTATTAATTATTTTTCTCTTATATATTTCACAAACACATGTCAATTAATATTTTTTTGTATTTTATTCTAATATATATATATATATTAATTGATGCTCTTTATGATATTTTTTATTAAATATTATTATTATTTTTATTGTATCATTAGTTGAACTGTTATATTGTGAAAATATGTAAATACTCAGGAGTAATCCAGTCAGTATTGTTAAATAAATCCAATTTATTAATTCAGTACAAGTAGTCACTGATCCTTTTTTTACAAAGTTCTTGCATCAGTTTATATAATTGTAATACAGATAACAATATCATATTTTTTATTATTATTTTGATTAAAGATAAGCAATGAATCATGTTTTTTTGTATCAATTAAAGTAATTATCCTGTGAAGTATTACCATGTATGTGTGAATCAGTTGTGATTAATAGAAATGTTCAACACTAAAGAGTCTATGGAGGGATTTGGACCTGATCTATATAAATAAATACCTTTAGTGACAAGGGCTAGTCCATCTCTTTAATTAAACTTGTTTTATTGGAATGATAATTAGTAAATGTAGCTGGATGCTCAGCCTCATCATCATAATTAGTTAGGACATTTAGTCCAGATATAATTAATGTTGTCTTTCTAACACCTATTAATCTCAGTATATATATTTTTTGTATATTCTAGTTAACCTAGTTCTCATTACAATAAATACATATATATGAAATTATATGGAAGGAAACTAAGCTTCACATGTGCTGTAAATAAGTATGCACTATCCCATCAGTAAATATTTTAAAAGAATGGTTGGTCCACCCATATGTAAAGCCTATTCTTAAGTAAACTAATATTCATTGACTGTGCTTAAAATAAAGTTTGGTCTTACTAAGAGCCAGATTTTTAAAACTGCATATTATATATACTGATTCAAATCATATAGCTTAGGGAAAAGAAGTATTTCCTCCTCTTTAACTAGCTGCAATAATGAATCAATTACTTTATAGATGTAATAATTAATAATATAAATTTTTTTTAACATAAATGAAATTATATGTAAGAAGACAAATTTTCAAGTGCTATAAATGAGCCCACATTTTACCCATCAAGGAATGTTTTAAAAGTATTCACAGTTCACATATCTAAATCTTATTCTTAAATAAACTATACTAGAAATGGAGCTTGATCATATTAAAAGCCATATTTTTAAATCAGCATATTTTCATGGGCAGTCCATCTATGCCTATTCTTAAATAAACCAACATTCACTGACTGTACTAGAAATGGAGCTTGATCTTTTAAAAATTCAAATTTTTAAATTAGCATATTATATATACTGGAGCTACACCAGTACATATATGCTGATTTAAAAATGAAGCTCTTAATAGATCAAGTTCCATATCTGTGTCGATTTACAGCATACATGGGTAGTTTCCTCCATATAATTCCATATATTTACAAATGCTACTGTATTAATTATTCCTTATACATATATGCATTTTATTAATGTTCAGACATTTTTTATTTTGTGATTTGTGAGAAACTATTCTCTTTTTTATCCAAATAACTGGAGATTTATTAAACTACATATTGCTTATTTTTTCTTGCATTGAAAATGACTACTTGATTAAGTTTTCTGCCATTGATACAAATGTCCATTGTACATTATGAGCTTAATCTCTGAATAAATGATTTCACCTTTTTTAAAATTAATACTGTTATACTATGAACCTTTTTTAAGCTTATATTCGCCCCCCTCCCCTCCCTAAATGATAAAAAAAATATTTTGCTAGTAACAACCTAATGTTTTCTAATTTTTTTTTTGTTTATAAACAAGCCATTTTAATTTATGTACATAAAAGTTTTTCAAATAAAGCAGGTTTAACTACTTGCATTTATTAGGATGATTAAAGTTGCTTTAATCAATTATGCATATTTATACACACATACAAGCTTAATTATATATTGTATCTGAAAGTAAACACTTTCCCCTTTCATTGTGATACTTGTTTCTACTGCATCAAATTATTTCTACAAAGGATGCTTTGTAATGATAAGGTTTTATTTTTTAAAAACAAATTCGGGTGTTTCGAAATTTATATTATTATTTAAATAGAGCTATCAACTATTTATTGGCTCCAATTATTTGTTTATAGCTTGCATGAATGCGTTTGTGCATAGAGTATGAAATCTTGAAAGTAGCTGAGCTGATTTAGTCGATGTAGATTGCTTTATACTTAACCAACCTTTGTGTTAGAGAATGATGATTGAAAATAATTCACATCTCAACAAAAGGAGTAATCTATTTTACCTACTCCTCTGGTCGCAGCCCATCAATTATCCAGGATTCATTAATTCTAGGGTTTCTTCATAATATTTCAGGAGGAAGTTTAAAATAGTTTTAGTTGGACATTTGTAGACAATTATTGGCATTGTTTGTAGTTAGAAAACAACTATACTCTTGACATTTTAATCATCCTATTTTAAGGCTATAGTATTTATACATTAAAGAAAATAAAATTGCAACATCTGTATCTTTTTTATACATGGGATACATGTTTTTTTATAGAAGTTAAACAGCTTATAATATATTTTTTTTTACTAAAAAAATTGAGATTTAAATTGTTTGCTTAGCCTATTATAATTAGTAACCTTTTGAGTAGTAAATTAAGATTGATATGTTATTATAATTAATAATTCTTAGTTACACTTTAAGCTTAATTGTCATAAACTATCTTTAGAAAATATAAGTATACACACACATTTATACAAGCATACACACAAATGAAAAATTATCAAGTTAATAATCAAATTGGAATATAGGCAAGATCCTATTTACTAATATTTTTTTTTATATATATTTGTTCATGTTACTGTTTTTGAAATGTTTTTGTAAAAATTGTGTATTGATGTAACATTTTGTTTCTATTAATTGGAAATTAAAATAAATTAGTGGATATCTTATACTTAATAAGTTTGAAGCCAATAAAAGTTTAGTTGCCGATGAGTGAAAGAACACATTATTTTTGGTGGTTAAAGGACTGTTTCCATTATCTGTCATAAAATGTTGAATGCTTAGAAAATTTTAAACTTTATTTTAAATTTTCAAATACAAACACCTATTAGTAATAACACCCAAATAGACACACAACATTTTGAATGATATTCTCTGCTCTTTCTCAGGTGTTGTTGGCTTGAACAGTGACAATACTAGCATAGGAATTAAATTCACACCTTATAATTCAATATTTAAGAATCTAAAAGTGTGAGTTTGACTCCTATGCTAGTATTGTCACTGATCAGGCTAGCAACATCTAAAAAATGATGAATAATAATACCATTCAAAATGTGTAATCTAATAATCTGTGCAGTATATAACTTTTTAGACATTCAACATTTAATGATAGATAATGGAAATAGTCCAACATATTATCACTTCTCAAATACCATCATCACAATTCTTCTGAAAATATCAATTTTCATTTTTTATTTCTCTAGTTTTTATATCACTCAACTTACATTATTTATTTTTGAAAGAAAGAGAAAATAATTTTTTAAATTTTTTATTATATTAGTATCCATAAACTTAATTTATGTCCTGTGGAGTTTGGTATAATGATAAAGTGGCAGACTCAATCTTAAGATGTACGGATTGTAACCTGACTTTGTTAATTCAGATACTCAAACTTTTAATGAACATTTAAGCCATAAACTATTCAGTTATTTTTTGTATTATAATTTAATTTATATAGTAAATCTTTCAATAATTTTTATAATTGCAATGAATATAAATAAATATAAGAATGTTGAATAATTATTTAACAAATAATTGTCTCTCCGTTAGGGACTTAAAACCTATTAAACAATATGTTTCTCAATATATTCAGTAGATATGAGATTTATATTCTTTGCAAAAAAAGTAGTAATACGTTTCTTAGCTCACATATTTTGATTCCATTTATAAATCAACAGCTTTTTTATTGGATTTTATTCTAATTTTAGGTTGATAACTTTATCATTATAACTTACCCATGCATAATATTAAATGTTTAAATATTTGTCTGATGTGATTTTCATAATAACTTTAGCTTGCATGATATTAAAAATAAAATATGTTTTGTAAGGCTAAAAATAAAAATAAGGAATGTATGCACTTTCATTGTTAATAATTTTAAATTTCTTCATAAATTAAATTTTTTTTTATGTAAGTTTTACAGTAAGAATTTTTAATAGCTTTAAATTACTCCATAAAATTTGCACTTAAAATGACATATGATAGTAGTTTTCAATCATAGTTAATGTTGTTTGTGAAAATGTTTTAGCATGTTATGTTTAATCTAAGATATGTCTATGAAATATGGGGTTAGGGAAATGAGGTTTTTCTTTCCTAACTTAATAAATATTAGATTATATACTAATCTTTTCAAATGTTTGTATTTAATAATATTAAAAAGTTTATAACCTGGAAGAGAAAATATACATTAGTAACTACATTTGAGCAAATTGTACATGCCTCTTTCTATATTTATATACACAATTTTGTACACATTTATGTTTAATTGCTTCCATATTTTTTATGTTCATTGGAGTTTGATAAAATTATTTAGTTAATTGGAGAATATTATTTGCTATGTTTTGATTCATTGTTATTTACCATTTGCATATATATATATATATATATATATATATTGATAGATTGTCTATTTACCATTTGCATATATATATATATATATATATATATATTGATAGATTGTCTATCTCAATTTATAATTTATATTGCAAAAATATATAATTTGACAAATATGAATTGGATTTGGCTTTCACAAATTAAATGTGTATTTTTTTTATCAAATTTAGATTTCTAGTATAGGTATACACATTGAAAAAGATAAAGGTATGGGTTTATAATAAAATTGAGTCAATTTTAAATTTAGTTTTAAAAAGGTAAAAAACTAATTTATTTAATATTAAGAAAATTTTGCGAGAATAGTTTATCTTATTATTAAGAAAACTTTTTTAAAACTATATCTTTTACTAGTATTTGTTTCATGTTTTGAAAATGTTATAAAAAGTCAATTCAACTTATTTTTTTTAGGAATTACGATAGCTAGTTGTTATCTGTAAACATGTTGTTTACTTATCTAGGGAATTCTTTAAATGTGATTGATTAAAACAATTATTGGCTTGTTTATTTATATAAAAAAGTATGTGTTGCAAGTATAAAAAGTACAGACATAGAACATAATTTTGTTTTTGGTCTTTGCTTTTTTGTTACTGTCTCTGCTCATCATCCACCATGACTTACTTCTGCCAATATTAATTACAAGGAACCTTACCAAGAAATTGAATTAATCAACATATGTAGCTAGAAGCCACTAAAGAATTTCATTCTGGATCATGGAGCTGTTTACCAAGAAGTCAAACTCCAATTGCTGAATTCACATATATGATATTGCAACTGGAATAGACACACTTCTCAACAGTGGAAATGAAGAAATTTTAAGAAAAACTCTACCTAGAAATGTAAAACCCAATTGTGATTAATATTTGAAAATCATCAATGCAAAAGATTTCACTGGTAAACTACTAAAGAGCTCTTTCCACCATGTCTACAGGAAAACATATATACATATATACATATATGTAAGTTTGTTGATCTTATTTGATTTTTCTTTTGCTTGATAGATAGATAATGGAAGATCTTGGAAATACAGATTTAAATTGATCACCATGGCAACCTAAAGCTTTTAAATAGAATTGTTTACTGTTGATTCTAGCTTTAAAATAATAAATTCACTATAATCAAACTCAGGAAAAACATATAGGTAAATAAATAAATTCTGAAAACAATTCAGTACAATATAAGTTTACTTAAATAGGATCGATATTAAAAAACATTAAAACATTTTTACATATAGACACTATTTAAATATCAAAACAAAATAATACTTGACTCAAATATATATCTAGTTTAATAAACGCGAAATAGAAAGAATAAACATTCCTGTCAGTAAGCGATACACAATTCTTTCTACTCCAATCTTTAATTAATAATTTTTTATTGACATCAACTGGTTTTAATATCATTTTATAAACACTTTGAAAATTTATGCACTCATTTAAATGTTTAAACAAATTAATATATGTCTAGTTTACTAAGAATCTATAAAATAATTTATAAATAATTTATTCATATCTTCCAATAAAGTGATACTTATTTATTACTTCATTTATGTGTTAAAATAGAATACTTCACTGGAATTTATTATCAACACTCTATTAGCTCATTTCTAACTCTACAATGTCCAACCACATTACATAAAAGAGATATTAAGTTTCTATTGGATGTTTATTCACCTATGAGTATTAATATTATTTATTTGAATCTTTAAACAATTGAATATAAAATTGGTTGGCAATGATTAAAACACATGATTATAATTGATATTTATACAAATGAAAACAATATTCAATTAAACCGGTCAATGAAGTTTGTTCTCTGCATTTTATAAAAGTTTAAGAAAAATATCTAAGACGAGTTATTCTGAACCAACGATAAAGCACGATCTATTTAGATATTTATGTCGGAATCAGACAAACATGAAATGATTGACTTTGTAATATTAACTAAGATAAATGATAATATATATATAAGAGTCTGTCCATTCACTATTTATTTGTCCATTGATTGACTTCAGTTTTTATGATGCAAAGAGAAGTTTATTTCTCAGAAATAATAATTCGAAACAATGCTTCACTAACAGTCCTTTTTCTTTTCCAGAGAGGAGAGTGCAATTTAATTAGCCTTTTTTTTTATGATGTGAATTAATCCAGTTGATCCTGTGTTCCTTTGCTCATGACACGATGTTTATGCAAATCCAATGGTAGTTATACGCCAAACTTTAAACCAGAGATATCTTTGTTTTTAAAACTAAAATAGCCGATTTTTATATAAAGCATTTTTTTTTTTATAGGTTTCCTTTTTTTTTTTACATTTTGTTATCGTTCCCTTGGAAATCCTTCGCAACTGCCCCTTCAACTGATTGAATGGGCAGATAATTTAAGCTTATTTTTTCATGTTTTATGGTTTAACACAAAAAAAAATATTGAAAAACTTTTATTTGTAAAAACACAGAAAATAGGTCCATCCGTGTCAATTACAAAAAGACGATAGCTTCTCTTATAGTCTGTTGGCTGCTATTTATGTGTTCTCTTTCTGGCGTTCTGGTATCATAACAACCACTGAATATTACTCGAATAAACCTCAATGCCAAACGATAAAACAGAGCAAATTTTCCCACCTGGCATTCAAGTACGATGTAAGTTTGGAGAAAATGGATACATGGAAATTAAATCCAAATTCGATTAGATTTTTCTTATTATTTGTAAACCAAAATACAAAATTAATATAACAACCTTTATTCACTTTATAAACACAAATAATTTACACATATATATATATATATATTTAATAATAATATTTTTTTAAATTAATTTATAAACAAATATACATAACACAAAAACATTGAATTATATGTAATAATGTTACTATGGTGACTGCATTAATATACATGAAATATGTAAAAATATCGATCCTATTTAAGTAAACTTATATTGTACTGAATTGTTTTCAAAATTTATTTATTTACCTATATGTTTTTCCTGAGTTTGATTATAGTGAATTTATTATTTTAAAGCTAGAATCAACAGTAAACAATTCTATTTAAAAGCTTTAGGTTGCCATGGTGATCAATTTAAATCTATATTTCCAAGATCTTCCATTATCTATCTATCAAGCAAAAGAAAAATCAAATAAGATCAACAAACTTCTTTATTTTTTTTTTAAATACCTGGATCATTAATTTGAATATTCACAATATCTCCCCTCTACAGAGAAAAAAAAAATAAAGACACTTTTTCCTTTCTCTAAAATCATTAAACATTTTAACTTCAACACAGATAAACGTTTATCCTTTCTATCTGTCTTGATTTGAATATCATTTAAAATGTTAGTCAAAAATTTCAAATATCTTATTCTCATCAAAGCAATGTGGAATTCATTTATTCCTTTCATCTTTATCTTCTTAGTATACCTACATGCATTTTTTTTATATCTACCATTTATGTAGTATAATCACATCTCTAGGGTTTTTTTTTTTTTACAACAAAAATTTATATTGGATTTCTCAATTAAATTATTACATCTTTACATTTTTCTCTGCGACTTTCTTGACAACAATGCTCTAATGTTAGAGTCAAACAAGAAAATCATTTAGTATTTGCTTCATACAAGCCAAATATTATTAGTTACTCTCTAATAATCATATATTTTTATTGCACGTTTAAAATATATATATATATTCATATGTTTTATTTTCTTAAAACTTAACAATAGCTTTTATTATTTTATTTTTTTAGACATATCTGTAGTTCATTTCAGTGACACTACTGTGGGCCTAAACTTTAAACATTCAATATTGTCATAAAATGAGAATATAACTTTAATTAATGAATATCTTATATTTATTCAAGTCCTGCCTTGGACATTGAAAATATTAGCCTTTAAAGTCACTTTTCTTATAAAATAAACTAAACAAATGAAAATTAACTTCTACAATGAGCTGGAGATTCAAAACAACAGAGATATCCCATTTTTAAATCACTTCTAATACTAAAATAAACTGATTAAATGTTAATCAAATCTAATTTTAATTTCTGGAGGATCTGACAACTACTTTACAAATTAAGCTGTGCTCTACATTGATGCTAATCAGGGACATTTATGTTTGAATAGCTTTATTTTATACAGGTTAGGGAAACTACTAAACATTTCTCTTTAAAATTATAACTCATATCAAAAGATAAATCCTGCCATCAAGGATTTCTTCCTACCTGCCAATGAACAATAATAAGTCTGGGACATCTGTCGACTTCAGACTTCAATATAATTTCATATAGAGTTATGAGCCACAACACACATTTATAGTTCTGCCAACTTCCTCAAAGAAAAGACTTAACCATACAAATATTTACAATTTACAGTTAGCACAGACATTAAAATCCTACACTCTACATCTCCAATGCATTAAATCATCCATTCATCATCATTAGTCAATTTTACAAGGTCTAATATTAAATAGCATTTGTATACTATACAATGAAAATCTTCAAAAGTACTTTGACTATAAATATTTTTCACTCTATTTTTTTTTCTTAGTCTTTCATATGTGTATCTACACTATTACTAATGACTTTTGGTCATAATAATAAATATCATGAGACATACTAATAAAGTTACTTTAGTGAATGTCTTTTTATTTAATTGGGTGGTGCTACTGGCTTTAAGCTTCGGGCATTGAAGGTACCTTTTTCACCTTCAGGGGTTTCTATGAGAAATGCATTCTCCCCCACTTTTCTTTTTATTTGGAATGGTCCCTCATATACATTCAAAAACTTTTTGAACTTATAATTCTGTGGGTCACTGATTTGGGGAGTTCTTACAAATACAAAATCTCCTACTTTAAATACACAAGGCTTATGAGAGGCTTGGGTAATTCTTTTCTGTCCCATCTCTCTCAAATTCTGGCCAGCCTTTGTTAAGTCATTATCATAATCTACCTTTTCTTCAGCTATAATAGGTAAGGGTGTTTTAATTAATATGGGTTCTTTATATCCAAAGTGCAGATACATTGGGGTGTATTTAGTGGATTCATTCTGTGTTATATTTATATAGTGAATGACATCCTTTAATTTATTCACCCAAGCATGGTGGTTGCTTCCTAGGTATACCCTAAACAATCTACCCAGCTCACGCATAACTCTTTCACATGGGTTAGATTGTGGGTTCCTAATTGAACACAGAATATGTTTTATACCCTGTCATTCAATCCAACCTTTCCACTCCTTAGATAGGAATGATGTAGCATGGTCTGTCAAAATAGCCCTGGGTTTTCCTATATTTACAAATTGTATTTCTTGCAAGCATTTAATTACATTCTTTGAATTTGCCTTGGTCACTGGATATGCCCCTACAAATTTGGAGAAGACATCATAAGTGACCAAAATAAACTTAAACCTTTTATAAGATGGTAAAGGCCCATAGAAATCAATTGCCAAGAGATCATTGGGACAAGCAGGTATTATTGGTTGCAATGCCCCAGCATATGACTTGTTAGCATATTTTGATCTCAAACAGATCTCACAATATTTGAGCCTGTTCATTATGGATGCATACAATCCAGGCCAGTAAAACAGTCTGCGCACAACATATTCTACCTTTCTGGGTCCGTAGTGCCCATAAAGACAATGCACATAATATATCAATCGATTTCTAATACACAATGGTATCACAACTCTCCATGATTGTTCATGGTCCTCCTTTACTTTATAATACAACAGACCTTCACTCATCTTATATCTCAAAATTACTTTACTCTTGATTATTCTTTTTATGGCTACTGACTCAATCCCTGCATCCAAATATTGAATAATAGCATTCAACTTTGGATCACCTGATTGTAAAAATTTTAAGTTCTTTAAATCATTTTCCACTGATTCATCAACTACCAGAGAGATTACAGTGATGAAAGCATGATCTAGATTAATGTGACAGGCATCTATTTTGACAGAATTCCTACTTAGAATATCTGCTACTATATTATCCTTTCCTTTACAATACTGAACCTTATAATTAAATTGTTGAAGGAAGAGACTCCACCTAACTAGCCTTTCACTATTTAAATAGCTTCGATTTATAAACTCTAAACTCTTGTGATCTGTAATAACAACTATTTCAGATCCAAGCAAATACTGTCGAAGCTTTTGAAAAGCCCATACAACAGCCAAGGCTTCTTTCTCTGTGGTGGTATAATGTAGTTCTGCACCCTTCAACAATCTACTCAAGAAATATAAGACACGGGGCTTCTTTTCATGGTCCAGTTGGAATAAAACTACTCCTAGACCATACCCACTACTGTCAGTTTGTACATAAAATATTTCTTGGAAATCAGGGTAATATAAGATTACAGTATTGAGAAAATTTGATTTTATTTTTTTAAATTCTATAGAGTGGTTCTCAGTCCATTTCCATTTCACATCTTTCCTTAATAGATTTAATATATGAACAGTGTCATATGCAAAATTTTCATAAAATCTATGATAAAAATTGCAGACACCAAGGAAAGAACGTAATTGCTTTCTATTCTCTGGAATGGGAAAATTTTGAATAGATTTTATCTTGTCAGGATGCGGTTTTATTCCCTCATATCCTACAATATGTCCCAAAAATTCTATCTCCTTAACAGCTATTCTACTCTTTTTTAAATTTATTTTAATATGTTTCTCTTCACACTCTTTCAGAAACATATTAAGATGATGAAAATGCTCTGACATGTTTTCAGAAGCAATCACAACATCATCTACATACATAGTAATAATGCCCTTAACTTCATCAGACAATACATTGTCTAAACATCTGAGGAGTCCAGCTCCACTATTTATAAGCCCAAAAGGCATTCTTTTAAAAACATATGAGTAGCCCTCATATTTAAATGCAGTATATTGCTGATCTTCATCATGCAAATATACCTGCCAATAACTAGCTGTTAAGTCAACTGTAGAAAAGACCTTTTTGTCCTTAAATTTAATGAGCAATTCCTGCACAGTAGGAGGGACATCACGTTCTGGAACCGTCAACTGATTCAAGAACCTCGCATCCAAGCAAATACGTATGGACCCGTTCTTTTTACGAACAACCACTAATGGACTGTTATAGGCTGAGGGACTTTTCTTAATAATTTTCCACTCAACCATTTGATCAATTTGCTTTCTTACTTCATCTTTATATTGGTGAGGGATAGGATAGCTTTTACATTGGAAGGGGCTATAGTCCCTCAAGTGTATCCGATGCACATATCCCTTTATCACATCAGGCTTTTTAGAAAATACATCCTTATATCTACAGAGTACCTGAAAAAACCTTTGCTTATAGTTGTCATCTAACTCAGATGATTCATAAACCTTTGCATATAAATCTGACTCTGTAGAATTATCTTGGATGGTTAGTACATTTACACTCTTAATGGGTACTGACCTCTTAAAACTATGCTTTTCCCCTTTTATAATTATTTCCTGATTTGCATAATCAATAATACATCCAAACCGATTCATGAAGTCGGATCCTATTATGACCTCATGAATAAGTCCAGACATAATCAAAAAGATTTGTTCTACTGTGATTGAATTAATTCTCACATTCAGCCATACTTGCTGAGTAAACAATTTTGCCTTATGACCATTTGCCATTATAACCTGTGTCTGTCTCAATGGCAACATAGGGATTTCAGAATCAATTCCTGTTAGCTTAATATAAAAATTTTCTGAGATAAGGGAAATTTGACTCCCTGAATCAAGTAAAGCCCTTACTGAGGTACCTTGAATAACTATGATAATTTCTGGACAATAATTAATGATATAATTTTCCAATTCCCTATCATAATCATCATCTTCTGTTTCAAAATTTATTGATGCCAAATAACTAACAATATCATGGCTCCCCAAATTCACTATACTATGAGGCTCCCACAGTGAGGAACATTCCAATGAGGCCATTTCTAATTTAAAGGACTAGTCTTAGGCCTAGCCCCTAGCATCTTCACAGGTGTATTCTGTGATATGCTGACAGGATAACTTCCTGCTGCACATGCACCCTTTTCTGCTCTATCATAACCTTTGGGATTAGCCCTGTTTGTATTTACTGGTGCTAAAGACTTGGCATATTTAGTGCCTCTATAAGACCTATCATTTCTACTATCTGAGGTCCTTCTATTTCTATAATATTTAATGGGAGAAACATTGTAAGTAGGATTATTTCTGTGGTATTTATGACCACTTTCCGCAGGTGCTTCACTTGCCTCAAGTGATCTGAGTATATCGGACACCTCTTCAACAGTATGCCTATCAGCAGCAATCAGAGTTTGCTCGATATGGCGTGGCAAGTTTCTCCTAATAATACGAATTATTTGGTTTTCCGACAATGGATATGCGGTCAGCATTTTTAATTTTGCTGTCTGCATCCGGAAAAATTGAGTCAAGCTACCCTTACTAACACTATATTTATCTTGGCTAATCTGGTGCCTAATGTTGTCCTGTTTGTCTTCCCCCCAAAAACTATTCAACAATACATATTTAAAATCCCCATATGTTTCGGGCTTATTAAACAAGGACTTCCACCAATGTTTGGCAGATGCACTCAAATGATTACTAGCCACTGACAATTTCTCCATCTCACTTAACCTACTTAATGAGAATAACTCTTCCAGTGCACTTAGATACTCTATGGGGTTTTCATCATAGTCACCCTTGAAGACTTTGAGTTGGATAAACCTGGCTATGTTTCCATCTATCCTTTCTTTCTTAATTTCTTCTGGACTATGTATTAACTTATTATTCTCATCACCATACATTGATGGTATATCATGATCACTTCTATTTAACTTATTTTCTGTGGCCAAATATTGATATGGTTTATCCATGAGACTATCATTACCTTTTACCATAGTATTCTTTATTCCTACTATCTTATCTTCCAACATCATAGATATCTTATGACTGAGATTTATTTCCTGTTCCTCCAAATGCCTACTTATTTCTTGCTTCAGCATCTTACTATTATCTTTAATTTCATTATAAACCTCTTCTTGATTTTTAGCATAATTTTCTAACTGTTGCAATGATAATTGGTGACTATCTAGTCTATCCTTTAAATCATCTAACTCTCCTGCCTTCACTTGCTCAATGTTGCTTAACTCTTCTTGGATGCCTTGTAGACTATTCTGCGATTCCTTACACACTTTCTGTAATTTCTTTATTTCATTATCGGCCTTATTATGTTTCTTGCATACCTCCTTATATTCAACTTTCATACGGCCCTGAATATCTTTAACTTCGAGCTTAATATTGTTTATTTCTATTTTTGAAGCCTCTTGACCATCCTTGCAAGCTTTCTCAAATTTTGTGTACTTTTTCTCTAATTCTTTGTGCCCAACATTACAATTTTTAACTTCCTCACTCAAGTTTTCAAATCTACCTTCTAACCTTTCTTGTGATTTATTTAACTGGTCCCTTAACTCATTAAATCTGCTATCACATTTACTATCAGATTTTTTTAACTGAGCATCTAAGTCATATTTAAATTCCTCAAACTTGGCATTAGTAGCATTTAACTCGATTTTGCATAAGCCAATTTTAATATTTACCTCCTCTCTAAGTTCTTTATTCTCTCTAATAATATCACTCAATTTATTGTTCATGTCTTCTCTCAACATTTGATTATCTCTACTCATGTCACTAAATTTATTATTTATTTCACTATCCATATCACTAAATTTATTGTTTATATCACTAAATTTATTATTTATATCTCTACTTATATCTTTACTCATCCTTTCCATCAATTCTTTCAGAATTGGATACAGATCTCCTTCAGGTTTGGATAATACTTCTGTCTTATTGCTTTCCATTTTTATTTATTATTTATGTCAAATATTCTGTATCTTTTTTTTAAATAAATTGCGAAATACTTTACTTTTATTTATCCTTACATAAAACATATCTACCCATTCAATCCTACAGCTGCGAATAAAAATCCACAAAGAACGACAACACCAATAAAATTTCTAGTATCTTATTTAAATCTATGATATAATATAATCAGCTATATAACTCCACCAATGGATACAAACATAATACCTTTTTTTAGCATCTATATGAGACTCAAACTTGGGTCTTTAATTGGTTATTTCGGCCTGAGTTGGTGCGCCATTTTGTAACCGACGGAATTTGTCGAATGCTGGTGATGGTTAGGATGATCAATCTGATCTGATAAAAAAAATCCAAAATCTAATTTAAATTAATCTAGTCTAGCTCAATCGGGTCGCCATTATGTAATAAACCATCACAAAGCACAAATAATCTCTCTTAAAGTCTAATTTGTTTAAGCTATATGTGAAACGAAAGAATAATGAGATTATCTGCTCCAGACATCAACAAATCCATCACATTACAAAGTACACTGCACTGAGCAATGAACTAGCATATCATCGCCCTAAACAATAATATATGATTAGGCTAACTACTTGATTAGCAATCTAGTGAAAATCAAATCCAATTAATAACTAAAGCAGATTCCAAATATATTTTATTAACCTATTATTATTGTAGTAATTTAAATCTACTTCATTATTTAATGATGCTGCATTTTATCTTAACGGATAAGCTTCTAAATACCTATAATTGTATTTTACAAAACATTTTTACATATAGACACTATTTAAATATCAAAACAAAATAATACTTGACTCAAATATATATCTAGTTTAATAAACGCTAAATAGAAAGTATAAACATTCGTGTCAATAAGCGATACACAATTCTTTCTACTCCAATCTTTAATTAATAATTTTCTATTGACATCAACTAGTTTTTATATCATTTTATAAACACTTTGAAAATTTATGCACTCTTTTAAATGTTTAAACAAATTAATCTACGTCTAGTTTACTAAGAAGCTATAAAGTAATATATAAATAATTTATTCATATCTTCCAATAAAGTGATACTTAATTATTGCTTCGTTTAAGTGTTAAAATAGAATACTTCACTGGAATTTATTATTAACACTCTATTAGCTCATTTCTAACTCTACAATGCCCAACCACATTACACAAAAGATATATTAAATTTCTATTGGATGTTTATTCACCTATGAGTATTAATATTATTTATTTGAATCTTTAAACAATTGAATATAAAATTGGTTGGCAATAATTAAAACATATGATTATAATTGATATTTATACAAATCAAAACAATATTCAATTAAACCGGTCAATGAAGTTTGTTCTCTTCATTTTATAGAAGTTTAAGAAAAATATCTAAGATGAGTTATTCTGAACCAACGATAAAGCACGATCTATTTAGATTTTTATGACGGAATCAGACAAACATGAAATGATTGACTTTGTAATATTAACTAAGATAAATGATAATATATATATAATATTCGAATGCAAATATAAATATAAAATTCATATGGGAATAAAATAAAATACTAATAAGCAAAACATACCATATCTTATATTCTAGCTCACTTACCAAGCTGAGTTTGAACCTTGTTATTTAAATAGCTACGTCATCTTATGCAATCCAAATAAAATAAAATAATTAAGCGTAGTCTTGGTATTTAAATTAACTCAATTTATTGGATTATATAAAAGAAAATTGGCAAGATTAATTATAAAATACATTGGAAATTACTTTATATTTCAGATTGATTGACTAAATAAAAATGATAAAATTACTATGTGTATCTCTAAATGTGTTGCGACAACAATAACGACATAAAAAAAATGAATGAATGAATGGAGAGACTTTTGGATATTTTACTAAAAAATTTATATATAACAGATACCAAAGATATGAAATAGGATGAGATTGAAGTCTATTTGTTTATCAAAATAATAACCGATAAATGAATATGAAATAATATGATATATTTGAATCTCTCCGATCATTTTCATTTAATAAATTATATTACTCTTAAAGATAATTTAAAAAAAATATAAATCATCCTTTTTAAATATATGTAAAAAAAAATTAATATGCGCACATTTTTATATAAAAAAAAAAATCATACCATATATATATAAGAGTCTGTCCGTTCACTATTTATTTGTCCATTGATTGACTTCAGTTTTTATGATGCAAAGAGAAGTTTATTTCTCAGAAATAATAATTCGAAACAATGCTTCACTAACAGTCCTTTTTCTTTTCCAGAGAGGAGAGTGCAATTTAATTAGCCTTTTTTTTTATGATGTGAATTAATCCAGTTGATCCTGTGTTCCTTTGCTCATGACACGATGTTTACGCAAATCCAATGGTAGTTATATGCCAAACTTTAAACCAGAGATATCTTTGTTTTTAAAACTAAAATAGCCGATTTTTATATAAAGCATTTTTTTTATAGGTTTCCTTTTTTTTTTTTACATTTTGTTATCGTTCCCTTGGAAATCCTTCGCAACTGCCCCTTCAACTGATTGAACGGGCAGATAATTTAAGCTTATTTTTTCATGTTTTATGGTTTAACACAAAAAAAAATATTGAAAAACTTTTATTTGTAAAAACACAGAAAATAGGTCCGTCCGTGTCAATTACAAAAAGACGATAGCTTCTCTTATAGTCTGTTGGCTGCTATTTATGTGTTCTCTTTCTGGCATTCTGGTATCATAACAACCACTGAATATTACTCGAATAAACCTCAATGCCAAACGATAAAACAGAGCAAATTTTCCCGCCTGGCATTCAAGTACGATGTAAGTTTGGAGAAAATGGATACATGGAAATTAAATCCAAATTCGATTAGATTTTTCTTATTATTTGTAAACCAAAATACAAAATTAATATAACAACCTTTATTCACTTTATAAACACAAATAATTTACATATATATATATTTTTTTAATAATAATATTTTTTTAAAATTAATTTATAAACAAATATACATAACACAAAAACATTGAATTATATGTAATAATGTTACTATGGTGACTGCATTAATATACATGAAATATGTAAAATAATATCGATCCTATTTAAGTAAACTTATATTGTACTGAATTGTTTTCAAAATTTATTTATTTACCAATATGTTTTTCCTTTGTTTAATTATAGTGAATTTATTATTTTAAAGCTAGAATCAACAGTAAACAATTCTATTTAAAAGCTTTAGGTTGCCATGGTGATCAATTTAAATCTGTATTTCCAAGATCTTCCATTATCTATCTTTCAAGCAAAGAAAAATCAAATAAGATCAACAATTTTCTTTATTTTTTTTTTTAAATACCTGGATCATTAATTTGAATATTCACAATAAAAAAATAAAGAAGTTTGTTGATCTTATTTGATTTTTCTTTTGCTTGATAGATAGATAATGGTAGATCTTGGAAATACAGATTTAAATTGATCACCATGGCAACCTAAATCTTTTAAATCGATTTGTTTACTGTTGATTCTAGCTTTAAAATAATAAATTCACTATAATCAAACTCAGGAAAAACATATAGGTAAATAAATAAATTTTGAAAACAATTCAGTACAATATAAGTTTACTTAAATAGGATCAATATTTTTACATATTTCATGTATATTAATGCAGTCACCATAGTAACTTTATTACATATAATTCAATGTTTTTGTGTTATGTATATTTGTTTATAACTTAATAAAAAAATATTATTATTAAATATATATATATATGTAAATTATTTGTGTTTATAAAGGTTGTTATATTAATTTTGTATTTTGGTTTACAAATAATAAGAAAAATCTAATCGAATTTGGATTTAATTTCCATGTATCCATTTTCTCCAAACTTATATCGTACTTCAATGGCAGGCGGGCAAATTTGCTCTGTTTTATCGTTTGGCATTGAGGTTTATTCGAGTAATATTCAGTGGTTGTTATGATACCAGAATGCCAGAAAGAAAACACATAAATAGCACCCAACAGACTATAAGAGAAGCT
The DNA here is from genome assembly GCA_028023455.1 of Epiperipatus broadwayi. Taxonomy (NCBI): domain Eukaryota; kingdom Metazoa; phylum Onychophora; class Udeonychophora; order Euonychophora; family Peripatidae; genus Epiperipatus; species Epiperipatus broadwayi. The sequence goes on along the minus strand of JAQFVV010012428.1, from coordinate 7,158,832 downwards.
CTCGCTTTTTGTAATTGACACGGACGGAACTATTTTCTGTGTTTTTACAAATAAAAGTTTTTCAATATTTTTTTTTGTGTTAAACCATAAAACATGAAAAAAAAGCTTAAATTATCTGCCCGTTCAATCAGTTGAAGGGGCAGTTGCGAAGGATTTCCAAGGGAATGATAACAAAATGTAAAAAAAGAAAAAGGAAACCTATAAAAAAAAATGCTTTATATAAAAATTGGCTATTTTAGTTTTAAAAACAAAGATATCTCTGGTTTAAAGTTTGGTGTATAACTACCATTGGATTTGCGTAAACATCATGTCACGAGCAGAGGAACACAGGATCAACTGGATTAACCCTTAAACCGCTAATTTTATCATTGGTTGTATCAGATAAAAATCAAATCTTTTAATTGGCCAACTCACAAACTGAAGACAAAGCCTATTGTTAAAACATATTCGCCTATAATATTAAATTCAACTCAGATACGTTTATAAAAAGTATATAATTAATTTTTCAGGTCATGAAGAAAACGAAAGTTCTTTCAAAAATAAATTGCTATTTATTTATTCTAAGATATTCTATATCGGCAACATAAAGGTTATAATGTAAACAAAAAGATCGACTTTTACGTTATAGAAAAGTAAATATTTCTTTTTACTACATCTTCAATATATTTACTTAAATCTTCAATATTTTTCGAAAATAATTTTGTTTTTTTATTATTCTCTCTGAAAATTATGTTTAATTTCCATAAATATTATTTAATAATAATTTAAATCAGTATTCGAAATGAAAATCTCAGCGTTTTTCTTTATTTTCTTTGATCAGGCAGTTTCTTTGTTCTTTCCAGCCAATCAGAATGTCTTTTTCGGCTGAGAGCATGCTAAGAACCAATCACAAATAATGTTCCTTCTTTGTTTAGGTTTAAATGCGTTTTTTTTAATTTTTTACTTCTAAAATAAATCGGAAGATGTCACCATCGTACAGAACTTTTAAAAACGAATTCAATACGTATTTAACGAATTTTATCGTATAAAAACGAACTGAGTTAGAGTGATTTTAGATGTCGACGAGGAGTCTCGTCGAGCGCGGGAAAAGGGTTAATTCACATCATAGAAAAAAAAAGGCTAATTAAATTGCACTCTCCTCTCTGGAAAAGAAAAAGAACTGTTAGTGAAGCATTGTTTCGAATATCAACTGGATTAATTCACATCATAGAAAAAAAAAGGCTAATTAAATTGCACTCTCCTCTCTGGAAAAGAAAAAGAACTGTTAGTGAAGCATTGTTTCGAATTATTATTTCTAAGAAATAAACTTCTCTTTGCATAATAAAAACTGAAGTCAATCAATGGACAAATAAATAGTGAACAGACAGACTCTTATATATATATGGTATGATATTTTTTTTTTATATAAAATGTGCGCATATTAATTTTTTTTACATATATTTAAAAAGGATGATTTATATTTTATTTAAATTATCTTTAAGAGTAATATAATTTATTAAATGAAAATGATCGGAGAGATTCAAATATATCATATGATTTCATATTCATTTATCGGTTATTATTTTGATAAACAAATAAACTTCAATCTCATCCTATTTCATATATTTGGTGTCTGTTATATATAAATTTTTTTAGTAAGATATCCAAAATTCTCTGCATTCATTCTTTTATTTTTTTTTATGTCGTTATTGTTGTCGCAACACATTTAGAGATACACATAGTAATTTTATCACTTTTATTTAGTCAATCAATCTGAAATATAAAGTAATTTCCGATGTATTTTATAATTAATCTTGCCAATTTTCTTTTATATAATCCAATAAATTGAGTTAATTTAAATACCAAGACTATGCTTAATTATTTTATTTTATTTGGATTGCATAAGATGATGTAGCTATTTAAATAACAAGGTTCAAACTCAGCTGGGTAAGTGAGCTAGAATATAAGATATGGTATGTTTTGCTTATTAGTATTTTATTTTATTCCCATATGAATTTTATATTTATATTTGCATTCGAATATTATATATATATTATCATTTATCTTAGTTAATATTACAAAGTCAATCATTTCATGTTTGTCTGATTCCGTCATAAAAATCTAAATAGATCGTGCTTTATCGTTGGTTCATAATAACTCGTCTTAGATATTTTTTTTAAACTTCTATAAAATGAAGAGAACAAACTTCATTGACCCGTTTAATTGAATATTGTTTTGATTGGTATAAATATCAATTATAATCATGTGTTTTAATCATTGCCAACCAATTTTATATTGAATTGTTTAAAGATTCAAATAAATAATGTTAATACTCATAGATGAATAAACATCCAATAGAAACTTAATATCTTTTTTATGTAATGTGTTTGGGCATTGTAGAGTTAGAAATGAGCTAATAGAGTGTTAATTATAAATTCCAGTGAAATATTTTATTTTAACACATAAACGAAGCAATAATTAAGTATCACTTTATTGGAAGATATGAATAAATTTGTCTGATGTTTGTAATGATGGTTATTATAAGATGTAATATGTTGGACTATTTCCATCATTTAATGAGTGCAATTTTCAAATGTTTAGAAAATGTATTAAACTTTAAAAAATTTAAACTTTTAATGGCCAACTCACAAACGAGAACTTGTTAGTAATAACACGTTTGCCAAAATTAAATTCAATGATAGCAAGAATCTAAAGGTGCGAGTTACTTCTTAGAGAATATAGTCACTTTCGCAAATATAGGCCAGCAACACCTGAAGAAGAGTGGAGAATAATACTTCTCGAAACGTTGTGTAATTACTAACCTAGTATTGTCTATTTGTGTGTTATTACTAACAAGTTGTTTGTATTTGAAAAGTTTAAATAAAGTTTAAAATTTTCTATACATTCAATATTCACTCATAAATGATGGAAATAGTCCAACATATTACATCTTATATGAATAAATTATTTATATATTACTTTATAGCTTCTTATTAAACTATATGCAGATTAATTTGTTTAACTTTTAAAGTTGTGCATAGGTTTTCAAAGTGTTTATAAAATGATATAAAAACTAGTTGATGCCAATAGAAAATTATTAATTAAAGATTGGAGTAGAAAGAATTGTGTATCGCTTACTGACACGAATGTTTATACTTTCTATTTAGCGTTTATTGAACTAGATATATATTTGAGTCAAGTATTATTTTGTTTTGATATTTAAATAGTGTCTATATGTAAAAATGTTTTGTAAAATACAATTATAGGTATTTAGAAGCTTATCCGTTAAGATAAAATGCAGCATCATTAAATAATGAAGTAGATTTAAATTACTACAATAATAATAGGTTAATAAAATATATATTGGAATCTGCTTTAGTTATCAATTGGATTTGATTTTCACTAGATTGCTAATCAAGTAGTTAGCCTAATCATATGTTATTGTTTAGGGTGATGATATGCTAGTTCATTGCTCAGTGCAGTGTACTTTGTAATGTGATGGATTTGTTGATGTCTGGAGCAGATAATCTCATTATTCTTTCGTTTCACATATAGCTTAAATAAATTAGACTTTAAGAGAGATTATTTGTGCTTTGTGATGGTTTATTACATAATGGCGACCCGATTGAGCTAGACTAGATTAATTTAAATTAGATTTTGGATTTTTTTTTATCAGATCAGATTGATCATCCTAACCATCACCAGCATTCGACAATTCAATCGGTTACAAAATGGCACGCCAACTCACGTCGAAATAACCAATTAAAGGCCCAAGCTTGAGTCTCATATAGATGCTAAAACATGGTATTATGTTTGTATGCATTGGTGGAGTTATATAGCTGATTATATTATATCATAGGTTTAAATAAGATACTAGAAATTTTATTGGTGTTGTTGTTCTTTGTGGATTTTTATTCGCAGCTGTAGGATTGAATGGGTAGATATGTTTTATGTAAAAATAAATAAAGGTAAAGTATTTCGCAATTTAGTTTAAAAAAAAAAGACACAGAATATTTGACATAAATAGTAAAAAAAAAATGGAAAGCAATAAGACAGAAGCATTATCCAAACCTGAAGGAGATCTGTATCCAATTCTGAAAGAATTGATGGAAAGGATGAGTAAAGATATAAGTAGAGATATAAATAATAAATTTAGTGATATAAACAATAAATTTAGTGATATGGGTAGTGATTTTAAATACTTAATTTAGTGACATGAATAATGAAATAAATAATAAATTTAGTGACATGAGTAGAGATAATCAAACGTTGAGAGAAGACATGAACAATAAATTGAGTGATATTATTAGAGAGAATAAAGAACTTAGAGAGGAGGTAAATATTAAAATTGGCTTATGCAAAATCGAGCTAAATGCTACTAATGCCAAGTTTGAGGAATTTAAATATGACTTAGATGCTCAGTTAAAAAAATCTGATAGTAAATGTGATAGCAGATTTAATGAGTTAAGGGACCAGTTAAATAAATCACAAGAAAGGTTAGAAGATAGATTTGAAAGCTTGAGTGAGGAAGTGAAAAATTGTAATGTTGTGCACAAAGAATTAGAGAAAAAGTACTCTAAATTTGAGAAAGCTTGCAAAGATGGCTAACAGGCTTCAAAAATAAAAATAAACAATATCAAGCTCGAAGTTAAAGATATTCAGGGCCATATGAAAGTTGAATATAAGGAGGTATGCAAGAAACATAATAAGGCCGATAATGAAATAAAGAAATTACAGAAAGTGTGTAAGGAATCACAGAATAGTCTACAAGGCATCCAAGAAGAGTTAAGCAACATTGAGCAAGTGAAGGCAGGAGCGTTAGATGATTTAATGGATAGACTAGATAGTCACCAATTATCATTGAAACAGAAAATTACACTAAAAATCAAGAAGTTTATAATGAAATTAAAGATAATAGTAAGATGTGGGAACAAGAAATAGGTAGACGTTGGGAGGAACAGGAAATAAATCTCCATCATAAGCTATCTCTAATGTTGGAAGATAAGATAGTAGGAATAAAGAATACTATGGTAAAAGGTAATGATAGTCTCATGGATAAACCATATCAATATTTGGCCACAGAAAATAAGTTAAATAGAAGTGATCATGATATACCATCAATGTATGGTGATGAGAATAATAAGTTAATACATAGTCCAGAAGAAATTAAGAAAGAAAGGATAGATGGAAACATAGCCAGGTTTATCCAACTCAAAGTCTTCAAGGGTGACTATGATGAAAACCCCATAGAGTATCTAAGTGCACTGGAAGAGTTATTCTCATTAAGTAGGTTAAGTGAGATGGAGAAATTGTCGGTGGCTAGTAATCATTTGAGTGCATCTGCCAAACATTGGTGGAAGTCCTTGTTTAATAAGCCCGAAACATATGGGGATTTTAAATATGTATTGTTGAATAGTTTTTTGGGGGGAAGACAAACAGGACAACATTAGGCACCAGATTAGCCAAGATAAATATAGTGTTAGTAAGGGTAGCTTGACTCAATTTTTCCGGATGCAGACAGCAAAATTAAAAATGCTGACCGCATATCCATTGTCGGAAAACCAAATAATTCGTATTATTAGGAGAAACTTGCCACGCCATATCGAGCAAACTCTGATTGCTGCTGATAGGCATACTGTTGAAGAGGTGTCCGATATACTCGGATCGCTTGAGGCAAAGGAAGCACATGTGAAAAGTGGTCATAAATACCACAGAAATAATCCTACTTACAATGTTTCTCCCATTAAATATTATAGAAATAGAAGGATCTCAGATAGTAGAAATGATAGGTCTTATAGAGGCACTAAATATGCCAAGTCTTTAGCACCAGTAAATACAAACAGGGCTAATCCCAAAGGTTATGATAGAGCAGAAAAGGGTGTGTGTGCAGCAGGAAGTTATCCTGTCAGCATATCACAGAATACACCTGTGAAAATGCTAGGGGCTAGGCCTAAGACTAGTCCTTTAAATTAGAAATGGCCGTTGGAATGTGTTCCTCACTGCGGGAGCCTTATAGTATAGTGAATTTGGGGAGCCATGATATTGTTAGTTATTTGGCATCAATAAATTTTGAAACAGAAGATGATGATTATGATAGTGAATTGGAAAGTTGTATCATTAATTATTGTCCAGAAACTATCATAGTTATTCAAGGTACCTCAGTAAGGGCTTTACTTGATTCAGGGAGTCAAATTTCCCTTATCTCAGAAAATTTTTATATTAAGCTAACAGGAATTGATTCTGAAATCCCTATGTTGCCATTGAGACAGACACAGGTTATAATGGCAAATGGTCGTAAGGCAAAATTGTTTACTCAGCAAGTATGGCTGAATGTGAGAATTAATTCAATCACAGTAGAACAAATCTTTTTGATTATGTCTGGACTTATTCATGAGGTCATAATAGGATCCGACTTCATGAATCGGTTTGGATGTATTATTGATTATGCGAATCAGGAAATAATTATAAAAGGGGAAAAGCATAGTTTTAAGAAGTCAGTACCCATTAAGAGTGTAAATGTACTAACCATCCAAGATAATTCTACAGAGTCAGATTTATATGCAAAGGTTGATGAATCATCTGAGTTAGATGACAACTATAAGCAGAGGTTTTTTTTTCAGGTACTCTGTAGATATAAGGATGTATTTTCTAAAAAGCCTGATGTGATAAAGGGATATGTGCATCGGATACGCTTGAGGGACTATAGCCCCTTCCAATGTAAAAGCTATCCTATCCCTCACCAATATAAAGATGAAGTAAGAAAGCAAATTGATCAAATGGTTGAGTGGAAAATTATTAAGAAAAGTCCCTCAGCCTATAACAGTCCATTAGTGGTTGTTCGTAAAAAGAACGGGTCCATACGTATTTGCTTGGATGCGAGGTTCTTGAATCAGTTGACGGTTCCAGAACATGATGTCCCTCCTACTGTGCAGGAATTGCTCATTAAATTTAAGGACAAAAAGGTCTTTTCTACAGTTGACTTAACAGCTAGTTATTGGCAGGTATATTTGCATGATGAAGATCAGCAATATACTGCATTTAAATATGAGGGCTACTCATATGTTTTTAAAAGAATGCCTTTTGGGCTTATAAATAGTGGAGCTGGACTCCTCAGATGTTTAGACAATGTATTGTCTGATGAAGTTAAGGGCATTATTACTATGTATGTAGATGATGTTGTGATTGCTTCTGAAAACATGTCAGAGCATTTTCATCATCTTAATATGTTTCTGAAAGAGTGTGAAGAGAAACATATTAAAATAAATTTAAAAAAGAGTAGAATAGCTGTTAAGGAGATAGAATTTTTGGGACATATTGTAGGATATGAGGGAATAAAACCGCATCCTGACAAGATAAAATCTATTCAAAATTTTCCCATTCCAGAGAATAGAAAGCAATTATGTTCTTTCCTTGGTGTCTGCAATTTTTATCATAGATTTTATGAAAATATTGCTTATGACACTGTTCATATATTAAATCTGTTAAGGAAAGATGTGAAATGGAAATGGACTGAGAACCACTCTATAGAATTTAAAAAAATAAAATCAAATTTTCTCAATACTGTAATCTTATATTACCCTGATTTCCAAGAAATATTTTATGTACAAACTGACAGTAGTGGGTATGGTCTAGGAGTAGTTTTATTCCAACTGGACCATGAAAAGAAGCCCTGTGTCTTATATTTCTTGAGTAGATTGTTGAAGGGTGCAGAACTACATTATACCACCACAGAGAAAGAAGCCTTGGCTGTTGTATGGGCTTTTCAAAAGCTTCGACAGTATTTGCTTGGATCTGAAATAGTTGTTATTACAGATCACAAGAGTTTAGAGTTTATAAATCGAAGCTATCTAAATAGTGAAAGGCTAGTTAGGTGGAGTCTCTTCCTTCAACAATTTAATTATAAGGTTCAGTATTGTAAAGGAAAGGATAATACAGTAGCAGATATTCTAAGTAGGAATTCTGTCAAAATAGATGCCTGTCACATTAATCTAGATCATGCTTTCATCACTGTAATCTCTCTGGTAGTTGATGAATCAGTGGAAAATGATTTAAAGAACTTAAAATTTTTACAATCTGGTGATCCAAAGTTGAATGCTATTATTCAATATTTGGATGCAGGGATTGAGTCGGTAGCCATAAAAAGAATAATCAAGAGTAAAGTAATTTTGAGATATAAGATGAGTGAAGGTCTATTGTATTATAAGGTAAATGAGGACCATGAACAATCATGGAGAGTTGTGATACCATCGTGTATTAGAAATCGATTGATATATTATGTGCATTGTCTTTATGGGCACTACGGACCCAGAAAGGTAGAATATGTTGTGCGCAGACTGTTTTACTGGCCTGGATTGTATGCATCCATAATGAACAGGCTCAAATATTGTGAGATCTGTTTGAGATCAAAATATGCTAACAAGTCATATGCTGGGGCATTGCAACCAATAATACCTGCTTGTCCCAACGATCTCTTGGCAATCAATTTCTATGGGCCTTTACCATCTTATAAAAGGTTTAAGTTTATTTTGGTCACTTATGATGTCTTCTCCAAATTTGTAGGGGCATATCCAGTGACCAGGGCAAATTCAAGGAATGTGATCAAATGTTTGCAAGAAATACAATTTGTAAATATAGGAAAACCCAGGGCTATTTTGACAGACCATGCTACATCATTCCTATCTAAGGAGTGGAAAGGTTGGATTGAATGACAGGGTATAAAACATATTCTGTGTTCAATTAGGAACCCACAATCTAACCCATGTGAAAGAGTTATGCGTGAGCTGGGTAGATTGTTTAGGGTATACCTAGGAAGCAACCACCATGCTTGGGTGAATAAATTAAAGGATGTCATTCACTATATAAATATAACACAGAATGAATCCACTAAATACACCCCAATGTATCTGCACTTTGGATATAAAGAACCCATATTAATTAAAACACCCTTACCTATTATAGCTGAAGAAAAGGTAGATTATGATAATGACTTAACAAAGGCTGGCCAGAATTTGAGAGAGATGGGACAGAAAAGAATTACCCAAGCCTCTCATAAGCCTTGTGTATTTAAAGTAGGAGATTTTGTATTTGTAAGAACTCCCCAAATCAGTGACCCGCAGAATTATAAGTTCAAAAAGTTTTTGAATGTATATGAGGGACCATTCCAAATAAAAAGAAAAGTGGGGGAGAATGCATTTCTCATAGAAACCCCTGAAGGTGAAAAAGGTACCTTCAATGCCCGAAGCTTAAAGCCAGTAGCACCACCCAATTAAATAAAAAGACATTCACTAAAGTAATTTTATTAGTATGTCTCACGATATTTACTATTATGACCAAAAGTCATTAGTAGTAGTGTAGATACACATATGAAAGACTAAAAAAAAAAAAAAAAGACTGAAAAATATTTATAGTCAAAGTACTTTTGAAGATTTTCTTTGTATAGTATACAAATGCTATTTAATATTAGACCTTGTAAAATTGACTGATGGTGATGAATGTGTGATTTAATGCATTGGAGATGTAGAGTGTAGGGTTTTAATGTCTATGCTAACTGTAAATTGTAAATATTTGTATGGTTAAGTCTTTTCTTTGAGGAAGTTGGCAGAACTATAAATGTGTGTTGTGGCTCATAACTCTATATAAAATTATATTGAAGTCTGAAGTCGACAGATGTCCCAGACTTATTATGAAGTAGTAGGTAGGAAGAAATCCTTGATGGCAGGATTTATCTTTTGATATGAGTTATAATTTTAAAGAGAAATGTTTAGTAGTTTCCCTAACCTGTATAAAATAAAGCTATTCAAACATAAATGTCCCTGATTAGCATCAATGTAGAGCACAGCTTAATTTGTAAAGTAGTTGTCAGATCCTCCAGAAATTAAAATTAGATTTGATTAACATTTAATCAGTTTGCTTTAGTATTAGAAGTGATTTAAAAATGGGATATCTCTGTTGTTTTGAATCTCCAGCTCATTGCATAAGTTAATTTTCATTTGTTTAGATTATTTTATAGGAAAAGTGACTTTAAAAGCTAATATTTTCAATGTTCAAAGCAGGAATTGAATAAATATATGATATTCATTAATTAAAGTTATATTCTCATTTTATGACAATATTGAATGTTTAAAGTTTAGGCCCACAGTAGTGTCACTGAAATGAACTACAGATATGTCTAAAGAAAATAATAATAATAAAAGCTATTGTTAAGTTTTAAGAAAATAAAACATATGAATATATATATATTTTAACAATGCAATAAAAATATATGATTATTAGAGAGTAACTAATAATATTTGACTTGTATGAAGCAAATACTAAATGATTTTCTTGTTTGACTCTAACATTATAGCATTGTTGTCAAGAAAGTCGCATAGAAAAATGTAAAGATGTAATAATTTAAATGAGAAATCCAATATAAATTTTTGTTGGAAAAAAAAACAACCCTAGAGTCATGATTATACTACATAAATGGTAGATATAAAAAAAATGCATGTAGGTATACTAAGAAGATAAAGATGAAGGGAATAAATGAATTCCACATTGCTTTGATAAGAATAAGATATTTGAAATTTTTGACTAACATTTTAAATGATATTCAAATCAAGGCAGATAGAAAGGATAAACGTTTATCTGTGTTGAAGTTAAAATGTTTAATGATTTTAGAGAAAGAAAAAAGTGTCTTTATTTTTTTTGTAGAGGGGAGATATTGTGAATATTCAAATTAATGATCCAGGTATTTAAAAAAAAAAATAAAGAAGTTTGTTGATCTTATTTGATTTTTCTTTTGCTTGATAGATAGATAATGGAAGATCTTGGACATACAGGTTTAAATTGATCACCATGGCAACCTAAAGCTTTTAAATAGAATTGTTTACTGTTGATTCTAGCTTTAAAATAATAAATTCACTATAATCAAACTCAGGAAAAACATATAGGTAAATAAATAAATTTTGAAAACAATTCAGTACAATATAAGTTTACTTAAATAGGATCGATATTTTTACATATTTCATGTATATTAATGCAGTCACCATAGTAACATTATTACATATAATTCAATGTTTTTGTGTTATGTATATTTGTTTATAACTTAATAAAAAAAATATTATTATTAAAAAATATATATATGTGTAAATTATTTGTGTTTATAAAGTGAATAAAGGTTGTTATATTAATTTTGTATTTTGGTTTACAAATAATAAGAAAAATCTAATCGAATTTGGTTTTAATTTTCATGTATCCATTTTCTCCAAACTTATATCGTACTTGAATGCCAGGTGGGAAAATTTGCTCTGTTTTGTCATTTGGCATTGAGGTTTATTCGAGTAATATTCAGTGGTTGTTATGATACCAGAACGCCAGAAAGAGAACACATAAATAGCAGCCAACAGACTATAAGAGAAGCTATCGTCTTTTTGTAATTGACACGGACGGACCTATTTTCTGTGTTTTTACAAATAAAAGTTTTTCAATATTTTTTTTTTGTGTTAAACCATAAAACATGGAAAAATAAGCTTAAATTATCTGCCCGTTCAATCAGTTGAAGGGGCAGTTGCGAAGGATTTTCAAGGGAACTATAACAAAATGTAGAAAAAAAAAGGAAACATAAAAAAAAAATGCTTTATATAAAAATCGGCTATTTTAGTTTTAAAAACAAAGATATCTCTGGTTTAAAGTTTGGCGTATAACTGCCATTGGATTTGCGTAAACTTCATGTCACAAAGCAAAGGAACACAGGATTAACTGGATTAATTCACATCATAAAAAAAAAAGGCTAATTAAATTGCACTCTCCTCTCTGGAAAAGAAAAAGGACTGTTAGTGAAGCATTGTTTCGAATTATTATTTCTGTGAAATAAACTTCTCTTTACATCATAAAAACTGAAGTCAATCAATGGACAAATAAATAGTGAACAGACAGAGTCTTATATATATATGGTATTTTTTTTTATATAAAATGTGCGCATATTAATTTTTTTTACATATATTTAAAAAGGATGATTTATATTTTATTTAAATTATCTTTAAGAGTAATATAATTTATTAAATGAAAATGATCGGAGAGATTCAAATATATCATATGATTTCATATTCATTTATCGGTTATTATTTTGATAAACAAATAAACTTCAATCTCAACCTATTTCATATATTTGGTATCTGTTATATATAAATTTTTTTAGTAAGATATCCGAAAGTCTCTCCATTCATTCATTCATTCATTTTTTTTACGTCATTGTTGTCGCAACACATTTAGAGATACACATAGTAATTTTATCATTTTTATTTAATCAATCAATCTGAAATATAAAGTAATTTCCGATGTATTTTATAATTAATCTTGCCAATTTTCTTTTATATAATCCAATAAATTGAGTTAATTTAAATACCAAGACTATGCTTAATTATTTTATTTTATTTGGATTGCATAAGATGACGTAGCTATTTAAATAGCAAGGTTCAAACTCAGCTTGGTAAGTGAGCTAGAATATAAGATATGGTATGTTTTGCTTATTAGTATTTTATTTTATTCCCATATGAATTTTATATTTATATTTGCATTCGAATATTATATATATATTATCATTTATCTTAGTTAATATTACAAAGTCAATCATTTCATGTTTGTCTGATTCCGTCATAAAAATCTAAATAGATCGTGCTTTATCGTTGGTTCAGAACAACTCGTCTTAGATATTTTTCTTAAACTTCTATAAAATGAAGAGAACAAACTTCATTGATCGGTTTAATTGAATATTGTTTTGATTGGTATAAATATCAATTATAATCATGTGTTTTAATCATTGCCAACCAATTTTATATTCAATTGTTTAAAGATTCAAATAAATAATATTAATACTCATAGGTGCATAAACATCCAATAGAAACTTAATATCTCTTTTATGTAATGTGTTTGGGCATTGTAGAGTTAGAAATGAGCTAATAGAGTGTTAATAATAAATTCCAGTGAAGTATTCTATTTTAACACATAAACGAAGCAATAATTAAGTATCACTTTATTGGAAGATATGAATAAATTATTTATATATTACTTTATAGCTTCTTATTAAACTAGGCGCAGATTAATTTGTTTAACTTTTAAAGGAGTGCATAGGTTTTCAAAGTGTTTATAAAATGATATAAAAACTAGTTGATGTCAATAGAAAATTATTAATTAAAGATTGGAGTAGAAAGAATTGTGTATAGCTTACTGACACGAATGTTTATACTTTGTATTTAGCGTTTATTAAACTAGATATATATTTGAGTCAAGTATTATTTTGTTTTGATATTTAAATAGTGTCTATATGTAAAAATGTTTTGTAAAATACAGTTATAGGTATTTAAAAGCTTATCCGTTAAGATAAAATGCAGCATCATTAAATAATGAATTAGATCTAAATTATTACAATAATAATAGGTTAATAAAGTATATTGGAATCTGCTTTAGTTATTAATTGGATTTGATTTTCATTAGATTGCTAATCAAGTAGTTAGCCTAATCATATGTTATTGTCTAGGGTGATGATATGCTAGTTTGTTGCTCAGTGCAGTGTACTTTGTAATGTGATGGATTTGTTGATGTCTGGAGCAGATAATCGCATTATTCTTTCGTTTCACATATAGCTTAAATAAATTAGACTTTAAGAGAGATTATTTGTGCTTTGTGATTGTTTATTACATAATGGCGACCCGCTTGAGCTAGACTAGATTATTAAATTAGATTTTAGATTTTTTTTATCAGATCAGATTGATCATCCTAACCATCACCAGCATTCGACATTTCAATCAGTTACAATATATGTAATTTTACCTTGATAGAGAAACAATCTTTTCTCAGCCATATCTTGGACTTAAGGTGACCAGCTTGTTTACTTTATAAAGAATTTAATAACTTTTAAAATTTGAGTCACCAGACGGCAGTAATGTTTAAAGATATCAGTTAATTTATATGTTAATTTATGTAATTTTATGTATTTTATTTATTTTTCATGTAACTCTGTTTTGATATTTAGATTTATAACCCTTGATTTGCTTTCGTGTATTTAATATATTGTAATATACTTTTGAATAGTTTTATCTGTGTAAATACTATTGAAAAATTTCCATTATCTTTGCTTTGACAAAGTTATTTTTAAATTTGGTTGTGTATAATAATCTATGTCTATAATATTCAAGATAAAAGAAAAAGCAGTTTTGTTTTGTAATTTTTTTTCCTTTTCTCCTAAAAAGTTTTAAATCATGAATATAGTTACATAACCAATATTTAGTTTAAATAAATGTCAAATCAATCTTTTCCCAACAATTAATTTGTTTTAACTACATCACAGATATTTGGCACCATATTGAATTGTGAAAAAAAAAACTGACTTGAGACACAAATTTTCACAATAACTTTAGTTTTAATTATGTTAGAGCAAAATGCTATATATTGACAGAAAATAGAATAACTAAGGAAAACAATAAGACTAAGACAAATAGTGATTACCATTAAAAAAGTAAGAAACAAAAAAGAAATTTCTATATCCGAAAAAATTATTAGTTTATTGTTTGTTCATAATTTCTTATTTAAAATTACATCTTCATTGATAATTTTTTTCAGTTTCTCACAAAATTCTCATTCAAACCATATATAATACTTCTTATCTGAGATAATCCATAGCTTCAGAATGTACAAAAGTAGTTGTATAACAATTTTTCATTTTTGTCTTAAACCCCAAAAGTTAAAAAATCTCATTTTGTCTATAAGAAAAAGATTCATCCTAATAAAAGATACAAAAAAAAATCATTTCCAGAAGGTGGATATGTATTTGTCATCACAGCAATTAGCTTCTTGTCTATCCAAAACTAGAAATTGAAGACTACTGTCTAAATCAATGATAAAATGAGTTTCGTCTCTTTATGTTATATTTTTTGTATATATCAGTGATGTTAATATTTTTTGTGCACACCAGTGATGCTATCTTGTTATATTTATTGTCCCACAGAGATATAATTTATTTGCATATAGCTCATTTCCTAGCTATAGACTTGGAAACAATGTGATACAAGGTGTAGTAAAACTACTGACTCCACAGCACGAGTACCAAGATATGGATAAGAATCAGGATTTGGTTTTTTGCCTGTATACAATTCCATGTGGTATATATAACCATTGTGATTATCATCATACATACCACTTGAAATCTCTATTGCGTTTAAGAGTCTATATTTTCACATGGCACTATGCCCAGAAAATTTTGTGATTGCTTTATCAACTGCAGGCTTTCTGTACACCTGATAGTCACTTTTAAAATTTACATTGCACTGCTCTATAATTTTTATATATAAAAGTCATTACTTGTTATATAAACACAGACATGCAAGTACAAACACACTAATACAAATATAAGCACACTAATAAACCATTAACCCATTTGAGAATCATCGTTTATAAAATAAGGTTGCCTCAAACTTGGATCAGAGTCCCAAAATTACATTCTACATAAATAACTACTTTTGTTATATTTGAATTTGAATTCAAGTATGATTTATATACTACACAGATACTCTAATACAAACATGAACATAATAATAAATTATACTTTTATCAAATTATATAAAAAAATAATAATATTCAAATAAAATTACATTAAAGTTGAATCCTTATCTATATTATGTTTGTTTTTGGGATGAGGGCCTTGAAATTGCAAAATCATCGAAGCATCTTCAATCCATTTTATTAAGGATTTTGGCTGATAAAAATTGTTCCTTTGTCTTCTTCATGCAGCCTAGTAAATTGAGTAGAAAAAATTTATTACTAAAAATATTAATAAAAAATGGAAATATTGTTCAATTTTAACATGCCATATGCCATTTTAAAAAGGAACTCACGGCACAGAGAGTGATGGTATTGGTATATAGATAATCCTTTTGATTTTTCGACAATTTTTTAAAAAAGACAAATTTTAATTACAACAAATAAGTGGTAATGCCGCTAACATTTACAAAATCATTAAAAGAATATAAGACATTTAATTTTTAAATAGTGAAAATTAATTTTAACAAAAGTTATATCTCGGAAGGTATTCAAAAATCATCTAGACAATGAATTTCAAAATTAATGATGTATAAGTATGTGTTCTAATACTAATGTACACATATATTAATAGTTTGTTTGTTTTACACACATATCTAAAATTAAAGATTACAATATATGTGTGTGCATAAACACACATATCTAAAATTAAAGATTAAAATATATGTGTGTGCATAAATATTTTATTTGCTGTTTTGAATTCTGTAAATGGTATTTACCACCCCCACCCCCTGTATATATATCCTTCTTGAGGTACTCAAAAATAATTTTGATTTTGCTCCATCTTTAGAAATAGCTTCTCAATTTGTACTACAGGTTTTAGAAATTATTTATTGTGTTGTTTTATTTTTAGTGCAATACAAGATCAAATACATATATAAATCTGAGGGTTACTAGATGCAATAATCACATCATTCATGTAGATAGTGATTAACTTTTTTATCTCGGGGGACAGTACCTGGTAAAGATATTTTAACAGGTCTGCTCCACTATTCTTTAGATCGAAAGGCATTCTCTTAAATTGGTATGATATACCATTGTATCAAAATGCCATGTATTTCCAGTCAGCAGGGTGTAACTTGATCTGCCAATAGCTGGCAGTCAGATCCAATGTGGAAAATATTTTTTTCCATAGAATTTATTTACCAATTTATTAATTGGAGGTGGAACATTTTGATCAGGCCATGTGATCTTGTTCAATTGTCTGCCATCCAAACGCAGTCTTATGGCTCCATCCTTTTTTACAACCACTAATGGGTTATTATATGATGATGACCCCTTAGTGATAATGTCCCATTCCTCCATTTTAGCTAATTCTATCTACCTCAGCTCTATATTGGTGTGGCAATGGGTATGATCTTGCCTGATATACTATCAGCAACCTTGATTCTGTGCTCATACCCTTTAATAATTCCAAGTTTTTTTGAAAAAATCGATTTATATCCAATTAGGACTTTTTTAGGGCCCCTTTCCATTCTCCCTTCACTTCATTTATTAGTTCATCAATCCGTGCCTGTATTAAAGGACTTTCCATCTCAAATTCCATATTACATATGTTTTGCTGATTCATTCTCATCCGTGACCCAAACTCCACTTCTTCCCCTTCACAGATAATCTTTTTGTCTTTATGATTAATCGCACATCCAGTTTTGTGCATAAAGTCAGACCCCAATATAGCTTCATGTATGAAACCTTGTAGAATTAATAAATGCGTAGTGTGTAATTTTATACCCTATTTTAATTTGCACCCAAAGTTATTTCAAGCCTAATTGTGCCTTTTTCTTATTTGCCAATGTTATTTGTGTGCTTCTCACCAGTAGAGTTGGTATCTCTATGGGTTGCCTCTGCATACGTTCATACATTGTTTCTGACATTACCCATATCTGGCTGCCAGAGTCCCACAGTGTCTTTACTTTGATATCGTTTATTCGCAAAATAACCTTTGGGCATTCTTGACATGTGTAATTAATCGATTTGCTGTTCCACTCACAAATAAGGTTATCTACCCTCTTTTTCTCTGTTCTACTGATTTCTTTACTCTGTTTCTTTTTCCTTCTTTTTTTTACTTGTTCTTTTATTTCTTTATATTCAGTTCTTAATTCATATACTCCTGGGTCTCATTTTACGCGGATTTATTTAACGCGATTTTGAAGTTACACGATTCATGTTTCTTCGGAAGTTGAACTCCGATAATGCGCTATTACTTTAAATAATAAATTTTGCGCACTTATGTCATATTGAAAGTAATAGCACATTATTGGAATTCGACTTTCATCTTAGTAATTTCAATATTTTCAGTGCTTTATAATAGTAAGATTTTATGCAATAATGAAATTAAAATCATAATTTTCACATTTTATGTATACACACATTAAATTTTATAAGACTATAATGTAAATTTGTTCAAACATTGTGCATGTTAATTTTGCATCTTAAACCACATTCTGTTTTTGCTTTTTAAAAAAGAACGTAATCAATTATTAATCATTTAGTGTCCGCAAGTTTATTTTTAAAAGGTGAGTAATAGCAGTGGGCACAATTAAATTTGACAATTAAAAATTAAAATCTGATTTTAAATTGTAATTAAATTTAAAAATTACTTAAGGTGACCTGAAATTAATGTGATGTGAAGTTGGCGCTAGTTGTATTTCCTCTTGTGAAGAATCTGATTTTTTACCAGTTTGCAAACGAACGTGTTTATCGGCAAATAGCGATAATAATTTAAACGTGTATAAAAAATGTAAATTACTGTACTGTAAATTATGCATAAAAATATATTATTTTGAATAAAATTAAATATTATAGTTAAAAAAGGTTTGTCTTGTATCAATTTTTTTCAAATTTGAAATTTTTTATTAGTCATATTTTATTTTCTTAATTTTTTTTTGCGTGAATTTTAAAGTAATTTTACGTTGGTGCTTTGTTTTTACACGATTTTTGAAAAATCACAGTCCGTATCCCCCCTTTTTCGAGGTAAGTTACATTTATTTTTGCACGATTTTGTTTGCGCGTGTTTTCTGAGGAACCTATCTCGCGTAAAATGAGATCCAGATGTAGTAGTTTTTTTTACTAAGGGTTTCATGTCCTCTTAAATTTTTTTCCACTGTCTGCCATATTTTGCATATTTTTACCACTTCTCAATTTCATATATTACCATTTGACTTATATTTGTTATAATAAAACAAACTCTTAACTTCATTAACTGTTACACTATAAATTTAATATCTTATTTTGTTTTGCTAATAAATTTATTTGCCCATACACTCTCTTTTTTTTTTTTTTGGCACCTTATAATACTCCGTTCATATCTGCCTTTACCTTCATTACTAGATTTCGATCAGTTTTTTCTTATATCTTTTTTTATTATCTCATTTGCACACTATTATTGTATATTAATATAGCATCTTACTTAAAATTTTATACCCTCACTCTACTCTTATGAAGGAAAAAAAAACTTTGAAACTGCACACAATAACTTTTTATTATTAATATTTTTTTTCCATGTTAAACTTTCGTAAAATTTTTGAATCTTGTACAATAATTATTGTCATATTTATTTTCCAGTTATGGACATGAAATTCCCTGCTTTATGTCATTATTGTAATGTCTTTTTAATATACCATTATGATGTAACTCAGTTTGTGGTTGTTGTAATGAAGCCTCTTGTTGGAAGACATTGTAACATTTTCCTGTTTTGATAGGTCTTCAATTACGCACTAGAGTGCATGAGTTAATCAAACTATGAAGGACACAAATATTTCACTCATGTTTCTAAAAAAACATAGCTATATTTCCTGATTAACTTGACCTAAGAATTATTATGATTTCAATTGCTGGCAGAATCAGTTTTTAATTTATAAAAGAGGACACCAAAGTCATTAGACTCACTGATTCTGCATCAAGCATATGGTAATTTATAAAGTAATTATTTTAAAGATCGAGTTTTTGCTTTCCCGTAACTTAGTTATTTTAAGAAAAAAATATTCTTTCTTGGACTTAATTAAGAAATAAGAATATTGGCAAGGTAATTTATACACTACTGCAATTTCATCAACAGAACTATATTCTTAATTGGTACATGTTATATTTTGCTTTGATTAGTTTGATATGATCTACTGTGTTTCATGTCTAACACTAAACAACAATAATCTAACACTCAAAAGTAACAACATACCTAATTAAAAAATTAGGTAGATACAATGAAAGTTTTTTTTATATTAGTAATAAAGATTTTTTACAACACATTCAACATTTAAACACCTATAATAATAAAATTATAATATTGGAAACTCACGCATACTCAGATAATTATTTTACCCATTTGAATTCAAATATTGCACTTTGAAGTAATTGGTAATCAATGTCTTCTCTTTGTCCATGGTAACAATTTATTATTGAATATTCAGTTTGCAAACCTTTTATCTAGATAGAAATTATGGTCATTAACTTACCAGTAAGTTTTCAGTGTCCACGTAGGTGATTGTTCTCCTTAGTAGTCTGATTCTTTTCGATGGATAGTTTGCAGTACTGTTTTTAATGGTTTCATTTTTTCCATATCTCTGATACTGATTGAGGCAAGGTTAGACAAAGGTTTAGGTGAATTTTCCGAGAGATGGTGTCAGCGAACGATTTGGTTCTACTCACACATGTGGGATAAACTCATTAGCTTAATATTTTTAGTTAAAACCTAAAAAAAACTTTGATAAGAAAACAATATTTTAATTAATGAAAGTCGAGCTTTTAAAATATTTAATTAGTGAAGCAAAACTTCACAATGGATTAATTTGAACCTGCCATCTTGTTTATCTTTTTTCTTTTTTTACAAAATTAAATTAAATGCAAACAAATTTTATAAAATGACAAACTTTACATGATTAAAAAGGTTTCCCACAATATTCAAAAGTATCAAAATCAACATTTTAAAATATTTGTTAATATAATAAAGTTTTAGCATATTTTAAATATATATACATTGCCATGTAGTAGATGATGGTAATGTTAGTAAATTAAATAAAATTTCTGGATTTGAACCCTTGTAGATTGTTAATTTTTTAGGATGTAGAACATGAAGCTCACTCTGATTAAAGAGTGACTGCTTCACTTGTAACTGGTATGGACTTTAAAGGTAAACTTCATTACCATAGCACCATCTATCTAATTATATAGGGAACTATAATAGATTTCCACACTCAATATATATGTTGTATTTTTAGCCCAGAATTGGTCTTTTGCAATCTTGTGGATTTTCTCATTGTTAGTTTGCTTCTAAAATAATACGCCCACAGAAAGAATCATATTAACATGTCCTATCATTTTTAGTTGAATAGAGTGGCATAGTCGGAGTCTTGATTACAAACCTCAATGGTCTTAATCCTCAGCAAATTACAAAATTTGTCAGTAATAACAATTATCGCATTGACAGCCAAATATATTGGCAGCTAATTAATTGATTTTGTGAGTGGATAAATTACTAAAAAAAATAATAAAGATTTTTTAAAAAAATTGACTAAGTCCGTAATGCAGCCGACAATATACGAATTTGACACCAGAGAGGCAAGTGAGTCACTCCCTGTACATCCAACAAATAGAGAAACTTTTAATTATTAACAGAGTAAAGGATGATAAATGTAAAACAGTGATCTTATTGTGTTTCACTGGAAAAGGGGTCATCCAAATTGCAAATAGGCTTTGCGAACCCCAAACCCCAGAAAAATTAACATTTGAACAGATCAAAGATCATTTGGTCAATTACACATTGCCAGACTCCATTTCAGAAATCATGACAAGAAACACAAGATTATGATATTGCCCTGCGTTAATTCACAAAAAACTGCATCTATGACTCATATCTGGAGGAAGCTCTCAAACAATTTTTATGTGGCATGAGCAGTGACAGTCTGAGACAGCAGTTATTGGCAGTCAAGGATATCAATTATGAAAAAACTATCAAATGTGGTATAGATCACAAAGTTGTGTTACAGCAAGCTAAAGAATTTGCAGTCATGAAAGTATCGGATAAAGATCCTTATGAAATCCACAAAGTCGACAAACCTGAAAGAAGGGTGCCTGATTAAACTGGAATAACTGATATTAAGAAAGGTTGATTTGTGCTTTTGCTGCAGAAAATTAGGTCACATGGCATGAGAGTGTTTTTATAAGGACCAATGCTGTAAACATTGTAATATGTGCTGAAATAAAAAAATTCAATAATTATACAAAAAATAGTAGCCAAGAACGTTTTTCAAGAAAACCTAAGCAAGAGGAATTTTCGACAATTAATAACGTGTCTTTGGACCAATCACAAAAATTTGAAATGACTGTCAAAATTTACGGAAAACCCCTATTGATGGAAATTGACAGTGGTGGTGGGATGCCTTCTTTATTTTCCTTTAAAGATTGGAAAACCATTTGGCAAATATGAGACAGCCACCTACACTTATGCACATGAATCTGAAAGCTCAAGATGTCAATGGTAATGCTATAAAAATTAAAGGAGTAATTCAGGCTCCAATTACTTCCAACAATGCAATAAAAATGGAGACATTGCCATTATATATAGTCCATGCCCCTATAAATTTTCTCATTGGCTGTGATTGGTTTCAGCAACTTGGAATAAAAATCGCTTGGGTCAACAACATTGACATTGAAAGTAACATCAGACATCGTTTTCCTAAACTTTTTGAAGGGGAACCAGGAATGATAAAAAGAAAACCAGGGTCATTAGAATTATCACCTGAAACAATGCCTATAATTTGTAGACCATGAAAGATTTCATATGCACATAAAGAAAAAATAGCAGAGGAAATAAAGCAATTAATTAAAGATGGCATGCTTGAACCAACAAAAGAAGCCGAGTAGGCTACTCCATTGGTTGTAATAACAAAGCCATGGCCAAATACAATTATGGCAATTACTGCATATCCATTAATAAAGCATTAAATAAACACGCATACCCCATTCCAAATTCCAGAGAAATCTTAGCGTCACTGCAAATCCTGGTGATGAACAAAACTGTGGACGTTCTATCACTTACTACACACATAGGTTTATTTACATTTTATCACTTACTACACACATAGGTTTATTTAGATGCAAACTTCTTCTATTTGGTAGAGCTTTAGCATCCAGTCTATTCCAAGCAAAAATGGAAACTTCTAAGCAGACTCGGTCCCATCCCGTACTTTGAGATGTATTGGTCACCGCTAATTCAGAAAACAAATTGAGCACTTGTATCTCAAAAGTTTGCCAAAGACTGGGGTTTAATTTGGCACAAAATTAAATGCAAAAAAGTGTTTTTGTAAGGGTTACAGAAGTAAAGCTCTTGGGTCACATAGTGTCAAGCTCAGGAATAAGCCCCTCCCCTGAAAAAGTCAAAGCAGTATCTGATGCAAGAAGACGAATAATGTAAAACAACTACAGGTTTTTTTAGCCTGGTAAACTATTTCACAATGCACACATAGTGAGGCCGCTGTATGACTTACTAAAAAAACCAGCAATGGAATTGGGAAGCAGCACAAGAGCAAGCATTTCTGCATACCAAATCCCGTCTCACATCAAATAAACTACTAGTCCATTATGACAGTGAGCATGAGATAACAGTGACAACTGATGCATCAGAAAATGGCATGGGGCAGTGATATGCCATCCATCGCACTCCGGTGAATGTCTTATAGCATATGCATCTCGCGGCTTGTCCAAGGTGGAAAAGAACTACAGCCAGCTAGACAAGGAAGCCTTCGCCTTAGTGTTCAGAGTTTGTAAATTTCACTAATATCTGTACAGATGTTCTTACCAATTAATAGCTGACTATAAGCCACTCTTGGGGAATTCTAGGCACAAAACAGATGCCTAAACGTTTAAGCCCTCATATGTTGAGATGGTTTAATATACTCACATGGTACAATTGTAGCCTTGAATACAAAAAAGGCACGAATATCAGTCATGCTGATGCATTATCGTGAATGCCAGATCAGCTTGAGAATGAACTAAGTTATGTAGAAATTAACTATATTGATGCACTAAAAAGTCAGATACTTAATAGCACAAAGATAGCTGCATGGACCAGAGAAGATGCTGACTACAGATGGAGCATGGTAAAAATCAGCAAAGGTTAGCCAAAACAAAGGCCATCTTTCTTGCACATAGAGCTATGGAAAACTCGAGAACAACTGTCCATCTGCAAAGGCTGTATACTCAGAGGCGACCAAGTACTAATTTCCGTAAGCAGCAGATTGCAAATACTTATTACATGAAGGTCATCTCGGTATTGTGAGGACGAAAGTGTTAACTCATAGCTATGTCTAATAGCTATCAATTAACAGTGACATAGAACAATGCATAAAAACTGCACAAGCTGCCAGTCATGTGGAAATGCATCTTCAGCCAAATTCGAATCTTGGCAAGAAGCAGACAAACCATGGCAGAGACCTCATGTCAATCACTGCGGCCTGATTCAAGGACAATTATTTCTAGTGGCAATGGATGCTTATTCAGTATGGGTCAAATACAAAATAGTTAAAAAAACCAGTTCAGATGAAACCATTGACAAACTGATAGAAATGTTTGCATACTACAGTCTCCCAGAAACCCTAATATCTGACAATGGCACAGGTTTTATGTCAGAAAATTTTACATACTGGATGAACATGATATTTCCTGTTATTTTGCTCAGAAGTGTTCAATTCAAAACTGCTGCCGAACTTCTTTACCATTTAATAGTTCAATGATGACTGCACAAGCATGATGGGACTCAGCTTCTGATGATGACTGCACAAGCATGATGGGACTCAGCTTCCGATGTTGACTGCACAAGCATTTTATTTCCTAACTTTCACCCTTGTTACATCTTATAAACTTGCAGCGAATATTTTAGTCATTCACTTCCGTTATTAGCATTTTACTAACTGGCATTTCCATTTTCACCCAGATCTTCTGACTATGGCTAAACTTGTAATGCAAAACCTAATCGCTACTCACAGGTTCAAAATGCGGTTGAGCCAATAGACTGTACAATATTTAAAGTTCACAATCAATAAAATGGGAAAATTAAGTACACGAAGTGGTCTTCAATGCACTTCTTTATCAACATTCTAATGTTTACTGCTAAGTAGGAAAAAGTACCTGCAGAAAAATATCTAGGTACATAGATGAGAACAAAGCTCAACAAAATTATTCCAACGAAGGACACTGTAGTACCTTCATGCATAAACTATATATTTTTCACCACAAGATCACGTATGGATTAGAAATAATCAGAACAGATTCTGGATAAAAGTGGAAGTTATGTGACATCTAAATAAGCAAGTGATTGCCATGCAAGTGGAGGATAGAAGAGTGTTATGTAAACATATAAATCAATTGCGTAAAGACGATATAAAAAATGCTGCAGCCATTTCCGAAAAGAGATAACATTCCAGACAAGGAATCGAACATCCCCCAACCTTCAAAGAGAGAAAGAAAAATTTTCTCCCACCTCAGTGATTACATGCTATGTTCAGAGAGCAGTAAAAAACTAAAATGGTAATCTCTGAACTTGAGGGAAGTATGCTAAATGTGTGTGTATATTTATGTATATACAAAGTACGTATATTAGTCACATAGTATTATAATGATATTATATCTTGAGGGAAGTATGCTATATGTGTGTGTATATTTATGTATACAGAAAGTACGTATATTAATTACATAGTATTATAATGATATTATAACAGTAAACTAAATGTATGTGCATGGATGCCATTGGCATTCATAATATTTTATAAAAGTATTAGATCTTATTAAATAGTTTAATTAATGGAAAAACTATAAACTAACTTATCTACAAAGTTGGATGAATCCGAGCAAAGAATTAAGATAAAGTAAACAAAGCCATTGCAACTCTTAATGTTTTTTTCCTGATCAGATTTATTGATAATAGAAACATTGCTTAAAATAGACAATTATAAGGTAATTGTGTTATCTGATCAGGGATTGAATATTGTAACTCAAGAGATGACCACCATGTGGGCTGCGGATGGCCATTCAAGGGAGTCTACACTAAAAACAATGTAAGGGTAAAACAAATCTAGCATAGAACTGAGACAGCACACTTGCTAAGTGAAGCTCTTGAAAGGCAGATGTGCCATTTCCTCGGGTGCTCCAGTCAGCTTCTTCCTTTACCTGCGGATGTTCAAAAGTAAACCTAGGAACTGTATAACAGGTTGTATTGATCATTATTATTTTGTACACCTTCAGGCCCTTATATTTATTTTTATAGCATGTTTATATATATGGCATATATATATTAAGCAATATTGATTATCTTCATATAACTCTTGTAAATAAATTCTTATTACTTAGATTTACTTGCCAGCCGCCTCATTAATTAGTAATTATTTGTGTTATTTATATTTGCAATCCAGCAGGCAATAGAGCGCCGCTGGACATAGCAATAAGATTTAGCTTTTTTTATTATTGTTCCATTTCCTATGTCTGTAATCTTATCTATGCCTTCATTATCTGTAATAAATTCAGCCTTAAACTATCTTTTGAGATCTTAAAACATTCCATAAAATTTGTATGCTGTCAGAATGATATATATTCACATTTCTTTATTTTAGACATTCTGTGCTAAACCGTATTAATTGGACTTCATGAAATATTTCATTCGAAATCTTAGGCAAATATGAAAACTTTTATAACCTTTATTACCAATAAATATGTTGTTATATTTTAATTGTAAGAAATTTATTAGAATGTTTGTAATGTGACAGTGATTAGAATCACAATGTTATAGCTAAATATTAATTATAAAATTATACACTTTATCTCAATTTCCTGTAATTATAAATATATGATAACCATATTGATAAAAGCTTTCTTACAATTTGTTTTATGTCCTTAGCTGACTTTCCACTCCCATGAGTCATAGATGTAGCATAAATTGTAAATTAGGAGTTGGTGTATATATGTTGTTATTGCTCATTTACATAAAATTTAAAGCTTAATTAGGAGAAACAGGCAATCTTTTTGAAATGGATATGCATGATTCTTTTCTATTGATGGAATTATTGTCACTTGATATGTGCCATGCCTCTTTACTTAAAGTTGTTGCATTCAGTATACACTGTCAACAAATAACTGTGAAAGGTGATCAGTTACAGAAAAATGCTCAAAAAATATTGTGTAAATAGTCAATAAAAATTAGTCATATATCACATGACCTATTTTTTAAGCTTATAAATAAAAAACAAAAAAAATCTGTCTAGTACTTGATCTAATATTAGACATCGCGTAACACTGAGGAGTTCCAAAGCATGAAACCATTGGTCTGAGATTGGGATATGATTTCTAGATAGATTTTTTAAATACTTTCTCTTGCTGGCATTTATCAATAAAGCTTGTTAGAACAATTAGAATAGCTCATATTGAGTATGTATCTGTATTAGTTTTAGCCTTGTTATACATCTAGATAAGTTAGTTCAAGATTCCTTATAGTAAACTGATGGACTGGCACTTAATTCTATAAATAACTTGAGAAGGGAGATCAGTTGGTAGATGTCTTGCATTGTTGAATAACCAGTACAGTGGTACATAGAGTGATATGGTGGGTAGGGATTATAATATTAGTAATGTGATGGGTTATGTTAGGTATGTAGGGGAGTGACTTCCAGGGTTTGGAGTCAGGAGGGGTGGCAGTGACATACTTTCTGATAAAAATTTCTAACAATTTTTAGAAGTACATAATCTTTATAACTGTTTTTACATTGTTCAGATGTATACTTTTTAATATTGTCTTTTCCGTCTGCTTCAAATTTACACAAGTGAAGATTGCACTACAGAAAGGCTTTTAAGCTCTGCATGTTTGTGTGAGTGTTGTGTTGGAGAGTTGGGATGGATAAAGCTCCGTATTGTTTTAATAATCACTGTGAGTGTTGTGTTGGAAAGTTGGGATGGATAAAGCCCCGTATTGTTTTAATAATCATCATGTAGTTTTGCGTTGAAATTTGGTGGTCTAAGTATTTAATACTGTTAAGATTATATTTTTTTCCACATGTTAATGTGAGAGATGTAGCGTTGGAGATTTCTTGTTGGATTTGTGAAATTATTGCATTGGGAGCACAGATGAATATATTGTTGATGTAGTATATATTTAGTAAGGCTGGCTATGTGGCATAGTGTGTTTGAATAATTCGTTTTTCAGCAATATTAATGAAAATTGTGGGCATAACACCACTAAGTGGTAATCCCATGGCCATCCAGCCTCCATTTTAAAAAAATGTATTATTGATTGTGACCATAATCTCATTTTGATTCTATGTTAAACAGCAATATAATAAAGTTTATTTTATTAGAGTTGCAAAATGCATGTTGCCATGTTTGTTTAGTAATTGGATGGAAGTGGTATTGTTTGTTTAGTAATTGGATGGAAGTGGTATTGACCCATAAAGTTCAGAGATATTGAGCAAAGCATTGTGGTGTTGTTAATTCAGTTGTGCATTCTTAATTATTTTGGCGCATTAGAAAGATCTAATAGTATATTCGCCAAAGCTATTGGTTGATAATTTTAGCTGCTTTATAATATGAGCTTCCAAAATCAATAATAAGGTGCAAAGAATGTCCGTCTTTGTGTAATTTTATGTTCGCCAATAAACCAGTGGGGGAGGTGGCAGCAAATGGATAAATGCTGAAGTATTTTTGTTTAGAAAATGCAGTCTTGCAATATTTTCATAGAATTGAAAACACAAATTTGAATCTGCTTGATAATCTATGTGATAAACTCTTGTTTTAGTAAAAGAAAAAACATTGGCCCTTATCCTCTCTGATACATGTAATATTATTGTCAATAAAGTTCTGTTTGGCAATAACAATTCTTCTCAATCATTCCTTGTTTGTAAATGTAGCATATCTGGTATTGGTGATTTTAACATTGTGAGCAATGATGTCCTCACGTTGGGGATATCATTGAAGGTTGCTTCAATTTCAGCTGCTAAATTTCTAATAAGGTGCTGGAAAAATTCACCAACAAATTGTGTTCAGTATATTAGATATTTGTTCTGGAGGTGTGAGGGTTGTACAGTTGATGTAGTTATAGCTAACAGGTGGCATTAATATTATACCTTATTTGTTGACGACTAGAAAATTGATTTTTCTAATAAATTTAACTTGGAATTGTTGGGAAAAAACCCTGCACTTACGTAAAATGTCTGAGGGGGTTTTAAATGTGGGTTGCAATTTGTGGAGGCATCACCAATTACCTTTCAATTGTTTCTTACATTCTTATAAAATATGTTTAAGCAGTTGAAATTTAAGCTGTATAGTAATGCATTTATGACTGTGATTGAATTTATCAATGTGTATTTGACAGAAATTAGGGAATATTTCTGACGATTTACAAGATTCAGAAAATTTAATTTTTTTTTGCAGCAAATATACTGCTTTAAGTGTTTTAAAGATCATTTTATGCTTTAGGTGGATATCCATATTATAATAATGTTATTACAAAATTATATGCTTTGATTGAAATTACTGTAATTATAAATATACAATAATCATTTTGAGGAAAGGTTTTTTACAATTTGTTTTATGTGCTTAGCCAAGTTTTGACTCATATGAGTTCTAGACATAGCATATATTGTAAATTAAGAGTGAATGTACATACATTGTCATTATTAATTTACATAAAACATAAATATGAGCTTTAATTAGGGGGAACATGCCATCTTTTTTGAGAGAGGCATGCACAATCCTTTTCTATTGATGGACTTTTTGTCACTTGATATGTGCCATGCTTCTTTGATTTTTCACTTGAAGTCATTGCATTTAGTTCGTCCTATATCACAGATTATGGCATGAAAGGGTGACCAGTTTTAGAGAAATGTTCAATAAATATCTATATTAGTTCTAGCATTATTATATATGTATGGGTGTTGGGCTATATGCATAGATAGGTTATCCAAAGATTTCTCACAATAAACTGATGTACAGGTAGGTTCCTGACATTTAATTATATAAATAACTTGAGAGTGGAGATCAGTTAGTAAGTTATCATTTGTGTTGTTGAATAGCTAATGCAGTGTGAGTGTGAATGTTAGTAATGCATTGTGTTATGTTAGGCACGTAAGGGAGCAACATCCAGGGTTTGGGATTAGTAGGGGAGTGGGATGTCATACTTTTTTTATAAGCATCTAATGGTTTTTTAAAGTACATAATTGTTATAACCAATGTTATGTATTTCAGATGTATACTTGTTAATATTGTCTTTCCTGTCCGCTTCAAACTTACACAAGTGAAGATTGTGATATAGGAAGGCTTTAATATCTGCGAGTTTGTGTAAGTATGGTGTTAAAGAGTCTGGATATATAAAAGTTTTAATGTGTATTGGTTTAATAATCATCATGTAGTTTAATGGTGGACAATTGTGTTGAATTCGGAGGTCCAAGTATTTAATAGTGTTAAAATTATCTCCTTTTACACAAGTTGATGTGAGAAATGTAGCATTGGAGATTTCTTGTTGGATTTGTGAAATTACTACATCGCGTGCACAAATGAATATATCATTGGCATAGCAAATATATAGTAATGATGGATATGTGGTGGCATGGTGTGTTGGAATAATTCTCTTTTCAGCAATATTGATGAAAATACTGAACATGATACCACTAAGTGGTAATCCAATGGGCTATCAATTCTCCATTTTAAAAAATGTATTATTGAAAGCCAAAAAATTATTATAGATCTACATTAAACAATCAAGTAATACAGTTTATTTTATTAGTGTGGCAAGATGCACCTTGCAATGCTTGTTTAAGTAATTGGATGGAAGTGGTATGTAAAATTGACCTATAAAGTTACAAGATGTCAAGTGAAGTGATGTGGTTTGTTGATTCAGTTGTGCATTCTTAATTATTTTGGCACATTGAAAGATCTTATAGTATATTGGACAAAGCCAAGAGAATCAAGCAGTCATTTGTTGATTATATGCACCTCCAAAATCATTAATAAGGCACAATGATGGCTGTCTGTGTAATTTTATGTTCGCTAATAATCTAGGGAATGGGGATAGTGGCTGATCAGTACTGAAGTATTCTTGTTTATTAAAATGCAGTGTTGCAATATTTTTGTAGAATCAAAGAAACAAATTTGTCCTTTTGATTTTGTATATTGTATACAAGTTTTTGAATCTGCATGTTTATCTTTGTGATAAACTCTTGTTTTTGTAGAAGAACAAAACATTAACCCTTATTTTCGTTGATACATATAATATTATTGTCAATAAAGTATTGTTTGGAAACAGTAATTCTTCTCAAGCATTCCTTGTTTTTAAATATGTCATCTGGAGGTAGCGATTTGCGCAATCTGAACAGTGATATTCTTATATTGGAGGTTCTCATTGAAGGTTGCTTCAATTTCAGTCACTAAATCTCTAATAGGGTGCTGCCAAGATCCCCCTTTTTATACAAAAACTTTTTGTGTTCCACTGAATATTTTATCCCAGACAGAAATTCATTTAGAAATACTCATCTTCAAATCATTTTTTATACTTTATTTAATTAATAAAACTTAATTTGATTCAATAAGCTTCTTTCTTAAACTAAGAAGTATAAGCACCACACAAACGAATTAAATATTAAATTTTATCATTTCTCAATATTTTATTCATATAAATCTCACATCAATGTATTTTCAATATTGATATGTTTTGAAAGTAATACATATTTAAATACATATACAGATAATCTTTGTGATTAAATATATATATATATAAACACAACAACTGATTTAAGTTTTGTAAACTATGTTATTAATGCATTGAAGTTAATTTGCCTGAATTATTCTAAATAATAAGCACTTAAAGTTCACAATAATATAAGAACAATAACAATAAAATTTTCATTTGTTATCACATATTTAAGAGATAAAACTTAAAACATTTTAACAATTTAAATAAAGTATCTACTTTTTTTTTTGTTTCTTTTGGTTAATAGTCTCAAAATTGAACTATCTTGTAAATAAGTTTAACTTTTTTAAAAAAATGAATAATTTTTTCAAGTCATTTAGGAAAAAAAAATTCTTTTTTATATTTAAGTTAAGCTTATTTGTCAGTTTTTTAAAATTGTATAGACAAAATCTTTGTTATAAAATAATTATATGCATAAATAAAATATCCCTATGAAGTATAATTTTATAATAAGCAATTTTTTTATTATTTATTTTAGAAACCATTTAATTAGAGACATACTTTTTATTAATATAGTTTGAAATAAAATAATTTACATGATTTGGGTTTTTGTTTATATATTGTAGCAGTGTATATTAGCTATCTGGCTAATAATATGACAAATATATAATATTGATATCTATTTAATTCCATATGTAGTCAGGTATATAGCAATAAAGTAATGAAATCCACTCTTTTTCATGCACAGTCCTCTATGCATACTAGATATAGTGCTGATAGATTTTACAAGGATAAATTTAACAGTATGGAAAATAGGGATTAATAAGAGAACCTGAGGTTACAATAACCCACAATTGGGTAGCCATTTATAAGTGTTGAAAATAGTGATCCCACAAGTTGCTAGATAGTTGTAACAGTACTCTACATTAGGGCTGAATTATGAGGAGATGGGAAACCATCATCATTCCCAAATAAACAAAATTTAAAATTAAAAATAAAATGAATTAGTGTGAGAGATCAGTGCAATAAGTATCAGCATTACACAAAAATAATAAACATTCAATGACCATGAATGAGCAACAACAAATATTAGGACTATTTGAAAATGGTCCACTATAGACCAAAATTAGGGCAGGAATACAAATAATCATTTGGATGCATATACTTAGGTGCTACTCCATCAAAATGCAACAATAAGTCAAATTATGCTGGGATACAGAAACATGCTAATCATCATCAATGCCCTGGCCACTTAGAACCACTAATGTACTGGCCAAATACAAAGTAAATTTTTAAAGAAATAATAAATAAAATGAAATATAGTACATGGATTTTAAAGGATTGCACCAACAAGAGTCACCAGAAAAGTAATGAAATCATTATCAACTGGATGTCCATAAACATTAAATATAAACCCCCTTTATATAACAGATTATTAACCATGAATCTAGTTCAGAGAGCAAAAACTATAATTGTTACTGTGATCAAAAAGTATAATACAAACATGCAATATTCTAAAACTATTTTGGATTAAATAAATTCACTGGAATAACTTTAACAAAGGAATATAAATTTATTAGCAACAATAAAATTAAAGTCTATAAAATATGGCTATGCATATAGATTAAGCCTTCTGAATTTGATTAATACCAAAAAGAAATCCATTTATTACATTATAATTTACATATATGTCCTAATATGTTTACATAAAACACCTATATATATCTGCACACAGACGTGCCTGTATAATATAAAATGAATATATTGTCATATAATAATAATAATAATGTTTCACAGTTTATTTATATATAAATAATGACTGTTTTCACATATATGTGGGTATCCTTGGAAATGTGTGCACACTGATGTTTATCATATATTTTAATTTGTCAATGTAACACACTTATTAAAATATATTTTTCACAATAAATTCCATGTTGAAAATATACATAAAATTTACACATATACATAATAAAAATAGT
The DNA here is from genome assembly GCA_028023455.1 of Epiperipatus broadwayi. Lineage (NCBI taxonomy): Eukaryota > Metazoa > Onychophora > Udeonychophora > Euonychophora > Peripatidae > Epiperipatus > Epiperipatus broadwayi. Next base: position 7,125,640 of record JAQFVV010012428.1, on the reverse strand, counting down.
ATGAATCAAAAGTATTAATTTATTCATTATTTCTAATAGTAAAAAAAGTTTTTTTTTTTTTTTAAATTGTTTGGAAAATTTCTTTTAAAATTCAAGTTCTTCTGGCCTCATTTTTAATATTTAAAAAGAAATCCTCAGAGTCTTTATCTTTTTTTTTTTGTTTTTTATGAACAATATCAGGAACAAATAATCTTCTAGACAGATATCATTTATTTTCTTTCCTATTTTATTTTTAGTTGACAAAAGTCATTTATTTTTAAAATTTTGTTATTCTAATTAGAAATTTTAACTGTCATTTTCAAGGAATTATTTCAAATATTATTGTTCTGAGTATATATAACATTACCCACCAGATGTACTTTGTATATACAATGCAGTATCTTTATCTGTGTTTTTCTCCGTATAGATAAAATAGTATACATATAAACTAATTCTTCAGCAAGGTGAGATAATCTCGAGATAATCTCTGGGTAAGCTGGTTTTTTCTATACTAAAGTCTGGCTTATTGCCATCTGCACGAAAGGTATAATTCAGTATGTATAACTTGATTTTCTTACTATATATACATATATTAATCATAATAATCAATAAAGCAAGTCATATATATTGAAACAGAAACTCTGTTTCACATAGGTATTCTAAGATTTATTTTATCCTTCCACCTAAAAAAAAGGCAGATATATATGAAAGAAGTTGATCTTATATATATATTGTTTTAAAAATAAAGCAAAAAGTTTAAAGTTAAAAGAAAATCATTATTTTCTATAATTGAAAAAGAAAAGATAAACCTTCATTTTTGATTTTATAATTTTAAATTAGGAGATAAATACTTTTTTATATATTTATTTAAAGCTTGCATTTATTAAAATATTACATTTTTAATTTTTGAAACAATGTTGTCATACAAAGTGTAATAATCGCTTGAGGCAAGCTTATCAAATTGAAAAACATCGCTTAATCCTCATGATTTCTTATCTGTCCTGCTAAAAGTAGTGGTCCACTCATCAAGAAGAGAAAAGCACTGACTTAAATGAAAGCTGTGTAAAAAATCAGATACAGTGGGAGTGCTACTGAATCAATCCAGAGATCAGGGAATAAATAGTTGAGTTTGAAGTTCAGAGGGGATTTTAAAACGAGTTAAAAAGTAAGAAAAGTGAAAGAGTTAAAAAAGTTAAAAAGTTTTATCTAAATGTTGCTTAACTGTTTAGTTGACAACAGATTTTAGTTACCTTGGAATATAATATTTATAGCCACACTGCTGTTGTTAAAAAAGAAAGTATTAATAAGGAAATTATAAGGATGGAAGGCTAATCTGTAATAACTTTTTCTCTTTGTCCATAGCCACGAATCTCCAAGATTTGCCTGAGTGAATATCATGGAAAGTAAATAATGCCATTCTGCTTAAATAAACCGACCCCTTTTTGAAATGTAGTAGTAACTTGAGATGGATGAAGAAACCGCATAAAATGAAGGTAACAAATTCATGAAATATTAAATACTTACATGTTTTTATAAAAAAAAAGAAACAAAATGTCTTTCTTAAAATAAACCATGAGTAATTATAGCTATGTGAAAATACATTTTATTAGTGATAAATCATAAATACGTAAATGTCTTAAATGTCTATAATCAAAAGGTGTTTTAATAAGGTAAATCATACATGATTCTTTTTTATATACATATACCTCTGAATTAAAATAAAAATAAGAATGATTACTTATAACTAAATAAATTATAAATGCTGATAAATAAAATATGACTATATCCGAGTGGATTATAATTGTTTATATATCATATACGTCTATACCTGAATAAATATTAAAGACTTGCATATAATATACATCTCTATGTGAAAGAATTATAACTATTTATATTGTTGATATACAAATATATTTATATCTGAAAGAATTACGAGTGCTGATATATAATATACCTCTATATCTGAATGAATTATAACTATTTATATTGGTGATATACAAATATGTTTATATCTGAAAGAATTACAAATGCTGAGACATAATATATCTCCATATCTGAATGAATTGTAACTATTTATATTGTTGACATACAAATAAGTTTATACCTGGAAGAATTAAAAATGCTGAGCTATTATATATAGCTATAATTAACTAAATTATAAATGCTGATAAATAAAATATGACTATATCCGAAGGATTATAATTGTTTATATATCATATACATCTATATCTGAATAAATATTAAAGACTTGCATATACTATACATCTCTATCTGAAAGAATTATAACTATTTATATTGTTGATATACAAATATTTGTATATCTCAAAGAATTACAAATGATGAGATATAATATACATCCAGGCCTTAAGGAATTCTAAATGCTTACAAGTAAAATATATCTGTACCTGGATCAGAATAATATTCTATACGAGAATCATAACACAAAGATTAATGGATACAATGGATAAATATGTCATCAATGATGAATAAGTGATCCATATAACTTATGAATATATGTGTGCATACAGGAAAATGGGATCCCAAAGATGAACTGCGTCAAACCTGGACTAGTAACAAACTTTTATTGAATTATTATTCAAATATTGATACAACCAAAATAACTGTGGAGGAATGATGATCCAAACATTGTTATGGAAATAAATATTGATAAATAAATTTATTATATATAAAACCAATCCAGTTGTTCATGTTGCATCACTTGTTTTTCATTGCACTTGTTCATGAGAATTTCATGCCTCCTGAGTTATATCTCGCATAACTAGACCTAAGTAAGTCAGGTTGTAGTGAGATGGAACTCTAGTGGCACTGATTGGGAAACCAAACACAGAAGTTTCTAGGTGTTTCCAGTCTTTATGGTGCTACATCCTCTGATGAGCAGGAAATATTGTTGTAGGGAGAGTGACATCTGTTTTGGGGAAAGCCAATTGATGGTTCCTTCCTACAATATGCTCATCAGGAAAGTGTTACAACTGAGGTAACAAAGGGGTTGTATGGGGGTCTGGTTTCAATATATATATTAATACATCATTTATAAATTGTGAAATCATATCTCATTATTAAAGTTTAAGTACATATTGAAACAGTAAGGTCTGCTTTGCAGATCTTCATTTCACCGTTTCTCACCTATTTCCTACCCTCATACCTTAGTTTGAACCCCAATCTATCATAGTGTGTCTGCAATACGCTTATATACCGAAAATCCCGCCTAATTTTAAACCACGAGTACAATGCTCGTATTATATATATAATTCATTCCCAAATAAAATACAATATTATGGATTATGTATATGTTCACAGAATTTTGATTTATTAAAAAGTAGGTTATATAAGTCATAGTTGCGCACACACTATGATATGCATTTTAAAACATATCAAAATTATAAATTGTTAAAGTTATTTTGTTTGAATCTATTTACAAATATATATTAACGGTCGTAATATATTTTGATTTAAAATAAAATTCATTTAGTAAATAGATTCAAACATTGCAATTGAAAAGTAAAATAATTTCCGTTTAATTTAATAAAAGTCATTCCAAATATTTCTGTTAAAATAAATGAGGGACAATAGTTTAATTAGTTAATGCTATATAAGTTTATCTAAAAACAGCAGATGTCCACTTAAGGTTTTCTTTAATTAGTAAAAGTAATTTTTAATTAAATTAGTTTGTAATTCGAATGTCAGCAGGGAAATTAACAAAAGAAATTAATTAAAATTTTGTTGAATTCCTTTAGACATTCGGATAGATTTAATTACAGCTGATAAGTCCGATATATTTTTGTAACGCTCCAGGGCAGTTCTATTGTTAAATTCTACTATAAAAGAAAGGGTTTTCTTTTGTTCTCCATTCTAATGTTTCTAAGAGAAATCATTCTGAGGTCTAATGTTTCTAATCAAAATTATTATAGTAATTTGTATATCTTGACATGATGGAGTAGAGCACAAGAAGGCTATTTCTCTCTGGAATGGCCATATGCTGCCATAGACCATCGGAAATTATCACACAAGGAACCCCAGAACTGCTGCTGCTGCCAAAAATATGAACATTTCCAGATTTTGCTGTTAACTCATATAAAAACCTGCCAACCATCAATCTACCTAAAATGCTTTTCCAGAGGTAACACTAAATTAACCCAAGAGCTCATGCTATAGCTATTTTAAATTGTTTTTCTTATATTTCACATAACTTCATTATGTATTTCTTTAACGTGTTTAAATATACTCAACATTTTTGCTCTCTATCCTTGGGTTAATATTTTCTATTGATTAAGCTTTCTGTTATTTTATTATGATAATGTGTCAGAATCGTCTTTGACCAAGTGAATTATTTCCTTTGTTGAAAATAAGACGCCACTATGAAGGCATATTTTAAATTTCTAAATAATTTCCAATTTTATTATCTTGCAAATCACTTGTTTGAGAGCGATTCTATTCTTTAATATATAATATAATCACATAGTTTAAAATCTACATGTTATTGATTTTAATCTAATATGAGAATATGTGTGAGGTCAATGATTAAATGTGTCCCCTAATGCATGATTGCATATATAAATCTATACTTACTTTTCAAACGCGCAAGCATGCATTTTGCTATTTTTAATTACCGTGTTCTACTTTAATTATAAAGTTCATCATTGACATTGAGAATGTGCGAACTCCTTTAAATGAATTTCTGGGAATTTGATTGGGCATTTCTTTTAATCCAAGTAAAACCCAGTTAGTATGTTTTTTATACACTAGTCTCGTATTGCTGGTAAATGAATTGGTTGTTGAGACCACTTTGTTTTATTTTTCCAAGGATTCTTTACATGGCCAAGTCCGTTCTCTTCGCTTCTTGCAGTTTCCAGGTAGAGTGTGTTCACAAATGACACACCTGGGAACTAAATGCAATCGTCACCCAGTCGCTAAGTTTCGGCTGTTCATAAAAATACTTTCCTATGGGTTCGCGGCGAGATGCCCTCCTTAGTCATTCCGGATATTCAATATTGTTTTATTTTTATATTTATTTTACAAACCATCCATGACTTAAACGTGTCACACCATCCAACTTTAATAAATTCATTATCAGCAATACTGACCTCCCAATGCAACTCTATTAATATTATTATCAAATAAATGCCTTGATCACATTCCCACGTTGTTGCTTAGTAAGCTTTTGTCCGTGCTATTATTCTCACCTCCCAATGTAACTATTATTATTATTATTATCAAAGAAATGTTTTGATCACATTCCCACTTTGTTGCCCAGTTTTGTCCATGCTATTCTCGAAATCAATAAATATTTTATAACACTTAATTTCAAATATTTTCTTAAACTTGTATAATTGCTCAAAGCACCTCGCACATGTTCCTATCTCGTCAAGCACATTATCGTAATGCTATTAGCCCGAGGAATAGAATATATCATTTTGTTTTAAAGTCTTTTGTCATTTATTGAAATATAATGCCAATAATTATTTAATATGCGTCCCTATCTCATATAAGCAGACAGTGGCATTATACATATAATTTATATAAATAAATTTTGTGAAATTATTTAAAACTAAATTTGATCTCTTATTTTATTTGATTCCTATCACTGTCTCGGTCTATATATATATTTTCTGCATTTCTTTCGTAAGTCCTTAGACGTTAATTAGCCACCCAAACTTCTTTCAGTATAGAGTCTTTTGTTTCTCCCTGACCACCAGGCACCGGTAAAAGGTTATACTAGTAGTAGCATCAGATGCGTTATCACGTATGTGGCGCTGTGAAATTTGGGTTTTAGATTCGAACTTAGTATATCTAGAAGGCAACCCCTCCTAGAATGTTCAGTTTCGTGTCTGGGGTTTGAATTCTGCAGTGTGTTAGCGAGATAGATGATTCTGACTGTTATAATATTGAAAAATTTTCATAAGATCTAGATATCATAAATGTAACTTTAGATGCATTGGAGTTTAAAAGTTCAGGGTAGGATTATCCTGAGGGTTAAGGTTTAAATAAACAACTAACACACACACACACACACAAAACCCCTTTCTGTTAGTCCCAAAGTGAACTTTTTAACTGACAATTTTTTTTCTTTGCCAGATTGAGTAAAAATTTGAGTATTTTTACTTGTCAATTACAGTTCTAGTATGTTTCTATTCATAAAAATTTTAATGACCAATAATCAGAATTGTCTTAATTTAGGCTTCTAAAAACTGAATTATTTTACATTCAAATTTTTTAAATGTAATGAAAAATTTAAAATAAAATACAATAACTGAAGAAAAATATAAGAAAAACGTAATAAAAATAGCTTGCAGTAAAACAAAATTATATTTCAACCAATTATAACATGCAATCTCCATTGATTTCTCATACCTTAGAAGTTGCAAATGGCGGTTATTCACTTCTGTTATCTTTTCTTCATGTAGAATCTAACCACATTATTAGTGAATATAATGTGAAAAATAAACAAATATTTTTGAAAAATAGTTGTGTTTTACCAGTTGTCAACGAATGACTTTGATAAGCAAATAGCATTCAAGCATTATTCACTTGTCTTAATTATTTTTTTTTTTAAATTTCCAAATTAATCTTTATATTTAGATACAGTATTGTAAAAATTTAATTATGTATATAAAAAAATATAAAAAATATATTTATTTGTGTTCAAAATCTATTACAAAAGCATAAAATATTTTATTACTTTAATAGTTAGAAACTCCTGTTTCAACAATGATTAAAATTGATAGTCAGTACTTTGAAGCAACACTTTAAGGTAAAAGAGAATAGACAATTGACTTTTTATATGATCAGATATAACAAGCAAAATTCAATTTTTTATGCAAAAACACTGCCAAATGCAGATTTTTTTTGGAATTAAACTTTTAAATATAGAGTAAGCTAAGAATTTACTATAAAATGAGTTTTAATGAAGAAAATATGACCAAAATTGGCTGAGAGAAGGTGCAAAATGTAATGGTAATGTTTTTTTTTAATAATCAGGTATTTGGTAAAAAATGAGAAATATTCTCTCTCTCTAAACTCAAAATTAACTGTTGGGGGTTTCTAATAAACCTCAGCAGTTTTTCATTTTTGTTTATGCTTTAACTAAAATAAATACATATTTGCCAACTCCCCCCTTTTTTTTTTTAATAAAAGGAACATTGTTTGAAACCCAAAGTTTTTGTTTTTCTAATTTGAACTTCAGATTTAAATCATTATTGCTATACATATAAAGTAAAACTTATTTTATTCAAAGAAGAAAAAAATGAATGCAATCTTAGATATAATTTTTCTAAAATTTATTTAAATCAAAATCAAAGGAAAATAAAATGAGGAAAATGCTTTAAATATAATGCAAAAATACTTTCATTAGTAATATATTTTTCATATTTAAAATGAAAATTTTGGTTAATTTTTATAATATTAATTTCAATAATTATTTTTTCAATTATTACACAGTATTCATGAAAATATTGAATATATTATGATAAATTTCTGATTTTAATAGATTAAAATTATATTTTACCATTCATGCAGCAATCCAAGAACTCCATCTAGTTTTCATTGATCATTTATTTTTTAAGTTTTTGTGATTTGTCAATATATATATTAGATTTTATTATTATTATTTTCTTTCTATTATACAGTTGAGTTTAAACAGAGCTTTTGTCAGACAAGAATTATTTTCATCAAAGTAGAATAGGGAATTAAAAAAATAATAGGTAAAATTAAAATTCTGAAATTTTATTAAGGTTTTTGAAAAATTGTAAATACAGTTTTTTTTTTTTTAAGAAGTTATAAGATTACTTAAATTTCATTTTTTGTGTGTGTGTTTGTAAGTATAATTTTTCAAAAATCTGATGAAAATATTTTAATTAGAAATTTATTATTTCAATTTATAATCTTTAAAAAGATGATAGTTTGAAAGTATTTTGTTATGCACACTCATAGTCTTTGGATTGTGTAAAATTTATAATTATTAGGAATATTTCAGAGTTAGAATTAAGCAACATTTTTGATTATTAATATTCAAATTATTCAAATTAAATGCTTACTGAAAATGTTTGTGTAATGTAAAAAATAAAAAAATATGATTATTTCTCTCTGTATGTGTGTACATATTTATTTATATATAATTATTTAAACAAAATTCTTTCTCTTTTCATTATTTCAAGAAATTGTATTTTTAAGTAAATGTTATATACTTAAATAGAGAGAATAATAAATATTAAATTAGTCTTGAGCAAAGTAACTATCATTGGTTTTTGAGATTCAAAATGTAATTTTAAACCAAATTTGTGCTCTAGTGTCATTTTATTATTTTATTTTTTAATGTACATTAAATATTTAAATATACCGATTAATATGAAATGTTTGTCATATCAAATACATTACAAATAAAAACCCTTCACTCAAATATACTTACTAGAACAATTCTAATTTTAGCTAAAGCAGATTCTAATTTGGCAGCATTTACAAATAATAATTTATAGTGCTAGCATCTATAGATTTCTATATTTTAAGTCGAAAAATAAGTAATATGTCAGATAGAGGGAAAAAAAGATCCAAAGTATGTAAATGTCTATAAAATCTTGTGGAAAACATATTGCACATTTAATTATGAACTGCATATAGAGAAAGAATATATGTCTATAAAATCCAATTGGAAGCATATACTATTACAATTAAATGTGTAACTATATATACACACATATACAATTATTAGACATCTACAGCATGAATTATTATGTTAAAGTTCAGAGCTGTGATTTTCACAATCAGCATATGATAAATAATATGCTAAATAATGTCCAAGTCAATGACTATTGTATTGATTGTTTAACCAAATGTCTTAAAATTAATACTTCAATTATTAATAGAAGATCAGTAAAATTGATAATAAACATATATGTTATGTATAACTATATTGACACTGAGTTAAAAGACTTTATCTTACCCAGACTACAATACACTGATTGTTTGGTTTTCATAGAGATACAAGGATCATTTTGGTATTGTAAATTGTGTCATATTATCTTTTAGGAATTTCTTGATATAGCTATATAGTTATTTACATAACTATATAGTAGATTATATAATGGTACTGTTGTTTCCATAATATAATTATCTATTTATTATTAAGCTTTTATATTTAAATATTTTAGTTTTAGGATTTTATATTAGAATTTAGAAGAACTGTGAAGATTACAATTCATTTTGTTGTATTCAACTTCTTTGAAATGTAGTGGGAAAAAAATCAACTAATAATATCTTTTATGTGATGAATTTGGACATATATCTGTGTTTACTTTAATTATGGAAAATAGATGTTTAACTGTCGAATCAGGTCAACCTGGCAATGATAGGATTCACCAAGATCAGGTATCATTCCCACTGGAAAAGAACAATTTGATAAAGTTAGAAAGAGTTAAAAAAAATTCTTGAGAAAAAAATAAAATAAAATTAAAATTAAAAAAAGTGTATTGTAGGAATTTTTTTTTTAAAAATAATAGTCTTGACCTTATTAAATATGATGAAAAAAGCTTGAATTTTGGTGGATGGTTACAAGCTCAGTCCATCAATATTTCAGAAGATAAAGTCACTTATCATTGATATTTTTATTTAAGAATAGGTTATCTTCAATAAATGTGTGAGAGGATTTTTATTAGTAAATTAATTGGGAACAACTATTGACAAAAATTTGTTTTTTAAAAAGGACCAAATTAGTGCATTAATCTTTTCAATTATTAAGTTCATATTTAATAGCATTAGAGGTGCAAATTCGAAATTGAACTTAGTTTAATTTATTTGCCTTTAGGCAGTACTGTTCTCTATGATATTCTCTTATTATCCAAAATGAAATTATGCTTCAATTTTTCAGTGATGAATTGAAAAATGTTAGTTCATTTTAAATATATTAACACTTCAAAAAAAGAAAAGTCTTTCACCATATTTATTAGAAAACATATTGTTTTAGTTCATGTCCCTTTTCTAATGTTATTAGATGTTGTTGGATGGTTTCTCAGAGGGCAAGTGATATTGACTTTATTTTTTGGCATTAAAGTTTATAGATCTAATCGTACATCTTTTGTTTGTTATTTATTATTGAGTGACTTTAAAATTGGACTAGAAAATGATTACTTTTCATTGCTGAAACTACCATCAATTAATTTTGTTTTTAAATGTAAGATATGTTTTCCGAATTGATTTTTTTTATAGCTTCTAAGATGTAATTCAAAATCCTATTTATTATATTAAATTCTGCAAGTTTAAAAATTATAGTTTCATTTATCTATCATAAAGAACATTATCATTATTTTTTTCCATTTTCTTTAAATAAAATTTACAGACAGATATAATATATCTTTTAGCTCAAGAAAGTCTTAGACTAGAAATATGAAATCTTACATATTTATGCATCAAACATGATGCATTGTGAGACTAAATTTTCCACATTGGTGTCCTACTAAAAACTAATATGAGATTTTTGTAAAATAAGACTGTAATCAAAACAACAAAAAATTGATATTCAGAAAAGAAAAAAAAAGATGTAACAAAGTTCAAATTCATTGAATAAAACTAAAAAAAAAAAGTTAGTCTCATTTTTGTTGCAAGTAATCCAGAGAATTCGTAATAGTTTTTAATTTTAATTTTGTTATTTACAATTGTCATTTTCATCATGAAAATGAGATTATTTCTGATTGAGTCAAATTTGAAAAATATGCTGCTGCTTTCTCTTACACACTTAAAAATTAAACGTTAAAATTCTGATAAAAGTAAGATAGATTCAGAATGGAGTTAAAGCTGTGCTTACAGAAATTTTGATATTTGAAAACCAGGTGGCCATTGTTAATTTTTAGAAAAATTTACCCTAACTCTAATAACTTAGATATTTTGTGTTTGAATGTAATAAATATAAAAAAAACATGCATTAAAAGAAAGGTCATATATGAAAGAATGTAATGAAGCTGTTAAAATAATCATTTCATAAAGAAAAAGTTAAGAAAAAGAATATTTTTAATAGTTTTAAGAATGTTTATTTTTACACTGATTTACAAATCCTAAATTTTGAAATTCAAATGATAAAATGACAATTTCATAAACAGCTTCATCACATCCATCATAAAATTAAAAAAAAAAAGATGTATTGGAAGTCTTACCTGAGGTAATTTTTCACTGAGAAAATTACTAAAACAGCGGCCTTGCTGTGGTCCATTTTTTTCTAGAGCCAGATGTGTCCATTTGTTCAAAAGTACCTATAACAATATGAATGGTTTTTAGTGGAGAAAAAAGTAACAGAACAGTGTATTCAAAAATAAATAAATAAATAAACTCATAAAAAATAAAATGAATAAAAATAAATCAATAAAGATATTTTATTATTATTATTAACAATGATTACATGTGTGGAAGAAAGGCTGAGTTCAAATACATGGCACTATAACAGAGTGGATGGATTGATGAAGCCAGAAACTGTGTATAAAATATCCTATATTACATGAAATTCCAGTTGTGTAGCATGAACTTGTATATAAATATATTTATTATTTTGCATAAAAGATATGAAGAAAGGCCGAGTTCAAATACATGGCACTGTAACAATAAGTGGATGGATTGAGGAAGCCAGAAAATCTATATATCCTATATTACTTGCCTAAAATTGACACAAATCAATTGTGGGTCATAACTTTAGCACTGATGCAATAATTCATCCATAAATTCAAACTTGATCATGCGTGATACACTATTCATATTTATAATCATGCCAAAAAATGCATCAGCTCATGCGGTGACAGATTACCCCAGTCCCCAACTTTTTTCCATTCTACAGCATATTTATTTGAAAATATTATAATTTATTATTCTATAGCATATTTATTTGTTTCAGGACATCAAAAATATTATAATTTATTATTCTCTAGCATATTTATTTGTTTCAGTAAATAGAAAATATTATAATTTATAAAAATATATATATATATATAAAAAAGTAATTACATGCCCTTGAATGTTATCCAAAAACGTTTATTTGTTTCAGTACATCGAAAATATTATAATTTATTATTCTATAGCATATTTATTTGTTTCAGGACATCAAAAATATTATAATTTATTATTCTCTAGCATATTTATTTGTTTCAGTAAATAGAAAATATTATAATTTATAAAAATATATATATATATAAAAGTAATTACATATCCTTGAATGTTATCCAAAAATGTAACTTGAGAAGAGGGCTCAGAATCACGGACAACTTCAACGGAAAATCAGAATAAAATCTTCAGTAATTGATCCAACCATTGTGGAATAACTTTTTTACGATAAATAAACTGATAAAAAAAAAAAAAATTTTTTTTAGGTACCCTTCGCTAAAAATATTCATAAAAAATCTAAAAATTGTCGTACAGAAAATTTTTTTAGATTTTCAAGTAGATATCAAAATGGCGCAAAGAATGACGTATTGCGCGTATGTGTGACATTTACCGTTTATGCGTAAACTCAGCTCAAAATAGAAATTTCTAGAAAAGTCGTACTGGGGGTCAAAGGGTTTTAAAGTAAGCAGCATTTAAAGCTTTTTTTTAAATTATACATTATTACATAATTAAAAATATGCTAAATATTATATATCTATAACATTCTGTATTTTATACAAAAATAAAATATTAGCACGAAAGTTGTGTATGTGAAAAAATTGGTGCTTTATTATAAAATGTTGCCCACCCCTGCCTTAATCCATTAAAAATAGTTTGAAATGTGATAGTTTTATGATCAACTTTATTTTCAAAAAAAATTGTGTAGCATCTTTTGTCCAGACAAACAAAGTTCAATGAATTAGATTTCATCAACAAAAACATGTTAGAGACTTAATAAAATGGTTTACTATGTGAAAAACTATTAGTAGATATTTATCAAGTTTAAACATTCATTATTAACTTTTTTTAATTTATTTTCCATACCCTGTATAAACAGTTTTTTGGATCTGTTGAGTGAAGCATTTCAGGATTAAAAAATGATGAGATTTTTTTTAAAATAAGAAATATTTGTAACTTAGCAAATAAATGTCAAAATTAGAAGTAGTGAACAAATGATTGTTTTTCTTGCAATAATAAAGTTAACTTGTTGTAATGACATATTGTATCTTAGTAATCTATTTTACATTTTTTAAGCTAGCTATATGAAAATGCAATAAAAGCGCTTAATTTATATTAACAGGCTATTATCATCATTAATAAAAAAAATAGAATCAGTTATCTTTAAAGCTTTCCTCTGACTAATTTCATTAGAGAATATAACTAATATTTTTTGCCAGTATGTTGAACCAAAAACAACACATTGACAATACATGGTGAACATCTTAGCCCATGATATTTTGAATTGTTGGTGATATAATTTTATGTCTTTTAGACATGTCCAAATTAATAGTGTTCTTGATGGCATGATTAAATAAAAAATTACTAGTAAAGTTATGTCAACCACCATTTTTACATAATATCATGAAATTATTGCAATTCAGTTTTAGATTAGATCTGGGATTTGTCACATTAAAAAAAACAACTGATTGCTCTTAATTAAATATTATATTCTTTTTCCACTCTATCTTGAGAGTTGACCACATGTATTGTTTTTATCAGATGCTCTCTTTTTTTCTGTATATTTGAAATTGATGTGCTCTCTTATTAAGTTAAAAGACAATTTTTTTATTCTCTTACTAGAAATCATGTAAAAACTATATCTTATGAATTTGATTTTTCAAATTTTTCATCAGATTAAATGACTCATAGACAATCACAAATGCATTAAAACAATTCACCTCATTTGTAAACAAACACAGTATCCAATAAATTTCACTATTTGAAAGATCTTTCTGAAATGCTGATTATCTCTTGATGTTAATGTGATTAAGACTATTGGCATGTAAATGCTAATGTCAATAATAATTTTTAATAAATGTTTTTAAAAGGATTAATAATAAACCCAATTGCTTTTATTTCTACAATCTACAGATGTATACAGAGCAACATTAATATTATCACTCTAATGGTCTACATAAAATTTATAACACATTTTTTTTGGGGTGATTTGAAAGTCATTTGTTTAGATTTCTTAAGACATTCATGGAGAAAAAAAATTTTTTTCTTGTGAAAAAAGCTCATTTACATTTTCTGCTAGGCCAAATATTTCTTTTCCTGAGATAAAAGATTATATATACTTTATTTACTGATTATTTTGAATCTGTGTTTTTTTCTAAATACATATTTATACATTGATGAGTACACAGAATCACTTGATATCTATACTTTCAACTTTATTGAGAAAGTCAAATTTCTTTTGCGATATTTAAAACGTTTGATTTGATCAAACCATAGGTAAGTATTATCATCAAATCATCACTATGTACAATTTAAATTTTTTCTAACCATGGACCACTATATCATTTTATAAGTTGATTCTTTTTCTGTAAGTCTACTGTATCAATTTTTTTAAATATTTTTGCTAAGTGAGAAGTGAAGAAACATCGTTCTGTATTTAATATAATTTAAGATATTTATTTTATTATCTATAATTTCTTCTATATGACATTATATTATCTATCTTTAAGGTCAAGAGAAAAAATTATATCTGCAGGTTGCTTTAGAGTTGAACAGAAGAGGTATTACACCATATTTATCTTTATAAATTTATTGAAAATAGTAGCAGAAGATTGTATTATTGTTTCCTGATTACATAAAGGACTGTTTTTAGATGCTTTTTAGTTGTTGTTTTTTTCATGGAGCTATTCTGAAAAATTTTTAAATTTATGTTTTGATTTGGTATTTTTCAATTTTATTTTGATTATTGACTTGTATTATAAAAGTTAAAAGTTGGGACAATGAGTTTATTAAAGTCATAATTGAGTAGTTACTAGGCATTTGAACACTAAAAGCACAGATTGAGTCTTGATCTAAGGACTTTTAGTTTTTAAACCTGTCATACTATTATCATGGTAAATCATATATCATGCAGAAATTCGTTAATATAAATAGTGCAGTGGTTTGATATTACTAAAATCTCAATTATTAAATGGAACCCAGTTTCTCTCTTAAATAAAAATGCTTACTTTAATATTGGAATCATTAATAATGGGTGAAAATAAATATTGTTTTTAATGTTTGATCAAAAGTAATTACAATACAGCTGAAATAAAAAATAAAGTATATAAAAAAGCAGGATTTCATCCATTCTAAAAATCTGATAAAGGTGCAACTCCTGACAACCACAAATAATGAAAATTAATGTAAGTGGTCAGTGAATGATTCCACATAAAAAATTTTCATTTTCTTTAAAAATATTCAGTAATCATACAGTAATGGTAGATTTGATACCAATTGATATTGTTCCACTAATATCTCATTCTATGAACATGGTAGTTTACAGAAATGTGTGTTAGATAAAGTAATAGAGCACTTTGTTACTTTATTAATATAATGTTGGGCACTATTAAGAAGTACTTGTTTTATAGATAATATTTAGATAATCTCTGAAGATAATATATTAAATTATTTGTAATGGAGAAATGACCCAAATTCTTTAACATGTGTAGAGGAGTATATTAATTTTTATTTTATTGTTCCAGAATTGGTCATAGATGTCATTATTACTTAAATAGGATGATTAAGAACTTAGTAGCTAATCTTTTTAATCACTTCATCCTCATATTTATCAAACACTTGCTTATAAATTATACCAATTGGAGCATTGACATTATTAAAGATTGTCTGGAAGCAATATTTACATTTTAAGATGAAGTTGGCCTCTGTTAATCAATCAAGTAGTTCAATCTGAGATGGATCCATGCATTGTAATAATTGAAACAATATAATAGTATGATATAGCTGCCTAAATCATAACAATTCCACTACTATATTTTTCATGATAATTATTATTGCTCTTTTCATTACTTCAACAGTTAACACATGTATTAACTATCCATTTTTCTTTAAGGCATTAAAATAATCTAGATTGGAGCACTTATTACAAATCCTTAGTCTGCTCTTTTTACCTTCAGTGTCAGAATTCCTGTGTTATATTTTTCATGTTGATCTTATTAGTTGCAAATGGTCTCTTTGTATTCTATATCTCTCATAATCTATCAGTTTTTATAATTTTTGATTCTATTTTTTAAATATTACAATGTGACAAATAAATAGGAGGATGAGGTATTAGTAAGGGAAAATCTGATTAAAGATTAATCACATCCAACAAGTCTTATTTAATTTTTCTTGTTTTCATAAACATGTTGTTTTTATAAATTTATTTAACACACATTGATTACCTAAATAATATTTACTAAGGCAATAAACCTCAAGAGTGTACACTTAAAAATGCGAAGGTAGGGAATAAATCTCAAGAGTGTGCGCTTGAAAATGCGAAGGTAGGAACCTCTACAGGTTCCCTACCTTCGCATTTTCAAGTGCACACTCTTGAGGTTTATTGCCTTAGTAAATATTACAAACATGTTTTTTTTTAATTAGTCCCAAAATCACTATTTTTTAAATCAGGTTTACAGATATATATATATATGCAAGCTGTTTGTTATTAATTTCAAAACAATATGAGTTGTATTTAATTTATTTATATAGTTTAGTTCAATTATATTTTCTCATTATATTTCTCTTTTCTCTCCTTACTTCAGAAAACAGAATTAAATTTATTTATCTAAATACTTTGGAGTTTTGATTATCTCTGTGATCTTGAAGATACTATTTGTTGCACTTTTATTTTTGAGAGTGAAGTGTCCAATGCTGTTTTTTTCTTTTTATTGACGTCTCTTCTTGCCTGATTTATCTTTATTTATCAGTTTACTGTGACAAGTTTTTCTGCTTTTCTGCACACTTTTGCACCAGGATAGTATACATATTCAAGCCTTTTTCTTTAGAGATGGTTTATGTGTCTACGAAATTCAATACCGTTTTTCAACTTCATAGTTGCTATTTGCTTGGATTTTTTTTTTTTATTTCTTCTATCTAAACTTCATTTATACTATTCCTAACTCAAACCCTTTCCCTGATTTCAAATTTGTAGTTGATTTAAATGATAATTAAATTTTCTTTTCAATAGCAGTATTAATTTATATGCAAATTAATTCAGCTGGAAACATTCTTGTTGTCATTATAGATGTAATGTGCTGGTGAAGCATTAAATTCTGAAACAATTTTTGTATATTAAAAGTATATGTTCATTTTTAATGCTTGCTTGAGCAGAAGTATGTTATCTTCTAATACGACATTTAATCCAGAATGATAGGGACATGTGCAGGTGTGTGTGATATCTTTTTTTAAAAAATGTTTCTATAGTTTTGGGGCACTGAAACTGGTTTTATCATTTGAAATGAAAGTCTTGTATAATTTGTGTATTAAAAATTTCATCTACGTTTGCAATTATTTTATCTGTCATAGTATTTTTGACAATGTGATACTCTGCCTGCCTGGAATGTGTGTTAATTAAAACTAGAAATATGATTTTTGTTGTGATCTACAGTATCTTTGTGGGACCCTTTACCCAGGTAGTAATGTTTCTGAAGAATGACACACTGTAATTCTCTTTGTTATAGTTTTCCATTTTGACACCTAAATTTAGTCACAATATATAGTATCATACCAGAGCTTTATCTCATATCACACCTGGATATTTTTTTATTTAATAAATCAGACATGTTTTCTGCTCTTGGGTAGTATTATCAGAATATGGATTTCATTGATTAATAATATTTAGCTTTCCAAAATGTTATGGGTAGGTTATTAGCTGGTTTGT
Source organism: Epiperipatus broadwayi (assembly GCA_028023455.1). Lineage (NCBI taxonomy): Eukaryota > Metazoa > Onychophora > Udeonychophora > Euonychophora > Peripatidae > Epiperipatus > Epiperipatus broadwayi. The sequence goes on along the minus strand of JAQFVV010012428.1, from coordinate 7,107,873 downwards.
GAGCTGACTAGTCTTCACTAACTCAATGCATTTGCAGCCGAAATCTTTTATTTACCTTTATCCTGTTTCCATATCATTTCACCATTAAGTATCTTCATCTTAAATTCATCTATGTAATTAATTTTTTGCTTCAGTATTATGTAATTCTTATCTGATTAGATTCCTAGATAAAGAGTCAACATGTTATATACTTGCTTTGTTTATATGTCAAATTATAGTCATAGGAAGTTATTATATTTTTATGATGTAGAATTTTTTTGGTATTTGAAAAAATATTTCTTGAAAGTTTATAATCAGCAACTATTTTTAAAGGGCAGCCATAAAGGTACTGAGGAATTTTTTGTAAGCCAAAAATGATATCGAAATTTGTAAGTTTTATTATTAAAACATCACTTTCTTATTAAATATCAAAGTGAATCAACAGCTTTTTTGAAGACAGCAAAGCTTTATTTGGATGCCTCTTCATGGATGGTTATCCAATCCATATCTGCTACTTTTTAATGGTTTTTTATATTAGCCTTATCCTATAGAAAACTCTCAAAATAAATTAATAAGATAATGAAAACCTGAAGTTATTGAATACTCTTTTGACTGAATGTTTTGATCACTCTAACTTTATTCATGATTGTTTTTTTTAATATAGCCCAAAATTTTTTTTTTTTGTATGTTTTTCAGACATTTTTCTGCTTGAAGTTTTACTCAAATTTAGCCACTCTTTTGGAGACCTTCGATATCCTCTGATATAATCTTCCATCCAAGTTTGTTGGAATGAGAATGCTGTCAAAGTACAATATTTCTCTCTCAAATCCTAGAGCAGCAAAATAATTTTTGTCAGAAAAACATTTAGTCCTGTGGTTATATCAAATGACAAACAATTCCACTTGATAAACTGACATGTGATGTAAGTGTTGGTATTTCTGCCAATCTATTACTGCTGAAAATATAGTAAGCAGCAGAAATTACAATACAAATTTTCTAAGTCATTTAAAAATAAATATAAGAAAATTCAGACTTCTCATTTGTCAACAAAGAGTTATCATATAATACTTATCCTATTGTATGTAAACAAAAATTAAACAGAAATATAGGAATCAAGCACTCAAGGGCATTCTTACTCCAAGAAAAATTCCAGAATGGAATATACCCATCACTGTAACCACTAAGCCATATGGTCAGAGATGCATTTGATATGTTTACTGGATCATGGTAATCTGAATAAGAGTGCACATCTAGGGCTAAAATTTCTTTCACATTTGGCACTGGATGTTTTTTTTAATTTAAATTATGATGGCTCTGTAATCTTTGTAAATGCAGATCATATCATTTAGAAAGATGATTACATTGATGAATATAATTCATTCTCATTTTTTCTTAAAGTTGCAGTTGGTAGTTAACCTTTATAATTTTTACTCAATTTTTACTTTCATGAAAATTTTATTTTTGTTTACAGTCAACAGGATAAACATTATACTCTGTGTTGAGTATTGAGAAGTCTGGATTATCTGAAGTTTTTTTTAAATAACTTCAGAATTGTTATAATTTTTGTGCTATAAACATTTTTGACAATATTTATTTTTGACTTCTAAAAAGTCACATCATACTCTAACAGTGATGGGATTCATATTTCCTGTCCAATATATAATGGCATGATATTTACATTTTTAAAGATTTTATTAGAAATGTTTTTCTATCAAGTTTAATGAGGTTTCTCCATGTCTTGAAATATTATATTTGTGTTTTCAATAGATAGGACTTCAAAGCATGGCAAGCATTTTTGATCATTCTCTTGATCATAATTTTGCTTCTTTTATATTCTTACAGTCAGGGGATTTGTTTATTACTTTCAGTTCCAATTTCACAACAGACTCATGCTCAATCATCTTCCTTGAAACAATTGGATCAAGGATCAATTTTCCACTTAAATAACCTTACCCTGTGTACTAATATGTCACAAGTAGTATGAATTTTTTTCATTATTCTTTCATATATTATTTTTCTATCTTGGGAATATCTAACAATTTTTGCAGTGTGATTATTGTTAGTTTTACAATCTTGTAACTCATGTGATTGCTTTAAAACTCTTTTATATACTAGCAATTTTTAATTGCTGCTATATGTGCTAAATCTGAAGCACTGAGAAGTTGATGTTGGAATCTGTCATTTGATTTGTCCTACAAAAACTGTTTCATCAAGGAAATTTGCATAATTCTTTACTAAAACTCAGAAGGCTGAGTCGTAATCTCTTTTGTGTATGTATGTGATATCTTTTTTTGAAAATGAAAATGCTTGATATGCCATGATAGTTGCTGTTAAAATAATTATTTCAAAAATTCTATTATTTTTTCATAAGAGAAATCTTTTGGACATGTGGATTCACAGATTTTATTTATATTTTTTATGACTTCCTTATTTGAAAAACTTACGAATACAATTTTTTATTATTATTTTCTGTTACATTTATTGTTATTAACTCAATTTCCAAAGTTTAAAAGATATAATTATTCACACATGTAATATCTAATCATTACTACTGTATTCAATCTCTAGCAATTAACATACATGTTAACTGTCCATTTGTTATTAAGAAGCAGTATAATAATAATCCAGATTGAAAAGGCCTGTTAAAATTCCATATCTTGCTCTTTTTGCTATCAGAGGTAAAGTCCACCATGATTTTCTACTGTTTTTTTTTTTTCTGAATGACTTTTTCTCATAATTTTTATAGTTTAGCATAAGCTTCAATTTTTGTTTTTCAGAATCTGACACATCAGTAGGAGGATTAAGATGAATTAATAGCATTAAGATTAAGGATTAATTGGATTAATCATGTCTTTCTATTTTATAAACATGTTGTTTTTAATTAGTTCCTAAGCTGCTGTACTTTCTTAATTAGTTTGCTCACAGATTTATACTCAAGTTGCCTTTCATTAATCTTAAAACAACACAGTTCTATTTAATTTATTTATGTAATTTAGTTTAATAATCAATAAATTTCCTTTATAATAATCAATAACTTTCAATCATAATTTAATTTTTTTTTAATTTTACCTCTGAATGATCAAATATTGTTGAAGCTCTTACTTTCAATTGCTTAATATTTTTTTTAAAATTAGAAATTGTTATATCATGAGGGATATTTATTCACATTTCCAGTTATTAATGTGAATTCATATCTTGATCATAAATATTGTGTTAGTACTAAAGATTGAAGATTCAGCTGAATCTTTATGAAGAATAATACATTTGTAATGCATTATTATACCAGTTATTAACATTTTTATAATATATAGAAATAAAATCATGAAATATTTTTCATATCATTTGTATTTTTCACACAGAAACAGTTGTGACATTTTGAGAGTTTGTAAATTACTTTGCATATTGTGAATCATAATTTTATGAACTTCATGATTTTTTGAAAAATTATTGAGTGATTTTTTTTATCACATTTTTCACTTCAAATTATTTAGCATAGTTTTGTCAAGATATAACTAAAAAAAAAAAACAGGACTCCCAATATAGATATTAATAATTGAATGTAATTATTAAACATTTGATTGTTGTTCATAAATAATTTGTAAAACTGATTCTATGTGAATAAATACAGGGACAAAATTATTAGGAAGTTTAAGCTTTAACATTGTAAAATATAAAGTCTGGTTGTTCAATCATTAGTATGCACAATGAGAGCCATTTAACAGGATTATAAGCTATTATAATATTTTTCTTGTAACACACATAGTTTGAATAGAGTATAATTTATTGATCAAAGGGAACTTAAGTTTATAAGCATATAAAACATTTAACAACTGAGACAAAAATATCCAAGCATCTGTGATATACAATGAACTTATATAAGGTTTTATAATTTATTTTTCTCTTAAATTTTTTTAATACTTTTTTTTTTACTTTGTAAGTTTATTTAATTCAAGTAGAAATAATGGTGCAACGAAAGAATTGTTTATCTTTTTTTTTTTTTTTTTGCATATATACAGAAAACATTCTATATTTCATCTGAAAACATCACTATTTTTTGACTGAACATCTAAGCTATACATACTTTTGTGAAAGTTACATTTAGAGGTTTTTTTAAAAAATATATATAAAAGAAAGTTTTTGTAAAAATAAATATTACATTTTTTTAGTTTATTGGTAACATATTTTATTTTATTAAATTTTCTTTTTCTAAAAAAAAAAAAAGTTGCAAAAGAAATGTAATAAAAATATTGCTTCAGTCGATATTTTCCTCTTGATGTTGTGAAGAATTCTTCAGGGGAAAAATATCATCTATTTGAAATCTGGAGTACATTCACTTTAAATATATATATATTAGCAATTTTTGCAGTTACTACTTAATCTGAAGGGAAAGTGAGAAAATTATTTCTAAAGGAGGAGTATATCGCCTCCCATTTTGTTTATATATAAAATTAGTAGAAAAAAAAAGAGAAAGGACTAATGCAGTTTTTATCATTAGTAAAGGTTTGTGCTTACATATATAACGATAACACTTCAAATGATCAAATTTCAAGCTTAAAAATTGTCCATGATGTTGTCCTCTTTATAAAATTAAAAATAATAGTCAGTCTTAAGAAAACTGAAATAGACAACTTAAAAATAAATAAAAACTTATTTAACATATCAAACTAAGTTTGCGTTCTTATAGGAACTTTATCACATGATAAATTTTTATAGCAACTCCACAATAGTGAATAACAGTAGAGTACATATATACACATAAACATTAATAAAAAATAGAAACTTATTAAAATCTAATTTTTCCAATCTCAGAACGAATTTACAAAAATAATATTTTAATTATAATTAAAGTTTCCAATAATCTAATAGTGACCACCCGTCCCCCCTCCTCCATTGTACTGGGCCTTTAACCATATTTACACATTTGTTTAAATGTTCATGAATATGTAAGTTTTATAACATTTTCTTTTTTTTTTTTTAATTTTTAATACGTTTTATTAAATGAATATCTTTTCAGAATTAAAAATAAATCCTACATATAATAAAATATCTTTATCTAACAACAAAATGATATATGACAATAGCTGTAATATAGTCATATAATCATAACACATAAAAATAACATATAAAAGCTCTTTTCGGCAAATTTTAAATTTTTGACCTTTTTAATATGTATAATTAAAAAAATAACCTATATTGCATACATAGTGACATTACCGGCTCTATATAAAATTAACACAAGCCTATAATTACACTTAAATATCTTTATAATAACATATATTATAGAACCCTTCATTCATTTTTCATTATCCAATGAAGTAGTAAAAAATGTATATGTGGCCCTGATTTTATATATATTTTTTTCAATTGTTCTATAGTTGCTATAGAATAGTTAGTTACATCATTGTAAATGAGGAAATATCTTAATAAGATTCCTATAAGGAATGAAAACCTTGTTGATATGTTGAATAAATTTTTATTTATTTTCTAAGTGGTCTATTTCAGTTTTGTTTAAGACTGATTATTATTTTTAATATATAAATATATGTGCAACTCTTTAGCATTACTAATTTTCATAGATTTCAGAATTTTAGTTATTTATGATTCTTCTGTTACATCTTTTGTATCTCCTAATATTTATTATTAATATTGTTATTATTACTTCATAAATTATGAACTTTATAAATTTCAAATATCTGATAAAATTGGGATATCATAAAATTCTATTTTAATATAACATTATCATTAAAAGAAAGTTGTTTTTTTTGGCATAGGTAATATGTTCATGTTTATTTCTGTCTAAAACAATGTAAAATGATATTTCGGTCCATAGCTTTAATTAATTATAGATTTTTTTCCAATAATCTAACATTTGAAACTTATACTTACACATTATATTAAAAAAAGATGACATTGTATATCAAACAGTGAAGTCTATTTTGAGAAATTATTGTTCATTGTTGCTACAGAAATTTTTAATGTTAGCAATTTAAGAGAATTAGCACATTTAAAAAAAAGATGACATTGTATATCAAACAGTGAAGTCTATTTTGAGAAATTATTGTTCATTGTTGCTACAGAAATTTTTAATGTTAGCAATTTAAGAGAATTAGCACATTTTGCTTACCAATTATAGATAATGATACTAAAAATGAGAATGTTTGTGGAATTAATTAGAACACTAATTTAGAGTGAGGTCTTTTCATTCTACATCACTATGGAAGTTAATCTTACATAGAATAGTAAATAATTTCTGCATCAGTCTATACTATCATAAAAAATGAAGAGAGCAAATATTTTTTCAATATTAAAAATAGATAAACAGTAAATGAACAAGTATATACTATACTGGTCAGATGATGTATAAAATCTTCAAGTATATTTTAGGTAAATGAAATGTAAATCTCTCTATATATTATAATTGCATGGTGTATTATAGTATTCAAACAAGAGTCATTTATTTTTAAAGCAGTAAAACTTTTCAATGTCGTTAGTGACATTTATCATTCATACGGCGTTTCTGACATATAGCCGATCTTCGTGATTATATTATATATATATATGTGCTTCTTAATCTGGGGGTTATGACAAGTTCGAACCTATAGATTTCTTCTCATTCCATAGATAGTTGAGCTATCTGGAACCACATTTATTTCATATCAAATGCCTCTGGTGGTGATCCCTTAAGTTTGGCACATGCTATGCATATACACTTCATAGATAAAAGGCCTCTTGCATCGGTTATACCAGCAAAAGTCTGGGCCACGCCATGCCTATCCACTTTTCTCTAAGCACTACCCAAGAAGGGGGTGTGAGATTTCGTTTTTCATCCAAAAGCATGACCTTTTCCTCTTAGTTATTTTAAGCTATTATGTCAGCACTGCAAACTTTTTCGTATTATTATTATTTCTTTTGCTTCATGGCCCAGTTTTAATGCTCTAATATTAAAATGAAGCTTTGCTTAAAATATATATGCCAACTACTTCTATTTTATTAATTAAATTTATTTCAGTCTTATACAGTCCCACCATCGTAATTTATATATCTATTTAAGAATATCTATGTGCCTTGGGAAAAATAAAGCGTTCGTCTTACTATTGTTAAATGATTTTCATTAAATATTTTGTCATAGTTTCAACTATAATCTTTTAACTGTCTTTTGTTTATTTTCACGATCTTAATGGTGTGAAAATAGTTTATATCATATGTCTAATGAATTTCAGAACGCTCCCCTAAATCATACGTTAGTCACCACATTTCAGAACCATAACCCAAAGCATTAATAGCAATTTTATGTAACTTCTTTCTAATACTGATTGGCATTTTAATATTGGACCCACCAAAGATGCGTGTTTCTTTGTAATATATTATTTAGCTAATAAAGAGCATATGAGAAATAATAGTGTGAATGACACTATGTAATTATCTACCGCTTGCTCATTCACGCACATACTAATGTACTTAATTTATAAATGTATAATAATTTGTCAGTATATTAAATTATATTTTATTGTCTAACTTATTTGAATAGTTCGAATTCCTTTTCCTCCACTTCCACATATTACAGCCTTGCTTATATATATTTTAATATAGTCATAGTCAATAGATGTCTCATTGTTTTGCTCAGCTTTGCTAGTCGGCCAGATTAAGATTAATTCTCATGGGCCATCACTATTATGTTATCCATTAGGTGTTTGATTTTGGGGCTTAGAGAGTGGGTTCGAATACAGGCTGGTTCCTGACCTAAATCTTGGGCTTGACTGGGTTTGAAGTATATTTTGTGAGTTCCAGCTCATGTTAGATGGATAAACAGGTTTTGACCGGCACAATATATATATATACACTTGACGTCTATATATGTTAGATTAATAAGTTTTAAAAGTAAATTTTAATAGCAATTTAATCTTAACAGAATTTATTTTAAAATAAATATTTAATGCAAATACAAATTTAAACACCGTTAAGTAAGCAAACTAAACGTATTAATTTTAGCTTTAATGCAAAACCCTGCTGATACTGGACTATAAACTTAATTCAGGTCTACAGTATTAGTTAAGTTTATAGAAGGCTGTGAAGCATGGCTCGGACTTCTGGATCCATTGCTTCAATACAGTTATGAACTTTAACTTGAAATAGAAAAACTATGTTGAAATTGTACTATTGGTCCTATCCTGTGATAATTTTATTTATTAAAAAGTACAGATTGCTTGGAAAGCTTGGTAGTGCACATATAGTGTGATGAGCAATATGATAAATGAATTTTATCATAATATTAGATACCTTTGGTAGCATAAAATTTTAAAAAGGTAATATTATATGATAGCCAAGGATTGATGCTGATTTGATGGCATCAACATATAATATGGAAGAATCCAAAAAATATTATAATTCTAATTATTGTGCCTTGTTTCTTCTATAGAATACTATTACCAAAGTAATAAAAAAAATAAATGTATTTAGTCTTGATATTATAAGTAGAAAGCTGTATTTTGTTTTTGAGATCTAACACATACTTCAATGTGCTGCTGCTTTTAACAGATTAAAAGATAGAGTATTTCCTTTCAGAGGAATAACTATTGTAACTAAGTTAGCTATGTATTGAAATTGTAAATCTGATTTAGATTTGCCGTTTCACAGTCTGACCCAACTAATTATTTATTTTATTAACATTTGCTTTTTTATTATTATAAAAAAAACATTTTTAACTATCCTGAATAAATCTTATAATTTATTCTGGATCGTAATTGTACTAACACTTATTCTATTTTATTATTAAAAGAAAAAAATTCAAATAATTAACTTTGAATTTTTTTTATATATTTTAGATATACTGTATATGTTTAAAATGCTTTATTTTTAGTTCAAGAATCCAAGATGGCCTTTTTGAAAAGATTTGTACCTCGATAAGAAGTTTAAAATAAATGTTTAAATTAAAAGCATAGATAAATTACCAAAATCCATTCACTGTGGAATCTCTATTCATTAATTAGTAGAGATTCTACATTGTAATCTAAATTAAAAACCTAACATAAAATTATATTGAAATATATTGATCCTTATCGAGGTACAAACTTTCTAAAATTACAATAAAAACCAATTTCTATTGTTTTCTGAAAGATCACCTGAGGCAGCAGGAAGTAATAAATAGTGGCCTTTTTTAAGCAGAGAGAGACCAGACAGAGAGTGACCAGAGAATAGACAGAGTTGTAGAAAAGCACGCTATGATGATCGAGGAATAAAACAGGGTAATCGCTGCTCTTTCCCTCCTGAGACCCGAAATCTTCCATTATGCTGCTGCCAGAACATGCCATCAACTGCCATAAGCCATCAATGTTCGCCCACAGAACTCATTCCGGGGAGCACCAAGGTAGTCATCCAGATTTGACCAAAGTATTATTAGAATGTAAATATAATTTCGTAAAGCTTTAAAATGTCAAAAGTTAATTTTTATTAAGAATCTTTTTTTTAACTGTCTCTTTAACCTGTTCTTTTAAATTATTTATAATGTTTTTCCTTTTGATAACTCAAGCTCACAATAATTTTCTAATATTTTTAATTGAATATGAATTTATTTGTTTTATATTAATTTTAGCATGAGATTATTTCATGCTTTGATTTTTTTTTGTATTTCGACAAGCTTCACTCGCGGGGGCTCAGAGTAATTTGCTAAGAGAGCAAACTATGTTTTATTAGAGGGAGTTCGGGAAAGAACGATTTAATTTTAAAATAAAATAATTTTGATCTATTTTATTTCGCAAGTGAAGTTATGTCGAATATATATATATTTCAAAATAAACATGCCGTAATTTCTTTAAACAGTTTTATTATAGATTTCCCAGAATGGGATTCTATAATTTTATATTTCTGTAATTCAAAATAGAATAAAATATGCTATGGATTTTTGACCTAGTAACAGCGCCGCTGGATAGCGTCAGTTAATTATCATGCATTTTTTTTAAGTTAGGAAAGAGGGAAGGGGGGATTTTTTCGAGAATTAAATTCCCTTATTTCTATAAGTATGTTTTTTTTTTGTATGTTAAATATTTATATAAAGTAGTTGTTTACGCAGGTTGTTCTCTATGCAGTATTAGATCATTTTAAGGCTATTTAATTATAATTCGTTCCTATTTAATAATTATAAGATCTCGGGTTAATAAAGAATGCTTGGAGTCTCATGAACAGACCTAAAACGGTCATAGATTTTGTGATTTGGAGTTAGCTTCCGTTCTTCACATTTGCCCGTGAAACGGACAGCGTGTTTGAGATAGAGTTGGTTTGTCAGCAGAATTCGTAGAGGCGAATTTGAGGACTTTCTGTAATTCCTATCTCCTATCGATACATGGACACGACATGTGGACATATCGATTTTCCTTTTATTCTTCGTTGGAATAGACATACGAGTGTCCGTAATCCGGCTCGTATTTTCTTACTTACGTTTCTTCTCTCCATTTTGCATTTGTATATTTATTAACCCGACATTATTTTGCTTTTATTTTGCCTATCTAATATGTAAGCCATAGGGAGATGATTCTACCGAAAGGATCTTCGACCTGAGTAATCGACTGTTTTGTTCGTTTGTGTAATTAGTTAAAATCGTTTGGTTTTGGCTAATTCACGGTATATTTCATTATAGGTATGATTTTAGTTGTAAGTCCAACTAAAGTGACTTGTTTGCTTTGATAATTAACTGATAGATTTTTTTAATTATAATCGCTTACAGTTTTAAAGTTATTTATAAGCTATGCCAGCAAGGTCCACTAATGTTATAAAACATTAGTTGTTGAAAATCCAAATTATTAATTTTATAAAGATAAATAAAAATCATTTATATATATATGTTAATGGAGTAAGACGTCACATTAGCCTTACTACAATCGTCTATTTAATTAATATCTTTTTCAATAGAAATGTTTTTTAAGTTATTCTTATATATGTGCGTTAGGCAGATGTTTAAACCTATCGCTCTATTATAAGCTTGTAATAAATGTGCACGGGGGGTTTTGAAATCCGTGGTCATTTAATTATGAAATAATTTTGCTATTTTTTTAAAAAAAGGAGAATAAATGTAAACAAAAGTAAAGATGTATAAACTTCATAAAATAAATTGTGCAAACTCAATAATGTCAATGCTGACCGCTAATATAAATAAATTCGTCATGAAATCATATAATTATGAAGTTAATTTAAAGATTGTAATTTTTTTTTTGAGTTTGAGTTTAAACTAATGTAAAATAATTAATGTAGAATGTCTAATGATTTTAAATATATATATATATAACTAAAACAAACTTCCAGTGTTCTCGAATCATTTTATTAATTTTTATATTAAATAAAGTTTGATTTTTAAATATACCTATCAACCAATCACCCAAGTTCTCATTTAAATATAATAAAATCGAATCTCATGCTTTAAGACCCAGCTGCCGGCACAGTGAAAATAAAGGAATTCGATCGTATCATCGAGAAAGGCTATTGATTAGATCTTTGACCTGGGGATATAGGTAAATAGGGCAGAATTCACGATGTACCTGATTTATATATCTTGTACATGGTCAGACTCGAGGTACTTTACCTGTATTCAGGGGTTTGTTGGATCAATGTGTGTTTTTCGACCGGTACATCGTATATATTTTTTTCCGGGTTTTTGGATGCCCATCGTGGTGCTATTAGATACTCCCACACCCTGTATAATGTTAAGCATATATATATAAGGTTTTTTTTTTTTTTTAATAACACTAAATAATAAATATATGTAAGATTTTTTTCCCCAAGTTTGTATGATGTTTTGCACACACTGCAAAACTCTGAATAATGTTTAATGTATATAATGTGTTTTTTTTGTTATGCTTTTTGACACAGTAATGAATAATGTATACGTGTAAAAAAAATTTTTTTCCTGAGTTTTGGATGCTCTAAAATGGTGGGGATTTTAGATAAATACCTACACCATGATGAATATGTTGATAAAATGAAATGTGTGAAATACACATGTATTTTTTTTTGGCTGTATTTTGTGGTAGAGAATAAGAATAATGGGTCCACAAATAGCTGGTACCCAAAATTAAAAGTGTTATATGTACACAGACTCAAAATAGAAAGGAAAATATATGAGATTTTTTTTCTATCTGTGATTTTTCTTCATGTGTAAAATGTAAAAGAAAAATAAACCAAATACTGTATGTTTTGGTATATAAATAAATCTTCAGTCTGTAAAATATTGTGATAAAAAAAATAACTAAATAAAAATTGTGTAATAGCAACAAATGTTTGTTAATAGAGACTTGGGTGAATAAATTGTTAATAACAAAGCATATATATAATCTATTGGCTGGCGCCCAGACAAAAAAATTTGCCAATAGTTTAATTCAATATTTTCAAACACAAAATAGTGTTATTTAAGATTCGAACCTGGAAGAATGAAATGGTTAAAGAGTCAGTAACAACTTAAATGTATCAGTAACAACTTAAATGTAAGTTAAATCATGTAAACCAATTGTTATCAACTAAGTGATGTATGGACAATGTCAAATCTGTCCAGGCACAGGAGAACAACCAGAGGTAAAAAGAATAAATTTGTTTCATTTCATTTAGGAAAAAGTTAAAGTTTTGCGAAAATTTTTTTTAGCTGAGTGGCAAATAATTTTATAACTAAAGGCAGTAAACAGCAGGTAGTAGTAGGATGGGAGATGTTTTAGGAGGGAAGGGTGGTGGTAACCCATTAAAGTCAAATAAATATATAGAGTTTTGTTTATCCCACAATAAATTAAGAGAAAAGAGCAGTCTTGAATAAAATTTCAAATTTTTTTTAAGTAAAGTATACAAAAAAATAAATAAATAAATAATAATATAATTTTTTTTTAAATAAAAAGATTTTCTGTTTTAGATGGATCCCACAAAAGAGGAGCAGGTGGATGAGCAACAGGAAAATGCAGAAGAGAAGATGATGTCCATAATGATGGAAAATTCAAAGATGATGATGAACAGCATTATGACAACAATGAGATATGAAATTGAGAGAACAATGCACAAGCATCAAGAAGCCCTAGATCAAAGAATAGCCATCATAGAAACAGAGGCTAATGAGAAGACCACCAACAATAAAGTTCAAACACCTTCAAGTGGCTCACAGGGACCATCATTGATATCCCAACTGATCCATATACAGGAGTTCCAAGGCGAGCCCAGAGGGAATCCCATAGAGCACATAGAAAGCCTGAGGGAACTGATCCATGTTCATGCAATGGATGAGGCTGAGAAAGTGGCTGTTGCAAGCCATTATTTAAAAAACACTGCAAAGGATTGGTGGAGGTCATTAGCACAGAAACCCAAAAACTTCAAAGAATATGAACAAGCTGTGATAGGGCAATTTTGGAGTGATGAGCACCAAGAAGATATGATTCAGACTTTGACAGCTGAAAAATATCAAGGTAGCCAGTAAGGAACTAACACCCAATTTTTTTTAAACAAGTGACGAAGTTTCGAACCCTAACCGCCTTCACATATTCTGATGCATGCATCATTATACGCATTATAAAGAACAATATGCCCATATGGGTCCAAAGAATGATGTTAAGCTGCCAAATTGACACCATCCCTGAGATGGGAAGATTTTTAACCTCTATTAGTGATAAAGACACAGGAGTGGAACAAAAGGATCAAAGTAACCGGAAAAAAAATAGAAATAACTGAGGAAAATCCAAGAACCACAATCATCCATGAAGGAGATAGATCCAGAAACAATAGCATGGGAAATCTCTTCCCAATTGTGCAGATAACAGTCGAGACCGAGAGAGTGCAAGCATTAATGGATTCGGGAAGCCAAGTATCCCTGAAATCAAAAGCTTGGTTTGAAAACATGAGGAGATTAAAAGAATTCATGAAGCTCCCAACACGGCCCATTGGTCTAACTCTGGCAAATGGATGTAAATCAATGAGTGAAAATTACCAAATATGGTTGGAGTTGAGAATAAATCAAATATCTTTAGGACATGCCTTTTTAGTCATGGATGGACTCATTTATGACATGGTATTGGGATCAGATATGACATGGTGTTGGGATCAGATTTTTTAATACAACATGAAGGCATCATTGATTACTCCCGAAGGACCTGTTACATAAAGCAAGAGGCCGTGAAATTTCAGGACACCCAGAAAAATCAGGTGGATAACCGCAGCTGTATCATTCAACCAATTGACCCAGCATTGATCTTGACAAAGGTACAAGAAGTAGCGATTGCCAATCCCAGAGACAGAAACCAAATTAAAGAAATGTTGGAAAACTATTCCAAGGTATTTTCCCAAGTCCCTGATCAAGTCAAAGGTTATACCCACCACATTAGATTAAAAGAAGAATCATATGTCCAATCCAAAACCTACCCAATTCCCTTCCAATACAAAGAAGAGGTGGAGAGTCAAATTAAACAGATGATGGAATGGGGAATCATCAAACGGGGACCATCCCTTACAATAATCCTTTAGTGGTCATAAGGAAAAGGAGTGGTGACCTTCGTTTGTGCCTTGATGCTCGTAAATTGAACAGCATGACCATACCTGAGAGAGACATCCCCCCACCTATCCAAGAAGTCTTTGTCCATCTGGCTGGAAAGACTATTTTTTCCACTTTGGATTTAACTTCAAGTTATTGGCAGATGGCCCTTGATCCAAGAGATCGAAAATATACTGCTTTTCGATAATAACGGCCAAAGCCATGTATTCAAGACGGTACCTTTCAGCCTTATAAACAGTGGTGCTGGATTGATGTGCTGTCTCAAACAAGTACTCTCAGAGGAATTGCAAGACCATATGGTCTGCTACATTGACGATATTGTAATAGCTTCAAAGGACATGGAAGAACACATTAAGTACTTAGGCCTATTTTTCAAGGAGTGTGAGCATGAAAACATCACCATTAATTTGGAGAAGAGCCGCTTTGCCCTAAAAGAAATCTCATTCTTGGGTCACATCATTAGCACAGATGGAATAAAACCTCACCCTGAAAAAATTGAAGCTATTGAGAAATTCCCAACCCCAACAACCCGCAAGCAAGTCCGTTCTTTCCTGGGCTTATGCAATTTCTATCATAAATTCTACCCAGGTTTGCATTGGAAACAACTCATTTGATTGATCTTTTATGTAAAAATAAGAAGTGGGCATGGACCACCACTCATGATCAGGACTTTCAAGTAATCAAAAATAAGTTTTTACAAGCCATAATGCTCCACCACCCAGATTTTAACTGCACCTTCTACATCCAAACCGACAGTAGCAAGAGGGGTCTAGGCGCTGTTATTTCAAGTGGGCGAAAGGGGACAACACCAAGTTCTCTATTTTATCAGCTGAACTTTAAAAGGGGCTGAGGTAAACTACCACAATGGAACAGGAAACACTCACTATTGTGTGGGCTTGTCAAAAATTCAAGCAATTCCTCCTGGGGTCTGAAGTAATCATAATTACCGACCATAGGTGCTTGGAATTTTTAAACAAGAGTTTCCTAACAAATGACCGACTCATTCATTGGAGTTTGACCCTACAGAAATTTCAGTATAGTGTAGTCTACTGCCCAGGACCAGAAAATGTGGTGGCTGACATTTTAAGCCATCACCCAATACTGATGAACCCTCAGAACCCGGAACTGCATGATCAAACTGCCCAGATTATGGTAGCCCAGAAGGAAACTACTATTGAGGATGAATTGCAGGACTTAGGATATTGGCAACAAGCTGAAAAACAATATGGACAAATAATCACTGAGCTGAAAAAGGATCTGCATGAGAGAAGTAAACATTTTCAGAAAAGATGTTCACAGTACCGGCTTAGGGATGAGATTCTACAAATTAAAATGAAGGAACGAGACAACCCATGGAAAATAATAATTCCCACAGAATTGAGGACCAGAATCATACAACATGTGCATGAGAATATTGGGCACTATGGGCCTCGGAAAACTGAAGAAGCTATTAGGTGACGGTTCTATTGGCCCGGTCTATATGCTCAAGTCCTTCTCATCCTCAGGAGGTGCACCAAATGTGCTCAGAATAAATACCCAAACAGGTCCTATGCAGGACCCCTCCACCCCATTACTGTAACTAAACCAAATGAACTACTTGCTATGGACCACTATGGGCCATTGCCGTCATTTCAACAGTTTCAGTACTTGCTCGTTACATATGATGTATTTTCAAAGTATGTACGGGCATACCCTGTAAGAGCTGCAGATTTGAGAAATGCTATTCGCGTGCTCCAACAAAAGCAATTTCCAGAAGTAGGAACGCCAGAGGTAATCCTCTCAGACCACGGGACCACATTTACTTCAAAGGAGTGGGCTAGATGGATCGAGAAACAAGGACTACATCACCGGTTAACTTCTGTTAGAAACCCTCAATATAATCCGTGTGAAAGGGTCATGAGAGAGATTAACAGGCTCTTCCGCACGTACACATCTCACGATCATCGGGGATGGGTAAGGAGAACTGATGAAATTGTGGGGTACATCAACCATACCTTGAATGAATCTACAGGATTCACCCCAAAAAGGCTCCACTATGGAAAACCGTGCCCCGAAATATTCGGTAAAATTCGGCCAAAAGAAGATCTGGTTATCCACCCTGAAGAGGACCAAAAGGAGGCCCATGCCCATATGGAAAGGATGGCCCAGGTAAGAATGAAAAGATATCACAATTCACCCCAGAAATTTCAAGAAGGGGATATGGTGTGGCTTAGAGCACCAAAACCAAGTAATGCGACCAAGAAGGAATTCAAAAAATTCTTCCCGCTTTACCATGGTCCTTACAAGATCCAAAGAAAATGTCAGGAGAATGCGTTTTTATTAGAAGGAGAGCAAGGAAATAGAGGAACTTTTAATGCCAGGCAGTTAAAGCCATATGTCCCACCAGATCCACAAAGATAGCACAAAGTACTTAATCTAGATGAATATTTTTAGTAAACAACAGGAATTTATAACTGGACTAAGAAATGAGAAAGAATTTTGTGTGTATATAGAGTTTAGAAGAAATGCCTAATTCAAACAAATAGGATCTTTCAGATTGTATCCAAAGAGTAGGTAGTGTGAGAAATAGCTGGTTGGGACTCTGTGACCTGGAAAGTTTTAGAAATTTTGTGTATATGTTAAAAAAAAAAAATATATATATATGTATAGATATTTTTTTTTTGTGAAGTGGGGGAGTGTGAAATGGTAAATCTGATTCAGATTTGCCGTTTCACGGTCTGACCCACCTAATTATTTATTTTACTAACATTTGCTTTTTTTTATTATTCTAAAAAAACATTTTTAACTATCCTGAATAAATCCTATAATTTATTTTGGATCATAATTGTACTAACACTTATTCTATTTTATTATTAAAAGAAAAAAATTCAAATAATTAACTTTGAATTTTTTATATATATTTTAGATATACTGTATATGTTTAAAATGCTTTATTTTTAGTTCAAGAATCCAAGATGGCCTTTTTGAAAAGATTTGTACCTCGATAAGAAGTTTAAAATAAATGTTTAAATTAAAAGCATTGATAAATTACCAAAATCCATTCACTGTGGAATCTCTATTCATTAATTAGTAGAGATTCTACATTGTTATCTAAATTAAAACCTAATATAAAATTAGATTGAAATATATTAATCCTTATCGAGGTACAAACTTTCTAAAATTAGAATAAAAACCAATTGCTATTGTTTTCTAAAAGATCACCTGAGGCAGCAGGAAGTAATAAATAGTGGCCCTTTTTGAGACAGAGAGTGACCAGAACTAGAGAGAGAACAGACAGAGTTGTAGAAAGCACGCTATGATGATCGAGGAGTAAAACAGGGTAATCGCTGCCCTTTCCCTCCTGAGACCCGAAATCTTCCGTTATGCTGCTGCCAGAACATGCTATCAACTGCCTTAAGCCATCAATGTTCACCTGAAGAACTCATCCCGGCGAGCACCAACGTAGTCATCCAGATTTGACCAAAGTATTATAAGAATGTAAATATAATTTTGTAAAGCTTTAAAATGTCAAAAGTTAATTTTTATTAAGAATCTTTTTTTTTAACTGTCTCTTTAACCTGTTCTTTTAAATTATTTATAATGTTTTTTCTTTTGCTAACTCAAGCTCACAATAATTTTCTAATATTTTTAATTGAATATGAATTTATTTGTTTTATATTAATTTTAGCATGAGATTATTTCATGCTTTGATTTTTTTTTTGTATTTCGACAAGCTTCACTCGCGGGGGCTCAGAGTAATTTGCTAAGAGAGCAAACTATGTTTTATTAGAGAGAGTTCGGGAAAGAACGATTTAATTTTAAAATAAAATAATTTTGATTTATTTTATGTCGAATATATATATATTTCAAACTAAACATGCCGTAATTTCTTTAAACAGTTTTATTATAGATTTCCCAGAATGGGATTCTGTTATTTTATATTTCTGCAATTCAAAACAGAATAAAATATGTTATAGATTTTTGACCTAGTAACAGCGCCGCTGCTGGATAGCGTCAGTTAATTATCATGCATTTTTTTTAAGTTAGGAAAGAGGGAAGGGGGGATTTTTTCGAGAATTAAATTCCCTTATTTCTATAAGTATGTTTTTTTTTTGTATGTTAAATATTTATATAAAGTAGTTGTTTACGCAGGTTGTTCTCTATGCAGTATTAGATCATTTTAAGGCTATTTAATTATAATTTGTTCCTATTTAATAATTATAAGATCTCGGGTTAATAAAGAATGCTTGGAGTCTCATGAACAGACCTAAAATGGTCATAGATTTTGTGATTTGGAGTTAGCTTCCGTTCTTCGCATACGCCTGTGAAACGGACAGCGTGTTTGAGATAGAGTTGGTTTGTCAGCAGAATTTGTAGAGGCGAATTTGAGGACTTTCTGTAATTCCTATCTCCTATCGATACATGGACATGACATGTGGACGTATCGATTTTTCTTTTATTCTTCATTGGAATAGACATACGAGTGTCCGTAATCCGGCTCGTATTTTCTTACTTACATTTCTTCTCTCCATTTTGCATTCGTATATTTATTAACCCGACATTATTTTGCTTTTATTTTGCCTATCTAATATGTAAGCCATAGGGAGATGATTCTACCGAAAGGATCTTCGACCTGAGTAATCGACTGTTTTGTTCGTTTGCGTAATTAGTTAAAATCGTTTGGTTTTGGCTAATTCACGGTATATTTCATTATAGGTATGATTTTAGTTGTAAGTCCAACTAAAGTGACTTGTTTGCTTTGATAATTAACTGATAGATTTTTTTTAATTATAATCGCTTACAGTTTTAAAGTTATTTATAAGCTATGCCAGCAAGGTCCACTAATGTCATAAAACATTAGTTGTTGAAAATCCAAATTATTAATTTTATAAAGATAAATAAAAATCATTTTTTTATATATATATGTTAATGGAGTAAGACGTCACATTAGCCTTACTACAATCATCTATTTAATTAATATCTTTTTCAATAGAAATGTTTTTTAAGTCATTCTTATATATGTGCGTTAGGCAGATGTTTAAACCTATCACTATATTATAAGCTTGTAATAAATGTGCACGGGGAATTTTGAAGTCCGTGGTCATTTAATTATGAAATAATTTTTGCTATTTTTTAAAAAAAAAAAAAAGGAGAATAAATGTAAACAAAAGTAAAGATGTATAAACTTCATAAAATAAATTGTACAAACTCAATAATGTCAATGCTGACCGCTAATATAAATAAAGTCGTCATGAAATCATATAATTATGAAGTTAATTTAAAAATTGTATTTTTTTTTTTTTTTTTGAGCTTGAGTTTAAACTAATGTAAAATAATTAATGTAGAATGTCTAATGATTTTAAATATATATATAACTAAAACAAACTTCCAGTGTTCTCGAATCATTTTATTAATTTTTATTTTAAATAAATTTTGATTTTTAAATATACCTATCAACCAATCACCCAAGTTCTCATTTAAATATAATAAAATCGAATCTTATGCTTTAAGACCCAGCTGCCGGCACAGTGAAAATAAAGGAATTCGATCGTATCATCGAGAAAGGCTATTGATTAGATCTTTGACCTGGGGATATAGGTAAATAGGGCAGAATTCACGATGTACCTGATTTATATGTCTTGTACATGGTCGGACTCAAAGTACTTTACCTGTATTCAGGGGTTTGTTGGATCAATGTGTGTTTTTCGACCGGTACAACACTAATGCACAAAAAGTGAATTATGTAATACAAAATAATTTATTTAAAAAATAAATCCCAAAAAAAATGTAATATATATAAAAGTAATCTTTACCAATTAATTTTTAAATGAAAAAGTGACTTGTTAAATACCATGAAAAACAATTGAATGATTTATCACTTCTAAAATGGCAAAAAAACTTAAAGATGTTATAGGGGTTGTGTTTTGAAAGAAAAACTCTAAATTAATAATGAAAAACTTTTTTTTTAATATAAGCAATTATAAATTTCATATTATAATGTGTGATTTTTGAAATTACATTTCAAACAACTATTATCATTGTAATTTTGCTATGGGTTACATTTTATAACATTTTTATTTGGATAAATGAATACATGTATTAAATTTTTTATGAATTATTATTTTATTGTGTATTCACTTATCATCATCAAATAATTTATGAATTATTTTTTATAGCTTTGCATAGTAAAAAACTTTTTGTCAATGCAATAATAAATATACAAATTTACCATGTCCCTTAGTTGTTATTCCAATAGTAAAGTGAAAAAATTAATCATTTCTTTAAAAAACAATCATATCTTGATTTTGAAATTACTATTAACAAAATGTTAATATAAACTTAATTGTTGTAGTATAAAAATTTACATTTGCCACACTATGGATTACCTTTTTTTTTCTTTTTCAAAGTACAGATAATTATTATCATAGTTGTTAAAATATTAAGTACAGGGGAGACTACTAGGCAGAGTATTACTAAATTATTCATACCATAATAATTATCTTTCTGCAAGTGTTAAGATATAGTGGAAAAGTAATAATTCTATTTAGAATAAAATCTATCTGCCCTAGGTTATGAGATATGACAAATGATTATAATTTTTATTTATATTATAAAATATTATATAATAAGAATATTTCAAAAAACTTTTGCTTTTATGTAGTATTTCTATCAAAAACAAGAAATTTACCGTGCTGAAATTTACTCTAAAATATGAATTTAATTTATTTAATTGGTAGTGTGAATTAAAATAAAAAAATAAAGATCCTTAGCATATTGTATTAGTTTACTGAAATATCAATTCACGATTCCTGCTTCTCTAGCCTTTCAGATTTATTTCCTTTTTCCAAATTAAAAAGCCTCCCACAGCTTTATAAAAACATAAGTAAATGTTCAATATAAAATCTTATAAAATAATTGTTTTTAATATATAAATTGTATCCATGTTAATGGTTTTATTCCATATACCTACCTTCATTTTAAAAGTTTATAAATCGTTAATTTATTTAGTAATTTGTTTTCCACCTACAATTCTTTCCACTTTCTTTAAGAAAATATATATTTTTTAAAAAAGTAAATCATTGAAACTTGATGAACACAAATTAAGTAGAATAATTATGTAACTTTTTTACAAAATACAAAATAAAATCGTGAAACTCAACTGAATTATTAAATACAGGCATTTATCGAATTGTGTTTTTACTTTTATTTTAAAATATATTAATTTGTTTGTAGTAACGTGTTTATTATTTTTTAATTTGTATGTACTCAAGATAAAATAAAAAAACTGTTGGTAATATATAGTACAAATCCATAACACCATTCTAATCAAATTAATTAATTATACTAAAATTACTAGCATTAAAATTTTGGTATATATGCTGTAATCTTTAGAAAAGACATAATCATTCATAAAATGTTATATATGTATGCAGAGAATTACAGTCACTGGTGCCTTTTTTTTAATTACAGTATAATACATAAAAAAAAAAAATTAAATTATTATATCTCCAAGCAAGAACTTATATTGAGATTGTTTAAAGGAAAGAAAAACATCATGAACATTTAAAAATGTTGTTGTTTTTTGTTTTAATTTTCCCATTATCTTTTATCATGTTTTTAAATTTCCATAAATAAAACAAGTACCCTGGAAACAAATTATCTAAGTAATATGAAGTAAACTGAAAATTAAAAAAAAACAAACAATTTATCTGATTATATTATGATACAAAAAAAAACAAACACAAATTTATTTACATCCCATAGGGAAACCAGAATTTTAATTAAAGACAAAACTTTCATAATTTCTGCTTAATTTTGTTATAGTGTGATATGTTAATATAAAAGTGTTAATGAATCTAAAACAATTCAACAGATATCATAAATTGTCATATTATAGGCTTCAGTGCTTGACCAATGAGAATCATCTGAAGAATTTTTACCACCATGAACAAACACATATGATCCAGATAACATTTCTGAGTCATACCAATTAAAGAAACCAGAAGACTACATCTAGTCTAAACCAAAAATATCATGTTTAGTAATAAGCTAGTACACTAAGAGAAAAAAAACAGTGTATGCCACAATATTTATAGTCAAAATATCCCATGAATAAGAAACTTTGTGTTTGATTTTTATGGTAATGAAACATTCTTTGTATGAACTCACAAAAACAAAATTTGGTGTTGACGAATATGTGAAGTGTTGATTAAAATAAGGAAATCCTATATAAATAAAATCCAGTTACAACAGAATGAGAGTTTTACTTTTAACAACAAGACACTGCATCCCTTTGATAAAAAAATTTGGTTGTTGTCGATGAGCAACCATATCCCACTGGATGGCGCAGTTATCACACTAAAACTATAAAATATGATCATTCACGGGCCGTTAATTATATTCATTTTGATGTGTTTTTTTGTAATGCGAAAACAAAAACAAAAGAAAATCATCTTTTTTAAATATTATTTAATTTTAAATATTATTTTTTATTAACGTATACAAATTAAATGATAATAATAAATGTAAAATAAAATAAACAAATTATAATTTGATTCGTCTTTTTTAGTTTTCTTTTTATTAGAAAAATCAATTTTCTATCGGAGATTTTTTTACTGGGGTTACGTCTTTTTTTGTTGTTTATCACTATTTTTTTATTTCAAATAGAATGACAACTAAAAGTAAAAGTTGTTATGGTTAGGTTTAGGGTTAGTTTTAGGGTTAGCTTTAGGGTTAGTTTTAGGGTTAGTTTAGGGTTAGTTTTAGGGTTAGTTTAGGGTTAGGATTAGGGTTAGCGTTAGGATTAGGTTTACGGTTAGTGTTCTGTTGTTTGTAACATCTATAAAATAAATGATAACAATAAACGTAAACTATATTCAACAAAGTATAACAGTAGTTGGAGAAAAGAAAGAAACTAAAACTTTTTTAAACAACGACAAAGATATATATAAAATGTTTATAATATATGCTTTTTATGACATTTAAAAATACAGTGTACAATTGTACTTTTCTTACTGGATATTTTTGTGTTAACGCTCTTTTTTATTCCTATGTCTTCCTCAGGTTCATATATAATTCCAACTTTTATTAGCATGTTAATGCCCTAATAAGTATATACAGTTTTCTTCATATGTATGATTAGTATTTCTTCATAAAAAATAAAAATAATTCTTCCAATCTAGATTTTCACATTACATATTTAACATTTAAGCCAAACAGACAGAGTAACAATGTACAGTATGCAGGTCTATCTAACTTAGATAATAATAGGAAAACAATTTGTTTCATCAAATCTATTTTATATGCTACTTGTTGTCATAGTAATCTCTTTTTTTAAAAGTTTCATCATAATTTAGCATGGTCAATTAAATAAAAAGTTTTGAAAAAATCAACAGAGCTTAGAATAATTGGGGGATGGGAGTGATTATACAACTTTTTTACATATCTGGCATGCTTCTCAACAATCTCCAAAATAACACATATTTCTCATGTACTATAAAAAAATATTTATAATCATTTGCATATTCTGAAATACTCCTTTGTAAAAATATAAACAGATTTCTTTCTATATTTATAGGTCATCAAATGTTTAATAGGTAATTAATAATTATTATTCTTAGTTTTCTGAACAATCTCTGATGCAATGCCATCAATTCTTGTGGCATCAATTCCTTTTGCCAAGTTAACTTGACCCTGCCCTCCATTATTAGGGATTCTTCAACATAAATAACTACACCAAATGTGCTGATAGAAGTCATTTGTGTATTTTTTACATCTCTACTTGCTCTTTCTTATTTAGATTAAAATCTGCCATTAACATGTTTTTTTTTCTGGGAAATAATGCTCATTCTTCCAAGCATATGTTCATTTTCAATGTCTTGTAAATGTTAATCATCGCTGTTGCATTTTTCAGAATATCATAAAAAATCAATCAATAAATAAATAACCAGTCACCATCATGCCTATTTCTCATTAATTTATAATCTATAAATAAATAACACAAAATATCATTATATAATAGCTATCTATCACTATATATATAAACACACAAAAGTTTTTCTTGGGAAATATTTTTTGCTCTCCTCAATATAAATATAATGTATTTAATTATTGAATATGCATTATGTAAATAGCACATCTACTATCATATATATATAATTAATCAGATTCAGAAATAAAAGTATGATAAAAATATTGAAATATTTACAAATGTAAAAAAAGTAAATATATTTATAAAGTAAAAAAGTAAATGTATTAATTATACAACCCAATTATTATAATATATTTATATACACATCTTTTCACTTCTTTTTCTTTTTAAATTATAGCTCCATGATAATAAATATATAAATTCAACATTCCTTTTCTTTTTAAAACTTGTTTTTATTCCAACTATAATTTTCTTTCTCCTTCCAATACAACGTTTCCTTAAATAATAATAATAATAATAAAATAAATAAATAAAAATAAAAAACAAAAATAATAACACAAATAAATAAAATATTAATACATTCCAAATATATAATATTCAATTAAAACCATAATATTATTATAATCTACAAATACAATTATTTACCTCCTTCCCTATCTTTAATTATTTCTTTTAAATTACCTTTATAAATTAATACTCTTCTTATATAAATTTATTATCTTTTCTCTAAATCTTTACCCATTAACATTCTTTTTATAATCCCCCCCCCCTTTTATTTTTATATATTATTCCTATATTATCTTATTATTTTTATCTATATTTTTATCTATATTTATAATATAATATAGGAATAATATATAAAAATAAAAAGGGGAGGGGGGATTATAAAAAGAATGTTAATGGGTAAAGATTTAGAGAAAAGATAATAAATTTATATAAGAAGAGTATTAATTTATAAAGGTAATTTAAAAGAAATAATTAAAGATAGGGAAGGAGGTAAATAATCGTATTTGTAGATTATAATAATATTATGGTTTTAATTGAATATTATATATTTGGAATGTATTAATATTTTATTTATTTGTGTTATTATTTTTGTTTTTTATTTTTATTTATTTATTTTATTATTATTATTATTATTATTTTTTAAGGAAACTTGATAATGACTACAGAATGTAGTTGAAACGTTGTATTGGAAGGAGAAAGAAAATTATAGTTGGAATAAAAACAAGTTTTAAAAAGAAAAGGAATGTTGAATTTATATGTTTATTACAATATATGAAAAATATAAATTATATAAAGATACATATACTACAGATTATATAATTTTCCAATTCATTATTAATTAACTAATTATTAATTAAATTTATTGCTGTTACATATATATATATATTTCACTTGATGCTATTTCTTTCAGGATATATATATATATTGTAACAGGACTGTCTAATTGTGGTATGCACAAAGATGGGTGGGCTTCTTCTGATGAGTAAAAAGGGTATCTCTTTATTGTCTACATTCATGCATATCTTCTTATATTAAACTCATACCTAAGATAGAAAAGACTAATATTTAAATAACTACTGATTCTACCCTTAACTTATCACCTACATATTGTAATTTACTCCTGCTATTCTGGATTTTGAACTCAGGGAGATGTATATGATCCTCAGGTTCAGATAATATTTCTATCACCAAATTCATTATATATAAAATGAGTATATGCCTATTAATGGGACTGGGTATAGCATATTGTATACATGCAATTAATAATTATGATATGTATATAAGGATATGACTAAGCAGAATTTAACAATAGAAAAATAAACCAAAAAACGTGTTTTAACATTTAAATAAATTTAATAAACATATATACTTGGATTAGCATTTGGAGAATAAAATTTATAACAAGATTAAGGAAACTCATTTAGACATCTGTGGTTATTCTTCATTTATGTTTGGTTTATACCAATGTTTTCCATCCTCATCCCATAAATAATAGCCCCTACATGTCCTGATTAACATAAACGTTCTTCATATTATATACAACATTATTATACATATAGTAATAAATTCATTTATCTTTTTTTTTGTCTTAGTAAATACCATGATGGATTAATATCCCCCCTTGTTATGTATAGTGTGTGTGTGATAAAAGAGTTACAAGTTTAAGACACAAACAATAAATAAAAAAATATGCATAGAAAATATTTTAAAAAATATTAATAATTAACACAACCTTTGGAATAAACATTTAATAAATGGGTGTGTTGTACATGTATGAATGTGGAATTAATATATATCTTAGGTAGCATCTTACCTTTTCTCATTTATAATGATCGTATTATTTCATAATCAAGATTGTACTTCATAAATTTTGTCTGTCCATAATAATGAGAGACATTACCTTTATTATTAATTTCATAAATTTAAATTAAGTTACTCAGCCCTATATTAAAATTAAGAAAATAAATTATTATATATAACATACAAACAATTAATTATCGATGGCGTCAACTTTATAAATGGGTTTTACAGTTTGTATGGATAATGTTTTGATAGCTTATTCTTATAATCCATGATAGTTTCTTTATGTGCATTTAAGAATTCGAACATCTGGTGGATTTGTTGACTTTACTAACCTTCAAACTGGAATTTTTGAATGAGATGTAATAAAAGAGAATTTGTGATGGATCATTTTGATATTTATCAATCCCGGCATGGAGAGATAGGACAATCCCATATTCTTGGAAATTTCTAGCTCCATGGATGATGACTTTTCTTCCATGATGTTCCCCTTGTTTTCAGCAATGCATGATTACTTTTGTCCATATTTATATGAACTTTTGTAATTGAAATTAGTTGGAGAAGCATCAATATTCCTTCTACTACTGCATGTTCCAGATTTAAATCCAGAAATTTATAGTGAGGAATCAATGGTGATTTTTTTTTTAAAGATTCAAATGTTTTATTTTATTCTTAAATTATTAATTTGCGAATTCTTTGCTTATAAGTTTTAGAACTAAATGTTTCTACTCATTTTCTAAAATCCTTATGAAAGATTTCTTCAATAGTATTATGAGTTCAAATTGGTTGATACGAACCTTCAAATTTTTCTTTTAACTCTTTTATACAGGAATAGTAATTTTTTTTACTCAGGTAAAATATTTTTTTCCTCCTTTGAACAAAAAGTTGTTGTCTGTCATGATATCCATTTGACCATTTAGATTTAACTTTTGTTTTAATATTTATTTATATTTGGCTTTAAATGTTAGGCTGTAATAACTGGCTTGTTAGTTTATGTGTCCTAATATTATTTAATTCTATCACTTAATAAGTAATAATAACATGGGCTTGAATTGGGACTGGTCCTTATGATGTGTGTACTGATTATAGGAGGAGTGTTGGAGGCGTTAATCACAATATATATTTATACAATTACTTATATTGTAGTTAATATAAGCAGTTTCCTATATTTTTGTTAAATATTTTCAGAATGTTAATATCATGAGTATATATCTTAACAATCCAAAGTTTTAACCACTATGAACAAATGTCCTTTTCATGATCTATACATCCAAAGTATAATGGCAAGGCATATTCATTGGTCTTATTTTTTATAATTTCTCTCAATATTTGAATTTAAAACATAGTGTTAAAAGTACTTTTAAATCCATCTTGTTATTTTAGTTTGTTTTGTTTTTGTAAATAAGTTGTAATTATCTTGGTAAAGATTTTGTGTAGAATTGACAACATTCTAATAGGCCTGTAATTTCTAATATCTTTTTTATCATTTTTCTTAAATATCAGCATTATACTGTATTTTTCC
The DNA here is from genome assembly GCA_028023455.1 of Epiperipatus broadwayi. Classification (NCBI taxonomy): domain Eukaryota; kingdom Metazoa; phylum Onychophora; class Udeonychophora; order Euonychophora; family Peripatidae; genus Epiperipatus; species Epiperipatus broadwayi. Next base: position 7,079,652 of record JAQFVV010012428.1, on the reverse strand, counting down.
AATTATATGTCATATAGACATCTGGTATATAGGTTTGTCAACAATTTTTCTATATTTTTGCTTGTTTCTTTTAAAATATCAATAATAATTTTATCATTCCAATGAAGCTTTTTCCCATTTCATAACATTTAATTAAATACATCACCTCTTCATTTAAAATGCTTGATAATTTAGAAGATGTAACAGCTGTAATGATTATTTTGGTTTCTCATTCTTTATTGTCATATCCTTACACATATTTCTTGATATCACCCAACTTTTTAGTAATAGTTCCATCTTTTCTTCTTATTATTGAAGAAATTTCTTTATCCAATACCAAGTTATTTTATAATTTAAAACTTTTATCTCTTCTATAATTTTCTTTGCTGATTCAATTTTTTTATATAATTATTTGTTTCATGTTACAAATCTTCAGATATTTGATTCTTCTTAATTGATCATTTAAAAATATTTTCATATTTCTTCTTTTATATATATAGTGCCTTATTTCAGTCTAAAATGTATTGGTTAATTACTTCCTTTTTTGTACTAGTTATCTTAGCTGCAGTTCTTAGTATATATAATGGATAACAATATTATATATATATAATACATTATATAACATGTTTTTTCAGGATTCATGATAAATATAATTTAAATTTTTCTAAATAATAATATTTATAGAGTATATTTGATAACATTATTATTTGTTATAAGTTACATTTATTTGAAAAAAAAAAAACTTCTTTCATTAGTAATTCAGCAGATATATCTCTGGATACTTTTGAAAACATTTTACACAATTTTCCTTTTGAATCAAATATGTAGAGTCACTAAATCCCAAAACAAATCTCCTCTTTTTTAATTTAAAATTATTTCAAAATTTATATAAATGAGTTGTGAGCAGCTCTATTGGCAAAATTATGTAAGATTCAACTTTTACTTTACATCCCAATAGTAAACTTTTTTTTTTCAGAAATCTTGTTCAATTATTTATTATCAACATCAATATATATAAAGAACATTTTTAGTTTTGTTGTCCTAAAATGAAATAATAATAATAAATTTATCTTTAAATTTTTAATAAATATCTTCCCCTATACAAAAAAGAAAACTATATAAAAATCCTAAAAAAAAAAAAATCTGTTTTATTGATTATAAACTTTAATGTATTAATTATATTTTTTAAAAAAAAAACAAACAACTAAATTATTACTTTTATTTATTTAAGTATTATAAGCTTCACTACTTTAAAGAGTTTCCTGCACATACCCACATATAAGATTGGTAAAATTCAAATTATAAATCATTGGAGGCTGGATACCATCTTCAATTGTAAACACAGTTGTTGGAAGGAAATGTTAGGGTAAAGACAAACACTTAGATTATTTCACTTAGTTTTAACAAAAAGCGATCAACAAATTACAATGTGTAAATGTAACTTAATAGAGTAGACACAAATCATTTAATTAAAAAAGATAGTGAGGGCACATATCATTTTTAAACATTATCAATCTACTGCTGAGTGCAATCCCATTTCTTCAATACATAATCTTTTTCTTTTTCATCTCTTTCAACAAAATTCCATCTCTAAAGATCCACTAAGTTAAGTATACAAATAAATACTTTTGAGTATAAATTATGAAGTTTTTTGGCACACAAACTAAGAGTGTTTAGAATTTTATAATAACTACTATGTCATCTAACATATATTGTCATAAATAAAAATAATATTGAAGTGATTTTAGTTTGTGATATAATGATTAAAATTCTCAAATAAGGAAAAAAAATCAAAATAAATTTTGAATAGAAAAGCTTTTATTAACAGTCCAGAAATTAACAGAAAATGAAATTAATATTGTTTAATCTAATAAAGTGTTTTGCAATGTACTATGAATCAAAAATAAGATTAAATACTAACAGGTATTAAATGAAAGAAGTATATATATATATATTAATGGCAAGTTTGATTAAAAATAAAAATAAATTTTAGGAAAATATCACTGTCACAAAAAAAGAAATGCATCAAGGATAACTGTTGTAAATTTTATTTCAAATGTTCAAGAAAGTAATAAAAATACAGAAAATATGACCACTTACATGAATAAGAACATTTTTTGCACATTATATTTAATCAACAATTAAATGATAATTGCTGACAATGAAGATAAAATAATCCATATAAAAAAAGAACCATCATGAAGAATATTCCAAATGGGGATTTCCTTATTAACTTTAAAAAACAGAATAACTTATAATAATCAATGAAATTTACTAGCACGGTGTCAGATTGTAATTCTATTCAAAAAGTAATAAGTAAACCTTCTTCACTCGCGCCATATATAATATTAAATACAAGAATACTCTTGTTCCAGTCATAAGATAAAGATTGAAATGAGAGTATCCTTATATTTAACATTGGTGATTTAATATTATGTATGAGCGCCAATAAGGAAGGTTTACTACCTTCTAAATAGAATTAGAATAACTTATAATAAGAGAACCAAAAAAATTAGAAATAAAATAGAAGCCTACAATTCAATTCAAATATTTAGAAGTAACTCTCATAGATAATGAAATACAATAACAGGTGTATGCAACTTAAAAATGAGCATTGTGAAATATATTTTCATTACTTACTATCTGTAGCTGTTGCACTAGGTGTTTCACATAAATTTATATTATAAGTTTGTACATATATAAAAAAATTATATCAAATGATTTACCATAAAAATAAAAATTAGCAAATGTGAAACACTTAATTAACACTTCCACATAAATGTTATATTGTACACATTTTTTTGAGTTTTCCTGCTTTTTTTTTTTTTTAACAGATATTATAATGGAGTTTTTTTATGTGTGTGTATGAAGATTTATTTGTCTACTTTTCTAATATTTTTAGATATTTCTCCTATTTCATTCTCTTTCTATTCATTTAATTTCCTAGCTCAGTTATAAAGTTTCTTCTTTTATTCATCATCATCATTTGAGTATTGCTATTTAGAGACATCCATATAATGTATGCATTCACCCTTACATCAATCATATTGTAAAATACAATGAGTAATCATTGCCCTGTCATTCTTTTGATACTATAAATTCATTGTCATCTTGTCTACGGTATCTGTTATTGCCTTTTGTTCTATTTTAATCAAATATAATTTCAGACTCTACTTTTCTATCATAGTGTAATGTGGACAGCAATGTCACAGCTTTTCCTTTTTTTAGAAGCAGTGAGAAACTATAGTTGCATCCTTTGAAATCTGAATGTTTTTCTATCTTTTGGCTTCCTTAACAAGTTGGTAGTTCTGGCTTACTTTTGTGTATAATGTTTCACATTAACTTTTTTGAAAGCAACTATTTATCAAGAGAATATGAAGTAAATAAATTATTAGAGGTTATACTATGACCAGGGTTTTCTATTTATTTTATTAATCTTTTGTTATCATTTTTACCTTAATTTCTTTCTCACTGATCTTTTTTTCTCTAGTGTACACTTCAAACTTTCATGCATACTGTGTAATGTAGTCACAGACTTACCATATTTTTATTCTGTATCACCCAGGCTTTGAGGGAATCTATATTAGGAATAAACATCTACCCCTAAAAGACACTTATTGTCTATCCAATCATATTATAGTTTATAACACATGCATCTTGAAGATACTGATTCCAAAACTCATAACACTGCTTAGTAGACTGCAGTTTATTTGTGGTTCCTCTTCATCATCTTTCTGCAGCACTATCAAACCTATGTATTAGAAAAATATACTGTGAAATCTATCTCTGCTCTTTAGGTCAATGAAAATTTTACTTCCATCTCTTTTTCTTCAAAGTGACAAAATTTATTTATTTTTTGATCAAGATTTATAACTCCAATAAAATTTTAGCTTAATAATTATCTACATAAATTCTTTGATCTTTTTCACTTATCCAGTTTACAATGATCTCCATGAGCAAATTGCAGAAAAATAATAAAAATAAAAAAGTAAATATTTAAATGTCATGATTTGCAAAACATATGACTTTTTGTTGTAAGAGGCTATGCAAGCATTGTCATACTTGAGGTTGTACAAGTGAATGTTTAGTCCCTCCATGTCCAAGCCATGACCCAGTCAACGTTTTTGTGTGGCCCATTTAAAACCGTAATAATCTTACATAAATTTTTATTACAATGAAATATCACATGTATAGTTAAATACATTAATATAATGTATAACACCCTTATCACTTTCATTCAAAAATTAAAAGTTATTAAATATTTTTTAACAAAGCTTCAAATGCATTATATGTGTATATGTATTTATTCAGTTTGCTTATGGCAACAAAAGTATTTAAATTTGTGTTTTGGTATAACAAAATCATATTTCCTTATATTTTCCCTATATGTGTAATAAATGTCAAGCAATAGATACATTCTTTAGTTACTAAAATTTTTCTGTGTTTACAATAAATGATGAGAGATTTTGTTTTCTTTAAATTCTTTGAAAAAACGCCTAACAAAATTTAAATTAGAATTATACATTTACATATGCATATAGATTTAAAATTTTAATTCATTCCGTATTTAGATTTTACATAGTAACAAAGTATTGAATTCATTATTGCAGCATTTATTACAATTACTACGTACTTGTTTTATTAGTAACTTAAACATACTGTGTAGGGGAAACGTTAACAAATAACCCAATACAAACTGAACCAAATAAACGATAAGTACTTTTATTTGATTTGATTGAGATAATTTTATTTTTAATTAAGTTTATTTTTTCTTAAGCTCGTTATTTCCATTATATCTGAAAAGAAGCAAAAAATTGAAAATGAAAACAGTTAGGTTCAAAATAAATGGAAAAATTTGTATTTTTTCATTCAGACGAAAGACAAAGCTATATGTTTAGTTTGTTGTGAATCTACTTCAGTATTAAAACCATACAATTTGAAAAGACATTATGAAGAAAAATATGATAATTTTAAAAAATATAGTAGTGATAAATGGAAAATGAAATTAGAAATACTTAAGACACATTTGACTGCAGAACAAAATGTATTCCATAAACAAACAGTTCAATCAAATGCCATTATTAATGCCAGCATGTGAATATCACATATTATGGGGAGGGGGGGATAAAACCATTTTCAGGTGGTGAATATACCAAAGAGTGTATTATTATCATTGCAGCTTAAGAAATTGTTCCAGAAAAAGTTAAGATTTCAGTCAAATCAGCTTGTCACATCAAATTGTAGGGTGAAAAATTGATAACATTTCAATTGAAATTTGTTTGATGCAGAGCATGGTTTCTAAGAAGTTTGGGTATTTATCAATGGCTTTGGATGCAACAACAGATATTAAGGATACAGTTCAACTTGCCATTTTTATTTGAGGCATAAATGGTAAAATGAATGTCACTGAAGAATTTCTCAATGTTATGAGTTTGAAAGATCCAACTACTAGAAAACATATTCAAGAACCTGTCATAAAATGCATGTATGACCATGGACTAAAATTAGAAAATCTAATTGGAATTATCATAGATGGTGCAGCTTCAATGATCAGCAAAAATATTGGAGGTGCTAAATTAATTCTTGAACATAGAGAAACATAGAAAAAAATTCAAAATCTTCAGAGTTTTTCATTTATCATTGTTTTTGAAATCTTGAAAATTTATGTACATAAATATTTAATATGAACCAAATGATGTCAGCTGTTGTTAAACAGTTAACACAATAAAAAATGTCTCTTTAAAGCATCATCAATTTCAAGATTATTTTCAAAACCTAGAATCTGAATACAGCAATATGACTTCTTTACATAAAAATTCAGTAGTTAAGTCATAGAAAATTCTTAGAAAGATTTTGGAATTTGAGGGAAGAAATTAGAATTTTTATGAATGAAAATGAACAGAATGTTACTGAATTATGTGGCAAACAGTGGGTTTTGGATTTATGTTTCCTTAAAGATATCACAATGAAATTAAATGAACCTAATAAGTAGCTTCAAAGTGAAAACAAACTGATCACAGACTGTTATCAAAATATAAAAGCATTCATAAAACTCAAACTTGATAAAAGTCAATTAAAATTAAAAAATATAGTTCACTTTCCATTATTATATAAATTTTATAGTGACAAAAACATTTTTCTAAATATGCACAAGAAATTACTAATATGACAATTTCAGAAAATATTTTTATATTTAAAAAATTATGAAACTATATTTAATATTTTATGTCCAATTGACATTATTGTGGAATCAGCTCCAACAAATGTACAGATGGAATTAATAGATGTCCAACCATCTTCTGAATTGAAATATATGTTTGAAGCCAATGACAAAGTTCAATTTTATAAAACATCTGTAATGATAAATTTCATAACATAAAAAAATGAACAATGAGTATTGCAGATACAATGGGAACCATCTATCTTTGTGAATCTTTTTTTCTCAAAATTGAAGATTGTTAAATGTAAAAAGTTGTAATAGATTGACTGATAAAAATTTAAAAAAAACAACAACTGTGTTGTACATTGAAAATACCTGTTAATATTACAAAAAATTATGTGCAAAAAATTGAAAAACAAGTTTCACATTAAAATACATTCAATATACTGAATAATTGTAAATGTTTTTTTTATAAATAAGTATGTGGTGCCCACAGTTATTGTTGATTTTGGCCCAATAAACAATTTCAGCTGGACACCACTGGTTTTAGATATGATTATCTTATTTAGTTCTGTATTTTCATGATTCATGTCTCTAAATATTGTAATTTCTTTCACTATTTCAGATTCAGAATTGATACAATCAATGTCAACATATGCTACCATAGCTTTTGCATTGCCACAAATGTCATTAAATTCAATATTGTTCATACCTTTCAAGAGAACTATAAGCTTTTTAAGTTTAAATGGTCAACAATTTTTCATTGTGAAAACGAAAACTATTTTTTATATATTGTTAGAGAAAATGAAATTATCAAAATGATGATATTTCCATGTAAAATGTTGAAAAAATATAATTTTTTAGAGGTCTATCCAGATTTTGCTGAACTGAGGCAAACTGTATCAATATCCATAGTATTATTATGAAAAATGTCAAAATAAATGTTCCATGCTCCAAATTATATGTTATTTGTGTAAAATTTCTAACCAAGTGAAAATGGGGCTAGTGGACCTAATCAGTAGTTTACAGTGATAATTTCATGCAGACTATAACACATATTTCAAATTAAAATTAACTCAGAAATAATAACTATCTTTTAAAATAAAAGTAACCAAAATCTAAAACAGAACTAGACTGTGATCAATTGAAACTAATTCATAGAAAGAGTTTTTAATGTATTTAATCATTATATTTATTGTTAACTTTCCTACAAATGTTTGTAGGTGTCATTTTTCTCTCCTAAAATTAATTTATGTTTAAAGTATTTTATTAAGGTTATACTTAATACGAATTTAAAAATTTAAACCTTTAATTTGTTTCTGGGTTTTTTTTCTGTAATATCATTATACCATCTTCCCCTTTTCTCCTCATTTTATTCTAGAGTTAATTTTCTATATTGATGAAATTAATTAAATGAAATTAATTAATAATTTGAATATTTGAGTTAAAATATTTGCAAGAACTATTTTTGCTGGGAAAAAATATTGCTAATTTCTTATTAGTAAATAAAAAAAAAATCACTATTAAAAAATTATAAGTAATACCAAATTGAATTATTTTATTCTATATTGTTTTGTACTGTTTTTATAATATATATAAATAAAAGTTAACAATATTTTAAAAAAAGAGAGAAATTATATTGATATATAATCTTATATTTGGAGAGCATGTTATACCTGTAATTATTCACCAAGTTGGATTCCTACACTTGACAGACTACTCTATCTTGTACATATGTATATATGTGTATGCATAAACATCCACTTATAGCAATATCTAGAATATTCCAGAACACTACATTATAATCAATAATTCTAAATATCTGGAATGTTTAATTATTGCTTTCCATCAGCAGATTAATATTTAAAGCAATGGTCTAAAGGAATAACAGACAAATGAATATCACAAATAAGTGAAGAGACTAAAATAATTTGATAATTATAAATGCTTATTTACAAAGTTTTAAATATTTGATAACTAGTTTTAAATCCATCTTTATCAACATATATAATAATGAATCAAACACTATTAAAATATATGAACAGGACTTTAGTTAAACAAAGAGCTTTGTTAATTGCTCAAGAAGTTTTATGATAAATGTTTAGCAAGAAAAAGCATTTAAAATATCTCTATCACAAACCACACCCAAATCCCAGACCAATGGTTTTGTGCTTTGGCACTCCTCAGTGAGGTGCTAGGATAGTTTTGGACACTAGATCTAAAAATACCAATGCAAAGCCAGCATTTATCTATAAATTAGCCATTGAGTAGAAAATCTAAAATTTTCAGACACTTAAATGTCTTCAAATCCAGCTATCTAACTCAAATAGCTATATGGGGCTGAGAGATCTTCAGCCAAACCATATATTACTAGTCTAACATCACTTAAGACTTAAAAGCAAAGACTATAAAAACAGTCAATAAAAATAGTCATATATTGTAATATATGACTATGACTCTATTTTTTTATTGACTATTTTTATAGTCTTTGTTTTTAAGTCTTAAGTGATATTATATTGCTATGACTATTTTTTTATTCACTATTTTTATAGTCTTTGCTTTTAAGTCTTAAGTGATGTTATATTGCTAAGATTACTAATATATGGTTTGGCTGAAGATATCTCAGCCCCATATAACTATTTGAATTAGGTAGCTGAGTTTGAAGATATTTAAGTGTCTGAAAATTTCAGATTTTCTACTCAATGGTTAACTCTTAGACAAATGCTGTTTTTGGGTTGGTATTTTTAGATCTAATATCTGAAACTACCATAACACCTCACTGAGGACTGCCAAAGCACAAAACCATTGATCTGGGATTTGGGCGTGGTTTCTGATAGAGACATTTTAAATGCTTTCTCTTGCTAAGCATTTATCACAAATCTTGCTGAGCAATTAGCAAAGCTCTTTGTTTATATTTTACAAGCTTAAAAAGAAATGAGGCCATGTGATATATGACTATTTTTTATTGAGTATTTTAGTTAGCGCTATAAAGTTTATCTTGGCATAAGAATTTTTTTAATATTGATTTTCCAAGACAAATTGAAATATAAAATTAAGATCTTCAACTTCAATAAAGTTTTTTTATTTATATCTATGACTTCTTAAATTATTCATGTAGAGTTAACTAATAAAGACAGTATATGTTACATCTATAGATTAGCACACATATGGTTTGAGCTTTAAAAGCTGGAAAACAGTTGTTTGAAAAATGATCTTTCTAGCATTCATTTTACACTATTTTAAACAACAGTTATCTGATATACCATTCAGTTTTAATATCTCTTACTCCTCCTTTAAATTCTGTAATTTATGTACTAATGTACAACTCAACCACTGGTACTAACTAAAAAGCAATCTGTCATAGCTTATATACAGTTTGATAATTATTTTTACAATAATACGTTTTTATATTCATGCAGGAATTTACTTGTTTGCCACAAATACTTAAAGCTCTTAATTAAACTCAAAAAAAAAAAAAATGTTTTTTTTTCTTTATATATATCTAATTATAAAATAAAAAGTACAAATTTTAATTAATTTATATAAGAAAAAAAGAAAAATAATTTTTTTCTTTAAACATATAATAAATTACTTAACTATTTAATTAAAATTCAAAATTCCATTAATTAAAGAAAGTATTTAAAATCAGGTCAGTAATAGCTTAGATCAGTGGTCTTCAACCTTTTCACACCTGCGGACCGGTAAAAATAAGAATAAGATTCCGCGGACCAGCAAAAATAAGATTTCGCAGATCGGCAGAAGTCTTTAGATAAATTTTCTTAAAGATAAGCATAATTGTTATAACTGATCAAAACAACAATGTTAAATATATAAGATAAAGTTTTATATATATATGGAGTTGATATAATAAAAAATCTTTTTTTAAATTTTTTTAGAAAAGTAATAAAAAATTTAATTCTACCCCCCCCCCCCATAAACATCCGTGATAACTAGAAAAACAAATTAATTTATGAATGATTGATTAGATTTTGTTTTCATTCTGTTTTCTTTTTTTTTTTTAATTGGGTAAAAATGAGATGAAAAAAATAAATAAAAATTGGCTATATTAATTAAAAGTTTAACCTCTTATTATTTATTATTACAAATTTTTTACTGCCCATCTAGCATGCGGACATGCAGAAAAGTTCCGCGGCTCAGCACCGGGCTGCGGACCAAGGGTTGAAAACACTGGCTTAGATCATAAATATATGTGGGTGGTGGGAGTGAGATATTTACTATTACATAAACCAAATGCTTGCCGTATTTTTTCTTTTAAAATAAATATATATAAAATTTAGTTACTAACAATTTTTACAATTATTCATTTTTTTGATTACTTTAATAATTTTTCTAAATTCCTTTTTTGTTGAGAAAACAACTTATTTGATTTATAGTAAGGCTATATATATATGATATCCATATAGCTTTTATCTTTTGTTTTCGAAAGTACTTTAAATAATTATGGAAGTATTTGCTCCAAGAATTATTTAAAAATGTGGGTTGTTTCATTTCCTATTATTATTATTTTAGAGCATTATGATGGTTAAATAATTCATTATATGGATAAATCTGTTATTTTAGCCATTTGAAAGTTTTGCTTTCTTCCAATAAATGTAAACATGTTTCTTCACTTTTGTCACAGAATAAATAGATTTATTAAGTAGATTGGAAATAAATCTCAAATATGATTGGTTACTTTGATACTTTGACAATTTTTTTAATGGTTTAACTATTGATATATCTGTTCAAGAGTTTCTCATTTGTTATTTTCCTTAAATGTCTACATTTAATGTTATTAAAGAGATATAGTAAATCTTTTATAGGCTATGTTTAGACAATTAAAAATGCCATTTATTAGATGGACTTATAATGATGGATCAAAATGTTTGTACACCAGTAATGAAGCAGTATGCTTTTTATGTAAAAAAACATATGATTTTGATACATCTAAATATAGTTGATTAAATGGGAGTTGGGGTTATTGAGAGAGACAATAAATGTAAATAATTTCTGCAAATATATTTTTATTGCTATCTTATTGATTGTGTTTCTTGTTGATTTAAGCTGAATAATAATTTTAAATTCCCATTATTATTACATTAAAAAATTTTGTACAAATAATTTGATAACCCTATGTTTTTATTTTATTTAGATGATTAATATTGGGTTTTTTATAAATATATTTAGGGGTATTCTCAGAAAAGCTTTTGGTATTACTTGATAGATTAAAGTCTTCTGAAAGCAGTTTTCATTTGTTGACTAAGCAGGCATTTGAAATTCATTTACTATGTGCACAAAAGTCTGAAGATAATTTCTGTTTTGAAATATTATTAAGGCATCATCTCCATGAGACTTGGATAATATATGTATTTCTTTTTGCCTAAATAAAGACCTTACAGCAAGGAGTAAAGCTATGAATGGTAATAATCATGGAATATCTCTTTCTTGTCTGTAAGATTTCAAGAGTCTAATGTAATTTTATAGTGATATGCTATTACTTTTAAATGGTTTCCTAAAGTTTATCAAAAAGTTATTTTGATTTAGTGCTTCTAATAAGTAGATAAAAATTGATCATATCATAATCCAACTTAAAGTCTATTTGCATTATATAATAATAAGTCAGCTTCATTTTTTTTTTTCATATACAATATATTCTTGGATTCTTAGTGATGCATATACTGCACTTTTTCCTTTTATTGCATGGGGAATTATTTGTAATTTTATACTTTTTAATGAATATAATGGCCATCAATATCTTCTAATATTGTATGCCGCTGCATAACTTACTACAGAAATTTTTTTTTTCTAATTAGTGGATAGTTTATATTTTCATAACATATTTTATTATAATGTTTTTATAAAGATGTTATTAAAGCATAAAACAGAAACTTGTAATTAATATTATTTAAAATGTTGCTAAACTTATTTGTGGCTTCTTTCTTTTAAAATCTTTTTTGAATTCTTCCTTTGTCATAATATTTTGTTATTGGAGTTTGTATTATAATTATACCATTTTGCAACTTCTGAAAGAAATATGTATCAATATGTGTGCCTGATTCTATTTTATTTCCATTAATGAAGTTTCTGGTATATCTTTAGTATATATAATAGTTAATTGAAGGTTTTGACAAGTTGACCAATGATTTCATTTTTCTCCTAAATTTTTCAGATATTGTATTAATTCCTGCTTTATTTTAAATTTTATTATTGATTAAAATGTTGTCTGTATATTTTATATTCTTTGATTTACATGGTTCTGCAATGAAGTTTATAGCTATTTTCTTGCATAAGTTATTTATTGATTCTTCAATTCTATACAATGTTACACAAGAGAAAATGCTGTACACTTATGTAAGAATTCACTGCTCTCAAAATATTTGAACAATTGAAAATAGAATATTGATTGGTATGTTTCCTCTTCAGTGATATTTATATTACTGTTTCTTTTGTACTCCATTTATAAATAATTATTTACAAAGATATTCCATGAAGTATATTAATCATGTAGCAATTTGGCTATAAATTATCCTATGGTCTAAATAAAAACCAAATTTAATAGCATTTTTGTTCTACTGTTAAAAATATTGTAAAGGTGAATATCTTATTTGTAGCAAATATAGTGATACTTTTTTATTTTATTTTTTTTCAATGTTATCAGTATGAAAATACAGATGTTTAAATTCTTTCTTAATATAATTATCCCTGGTTTTTGAAATAATTCATTTTTTATGCTAAGTAATATTAATGTTATATATATTTACCATCAATTATTGAATAAACTGCTAACATATAAAGTAATTAAAATAAATATAATTCATATGCAAGCATAATATTTGAATTTTTTTCCCCCTTAGAACTAAGTAATGATTGTTGCTTTAAGTAAACCATTATTATTTTATCTTTTTTATTTGAATATTTTCCTTATGATATTTAGTGTCAGTATTTTGAAATTTATTAAAATGTTGATTATTTTTGTCTTTTATTAATTTGTGTCCATTTTATTTTCTATATTATCTCATAATTGACTTTTTACATTAATCTGTTTTCCACGATTTTTTGCTAATCTATGAATGTTACTTGATAAAATTTCTTTTCATTTGTGTATTATTTTGTTTTTCCTTCAGATTTATGACATATTTATTTTCTTTCCCTTTTATTTCCTAAATTCTTGAATGTTCCTGTTTGAAGATTATATTTAAGATACTAATATTTGTCTTTAAAATTTCTGTAATGCTTTCTTCTATATTTGATATTTCTATATTTATAACTATTGATTCCGTTTCTTCTTTTGAACTACCAGCAACATTTGCTCAGTATTATATATTATGTAATAATCAATTGACAAAACACCTTATTACTTTTACAATGCTTTATTATCCACCCTTTCCTTCAGTTTACAGTTTTGATTGACCCAGCAATCTTCTTCTGAACCCTTATATCTCCTAATTATATATTATGCCAGGCACACTTCGTATGGTCAAGCGCAAGATTGTATTAATTAAGCAAATGGCCTAAAATACATAATAAAGCCATTAAAGGGAGGAGTTAAACCATCTATATAACCAAAATTAAGTCATGTTATAAAATAGGTGAGAGGAGTCTGTGGATATATCATATAATCGTATACATAAGAAAAGCCAATATTTAAGAACTTGTAATTCGATGTGTAGGCATATTAGCTATATACTTATAATAATTATTATTATTATTTTATGTTCATTTTTTTTAGAGAAATGCAAAGATGTCTATGTGTAATTTGTATTTATATATTTTTTGTTAAGTATTTGTAAAAAGAAAAAAAAAGATGGAAATGATTAAATATTCTAACATGTGTAATTTTTAAAATCAAAAGTTTTATTAGTTATTTTTTTCTACAAACACATTTAGGCAGGGGTGAAAGTTATTGTTCTAGATTTAAGAAAAGCCTAAATGCAGATAGATAAGTAATTTTGTTTTCTTTTAAATTCTCAAGTATTTCAACTAGCCAAAAGAATTATTTAAAACTTATGTAATGCAGGTGGAGAAAAATATTTAGTTTAATTTTAAAATATTTTAAGTGTAATTTGATTATCAGAAAATGTCTTATATAGTAAATTTTTTTCTTTTTTTTTTTTTGTGTGTTGTATCAGATAGTGGTCAGAGTGGCTAATAAAATTAATTAAAAATAAAAATTCTTCAGATTAATTACAGGATTACATAGTAATGTTTCATGCATTGTATGGATCCATTAATAAAATTCAAAATTTAACTAATTAAATGTTTTTCAGAAAGGTACCTGGATTAGGATTGTAATAAGTGGGCTATATAAGCTGTTCACCATGTGCTTGAGGCACTCACTCACTTACTTATTGGAATGGATTGGACTTATTCATTTACTTGCTGTTTTTAACTAATTCACTTGCTTACTTATTGCATTTATTTTAACTTATTTAAACTTAAAGTTGGAGGTGAATTATCGAACTTATTCAACTTGCATAAGTCTTGAGGGTTGGAGTTGAACCTACAGAGACAAATAGTCAACCATTCAAAAAGTTATAGATATTTCTTTTATATCATGCTGGCAAAGAGCAAGCTTCAAGATTTCAGACTATCAAATTATTATTAGTGTTGTGCAGAACTGTTTTTATCGGAGGGTGCTGATATTTGAAAAAATCAAAGTAAAAGAGAACCATTACCAGTGCTGTATAAACCAAGAAGAAAATCCTACTAGTAGTGGAGGATAATTGACCAGAGAAGAAATTAAATTATGATTGAATATGCAACACAAGTATATTCTCGTCCATGAAATGGTCATGGGATAGGGACCCCAGTCAGCACACCCACCCAGCTCCGCTCCTGCCATCAGAAATGTCTCCTAGATCCAGCCACCAAGTGATTATGAAAAGTGCTATATAGTGCTGTGTTCAAGAGAAGTCCTTGCCACCCTGGATGAACAGATGAATAGCCTACTCAGAGCCCAGAGAAGTATGATAGAGACTTTATATAGTTCAGCCTATTTTTATTAATTTCATATATATTATTGTGTAATATAAGATCTTTTATTTATATATTTCTTTATGTTAAAATATCAATCTTATTTTATGTACTATTTAGTGTTTGTAAAATATATTCACATGCAAGGTTATAATTCTCAGACCACTCTCTCTAACTAATTGATTCTTTTCCTTTTATGTTTTGAAATTATATTTCGTTATCAAAATAACTATTATATTATAATACATTTTTTTTGTTGCATTGGGGGGAGGGTATTATTATTATGGTATTTATCTTTGTAATTGGTGAAGGGATATTGGGTTCAATAAATATTTATTCAATAAATTTTAGAGTTGCTTTACTGCTTTGATACTTTATTCATATTTCTTTCTCCAATAATAAAATAATTAGGTAATGATGCGAGTCTTGCAATCCCTATTTCTTTAACTGGGATAAAGAGAATACTGAGCTAGCATATGGGACACCAATTTAAATCTTTAGTCAGTAGGGTATTTCTTTCTATTATATTTTTGTTTTTGTTTTACTATATTTCATATAATTATTGGCAATGCATATTCTTTCAGGAGGGGGAATTATTTTTTCTCTTTCTGGGAGTGGCACGAGAGGTTGTAATTAAAGTAATTCTTCAAAGGTCTATTAGAGTCAATACTTTAAATAACTATCATTATGACTGCATTAAGGCGATCAGAGATTTAAAATTGCTTCTTATCCTGGCGTGTTGCCATTTTTTTTTCATGTTCAATATGTATGCATGCTCATCTTAACAGGGTTTGGATGAGCCTATATTCCATAGATATTTAATCTGTCAAAATTCTTTTGCACATTGGGCATGTTTCTAATTTATAACTATATATCATAATTTGTTACACCTAAAGCAGAATGATCTTGTTAATGGTATTTATTTTTTTAAGTTTACATTGATCTTTAAATGTAACTTCTTTAATGTACTCTTCATATATTGAATGGAATTTGTTATAGGATATTAGAGATGATTTTATTTTCAATTTTTATTATTCCTGAATAGTTTAAAAGTTTTCATTAAATGTGGGAATATTTCAAACTCAATCACAGATTGAAGAATTAGGTTTTTTGGCTACATTTCTTTTTACTTTCCACTTCTTTTATTAAATTTTAACTAATTCCTTTTGGGTTTTATTGTAATGTGTTTAATAATATTTATTAGATTATAATCATTAGATTTAAAGAGGTAAAATTGATAAATCTGATTTTGCTAATATATTGCATTCATTCCTTTCTATATTTAATTTTAAAAAAGTATTTATCCTAAGTTTTCTTTTGATTTTTTTCTTGTATGCTATTTATTAATAAAAGTCTGGAAAACTTTTTTGGAGCAGTCTGTTACTTTTGGTGAGTTTTTTTTGTTGTTGTTTTTTACAGTATCAAACATCTAGAATAATTTTGGAATGAGACTAAATTGCTATTAAAGATTTGAAATTAAAACAAACCTCATTAAAAAAAATTTATCTGATGACTTCATATAAAAAAAAACTAACCACAACTTTTTGCTGTGGCAAATATGTCAGATGCCATGGACTCTACATGCAAAGTGAAGTCATGCACATATGCAGAAGCTACAAGAGTGTCAACATTATTGCTACAGCATAATAGAAAGCAAAATGCTTATGTGTATTTACCTATGAATAAAAATACAAAGAAGATTCCCCAGATCAACAGTAAATGACCTGATTAATTTAGACATACTTATGGACACCCCTCAGGAACCTATCAACATAATTGAAGAGGCCTGGTTGGAAGAAAGCTTGAGAAGAATCTCTGAGATTTTAATCAAACAATAACGAAAGGCCTATATTTCTCATTTTCTTACCAATTGCTCGATTGTTCTATCTATCATGGATATTAATTGCTCTCTTACAGATTTCCAAAAAAATTATTGTATGAAGTGATTACAGCAAACAACATATGGGATTCTCTACAATGGATTCGGAAACATCCTAACCCCAGATATAGTGCCATTGAATTTTTCGACAGACAGAAATTCTCACACTAGAAAAATACGTGCTAGTCAAAATAGACCGGAATAGAGAAAATTATGTAACAGGGATTATTAAGAACACCTACTTCAATTATTGCATTAATGATTTTATGAAGCTAATGGTACCTTTTTTTGGTCAGTGGTGTCCTTCCAACTTATGTATCTAAGAGATATGCCTATATCAACACTAAGTTATAATTATCAATTTTAAACTGCGCCTAAACAAAAATGTAAATCTGAATGACATCCCTACATTAATTATGGATCAAGAAACCACACCCTCATAATAATACATGGAGTTAAACCTCAGTTCTTCAACTGTAAAGAAGGAGGTCATCTCGTAAATCTGTGTCCAATGCAAGGAAAAAAACAATAAAAATAATATGCCACACACAAATGGAAGAGCATTAATTACTAGTATAAATGATGCTAACATTGATGATTTGGTTAGTCTTACCCCAAATATACCATCAGATGATAATACACAAATACAAGATCAACTATCGCATCAACACAGTTCCATTACACTAAAAGTCACAAGTGAAATTAGCAAAACCATTCCAGAAACAGTAATTCTAAACAAAACTTCACGAGACATTATAGAATCATCAATATCTGGACCAACACACTCAGACATGGACTTAAAGATACTAACAGCCAGACATAAGCCAGATTGTCTAACAAGTAAGAAAAGAGAAAGAAAAAATGAATTATAAACTCTAAAACTGAGTGAAGAGGATTTATCGCAGTCTCTAGACAATGCTAAAAAAGTTAAAAAGTCAATCAAAAACATATTAAATTCCAATGTGTGTAATACTACAAGTGAGCAATTCACTATAATAAAAGTGAAACATGCTCAAATACAATAACTTATGACAAAGTCTCTAGGTTTGTTGGATGAAAGTCCAATATTTTTAGACAGAAATAAACAGTTAACATAAACATACCGCTCATATTTCTACATAAATACATTAAATAAAACAATGATGATAAAAATAGGGTCAGTTAATGTCAGAGAATTAAACTCTGGGAAATAACTATAAACTCAGGAAATGATTAACATTATCCAACCACACATCACTGGATTACTGGAGACAAAGATATATAACAAATCACAAATGGATCCTTCTAAGTTCTATGACAATCAAGGCTATTCATTGTTTTCCAGAGCTGCATTCTCACCATTGGCTGGGATACGAATTGTGATAACCAAAACATGCCCATTCAGCTCATTTAAAATATTACATATTGATGCACACATGCTAATTATTAATTTATATCATAAAAGAGTAATGCCAAACATAGAATATGCATATATTCCTCCAGGTGAAACAATTGTAATAACCTTATACATATACTAAACACAAAATTCACATCCTCTATACATTTGATAATATTAATGGCAGATTTTAACATGTCATACAATAAATTTATTAAAAGAAGGTTACACAGGCTGGCTTTTCCTCTCATGTCTGGAGGTTTTCTTCCACAAAATTCTGTTTCATTCAACAATAGCAGATTTTTTTCTCTAATTAAACTTGTGTTTTATTCACCAGTGCTGCATCATATGATCAAAATACTACTAATAAACTTATCATTTTCAGATCATTCAGCTGTGATGGCTTGTCTTAAAAATGATTTTTTATATAGACCCAAAGTTACTACAGGCAAAACTATTAGAATACTGCTCCCAGGTTAAACTTAAAAAAATCTCTTTTCAGAGATATGCATATCAATATTCAAAATTTGTGACATGGATTTGGACCCTGTTCAGAGATGGATTACCTTCATAAACATAATCTCATACAAAAATGATACAATAATAAGAAGTCAACCCCCCACCAAGGATTTTGGGACTTGCAGATGATCTGCATAAAAGAATAATGCTTAGTGTTTCCACCGCAGAGAGCTGTATAAATGTTTTAGGTCTCGGAAAAGCTTATTGGTTGGCATGTGACTCATTTAAAGAATATTTGCCAGTAAAGAAGATAAAAATATTCCTGAATCAAACCCACGTGTGGTCTAGACAGCACATTCACTGGGCTTTAGGTCAGGCTCAACAAACTGAGTTCCATTGGCTATCAAAGTAGAAGAGCAAATAATCGCAGGTGATAACATACTAGAGCCATTCTACTCATTCTACAAACACAACCTGCAAAGAGAGGAATTTTTCAACTCCCTGGAAAACTTTCTGAGCCCAGCAGATAATAATATAGCCTTTGCTCCAAGAGATTTTGAAGAAAAGTTGTATTCAATATCAAACTCATGTCATCCAGGGATACATGGAATATCTTGCTTTGTATACAAGCACTTAAGTCATTTCACAGTAACAGTAAAATATCTAGCAGATTTAGCAACTTTCTAACCCAAGGAATTTATCACATTCATGGGCTCTATCCCATCTCACTGGTTCCATTCATTAAGAAAAAGGAAAACATAATCACATTTGTCATACTTATCAAAAAATGAGTTTGCAAAAAAGGAATCTTCAACTGGGTAGCAGCTTTTCTATGAGGAAGTGATTGACACAGTCAGAAATGACAAAGTATGGACCAGTTGTAGTTTAACTGGATATCAAATCAGCATTTGATATGGTACCAACTAATATCCTAATTAATATGCAACTAAAACATCAATTCCCAGAGCACTAATCTACTTAATTACAAATCTTCTTTCAAGTAGAGAAATTTATATAAACTCTTAGTGGGAAGTGTACATCATCCTTCACTCTAATTAACTCCATTCCACAAGGTTCATCACTAAGTGCCCTTCTGTTCACTTTTTACATTAATATTCTTCTTAGAGCAATTGAAAGTGAGATGATTAGATTATTCATACCTGCAATGAAGACTAATGTTGCATGTGTTGCATACATACTTGATATTACTGTCTTTCTGTCCACCAAAAACCAGATACTAAAACTAATTAAAATTCTTAATAACTACTCAGCAGAATATAAATTGGAGTTTAATCTACATAAATCCAGCACTTGGTCCATATGCACTGGACACCAACAAGATCAATACTTCAATGGAAAACCAAGTCCATTCCATTTAAGCAACTCTGAAATGTGATCATAGATACAGAGAAAAATAATGAATAAATTTGAGGATATAACTAATTCTCTATTCAAATCGTACATGGCACTCTATGCCAAAGTTGGCCATTTCAATTTCTCAATAATAACAAGAGTTACATATTATATACCCATAATAATATACACGAAAGCTTTTACAGCAAAAATTTATTTAATGTGTAGGAAATTGTTGTGGGGAAAAAAGTGTCCATACCCTTAAGAAAAATCCTGCACCCTCTATTTCGAAAGGGACTAGGCCTACATTCAATCAATATTTTTTCAAATTCAAAAAACATTCAATCTAATATCATCATGTGCCAAAATTTTCCCCTATCTGGAAGTTGCACTCAAAATCACACCCACAGACAAACCACTACCTACAATTAATTTCTGGAATAAGCTAATTTCTCTATTGTTAAACATCCCCAATCCCCCCCCCCCCATTAACAAAATCAAATACTGGGAAGTTTATTCAGTCTGCAACCTCCATTACAATGATAATGGAAAAACTTATCTAAACTTAACAAATAAGCAATTGACAAAAAATTTCAAATATTGGTCATTGGAGCCAAAATTCTATGATTTTCTCATAAAACAAAATCTTGAGGCACTTCTGACTTTTAACTTCTATAGATATAAAAGGAATTGTACCAATGTTGATGACATATGCAAGCTGTGTCAAAGAGAATCAGAAACCCTATCACACTTATTATTCACATGCCCAGATACAATAATATCCGATAGGACATTCCAAAAAATTTTTAAAATAAGGAGTATGGAATACAAACATGTCTCAATACCTTTGGAAAAAATGTATTTATGGACACATTTGTATTATACTCATGGTGTACCAAACAATCTAATACATTTAGAAACAAAATTGATATCATACGTGAAAGGGATGAAAAAATTTCATCAGCCAACATTTTCTTAGACACCTGGTCAATAATGCAACTGTGCTCTAATTTATAAAAATGACTCACCATCACCAAAAAAACTAGATCACCAGGATTACTGACAAAAAAAATGTTTGATCCGTTAATATATGTAAAAAGTTATAAATTGATGTAACGATCAGGAGAATGGTAAGCCCTGATCAAGATTGTTATGTCTTTTTTTTTTTATGTATGTCTAGAGATCAATGAAGCCTTTTGAAACAACAAAAGTCTGGAAAACAACTAAAAGTGGTCTGTTTCATTTTTTTGGCCCTTTTTCCTTATGTATATATATTACTATTTCTAGTTTGCCTTTTTTTTAGAGCCATTTATAATATCTGACTTAATTGATCGTAATTTTTACTTCTAATGTGCCTTTTAATAAGTATTTTTATTTTTTCATTTCATTTATGAAGATTAGACTTTTGAAATAAATCTCCTAATTTCTCAGTGTCTAATACATTTATGTTGAATTTTTTAATGTTGAGTTCATTATATTTTTAATACAGTGAATGTGCTATATATTTTTTGAATTTGTAAATTTTTTCACTTCTTGCTATACATTAATTTCAATTCTATATTACTAAAAAAAATTTTTTTGAAGTTGGAACCTTAAACTTTTTAGCTTTCTGATTTTATAATGAAATTAATAAAATGTATGTCTTTTATTCAGTTATTTTTATTTTTCAAAAACTGTTTTGTCTTACATCTAATAATTTTGAAACATTTCCCTCTTTATTTTACTTACTATCTTCTTAGTTTATTTTTCATTTTCTTGAATTGATTGCAGGCTTTTCATTATTATTTTAATGTTACATTCAATAATAAGCACTTTGCCAAAGCATTATGGCTATATTAATGGATGTGGCAAATTGGGAGAGCGCAGATGAACAACAAACAAAAAAATAATAATGAAAAGTAGAATAATTTTATGAAATATCCCATAGAAATATGTGAATTAAGAGATGGGATAGATAAATTAGAACAAAAACGTGCACTTATAATAACAGATTTTTTGGTGAGATAGTGGAAATATATATTGCAAAAATAGTAATGTAAAAATATTTGACTATGCAGACATTTTATTAAAGTGAATTATTAAAAATATAAATGAAATTGAAAATCATAGTAAACTTTAATTTCATTGGAAATATTTTTCAGATTTCTGTTAGTATTAATACAAGCATAAACATGAATACATGCTAAAAAAAACAAAACAAATAAAAGATATTTTATTAACCCCCTCACCCCCTTTTTTTGAGAAAAATCCTAAGTGGAAACATATAAATATAATAATAATAAACAGCCACTTATAAATGAACATGCCATTCCAACTCCAAAGGGGGGGGGTAAAACTAAAGAAATGAGTTTTGCAATAACTATATCAACCAATCTGTGAATCACAAACAAGTCCACATATACAACAACTTGGTCCGTTTTTCTGCTTACTTGATATTTTATGATGTCTTTTAGTTTTTCCATAGAACAAATTTTTTCTTTCTGAAACAGTCCAACATCATGTCTAATTATAGCTCTCCCATGTATTTTAACCATGAACATAATCTTATCAAGGAAAATAATTGGCATTACACTTCTTTAGAATGTCTTTGAAATAATCCTTATAATTCTGATAGGGTCTATCTCTCCTATGAAACCCATGTTCAAATTGACTATAAAACAACTTACCCAATGAATATGTGATTTTACAATAATGGATTCAAGAGTATCATATCTAGAAAGCCAAAGTATATGTTGATTGCTTTTATGATGCCATATTTTAAAAATATCTTTCAATGAATTATCTCTAATGCCTTTATATTACACTGATAGGGTATCCAAATTTCACTTCCATACAATAAATTAGGTAAAATAACAGTTCTATACTGTACCGGTCGAAAAACACACATTGATCCAACAAACCCCTGAATACAAGTACCTCGAGTCCGACCATGTACAAGATATATAAATCAGGTACATCGTGAATTCTGCCCTATTTACCTATATCCCCAGGTCAAAGATCTAGTCAATAGCCTTTCTCGACGATACGATCGAATTCCTTTATTTTCACTGTGCCGGCAACTGGGTCTTCAAGCATGAGATTCGATTTTATTATATTTAAATGAGAACTTGGGTGATTGGTTGATAGGTATATTTAAAAATCAAAATTTATTTAAAATAAAAATTAATAAAATGATTCGAGAACACTGGAAGTTTGTTTTAGTTATATATATATTTAAAATCATTTGACATTTTACATTAATTTAACTCAAGCTCTTAACAAAAAAAAAAAAAAAAAATACAAATTTTAAATTAATTTCATAATTATATGATTACATGACGACTTTATTTATATTAGCGGTCAGCATTGACATTATTAGGTTTGTACAAACATCTTTAATTTTATTTACATTTATTCTCCTTTTTTTATATAGCAAAAATTATTTCATAATTAAATGACCACGGATTTCAAAATTTCCCGTGCACATTTATTACAAGCTTGTAATATAGCGGTAGGTTTAAACATCTGCCTAACGCACATATATAAGAATAACTGTTTATTGGTCTTTTTTACAAAAAGATTTAAAAAATAAAAAAACATTTTTATTGAAAAGGATATTAATTAAATAGACAATTATAAGACTAATTTGACGTCTTACTCCATTAACATATGAAAAAAAAGATTTTTATTTATCTTTATAAAATTAATAATTTGGATTTTCAACAACTAATGTTTTATGACATTAGTGGACCTTGCTGGCATAGCTTATAAATAACTTTAAAACTGTAAGCGATTATAATAAAAAAAAATCTATCAGTTAATTATCAAAGCAAACTAGTCACTTTAGTTGGACTTACAACTAAAATCATATCTATAATGAAATATACCACGAATTAGCCAAAACCAAACGATTTTAACTAATTACGCAAACGAACAAAACAGTCGATTACTCAGGTCGAAGATCCTTTTGGTAGAATCATCTCCCTATGGCTTACGTATTAGATAGGCAAAATAAAAGCAAAATAATGTCGGGTTAATAAATATACGAATGCAAAATGGAGAGAAGAAACGTAAGTAAGAAAATATGAGCCGGATTACGGACACTCGTATGTCTATTCCAACGAAGAATAAAAGGAAAATCGATACGTCCACATGTCGTGTCCATGTATCGATAGGAGATGGGAATTACAGAAAATCCTCAAATTCGCCTCTACGAATTCTGCTGACAAACCAACTCTATCTCAAACATGCTGTCCGTTTCACAGGCGTATGCGAAGAATGGAAGCTAACTCCAAATCACAAAATCTATGATCATTTTAGGTCTGTTCATGAGACTCCAAGCATTCTTTATTAACCTGAGATCTTATAATTATTAAATAGGAACAAATTATAATTAAATAGCCTTAAAATGATCTAATACTGCATAGAGAACAACCTGCGTAAACAACTACTTTATATAAATATTTAACATACAAAAAAAAAAAAAACACTTATAGAAATAAGGGAATTTAATTCTCGAAAAAATCCCCCCTCCCCTCTTTCCTAACTTAAAAAAAAATGCATGATAATTAACTGACACTATCCAGCGGCGTTGTTACTAGGTCAAAAATCTATAACATATTTTATTCTGTTTTAAATTGCAGAAATATAAAATAACAAAATCCCATTCTGGGAAATCTATAATAAAACTGTTTAAAGAAATTACGGCATGTTTAGTTTGAAATATATATATATTCGACATAAAATAGATCAAAATTATTTTATTTTAAAATTAAATCGTTCTTTCCCGAACTCCCTCTAATAAAACATACTGTGCTCTCTTAGCAAATTACTTTGAGCCCCTGCGAGTGAAGCTTGTCGAAATACAAAAAAAAAATCAAAGCATGAAATAATCTCATGCTAAAATTAATATAAAACAAATAAATTCATATTCAATCAAAAATATTAGAAAATTATTGTGAGCTTGAGTTAGCAAAAAGGAAAAACATTATAAATAATTTAAAAGAACAGGTTAAAGAGACAGTTAAAAAAAAAGATTCTTAATAAAAATTAACTTTTGACATTTTAAAGCTTTACGAAATTATATTTACATTCTAATAATACTTTGGTCAAATCTGGATGACTACCTTGGTGCTCCCTGGGATGAGTTATTGGGGCGAACATTGATGGCTTAAGGCAGTTAATGGCATGTTCTGGCAGCAGCATAACGGAAGATTTCGGGTCTCAGGAGGGAAAGGGCAGCGATTACCCTGTTTTACTCCTCGATCATCATAGCGTGCTTTTTACGACACTGTCTGTTCTCTCTCTAGTTCTGGTCACTCTCTCCTCAAAAAAGGCCACTATTTATTACTTCCTGCTGCCTCAGGTGATCTTTCAGAAAACAATAGAAATTGGTTTTTATTGTAATTTTAGAAAGTTTGTACCTCGATAAGGATCAATATATTTCAATATAATTTCATGTTAGGTTTTTAATTTAGATTACAATGTAGAATCTCTACTAATTAATGAATAGAGATTCCACAGTGAATGGATTTTGGTAATTTATCTATGCTTTTAATTTAAACTTTTATTTTAAACTTCTTATTGAGGTACAAATCTTTTCAAAAAGGCCATCTTGGATTCCTGAACTAAAAATAAAGTATTTTAAACATATACAGTATATCTAAAATATATAAAAAAATTCAAAGTTAATTATTTGAATTTTTTTCTTTTAATAATAAAATAGAATAAGTGTTAGTACAATTATGATCCAAAAAAAATTATAGGATTTATTCAGGATAGTTAAAAATGTTTTTTTAGAATAATAAAAAAAAGCAAATGTTAGTAAAATAAATAATTAGGTGGGTCAGACCGTGAAACGGCAAATCTGAATCAGATTTACCATTTCAGTGTCTTCACTGATTTTTTCTAATGGCCCTTTGAGTAGGGGGAAATCATGAAACTTAAGTAGGTCATACACTATAACATTACCAATTTAACTCACTGTAGTTTTATATATTGATATACATATTTTTTGTATACTATATAAATTTATTAACAACAATATTACATTTTAAAATATTTTATATACTTCTTTTTTATAGATGTAAAATTTCTATACAGCAATAATTAAAACAAAACAATTTAATTTTAGTGATTTAACTTGTTTTTCTTTTTTGTTTATTCAGTGGTTTTTTTTCTATTTGGCAATTTAATGTAATCTAATTTTGAAAAATTTTGGAAAAAAAAACCTGTTTTATTTTGAGTATTGGTTTTTTTTTCTTTTTCACTTAAATAAAATTACTACATTAAAGTAATAATAAAAAAAGAACTGATAGCTCATTGCTGTACCTATATATTAATTTATAAATATATACTGAACTTGTTTTTTTAATTATAGATGGATATGTGTACATTACTGTGTATGTAAAGTGTATACACTCACATATGCATGTTCTATTCTTGATCCTTTGTTCTACATTTAGAATGCTTTTAATTCATAGCCTGAGGTGGGAGAGTGCACACCTTAACATTATTTATATATTGTTTGTCTGAAGGTTCGTGATGATTGCATTTTAGTATTAATTGTTTGTTAGATTATTTCTGTCATCTAATATTAAGAACTGTCTTTAGAAAAAAAATTAAACTTTATTTAAACTTTGATATGTTCATTTGTTAGTATATGATTTAATATTATGCATGGATTTATGTTTTTGTATTAAGGCATGGAACCAAGTACCAGAGACAAGTGGAAAGTTTGTATACTATTTGATTTTTAATATATATTTTTAATAAAAAGTACTAATTTATGTTTACTATGAAAGTTATAATCATCAAATGTGTAAAAACCTTTTAGAAAAGTGAAAAATGTAAGAGTTCATAGTACCTTATGTTATAGAATTTTGTTATATTATAATTATAAAAAAATATTATAAAATGTACACAGTTACTAAATATTGATCTTGCACACTGCTGATAAATTAATTAGCATTCAGTAAAATAATAATTTTTAACTTTATCTTTCTTATTGCATTGCCAAATCCATATAATATTAATATCATTTACATTCTTTATTACTTTTACAATGCTTTTTACAACACATTATTGATGGTAATAATTATATAGAGGTATATAAAAATATATGTGGGTATATAAATAATGATTATAAGATAAAATATAAAATTATATGTTCATGTATATTAGTATTCATGTATATGTATTGTGCTTGTTATAGTTCTGAGGAAGATTGCTGGGGCAATCAAAACTGTCAATAGTAGATTGTAAAAAGCATTGCAAAAGTAATAAAGAATATAAATGATATTTATAATCATTTTTAATGTGGTTATATACAATTTTCTTAAAAAATATAAACTACTATTTTCATGTTTCATAAAAGGAATTTTTTAAAATGTAAATTTATGATATTTTAAAAATGAAACTTGGTTACATAACTTTAGTATAATCTCTTAACATGTTCAAAACAAATTGTTTTATTTTCATAAATACCTACCCTTAACTGCATTATTTTATAATTAAAATTCAGTACAAATTTAATTGTTATATAAATATTGTGTGCTGATATCAAATACCACTGAAAACTAAACTATTCATATCATTTACAAGTCATTCTCTGCATTAACAATACTAAAATGGTAGATAAGTGCACACAATTGCATGATAATTTAAATTATCAATTGACAAATTTATTGCTGCTGAGCATTAAAAGCATTTTAATCCATAGGACATTAGAGATTCTAATTAAGAATGATATTAAAAAGTTGGATTGGCAAATAAAATTGTTTACATGGTATAGAAGTAATTTAATTAGCATTAAAAAAGTTCTAGATTGTATATAATATTGACAAAAGTAAATACAAAGCTGCAGTTTTGTTACTTAAACATTTAAAAATTCTTATAGTTAATATTTACTAATATTAATTATGAAATAATTCTTTACTGTTCACATGTCTTATGGATTAAATTGAATTAGTATAATAGATGTAATTTGGCCTTTATTTATTTAGCATATGGATTTTTTTTTTAAAAGAGCATAACTAACAAAATCTCACAAAGAATCTGTAGTAATTTCAAGAAAGGGATAGATCCCCTGGTGGTTCTACAAAAATTTTCAATTCTGCTAATGTTTTCAAATAGTTGATTTTCATTAACTATGTAGTTCATGATTTTTGTTTGACTCCATCTTCAAAGGTCAATTGCATTTAAATTACATTTATAAAGTAGATGCATGCAGTGACTATTGGTTGTTCTAAATTTATTGGCAATCTTCAATAAAGGCCAGTAAGATCAAACCCAACTGATTTTAAATATTACATCTTGAAATAGAATTTTATTTGGAATGTCAAAAGAAATCCATTTTTATACCATAATTTAGAATTTTGATTGAATATCCTTAATTTGAGACAAATCTTAAGTAATTAAACTATATCTTGGGTTAGTGGTATGTTTTATTTACTTAAGAACTTTTTATATGTTTTCAGTGAGACAGTTTTTTTTTTTATATATCTAGTGGATGACTATATGAAAGAACAGGAAACCATTACAAAGATATAAACTTGAAGGTATCTATAATATTTTTCATGGTTATGTAAATTTAACTTAGCATACAGAAGTTTAGTGTGTGCTCATTTTCTAAAACAGGACTTATTTTAGAGTAGTGTATGCTAGACCTGTAAAAACTGTTCATATAGTATTTACATTTCAATACAAATAGAACCAGCCATTTTTCTAAGAAAATTATTCCTAAAAGTATTTTATATCTAACCATAGATAGATAAGAAAACAATTTTAGACTATGGTTGAAAGTTATTTCTATATATCATAAAATAGAATTCTGTTTTATTACGATATTATAGGCTATATTCATGTTATGGCATGGTTTTTGCTATTTAGATGAAAAATTGAGCATACTGTTTTTTTTTATAGGAATAAGAGCAATTCCTTTGAAATTTTTGTCCAAATTTTGCTACTTCTGGAGAGAATATATTTTTTGAAATTAAAACAAAGTCATCAGCATAGATACATTTTTTGCATTTAGTTTTTGGAAGATCATTGATGAATATATTATGTAGAGTAGATGAGGAATTGAACACTGTGGGAAATTATTCTATAAAATTGTATATCTAATATGATTACATAGAAAGCATTTTGCCAATGTTTTATTGATTTAAGGATTTTAAAGACTTTCATAGGAAGCAATTTTTTTAAATACTGTTAAGTTGAAGTTATATCATAAAAGATAGTATTAATTTTTAATTAATTTTGAAAGCCTTTTCAGTATGAGTTGATAATTAAAAACTTGTTTGAGCATATTTTTCTTTATCTAAATACAGCTTATTATATAAATAGTGACTCTCAGCTATTTTCAAAATTCTCATTAATATAATTATTTCAAATACTTTATAAAAACACATAATAATGATATTGGGTAATATTTTTTTGAATCATTGTTAAGATTTAAGATCATTCTATGTAGTTTTGCTTTTATGCCAGATTTTTTGACTGGTAGAAGCATTAACAGTATTGCAGAATAGTTTTGTTAATTATGTTTTAGCTTTGGGTCCTAAATTGTTTTAGAAATTATGGAATTATGACTGCTTTTGGGATCTTTTCTGGTTTAAGAAAATTTGGAATAAGTTTACTGGTTTTTGCTATAATAATGTTTTTTTCTGATTCTGTCAATCTTGGGTTTAAAAGTCTGATATATAAGATTTGGTAATCTTCTTGGCAGTATTATTTGCACTTTTTTTTAAGAGCTGATTTTACAGCTATCAAACTGTCATATGAGTGATTAAATCTTTCAACTAGATGATATCTCTCCATTTATATTTTATAACATAATTCAAAGATTTTAAAATTTAATCAACAATTTCCAAATCATTGCTAAATAAATATTGATTATAAACAGCATTTATGATGTTTTCAAACTTAGAATTAATTGCTTTTGATATCTTTGAAGGATGGATCCTTTGAAAGAAAGTTATGATTAAGAATTTGTTAAATCTGTCATAGCTGAATGGAGTTGGGAGGTGAAGGCTGGATTGTATTAATATTACATTCAGAAAATTCATTATATTAACTCCAGTTGTCCTTCCTTAAATGCAGTTTAGAACAGAGGACTTTCAGGAAAAGGAATTATAAACGCGGCAAAAAATTCATAATAAATATTGGCTCTTTTTTCTCTTTTATATTGATTTAGAAACTAGTCTAATGAAAGAACAACTTATTGATATTTTTCTATTTACATTTGAGGATAAACTTTTAATTGAGAATTGTTACTTTTAAAATGCTTTTATATCTTTTACATAGTCGAAAATCATTAATGAATAAACTGATATAATTTTTTAATAATTCTGCTTCTTTTTTTATATAAAAGAATTATACTCTAAACCAGTATTTCCCAAACTTTCAACACCTGTGTACGTCTTTAATAATTTTCGTAATATTAAATATCCGTCGTCAAAAAAATTGCATATACTTTAATTATAATAAAAAAAAATTTTTTTTCTTTTTAGTATATAAAAAAAAAAAATTAACGAAAAAAAATTTATTCATAATAAAATATAAATACAAGTTATGCTATAAATAAAATTTATTAAAATCAATGAGAAGGGTGAAATAGTTTATGTTGAGATGACAGATTATCGTAATTTGGTCCCCTTGTTGTTAATTTTAATCTAAGGTAGGGTTCTACATCTAAAAGCCTGTTACTTTTTTTTTTGACTTAATGTCTACAAATGCAGAAAAAGCAACTTCACATAGATATGAAGTTGGAAAAGGTAAAATGTATTTTAAGACTTTTTGCATTAAACCTGGATAAGCATGTTGCATTTGCAACCAGGATGATCTTATGTTTATTTTTCAAGAATCCGTTTGAAGCTAATTCCAACAATTGCTCTTCTTCTGCATGTGATAAACCTTCTGGTATGGATGCAGTTATTAATGTTAAACAGAAATATTATCCATTCAATATTTTTATTTAAATCAGGAAAATAGTTTTTCAAGCCCACTTGTAAACTGTCTAAGTGCTGTGTTATACATTTCATAGTATCAGCATCTATTTTAATATAATTCAAAAAGAGAAGGAAATGAGTCCACTTCTCCATTGCCAGCTCTCTTTTGCCATAAATTTAGTTTTGCCATGGTAGCATTCACTTTATTTTGAATGTGAAATAATAAAATTTCTTTTCCTTGCAATGATAAGTTGAGACAATTTAAAACAGAGAACATATCTGCTAAGTATGCTAATTTACAAAGCCATTGCCAGTCATATAAGCAGTTTCTCAGCTCAAGTCTCTCATTAAGAAAAATCTGAACTTTATGTCTAAGTTCAAATAATTGGTTTAAAATTTTACCTCAAGATAGCCAATGAACATCAGTATAAAAAAGAATCTGATTATGACCATTTCCCATTTCTTCACAAATTTGCAAAAAAAGTCGTGCATTCAGAGATCAGCCTTTAATGTAGTTAACAATTTTCATACTTTCATCCAGAACTTTCTGCAGATCAGCGGGTATCTTACGTGTTGCCAAATCATGTATGCAACAAGGTGTGGATATGACATTTGGGGTAACATTCTGAATTCTTGCAACAAGTCTTTTATTACTTTTGACCATGCTTTTTGCTCCATCTGTGCTTATTCTGACACATCTATTTCAATCAATTTTATTCTTTTTCATAAATTTATTAATAATATATAAAATATTTTCTCTTGTTGTATGACCTAATAAAGGCTGTTAAAATAAAAAGTCATCATAAATTTCTTGATCCTTTTTGTATCTAACAAACACCATAAGATTTGCAAAATTTGCAATATCAGTGGATTCATCAACTTGTAATGAATAATAACAACTTTGAGAAATATCAGACAATAACACTTGTTTTACATTATTAGACATGTCAATGATTCGTTGATGAACTTGAGAGGGGAACTCGGTCAAAAATTTGTTTACCTCTATCTTCTATCATTATTTCTGCCATTATCTTAGCTGCAGGTTTGATTAAAGTTTCACCAATCGTCTCCACTGCACTACATCTCGCAGTTAAAAGTGACAAAATATGAAGCTGTTAGGATTTTTTGATTATCACTTCCTGTCAAATCCCGCATTACTTTTTGAGACAAATTTAAATCCTTAAGTTTGCTTTCAAAAATTGATGGGTTTATTTTTGTACTGATTGTGGTTTGTCTCAAAGTGGTGCTTTAATTTGGATGGTTTCATGCTTTCATTTGTTAGATTTTCAAAACAAATGACGCAAAGCGGAATAGGCTATTTTTTATTTCCAGTCCAAGAGAATCAAAATTTAAGATATTCTTTATTATACTTGCAAGTTTTCTTTGCATTTTTCTTAACAGGTTTTTTCAAAATTGTAAGTGGTTCACCACCGGTAATTTCACTACTTTCTGTTTGTTAATTGTTACTATTATTCAGTGTAGAAGTTTCAAATTTCTACCAGTAATCAATAATCTTAACTGTTAGGGATAAAAATTATTTTTGTAAAAATAATCAAAATCAATAGGACTTGCTAAAAAACATGACAAGTCTTTCCAGTAGCAAAATCACAATGAAAGCTAAAAATATGCATGCACATGCTATAACAGTTCAATGTGTATGTGAATGAGTAGACTGGAGGAATACGCAGAATCAAAATCCTTGTCGATTTCACGGTTACGCATACAAAACTACACATATACAGTACTAATAAGTAAAAAAGTTTTTTTTAATATTTTTATATGCTTGTAATAAAAAACAGTAAACTGCTTGTTGTACCAGATGCAGTCAATGTTTGGTGCTGCGCATACCCCCACTAAGCTCTTTGCATATCCCAGGGCAATGCGTACCCCACTTTGGGGAACACTGCTCTAAGTACATAGTTTATATTATACTAACTTGATTTAATTTAACTATATTCAGATATTGAAACTAATACCATTTTTTCCCCATTCTTATTTGTTTGTTTTGAAAATGAACATTTAATATTAATTGTAAATTTTTAGCTATGGAATATCATTTGAAGTTGCAAATTAATATGTATTATTCTCTTAGCTTATACATAAACTTCTTCATAAGATAATATGTTATTGATTTGATAAACTTTGACCACATTTTGATAGATTGGATATTCTAATGGAATATTTCTTTGGCATGAAATATGTTGCTATATATTTTTCTTTTTATTTGTTTTGAAAGTGAATTTTTTAACGAGGATTGTAATTTTGTTTTGGCTTTCTATATCTTATACAATTGAGAATCAGTATATATTACATGTATTCACAGAGCACATGGATAAATGCATTCTGATTTTGTAAAAGTAAATTTTTCATTGATTATTCTGCTATCAGAGTTTCGTTCATATATTGTCTGGTTTAAAAGTGCTCTGATAATATTTTCAAACTTATGGATGGCAGAATAACAGGAGTACCTGTAATCATAATTTTTTTTTTTTAACTTAAAAACATTTACAACAACCCATCATAAAATTGTTACACAATTAATTGTTATGAAAGTCACAGAGGCACATCAAAGTAAATTTATATAATTTATTTTTTATAATATATTAGTTGCTGGGTAGCTTACCACATACAAATTATTGCAATCATGTTTTTGTGCATGTCCAATAAAACTTTAGGCGTCCTTGTTTGTAAGTTATTTATTTTAAAAATACTAATTAATGACTGAACAACCTTATATCTGAATTCCAAATTAAATATTTTTAGTTTTATCAAGATTGTTTAATCAAAATTTAATTTAATCAAAATTATGATTGTTAATGAGTTTGTTTTTGGAGCATTTTAATGCATTGAATTAAATATTTTATTAACTGTTTTACTTTAGTACTGATGACTCTGTGATTTTAGTTACATTTGTTTACCATGAATTTGATAATCTTAGGTGAGAAAGCTAAAATATATCTTTTTCATTGATGCAAAAGAGTTTAATTACATAATAAATAAATATTTTATTTTAACTAAATGTTATCTTTCTTATAAATAATTTTTGAAAATGTATTCATTCCTATTATCACCTAATTTATCATTTTGTTTTAAAACTATGCTTTATTTAATGGCTATTGTTTTTTTTTTTAAATTTAGTAGAGAACTTTGACATTTTCACTATTCTTTATTCTATATCTTTAAAAATATATTTAGTCCTAAAATATATTTTTTCTGTATTTTTTTGGTTAATTCATACTTGTCTTCTAAATATTATTTCTTATAATTTCTGACAGACTTAATTTATCTATGACAATAGGATGATCTTAAGAAGATAAAGAATAAAATTGGTAATGTGAAACTTGAATAAAATATTATAGGATTAAATCATTTAGTACATAACTGATGTTGATTCCATGGTCTAATTACATATTATTTACATTTATCTGAAGGTAATTTTAAATGTTGCGTTGACTAAGCAGTTTTGCTTAGAAATGATGATGGCCGACCCAAGAGTTAGAGGCTCATGAATTGATTTTAATTGGGCTAGAAAAAATTCTATTCTGTCAAGTGAGTAACAATGTGACACATTTTATATGACTTCGTGCCTATATCTTTTAATTAATGATTAATATCTGTGTTGTTTAATTAAAAATATCAATTGCCATGTAACTTTGACTATTCATTTAATCTGATTACTGCCAAAAACTTTAAGAATATAAAACATATATATAAATCTTGAATGTATATTTTCATAAAATTGTTTTTCTTTCATTTAATCACAAGGGGAGAAAACTTTGTAATTCCTGTGTTTGAAAATTGCTTTACATTAATTTTTCTTTTGATCTTGTTCAGTGATTAATGTGTTTTTTATTGTTTTCTCTTTCTGACATTATAGTTTATAAATAACTCTGACTCATTTTTTTTTTATAAATTAAATCATCATTCTTAAAATGAAATTATGTAATTTTTTACAGATCACTAATTTTTTTTTCATCTTTATATTATCTCAAATCGTGCTAACTTTTGGCCTCAGTCATATTTGAACTTGATTTTTATGAATATGAAGTTGTAAAGAGGTCATGATAAAGAAGTAATTTAAAGCATTTTTTTTACAATGCTTCATTAAGTAAATATTTATAAACTTTTATATCTATTTATTTGTATGGTGTGTGTGCCATCAAATTTTGAAATAAATATATCTTTTTTAAAATTAATTATATTATTGTTTTATATGATATCTGTGTGTATATAAAAATGAAGTATTAGTAAAAATTCTCACTGATGAAAAATTATTTCCCCATTACTCAACTTGAGTGGTGAGAGATTTTTTATGTGCAGAATAAAGTTTATTTTAAGTAGGAAATAATATTAAAAGTATACAGTTTCCCATACATGGTTACACTATTTAGACATGTAGTATGCATTTTCATGTTGTCATGATAATAGATTTATCATAAAATGGTTATTAAAAAAATCATTAAGAAAATTTGAGAATTGTTTATATGAGTAAAATGACTCAATTCAAATATTTATAGTATATTGCTACAAATGTCAGAAGTTTACTAATTTTGGTATTTTTTTTTTAAGTGTCATAGCATCGGCCGGGACGTGAACCCGCAACCCGGGCAACTGCCTGCAAGTGCAAGGCAGTCACGCTGACCTCTCGAACACCAATGCAAGACAAATTTTTTTGGGTATTTAAAAAATGGAAATTTATATTTTAATATTTTTTTAATGTTATATTTAAAAACTAATGCTGCATGGCAAGATAATATTATACATAAATATGAGGATTACATGCCTTCTTTACTTATGCATAGATTGTGAAATCATCTACCAAATGTTATCTTTTCAGACAACAAATTTTATATAGTTAGATATTAATGAAAGTGTCAAAATAATTTTCAATTCATTATGAATCAAATGTAATGTTGCATTTATACTTAGTAGCATATTGACCACTTCAGTTTACATTAACTGTTGCAGTACAGTGAGGTCTTAGTGCTGTGAATTGATAATTTATTTGTTCTCATGCATGAGAGCATGTGCAGAAGCTTTTGGAGTGATAATTTTATTGTTTAGATATCAAATAAGAAACTATACATTTTTCATAGTTTCTTTGTATATTTGTGATAATTTTTGAAAAATATTTGTGGAATATTTATTTTTTGATAAGAATATTTATGAATTAAAGTCAGATTTTATTTGAATATATTTTTTTAATAAAAGAAGTTAAATCAAGAGAAATAAAATGACATAAAGCAGGAAATTGTGTTTGGCTAAAAAAGAAATGCCTCAATATTTATTATAGCACTTACTTTTTTGTCATTTTTTTTATGGTTGAAATTATATATTTTAAAATGTAATTTCATTGTTTTATATATAAGTTTCCTCATGTTTTAGAAATAGAGTTTAAATAAATAAGATTTTGTTTAAAACACATTTTCATTGACAATCATAAAATAACAAAAGCTTTTATTATAAAACTATAAGTTTTAACTCGGACAAAAATGTAATCATAAACATACAAAGATTTCATAAAGTACTTTAAAAAACAAAAAAAACAATATATGCTTAACTGACTTTGGACTATTACAAATCATAGACATAGCATAAGTTGAAAAATGGGAGTGGATGTATATATATGCTACTATTGCTAATTTACATAAAATTTAAATATGAAAATTAATTTAAATATGAAAATTAATTTAGGAAAATATGCCATTTTTTTGATAGGGGCACACACAATTCTTTTCTTTTGATAGAGTTTTTGGATTACATATTTCAATGTAGTATCCCCCCCCCCCTATATTTACCAAATTAAAATATTATTTTTAAGAATGTTTTTCATTTGTGAATTTATATTTTTAAGAAATAGTTTAAAAAATATTAGAGTATAATGTATCATTAAAATAAAAAGTTGGAAATATAACTCAACAGCTGCTATGGCTATCAAAAACGTGAATAAAAGATGTTGATTTCTTAAATCTTGTCATATAATTTTAAGTTAATTTTAAAGACTAAATATATCAATATTTTACTTAAAGCAAATTTTTTATCATATACATAAACATTGAACATGTGACATAAACTTTAACATTAAGTTATATTTTCAATTTACATGAGAATATTCTTTTCTAAAACCATTAGAAAATATAATTTGTGCTTATGACATGTTTTGATTCACTCAAAATGCATTATGGGGTCTTATTTACATTTTGCAATGTTTTTAGAAATATTACTCTTAAATAAAAAAGTGATTGAAGATTTAATTTAATATTAATAATAAAAAAACTGTATGGATTTATGTGGCACATCACAGAATAATGAGCACTAACAAAAAGTTTCAAACTACAATAATCAATAGTTTGTAGTTGCAAGATAGAATTTCTAATTTTGCAAAAAAATATTTGGAATGATTTTCATTTTAGTGTTAGAAATATTGTGAGGAAAATTATGTAACTGTGATAAGTGTCAATTTGTGCTTACATAAGCAAATTCCAGACATTGTTTTTATTACTTATTTTCTTATAAATTAATATATAATGTGCAGTATTGTATTGTTTATAGTAATTAAAGCATTTGATATTACAATAATGTTCAAGGTTTATTTTTATATATTTGAATGTATTTAATATTTACTCATACATAACATTGAATATTGTTAAGTAAAAACTAGTGTAGAATATAATTCAATATATGAATGTCTTGATTTCTATAACTTTTGAGAATGATCTACCTAAGTAATTCAAGTTTGTTTATATATTTGTTGTTCTAAAATTGAAGGCATATTTTAAAAGTAGTAATATAGAATAAAGTAATATGAAATTATTCTAATAGTTTCTCAATTAATAAAGTGCAGTCTTAAAACAAGTTTGTCCAATTTTTTAAAAAATTGTGTATTCAAATTGTTTTTATTATATATTGCAACTGGTTGGGTACATAGTTGCACTAGAAAAAATAAATAAATAATTAGATAGTTGGCAGCATATTCTTTACATTTGAGAATAAAAAAATATTTAATTAATGGGGAAAATAAAATTTAATTTTCTAATACTTATTTTATTATGGGTCTCAATATTTGTAAAATCCCTATATTAGTATGAAAATTTTCAAACATTAAATATATTTAAGTGTATTTTTTTTTTTTAAAAAATAGAAAACAAAAGAAAGAGAGCACAAAAATAGGATTTTAATAATTTTGTAAATTTTAATTTATCAGAATTGTTTTCCTTTTTTTTTTATCTCCATTTAATGAAATGAAAAAAAAATAAATGAATGCAATTAACAGATTATCTTTTTTTTTTTTTTTTTTTTGCAAGATTTGATTTTTAATTATAAAAGAATGTCAAGAATTTTATGTTGTTAAATTCTTGTTTTTAATTTGTTTTTAATCTATGATTAAGGAGATAATTAGCTGAATAATTGTAGTTATGATATTTTATTTAATTGGTTGTCATGAAAATGATAATGTAAGAGACAGATTGTAATTGGCTTGTGGACAAGATTGTTCTAAAAAAATATATGTGGTAGTGTGAATTAGTAACTATACCTCGAAAAAAATATATGTGGTGGTGTGAATTAGTAACTATATCCAAGTGTCTAGAGAGAGGTTTTTGCTAACTAAGCTGTTGAAGAGAGCATTCAGATCTTAATTCTGCTGCTAAAAAGGTAATAGAAGAAATTATTGCTAACTTAACTGTTGAAGAGAGCAGTCAAATCTTAAATTATGCTGCTAAGACATAGTATAATTGTGTGTAATAGGAATAGTATTTGGTAATTTATCTAAACATGAAAACTAAATTGAACTAATATAATACATATAATATTAAAATCAAGACTAAACTAAGTTTTTATTTTGGTACATGTATCATAAATTTTATTTTTTAATTTATATATATATATATATTGTTTTTTGGATCAACATCCTCTTAACATATTTAATTATAGACTTTTTTTTGTTATTAATATTTAACTTTGCATTTTTTAGTTATCTTATCATTACCATTATTTATCTTTGAAGTTGATTCACTTGATGTATTTATATAAAATTAAATAATTTATTTTAAAGTTGTTTGTAAAAGTTATTATTTTTTCTTTGAAAGTAATTGCAAGGAAGGTTATAAGGTTTCTGTAAATATATATAGATATATATTGTTACTAATTTATTTTTTATGCTTAGAAATTATATACAAATATATAATAATGTGTGACATAAGAATGAATCAACAAACATATTTGTTTAATGCTTTTGATTATGTAGTATTAATGGTGAAATTGACAGACCCAAAAGCTAAACATTTATATACGGTTGTTAACTGAAGAAGAAAAAAACTAATTTTGCCAAATTGAATGGAACCATTGTATTCAGAATGCCATTTCAGTGCATAACAATACATATCTTTCCATCAACTAATTATTCAATTAATTAATTATTTCTATATTATGTTTATGTATATCAATATAAGTATATACACCTTAAATTATACAAATATAAAAATTATAGTGGTAAAGCTATAAATATTTATCTTCATATATTTCATCTTTGCCATAACCAGCCAAATGAACAATTGTAAATTTGGCATGAGAAACTAAAATTATGTGATATAGAAATAATATTTCTGTCTAATTTACCTTCTGGTATCATTATACTGACAGCAATATCATTTTTAATTGATTGATTTGATTCCTTACAACATAACTGAAATACCTCTATAAAATACACTTGGGTCTTGTTTTATGCGATAGATAGGTTCCTCAGAAAACACGCACAAAAGAAATCGCACAAAAATAGACTTAACTTACCTTGAAAAATGGGGGATAGGTTCCAAAATTTTCAAAAATCGCATAAAAGCAAAGCAACAACGTAAAATTACTTTAAAATTCGCATAAAAAAAACAAAGAAATAAAATATGTCTAATAAAAAATTTCAAATTTGAAAAAGATTGATATAAGACAAGCTTTTTTTAGTTTTTTTTATTAACTACAGTATTTAATTTTATTCAAAACAATATATTTTTATGTGTAATTTACAGTATTTTACATATATGTATAGTATTTTAATTATTATTGCTTTTTGACGATATGCAAGTTCATTTCTGAACTAGTAAGATATCATATTCATCACAAAAGGAAATACAACTAGCACTAACTTCATTTTTTTAATTGCTCTTATAGTACACTTGCCCAAACGAAAATGTTTTCCAATCACTGTTGATCCTTTCCATTTCTCTAAGCCAGTGGTCTTCAACCTTTTCACATCTGTGGACCGGTAAAAATAAGGATAAGGTTTCATGGACCAGCAGAAGTCTATAGATAAATTTTTTTAAAGATGTAAACAGCTTAGCCTTAGATGAAGTTATATATATATATGGAGTTTGTATAATAAAAAACTTTTTTTTTTAAATTTTGAATTTTTTTAGAAAAGTAATAAAAAATTTAATTCTCCCCCCCCCCCATAAACATCTGTCATAACTGGGAAAACAAATTAATTTATGTATGATTGATTAGATTTTGTTCTGTTTCTTTTTTTTTAAGCAGGTAAAAGTGCGATGGAAAAAATAAATAAAAATTGTTTATATTAATTAAAAGTTTAAATTCTTATTATTTTGTTATTAAAAACTTTCTTGCCAGTCTAGCACGGACCAGCAAAAAACTTCTATGGCCCGGCACCGGGCCGCAGACCGGTGGTTGAAGACCACTGCTCTAAGCTATCTAAAATTGAAATTTTTGTTTCCAAAGAAATACATTTTCTTGGGTGTTTTTTTTCTCTCCTTTAGGGTAAATTAAAAGTTTAAAATAAAAACAAAAACTTAGACTTATAATAATAAAAAGACACCTATTCACCACGGTTGGGCAAACTTTAATTAAAACTAACAATTAAA
The DNA here is from genome assembly GCA_028023455.1 of Epiperipatus broadwayi. NCBI lineage: Eukaryota > Metazoa > Onychophora > Udeonychophora > Euonychophora > Peripatidae > Epiperipatus > Epiperipatus broadwayi. Next base: position 7,038,680 of record JAQFVV010012428.1, on the reverse strand, counting down.
AATTAAATTCTTATTTTTGTCTTTAATTTTTTAATTTTCAATTCCATTTAAAAATCAAATTTCATTGTTTTACATCACAGTAATTTCAGATCACATTACATAATTTTGAAATTGTTAATTACAATTAAAAATCAGATTTTAATTTTTAATTATCAAATTTAATTGTGCCCACTGCTGTTACTCACCTTTTAAAAATAAACTTGTGGATACTAAATGATTAATTGATTACATACTCTTTTTCTAAAAAGCAAAAATAGAATGTGATTTAAAATGCAAAAACAACAATATGCATAGTATAGGCATTTATAATGTTTGAACAGATTTTCATTATAATCCTGTAAAATTTATTACTTACAGACACTAAATGATTAATTGATTATGTACTCTTTTTTAAAAAGCAAAAATAAAATGTGATTTAAAATGCAAAAACAACAATATGCATAGTATAGGCATCTATAATATTTGAACAGATTTACATTATAATCTTGTAAAATTTAATGTGTGTATATAAAATGGAGAATTTCTGATTTTAAGTGAATTATGAACTTCTTTATTGCATAAAATCTATTACAGTACTATTACAAAGTGCTGAAAATATTGAATTTATTAGATAAGAAGTCAAACTCCGATAATGCACTATTATTTTAAATATGGTGTGTGAGTGCACACAATTTATAATATTTAAAGTAATAGCACATTATCGGTGCTCGACTTCTGATCTAATAATTTTTATCGCATAAAAGGAAACCGCATACAAAGATATTAAGAAGAAACATGAATCACATAACTTCAAAATCACATTAAAAAAATCTGCATAAAACAAGACTTGGGTGTATACAGAAATTTTCTGTTATAATTTTAATATTTTACATCTATGAAGTTCATGAAAATTTGCTAATTATATTACATCATTTATTTGCAATATATTTCTGCATTAATAAGGCTAATATAGCTTTTATTTTTTTATGTGGTATGTAATTTGTAAGTTGATATATTTATTCAATTTGTATGCAATTAGCTATGTACATATAATGCTTTTAAAAAAAATAAATGTAATTATTGCACATATATATATATATATTCTAACCTTCAACTATGTGCATCTTCACTTCAGAATAGTATATGATATGAAATAAAACGGGTTCTAGCTCAGATTTAAAATATGAATAAGGTTCAGTTATAAAAATAAATTAAATAAATATTTAATATTTTCATGAGACTTGAAGTGAAAATACAGGTGATAGGATAGATTACATTGAGCCAATATCCCACAGGGTACTACCTCAATGGCATAAGAACACCTATCCCCCCTTTATTACTATTTCAAATAACAAACTCATAGTATTCTTACAACTTTAATAACTTCTACTCACTAAGATTAAACTAATAATTAAGTCTTAATCTTCTATTTGTAATAATCTAGCTCAATAAAATAATCTCAGGTTCATAAAGTTTATTCTAAGCTAATTTAAAAATACGGTAGTAAAATATGAGAAGGGATTTTATGTCATAATCTACTACACTTAAACTAATAATAATAAATAATAATAATAATAATAATATTCTTCATTGTTTAATTAATTCTGTATATCTTTTCTTTTTACTATAATTTTATTACCTTAATAAAATAATGAAATAATATAATATGATCTTATATCTTCATGTAATGATATAATAAATACGTGGTAGCATTTTAATAATCTGACAAACAAAATGTGTGGCAACTGATAGCATATAATTTAATATAATATTGTGATAACTGATTTATGACCAATAAAATAATGTAAGATTATGATTATTTAATTATAATGAATACCAATAAAATATTTAAAATTTTTAAAATAATTCTCTATTTATCTTTTGTGCAAAATTATATATTTGTTTCAATTATTATGCACATATCGTGATTTCATGCAGCGATATGGAGAAATAAATAACTCGGACACAAAATTTTTGAAATAACAAAATTTAACAAAGTTTATTACTAACAACAAATAAATAAACAATTTATTTACACTATTTACAGTGGATATCCTTAACTTTTTTTACTTTACAGTTTGATCAACCGGGTTATAAAAAAAAAAATTTATATTTCAATTATATCTTTATTTAGATTTAGGACAAAATTAAAAAAAAATGTTACTATTTGGTTTCTCATTATGGTTAACTTATTACAAATATATTTATCTACTTTATTAGCAACAGCATTTTATCCTTAATATTATTAAACTATCTTATTTTAAAAATTCATACTTAGAAAACATTCTATAGAAAACAAAATTTTATAATGAGTATGGATTTCTCAAAATATTAAAAAAAATTTCATCTTGCAAAGTCAAAGATGTTACCCAAAATATTATCCAAAATTCAGTACTAGATTTTAGTATTTATCACACAATGTTTACTAATCATAATATATTCTTCTTTAAGCCTTACTTTAGTATGATATAAGTGTAATCATCAATATATTTCTGTTAATCAATAAACAAAAAATATACTATGCATATTGTTTACATAATTTACTTTGTACTATTATATTTTAAAAATATGCAATACTTATTTTTCTCTTAAAAAAATAATACTAAAGCATTTAAAATTATTATCACTTTAAAGAAAATATCTTTGTTTAGATACTTTATTTTAAAAAAAGTTTACATTTCATTTCCGAAATAAAATTCAAAATATATTCTATGATTCTTTCCTTAGGATACTTTGGATCTTCAATTTTAAGTTATAACGTCCTATTCCTTCTAAGCAAATAAACCAATCTTATACAAAACGATAGCATAACCTAAGTTCTAAATTATTTATCATTTCTCTTAAACATATCTTACTAAACGATGCAGTTACATGAAATAAAGATAGTGAAAACAGATGCATAGGATTAAGGAAGAAAGCTAGAGTATTACTCTTAACATATCTCAAAATCATGGCACAGTGCGAAGAGGTATGACATTTACCTGCCTAATATCCTCTAGTACAGGGACGATGTTAAAGCTATTTCTTCAGCTTTATTAGAACATCAAATATTTAAAAAAATATAAACACTGTCCAAATAAAATGTGTATCAGTCATAGGGCTTTGTTAACTATGCTGATATTCACATAAAGACTAAATATTATTTCCATTCCTTATAACATCCTATTTCTTAAAACATCATCTTGGTTTCCTGTTCACTAAGTACTTCCAAGCCATTATCTCAACATTATTTCTCAAGATTTTCCACATCTTACATCGATAAATAACTATCTGCATTTATAAAACAATAAATAAAATTCATTAATAGTTAAACAATCTTACGATTCCATAAGAAAAGTCTACCTACTTCATTATTCTATATGTCTAATCATATACAATCTACTTAGACAATATTTGAATATCCAATGACATGACAATTTTAAAAGAATCACATAATTATTTGTTATGTTGGATTATATCACTAATAAAAAAAAAATCATCGTATGCATATTTTCAAATCAATCCTATCTCATAATGTTTTTTAAAATGTTGTATGAAATGCGGTACATATAAGTAAAAAACTTTTACACTTCATTCTTCCAATTTATGGATGATCTAAAGAAAACAAAAAAAATATACATTATAAATTATCAATAGTTATTATTATTACCAATAACCTTTATCTAGTCATCGTGTTCAGTAGGCTTCCTTTATCCACTTGAGCATTGCAGATATAAAAAAAATTCACACCCATACACTTTATATTAAAATATTTTTAGCTAAATTATTAGATTGTTATATTATAAAATTTTAATATTAATAAATTAATGTTTTTATGTTTTTCCTAATCTTATATAAAAATTTAGATTTAAACTAGGTTAACAAAATAAAAGGAATCAAAACTATAATTACATATTTTCTTGACGATAGTTCCTGATAAGTCCAAAATGTTTATTATTTTCTCTAGAGTTTTTAAAAATGTTCTCCAAGCACGTTAAAGTTTAAAATAAAAAATAATTATTAATCCATTTAGTAAAATTTATAGAAAATAATCCTTGGTTTTAGTATTTAGGATGATAATTATTAAATCATAATATTAATTAATCCTGTGAAGCTTCTTAATCTTCTCTACCAATATTCTCTGCGTATCCGATGCATCAATCCATCTAATTTAACTTTAAAAATATTCGATAAACTTTTAAGTACTATTTGTATTTCCATGTATCCATCTTTTATTTAACTATGTTCACTTTTTTATATATGTTTCCTTCTTGATACATTTAAACTTTCGTTTGGTATTTTTTATAAATCTCTTTTAAAAAATAAAAAAAAACTTCAAGTACTTTTAAACAAATCTTTTCTAAATACATTTTAAATAATTCTAAGACCGGATATTTTAATATCAAAAATGCTTCTGTAACATATTCTCCTGGGTTTTTTCTTTAATTCTTGAAAATATTTTTTAAAAATGTTACCTTCAGAAAGTATATAACATTTTACTCCTTTGAATATAATATTCTATAAAATGATTCATGAGATATAATTGTCTTATTACTATTTAAAAATAAATCTTGGATAAACTTATAAATAATATGTTTCAATACATTTTTTAGACTCCGTATAATGTCCGAGCTGTGGTTTTTTATGTACCAAAACAGTTCTTCGGTGAAATATTAATAAAGCTGTATCAACAAATATTCCAAACATTTTTACAGTATTACAATTTATATCCATTTTATTTCATTGTATCTCCATCTCTATTGTGTAGTCTAGGTTAAATTTCAGATAAAATAGTACTGGCAAGTAACTTTTAAAAAATTAGAAAATCATCTCCACGAAGTTTCTAAATATATAATTTTTTTCTAAACTTTCCTTTTGCAAAATACTTCTTTAAAATTATCAATTAGTTTTTGCAAAATAAATGATAAGAAAGTACCAAAAAAATTGACTAAAATAAAATTTTTAAAAATAATATCTTTTTGATAGTTATAATTTACCTTTCTCCCGTTTCAATACATTATTAATCTCCCCCGATAACTTAGTTACGATGATATTTATATTCTGTAAGAATACCTATTCCTATTGGTTAATTCTTATTTTAGCTTGAGAACAAATTTACATATTTTTAGTTTATAGTAGAATTGAATTTCAAAATTAGAAATTATGACGTAATGAACTTAAAATATTATTTAAAATACCACTTTTTATTTCAATTATAACTTTATTAAAACTATTTAAACATTTAAAATAACTTTTAAAATAATTTTAATAACCTATTCCATTTATCTATTTTTATTTAAACAAAATATTTAATTTTTTATATTATGAATGTATTCGTCTTTATTACATCATTTAAACATGTTTTACGATAGTTAACTTAATATTTATTATTATTTTATGCTAGGTGACAATTCCATCCAATTCTATAATATAACTTTTAAAATATTTTAAACTTCGTTACTTTAAATACAAACAAGCATGTGTGTGAAAGTATTAGTATACAAGTCACATGATTAATAACTTTGACAGACGATTTTCAATCTATTTCTCTGCCTAGATTTATATAATTGCTACACTTATTATATTATATAAAATAATTATAAAAAATTTGGAAGAACAATTTAGAAAATATAGAATTAAATACAATTCTCACCATCATAAAGTTTTTTTAAAATGTACGATATTAATTTTTGCTTATTAAATATGACTATAAATTTAAACATAGCATTTATTAAATTATCAGTTTTAAACTATTAAAATCGAATTTATTAAATATACTTTTAATTTTTATAGCTGTGTTATTTAATATGGCCAGCTTTTACAACCATATGAAACAATATTTTAAACTTTACTTAACTACTTTTTAAATAATTCGCTATAATTTTATATACCACGTATTTTCTTTAGCTTTAAATTGTACTTTAAAAATATAATCGACAAACTATAATTAATGTATTAAAAGAACATATTCTAAAATTTGAAATTTTTAGTAATTTACTGTTATGAACTATTACTGACCTATAGAAAAGGGCACAATATATATATAATATTATGTGGTATGTAATTTGTAAGTTGATATATTTATTCAATTTGTATGCAATTAGCTATGTACATATAATGCTTTTAAAAAAATAAATGTAATTATTGCACATATATATATATAATAATTTTAATTTCTGTATTTAATTTATATATATATATTGAAATATACATATGTGTGTGCATTTTATAAAATTTTGTTTAATGGATTCTATTTAACTCTTTTACATTTAAAGAAAATATATTACAAGTAGTAAGAAAAAATATTATTAAAATCTTTTTTTTTTTAAGTCAAATTCATTGGTTTTTTTTTTTTTATCAAATGCAAAGGCAGGAATAAAAAGGGGTTATTTTATTTAATTACTCATTAATGATGCATTATGAATGTAAACCTTATGGTGACTATGCAATTGCCATAAAAAATATACTGTAGTATTGCAGTATGTAGAAAACAAATAAAGCATGTAATACTTTTAATATCAAACCTAAGAAACTAAAAGCTTTCTTATGTGGAAATTTCAAAATTTAACATTATCTTTACAAGTGAATAAATTGAAAACTATAAATGGAATTTAATAATTTCATATAATTTAATTTATTATAATAAAAGTTCTAGGCATTTAACTGGATTACATAAAAGCTTTACATGTAAGAAATCAATTATAAGTGGTTTTTTCTCATTAATGCTGAAGCAGCAAATATCTCTGTCATCTTTTCAAGGCTTAAGTTAAAAATTTAATTTGTTTATTTGTTTTTTTTTTCTTTCTTTCTTTCTTTCTTTCTTTCTTTCTTTCTTTCTTTCTTTCTTTCTTTCTTTCTTTCTTTCTTTCTTTCTTTCTTTCTTTCTTTCTTTCTTTCTTCTTTCCTTCTTTTCTTCCCTCCTTTTTTCCTTCCCCCTTTCCTCCATCCATCTCTTTCTTCTTTCTTTCTCTAGTAATGAAAATAAACTATTTTTACAAAATCATTGTATTATGTACATGTAATAAATTTAGCCATGAGATATGAAAAGAGAATAAGAAAACTGATTAATAATTGCCATGCTCAAAAAAAAAAAAGAAAATTTCAAATGAAAAAATGATAACACTGTTACTGGATGCAACTACTACAATGAATGCCATTAGCTGACAGCATGCAAGCACAAGCTATTTTAAAGCTTTTCCATTATAAGAGATATCTTTGTTATGATTTGTAAGACTTACTTAATTTGGTTCATATATCTATTTATTTGTGCATTTAGCAATGAAAACATTACATATTGTTTATTTTTATGGATATTAATTTTAATAATAAGCCTTGAAAAACAATAATTTTGTCATCAAAAAATAATTTCCAAGTGAGAAAGTAGATGTTCTAAATAGTCCTTAAATCTTAATATGTATTGCAATGATTTTTAATCTATCATTATTTTATATATTACTCCTGTTTAAATACTAACATTGGATAGTAATTTTCAATATAAGTTAAAACAGATTCCACAATAAATGAGCACTCTCTTGTATAGAGAACAACAAACAACTAATCAGCATATTGAAAGGCAGACTCTTATCTCACTGTTATATTGATTTGTTAGTTATAAAAAAATTCTAAAGATTATTTGGTAGAGTTTTCTTGATAATATAAAGTTGGAAAAATAATATGAAAGATTTTAAAACATTCATTCTCACTTTAAAAATCAAAATAAAAATTTTGGAATTGTCAAAATTGGCAAAATATTGTTAAAGATTCTGAAATATGTTTTCACTTTAAAATTCAAAAGGAAGCTATCGTAACTCACAATTTTGACAAGTTGTAGAGAACAACAAACAACCACTCAGTGCCTTAAAAAGCAGACTTTATCTCATCATTGAATTGAATTGTTAGCTATAAAAAAATTTAAAGATTATTCAGTAGAGTTTTTTCAATAAAATAATTATAAAATCATCAAAATAATGTCAAATATAGCTGAATGAGAGAGTTAAAGGCATTTATGAAATTAATTCAAAAATATTGATTAAAACAATGTAACATGATTTTCTACATTGGTAATGATCATAATGCTACATGTAAGTATAGCATAAAGCAAAGATCCATAGAATAAGATGTTAAAAATTTTTATTTCAAATTTAAGATGCACCTCACTTTTAGGAGTTCAAAATTTGGAAAAAAATGCATCTTATATTCGAAGTAATATAATATATATTAAACCAGACAACCTGAATCTAATATCTTACAATAGAGGGCACCACTTTTTTTTAAAAAGTTGTTCTTGTTGAATGTGTGTAAAGTTGTTCTTGTAGAATGTGTGTTAGTATAAGGATATTTATAAAAAAGTTGTATGTAAGTTTAATTCGTTTTAGTTAAGTTTGTTACTGAGGGCTTTTTAAATTTCAAAATAGACATTTATTTTGAGAAAAAGGACAATGTTTAGGAGGGCCTAACATCAAACATGTGGTTATAGTTTGATCAGGTTCGGGAAAAAGTAAAAAAAATTATATGTTTGTTTTTCAATGTAAGGGTGTTTGAAGAATAGGAGAGGTACTATAAAGTCAAATATAGAATGGGTGACTTGAAAAATACGAATATGGATTGCATTTGTCTTGCACAATATATATATACAATCGGCAGAAAGGAATTGGGTGAGCACTGGTAAAGTGTACAGTGTGTGCTGAGGTGTATCACTTGAAATGTTTGAATAAGAACAGGAAGGATGTAACAAATTTCTGGTTATGTAGTCAGTGTGTAAATGTGATTAAAGAAGTAAGAAAGTGGTTTTTAAGTGTAGGTAGTCTAGAGAGAAAGTCAGAGGAAAGGGAGCAAAATGTAGTTAAGGAAGATAGAACAGAGTATGGTTTTAGTGAAGTGTCAGGAAATATGGGTGGAGAAAGTATTAAGGCAATGGAGATGGTTAGCCAGAGAATAAGTAGGATAGAGGAAGAAGTGAAGGATGTAGAAGTAAAATTAAAATTGTTAGAGATGAAGAAATTATTGAGTAGAAATGATAAGGAAGAAATGGAGAAGGAGGTCTAGAAGATGGTAGAAAAGGTTACAGATGGAGTAGAGAAAGTAGAATATGAGACAGTATTGATAGGAGATTTACTAATAAGAGAATGTCAGGATATAATTGCAAGGGAAAATAGAAGCAGGTATGTAAGAGTATGTTTTCCTGGAGCTAAAATTAGGGATGTGACAGATAAAGTAAGAAAGCAATGTAGTAGAGCCATCAGAGAGGGTAATGGATGAGTATGTAGAATTGATTAGGAATTTGAGGGAGATTAAAGGAAGAGTAGGGGTAGTTGAAGTATTACCGAGATTTGACAAGAGGCATTTGTTAGATAGGGCATGTTCTATAAATGAGAGATTGAAAAACATTCTGTGAGAGAAATGATGTAGTGTTTGTGGATGTATGGGATTGGTTTATTGGAAAGAGGGAGATAGTAAAGATGGATTGCACTTGGGAAAACAAGGAAGTGAAGTTTTAGGAGTCTGATATTTAAAGAATATAATTCGGGAAACGTTTAAAGGGGGGTGGGCTTTTAAATTCTATTATTATCAAAAAGAAGAAGAATGGCTAGGATATAAGAAATAAGCAAAAAATGGTTGATTTAGATATAAGTGTATATGTGGAGAGGGAATGGTTCTCTAAGATTAATGATAAGAAAGTTTGTTATAAATGTAATGGAGAAGAAAGAATCAAAAGAATTTATAAAAGAGGAGTTAGGAAAGAAGAAATTGTTAAAATTGAGTTTTTGAATATGCAAGGTGGTAGGAGACCAGAAAAGTGGCTGAAATTAAATAAAGCAATTGAAAATGAAGAGCTTGAGGTATTAGCAGTAGTGGAAACTCATCTAAGAGAAGAAGAAGAAGAACCTATTTTGGAAGAGGTGGTGTGGCAGGGTATAAATAGAAAAGAAAAAGAAAAAAAAGGGGTGTGAAATACTTATTTTTTTTTTTTTTTTTAAGTTTTGTCTGTCAATTATTGACACTGTCAGATTTATTTTTGCACTAATGATTTAGTATTTATATTAATTCATGGTTTTATTGGCAAATTAAATTTAAAAGGAAAAAAATAATGTTAACATTGACTGACTGAATGAGAATGATTTAAAAAAAGTGTGTTTATTGCCATCACAGTGCATGATCAAAATTTTGAATGAATTAAAGATGATTAACAAATAGTTAACAGATTTTTTTTGCCCTGGATGATTTAATGCAGTGCAAGAGTAATACTGGAGTTCAAAGTGCTTAGATTTTAGCTCCAGTCTGGTGTTTAAATTTTTTATGAATTCCTAAACAATAAAACATTTATTTATTTACATATATAAGATTTAAAAAAAAAAAAAAAACAACAGTTAAAAACATTATAGCTCTGTTAATAATAAACTACTATTAAGAATTTTAAATTAAGAGTAATTTTTATTTTGTGTGTTCCATCTCAATTTACCAAGAATCGCACCCCCTTTCCAAGTTTATCACTGCCTGGAAATTTCCAGAAACATTTTTTTTTTTTTTTTTAAAATCATGTATCTATAAAAGGGTTAAAGAAAAAAAAACGAAAGCGGTGGGATAATTTTTTCCCCAAAATTGTTAGAAATAAAATATTCCTTAAGATTTTTTAACATACTTTCACAAAAGCACTTTACTTTTATATTTCAAATTAAATATATGTACACATTTTTTTTTGTAAATGATAAGTTGTTGAAAATTAATGAAGGTAAAATGAGAAAAATAGATGCAAATAATATTAATTTAATTATAATTTCTCCTATATTGATCCACCACCAAATGATTTAAAATACGAACATACAAAATTAAATTTTTACTTTGTTTACAAATTTTTCTTCCTTCTACATTTTCACGTATAATGATTAGCATATCTGCCTTTTGTACCTATGATCTGAAATTTGAATTCTGTTGAACTTGGATATTATTTCAAATTTCAAGCAAGCAACACCAATGGCAACTATTCAGATGATGATAGATGATATAATAATAAATATTAATGCTCACTGAATAATCCAAAACTATTAATATTGTTTGGCCATAAATCTTTTTAATTATGCGTACATACATATACACTCTAACTAGATGTATTATTTTTTAAATTTCTATCTTAACAAAAATACATCGAATTTCATTTCATAGAATAATTTGTAGTTAAGTTATTTTATTTGAATCTATTTTTAATTGGGATTTTTATCTATAATTTAAAAAAAAAAAAGTATGCATGTTTGTGTTTATTTTGAATTCAATAATACCAATATGTACTTAAATTATTAACTAAATATAGTATATAAAAAAAAAGCAAGAAAACATTATTTGCTGTTTTAAATAAATATTTATTATTTGCTGAGAACTAACTTCATTCCAGTAGTGATTTAAATACTATTTTAATAAAATTGTCTTTGACCATTATTGAGCATTATTTTTATTATAGCAACTAGTTATCTTTTTAAATAGTTTTATATAACAGAACTTAAACTTTTATGTGATATAATATTATTATTTTGCATACAATGAATGTACTGACATTTTACCAGTTTTAATTTAGGATTTAATAATTTAAAAAAGATAGATGGCAAGAAACGATAAAAGGTAAAAATTATAAAATAAAATAATACTAATAAAGAAGTAATAAAAAGCTAATATTTAAAAAAATATTGTAAAAATTAAAAGTAAAAATAAAATAGTTTTTAAAAGGTAATTTTAAAAAATTGTGTATTAGATATATTTTATATATATATGTCACTTACGTATATATATATATGGATGTGTATTTATATATGTATATGTAGATTTGTGTGTGTGTATATATATATATATATTGTAACCGGACCCCGTACAACCTATGTTATCAGTTGTAACTATTTTCTGATGAGCATATTGCAGGATGGAAACAAAGATTGGCATTACCCAATGTCTATCTTACCACTCTACAACAATATTTCCTGCTCATCAGAGACTGGAAACATCTAGAAAATTTGTTTGTTTTCCCAAATGTTGCCACTAGAGTTCAAGCTTATCACAACCTTACTTACTTATTCAGATCTGGTTATGCCGAACAAAACTCAGGAGTCATGAGATTCTTGTGAACAAATGCAATAAATTATGAGTGATGTGAAATGAAACTGACTATATATATTAGTTTTAGATAACAATGATTTATTTATCTGACAACAAAAGTTGTTGACAGTTCATACATTGGATTATTAGTTCATACATGCGCATATATTCCTAGGCCAGTTTGATTTACATTTGATCATTCTTTTCGTAATCATCGATGATTGGTGCAATGTCCTTCAATTATTAAATTCTGTACAAAATATTCATTCTTGATTGTGATATATGGATGTAAATCTTGGTCATCCATTTGTGATACAGGTATGTGGATATACATTCAAGTCATTCATCTTTGTTCCAGGTATGTGGATATAAATTCAAGTCATTCAACTTTGATCAGGTATGTGGATATAAATTCAAGTCATTCATTTTTGATCCAGCTATGTGGATATAAATTCAAGTCATTCAACTTTGATCCAGGTATGTGAATATAAATTCAAATCATTCATCTTTGATCCAAATGTCTGGGTTTAAATTCAAATCATTCACTTATATTAAAATATTAAGTCTCTAATTCAGATTTGTAGATTTAAATCATTTATTTAATTCATCTTTAATCCAAGTATATGGATGTAGGTTCAAGTCATTCATTTATATTAAAGGATTAATTCTTGAATTCATGTTTGTAGAATGGAGTTATTCATTTGTTTAATTCATCTTTGCAGGTGTATATTTGAAGTAGAAAACATTCATTCAATTTGCTTTTTACATGGAAGCATTTTTAATCTGTGTATTATAAAGGCATATCTAATTCCTGTTCATATTTGAAGTAAAAACATATTCAATTTAACTTTTCAATAGAAGCATTACAAATTCTGTATTTACGTACTGTATATATAAATACATCTTTGATTTAACTCGCATATTATTATATTTTTTATTTATTTTTAATCAATATTCTTAAGTTCTTAAAATCAGTATAATTATTATTCTTTAAAAACATTATTCTTTAAAAACTTTATTTCCTTACTGTTTCCTTTGATTAATCCTTCATTTGAATAGTTGTACACCTGGGTCTCATTTTATGTGGTAGATAAGTTTCACAGGAAACCCACATAAAAAAAATCACACAAAAATAGACTTAAATTACCTTGAAAAATGGGAGATAGGTTCTGTAATTTTCAGAATTCGCATAAAACCAAAGCAACAAGGAAAAATTACTTTAAAATTTGCATTAAAAAAATAAGCAAATAAAGTATGACTAATAAAAAATTTTGAATATTTGAAAAAAATTAATACAAGACAGACTTTTTACTTTTTTTATTAACTACACTATTTAATTTTACATTTTGCATACATATTTTAATCATTACTGCTATTTGACAATATGCATTCATTTGTAAACTGGTAAGAAATCAGATTCGTGATGTAATGTACAACTAGTGTCATTTTTAGTCTTGTGCTGCATTAATGGTTTTCTGTTTCTATATTTAAAAAATGAGATCACAATAAAACCAAAAAAATTATACATTATTATTATTAGAAAGATTATTTTCAATTTATAAAATCAATAAAATATTTGTTTTTTATTTTAAAAATCTAAAAGATTATTTATTTCTGTTATAGCTAACAAAATATGTTTTAAAAGTTTAAAATTTTTGAATATTTATTGCAGTATTTTTATATGTAAGTATAAATTTAGTTTTATTATTTACTCATTAGTATAAGTAAATTATTTACATATAAGCTAAGATTCTAAATACAGCTTTAGGCCATATTCACATTAGCTGCTAATATAATGATATATTTTTGAAGAAAAAAAAAGTATTTCAAGTCAAAATAGTGAAATATGAAAGATATTAAGAAGAAACATGAATCGCATAACTTCAAAATCACATTAAAATAATCCGCATAAAATGAGACCCAGATGTATACATTGTCAAAATATATTTAAATATTATAAATGTATCTAAATTTTCATTACCTTGACATTTAAATCTTTGCATCAAGAAGAGGTTTACTGGGTCTGAATGGCACAATAAATTGCTGCTGTTATTTACAGAGGCATGTTCTCTACTTCTTGGGCTTCACATGGATGGAGAAAGAGGAAGAATTTTCTACTCACTCATCCTCGAGTTTTCCAAATTAATAATGCATTTTTCATTATTCAGTTATCTATTAACTAAAAATTTTTTCCTGTTGGTGATAACTGCATTTTCAAATGTGATTGTTTTAGAATTCCAAAAAGTAATACATTTCAACATGTCTCACTGTAACTCTTATTGTAACTCCAACTGTAACTATAACTCTGTCACTGTAACTTTCTGTAACTGTCACTGTAACTGTAACTCTAATTAAGCTGCTCCTTTGATATCTTCTGCTTCCTGCATTTTTTTCATCTAACAACATGTTTTTAAAAAGCAACTGATTAAAAGTCCCAGGCAAGAAGGTGACGCTATCTTTAAGTGTTTTTACAGTTAAATCTGAAAACATATAGCTCTAAAATAAATCATATCTGTTTTATTTTAAATTAAAGATTTATCACTTAAATGCTTCTTTTATATTTCTTTATTTTACCTTTTTTTTCTATTAGTTTTTATAACACATTTGGGAAAAGTGACTTTAATTCACTATCACTTGCTTTTTTATTTAAATTTTTATTTACGGAACTACACCAGTTTTATTTTTAATTTAAACTGCTATAGCTGGGGAGGGAATGAAATCTTGAAAATATATATGTGAAACAATGTGTCTGTTTCAATGTATATGTTTATGAATGTATATATGTGTATATATATGTATGTTTAAAGGATCTATGAGTATATGTTTAGATATTGAAGCAGTCAATCTTAGCTTAAGATTGAGCTTCATGGTTCTATCTACTAATCTATGTTTAAACCCTATATCCCATCCCATTTTTTAGACATGTATATATATTTTATGTATATACTTGAGATGTGCACCTAAAATTTATAAAGTTTAACTTTGCAATATTTATTATTAATTCTTTTTATTAATTCTTTTCTTCACATTAAAAATACATAGGTGCAGCTCAGATATATATATATTATAGGAGCAAAAATACTAATAAAATATTGATTTGTTTAAATACTTTATTATACCTCATTTGAAAAGTTTTTCTTTTTAAATTGTTCTTTCTATTAAACTGTATATTTTATTAAATCCAAGATGGAAGATGCAACCATTAATTGTCCAAAAATAATTAAAGGGTTGGAAATATAATATTGTTTTAGTCTTGGGAAGGAATTTTTAATTAAAATTTTTACTTAAAATAAAAGGGGAATTAAGATTGTTCTTTTGTTATAAACATTTTTGTCAAATCTATTTCTAATCTGAAATAGATTTAATTTTTTTTCGACATTATCTTACAGTTGCGTCTTTCAAAAACAATGGGGAAAGAAAAAGTAAGATTTTTTTTTAGATCAGAGATTAGATTTAGAGCTAGAATTAAGAAGTTAGAAGCATTCCAGAAATACCTGGGCAGGAGTATAAAATGGCCTGATTTTAAATCACCAACAGATTAGCTACTATTTAGAGAACTGTGCTGTTATAACCTATGCTGCTTTGAAATCTGAAAATGATGATTGGGTAAACACATTCACCTTCCTGATCCTTGCTGGGGTCATCTTCCACTGCCATAATATCCTTCTGCCCTGAAATGAAGAAAAGCCTAAAAAAAGAACTTTGGAATCCATGTGGATCCATTAAATACCATACTTTGAAAAATGGGCTATTAAATGGTGCAAGGAAAATTATTTCAAACTGCCACCATCGAAACTAAATCTAGTTTGCCTAACTAATTTCAAACTCTATTAAGATTTCTTCTAATGTATTATTTATTAACTTTGTATTTACTAAAACGTAAATGTAAATTGCTCTCAAAGAATTTTATGAATCTTATTCTCTCTCTCATATGCTCTAACTTTCTTTAAATTTGGTGTGGTCATTTATTTATTGTTATTTATTACTTGATGTTATATGTATGCTTATATTATTAATATGCCAATCTCAAGCAATCTGATGAGTTGAATTTCTAAAATCTTTTCTTTTTTTTTTTTAAAATAAACCTTCATGAATTAAGGTTATTAATGTCCCCTTAAAACATAATGAATTATTATTTAATACGTTTGTTAAATTGTTTTTAAAAATCAACATTTTATGTTGATTTATTATAAAATTATTATTTGTTCAACTCCAAATAGAGTAAAGTAATTCTACCTGGGGTAAATCCACCATTTAGCTAATTAATGCTCTGAACCTTATTTTATAAATGTTATTTATTAAATTCTGAAAGGGTGACTTATTATTTGTTTTCTATGTAACTGCTAGTTTTACTTTATTTTTTATACTCTTAAAATATCAAATACAGTATTTAAATATTCCAGTTATTATAAAATGAATGAAGGTGGGATTGAATTATTTTAAATATCAGAAAAGGAGGCAGGGATCAAATCTAAACATATATTTTAGTAAATGAAAGCTAAATCTTTCTCTATATACTATAGCAGCACCATGTATTATTTGTCTAAATTATGGCATGCAAACAAGGGTCATTTATTTTAAAGCAGTAAATATTATTCAATGTCGTTTGTGACATTTATCATTACTGTATTACTGAGATTCACCCTATCTTCGCATATATATATATATATTACATGCTTCTAATATGGTGTTATGACAAGTTTGAACCCATATATTTCTTTTCAAGCCTTGTCCTGAGCTTCCCAGGACCACTTATTTCATATAAAAGGGCCTCTAGCAGTGATTCCAGTATGCCTGGCACATGTTATGCTTATTCACTTTATTCATATAAAAGGGTCTCTGCACGTCGGTGACATCCACTGCATGCCTATCCATTTTTCTCTAAGCACTGCCAAAGAAGGGAGTCTTAGACTTTGTTTTCATCCAGAAGCATGAGCCTTCTCTTTGATTTCTCCGGCACGATGTCAATACCACACACTTTTTCATATTACTTCTTTTGCTTATGACCTAATTCTAGTGCTGTAATATTAAAATTGTGTTCTGCTCAATATATATATATATGCCAAATATTACTAGTTTTGTTAATTAAAATGTTGTTTTAGTCGTATTATACAATCCCACCATCATAAATTGTCAGTTCTGTATTTAAGAGTATATGCTTTGGGGAAAATAAGATGTTCTTTTTATTATTGTTAAAAGAATTTTCCATAAATATTTTATCATATAACTAAATGTAATTTTCAAATGTGTTTTACTTATTTTCACGACCGTAATGGCATGAAAATAGTTTATATTATATCTGTAATGAATCTTGGAATGCTCCCTGAAATAATGTTTGTCACCACATCTCAGAATCGTAAATCAAAGCGTTAATGACAATATTATGTAATCTTTTAATAATCGATTGGCATCTTGATACTGTACCCACCAAAGATGTGTTTTAAATTATATATACTATTTAGTTAATAAAAGAGCATATGTGAAATAATAGTGTGATATGTAATTATCTATGTTTGGTAGACCGCTTGCTCATTCACACACATATTAATGTATGCAATAAATTTATAAATGTATGTAAATAATTTGTCATTATATTAAACTATATTTTTTTATTGTCTAACTTGTTTGAGTAGTTAAAATTCCTTTTTCTCCACTTCCACACGTACAGCCATGCATGTACATATTTTAGTTAAGTCATAGTTAATAAATGTCTCATTGTCTTCTCCACTCTGCTAGTGGGCCGGATTTAAAATAAATTCTCATGTGCCATCATTATATGTTATTCATTCAGTGTTTGATCTGGGGCTTATAGAGAAATGGCTAACTATTTATTTTCTTTTATTAAGAAGTAATGCTAAATAATAATAATAATGATGTTGATGTAATTATTTTTCAGTAAAAAATAATTAAATAATTTATTTCTTTAAAATAACAAAATATTTATTAACCACTAGAATGAAAGAATTATTGGACTTCTACTGATGAAGCATAAAAAAATTATTGGATTATATGTTTAAATAATATACTAAAATGTATGATTGAAAAATCATAAGGCTATCATATGATTCATTGCTATTTAGTTTTCTGGATTTATTGTTGTCATGATTGCATTAGACATAATATGTTTGAGATGGTCATTTCAAAGGTATTCTGAAGAAATGCAATATTGTTTGCATTCACTGGGAAAGTCATGGCTGATGATACAATAGAATGGAGAGCATAGGTACCAAAAATCTAAAGGATCAGCGCTTAATATATAATCTCCATATGTGTGATTCACAGATTGATTTGTATAGTTATCACAAAACACATCTTAACATTTTATTCTCTATGTTTGCATTTATTTTCTCATGTGTCATAGCATCAGCTGGGAAGCGAACCCGCTGACCTGGGGCAATTGCTTGTAAAGCAGCCGTTGCTGACCTCTCGACCACCAATGCTTGACTATGTTTGCATTTTTTTTTTTATCTTCTGAAATGAAAATACTCATATTTTTTATGAATGGCTTCTGAAAATGATAATATATGTAGACTGGATATGTAACATATTTTTTTAAAAAGTTAGTACTTATTTGTAAATTTTTTCTTTATACTTCTGCTGAATTTGGAGCAAAGAAAAAGATTTTCAAGTAATTCAAGATCTTTGTATTTGTAGAACATGTCATATGTTATGGATTTTTGAATTGCCATCCATATATAGTCATTGCTAGTTTTTTTTTTTTTAAAAAAGTTGAGGTATTATTTCAAGACTGTATTTTCATTATAACCAACTTGTCAATATATGTATATTACAAATAAGATGTCCGTTAATTAAAAACTATTGTATATATATATAACTTAATATATGTATATATTAAATATTTTTTTATTTCCATGACATAATATATATTTTTGAATAATGTTTATATGTATATTATCATATTTTTAAAAATTTCATATCCAGTAACAGAATTTAATTTGCGATTAAATGTTAAAAATAGTGAATATCCCGGAACAAACTTTGTGATGAGAAAAAAGTTTTACTTGATAGTTTTTTAAATTCTTTCATTGACTCTACCTATATATAAGCATAGATTGTGTCTATTTAACTAATCTTTAATTAGTGTTCACTATCGTTCTATTTTCATTCAACATGAAAATTATATTTGCTTCATTGACATGTATTTATTTTTATTCTATTTTATATATTCATGTTCAAATGTGGCCATTAAGAAAAGATATGTATTATTATTATTATAATTTACATAGATTAGTTTTGATCTCTTATTTCTATTGTGCTCTATGTAGTTTGGGCAGTGATAGAGTAACATACTCTGGAACTCATAAAGATTTGCGAATCATGATTAACTTTCCTGAATAATACTTTTTGATTATTATTATTTTTAATTCTCGTCATTAGTTGATCTGTTGTAATTTTAAATTTATTCTAAATTTTGTGTCTTTTATTGTGTTTGTAAGCATTTTAATATTATATATATATATATTAGGATTGGTAATTGTAGGAGTTTGCCACTATCTTTTTTTTTAACTAAACAGTATTAGCTGTTTTCGTTCTAATGGTAATTTCACAAAATCGATTTTTTTTTGTCTTTTATGCAGATTAATACCATTCAGAATACTTTTTTATTCAGTCGTATTTCTAAAGTATTCTCCCCATTCGAATGTTTGTGTTGTATTTACTCTCATTTTTAAAATCATAATTATCTTCTATTTTTAGAAGGTATATAATATACTAAAACTATACGCCTGAACATATGTAGATATAATTAAATTCATGCACCTATGTAAAACGTGCGCACAGATACTTAATGCCTTGCGAAAATGTTTTGACGTAATACTAAATCTGTTGGGCAATTAAAAGCAGTAAAATCTTTATTTGAACTAGACAGTTCCAATAGGTAATTGAGCGAATTCATGCGTGTCTATCTAATCTTTTGTCTTCTTTTTTTTTTTAAAGGAAATAATTAACCTGAGCCTTATTTAATTGATTTGTCAGATAAGCAACTATTAGAGATGCTATCTCTTTGACAGTACCACAGTTTCATCTTGATAGTTATCAGTGTTTTAATCAGTGTTTTTTTTCACTCTATGAATAGTCAAGATAACAAAACAAAGATATTTTTTTAAAAAAGAAAACATTAATAAGGTCTGGCTGTACGCTAAAAGATGAGCAGAAGGTAGATCAACATTATTATTTTTTATTAAACAATGCTCCTTTTGTTTTTTTAAATATCAAATAATTGTAATCTAATATCATTCTGCTTTCTTCAAAGAATTAAAATTCATTATGAAGAGTCCAAAAGCATAGCTTTTGTTTATTAATCAGCTGTTGGAAGTACAATTAAAAATAAACGTAAAGAATAAATAATTTTTAGAGAGGCAATAGATACTATCTTATATATTGCTATATATAATGTTTATAAAAAACTTTATGTGGTAGTAGTTAGCATATCAGCTTGCCGTTCTCAATACTTGGGTTTAAATCATATGAATCTTGGACATTTTTTAGAACGCTGAAATTTCCAGTAGTCTTGGAGTTTTTCCTTCACTTGGTTAACATAACAGTTATATAATTTATTATCATCATCATTTTCAGGATTATTGAGCCATTGCAGGATGGAAAGTCTCTCCAAGTTCAATCTATTTTTTTCCTATCTCTGGCCTTTCTTCTCTGCACATCACTCTAGCACACTTCATTATTTTATCTCTCCATCTCACATGTGACTCAGAATCTTTTAAATCATTTGGAATTCAGTTTAAGTTTTCCATTGTCCATTTATTATCATCTCTCCAGTCCCTTAATTCTTTTAATGATATCAATAACACCTGTTTGTTCTCTCACCCATTTATTGTTTTGGATCTCTTCTTGTTACTACTATTATGCATATCTCCTTACTTTGTTGAATGCTCTGAAGTCTCTGTATTGCTCTTTTGTTAAGTAATCAAGTGTCATATCCATAAGCAAGAATGAGTAAAATACATTTTGTAAAAAAAATAATTTCCAAACATATTTCATTTTAATATTAAATTATTTTTTACCAGAAGTACTTTAACCCAGTTTGATTGTATTAGTAATAATTCGACCAAGGTATTTATAGTTGTTAACTTCTAATTCATCATTATCAACTTTTCATTATCAATCTTTTTTTTTTCTTTTGAGAAATTCCATGGAATATTTCTTTAGTTTTTTTAACATCTACCTTTAATCCTACATTGTTACTTTCATCTGATATCTCTTGTAACATTTCCTGAAGCTCTAAAGCAGTAGTCAGCAATCTTTTAGTTATTGTGGACCACTAACATAATTTTTAAAGGTACAAATTAAGAGGAGCATTGAGTGTGATATATATTTATTTATAATTTTAATTTTAACACAAAAATAATAATAAATAATAGTAATATATATTAAAAATTAGAGTGACATTTGCTGCTCGTGGTTTAAAATTATTTTACTAATCCTTGGCTCCAATGATGTCTCCACAACCCATAAAAGAGCTTCTATTTCAAGCCGATATTTGTTTTTAATAGCTGTTACAGTTGAGAACATTTTTTCACGCAAGTAGGTCATTGTAAATGGAGTCAGATTTATTAGATATAAATATAAAGCAATACTTAAATGATTGTAATATTGAACTTAAAGTACAAAATAAATTAGAATATTATATTAATATAATTTTTGTGTAAGTTTTTTTTAATAATTATTTGTTTTCATTTTGAATTTTACAAAAGTAAAACTAAGTTTATGTTTATATGTTTTATAATTTGTTAAAGAAGTATGTTTTTTTTTTTTTGTTAATATAATATTCATTTTATTTCATAAAAATAAATGAATGTATAAATACATATTTGTTACATTTTATATGTATAATTTTATAATTCATATCTACAAAAATTATTTAAGATTAATAATTTTTAAAGATGTGTTTTCCTTCAAAATTAAATACATAATTGTTAATTTTATATGTATAAGTTTATAATTCATATCTACAAAAATTATTTAAGATTAATAATTTTTATAGATGTGTTTTCATTCAAAATTCTTAATAAAATTTTTGAGTTTTAGTTCACCCAATTATCAAAGATGCGCTGTAGTCAAATTTGATGTCAAGTGTGGTGAATAGATATAGTTATTTGGGAATCATCTTGAGTAATAAGAAAAATTGCTTGGATGAATGGGAGAAAAAATTGATAAATGAAGCAAAGAAAAGAAAGGGATTGATAAAGAAATTAACAGTGTTTTTATATAATAA
The DNA here is from genome assembly GCA_028023455.1 of Epiperipatus broadwayi. Classification (NCBI taxonomy): domain Eukaryota; kingdom Metazoa; phylum Onychophora; class Udeonychophora; order Euonychophora; family Peripatidae; genus Epiperipatus; species Epiperipatus broadwayi. The sequence goes on along the minus strand of JAQFVV010012428.1, from coordinate 7,016,395 downwards.
ATATGATGTAGTTAGAATTGTATGGAAGGGAGTGGCAGTAGCAGGGTTAACATACGACAGTGATGCATTATGTGTTAGTAAAGGGGTATTAGATTGCTTAGAAAAAGTACAAAGGGAAGTAGCAAAGAAGACAATTCAAGGAGAAATGGGATGGTCAAGTTTTTATATGAGGGATGCAAAAAGCCAATTGAAAATGTTTGGTAAATCACAGTTTATGGATAATAAAAGAATAGCCAAAATAGTATTTAATTGGGTTACAAGTAAAGGGCAGGCAACAAGATGGGTGAGAAAGGTAATGCAGTATGCAGAAGATTTGGATAAAGAAGTTATGTCAGTATACTTGCACAAAAGGTGGGATGATTGTGTTAGGAGGATTGTTGAGTGTTATAGTGGTAAGGAGTGGGATAGAAGAATAGATGCATTAATAAAAAATAGGGAGTTGGAGAGATGGAGAACTAGTATGGAGAGTAAAACAAGTTTAATTATATATAGAAGTAAACAGAACATTGGGTGTGAGTTAATTTATGATAATAGTAAGGAAAGTAGTTTATTGTTTAAGGCTTGAATGGGATCTTTAGCAACAAGGGAGTATAGTAAATGGAAAAATATGGGTGATTTAGTCTGCAAGTTGTGTAAGGAGGGCATAGAAATTATTAGGTATCTGTTATTTCAATGTAAATGCATGGAAGCAGAAAGAGTACAAATAATGAAGTTATGGAAGATTAAATATGAACAAAGTGATTATACAGAAAGTGAGTTATTGGTTTTTATGCTAGGTTTGGGAAAAGATAAGGGGGATTTAGATATGAAGGTCATGGTTTTGACAAAGATTATGTTGTGGAAATGGGATGGAACAGATTATGGGAAAACGTAGGGTGGACAATGGAAAAGGAAAGGAAAGTGGCTAACAGGTTTCTCTAAGCATAGCTGCTGAGAGATTCCTGACTGTTTTAGAAGTCACAGTGCATTACACATCACATCACATCTAGTCAATTGTACAGAATTTGGTATTCTTATTTTGTTGCTTTTTTATGCTGCTGATCATGTAGGGGTTACTTAAATGCCTTTGAGGTAGATGTTTTGCAAGTCACAGTAGTATTTTGTAACAAATCAATTAGCAATATAATGTTCTTGTTCTATTTTACATATAATAATACAGCTTAAACAAAATTTATTGTTTATTTACAAATTTTATTAAATGAAGTTAGCGAATTTAAATAATATCTGAATTTCTTTGTGGACCATTAAAATTATGTCACAAACCACCGGTTGCCAACTACTGCTCTAAAGCTGTGGTCTTCAACCTTTTCATACCTGCGGACCAGCAAAAAGAAAGATAAGATTTCATGGACCAGCAGATGTCTACAGATAAATTTTCTTAAAGATTTAAACTGCTTAGATTTAGAAGAGCATAATTGTTATAATTGACCAATACAACACACTAGTTACTGTGTATTGTAATGGTGTTGCTAACCTTCACATGCAGAACACTCTTTCTTGACTTGCGTAGTTATACTGCTACAGAAAACTATGTTCTCGTTAATGTGCCTGCATTGCTATGTTTATTATTTCATTGTTAAAACATGTAAAAATAAAATGTTATTGACCTGAATGTTGGGAAATATCACAGCTAGTATAATACATGACGATGATTATGATAAATGTAGTATCTGTATTTAATGTTAAATATACAAGATGAAGTTATATATATATGGAGTTTGTATAATAAAAAACTTTTTTTTTAATTTTGAATCTGGTGTTATTTTAATCTCATTTTTACCCAATTAAAAAAAAAAGAAACAGAATAAAAAGTTGTTTTGGGAAAGTGTCACATAGAAATGAAACAATCATTATAAAGATGTCATTTTGCTTAAAAAAAAAAAAAGTTAATAGATTTACATTCTCGATGAAGGAAAATCATCATCAATGATCTGTCTCCATTTTGTGAAGTTTACAATTTCAAAAAGAAATGTCACACACAAAATAAAAAGATGATACAAATGTAATAAAAAAAATTACTATATGTTACCAATAAATGAGCTGATGCAATACAGAAATGCCTACTAGGTATAGAAATTGACATGTAAGAAGTGGTAAAATTATCATTAGATTGACGCTTTGTCTTTTAAAGATTGCATTTTCATATAAATTCCTTTGATTATTATTTAATAATTTAAATAAAATTTTGATTTATAAATAATTTTATTTAAGCAATTGTGATGAAAAAATAATTAAAAATTGTTTATATAATTAAAAGTTTAAAATATTATTATTTTGTTATTACACACTTTCCTGCCAGTCTTGTGTGGACTGGCAGAAAACTTCTGCAGACCAGCACTGGTCCATGGATCAAGGGTTGAAGACTATTGCTCTAAAGCATTAATTGCTATAAACAACAACATCATCTGCAATCTGGATGACTTAAATAATTTCTATTTACTTTTATTTCCATATCTTTCAATTTTAATCCACAAAATACTTCTTGCAAAATTACTGTAAAAAGTTTTGATGGTATGGAGTCACCCTGTCAGAGACCCTTCTCAATGTTAACCTTTTTAGTATCATTATGTAATGTAATTCCTGCTGTTGCAATATGACATTATCCTGTGTCTATACCTTGATGTTCCAATGTTTTAATCCCTGAAAAAATACTTACAGAATCAAATGGCTTTCAGAATCTACAAATCTAAAGTGTAATGGTACTCACATTCATTGGTTTTTTCTATGACATCTTTAAATATTTGGATATGATCCACTGTACTAAACCCATATTTAAATCCAGCTTGTTCAATTGTTTTGTTAAAATCCAAAGTTCACTGTATACAAATTGCAATTATTTTGACGAAAAAAATTATATAGAATTGATAAAAGACATCTATCTTCTTTATCACCTTTTTAAATATTTATTAATTAGTCATTTGGTATATAACTTTGCCAAAAAAATTTCAATTTTTTTTTCTGCCTTTTTAAGATATCGATTATAATTCAATCATTATATGGAGTTTTTTTTCCTTTCTTTATAAATGTAATTCCATATCTCATTTTTTCATTTTAAAATTCTGGGCAATTCAAAAGATATAGTAGTTAGAGGAGGTACTTTTCCTTATTTTTTATTGCTATATAATTTTTGATAGAACTCTTGTACACATTTTATGATGTGATCACTCTTTTTAATAAAAGTTCCTTTTTTTTTATTGCAGAAATGGTCCCTACCAATACCAAGATGTTGTTTTACACTATTGAAATTTTTAATCACTTCTATAGTTTTCTTTGCTAGTATACAATTATACTTTTCTATATCATTATCAACTCTTTTTTGAATCATTTTACAAAATTCAAGATATTCAATCCTTCTTAATGCATCATTTTAATATATTTTTATATTACTTCTTTTCTTCATAAATTGTCTTGTCTCTGTAGAAAATTTACTGGTTAATTGCTGATTTTTTTGTACCAGCTATGTTTGTTGCAGTTTTTAAAAGAGTATCAGTTATCAACCTATTGATTTCATTTAAATCTGAATCATGTTCAAAGTGTGTTAATATTTGAAAATGATTTGAAAGTTCTAATTTAATTTCAATGGAATATTTCTGAAGATTAAGAATACCAACTGTGAATTTTGTTTTAGTTAATAATTCTTGTCTCTCTAGTTTTGCATTTACATGTATCTTACATCTCATTAAGTGATGATCACTTGCTGTGTTGAATTTATTAAGAACATTACAATTTCAAAATACATATTTTATGTTAGTCAAAATATAATTTAATTCTGCTGTACTTTCGTATGGATGCTTCAATGCTCATTCCTGTTTAACATTTTTCTCAAAAAAGAAAAAAAAAAATTCATAATGTAAAGTCTTTCTTTTTCTACAAACATATCTACAGCACTATCATCTTTCAATTGCTTACCAATTCTAGCATTACATTATCCCATGGCAATTTTAAAATGTTTTGTCTGATCAAAAGCCTTTTGTATATTTATATAAAAATTCTCTATTTTGTCACCACAATGAGAACTTTTGGGAGCATAAATATGAATTATCTGCATTCGATATATGCTATTAAGTTGAATCTGTTTGATAAACCATCAATCTCCACAATGTTGTTCTTTTACTTTTTATATATAATGAATCCTATTCCAGTTGCACTTTCAATGTTTGTATCTTTGTAGTATTGTACAGGTCCATTTTTATATCAATTGTTTCTTCACCTTTTCTTCTAATTTTATAATATCAAATATCTCTTTGAATGTGAGAGAGTTGTTTTTCGATTCTTGCAATGTTCCTTCACTGGATGGTAATATGTAGTTGTAAATACCTAAATAAAATGTCATCAAATCACAGCCTCGATCTACAATTAGGAGGTTCTTTGCATCTTTGGACTTCACCTACCAACTGCTACCTTGGCTGGTTTTCTGTCTCCTGTGATTAAGAGCCATGAATTATTTTTGTCTGTCATGATTGTAAATATCTATTTTTAAAAAATCACACCCAGACCATGGTGTTTCTTGATCTTAAACTCAGAGGTAAAAAGCCAATAAACCCATCACATTGACTAATATGAATTGTTGAGCAGCCCATCTTGTTTATTTATTAGATGAATAATCACTTGCTAATAACAGCTGCAATGATAAGAACATATGGATTGGATATTAAGAATCTGCACTGCTTCATTCCTTTAAGACCTTTAAGAGGAATCAAAGTGTGTCTCTTTTAGTAAAAAGAAAATTTCTTTCTGCAGCCTATCATATAATTATAAATTCATAAATAGTTATTAGCTATTCTCCATGGGGAATGTTGGTAATAATTTTTTTTTTCAATAACTTATCTCATATTGTTTGCTCATATATATATTTTTTCAAAATGTAAAGTATTGAAAATTATATAGAAGTGAACACTACAAGAGATTAAACTAAAAAACTTTGTAAAAAAGGAGTTAAATGTATAGTGAATGAAATTTTTTTTTTATTATTTTCTTTTATATTTAATTGCTTCAAATGAGTTGAAAATCACCCCACAATATGCTAATTGACAGATTGTTTAATCTGGGTTTTTGAGAGCATTTGCGAAACTACATAGAATCACTGATCATTGTCCTAAGAAATGAATATAGATATTGTATGTTTTCTGTAGTTCATTTAATAGTAGTTATTAAATATATCTATATGTATTAATACTTATACTTTTATGGAATATGTTTTATTTTTAAAAGTATAAGTTAACACAAAAAGAAAACTTTAATGGATAGCATATTGCTAAATACTATATTACTGAAGTTTTGTGATATTTTAATAATTATATGTACAATTTTAGACTAGAAAGTTCATAGTTTTATGACAACAACAATTATTCATTTAGTTTTAGAAATAAAATTCAATCATTAAAAGTTTTATTAATTTATTATTTTGTGAGTATTGCAGAAAACATCCAAGAAATGGTTGAGGTTTATAGTAAATTTGCTATTTTTATTCAAGTATTATTAAAAAAATGGTAGTTGTGACCTACACCCAATATGACCAGGTGATATTGCAGTACCATCAACAACCACCACAAAGCATGCAAGTAATAAATTTCTATCCCAAAATTACTGAAATTGACAAATTAAAAATGCCTAAGGCAAAAATAAATCGAACAAATTCTTATAAAATACAAATAAAAAAACAAGAAAATGCTATAAAATTTCGAATTACAAAACAGAAATCAGTGAAAATGCATCAAATGCAAACTGCACCCCCATGATGAATTTCTATCCAAAAATTGCTGAAATTAACAAATTAAAAATGCTTAAGGTAAAATAAATCGAACAAATCCTTCTAAAGTACAAATTAAACAAAAAACAAGAAAATACTATGAAATTCGAATTACAAAAACAGAATTTATTGAAGCTTCATCAATGGTGGATGAGTGTGCATTAATTAATGGCAGGAATTACAATAATAGAATTTCATCAATATTTAGCTTTAAACATTTGCAAACATGCATCTGTGATCAGATTCAAACAAATCCCTTAAAATACAAATTATAAAAAAACCAAGAAAACACTATAAAATTTCAAGTTACAAAAACAGAAATCGGTGAAAATGCATCAAACACAAGCACACACCCCTTATGAAGAATTTCTATTAAAAAATCGCTGAAATCGACAAATTAAAATGCCTAAATCAAACAAATCCTAAAATACAAATTAAAAACAAACAAACAAGAAAACGCTATGGAATTCGAATTACAAAAGCAGAAAAACTTTAATGGTAAATCTCAAAAAAATTAACAAAGCTTCATCAATGACTGATTGGACTTTTTTCATTAATGGCAGGAATTACAAAAACAGATTCCAAAACAGTGATTATATAAACTAAAAGGCAATAAAAAAATTACACAGGATCTTCTATTTATCAAATTAATTATTCTCTGCTTTGAAATTATGGAAAGTCATCAAAAATAAGTACTTTTCAAAAAGATTCCAAAGCAGTGATTAATAAAAACTAAAAAGCAATAATAAATTTACATGAGAGCTTCTATTTATCAAATTAATTATTCTCTGCTTTGAAATTATGGCATATCACATAAATATTTTTAAACTAGATTTTTAGAGATCTGCAAGAAAAATATTACCCAATTTTTTTCAAGGATCACTTGTCGATTATTTCTAGCAGGTTTGAAGCATAAACAACCATGAATATAAAAATAACATTATTTTGAACCTTATTGCAGCACACATAACAGATAAAGTTCAAATTATTGTGGCTTTCTGGAGGAAAACCATTTAGAGAAGCCTTTTTTCAACAGATTTTAGCACACTTAACTAATAACAACAGATTAAATAATGGTGATTACTTGGTTTTAAAAAGTAAAATGAAGATGGCAGAAGTTAACAGTTGGCTTTTTTACTGAATGAAATCTGTACATATATATTAATTAAAGATTTAAAAAGAGAAATCTATTTGCAGTTTAATACATTACACATCACAGTTTTGTTTCGCAAAAAAATAAGCAAAAAGAAGGTTCAAATTTTTAGCTTTTGGAAACACACCAATAACACATCCCCTTCAATTAAATTCACAATAGAATCAGAAGTTAACAGTTGGCTTTTTTACTGAATGAAATCTGTACATATATATTAATTAAAGATTTAAAAAGAGAAATCTATTTGCAGTTTAATACATTACACATCACAGTTTTGTTTCGCAAAAAAATAAGCAAAAAGAAGGTTCAAATTTTTAGCTTTTGGAAACACACCAATAACACATCCCCTTCAATTAAATTCACAATAGAATCAGAACAAGAACAAAAATTGTCATTCTTATATGTTCTTGTGACAAGATTTCATCATGGCAAAATCAAAACTGCAGTTGATCGAAAACCTACACATAGAGAAAAGTACTTAACCTATATATCCAAGCATACCAGAACTACAAAACATGGAGTTATACTATCACCACAGAGCAGAACAAAAGGAGTTTGTTTAGAAACCAGCTATTTGGAAAAAGAAAAGATCTATATAGAACAAACTCTAATGAAAAATGGTTATCCAACTTAGAAAACAGCTATTTGGAAAAAGATAAGATCTATATAGAACAAACTCTAATGAAAAATGGTTATCCATCAGTTGTTATTAAGAAAATCTTAAAATCCCCATCAGTGGTGTGGTCTCATTAGCTCCACCAAGGATGATGTGTTTTTGGCAATTTATGGTAGAATTTGTAGTAATAGTTGCAAAGGCCCAGGAAGAACCTATCCTGCTTTTGGTTTGTTGGTCTTGGGAGGTTTTGAATTGCTTCAATCTTGTCAGGGCCATAATTCCCTGCCCATTTACAAGGTATCCTAAGAATGATATCTCATTCAAGGAAAAGCAACCTTTTTTAAAATTCAGTTATATTCTTCAAGGCACATTCATCAAAAAATTGTCTTAGGTCTTCCATATGCTCAGTGATGTTTCTTGATGCAACCACTATGTTGTCTACATAACATACCAGTTTTTTTAACTTTTCCAATAGTACTTGGTCCAAACACTCCATGAGGCCAGACCACTGTTTATCAGCCTGAAAGGTACCCTCTTAAACATGTAAGATTGCTTGTTGTGATGAAATGCTGTTCCTGAGGGTAGAATGATATCTCCTTAAAGGCAAAGCAACCTTTTTTAAAATTCAGTTATATTCTCCTGGGCACATTCATCAAAAATTGTCTTAGGTCTTCCCTATACTTGGTGATGTTTCTTGTGCAACCACTACATCGTCGGCATAACATACCAGTTTTTTTTAACCTTTCCACCCCATGAAGCCAGCATCACTGTTTATCAGCCTGAAAGGTACTCTCGTAAACATGTAACTTTGTTCGTTGCGCCAAAATGCTGTATAGTTTCAATCCTGAGGGTGTAGAGCCATTTGCCAGTAACTGGCAGTTAAATCCAGGGTAGAGAAAATATTTTTTCCAGCTAGTTTAACAAATGTTTCTTGAATAGGTGGGGGAATGTCTCATTTTGGTATGGTAATATTTGTGTGTGGGCATCTAGGCACAGCCTTATGGATTCATTCTTCCTGACTACAACCAATGGATTATTGTAAGATGATGACCCTTCTCAATGACACACCAGTCAATCATCTGTTGAATTTGGGTATTTACCTTTGTTGATACTAAAAAGGAATCGGGTACATACATGTCTGGAAATACATTTCTTCTTTTACCCATATCCTATGGATGTACCTTTGATTTTGCCTGGTATCTGTGAAAATACTCTACAGTTTTTCATTAGGACTTGTTGTAGTTGGGATTGGTTCTCTTCAGTTTTTATTGACAATTCAGTAACTTTGTTTTGGATCTCCTCATCAGGGCTATCCTCCAAACACCTTACTTGAACTTCTTGGATCTTGTTACTTCTACTGAAACTATCTGGTTTTTGATAAAACATGAGTGTTTTCTTGTTATAGTTGAGGATACATCCATGCTGGGTTAATAAATCTGACCCGATTATCTGATCACTAAGAAAACATGTCCCGCAGTGGCTTTCCCTATCAAGACCTGCAGCCAAACTTGGTAGCTTTTAGTTTTGGTCATCCTCTCTTCAGGCAGCTTCATTTGAATTTGCCAAACAGGAAGCCTAGATATGAGTCCATGTTTTTCAAGTTTTATTAACCATCCTTTAGGTTCACATGAGATCTGACTGTCAGTGTCAAGGATAATTCGTGCCATTGAGGTTCTTACTCTGGTATCAATAATTGGGCATGGACCGATTTGGTGACCCCATATTCTTGGATAACTGTCGAGGTTAGGTTGGTCATTCCTATTATTCCTGGTGGACAGCAAGGTAGATACCAGTACTGGGAATTTTTTGATAAGATCTCTGTTTCGATTTACTCTGCCTCTCCTTTCTTTTATCCACTGTTTGGCCTCTTCTTTTCTTTCACGGATCTTTGGTAGTCATAGATTCATGCTTCCCTGATTGATCTAGTAGTTTCTCAGACCACTGATCTTCCTCTACGGTTGTCAGAAATTTTTCCATTTCTTCAACTTCTTTAATATGGCTCTTGACCATCAAGCATTGGATGGGTAATGGCATACCTTTTTGGATAGTCTCAATATTGTGTGTATTCAAAAAGGTTAATGCTGTTAAGGATCTGAGAGTGTTGGTCTGTGGATGAAAAACTCATATGTTTTTTTTGCTGGGCCTGTATTTTTCCTGGCAAAGTATATGAAGTATATTGCTCTGCTGCTCATTGCTCCAATACTGTTTCAAAACTGTCACTTGTAGATTTTTAAGGTTGTTGGTTTTGTTGTCAACATGTTCCACCAATCCTTGGCATAACCTTGTAGATGGTTACTGGCAATTATAGCTTGTTCATACAGTCTGAACTTATGAAAACAAAAACTCTTGGCAGATCTCCAAATGTGATTGCGGGTTTTCTCCTGTTTTCCTCCCGAATGTTTTTATTTGCATCTTTTCTGTTACATAGATCCACAATTCTAGCTCTAACCCTATCTTTCTTTGAAGGATGCTCCATCCCATGGCTTCGTATTAATTCTAGCTCTAACCCTATCTTTCTTTGAAGGATGCTCCATCCCATGGCTTCGTATTACTATGATGTATTTTACTATTATTCAATCTGCTCATTATTTTTATAATACTGCTTGGTCTATTTATATCTGTTAATAGCTCATTGACTATTCCCCCTAGTCTCTTGGTCATATCCTACTGTTTCCTCCTCTCATTTCCACTACTGTCTTTATCTTTCTATTCTTTGTACTACTTCTGTCTAACATATAACTATTGTAAATGAAAATATTTGCTGCTGTTTATTTTCCTGTCCTTGTAACTGATTTTTTTTACATAGAACATTCACTAGATCCAAGTATATTTCATCTCTTCTATATCATGCAGAAATTTCTGCTTCATTTACATTTGTTACATATCTGTCATCTATCCATCCAACCCATATTGTCTCACTCAATTTATTTTTATTATTTCTTGCTTTTTTACATATTACGAATACAATGTTAATAATTAAAGCCCCATGTTGCAGTGCTAAATGTTTAAAAAAAATCCTGTACTTATTTTAGAATTTATTACTCAGGGTATTTTATTATCCACCTATATTGTGGTGACAACGTTAAACAAATATTATACATATTTTAGACTATTACAGACAACAAATTTATTTCTTTGGGTCATATTTTATTATTTGGTCTATGTTGTGGCGCCAAATGCTTAAAAAAAATCTTATGCATATTTTACAAAAAAAAAAACTTTTTTTGCATACTTAAATTATTACTCAAGGTATATGGGTGTTTACACTGTCAGAGTTCTACATTGGTGTGCTGGATACTAAAAAAAATCTTGTACAAAAAACCTTTTTTTTTGCAAAACAAAATTATTTCTCGGTATATATTTTTTAGCATCTAACATGTCAACATAGGGCTTTGATAGTGTAGACAACCACATACCCTGAGTAATAATTTCTTTTAGCATCTGACATGTCAAGATAAGGCTTTGATAGTGTAAACACCCGCATACCCTATGTAACGATCAGATTAATGTGTCTCGATAACATGTTGTGGAACCCAATCACCAGACATGAAGAGTAGCACTATAGGTAGGGTAAGATACCAGCAGACCAGATTCGAATCTATTTAGTCAGCTCTACAATACAACTATGTGACAACACATCTGATGCTACATCAGCAAAATCTTTCTTTAGTCATGAGGTCAGGGAGATACAAGAGACTATACTTAAAAGCAACATTTTTATAATCTTCATTTAAATCTAATACTCTATTTATCGAGATAATATATAGCATCAATGTGTGTTGTAATGAATAGACATTTGACAGAAGATGTACACTAAAACATTAAAATTTAATTAGATAAGATACATGAAACATGATTCTAGAATTGTTATCCATTTATTAATACCAAGACCGTTAAGATTTACAGTTGACTTTGAATAATTATTTTATAGGCTGTTTACTATCTGGCCATTTAGGTATTATTGAGTATACATTTTTATAACATCATGCCTATGAGAATAGTGAACCGGATTGATTTCTGATTCAATGGTTTTATTACTAATGTTAAAATTTCTTGTTATTATTTAATAATAAAAAAAAACATACGTGTATTAAAACATATACTCAGTTATATTTAAATAGGGCATTTTAATTTTTGTTTATAGAATTGATTTATTTTAAAATAGTTAACTTTCACTGCCTGTTTTAATCAATTTGATTAAACACAGGCAAGCTTGCTAATTATATATTTCTGCTGCTTTTATTTTTAATCATTTTTAAAGTTAATTCTAAAAGTCTAAAAGTGGAGATTTAGTTTTGTATTTGTTATTTTGGATACAATAATCCCTGGTTGGAATTCTTAAATTGGATTGAGTGGGAAATTAATATTTGCCCTGACAGGTATAGAATTTGTCAATAAGAAGTTTTTCACGGGAATTGTAGCGAGGTAACTATAGCCCACCAGAAAGGAGGTAGTTGCTATTATTCTAGAGATTAAGACAAGGTTGCTTGTTAGGAGAGGAGCAAGAAGCTGTTTTTAAAAACGCTTAATTCAACTTCTTATTAATCGCTGTTTGAACATTTAAGAAATCTTTGAAATTTGCTTTCATGATGTCAACAAACGCTGCTATTCATATTGGAAACCTTCAGATGCAGTGCTAATTCAAATAAAGACGAGCCTCAGGCTCCAAGCTGTTCTTCAGTCATGCCATAAAACTCTGACATAGCCGGATTCCCAAATTTGCCTCAACACTTGCCTTTGTCATTAAGAGAAATCGCCGGAAAGAGGAACTATTGTCAAAAGTGTGCACTCGTCATGAAATCCCTAGAACTCTGCCTTACTGTAAGCTAAACTTTTTTTCTATTCTAGCCAAGGTAAATAAATTGCATTTAATTAAATCTCCGCTCAAGTTAATGATAAGTATGTTTTGAAATGGTATTAATTGTTTTTAATTATTTATTATCTGTATGTACTTTTTTTAGTATTTAAAGTGTGTCTTGGAATCTCCGCTCAAGTTAATGATAAGTATGTTTTAAAATGGTATTAATTGTTTTTAATTATTTATTATCTGTATGTACTTTTTTTAGTATTTAAAGTGTCTTGGAATCTTAGTTTCTTAGTTTTAAGATTCCAAGTTTGTTTGCAATTTTCATTTATCAGGGGGTGCATTAGGAGATTGTATTTTATATGTTTAATGTATACCTGATTATATCATTAACTATTGCAAAACACATTGGCAGTTTTTGTAGTTTTTATTTAATCACCTACCCTTACTTGTAAAATAAAGAATCTTTAAGTATGTTTCGTTTCTGCTTTTTGTGCAAACAACAAAATCTTTTTGCTGGCTATTTGTCAAGTTATTTTTTCGGGTTGTCTGAAAGTAGTCATTTTTTTCTGGATTACGTGAGATCGTAATCAAATATCTTTTGCTGTCTTGTATGTGAGATCAACCACGTTTACTTTGAATGTAGTATTATGCATAGCAGTCCTGCGGCGTTTTAATGACAGTAATTAGAATATTACTGCTCGAACATCCGCACTGGTTTAGTTGATTTCCGATGGGACAGTAACTGTTTTATTATCTCTGATTCAGGAAGCTAGAGTTGTTGTTTGTTTTTGTAATTTTACAACTGGCCAGCAAGAAGATATTATCCTAACCATTTCTTATATTTTAAGTGAGAGAATTTGGCTGCCAAAATGTTTAATGCCTTCATGTTTGTCATACTTTTGTGCACTCTCTGGTAAATATGCATATGTTACTATAAGCCACTTTTGTATTCATGGCTAGATGTCTTCACTCTATTGCCCAACTTTTAATAAAATTAATAAATTCTTTAAACTTAATTTGGCTGACCTTTGTCTTTGTGCTTTGATTTCTCAACTTTCTAAACAATAGTTAAGATATCTTGTTTTTCCCTGAGTTTAGTTCGGTTCATTTTGATTCGCATATCCTGTCCACCCTTAAAATAAATGTCTAGTTTTTATTTTCAGACTAGTGGCGCCTCCATGGTCAGTGTATGCAAATCCCAAAGATCTTTTTCCCGTTACATATATATAGCGATGTCAATTATAATACAAGGTTTTGAGTTATAATGGATAATCACAGTTGCGGACATACCAAGCTTAATTTGCAATAATAATCAGTACATTTACTCTATAAAATAGCAAAAGTAATATGGGATAGTGACAATGTAAATCACTGGAAAGAAGGAATCATAAATGCAATGAATAATAAACAAATATAAGAGGGATATGTGGTAGTCATAAAGATTCAATATAAGCTCGAAATGCATTACGTTGAAACTGCAGAGCCAATGGAACATGAAAATAATGATGGGTTGACTTTGTGCTGGATGACCTATTTGAGAATGTCACATTAGCATAATCAGGTGTAAGGGATTGTGCCAATGTTACCTCGTGACCATGTGACAAGATCGAGTTCCCATGGGAACTTGTAACTGTTCATTTTATGGGAGATGATAGGAAAACAGCAATCACCATGTATCTGTTTGAAATCCAAGGCTTAGGGAGAAAATATCACATTTCAAAATTGTAACACATATCTATAATGTTAATCTAAATCAGAACTTTAAAATTATGCTTTTAATTTAATGTACCACTATTGAGGAGTGCACATTAAAATTGTTGTTTACAATTACTAAAAAAATTTTAAACTTGATTAATAAATAATAAAATCAAGAAGTTGACCATAAACAATTGAATTAAAATATCTCATTTGAAAATAAAAGAAAATAATCTATAAAAGTTTAAAGAGTAATTGGAATGGGGAGAAGGTTTGACTTATAACAGTTAAAAGTATAAAAGTTTAAGAAATAAATCATTTAACATGAAAGTAAAAATATTTTCGTTTCATTTAAGCTGTTAAAAGAAAAGAAAAAAAGAAATCTTAAAACTAAAAAACCAAACTATTTTCATTTATTTGAAATAAATAAGATTGTAAATAACGAATTGATTGTAAACATAAAGGAATAGTAAAATGTGTGCATGTTGCTAAAATAAATGTGTGCATGGTAAAAATATTAAAAATAAATGAAAGTGTATTGGTTAAAAATATCTCTCAAAATATATTACAAATACTCAGAAGCTACCTAAGAAACAGAATTAGCAATGGCTACTAAGTAAATATCCATAAACAATAGGAATTAGGAATGGCTACTAATTAAAAACAGGTTTAATTAATTAATTAAAATCTTATCAGAATTTAATCAAAAACTGGACGAATTTCAACAACGGATATAGCTGGCAGATATAAAAACTAATTAACATAGTGACAACAGGTCATCATATAAATAGAGTGAGAATCAGATTCAGTCAGTCATGCAGTTTTTAATCAGTCAGTCAGTGATGTATTTAAAGATCCTGCAGTGTTAGTTGTTGGAAGCATATGGCTGGATTTCAGCTTCAGTCCGATGGAACATCAGCAGCCTGCTCATTAGAATTGATGTCCATATAATAATTTAAAGCCACCATAAATATCTAACTGCCTGATTAAAAGAGTATCATGAGATAGCAGAAACATAAAATCCAATTGGTTGGAAAACACACAGGAAACAAACAAACAGTGAGAAGTCTCCACATACCAAAAAAGGCCTATAGGTAATAAACATTTTTTTATTTCCACTTCTGATACTAATGTAGCCATTGCAATTCTTAAAGCCTCCAGAGTCAGTAAAACCAATGAACTCTATAGCATGCATAAAACAAACTTTTGATGTGTGTATTTTAAATGCCATGTATTATTTAATGTGTTTGTTATGTTACATTTTATTGTATGTATTAAGGATGTGTATATGGTTATTATATATAAAACATCATTGTTTGGATTAATTAAGAAGTTATGGATGTAGTTTAAAAATTAGTTAATAAATTATCTTTAAACTTAATATTTGTCAGTCAATTTCTTTTACCATTAAATAAAGTAACAGTATATTATATTTTTTTGTTTGAGCTAGTTAGGATTTCTTTGGCCAGTGATGGCCATCATTCAGGACATGTTAGTTGCTTTGGTAATTAACTGGTGCCTGGAGTTTAGTCCAAAACTAGAATGTGCTTTGAATGATAAGTGCTGAATTCTGCAGCTGAGACCTATGTCTTTCAAATGTCACAGTTATATATATTTAAATATAGTTCTGACTTGGGCATGCTTACCCTTTGGGTATTATGCTTATTTGCTAAGGGGTCAGTGTGGAGCAATAGTTAAAATTGCATTGGTATAGATTGAATTTATAAATAATTGTACCATATTTTTTTTTGGTATAAAAGTCTTATAATTTTGTTTTCACAAGTTTAGATTTTTTTTGTTTAAAGAATCAAAGTTTATGCTAGTTTTAGTTTATCAAGCGATCTACTACCTCACCGAGTTCATTAATGACTCATTCCTAAATGTCCACATTTATTAAATTAAAACTTTGATTTAAGCTCTCAAATAATATTTATTTGGTTTAACAGAATAAGTAAGCCTAACTCAAAAAAATGTAAGGGAATGTTTGTGAAATCATGTTATTAATACTATCGCTAATTAACATATCTGCCACTCAATTATTTGTGTTACACTCACATTGATAATTAAACAAAGTAAACACTAAATGCATATCTTTTAATATATAAATTATTTTTCTATGATAAAAATTTAATATATAAATTATTGTAATAAAGATTAAAATTATTAGAGATAAGAGAATATTAAGACCAGTGTAATATGCATTTGTCATTTAAGTAAGTCATTGCATATAATAAGGTTTGGATAATGTCCGAGCTGGCAGTTTATCAAGTGTAAAAGGAGGGGGTTTAATAATTCTATTTTAGTAGTCTGCACATTATGGTGGCCGCTTTAGTTACAGTAAACTACTCAGAATAGAGCAATCCTGGTCGGAAATTATCTAGGTATGGCATTATATTATAAAAGAACAATGAAATATAAAATAAGTAACCAAGATGACAGATAAAGGATTAGGTAAGTTTTTTATTTATGACATATCAATTTACAGAGTTTAAATATGTTACAAAGATAAAATAAGTTATTAAGAATAGCTATAGCTTTTTAAAAGAAAAATTTTGAGTGCTCTAGAGTTCATGGATACAGGTTATCTGTTTAAACTTAAACGATTTTGTACATTTGAAAATCAACCATGGATTGTCCATTTATTTATAGCAGCAGTCTTTCCTTTTTTGGGATTTAGGTTTTAAGGTTTCAGTTTAGATTGAAGGCATTTTACATTATGTAGTGCAATGTATAGATTGATAGTAGTTCATTGATAGTTCATTTTTGGAGAAGTATGGAGATTTGGACACACATTCTTCTGCCTTCTACTCAGTCATTGCAAAATGAAATATAAAAAAACAATTATAAGAAGCATCACTAGCAGTGACAAGCTTGTACAACAAAAACGAAGCAAAAAAGTTTTTTAATTTTTGTAAATTTTCCTTTTTATACTAGTTCTAATGCTTCTTATCTACAAATTTATGGATCAGTCGAACATGTCATATTGAGTCCAGATGTTTTTCTTTATAGTTTATACCTGTGATTGATCTGCAAGACTTTCAGATGAATTAATCCATTTGTGAGAAATTTTACATTTTAAAATCAAATCTGAACACTGCCTTTCTTTTTTATTTAAATTTATTTTGTACATTATTTTCGTACATTTCTGTTGACCTAATTACAAACTATAGTACAGATTTTACATTTAGAGCCAATTAAGAACTTTTAGGGAAAATTTCCAAGTAATCTATTGTCTCTCACCACCAACTATGACTTTGCAAATATTTAAAACAAACAATAACAATTTATATTTTTAAAATTGTAAATTTAAACCGATTTCAATATAAGATTTTTTAATAACTTTATAAATAAATTAACAAAATAAATAATAATATACGCTATATAGCTTTAAGATACATTTGAAAATTATTTAATAAATACATTATTTGATTTAATGTTTATATATGACATTAGAACATGTGAGTATTCACAGTGCATTTAACAAATGCTTACATATGTATACCTATTACCATTATACACACAGAATCCAATATCTAAGGTTTAAATTTAGGTAGGATGGAGGTGGTGGGTGAAAAACGATAGAACAGGTGAGACTAAGGTGAAACTAAGATTTGAACTCGAATCTTACTGTTTCAATGGAAGGATAGATAGATAGGATAGTTATATAGATATATGGATAAATAGATAAATAGAAAGGCAGAAAGATAGGTAGATATTAGATGGGTGGTTGGTTAGATAGTTAAATAGATGCCTGAATGCATAAATAATTATATAGTTAGAAAACTAAATAAATAAATAAATATGATGGATATATAGTGTAATAGCTGGGTTCGATATGGTTACTAAAGGAAGTAAAAGGCACTAATGATTACAAAAGTGTTTATTGTGTATGTTATTATGGATTGAATTAATAGATGCGGGAAAATTTCTAGATATACATTCAAACTCTGTTACAAAAGAGTGTGAGTAAAATACATTAACCATTTAAAGGTGTGAACGTATACATATATATTTATTACACATGTTGTTGTGATGTTGCATAGAATTAGTTACTAATTGATAGAATTGTATGTGAAGATGAAGAGGAGCAGTTATGCATTGAGTTGTATTTTTTATTTTGTTGTTTATTACCTGTAAGTTATAGTTATTGAAATAATGTCATTAGTAGCACATGTTTTTTAATGAAAGCCAATTAAAATATAAGGCTGGATAGAGTAATAAAAAAGTATTGCAAGTTGTGCCACGGGCAATATCTGTTAATGACCCTTGTCATTAGAATTCCAAGAACTGGCCATTTAGTATTTTGGGACAATAGAAACCTGATCTTGCTAAAAGCATTCCTGAGGTAATGGTCATTGGTGTATGGATAGACAAAAAAAGGTGTGGTGAAAGAGAGATAAAAGAAAAGAACTATATATATTTTTTTTATTTGGGAGTGATTCGGAAAAGTGACCGTTATAGGGAAAGATACATGGGTAAATTTTAATCAAGTGATTTTATTAATTAATAAAAATTAATAAGAATGGATTCCATTGAAATGCAGGGGTAAAAGAATCATGTGGATTCATTACAATATATCTATGAATATGTGTATTTTTGTGATAAAACAGAAATATTACAATATATATTTAATACAAAGTAAAAGAAATTAGATTCAGAGTAATTAACGAAGATAGAACAAAATGTAATAAGGCAGTAAATTAATGTCTATATAAGTGTAGTTGTGCACAATCTTTTATAATAATCAAACTTTAAAGTATATAAATCAATCCTCATTTTGATAGACTAATCGGGGGGGGGGGGCACCTTTATTTCATAGTGTTTATTATACTTGATAAAAGAATGTAAAGAATTGAAATCATAATCCTGGGAACATATTCAATAATATATATATATGCTATGTAATTGTAATATGTCAGTTTTCTGTATCCAATCTCTTGATAGATTTTGCTAAAGTCAGTCTAGAAAATTCTTTATGAATTTAAACATTAATAAAATTTTGTGAAGAACCTTTGCTCTTCAGATGAGATGGAAGTATCAATACCTGAATTCCCTTGCCCTTTTTAATAGTTCGATAATTTTCACTATCCTGCAAGATGTATAAGTCTCAAATAATAATATTAAAATGAATTATAGTTGACTCTTAAATATATAAAATAAGTTTGTGAAAGAGAATTAACTACAATTATCAATTTAAAATTTAACAAGCTATTTAAATTTAACGTCAATGTCATGTAACAAATATATAACAAAAATATTAAAGAAATATAATTATCAATTTCAAATTTAACAAGCTGTTCAAAATTTAATATCAATCAGTTGTAACAAATACAAAATAAAAAATATTAAACAATACAAAACAAAATTTAAATAATTAAAAATAATTATTTATTAAACCTTTTATGAATAATATTTGTGGATATTTCTATTTCTGCAAGGAAGTTTGCATAAAAATGATAAATATAATTGGTTTTTAATTTATTTGTATTCAATTCTCGAGTATATATATATGTTGTAACAATGATTTTATTAGCTATTGAAGTTACAATGAGTTGGTTAATAAAATGATTATCAAAAGAAAAAAAAATATTAAAGGAAAAGTAGTTTTATCTCTGCGAAAAAATGTTGTATTGTTGTTAGAAATATTTTTTATTTATTTTATTTGCTCTTCAGACTTGCTTTTTCTATATACATATATAAATTTACAAACACATATACCCTCACATTTTTTTTAATGTGTCAACTATAGTCTTCTGTTTATTGATTATATTTTGAATGTAACTCAGCCCAGTTGTTGTGATTAATTCTTAAAAGTGAATTCTGACAATAAGATTAATTGCAGACTTTTGTAAAAAGTGCTTCAAAAGTAAATGACAGAATATTATTACAAATAAGATTTTCATTCCTAATACAGTAATTGTTTATTTAGAAGGGAAATCCTTTAGATAGCCGATTTTTCTTTTAACTGTTTTAACATGCTTTTCTTATCTTTTTTGTCTGATATATGCTTAGATTATTTTATGTATTTATTTCATAGAATCTTGTTAAATGCTTTTGTGATTGGGCTGCCTGTTTCATTTTCTTTGAACACTATTTTTAATCCTTTTTGATATCTTTATAGAGTAACCAAGTTTCTCATATGAAATATGATCTTGATAATACAAAAGAAATAATCTAATTATAAAAAGCAAAAGTATAAAAATGTAAAAGCAAAAGTGGAAATCTGCCTCTATTAATAACCACACATATGCCATTATCAGTATATTATGTATAGATTTGCTTGCATTGTATATATAGAAAAATATAAAACTAATTTGCTTGAAAAATGCATATATATATATATATATATGATAATACATAAACGAAAGTCAGCTGTTTAATTGTTAGTTTGTAGGATCTCTATTGTGAAAGTCACATAGTATTCAAAATTGGTGTTTATATCTTTTTGACAATAGTTTCTGGATGATTTTGCTGACAGTGTATAGCTATACAAAAATGTTTTAAATTAAATAAAAAGAAAGAATTTTTAAACTATTAGATTCAGTTGTGCCACTTGATATGTGTAATGCAAATCTTGGTCTACTACAAAAAGAAAACCATTTACTCAAATTTAAGTAAACACAGAATGTTGTCATTACTGATTGTGCAGTAATTAGAATGATACTATAAAAATTATCATTTGTTTTTCATAATTGTCCATGGCAGAAATAACTTATTTAACCATATAATGATCTTATTTAATTTTTTAAATAAATTTGTTTTATTTATTAGGATAGTTCTGTCATACTCTAAACAGTTTATCACAGTGGAAAAGTGATGGACTTCTAACTGAAGATTTTTTAGATTGATTTGCAACAATAATAAAAAAAAATCAATTCAGTCAATACAATGGAATTTCTGTGCTTAACTTGTCAACTGATCCATAAATATCATATAATCTGGTCTACTATCATCTGATTAATTATATTTATCAATGTAAGAAAATAAAAAAAACTATATGTTCATGAGCTCACAACTAGGATAATATACTTATTAGGCTAGAAATTATCATATCATTTAAAATTGATATAAATTTTAAATATTAAGTCAAAGTGCATTCAAATTAACATTTTTTGATTTGCCTAGGCTGTATATTTTTTCATATGTCATTACCTTTCCTCAGTATTTGTCCTTATCAAATTATTACGATTTAATCTAAAGGTTACCAAACTTCACGGACTTACAACTATGACACAATTTTCTTCAGATCAATAGTGTAAACATTATTACTAATCATTTATTAGACTTGAAATTATTTCATCATTTGTAGTCCAGATAAATATTTAAAGCTTTAATTAAAGATTAATGTTAAGTATTATTATTAAACACAGCCAAATGGAGTAAAGTTAAATTAATTATTTCATATGGTTGCATTTAATAGTAATAAATATGTTAATCTTTAAATAAAGTTTAAAATATGTATGTGGTCTAAAAGTGATAATTTTTAATCTAATAAATTAGTAATAATAATTAACTTCTCTGCTCGTTGACAAATTTAATTGTTTTTTTTTTGTGAAACTTTTTTAAGCTTTTAACTTTTAATTTCAGTATTAAGCCATTATTCTATATCAGAATTCAATATATTTAACTTCATTTGGTTGTAATTTATATTTGCAAATGAAAAACAATTCTAAAAATTCTTATGGAAACTTTGCAAAACTTGAAAAAAAATGAGATTTTATAACAATAGATAATATTGCTATTGAATAGGTAGAGAGCACAGTCCCTCTTATAAAATGAACAAAATATTTTTAATTGCAAATTGTTTTGAAAATGCAAATGAAAAAATATTAATATCTGATAAATCTATCAAATTATTTTAAGACAATGACAGGAATAATTTATTAGACATTTTCTTCATAACTTGGTCTGATCAAAATGGTGTAATTTTTTTTGTTAATGGTATGCTAAAAGTTATTCTCTTTTATTTTAAAAATAAAATATGTATTTATAAAATAACAGTGTAATAATGTACACTTTTGATTTTTAATAATTATTACATAAATATTGTTTAAAAATAATTATGAATCTTAATAAACTTTGCAAAATAAGTAATGTTTTTACTTACTCCAAAACAATCTTGAAATATCTTCACAAATAGCCCTGAATAGCCATAACAAAAGGAGAAATCAATCTTATAGAGAAGAAGGTAGTGCTAAAACTTTTTATTCCCCCACTATTTGATTTTATTGGGCTTTTTGATTTATTTTTTTAAAATTAAAATATCAGTATTGTGACGACCACGTAAAGTCATCGACACACATATATATTTATTAATAAAATTAGAAAGTAATAAAGATGAAATAAATTAGCTAATAAATTTTTTTAAAAAAAAAAAAAAGGAAGGAAACGAAAATTGAAATTCTAATGTCAAATTACTGTGGATTTTGTAATAGTAAGAGAAGGGGAGGGGGGCTGCATAAATAAAGAAATGCGTCTCTTTCTCTCTTATAAGTCAAATGCTAGAAATTATTTTTGTTTATTGTGGGAGAGGGGAAGTTGATGCATAAAAAAAATGTGTTTCTTCTCTCTTTTAAAAAATATTTTATAACAAATTAAAATAAATGTAAAACGTAAATGTGAAAGAAAAAAAATGAATGAATTGTAAACTTTATATAAAATAAATGTAATATGTGATATATAAAAAGAAACAATATGGCCGTAGGTGTGAAAGTCTGTTGGACAAATTAAATTCCACGGACAAAGAAATGTTATCAACGGAAGATCTTTGCCTGATCTGTTAAATTGATTGGGACTTACATTCCAGCCACTAATTAAATAAAGAAACATAATGATAAGAATTGGTTGGAAATCTAAGTCTTAATTAAAAATTTTAAAAACAACGAACAAAGAAAGAGATTAAGAAAATGACAATTATTATCTGGCATTGCTAGTAGAGACTTTAGAGAAGCAACAGCTAAAAAGAAAATGGAAGAAGTGCATGGCTAGTGGCGTTAAAGGGACGTAGGTTCGGATTCGAGCCGTCTCATCACTGACTCACAATGTAAGATCTTTGCCTGACCTGCTAGAGGGACCGCCGCTTCTGTAGCTGTCGATTGAAACGCAACCTAAAGAATCAACCAGCAAACTGGATGAAAATAATCCCACAAACGGAGGAATTTAACGGAGAACCTAAGGAATCAACAAGCAAAACTGGAATGGAAATAACCCCACAATCTGAGGAAGTTAATCAAGAGCGCTCGGAAGAAATACCCATGGGACAATTACATAAGCCTAGGTAAAAGCATGCATGCATTTTCATTTGTCTACTATTTATAACTAAATATAAAATTAATGATTTGAGGAAAATAGAACTCTATCAACAGGACTTTAAGAACTTTTATATCTGATCTATTTTGCATATATTTATTATAGCCATGTATTTATAAGTGTGTGTTTATTTTTATTATTATAATGTAATTTTTTATATAAAGTGTAAATATTATTATTAAACATATTTGTCATTAAATTTCGTATCCTTGCTTTATTCTCCTATCACCAAGCTACGACAGGGGGGAAACTGTAATTAGTGATTAAAGGGGCATACTGATTTGTTTAAGATATTCATGTGCTGCTTGTTCATGCGAAATCCCAATTCTAAAAAATAAATAGCAAGCGCTGGACATTCGCTAAGTTTCTTTGAAATAGTTTGCTCTGTTCAGCAGCCGAGAGTTCTTGGCTGGGAAAAATAACGCCAAGATAATATGTATGTATTGCCTTGGGGTTCAGTCAAGGGTATAGATATGAAGTTAAATTTGTATCTGTATTAGCTCTCTGCTTGTATTGTAATGGCGTTGGTTAAAATAATGAATAAGATAATAAAGAATCTAAGTTGAAAGCAATAAATTGTTAGAAAATATAAGTTATGAAAAGAATTAAAATATAATAAATAAGGATAATGTAGAATAAAATAATCGAAATAAATATAGTTGAAGGTACAAATAATTAAGCAACCGTACGAGATAATCATTCCCGTTATAGTATATTTCAAGAATTGAATTTATGAATTAAAAAAAATAGTGCAGTATCTCAATAGCTGTATAAACACAATTTTAGAATATGATAATCACATTTTTTATAGATTCCTCTGATGGAATGCCTCCATGTTGATGACTAACATTCTTAAAGTATTTATTTGAAGGAGGATAATATCAAAATAGTGAATCCAGAAAGTTTATTTTCTTTAGGTTAAATAGTAATAAATTGTTATTAATAAATGCTGATCATATATAATGAAGGCATGTGAGAAGTTGTGGCCTGGACCAACTGAAGAGATGCTAGTTCAGCATGACATGCTTCTTGGGAATCATTTGCTTTTTTCAGGTATCTTTATTTATATAATTAAAGTATATGTAGAAAATGGAAATTTATAAGTATACCTGGGTCTCGTTTTATGCAGATTTTAATGCGATTTTGAAGTTATACGATTCATGTTTCTTCTTAATATCTTTCATATTTCACTATATTTATTAGATATCAAGAAATTTAAATTATTAATAACTTATTTTGAGTTGAAATACTTTTTTTTTTTTCAAAAATATAATATTATATTAGCAGCTTACATGAATATGGCCTGAAGCTGTATTTAGAAACTTAGCTTCTATGTAAATAACCTACTTATACTAATGAGTAAATAATAATAATAATAATAATAGATTTATATGTACGTATAAAAATATCACAATAAATATTCAAAAATTTTAAACTTTTAAAACTAATTTTGTTAGATATTAACAGAAATAAAAATTTTTTTAGATTTTTAAAATAAATAATAAAAATTTTATTGCTTTTAGAAACTGAAAATAATCTTTCTAATGATAATGTATAATTTTTTAGTTTTGATTGCGATCTCATTTTTTTAATATGGAAACAGAAAACCATAAACACAGCTCAAGTCTGAAAGTGGCACTAGTTGTACATCACATCACGGATCTGATTTCTTATTAGTACACAAATGAACACATATTGTCAAACAGCTGCAATGATTAAAATATGTATGAAAAATTGTAAAATTAAATACTGTAGTTAATAAAAAAGTTTGTCTTATATTAATTTTTTTCATATATTTGAAATTTTTTTTAATACAAATTTTAAAGTAATTTTTCCTTGTTGCTTTGCTTTTATGCCAATTTTTGAAAATTATAGGAACCTATCTCCCATTTTTCAACGTAAGTTACATTTATTTTTGTATGATTTCTTTTGTGCGTGTTTTCTGAGGAACCTATCTACTGCATAAAACGAGACTCAGATGTATATACAACATTTTAATGAATAATAATATTGAGCCATTAATCTAATAGAGAATAGCCAATATTAATGCTTTCATTTTAGTTAATAAGACAGAAAACGAATATAGTGCCTTTACATAGTATCCTGGTTTCTGCATGGATATAATATTTTTATTCATTGTAAGATAGATAGATAGCTGGTTTGTCATGTGTAATTTTTTATTTAAAATACTTAACAGCATTGAAAATTTATATTAGATTGTGATGTACTTTGGCATAAATTGGATTTTTTAAACTTGTATTTTTTTAAGGTTAATGGTGCAAGAACAGATAACTAGCAATGGGATGGATAGACTTCATACATGTTCACGATAATGAATATGCCTTTGAAATGCCTGATAAATGAAACATTATTGATTATTGAGAGAATTACTATTTATATATCCCCAGGAATTGATGTCAATTTAACAGCACTTGACAATGCTAATAAATACTTGAAAAAATTAAAAAAATTCAGATGATTTTGTAATTGTACCTTCGTTAGAAAAACTGGAAATGCATACATATATATTTTACTTAGGATTTTTGAACTGGTATTAGTAATGGGTTATCAGGATACACATCTTTCAGTTAAAATAATTTATATAATTATATTGGATGTAAAATAATAAATCAAGACCATTCATATGATTTAGAACTTAAGAGAAGCATCCTTACATTTAATGTTTTAATTTTTTTATTATTCCTCTTTCCCAATCCTAACTACATTACAAAAATAGTATTTGCACTGAATTATATCTAATATAATTATTTGCCAGAAAACATTTTTAACAAAATAAATTTATTTTTTAGTAGGGCCTATTAGATGTTTGCAAGATCATTGTGTGGATAAGATGGCCTTATGCAAGCTAAATTCCAATACCACTAGTCTCATGAATAGAGCTTGCCCAACTGCAGAGTGATGGCATAATGGTCTAGGCCTACATCAGCTATACCTTTTGTGAAAATAAAAAAATAATACATTTTATCACATGCTAAGTCAAACTTTTTTTTATTATAAAACTCTGCTATTTGTAGGTCTATAATGGATATCACATGCAAAGTAATACAATTGCAGAAGCACTGATTAGGGATTGTGCAGATTTTTCAGTTACATAAGAGCATAGGTCAAGAGCAATTCTCTTCATTAGCATTTTTATTGAATCAGAATTACCATAAAAAATTAAATTAGAGTGATATTATTAACAGATTCTCAATAAAACATTGAAGAAAATAAAATATATTTTTTGCATTATATGTGTTTTATTTTGTTTTCTCAAATATTGATTCAAAATTATATTTATAATTTATAATAAATAAATAATTATTTGCATATTATGTGAACCACTTTGTACAATTTTATTATATCTATATTTGCAAGTAAGATAATATTTTTATCTAAATACCTAAATATTTTTTATCATATGAAAAAGACACCCTGTCTGCCTTTTGACCATGAAATAAAATTATTAATTAAGACAAAATAAATTCGATATAATTTTGTTTAACAAAAAACAGAATATTAAACAAATATAATTATTTACACTTTTACCTTTTTATTTACATAGTGATAAATAATGACTAGATTTAACTAGTAGATCGATTCTAACCAACATATTACTTAGTTTAAAATATGTCATGATTTTTTTACTTGGTTTTATTCATAATCTCTTATGCATAACTTGCTATGTTTTCTATTAACAAAGCTTTTCAAATATTCATTCAATAATAGAATATATATTACTTCCATGATTTACTTTTTTGTATACTTATTATTTCAATATTTTTGTTTGCTTATTATTTCGATATAATAACTTAGTCATGCCTATATAATCTCATATGTAGGGACATTAACAATTTACTTTACATTTACTTAAGGGAAGAAATTTTCACACTTACATTAAAGCCATTACCACACTTAGTACTTTTTTTTTGTTTAATGATAGATTGTAATAATTATCAAAAATTTAATAGTTGGTTTCTTTTATGAGAATAGATAAAAATTTGTAGGCATTTTCCCCAATAGACTGATTACAAGTGATGCTATATAGATGTTATGGTACTTTCTGGTTTTGCCCCATGCCAATAGTCAGAGATAATTATACAGTTGCAGGAACTAATGTTTAATGAAAGTAAATAAACCACAGACTTGTGACTTGTGAATTTTTAAATTTGTTTAAAAATAAGACAAAATAATATACTATGGCAAATCTGAATT
Organism: Epiperipatus broadwayi; assembly: GCA_028023455.1. Classification (NCBI taxonomy): domain Eukaryota; kingdom Metazoa; phylum Onychophora; class Udeonychophora; order Euonychophora; family Peripatidae; genus Epiperipatus; species Epiperipatus broadwayi. The sequence continues at coordinate 6,988,851 of JAQFVV010012428.1, read as the reverse complement.
CATTTCACAAATACATGATTACTTGCTCATTAAAATCAAAAGCTGCTTTGATTGTCTTGTTATGCTCAAGATGATGCGAAACTGTATCCTGCTCTCTCAAAAAATTTGTGCCAATGGTGACAATATGAAATTGTACTTTGCCTGAACCCTGAAATGGCAATGTAATTTAAAATTCTACCAATGACATGTAGCACTACATAAAGACATGTGGTTTGAAGGCTCTAAAATAGCATTTGTAATAGCTGTCCAATTTATTTATTATTGGAGTAGAGATATCATGACAATTGAATGTATAAAACATGAATTGGATTTGTGCAAAGACACTGTTGAATCTTGGAACAGTTATCTAAGTGAAGTGTGCAAATAAAATTTATTGATTCAGCCATCATGCAAAATTGGAGGACCTGGAAAAATTGTAGAAGTTGAAAGTCTCTTTACAAAACTAAAGAACCAACAAGGAAGAATACTCCCACAACAGTGGTTATTCTATGATTTATGCAGAGAAGCCAAAGAGTGTTTTATTGTCACTGTTCTATGTCAGACAATGTCCATTCTACTTGATGCCATTCACCAAAATATAGCATGAGGATCAACAATTTATTCTGACTATCGTAAGGCCTATAAAACTGATGAATTAAGAAACGCAGGATTTGAACATTTTAAAGTCAATCATAGTTATAATTTTGTGGATTCTTCTATTGGGATGCATACCCAAAGCATAGAAAGACTTTGGGGGTTAGTTAAATGCACAATAAAAAACAGGGGAATCATTTGCAAACACAGGGATTTCTATTTAGCTGAGTTCATGTGGTGGCAATTGCATCAAGAAGATTTATTTGTCACAATTTTAGAAGCCATTAACAATGTGTAACTATTTTTTTTATTTCTTTCATTTTTTTTTTTTTACTTTAATTAAACATTAGAATACAAAATTGTTTTCATCTTTTTGACTTTCACTTTCATTAAATACTCCCGATTATGCTACATATCAGTTTGTTAGTAATTACATATTTTTTATTATTATTCTTTGATTAAACACCAAATTATTGTTTATTTTAATATATTAGTTAGTACTTAAGTTTTTTGTTTTGTTTTTTATTTTCATTAAACTTTAGAATACAAATTGTTGTTCGGTCTTTTTTACTTTGACTTTCATTAAACATTAGTCATTGCAACTGTATATTTATCTCTGACTATTGGGAATAAGTGCCTTCAAGTGGTGGCATGGGACAAAATCAGAAAGTACTGATGTTATAATCATCAGACTAGCATTCAATGATAATATCATTTTAATGAAATGTATGCATTAATATATTTTTTAAAAATTGTTAATAATTAGTTAATAATTCTGCTTTTTTGGATTTGGACAGTTGTGTATTTGAATATTATTATGGTTCAATTATGAATTTTATCTAAATAACATTTCATGACAATACAAATTCAATGAAAAACAAATTAGTAAAAGTTATAAAAAAGTTATTTCAGTATTGAAAGAAAGCTAATATTAGTATTAAAAACGAAAAAGACAATGCCAGTATAAAATTAAAAAAAACATAAAATTGCACCAGAATTGATCCCCAGATTCTATATTTTAGCACTAGATTTTTAACACTTCAACTATATTGAACTTACAATAGGAGAGCTTATAAAACATGACTGACAAACTTCATTACTTAATTATTATGAGATAATATTTTTTAAATAAGCATTTTAATGTAAATTATTAATAGTAATGTGTCATTTTAAAATATAAATTAAAATGTTTAAATAAAAGTATTTTTGGAAATCTAAACATTTTCTTTTACATATAAATTACATGAATTATTGCAGCAAAATGATGCTCATCTATTTGGTTTCATGCAATGGCAGACTATATAATATTTAATATATTTCTAACAATTGTCACAACACTAAATCAAAAAAGTAACTCTCTATTTAAATGAATCTATTTGCAGTCAGAATGTGTTTCTAACAATGGAGAGATTCATAAATCAAAACATCTTCATTTACATATAAATTTTATTAGTTATTGCAGTGATTTGGCATCCCATTGATGAAGCACCATTGTGCCATGCGCAACCTGCACACTTCCACATGGTGATCTTGGATTTTGTGTGCCAAATCAAATTATTTTGTTGAAGAAGTACAATAGAGAGAATCTAGTTTGGAATATAGTTGACATTACTATTTCAAATGTTATAGATTGTCATGTAGTAGAGAATAATATAGCATATTACTACTCCTAATGGTAATGTTTAAGTCTTTTTGTTTCATATTCAGTTTCATATAAATATATAATAAATCATATGACCAGTGTTTTTTTAAATCTTTGAATAAGCTATTAAAGTAATAGCATTAGATAGAGATTTGGCATTTATTTATTACTATTGCTTGCACAGGGTGGGACTACTGTATAGAAATAATTGCTATGATAAATATGGATTGCACCTTTTTTTGATGTAGTTTCTGATTTTTATTTTTCATTTTTTTTAAATTTTTTTTTTAGTTTTGCTTTACTTCTGCCGTAAACAAAAAAAAAAAGACAAATTAATTATATATATATATTGAAGCAGTCAATGTATAGTTACATCGAGCTTCATGCTTCACCAGCCATACTAACCTCCTGTGGGGCCCACAATTCAAACCTCACAGCAGATATATGCCATTTCATCCACACACTGTATTATAATAATTAAAGAAAAGCTATAAAAATATTTTGTAAGATAAAAACAGTGGTGTTCATGGTATGGATATATATATACAAAGCAATAATCTTAGCAATATTTATTACTGAAAATTAGACATTTTCTTTATATAATTGTAACTATCTTATATATATATTAATTAAAATGTTGGAATCTAAAAACAAAAAGAAAAACGGGAAAGGCTCGAAATACTTTTGAAATTGTTAATAAGCTGAAATGATCTTTATCTGTAGTCAGATTATTTTCACTAATTAAAACTAAAATTTAATTAAAATTATGAGGAATCTTTTTGTTAGTTTGTTTGCAAATCTTTATAAATATCTAAAATGATATTTCAAACCTTATCTGTTTTAAAAATTTTGCTAATTAAATATTTTACTAATTAAAATCAAGAGATTACAGAAATAGCTGTGGGCAAGTGAAATTGCATTCTTGGGGGATTAAAAATGTATAAAAGTGCCCATAGAACAAAAGAAGTTAGTTAGTAAGTAAATTCTTTCAGAACTTTAGAGTCAGTAATTTTTCCAGAGAAATTGATTCATCATTCCATTTTAAAAAGTCAGGACAAGTTCGGTGCTATGAACTTTGAGTAGAGGGAATCCAGCACTTTTCTCTTCTGTACTTCTCAGAGATTGCCTTCTGCTGCCATGTTCAATCCATATGACCATCCATGACCATCTGAAGAGCTGACCCTGATTGCTGCCTACTATGCAGTGCCTTCCTGAGGTAACCTCACTTAATGAAGAGCTGCTTTAACTTTATATAATATGTAATGAAACTATGACTTCATTAATGTATTAGTGTCTAACTCCTGCTAATTTTGTTCTTGAACTCTCTCTCTGGAATCCTCATTATTTTAGTGTAATTTTTAACTTACCATTCACGCTTGAACTCTTATATATAACTTTGTGCGGCTCCATTAGATATTTTTAACTTATTCGTGTTATATATGTAGACAATTTTTGCTCTTTAATTAATATGCCAATATCATTATACTCACGAGTCTAATAAGGGTTTATTTTATTTGTTTAATGGGGAAAGAAGCAGGGGCTTCATTTAAAATTTATTAGTAAAGTTTTATTCATTTTAACAGAAATCGCTCACTAGGGTGGTTTTTATATTTAAATTTTTTATTCATATTTTCTTATAATTTTATTGTGGATGCATATTTTTATTTTAGTATTTGAATTTATTCTTAAATTGTCATTTAAAAGATTGTGAACCGTAATATTGTTATCATCCCATCTTGCCATTTTCCGAAGGATTAGTTCTGTTACTAAAAACGTATATGGGAATCAAAATTAAATATAAATTTTGCTAGTTTATTGTTATAAGTAAAAGAGATATATTACTCATTATAATTTGTTAAATCATTCATGACTAAAACAGATCATTGTGCCAAGGTTAGAATATTTTCAGACTTTAAAATATATATATCTATTGATTATATTAATCTCAAATAATATTGCTGGCATACATTTTCTCTTATTATGATATTTTATCTTTTCCATTTCGTTGTCATATAGGAACTTAGGAAGTCTGAAGCTACCTATGTATCTTTCTCCAAACCGTTTGTAATCAGAAGTATATGCTACTTTCTGTGGCACATGACATGTTAGGTTTTGTTTGTGCTGCGGATGACCATACAGCTGGCTTTGGGCCTTCAAACCCAACCTCTCCATTTTTGGTACTGTTACGCCAGAATGCGTGAATGTACCAACTCTAAGTGATGATGAAAAATCCAAAACCGCTATAATGGCCGGATTTCTGTATTGTATGCTAGTACCATTACTCTTCTCATTAGTTTGCTCACCACCTATCTAACCTTAGGTAATCACAATGATGTGTTGAACACAATGACTCATTTCGTAAACTGCGCAATCTGTTTACTTTCGGTATGTTGATTTAAACTACTTTCATTTAAAATCGTTATCGATTCTCATAGATGTAAATCAATTTGTATTAATCATTGTATAACTTACTTATTTTCATAAATGTAGTGCATTATTTGTTCCTTGTGTATAAGTTCCAAAGATGTCTTTTCCAAACAATGACAGTAAAAATATATATAATGATTTTCATAAGGTAGATAAATGATTAAGATTGTATATTTTTGCCTGTTTACCAAAATCATTTACTACTAAATCACAAACTACCATTTATATCATTAATCATCTCAACCTGTCATGATCTTTTATATTTGTTTTACACACAGCATTATATCTGAAAACATCTTTAAATTGGCATATTAACTCCGCACAAGCTATAACACACTCCATAAAATTATGTCCGTTAAATAATTAATGTAAAGGGGATTTTATAAAAACAATTCCCGAAATTTTGTAAATAGTAAACATTGTACCAAGCATGAAATTTCTTTGTGTAATATATATATGTTCTAATATTTTATTAAATTTATACAATACGTAAATCCTGGTTTCTGAATTATTATTTTTTTTTAATTAATAATTAATAAAATAACTGTAATAAATGTAATTCCTAGGTTACTCTTATCTCGATCATCATCATCAGTTTGATCTTATGCTCCACCGATTTGTTTCTGGGCCTGGAATTAAAATTATTGTGCTGTATCATCGGGATTGTTGTTCATAGAGATTCGAAGAACAGGCAAATAGGTTAGAATTCTGGATTGCTTCAGACCTGTGTGTCTCGAGCATAGTCGGATTCAAGGTATTTTTGCTTGGATTTTTAGTCATGTGTGAGCATACGGTTTTGACCGGTACAATATAGGCATAATTGTTTCCAAAGTAGACATAATGCCACACTATCAAGAATTGGTAGTTTATAAAAATCAAACAAATTCATCTTTTTTATTTTTGCAATGCTTATTTTATTAAATTAAAATTAATTCATGTGGTAGTTTTGATTGTGGATTGAAGCCTTTCCATTAAAGTATGAAGATTGGCTATCTTAATATAAGCTGAGCATTAATTGTATATATGAGTAGAGGTGATAATCTGGGCCAACTGACAAGTGCTGGATTAGCACAAAATATGTATATTGGTGATTATTTATCATTTCACATGTATGCGATCAAGTGTGTCAGCAGTATGTGAAAATCTGAGTTCAAACCCCTATATATTATATATTGAAGTGCAGGTATGAACAAACCTGTATTGTAGAAAAAACATCATATATTAAAATATAGTGCTGTAAGGTCTGCCCATCCCTTGTACGTGTATGTAAATGGATTATGTCCTGTACATGAGGGGTCAAAGTGACTTATGGTCAACATGGGTAGGATGAAAAGGTTGTCACCAATGTGGGCTTTGGGTGTTTCATCATCAGATTTTTAATGAAATGGACAGCTGAAGAGTTGTGCAGTGGAATGGATTGGAGCCTGTCCATTAAAATAAAAGGTTGGCTATCTTAATATAAGCTGAACATTGATTGTATTTATGTGTGGAGATGATAATCTGGACCAACTGATGAGTGCTGGTTTAGCACAAAATATGTATATTGGTGATTATTTTATTTTTTTGACATGTGTTTGATCAAGTGTGTCAGCAGTATGAGATAGTATGGATAGTTGAGGGTCGTGTGAAAGTCTGAGTTCAAACCTCCTATATATTATATATTGGAGTGCAGGTACGAAAAAGCCTGTACTGCAGGAAAAAATTTAAAAAAATTATATATTAACATATATTTATGTATTTTGTAACTCTGAGGAAGATTGCTGAGCAATCAAAACTGTCAAATGGATTAATTTTAATTTAATAAAATAAGCATTGAAAAAGTAAAAAGACAGTTGCATTTATTTGACTTTTTTTTATAAATTTTATGAATGCATGAAGAAAGATAAGTTGATAATTTACTTCTTGAATTGATAGTTCATCTGAGTTATTAGGCTTTTCACATTTATGTTTTAAAATGTTCCACCGATTGTACGTATTTTCTTAAGTAATTTTCATCTTGATTGAAGTTGTTATATTATTGGAGTTGGTATTAATTTTCATTTCTATTTTTTGATTCTCTTTTTCTCTTACTTTTAAAAATAATAACATTTCTGATGAAATTTTATTTAAAAAAAATTTGATGAAATATTCTTTCCATACTAGAAAATAAATATATTTTTTAATAGACAATTTTCTTTTTATTATTATTATAATTAATCAAATTTTGATAAATGTTTGATGATCTTAGTCTCATGAATTATGAACTAAACGAGACTATTTAATGTTTTCCAATTGAAATGTAACAAAATCACTACTTCTGAATTTTTAAAATTTCGTTGTCTTTATTTCAAACTTAGCGGGCTAAAGATGTGAACTATGTATGTGTGTGTTACCTCATTATTTCTTTATATATCAGATGGTATTTGTCATGTTTTTCATGACAAAATCTGAATTTTATTTGAATTTTTATTGAAACTGTTATTTAATCTTTTTATTTACTCAGTTTATTAGACTTTATATGAAGAAAAGACTGCATTAAATGTATAGAAAAAAAAAAGATTCTGACACAGTTTTCAGCATCAACGATTCTTTTTTAATTTCTAGGCCCTTGGATTCTGATGATTCTTTATAATTTAGTAATATATATATACAGAAAATATAATTTTGGAAGATAAATTATTTTTTTAGCAGCAAAAAATGAAGAAAAGATAAGCAACCAGTCAAAACTAAAATTTCTCATATTACACACAAGTAGCAAATTTTATATTTTTTTATTTACTTTTCATTTATAAATTTTTTATATAAAATTATTAGCAAAACTAGTAAATAAACAAATAAAGATAATTATGGTCAAATCGTGAATTGTTTATTTTTGCTATGAAACAACAAACTTTTTGTAAGGCACATGCAATTTAATTGGGGGATATTTGCTACTTGTACTCAAGTATAAGTCTGAAAAAGCCTTATTTTGCAAACATAATAACACAATACATTTTCTAATTTGTTATCATGTCTGTATTTCAATAATAATGAAAAAATTCTAGATAAAATAAAAGATTTTGATTAAATATATAAAATTAGTTCTGTTATATGCAGTATAAAATTCGAAGCTCTATTGAAAAATTGTTGTTGATTGAGTAATCACTAAACTTACTGGTCATAATATAATCTCACAATATGATCAAACAAAACTAGTAAAAAGAGGATTCAAATGATGGGCCTGTACATAATGTGTATATGGGCACTGCATGTAGCTGTACATAGGTAAACATATTTTTATGCTATCCAATGTCTCAGTATTTGTATTATGCTTTCAATAGTTTTACAACATCCACAAAGAAAGTGTTGTGCTGTTTAGCTAAAGAAAAGGTATAGTAGTTTTTTGGTTGTGTGAAGTGATATTCACATAGCAAAAGTGACCAAAGGGGTGTTTGATCCCTTATTCACTAAAGTTGAGATAGTCAATGTGATCTCTTCAAATTCCATTTCACTTAGCTTCTGCGAAGTCTCCCTAACATCTTGAGAGATGGATAGGTGCTTTGACTTTGATGAAAAGAGGAACAGTCATGAATTGGTGAGTAAAATATATTTGCATTTTTATTTATATGTTTATTCATTTGCTACATGGTTGCAGTAACATTTAATTATGTTATCAATTATTTTGCAGCATTCACTTGATTTTATATTTAGGTGGATTCTACCTAATAAAATGAAATCTTTTTCACAACACAAAAAGTAAGATAGATATTAAAAATAACATTATTATTGTTAATATTCTATATTGCACTAAACATAAAGCTTTTCTGTTTGAGTATATAATGTATTGATGAATCTGAGCCATTTATTACCTGAAGAATATTTAGATTACCTTATTCATTTTTGCTACTTTCTCTTCATTCATTATATGCAAATACTGGTAAAAAAAACTTAGAAAAACAAAAAGTATCAATTACTCTATTTTTTAATATTTTAGACAAGGGGTCAGCAAATTGTAGGTCCTGAGCCAGATGTGGCTTTTGATCCCACTCTCATAGCTCTTTATCATGATAAATATAAACACATTTTTATTGCTTCCTGTAATTTGTAAATAAATATCCTGATGACTCTAGGAGAGGAAAATGTATATAACAGTGTTGATTCTTGAATTCACCCTTATTATAGAATAACAATTATTATATATGATGAATATTTAAATATTAGAAATTTGTGAATAAATCAAACTATTAAATAAGCATTTATTTTTATAGCACTATGTTTATAATTGTGACACATTTAAAGATCAGCCTTTCAAACTGTTATGCATGCGCTTTTTACAAGTGTTAATAATAAATGAATACTTTCACTCCCAACACAAGATATAGTATTTTTGAAAGAATAAAATGAATCCACTTATTCTTTCAGACCCAAATGCTTATATATGGGCAAATCTTAAGTACTGGAAATGAAAGCATGAGGATAGACTACTCACTTTAAATTACTGTTTACAATGTCTGAATGAATGACGTCAATGAAATTATCTAGAATTTACTAAATGTCACCCTCAAATGAAACTTAAACATATGTAAATAAGCATTTATTTTTATAGCTGTATATTTATAATTGTGATACATTTAAAGATCAGCCTTTCAAACTGTTATGCATGCGCTTTGCCCATATATAAGCATTTGGGTCTGAAAGAATAAGTGGATTCATTTTATTCTTTCAAAAATATTATATCTTATGTTGGGAGTGAAAGTATTCATTTATTATTAACACTCGTAAAAAGTGCATGCATAACAGTTTGAAAGGCTGATCTTTAAATGTGTCAAACTATTAAAGTAATTTTTTGTTTTTATTTATTTATTTTCAAGAGAATTTTTATTTTCTTTAGGTTATATACAGATTCTATTATGTTCTATTGCTAAAATAAATGTTTAAATATATCAACAGTTCATACAGAAATTCATATTTTTCACTCTTTTCCTTGCAGCTTTTTAATGGGAAGTGGAGAGATTTAAACAAAATGGCTTTGCTTGTTAAAAAGTTTGCTGACCCCTCTTTTAGATTAATGACTTGTCATAGATAAATCATGGTATATGTATTTATTTAGTTTTTAGACATTTTGTAAGGAATGAAACCTGTTTTAATTTTTAAAAAAATAAAATTGATCTACAGTGTAGAAATTGTGAAGAAATATAAACATAATTTTAATAAATGTTAAAATCTTTTTTTATGCATTTCAAATGAGTAATGACTTTTTTTTAGCTATACTAGTTCTCTTGGTATTTTATCTTTCTGATATCATAAGCTATATGATTTTTCCATAATGCTAATTGAAGTTATCTTTAATTTTTTCAAAATCCAATATGGCTTCACTTTCCCTGAAACTGTTAAAATGTTTATTTGAATAATTTTATTTACAGAACATTTATATATTGAAAATGTTTTTATAAAACTGTGTTATTTTAAATATCATAATTTCAATAGTATTTAAATCAGTGTATTGTCTATAATTAACATTACAATTGGTAAAATTTATTTTGCTACTAATGAAGGAAAGAGAGATGTTTTTTCTTTTTTTTTTAAACTGATAAAAAGTTGAATTTTTATTCAACAGAAGTGAAATTGGTCTCTGCTGATGATTGAAAAATATTTTCCCCTTGTTTTTGTACCATTAAGAGAGAATTGTAATGTAATGCAATTTTAATTGGTATAATTAATGAAATTACTTTTGTGCTGCTGAAATAAATTATTTTTTTTTGCTTTTAAAATCTGAATTATTAATCAACTTTGAATAGTATGATGAAATTTGGATATATTAAATATTGCTTTGTTAATTTTATATATTTCAGATATTTTTTATTAAGTACAACTGGTATACATTTAAAAAAAATCCATCTGTTTGGATATTCCTAAGATATTTATAAAAAGTTCAATAATAAAAGAGAATTGGAACTGTGATCTGTGCACGTTGATTGCCAAAATCCACCACCCTCCCATTGCATTAACCATTGTGTTTTTTCAGGCATTGGTTCCAACCTGATAAATCTAGAAATTTAACTTGGGTTTTTCACCGTTTACTGAGAAATTTTCCTAACTTTTTTTTTTTTTTGCAGTTTTAAAATTCAAATATACTTTTTTTTCTAATATTTTAATTTCAAAAAAATTCAAAAGATGTCAGAATAATCAAATAAGCAGGAATTTTGAAGTTTTTTAAACCATATAATGATGTTTGGCCATTGTATATTTGGTGATCTCGGTCCTTGTGAGATTACTTTGAGAAAATATTATTACAAGGGTCTGAAAACTTGATTTTTTGGAAAGTTTATGATTATTTTTGTATCGTAAATGTATAATAATTATTAGCAATCAAATATATATATATTATTACATATTTATTTTTTTATAGAATGGTGTTAATTTTATATATAAAAGAATATATTCTTCTGTGTAATGTTACCATAGAGATTACGCTCACAGGAAATACAAGTGTCTAGAAATGTTGCCACTAAACAGTCTATTATAATTTTAGCGATATCATAAAAATTATGAAAAAATTTAAAACTTTTAAAGCATAGATTTACTAGATATTAAAAATAATTCATTCAGATTTTTAAAACAAAGAAGATTTTGTTTATTTTGCAATTTGAATCTGCTCCACCTGAAATTTGATAACATGACAGCATTTTGTTTTGATTAAAATCTAATTTTTAAAATAATTCTGAAAATCAAATGTGATTTTTTAAAATTTATTTAATTTCTAAATAAAAATATCTATCAAATGAGGTCAAATTTATTATATTCTGATAAAATAATAATATTTAATATTAAAGTTGAAAGCTTAAATCTAGTGAGAACAAAGAAATCAGTGAGAGTGCAGGAGGGTTAAGCCATGCCAGACTAATTTATATTTGTGCACATTATATATATATATTGTTTTTAATTAATATTTGTATATAATTTATATTTGTGCACATTATATATATATATTGTTTTTAATTAATATTTGTATATATATCATTGATAAAGTTTTTGATATTTTTATAAGTGGATTGTTTAAAATACAAGTAATGTTTTAATAACCATCATCTAAAAAATTTAATGACCTCCCTCCCTATAATGAAAGCATGTTTTATCAATTTAATTAAAACAGATTTAAATTGAATTTATTATAATTTTAAAAAAAACAACATTATTATGTCTTAAAGGTCTAAATGAATACACACTTTTTAAAAGTCAGATTTTTGGACTATTTATGCATATGCATATTTTTGTCTCTGAATTTATATGTTATTTTAATAAATAATATTTATTGTAAGAAATACATATGCAAACATCTTTTTTTCAATTTTAAAATAGTATTGGAAATTTTGCTTAATATGTATGTATGTGTATGTAGTATTTTTTAACATTAATATCAGGTCACAGTTAATTTTTTTTTTTTTTTTTTACAAAAATATATAAAAATAATAAGCTATAACTTTTTGTTAACCAATATTTGAAAAACTTTGGAAGGTCAGAGAATTGCAGAAAGATGAATTATGATTAAAAGTTTTAATATAAATAAAGAAAAAAAGTCCAATATCTTAACTTAAGTGTTTTTATTGATCCTTTATAAAATAGTTAAAAAATAATGCTATTAACTGTTGAGAAATTGTTGATTCAGGAAGATTAGATTTCTTTTTATATAAGTAAGCTTTGGTGTTTTGTAATTTTTATTACTAGTTCTATTTTATTTTAGAATGTTAGAATACTTATAAGTCTAACATAGCAATGACATTTATCATCTGTTTTGTTTCTTTCATATTTCTTTATATCATCAGATACCTCTACAAAATATCTGATGATAACAGTGACTGCTGTCTACCTTTTTAATAAATTATGTAAGGTTTAGTTACTTAATAGGTACTATAGAATCCTAGTAGTATTATGTTTTGATGAATTGATGTAATTGTTAAAGCATTACTTAAGCAAAATTTTGTTTTCTTAATTGAAATAGAGTTCTCCACTGTAAATGTATTGTACTTGATATAATAATTCTAAATTATAAATATAATTAGTTTGTCAGGAGATGAGATCTTGATATTGAATATTCTAGAATTAGGTTAAATCCAATACTTATATTCATATGGTTACGCTGATTTTTTGATGGTATTCATCTGAGCATTCATTGCTCTATCACTGTGTTCTTCAAACTTGATGTATTGCATCTTTGAATATTTGCATCTTGCTTTGGATTTTGTTAACATTTAATTTTATATATATATAGTTTAATATCTATTATATAGCAAGTACTTATTTAGAAATTGTTTCACTAACATCATTACAAGACAATAATTATATTTTATTATTTTTATATTGTTTTAGAATTCTTATTATTGACATCTTTTTTGCTCTTAGTCTTATCTTTGATTTTTTTATAGATGTTTGTGTGTGTACATATATATACAATATTTATTTTTTATATATAATTGTAATACTTTATTAATACAGAGTAACATAGGACGATATCAACATGCATTTAGTGAAAATGAAAGATGATAAGTTTAGAAATAAATAGTGATTGTAATATGAATTAAAAGTACCAAACCATAGCATTAAGTTGAATTTATATTTTGGACTATTTCTATTATCTAATATGAGTACTGAATGTCTTTACTGTTAGTAATAGCACCCAGATTATTATATGCACAATACTTTGAGAGATATTATTCTTCCCTCTTCTTCAGTTGTTGCTGGCCTGACCAATGATTAGTACTAGCATGGAAATTGAATGTGCACTCTTATATTCTTTGATTATTGAATTTTAAGGTAATGCTCTAACCAACTGAGCCATCCTGCCAAAGGCAAGTCAGTAGAAATTTTATATATTTATGTATGAGGTTCCTCCTGATTTCTCCACTTTTTTTTAAAGAGCAAAGTTGATTAGTGGTTTCCATACATTATGTATAGTCGCACTAGGTTGACTTATGGGATTGTTTGTTATGTTAGCAGCTTCTTTAAATTTTCTTCTTTGTAGCTTTTCTTCTCTATTCAATATTTTTGTATTTTACCAATTGAACATATGCTCATTGGTACATACATGGTCTGCTGTCTTAGATACATCTGTTTTCTCTCTTAATCATCAATTTGTATTCTTGCAAATGCTTTTCAATATGATGACTGGTCTCACCAATATATGTTCTTCCACATTCATGTGGTATTTCATAGATACCGTTTTTTTTTCAGCATTTCAAGTTTAGGCTTAATTCCTCATAGTGTGTTATGGCTCTGGAAAGCTGTTTTGATGTTATATTGATTGCAGATTTTTTTATTTGTCTGCTATTTTTGGTGTGTATGGTTACACTATAGTACCAATAATTTTTTTTTCTTTTGATAGTTTTTTTTTGTTATCTATTTAAGGTTTTTTAATAACAGCTGATGGATCATCATTTTACATAAAAGTTTGTTCTATAAAGATCTTTTCTTTTTTCAAATCACTGCTTTCTGAACAAACTTTTTTTGCTCTGTTCCACATTAATAGTATAACTCCATATTTTGTGTTTCTGGTGTGATTGAACACCATCATCACAAACTTTCAGGAAAACACAATATCATTAAGTTGTTTTCAAGATAGAATTGTTCTATTTTTGATAAAGAATGGTAATCCTGTCTTTTCTATTGCCATATTTTGTAAGCTTGAATAATCATAGAATACAGGATGACAGTGCTAACCAAATTTCCTGACAAAGTTTTACTATAGTTTTTATAACTGAGAATCTTTGGACTTCTGAAGTATACAATAAACAACTCTCTTGTAATAGAATGAATTGTTGCTCTTAATACTGATGTTGAAAATAACCTCAAATAGATATATAATGTTTTACTTAAAGATAAAAAAGATCTGGAAAAAGAAGTAATCACATTTGTGAAGAAAAGACAAAATAAAATTTTCTAGGAAAATGTTGTTTGGGTTTAAGAACTACATCCATGATGAAACTGCCAGTTAATATGAAATATTGAAAATAGTTATGTAGATATGGAATTTTATTTTGCTTAGTATTTAATTTATATATATATTCATTTGTTTATTATTTTTTAATTTGCTTATGTAATGATAAATATATACTATTTTAACATGTTTTTCTAAGTGCTTGTGTGAACAAAAAAATATAGGTATAAAAATATACTTTCTGGGTTCAACAATGTGTGTAATTAAAAGTTGTATTGCATAAAAAACATTATATAGGCTTTAACAAGCAACGAATGAAACAAAATCACACTAATCCCAAGGTGTTTTTTGTTATTAAATGGGTATGAAGGAGGCAGTAATAGGTGATTAATTCAGAATAAAATTAGCAGTTGTTGTTATTAATGGTCTTTAATCAACAAATATTATTTTTATAATTAATACATATTTTATTGCCTGAAATAGATATTTAATGGTGCTTCACATATTGCATGAAACTTATCTACAATGTTGTTTTTTTTTTAACCATTTTGCTATAACTGTTTTTGGTAATCTAATAATAGCCGTTTGCGTTCAATTTTTTTATTATTTTGATAATTAAACCTTTATTCTGTGGATATAATTTTTAACTCATTTCATAGAAATATAAGATTACAATTGAAAATCATTTTTAAAAATAATATTTCAACTTTTCAAATTTATATAAAAATTAATAACTTGAAATACATAATCAGAACAACAACTTTTGTTTTTTCACATTTGCTGATAAAAAAATTATTGAACAAAAGAAAAATTTAACTCCATTTATAAAACCTGAATGAATTCTTGTTAAGACATCATAAAGTAACAAAATGCTATTTTAAAATTATAAATTTTACTCATAATTATTTAAAAAAAGACAGAAAAAAACCAAACTAGTATGGTATTTATGAAGACATTTTTTTCAGACAGTCATAATTTCTGTTTTACTATGATTGCATTTCTTTTGATTTTTCTTTTTAAAAACAAATATTTTCAATAACATTTAACTAATCATATTTATGCTCTGTAAACTTATTATCATTTTTTAAAAATCAATTTACATTAAAATATATTAGCTGTTTTAAGTTTGCTCTATATCTGTTATTGTTCTAGATAGCTCTAAATAAAAATATCAAAAATTCGCTAAGAAGATCCATTTAGGTAGAGGGCAGTTCAATAATTATTTAGAATAGAGTTAGTAAATTTCACATGACATTATATTTACATATACATATACACCTAATTCTCTTTTTATGATATTTTTTTTGCGAGATTTTGATATAACACTAGTTAAAGAAAAAAGATTTTCTTTCTACATGAGTTGTTTTGAAATAACATGATCACTAAAAAAACAGTACTTTGGGATTAAAGCTGCTGTGATGTATTTGTGACTATAGTGATGAAATAAATGTTATTGTCTTGAAGGCTTAAAAAATCATCTTACATTCTTAGAGTAATTCCTACATCATCTTAAGTTGATATTAAACATTTCTTTAAAATTCTAAATAATTTCATATAAGTAATATAAAATAATTTATTTTCCTTTTTGAGAAATTGTAAATGTTTTTAATTTGGTGTTTATTTTCATATTTATTTTTGAGGTCCAGTTCATCATGATTACATCACAAAACTAAAAAAATAAGGTTATGTCTGTTAATATTTAATTTTAAAAAAGCTTCATATCTTTATTTCTCATATTCTAAAAACAAAAATCATTTTTTTGGCAGTATTCCTGCATTATGGAGAAATTTGTTTGTTTGCTTTGTAACTTTTTTGATATTTTGTTTTGAAAAAGAAGTACCTTTTTCATATTGATATTTTGCTTGCATTTCAATAATTGATTTTTTAAAATAAATTCCTTGTTGGTGTTGATGTTAAAAAAAATTTAATTTTGCTTAAATTTAATTGATTGATTTGTTTAAATTTATATTTATTCTGTTTGCCAAAAATCAATAAATGTTAAGTTATACATTGCAAAATTTAGTGGTAACAATGGTATTTCAATCATGTGCAAACGTATGCATTTATTGTGAGAAAATGACAGGAAATAAAATCTTAGGTATTTTTCTGTTTTACGGGTAAGTAAGATGGTGCCCATGTTTTTGATAAGTGTAAAGTTCCAGGGGCCTACAATTTTTCTTTTTGAATGTAATAGTTGTTAATTAAAAAAAATAATATGTTAAATGAAATAAAAGTAATAAATTCCCATAAATTACATTAATAATATTTATTTCAGTTTTTTTTTTTTTTACTTATAATGGGATGGATTTGGTAGAGAAACCACTGAGTATTTCATCGATAGGGTTATCACTTTCAAGTTGTTTTATTTTTCAAATGAAATCTATGTTCTTATAACTAATTTTTTTATTTATGTTCAATGTGTATGAAGTATAATTTGATATCACACAAAAATTATAAACTTCTAACCATATGGTTTATTTAATTATTTTTATTGATTTCTTATGTCTGGAACCAATCTCCTTATTTTCCATTTATGCAATGTATTTTTTATACAAATTTCTTTAACACATATTTTCCAGGACCCTATCTATCATGTGAAAAGTGAATTAGAGGTATATGCATATTACTAATTGAAAACTTAACTGATATAAAAAATATATTTTCATTTCTGAAAAACAGTTTTTATGAAAGATAAAAGTAAGTGTTGTTAATAATAATAGTTGAGAAAATTGGTTAATCTTCTCATTTTCATCAATTTGTTTTTTCTATTTTGATTTACAATCAATTATTCACAGTTACAATCGTTAAAAAAAAAAAAATGGAAACATTTAAAAAAAAAAATCTGCCATTTTTTTCAAGTAGGTCATCAAAAAATGGTAGTAATATTATAAGAGTAATTGTATTATATAATAATTACTTGTGTTCCTAAAAGAAAATGACAACATTCACACTAATTATAGTAGATTATACAGTATATAAAATTGTTTTGATTATAGAATTAAATACAAATAGGGCACTTTTATTTCTTTTTTAGCCAAAGACTTTACAAAACATTCAGTGATTTCATTTATGATATATACAAAGTAAAGAAGATTTTATTCTTTAACAACTACAAAATAAAATTAAATAATGGCAGTTTCATTCTACATAGTAATATATTTTGATCACTTGCAATAACAAAGATTTTTGTAAAATTATAATAAATAATTAAAAAATTATATATAAAAGAACAGCAAATAGATTTCATTAATTGTTCATTTTTAATGTGATTTGTAAAATGTGCATATTAGCTAATCAATATTCATTAAATCAGTTTTAAGGATTACAATTCTTACAAATATTATTTTGCCTGCAGCAAAAATGTGCTTATAATAATCATCATAATTGTAAGTTATTTTTGAAAAAAAAAAAAAGATTTTATATACTGTGTAGTTAATAATTAACTTTGTATGATCAAAAGTTATCAAAGAAATTTAAAATATCATTTACTTTTCAATTTTAAACCAATAATCTCGTAATTTTTTGTGATATATTCAGGATAATAGCCTATTTTATCTTAATCATAGATTGGCAAAAGATTAAAAAAAGATTTAATCATTTACATACATTACAACAATCAATTGTACATAATGGTCTTTACATACATTTTATTTAATTTTACTGCATTTATAGAAACTAAAAAAAAAAATACATGGGATTTAAAAAAAAAAAAAACAGCACTGCAAAAAAAATTTCAGTCAATTTTTTTGGTTAGAATTTACAAAAAGTGTAAAAAAGAATTTAATAATTGAACATAAAGTGCATGAAAAATAAATTTCAAAGTGTACATTGTTTTAATTATCATTTTTTATTTGATTTTAAAATGTGTATTGTGTTTTTTTTTAAATTTTTTAAATTATAGCAAACAAAATGTTTATAAGTAGTACATTTACTCATGGATTTAGTCATCATCATCATCATCATAATCAACCATTACCAATCCACTGCAGGATGAAGGTCTCTCCAAGTTTAATCCATCTTCTCCAATCTTTAGCTTTTCTCCTCCACATTCCCCCTGCACACTTTCTTATTTCATCCATCCATCTCACATGTGGTCTCTTTCTGGGTCTTTTACAAACTCTTGGAATCCAGTTTAAAATTTCAATTGTTCATCTATTATCATCTCTTCTAGCAATATGTCCAGCCCAACTCCACTTCAATCTTTTAATTTTTTCAATGAGGTCAGTAACACCTGTTGGTTCTCTTACCCATACATTGCATTTTCGATCTCTTCTTGTTACTCCCAACATACATCTCTCCATACTTCTTTGAGTGGTCTGAAGTCTCTGTATTGCTCTTCTATTAAGTGTCCAAGTCTCAGATCCTGAAGTAAGAACTGTTAAAACACATTTGTTAAAAACCTTCCTTTTCAAACACATAGGCATATTTCCTTTTAGTATCAAGTTATTTCTACCAAAAGCACTCCAACCAAGTTTAATTCTATGATTAATTTTCTCCATTATGTTTCCATCTGTATTAATAATCTGACTAAGATATTTGTAACTGTTAACTTCTTCTAATTCATCATAATCAATCTTTATTTTCAGATTTCAAGCAAATTGATTAAACATTATTTTAGTCTTTTTAACATTTATCTTTAGTCCTACTTTCCTACTTTCATCTGATAACTCCTGTAACATTTCCTGCAGCTCTGAAGCATTATTTGCAAAAACAACTACATTGTCTGCAAAATCTAAATGATGTAAATAATCTCCATTTACTTTCACTTCTTTAGTTTCCCATTTTAATCCACAAAATACTTCTTGCAGCACTGCTGTAAAAAGTGTTGGAGATATGGAGTCACCTTGTCTTACACCTTTCTCAATGTTGACTTTCCCAGTATCATTATGTAATCTGATTGTTGCTGTTGCATTTTTATAAATATTCTTTAAAATATGACAATATCCTGGATCTATACCTTGATGATCCAATACTTTAATCACTGAAGAAATGTTATAGAATGAAATGCCTTTTCATAATCTACAAATCCAAAACATAATGACAACTCATATTCATTTGTCCTTTCTATAACTTCTCTCAATACCTGGATATGATCTACTGTATTAAAACCACTTTTAAAACAGCTTGTTTTCTTGGTTGGTGGAAATCCAATGTTCACTGTAAACAAGTTGTAATTATCTTGGTAAACATTTTGTATAAAACTGATAAAAGGATGATAGGTCTGTAATTTCTAATATCTTCTTTATCACCTTTTTTAAATATTAATATTATTACTGCATTTTTCCAATCATCCAATACATCTTTATCATTTAGACATTTGGTATATAACTTTGCTAAAAAAATTTCAATTTCTTCATCTACTGCTTTTAATATATCAATTATAATTCCATCATTATCTGGAGCCTTTCCTTTCTTCATACATTTAATTGCATGTCTCACTTCTTCCTTTAAAATTTTGGGCAATTCGGAAGATGTAATAGATATAGGAGGTACTTGTTCTTTATTACTATATAATTCTTGATAAAAATCTTCTACCAATTTCATAATGTCATCTCTCTTTTTAGTAATAATTCCATCTTTTTTTCTTATTGCAGATATAAATTTCCTACCAATACCAAAATGTTGTTTTATATTCTTGAGACTTATTTTCTTCTATAGCTTTCCTTGCTAGTTCACAGTTATACTTTCTTATATCATTTTCAACTTTTTTCCACACCATTTTACAAAATTTGAGATATTCAATCCTTTTTAATGCATCATTTTTGTATATCTTCATATTCCTTCTTTTCTTCATAAATTCTCTAGTCTCAGTAGAAGTTTTATTGGTCAATTGCTGCTTTTTTGTACCAGCTATCTTTGTTGCAGTTTTTAAAAGTGTATCAGTTATTTTCCTATTAATTTCATTCAAATTTGAATCATGTTCAAAATATACTAATACTTGAAACCAATTTGTAAGTTCTAATTTAAATTCATTAGAATGTTTCTGAAGATTAGGAGTATCAACTGTAAATATTGTTTTTCTTAATAATTTTTGTCTCTCTAGTTTTACATTAACATGTATCTTACACCTTACTAATCGATGATCACTTCCTGTGTTAAATTTATTAAAAACATTACAATCTTGAAATATATATTTCCTGTTAGTCAAAATATAATCCAATTCTGCTGTACCTTCATTTGGATGCTTCCATGTTCATTTTCTTTTAACAATTTTCTCAAAAAAAGAATTCATAATATAAAGTTTTTCTTTTTCTGCAAACTCCACAAGTCTATGTCCTCTCTCATTTCTATTACCATAACCAAAATTACCTACAGCACTTTCATTTGTTTACCAATTCTAGCATTAAAGTCTTCCATAACAATTTTAAAATGTTGTTTACTCTGATCAAAAGCCTTTTGTACATCCATATAAAAATCTTCTACTACTTCATCATTATGAGAACTTGTTGGGGCATAAACCTGAATTATCTGCATTTGATATATGTTATTAAGTTGTATAAGTAATCTTGCCACTCTGTCCGATACACCATCAATCTCCACAATGTTGTTCTTCCACTTTTTATTTATAATGAATCCTACTCCACTTGTATTTTCAATATTTGTACCTTTATAATAGAGTATATGTCCACTTTTTAAATTAATTGTCTCTTCACCTTTTCTTCTAACTTCACAAGGTCCAATAATGTCCCATTTAATATAAGACAGTTCTCCTTCTAATTCTTGCAATCTTCCTTCACTTGAAAGTGATCTGCAGTTGTAAGTACCTAAATAAAAAGTTGTCATCAAATGGCAGCCTGGATCTGCAATCAGGGGATTCTTAGCACTCTCTGCCTTTGGCCACCAACTGCTGCCTTGGTTGGTGACTTTACAGCCTCCTCGGAATAAGGGCATGCTTTATTTTTGTCTGTCATAATTGTATATATGTATCGGAAAAATATTTATCATTTACACAAACATTTATTCTGCCTTATCAGGCACTGAGAAGAAAGACCATGGTGTTTCTTGATCTTAAACTCAGAGGTAAAAAGCCAATAAACTCACCACGCTGGCTAATGCATGTTGGTGAGCAGCCTATCCATGTTCATGGACTATAGTAATAATCACATAGTAATAACAGCTCCAACGACAAGAATGTATTGAGTGAACATTAAGAATTTGCCCTGCTCAGTTCCTTTAATGCCTCCAAGAGGAATCAAAGGGTCTCCTTTCAGTTAATAACAAACTCCTTTCTGCTGCTAAGTAAAAATGTTTATTCGTTATTTAACTCTTTTTTCGATTTAAATTTTATTATTTTTAATATTTCTTTTATATTTTGAATTTAAAGTAACAAATTATTATTTTTTTCGTAGCAACTTATTACATTTGCTTATTTTTTATATGAGATTTTGGTTTATGAGACACTTTTGGGTATCAATTGTCATCATTAACCAGAAGCAAAATGTACTTTTCTTTAAAAAAACAAAAAATAGCTGAAGTAATAAAATGTAAAAAGGGTTTTTATTTTTTATAAGTAATTCCACAATAAATTAAATTAAAAGTTGTTGAAGAATGAATACAAATAATTTTATTTGCATTTAAATTTTTTGTTATAGTCCTATTTTAATTTAGATCATCTCCATCATTTTTTCCCCCGTTGTCCATAGTGTGAGATGGAGGAAGATATTTTTGTTTTATTATGTGTTTTAAAAAAGTTTGAAACTTTTGTTTTGTTTTATGATTTTTAACTAAATATATTTTGCAAAATTATAAATACATATAATTGTCTTTTTTTAAAATTTATATATAATATAATGGATGTTACTAGTGTTAATCACAATATAATTTTTTTTTTATTATTGTATATTTTAAACGCTTGATAGGCTTCTATCAAACTCATAAAATTACCTATACATTTTTTTAGTGAGCTTGCACTTAGTGAAAGTCATATTTAATGAGCTTTCATTCTATTGATCTGTGAGGAATTTTTAAATTTAATTAATCATTATAATCATTTTCAGTTATTATTGATTTACATTATTTTAGCAAACCTCCATATTTCTTACATCAATTTTACATGTGGTCTCTTTCTAGGTTACAATCTTTTGGATCCAGTTTAAGATTTCACATTTTTTATTTTCTAGAACTATTTCATCATAGTTCCACTTTTGCGTTTAATTCTTTCAATGATGACAATGATACTTATTCATTCTCCCATCAAACAAGTATTTCACTTTAATTTCTTTCTATTATTCTAACATACATTATCATAAATTTCTATATTGCTCTTCTGTTATGGGTCCAAATCTCAAATCAATAAAAGGAAATGGTTAAATACTATTATTAATACTATTCTTCAAACACATAAAAATATTTTATTATTAAATTATTTTATTATTAAATTATTTGTACTAATAGCATTCCGTCCAAGTTTAATTCTATGATTAATTTCATCCATTATGTTTTCATCTATATTAATAATCAGAACAAGATAGTTAGTAGTAGTTCTTCTAATTCATGATTATTAATTTCTATTTTATTTTTTCTAAGAAAATCTATTGAATTTTATTCGACTTTTTTTAGCACTTACTTTTTAATTTCATCTAATAACTCTTGCAACATTTCCTGAAGCTCAATCATTATTTGCAAAAACAATCACATCATCTGTAAAATCTAGATGAATTAAATAATCTCTATTTACTTTTACTCTTTTAACTTCTCAATTTAATCCATAAAGCAAATTAATTTAAGATTTTTTGGAAATTTATAAAAATTCCTGTCATATACTATTTTCAATGTCAATTTTTTTAATATTGCCATGTAATGTAATCACTGTTGTTGCATTTTAATAAACATTCTTCAGAATATGACAATATCCCATGTCTATATCTTGATAATCCAAGTTTTAATTACCATGACAATACTTATAGAATCAAATATCTTTTAATAATGTACAAATCCCAACCATAGTGGCAACTCATATTTATTGATCATGTCTATATTTCTCTAAATACTTGAAAGTTATTCATTGTACTAAAATTACTTCTAAATTCAAGTTGTTCTTTTGGTTTATTAGAATCTAAAGTTCACTATAAATGAGTTGTAATTATCTCAGTAATGATTTTGCATATAACTGATGGAAGACTGCTAGATGTATTCCTTTTTAAATATCAACATTATTATTGCATTTTTTCAATCATCTAGTATATCTTTATCATTTTGCTATAAGGTATATAAGTTTGTCCCTAATTTTTCTATTTTTTCACATTTCATTTAATAAATCAATTATTATTCCATTATTTCCTGGAGTTTTTTCCTTCTTCATAGATTTTATTGTATATCCCACTTCTTCATTTAAAATAGTTGGCAATTCATATTATATAATAACTGTGGGGATTTTTTTGTTCTATATTATTATATGATTTTTTTAATATAATTCCTGCATACTTTTTGTGATGTCATTTATCTTCTTAACAATAGTCTCAATTTCATTTCTTATTGCAGAAACAACTTTCCAATATGAAGATGTTTTACATATTTGAGACTTTTATTCTCTTCTATAAATTTCCTTGCCAGTTAAAATTATAATTTTTTATATCATTATTAACTCTTTTTCATACCATTTTACATATTTCTAGATATTCAATTCTTTTTAATGGAGTTACAACTATGGAATAGTGCAAAAAAAAAAAAATTTGTTCATAAACCAATGATTTGGTAAATGAAAAATGTACATAAAACAAGTTCCAATGAAGAATGATTATTCATCAGCTGTCATTAAGAAAACCTTAAATAGACAACAAAAGAAACATTCAAAAGAAATAAGCAATTATGGATACTATAGGATATCCATACATACTAAGAATAGCAGACAAATAAAAAAATCTGCCATTAATATAACATCAGAACAGCTTTCCAAAGTCATACCAACCTATAAGGAATACTAAACTTTACTAAATCTAAAGCTGAAATGCTGAAAAATAAAATCTACATTAAGAAATCCTATTGTGAATTCATAAGGATATATACCCATATTGATGAAGTCAGTTGTCCTATTCAAAAGTGATTAAAAGAATACATACTCATAATTAGAAATGAAAAAAAACAGATCTATCGAAAATAGCAAACTATATATGTATCATTGTGAAAAAACAAAAATCTTACATAGGAAGGAAAAAAACACAGAGACGGAACTTTAAAGAAGCTGTTTACATGACAGTGGCAAACAATTCCATAAGTCATATTAGTGTGATAATTAACTTTGGAAACTACCTATTAACCTTGCCCTTAAGAAAAAAGTCAAGAAATCAGGAGGATTTTCATATGAAATTTCTTCTGACTATTCAGTTTGACAGAAAAGCTAAGTTAGTTAGAGCATTGCTTTAAATTCAACTTTCATAACTTTAAAGATCCAAGTTTGATTTCCTTGGTAGTACTGTCTCTGATCACATCAACAGCACCTGAAGAAATGAAAATACTAACAGTTTAATCTATTTGAAAAGTTTAATAAAGTTGACATTTTCTTAAAAATATTTGACAGTTAATATTAAATGATGGAAATAGTCTAATGTATAATTACAACTACAACACCATCATTCCAGGATATATATATATATTGAAATAATATTTTTAAACGGTTTATAAACAATTCAAACAATCTTTAAATCCGCAGAAGTACTTTCGGTTACTTTCAAACCTGTCGGAGGTTTGAAAGTAACAAATTTGGGATTAGTTGTTGGTTTAAACGTTTAAAATATTATTTAATTATATTAATATTATTTTTAATTAACGGATATTTTTATTTATTTTACATATATATATATTCATGGTACTGATTAGTGCTAAAGTTTAATATTAATTATTTTGGAGCCTGATTCAATTCCATCCTTTGTTCTTATATCATTTTGTATTCCATCTCACACCATATATTTATTACACGTGTGTGTGTATATATATATATATATAATTATATGTTTTTCAACTGTCTAAATTTTTGTCCTTACATTGAGCCATAATTTGAAGTTATGATTACAAAAAATTGGAGATTATATAGTAAAGGTGAAGTGATATTAGGCCTTTTGGATGCTTAAACATCGCACATCTAGATAGTTATTTTGAAAATAAACTGAAATCCTTATATATTATTTTTAGATACTGAATCAGAGTGATCTTATAAATTATGATGGTCAGTGATTTAATGAGGTCTACAAATATTAATTTTTTTTTACATATTTTGCACACGAAGGTATCTATTTATATAGTAGTCACTCTTAAATAAAGAGGAAAAAGACTAGAAAGGAAAAAACTGCACTAAAGATGACTTTACAAAGCAATCTGTGAACCATAAATATGTTCCCACATAAAGTATGCTAATCCATTTTTTCTGTTTGATATTTTCCATCATGTATTTAATTTTTCAGTAGAAAATTTTTCTTTCTCAAATACTTCAACACTATGTCTAATTGTAGCTTTCCAATTTAATTTTGTTCTTTCCCATATTTTCTAAGTGAAACAATCAATTTTCTTTAAAACATATTTGGGATAAACCTTATAATATAGATGAGATCTATCTTTTCTATGAAAACAATGCTCAAACTCTTCATGAAACATGTTTTTTGGAAAGTCTTGCACTGCTCATTCATTTTCATACAATCTAATAAATGTATGATTTTAAAATAAGGGTGGCCTTTTTGAATCTTTTATGTGGCCTTACTTGTAATTTAAAATTTTTAAAGTTTTAATTTTATTTTTCTACGATAAAATTTTTTAACTTTACAAGAACAAATTTTAACATTTTACAAGGTCAAGAAAAACTATGCAAATTATCAGAAAAATAATTTTGTAGAAATGCTGCATTTTTGTCTGATATTATGGCAAAATAAAATGATTTAAATATTTCCCTGCTAGGTAAAACTAAACATATATATGATATGTGGCTAAAGTTTCAGATATTTCAAAAAAAGTTGACATTTTTCAAAACTTTGTTATCTAGTTTGGATATATCTGAAGAACACTTGCAATTATCAAAAATCTTCAACAAGCAGAAATATGAACCTGAAAACTTTGATGATTATATAGCTGTCTTGTATTTCTTAATTGCAGAATATACAGAAAGATTTTCAGATTTTGAAGATCATACTTTTGCAATGTAATTAGCTTTCAAACCATGCCTGACTGATATCTCAAAAGCATTTACAGAACTATAAATGGAATTGAGTTGGGAGAAGGTAATATTATGAAATCTATTTTTGATGGCAAAAAAGATTCTATTGAAATATGTAAAAATGCAGTTGAATACCCATGCTTACATCAACATGCATGCCATTCACTTTCCTGCTTTGGAAATTTTTACTGTTGCAGATCAACATTTTCATATATGACACAAATTAAAAAACATTTAAAGCCACAGATAACTGATACTCATTTAGAAAATCAACTTAAGCTATGAGTTATGAAGCTAGACCCAAATATTCAGTTACTTGTAAGCAAAAAACAAATGCAAAAGTCTCATTAACTTACATTATTTTATAAATCTAAAATAAAATAATTGTTACCAACTACCTCAAATTTTCATTTACTTATGTGCAATTCACAAAAAATATTTCTTTTTTTGTACTTTTGTTTATTATACAATAAATGCACAAAAACTGTAACAAATGATCATTTAAATAGAGGTTTGAAAAGTTATCATTTATTAACCTACTACTTAATATTTATTTTAGTTTACTATGATTATTAGTGTAAAACAAATTCAGAAAATTTGTGCGGTCTTTTCACTACTGCCGAAGTTGAATGTGGCCATCCATGGTAAAAAAGTTTCCCATCCTGCATTTTATTATCATATTCAGCAGGTTGAAGAACATAGTTATTGGTTCTATGATTTTGCCATTGTATTTTTAAAATGTTATAGATCATTCTTAAATGAAATTTTTCTTATGCCTTTATATTATATTATATCATATCAATAAGGTATCCACATTTGACTTTTGTACAATGAATTAAATAAAATAACAGTTCTACATACAGTTATTTCTCTGTGATGAAATATCTTATTTAAAGCATGTTAAATGAAACTGCACATTAGTATCTGTATTGAATATCAACATCTAAATTTACCTTTTTACTTATAAATAATCAACTTACATTCTCAAGTTTTTTTCATAATTCACTGATAAAAAAACTTGTGAACATAAATTACTAAATAACATTCTTTATAT
The DNA here is from genome assembly GCA_028023455.1 of Epiperipatus broadwayi. NCBI lineage: Eukaryota > Metazoa > Onychophora > Udeonychophora > Euonychophora > Peripatidae > Epiperipatus > Epiperipatus broadwayi. Next base: position 6,961,127 of record JAQFVV010012428.1, on the reverse strand, counting down.
GTTACATTGAATTCATTAAGTATATGCTGTAAATTGTTTTTTGAACTGACAAAAATAGCACATTTATCAGCATACTGTAAATTCAGAATCCAAGAAGCTAAAGTTCTTGGATTTTGCTTTTAATCAATTCAAATTAAAAATTAAATCATCAAAACCTATATTGCATCTTGATCCCTATATCATCATCCCTCCTATAAACAGTCATAAAAACAACAAAGGCTGCAATAAATACACTTCTTTGTTTAACATCGGGTTTTTATTTCAAATGCTTAAGATTTTCCATCTGTTATAGATTTTGTTGTCAGAAAAATTAAGAACAGAGGGCACATCATTGTACCCTAAGCCTGGGATTTAAATAAGGCTTAACTTCTCTGAAAAGTACAGGAAATGAGATTGGACTACATCCATATTCTTTTACTTGTCAGAGAAATTCTTATTTAAATTTCTGGTTTAACAGTGGGAGAATAACAACAACGGTGTAGTTCAGTCCAGTAAATATTCACACAGTTAAAAATAAAATTAAAAAAAGATCAGAAGTTAGTAAATGATAAGTTCCATGTTTCTATTATCTCTTGTTTCAGTAGTTTACTTACTTTTTTCCTAAAACATAGCAATTAGAAACTTTAATTGTTTAACTTTTTTTAAAACATTGATTTTGACCAAAGAAAACTATTCACATAACTTTAGCTAAAAAGTTAGAAATCATAGTGCTAGAAGAAAATTATAAACTTTAATTGCCAAATATTACCAAAGATTAACAGGAGAAGGGGAAAAGGATTTAATTGATAAATTTATATTTCTTACTTGCAGTACTACATAAATATAGTAAAATTAAAACAACTATTTAATGTATAAAACAATATATATTCAATAATTGCGTCATTGCTTGACACTTCTGATCTGAGGCAATTAGTGCTAGAAATCAGAAATGAAGTATAATATATGAAAATTAAACAAAGAATGGTTTTATAGTTAAAACACAATGGAAATATTAATGTTTATTATTCCATGCTGACAATGATTTGTAATATTAGTACATGATGAAATTTTTTTGTATGAACTAAAACAAATATAGATTCTCAAATTAAAAAAATGTATTTGATGAGATAATTTTTAAGTGAGCAACTTGATGTCATGAGGCTCTAAATTGAAATGGTACAACATATTTTTTTTTAAAAGGAAGACAAATAACAGCAACTTATAGTATTACTTAACTGCTTTTAGGAAGAGATTTTAATTTATACATATATTTTCTAAATAAACCATTTAATATAAAATATTATGCAAGCAATAAGAATTAAAAATTTACATTTGATATAATAAACTAGATTACCAAAAAAAAATCTATCAGTATCTAGAATGCTTGCCATTTTTATTTCATTTTTTGTTTTTGCGGTAAGCAAACACTATTTTTATCTGGGTAGTATGATTTGACAAGTCCTGAGTTATTGTTATTATTTACATTTGATACATATTTAAATTTCTGACAGCGGATTGATGCTTTAAAATCATGGGAGATTTATAATGAATCTATGAGATGTACTTTAGAAATAATATCACTGGCAAAGTCATTCATTATTCATGGTCCAAAGAACCAAGATTATTGGATTAATCGTTTTGCATCTACAATTTTAATAATATATATAGTTTTTGGTATATGTTTGCGTACATCTCTGCACTGAAAGCATTTTTGATGTCATTAAATACTTTTATTCATGTTGGCAGATTAACAATTTTTTTACATTTTTAGTTTTCGATTTGTTTTCTTATCTTTTTACCTTTCTCGTATTTCGACTAATCTGATATATTTTATTCATCTTTTTTTTTAATTAAACTTTCTTGTTAATTGACGCAAGCACTCATATTTCTAGGTGCGCGAATGATAATTAAACTTACTGAATTTAATTTTTTTTTTTTTAAGATTTTTTTTTTTTTTTAGTAAATAATATTAACAAAACTGTAGCGTCCTCTAGTTACAAAAGATAAGGCTGAATTTAAAATTGCACACTATTCGTTTTTGGAAATTTCTAAGATTGTGAGTGAAAAAAGTGGTATTGTTGAATTATTTAGTTTAGTGTTTAATTTTATTATGTAATAGTTGAAACATTCTATTTCTATTAAACATTTGTAAATCAAATGTTTGATTTTTTTCTATATCACCAAATATAAGAAATTGAGTTATTTTATAGTATGTGTAGATAGTGATTTTAGAATAGTGAATGGTATTTGAGTATAACTAAACTGCCTTGGTCATAACGTATAATTCCTCATATTCAATTTATTTATAAAGGAGACTGAGCACTCTCAGTGCCATCTCATATTGCTGACCCACCTGATCACACACATGTTGAAAAGATAAATAATCACCAATATCCGTATTTCATGCTAAACCAGCAGTCAATATGTGTGTGATCAGGTGGGTCAGCAATATGAGGTGGCACTGAGAGTGGTGGGTCGTGTGTCTGAGTTCGAACCTCGCATATATTACATATATAAATGCAGGTTTAAGCCTGTACAATGTATTAAAGGAGACCGAAGGAAATAGAATAATAATCTTCATTTTCTTCAATATCATCATAATTGTAAAGTATCATTTTTTATATTTAATCATTTTACTTATTACATTTAAAACTGATTTTAAGTTTTTATTTTTGTTAATTGATCCCCCCCGCCCCTAGTTAAAATAAATTAATATGTTGATTATTAAAATTGTTTGCATTAGATTTAAATCCATCTTAGCACTGTCATATTTAGGCCATGAAGAAATAATGGCACATCTATAAAAATTGCTCACTTCCCACCAAAACAAGACCCCCCCTCTCCAATTTCGTAATAATAGATTTTTGTTTTCATTTATTTCTTAAATTTTTTTTTGACTGTTTATATAGCATATATTAACAACAATATTATATTACTATTTTATCATATAAAGCAAAGTAGTAAACTTAGTAAAAAAAAAAATCACTATTTTTTTTTTCCAGATCCATTTTCAATGTCCTCGTATTGCAAGATACTGATTTTTTTAAAAAAAATATTTATTAATTTACTAAACTATCTATTATTTCTAACTATAGTGACTTCAGTGTAAAAATAGCAACTAAATTGCATATATTTTGTTAAATTCGAAACAACATAATGTGATACAAATAAGTTGAGAAATTTGTTTTTAATTATTATTTAAATGGCTTATATTTCTGCATTATAATGTTCTATATTATGTGAAAAGTTGCTAGGTCATTTCAAGAAATGGTTGCTGCACATAATAAAATTTGAAATTTCATGTAATAAAGAAAGATCACACCTATGATAGCTAACTTATTTGTATATGAAGTGCTGTTTATTTAGATTTTCATACTGTAAAAAAACCCTGTAAATATTGATTACAATATGTAAACCCAGAATGCATTTAGATACATTTTTTAATAATATGTCATAATTTTTATTTTTTTTGAAGTTAAGTACAAGATTAGGTTTTGTAATGTATACTTCTAGAATTTGGTTATTTTTAGACTATTGATAAATAATGAAGTCTTTATGATCACAACTGTACACTTAAAAGAGATATTAATTTTTTTAATTCTAAATAATTTCACATGAATAATATAAGATTGAATTTTTAAAAAAAATGAGTTCAGTATGAGGTTTTTTTTCAGCACAGTGATTAATAATTTTACAGAAGAATTTACTTGTAGAGTGAAATCACGCTTATTTTTCTAATAATATTGATCTTATTTTTTTAAAGTTTACAACTACATACATTTTTAACTGGAATCATATCAGGAACTAATATGATCAAACACCACATCTCTTCAACATGTGGATCAAAAATCATCTCAACATTCAAGATGTGCTAACGTCAACAACTAATGCTGCATTTTGGCAACACATTGGGTACATTTAGGCACCAATAAGAAATTGATGATTACAATATTGAAGAACTTTTGCAATCACACATGAAATAATTAACTAATGAGGAATTAATGCAACTGGATGAAGAAAAGAAAATCAATAAGCCTGTAGAGAAGAATCTGGACAGCAAAAAAACTGAAGAAATTGATTTTGAATCACAAAACCAGAAACAACACTTTCAAAGAATTTGAAACTAGAAATTCTCAGTCATCACCACCTAGTGTATCTAAAAAAAAAAAAAACCCCAAGGTCATCAAAGGATTTAAAATACAAAGGCAGACACTTAAAATGAGCAAGACTGATGATTCAGAAATCTTGATGGTGGTAAATGCTGAGTAGATAGTGTAACGGTAAGAACTATCACTCCACGTAACAAAATCTAGAATACAGGAAAAATACACTAAAGCTGATCGAATCTGGATGCTGGGATCCAGGATCCGGCCAACATTCAATCCTTTCACCTTTGCTCAATGATCTACTATCCTATGGATGACATTCATCAACTTACACAGACATTCAATTTAACCACGGTCCAGTAGTCACTCAGGGTGGAACAAGAGACTCAAATTAACTAACTTAACACTGATTTGGTCAGATATACACACATATAATTAAATGAACCGCTAATATATCAATGATTACTTACGGAATCTAATAGAATGATCTACATATAGATATAATGGTGTATGTGCAAATGAATCTAGAGTTGGATAAAATGAACTCATGGACAATAAAGATATGAAAACGAGTTATATATTTTAAATATTATTAATTTAATAAAACAATAACAAATAGTAAAACTAAAATATACAAAATTATGTAATGAGAACGTGAGAGATTACACTCGCAGGTGTCATCTAACTAATGAGATTAATGTTACACATCTCATTTTAAGTGTTCAATAAAGTATAGTGCAGTATTGAAGTTTATGCCTATACTAATATGCCAAATTTCTAGCTCTTTTGTAGTCTACTAAATTATATGCAACTTAATAGCCAAAGTTATATAACTAACTTAATAGCGCTCCTGTGGCATCTATACAAAGTTAAGTCGAGCACATAATTAAGCTCAGAGATATGCAGGTTAGCATGTTAACCTAGATTAGGACATACACTGATGCTAGATAAGTGTTTAATATAAAGGGAGAGAAAACTGGCTTATTATAGGTTTACCTTTATATTCTATGGCACATATTAAAATATTAATAAAGCTAGAAGGTGCGAATGGGTCATTATTCCCGGGCTTCAGCCTCAAAGGCTCGGTTGCCCTACAACCGCTCAACTTGCTACGAATAGGAACATGAGTAGTTCAGGGAGTTGGATAAGCATTAATTATGAATAATATAGGTCCTTGTGCTCTAGTTATAAAAGAGTATGCTTTACCCAAACTAAGTGGATAAGTGTGACCTCTGCCAGCAACTCATCAAGAATGATCTAGCAAGCAGATAATTTTATATTGCATACTTAGTAAGGACATAACTGCAACTTATACATATATAACACAAATATGTAAAATTATATTAGTGTGCCTTAAAAATAGTTAGCATCTATTTGCATATCTATACAACCCAGTTCTCAAATTTAGTATTTTAAATATACTATTTAGAGACTAAATTAATTAGTAACCTAGTTTAAGATTATCACCTGCGACTCAACATATATAAATCTAAGGAAGGCAAAGCATATTTGTAGGGTAATTATGAATAAAACATTAAAATATGCTTTGATAATATCTCTGTGGCTATTCCTATAATGTACAAGTTACATATATAAGTAGTTAGAATTTATAACTAGAGTTAAACAAACTACTATTTTAACTAGAGAATGACTGATTATTAGAATATTAATACATAAAATTAATCAGTAAAATAATAATATGGTCTTGAAACAGTGAGTGAGAAAAATAATAATTCAATTATTTAATATTTATTATGGTGAAGATTTGAAATTATCTTTGCAGATCGATAAGCCAAAATTATACTTATAAATACTCGTGGTTTCGAGTTATTTGGCATATTAAATGCATATAATATTAAAATGATAAAATTATAGAATAAATTGAATAGATTAGAAATAGGCATAAAAGACTGCAGAAAATTATACATTTAGTTTAAAATAGGTTATCATAATTTTAAATTTTAAAAGAGTATTTAACATTACAAGTTTTACACTCAGACAAGATTTAAACATTAGCATTTAACAGCTTTCTTTGCAGATTTTGGAAAAGGTGTTTGGAAATGTAGGTTTAATAAATAGCTAGCTTTTAAATAAGAATCGAAAGTCACAGTTTATGAACAGAGCTCTGAGTGAAAATTTACCGGTCAGTTGTCTTTATTGCAGTTCTGGGCACTTGGGATGATAATAAGTTGACACTTTTGGCAATGATTAAATATTAATCTCTTACTATGGGCTGCTTTGCTTTGCTATGGCATTATTTTATCAAATCAAAGTTCTTTCCTCTCCAGCAAGGGCAGGAGGCCATATGACCTACTTTATCCCATCATTTTGAAGGTGAAACGAACGTGGATTCAGTTATTAACTCATATATAAAACTTTTTTTCTGGCCACAAAACTAAGTATTTATATTTTCTTAACTCTGGCCACGTGTTTATTTTTACAAGTTTGTCCGTAGTTGAAAAACCCATTTATTTATTTTAGAAAATATATTTAATTACTAAAACTAGTTGAAAAACCCATTACTTTATTTTAGAAAAACATATTTAATGACAACAACTAATTTAGATTTTGTTTTTCTACTTTTTTTTCCTGCAGTTTATTGTGACAATGCTATAAAATTCTGTGAATTGTTATTAACATTTTAGATTTATAAAATCAATTTCACGACTTATAAAATCAAAAGTTCACACTATTTTAGGACTATTGCATGACCTAATCTAAAAGTTGTTTACAAGGAGAATTAAAAATTGCTTTGATAATTAGTAGAAAACTAATTTTATTACCATACATGCAGAATAACAAGTCTGAGAAATTAGTTATATACATATGCAATTTCAGTAATATAACCATAAAATTGACTAAATAATTTAGACTAAAATATTTCTTAAACTAAAAATCTTTTAAAATCAATACATATCTGTAATATATACATATACTATTAAATTACAAACTTACCGTTCGCATATATATATGTGTGATCCCGCATATATAGTAATTTAAGGTAATTTAAATGGGCACTCTGAGAGGGTTTAAATCTGGCATAGAGATAGGGGTGGGGGTAAAATACATGAAACAAACAGGTGGATAAAACTGACTGTTTCAATAGATTATGAAGAAAGAATACCTTTAGGCTGTTTTTTCCTTTTACATAGGTCTAAATTGTATTATCTTATATACATTCATATTTTAAGTACATATTTGTGTAATACACACATAACACAGCTTTCACATGTATATATTGCTTATTAGGAGTTTTCTTAGATTAAATTGTTTGTTAAAAATATTCACAATTTATGGTATAATTTTACTTGCATGAATGAACTAAATCTTTCCCCCATAGAAAACCATTATAATCCCTTGCTACTTATAAGATCTTACTTTGTGATGAGTTTTGTGGAACCAAATTGTCCTTGTTAAGTTGGGTAAAAATGTATTTAATTTTCCATCTTAAATATAATGTATCAAAAAAGTAAGTGATAATACTTTATCACTGTCAATAATAGTTACTATTGTTTTCTACTAATACCAACATTGAAGAATTTAATTTATAACAGATAATTTAATAATATGACAGCTATTATTGATATGGAATTAATACTATGCAAACATACTCTTCAAGATATTTAGGTGATATAATATACTTTTAAATATAAATCTTAACTTCCAACTACGGGGTAATTTATAATAAATAAGTGATTTCCTTTAAGACATTTATTATGGTTATCCCATAATATGCCAACTCTTACAAAAATACATTTGAATGCTTATTTCATACTTATTATATAGCGAATATGTAATAATTTGATTATATGCATTTAAATAATAAATCCTTTGACACTGGGAATTTAATTCTTAAGTAAAAAAAAAAATTAATGAATCAATTAAATCTCAAATTCCTCAGATATTTTAGTAATTGAACATGTGAATATTTCAGAGTTTTTACATATTTTTTCACTGAAAAAATATGCATTATTTAATTATGAATAGATAAATAATTTATTCAATACTCATTTATAATAAAGTTGTTTTATTATTTAGAACTGCTCTTATTTGCATAATCTTCCATTTGACACATCTGCATTTTAATTATTTTAAAATTGAACATTTATTACAAATCTGATGTTTAAATTTGCATGAAAAATATTTTTCATTGTATTTTAAAACAAATCAAAGCTAAGATTAGTGAAGTATTTCTGTTTTTATTTTCATAAAGATTTGGATTTTTTTTTAATAACATAACTTAAATACAGTGGATATGCTTTGTCTGTTTTATTTTATTTTAAGACTTATAAAAGTTGGATGAATTAGCAAATATTAGTTCTCAATTTTGCATATTATTTAGTAATCTACCAATACAATACTTTTTAGTATATACATTTAACATAGATGCTATTTTGCATATATACACATAACTAAAGTAGGTTTTAATTTTAAAATTGATATATATAAACAAATGAAGATTGTAACCAAAAAATTTAAAAAAATAAATAAATAATCTATACACATATTTATGTATAAACTAGAAGGTATGTATATTTATTTCGTCATTCTTTTTTAAAAAAATAATAATAAAATTTACTGTATTTATTTTTTATTGTTGTAAAAACAGATTTATTTTTATCTTTTCATTATTCATGAATGGAAAATTAATTTTTCTTAAGAAAATGGCTATCTTCAGTATATAATTATAAGATATACTAATGAAATCTTTTTTACTTGATAGAACTATTGTAAGCTTTAATTTTATAATATTATGGTTTCTTACATATTACTGTGATGGTACTGCTATGCTATGGCTTGAAATCATTTTGCACTAAAAACTGGAATTAAACTGCTTTGTCAACTATTAACTTCTTCAGATTTTTTTCTAACTAATAAATCATTAAGAGGAGTCTATATAATGTAAGATGAAAAGTTTCCTGACTAAGTTAGAGATTACTGATTAGTTGATTTTTTTGAATATGATAACCAATGCCCAATCTTCTTTGGAACAGTCAGGAAAAAAAATTGCATAATTTGATTATTTGTAACTATTTTTACAAAATATTTTCATTAAAAATGAAATATATTTGTTTTCACTTAGATTTTTTTCAACTATGTTTCATTTATAAAAATATAAATTGAGAAATTTCATTTAACATTATGCCAAAAGCAGTGAAAATTACAATCTTGACATTTTCTCAAACAGCTGTGATTCTGAATTTTTGTGATAATTCAACAAATATAAATACAATTACTGATTTCATATAAGTATTTCATAGATTTGTCATGTCTTTATAATATTTTTTTTTTTAGATTTTAAAATTGTAATTGATTTAACAACAATAGGATTATGACAAAGAATCAATAAAGATAAAGTCATTGTTTTTATTAAATTTTGATATTTTGATATTTTTTTTTTTATATTTGGAAAAGTTAAATATTATTTTTTTAGATTTCATTTTTTTTAAAGCATAAAATTCTAACAAATCAAAACCCAATTTATTGATTCATAACATTAAATATAGGTTTTAATATTAAGATTAAAATGTTGAACTATTAACTCAAAATTTCACTAGATACAAGCAGGAAAAACATCAAATATGAAAAAGTTAAAAGAATTTTACATGAAATTATTAAATTGGATTGGGAAAAAAACTCGTATGAGCAAGTTATCATGGAAATGTAAGATTTGACTGAAAATTAGAAAGAAAACACTGCAAGAGAATAAAATTGTTATTATTATACCAGAAAATAATATTAATATATACCTAATTTACAATTTTCTTAATGTTTATTTTTGTTTACTATAATTTTATTTTTGATGAATATTAGAATAAATACATTTATTTATCTATAAATCTTAATTATTAATTTATAAAAAAAATTAGATTGAAATTAACAAACTATTTTAAAGTCTGATTTTTTTTTTTAGAGATTTGTTATTATTCTTGTTGAGACTTCTGTCAATTTTATTATAACTTATTCATTATTACTGCTTTCAGAAATAGTTGTTTGTTTGTTTTTTAATTTAAAAAGTACTATAAAATATTTATAAATTTTATAATTTATAATTAATTATTGAGATAGTTAATCTCAACTTAACAAAAATGCAGTACTGTTATAATTAATATGCAAGATCAGATATAAAAAAATCATTATATAGTTTAGAAAATGAATGAAAATCAGAAGGAAAATAAATATAGATTAATAAATCACTCAACTAGCAATAATACTCAAAAGCCAAAGTTAATTATAATTTTTCTGGGTAAAAATTAAAGTTGATTATTATTGTTTATTTCAAATTAAAAAGGATTGCATGCTGTTCACATTGTTCCAAAATCATTGAATTGAGTAAAAATGTTGATGTGATGACTTAATAGCGCTTTAGGGTTAATTGTCTGTTTATAAAATTCTGATAGCTTGAATTGTATAAAGTAAATACATGGCTGGTATAAAATGAAACATTATTATTCCAGAGCTTATTTGTAAAGTCAAAATTAAATTTAAATCTAAGGATTAGATATTGTTTTATAGATTGATGAGAATTGTTTTACTAAAGGATTTGATTACTCCTTTGAAGTTTTAGTAAAAGTTGGTGACAATCAGAGATTATGCAGATAGATAACAGATATATATCCTTTCTATACTGCTATAGGACACCACTGCAAACTGATAGCTAATTAGTTAGGTCCAAATATTCTAGAACAGTAATTCCCAATTGATTTTAATTATGATTTCATTTTGTAAAAATAAAGTTAAAAGCTATGATTTCATTTTGATTAAAAAAAGTTGGGGCTTTTAAAACATTTACCAATAGTTAAGGACCTCATGGATTAAGGCTTCTAGTTTTTTATAAGTTGTCTGGAAGCTGAAACATGATGGACAAAACTAAAGTTCCCAAAGAGTTTAACTGTGATCTGAACATTAAATTGGGGTTACTGTGTCACTTCTTTGCAGTCTTGAGGACTGTGTCTGTTGCTTGGAGAGCTCCCAGGGCTTGCTTCCTGGTCTTGGAGGGGGGCTGGGATGTGGGTGTATTGAGTTCTAGTATGGGCTTCATTCAGATGAGGGAGTCTGGAACTTTGGAAGATTCCTGGGGCCTGAACTCTGGTTCTTATGGGGGGGGGGCTGGAATGTGAAGTGCTATGGGGATTAGTACAGGTTTCATCTTTCTCATCTTCAGGGCAGTGGAGATGATGTGATGCATTGTGATTTTAGTCTTTGTTCTCTATATGAATCATAGGTTGGTTATTAAGACTGTGATAATCTGTAGATGGCATATGATATAAACATGCGAGATTTACATTTATGATTAGTGCTGCAGCATTGCTTGTCTTGGCTGTGAAGATGAGAGAATCTCATGCTTGGATGACTCAGGCCAGAGAGTTCTACGATGGTTTAAACTTCAAATTGGGGCTGCTGTATCACTCATCTCTGCTATCTGGATGGCAGGTTCTGGTGCTTGGAAGGTCTCACAAGCCCAGGTTTTGGAGAGGATCTGGATGGTGAGGATTAGTAAGAGCATTGGATGAGAGAGTCTGAGCTTTGGAAATACCTTAAGGCCTGGTTCCTAGTTCTTAGGAGGGGGGTGCTGGGACATGGGTGCTGCAGGGATTAGTACGGGTTTTCATTTTCTCATATGGATGGTGGGGATGATGTGATTCTTGGTAGCTGTGATCTACCTAGCTGTCATTAGGGCCAGAGGTTACTTATTAAACTATGAGAGAAGCTATGAATGACAAGACATATATATGCATATACAACTCAAGGTTTTTCTGTTCACTTGGTAAATCAAGTTCTGCATTGTAAATCATAGTTTGAATCCTGTATATCACTACATATAACATGTAAATTCAAAAATTAATAAATCATATTTTGAGAAAAACAAAACAACAAAACAAAAAATTGTTTTCGAAAATACAAAAAAAAAAAAAAGTTTAAGAATTAAAAAGCAATTACTACTAATTCAGGATTCTTTAGTTAAAGGATTAAACTTTTTTTTCAGTATTTCTTTAATCTTTGAGATACAGTTAAGTATAAATTGAGACTCAAACTATAAGTTTAATTTTTAATGTACACATGCACATAACCTTAAAAAAGGTGGAAACAGTTTTTAGCAACATAAAATTACATTTATTACTAAACATTATTTTTCTAATAATTAATTTAATCAAAGTATTTTTTAAATAAAATGAATTTATTACATGCAATTAAAAAAAAGAATCATACAGTCTGACCATTAAAAAAATATTATAAATATATTTCATCTTTATAATTATTTAATGTATTAAATTAACAAAAATAAATTTCTTTGAAAAATATCCGCTTTTTTTTCTTCTATTATAACATAATATCTGCAAAAGTTTTAGTGTTAAAATCTAAGTTTGGATGTTTTTCAAAATTTATTTTTATTTTTTGCCAACTATAGATAAAATCTAATGTTACTTGCTGATTTCTTTTTTTCAGAGGCTGGAAAGCTACAATAGTAAATGATAGTTTCTGTGAAATGGTTATCAATGGAGAACTGATTTTTAATAACAGGAATGGCATTAAACTTACTTCTGCATTTGTCAAACATATTTTAAATTATTCATTACAATTAACTATTTTTATTGCTGAAGTTCAATTTTTATTCAGTGGAATGTAAAAACTTTTGGAAACTAACTTCTAAAGAAAATTCTTTCAGCATATGATAATGCAAGTTAGCAATTAGAACTGATACAGCTTAAAGAAGGTTTTTGTTAATATAATGATATATAATATGTCCTAACAGTCATGAAAGTATAATCTACAAATGAGATAGTGAGTTTGTGATGTATAATAGGTAAATGGAGAATTATTTTTATCAAATAATTTAACTCACCTATTATAATAATTATTGCATGCATCCAAGGATTATAATAAGCACAGAGAATGATAATAATGATTCTAACAATCATAATAGTGTATAATACCATCAAAGAAAATGACATTTATATTGTTAATTTTATTAAGTGATAGATTTTTCAAATGATGATTTGATTTAATTTTTGAAAAACTGAGTAGAATATTCAGAAATACTGTAGGTGCAACCTTAAAATTAGATAAAACTAATTTTTCAGTAAAGAGTTACCACAGTGATGATTTATTGGGCTATAAAAAATATCAGCTACTGAAAGAAAAATTATCTAATATCTTGAAATGGGTTGAATGTTTGTGAAATCTTTAAAGATTAATAAGAGGTCATCATTAAAAATATGTGAATTGTGACATTATCTTCAAATAAGAAAAATTATTCTTTGAATTGATTCTATTGATATAATCAATTGATGTACTAAATTGCAAAGAATATTGCAGGATGAGATAAATATTTGTATTGAGTATAACTGAGGAAGATATATATATATATATATATATATATATATATATATATATATATATATATTATAAATGAGTGAATGACAAACACGTGGAATAAATCTATAGCAGGAGTTGATGAAATATAAAAATAATTAGTTCTGATTTCAAAGACAAAGTATATCTATCTGATAAGTAGTGTATTTATTCATTTTAGCATAAATAATAATCAATTACTAGCAAAATCATTTGGAGTTGTATTAATTTTTTTAAGCATGATTTTATAACATTGCTAAAATTATGTCATCTACGTTTTTTTAATAATAGATGCAAAAATTTTCTTCTATATATTTTATAGTGTAATTGATTTTAAGTTAACTCATGAAAGATATATTGGTTTTTTTTTTGAGGAAAAAGATAGTATTTAGTGACAAATTGTATGAAGTGATTAATGTCTGAACATAGTTTCTTGAAATAATCAAGTAAAAATGGAATCATATTGCAGCTAAAATTAGTAGTTGCAAGAGTGGTATCTTCTAGATGAAATTTTTCATAATAAATTTTACCATGTATATATAAACAGAAAAGTCTAGCAGGGTAGAAGGTTGAATGGATATAATTTGGTAACTGAGTGCAAATTGTTTGAGGATTGTTATATTGATATCAAAAGCAGGCATAGTTTTTTTTAGTAATATAAAAATCTCTAAGGCATGTGGATGTATGGTCTAGCATAATTTGACATGGTTTTAATAAATTTTGAAAGATTTAGGATTTATTTTCAATGTTAAAGATATTAAAAGAGAAGAGATAGTTAGCTTCAGTCTGTAATTTATGGATTAAAATATTTATAGATTCAAAATGAAAAGTGGCATCATATTTGATTTAACTAATTTTAGAAATGAAATTGGTGAGCTAATGTATATTGTAATGGAATAGCGTTACATGGTATTCAAACCCAGGCGTATGGGGGTATATTTAACTATAATCAATGGACGAAATAACTGACAGGGACAAAACTTTTATAAAAGCGGTCTTGCTCTAATAATAAGCGAAGAACAGCCGTTTCTAAAAGCCGATCGCAGCTATATAAGAGTACCTGTCAGATTTATTGAAAAAAAGAGTAAAAATTGTTGTTATTTTATTATTTGTGTGTGTGTGCTAAGAATAAATCTATAATCCGTCGTTGTAGTTTTTTTTATTCATTTTTGATTAATTAAAGAAGAATGATTGAACTCAAGTTTAACTTTTATCAAATAATTTAAATTAATTAGCAATATGTTCTGAAATTCCAAGCAATCTCAGATTAATTTGTACAAACGTAATTAGTAAATGTAAAATTAGAAATTGAAACAATAGGCAGGATATGTGCTGGTACGCCGAGATAAAACAAGCCAAAATTAGAAACAGAGGTGTGAGAAAGTGTACACCGCTATTATACGACTCAGATTTCTGTCCCCAGAGAAACAATACCTAAGAAAAACGGTTAAATTCCAAACTAATGTCAACAATCCCAGAAATCTCGGAGTTGAGCTGACACGCGATGGACTTATCAAATAAAGGGACTCACAGGTGCATGGGATTGATTGGAGGAGAAAAATTCAAGGTGTGAGGGCGTGAAGGCAAAGATCAAAAAGGCCGAACAGCGTTTTCAGAGGAGAGTTTGTGCTCTTCTTTTGAGAGATTTTTAAGAGACTTGATTTTTATTAGACGTTATGAATCTAACTGCCATGCGTTGCTGAATATAGAATTCGCGGCTTGACCACCGGACCTCCGCGTCCAGTCCAGCTGATTGCCATCAAGATGCTCATACCATCGGAGAACCTCATATTAGGACCACGCTCGCTTGGAGACCGCGCAAATCGCCGGAATACATCATTAAAGAATAATCTTCGCTCAGGATCCCATTACAGTCGTTCTACATTTCACAGGTAGCTATCGTAAAATTTGTTATATTCAATTGTGCACTTAAAGAAATAACTTTTATATCCAGAACTATTAGAAAGACATTAATCTAAAACAGTATAATTAATATTAATCATTTATGAACAGTTCGAGAATTTTTACCTAATAAATTTGCCGACTGATCAACAGTCTGAAATAATATGTGCAAAGTAATTTGAAGTTTACCGTTAATTGTCTCGGCTTGCCGATCACATACCTGCGTTAATCATTATTAAACAGATTAAATAAATATTTATGTAGCTAATTTTTTTTGTTATTTAATTGCTTGGAATTTCAACATAAATTTATATATATCGGAATGAATGCTTTAGCGTAAATTTGTTTGTATGGAAATGAATGTAGTTGATATTTTGGGGGTGGGATTTTATTGATTTTATGCTTATGTCGTGATGTTTTTTTTAGACTAAGGATTAATTTGTTCTGTGGGATGTAGGGCGGGCCTTTCTATGATTATAATAACGGAGGTAGTGTGAAGGGTAATTGTGGCTGTGTTCGTTTCATGTTTCCGACTGGAGCGAGGCACGGGCATGTTTTGTGATATAATTGAGTGGGCTTATGCACATACGTGGCGGACTCTTCTAAAAGTTCTCCTGGCGCCTATTACTGGGATTCGATTCGAATCTATGTATAAAATAAATAAAGCGTACGTGTATGGGTGTTAGAAATTATCGTCGCAGAACATCATGTAATCCCCGGACGGAAGAACACAGCGGGTGCCAACAAAAAAAGGAATCGTCAAGCAAGGATTAGAGTAGGTAGTGGTGGTTGCCACGGTCGCGGGTGGATACATTATGGCGCGTCAACGTGCGGCGAAACTGTTGTTTCAAAGGGCAGAACCGACGTGAGTACAGCTGATGTTAATAACAACGAAAGCAAACCTAAAAAGAGGGCGCTCGAAATAACGGAACAAATTGTCTACTAAAGCAGGGGGAAAATTTTCGGAATTATCGTGAAAAAAAAAAAAAAACTATTAAATATTGCTTGAGAGAGTGGGAAGGGGATTTAGTTCTTGTAATATTAACAAAATAATCAAGCGGCTGGATATAACTGATATTTGTAGAAAGCTGTGGAATAGCGGGATTCCGTGGAGGAAATATCGTGTATCAAAGGAAGCAACTCGTAAATTAATTTTTATACTAATAAGACAACTGCAAATAATTTTAATCGCAAAAAAAAAAAAAAAAAGGAAAGGAAAATCATTAATATTAGTGTATTCTTGAAAAGGGAACGAACTGTATCTGGGATCTTGTTAGTTTTCGTGTTACTTAAAAAATAAAAGGGACGTTGCGTATAAACAACACGGATATGTAGATGACCACAAAAAAAAAAATATATATATATATAAAAGTTAAGTAAAGTATAACCGTACATATAACCGAGGGCTACCGTATATAAATGAAGGGAACAGTGGGACCTGGGATAATCTGAGCGTGAGGAACCAAATTGAAGGAAGGATAGGAGCTGTGGGAATTTTGAAGGGCAATGAGCATCGAAGGATAGGATAAGACAGTCAGGGGGACCCGCGGAGTAGTAGGTGACGAGTCGTGGATTATTATAGCCAAAGATAAACTAAATATTAAACAATGGAAGACAATACCGATGAAAGCATGTGGGAACAGACGGGAGAGAGTCCTATCCAATTTAAAAAACAGGACACGCAGAAGGAAGGGGACATTAAAATCTTAATAAGAATGATGACGCAGATGATGGCCGAAATGAGGGAAGATAGAGAAGAGCGGAGAAGAGAGAGGGAAGAGTTTAAAGAGGAGATAAGGCAACTACTCGGGGGAAAGGAAAGGAAGCCAGAAGAGAACAAAGGGGAAGAGAGTAGTTTAACCCAAGTTAAGAAAGAGATAAATCAGAATGCGATGGAGACGGATAGGACGAAGGCAGACCTGAGTGAGCTAAAGGAGAAGGTTGAGGTCCTAACGGATGATGTAGGAAAGGGCGAGAGACGTCAAGATGTGATGAAGGAAGCCATCAGGCAGATGGAGGAGGTGTGTCATGAAATTCGACAACACCAGGACGAAGTCCGTGAGACAATGGGAGAGTGGGGACAGAGGATCCAAAGGATTGAAGCAGACCTGGGGCATGGGAATATGAGTAGAAGGATGGAAGAGATGGAGAAGAGATGGGAAAGGCAGATGTCGCAACGGGACACAAGTCATGTATGGGCGGAGAGACAGATGAAGATAGAGATATTTAGGGCCGGGATGAACGAAAACCCGATGGACCACCTCGAAAGCGTCAGGAATCTGTTTCGAGAACCTACGGAGAGAGAACCTGACCGAGTAAATATTGCCAGCGGCTACCTACAGGGCCCAGCGAGAGACTGGTGGAGGACGCTGGAGTTTAAACCCCGGTCATATGAGGAGTACAAGGAAGAAGTCTTACGGTGTTTCTGGAACACGGCACGCCAGGAGGGGACATAGATCGGAAGAGCCCGGGAGAAATATGGGGGAAGGCCCAATGAGACGGCCACTCAATTTTATTATAGGCAGGTGGCGAGCCTTCAACAATTGCCTGCGTACCCTATGACAGAGATGCAGATCATCTCCATAATAAGACACAATATGCCGACCACCCTCAGACACATGATGCTGGGAAGCGATTGCAAAGGGATCCATGAAATGGGGGAAATGGTCGCAAAATTTGAACTAGAAGAGGGAACAGGAGGGACGATGGAGGGGTACAAGAATGAACAACCCAGAAAACGAGTGCCACCGGACCGATACTAACCCATAGGACGGAGGGAAAATTGGTTTACGACTAGGGATATCAGAAGGACAAATGTTAAAGGGAATTCGAAGGGGAAATAGATGCCACGAACCGGGTATGACCTATGACAAGAATCGGAATATGATATTGGAAATGGAAAAGGGAAAAAAAAAAAACGGAGGGGAAAAGGGGGGATGACCAACCCCAGCCTTGGGTATAACATAGAAAAACAAACAGATCAAACGCTCGCAAAGCAGCCTATAGCCTATAGAGCCAACGTGTTGGTGGGTCGACCTGAGAGTACCTTGTAAGTCCGGGAGACGGATGGCACATGACGGGCCCAACCTAAGTGCGGAGAATCATGTAAAACATTTCGTTAGAGTTCGTGCTAACTCACTTCCCAAACGTTGTTATTGCTGGGCGGTCCAGACTTTCCAAAATCGTAGATCGAGATCGATCATGTTCTGTATCGGGGACTTCGGAAAGGTCCATCCCCATACCTCCTGTCAGGGATGCACGAAACCAATTGGCCATGGTCGTCAATCGTGACAGACCCTAGATTACCAAATAGTTTTATTGTCTTTTCTCCGTTAATAGTCGTTGTAAAGGGAAGTCTGACTGCAGAGCACCGGATCCAAATTTTAAGGGAAGGCGGAGCCACAGATGAACGGACGGGAAAGCCGCCATAATGGGACCCGTATCGCACAAAGGAAAGGAAGACGTGGGGTCGATTCGTTGGACGCTGCACAAAAAAAAAAAAAATGATTAATGGAAATTCAATGCCAGGGCACTGAAGAGGGCCGAATAACTTCGCTCCTTCTCAGAGCTAAAACCCGCAACATCGGATTTTACTCTACACCGGGCGGGGAGATATGTAACGGAATAGCGTTACATGGTATTCAAACCCAGGCGTATGGGGGTATATTTAACTATAATCAATGGACGAAATAACTGACAGGGACAAAACTTTTATAAAAGCGGTCTTGCTCTAATAATAAGCGAAGAACAGCCGTTTCTAAAAGCCGATCGCAGCTATATAAGAGTACCTGTCAGATTTATTGAAAAAAAGAGTAAAAATTGTTGTTATTTTATTATTTGTGTGTGTGTGCTAAGAATAAATCTATAATCCGTCGTTGTAGTTTTTTTTTATTCATTTTTGATTAATTAAAGAAGAATGATTGAACGCAAGTTTAACTTTTATCAAATAATTTAAATTAATTAGCAATATGTTCTGAAATTCCAAGCAATCTCAGATTAATTTGTACAAACGTAATTAGTAAATGTAAAATTAGAAATTGAAACAATAGGCAGGATATGTGCTGGTACGCCGAGATAAAACAAGCCAAAATTAGAAACAGAGGTGTGAGAAAGTGTACACCGCTATTGTACGACTCAGATTTCTGTCCCCAGAGAAACAATACCTAAGAAAAACGGTTAAATTCCAAACTAATGTCAACAATCCCAGAAATCTCGGAGTTGAGCTGACACGCGATGGACTTATCAAATAAAGGGACTCACAGGTGCATGGGATTGATTGGAGGAGAAAAATTCAAGGTGTGAGGGCGTGAAGGCAAAGATCAAAAAGGCCGAACAGCGTTTTCAGAGGAGAGTTTGTGCTCTTCTTTTGAGAGATTTTTAAGAGACTTGATTTTTATTAGACGTTATGAATCTAACTGCCATGCGTTGCTGAATATAGAATTCGCGGCTTGACCGCCGGACCTCCGCGTCCAGTCCAGCTGATTGCCATCAAGATGCTCATACCATCGGAGAACCTCATATTAGGACCACGCTCGCTTGGAGACCGCGCAAATCGCCGGAATACATCATTAAAGAATAATCTTCGCTCAGGATCCCATTACAGTCGTTCTACATTTCACAGGTAGCTATCGTAAAATTTGTTATATTCAATTGTGCACTTAAAGAAATAACTTTTATATCCAGAACTATTAGAAAGACATTAATCTAAAACAGTATAATTAATATTAATCATTTATGAACAGTTCGAGAATTTTTACCTAATAAATTTGCCGACTGATCAACAGTCTGAAATAATATGTAAAAGTAATTTGAAGTTTACCGTTAATTGTCTCGGCTTGCCGATCACATACCTGCGTTAATCATTATTAAACAGATTAAATAAATATTTATGTAGCTAATTTTTTTTGTTATTTAATTGCTTGGAATTTCAACATAAATTTATATATATCGGAATGAATGCTTTAGCGTAAATTTGTTTGTATGGAAATGAATGTAGTTGATATTTTGGGGGTGGGATTTTATTGATTTTATGCTTATGTCGTGATGTTTTTTTTAGACTAAAGTTAAGTTGGATTAATTTGTTCTGTGGGATGTAGGGCGGGCCTTTCTATGATTATAATAACGGAGGTAGTGTGAAGGGTAATTGTGGCTGTGTTCGTTTCATGTTTCCGACTGGAGCGAGGCACGGGCATGTTTTGTGATATAATTGAGTGGGCTTATGCACATACGTGGCGGACTCTTCTAAAAGTTCTCCTGGCGCCTATTACTGGGATTCGATTCGAATCTATGTATAAAATAAATAAAGCGTACGTGTATGGGTGTTAGAAATTATCGTCGCAGAACATCATGTAATCCCCGGACGGAAGAACACAGCGGGTGCCAACAAAAAAAGGAATCGTCAAGCAAGGATTAGAGTAGGTAGTGGGTGGTTGTCACGGTCGCGGGCGGTTACAATATATTATTAGAAATATTCTAAAAGTATAATCAAGAATATATCATGATATTAGAAATCCCATATAGTGATTATGTAAAGTGATTAGGAATACTTTGATGTAAAAATTATAGATAGGATAGATTTTTTAAGTTTTTGTAATTTGGATATAACCTGTGCTTAACTAAATAATCTCACACATAAGATGTAAGTAGATTGCTATTAAAAACATTTAAGCTGACAAGAATAATTATTTAATTAGGAAGATTTATATAGTAGGCAGATATGATTGAGAAAAGAAAAAGAGCTGGAAATCTGAGTGAATAATTTTGAATTGAAGTCCGGGAGATTGTGCATTATAAGAATAATTAAAATTAATACAAAGAATTGGTATAATGTAATTATTTTGCATAACTTTACAAAAATATGATTTTTTGCCAATTGTTTATATACTTTTTGCTTGTCCTGACATTATATTGCATCATAGTTTTTTTTATAAAACACAATTTCTTGTTTATTGGTCATATATATATATATTGCTTAGCCTAATAAATATATTACTATTATCTACTTGTGTTATTTTTTTTTTTGATAGTTTATACTCTTTTGCATTTATTTATTTATTTTAGCTCGGAATTTTTACATTAGAATCTGATCTTTCTAGAGTCTTCATTTTATGACTATACATTCAAAACTGATATTAATTTAATACCATGAGTAATGGATTTTCCTAATTAATTTTTTTTTTTATTAGACTAAGTTTAATCATCAGTCCTCTGTGTGTATCTTACAATCTCCTCAAAATATTTCTTATTTTTTATTCTATTTACCTTTAGGCCTTGCATCAATATTTTTTTCTTTCTGTTCTCTACTTAATCTTCAAATTTACTTTCACAACATTTATATTATATGCCAGACCCAACTTTTCTATTAATTATTTTATATATTTTTAAAATATCTTCCAACTTCAATACCACAGGGCTCGCCACTGAGTGCACTCCTCTTCACGGCTTACCTCAACCCATTGCTGTTACGCATTGAGGCATCCATTGAGGGAATTGCCATCCCTTTGCTGAGAGAGAGAGAGTCTGCCATGTATCCTACATGGATGATGTGACTGTGTTTCTCTCGTCACAGGATGAGGTTGGTAGGCTGGAGGAGCTCTTGGATCAATTTGGTTCCGAATCAGGTCTAAGAGTTAATGAGGCAAAATCGGCCATGTGGTCGATCAGAACTGGAAAACAGATCCAGGGGAGATTCCGAGCACCCCCCCCCCCCAGAAGTTTCTCGGCTTTAGCCTGGCCTCCCCTCCTAGTGTCATGAGAAGGGAGCTGGAGGAAAATATTCTCACAAAGATTAAGAACACAGTGACACCCCTAACCAAGTTCCCACTTTCCTTGTTGGGGAAGGTCGCACTATTAAATGCAGCTGTGCTACCCAAAATCACTTATTTTCTGGCCGTTTTTTCCCCTACTAAGACCTTTATAAAAAAGGTGGAGACTCAATGTAGGAGGCTTTGCTGGGGTGTGAGAACAGCAGTAATTGGCCTCAACTCCCTTCAAAAGCCTAAATCACAAAATGGACTCAGACTCCTTTCAATCAACACCTTCTTAATCCAGAAAGCCCACAATATTTTAATCAAACTATTTCAGGATAATCCAAAAATGGAAAGCCCCCTACCAATAAATGAGGTTGAACCCACTGACCCCCCAAGAAAGGGTAACATTTGGTTACAGCAACAGGTCACACTCGTGACTAAAATGTAACCATGTCCAATTCCCTTTTCAATGGCAAGCTTTCCTATTGGGACACCCATGCTCTAATCAATGGTAGCAGTCCAGTCCTATCACTAAGACCAGACTTCAGCTAGGGATCAAGCGGCTTGCAGGGTTAACAAAGTTCTGGAAGCTGGAGGCGAAATTAGTAGACTTTATAATTAAAGTTAACCTTGAGGCCCTACCAACGGCTGCATTCCTCCACCACAAGCGGAGGTATAAAATGGATCCAATATGCCCTCTGTGCAAGAAAACCGATGAAACAATTTCCCACATTCTTCAGGAATGTGAGACCTGGAATAAATTACACTACCTGACATTGCAAAAGACCACAGATAAAGACTGGGCCTGGGTGGATATGGTGAAAGCTTTTAAAAAGGGCTCCTTTGGCAGTGTTAGATTGGCAACTTATGTGAACTTTGTCATCTGGTTGGCATGAAATAAGGTAACCTTTGAAAAGGGTATTGATTACAATATTGAGGTATTATACTTCAAATTGTTAAATGACACCAAGGACCATGACAAGAGGATATGCCAGCCATGGCTAACCTCAGACTTGGAACCAGATCAAACTAGGGCCATGCCTTGCCTAGTGTAGTGCTTACCTTACACAATAAATAAATCGATATATTAGTAATTAGAAATTATAACAGCCCAAAGAGCACTAACATATCACGATGATAAATCCTAGGAAATGAAGGTAGTTAAGCCTGAACAAATTAATAAAAGATTAGGAATAGATAGAAGGGAAAGTGACTGCTCTACAAGTGGTATGCCATGCAAACCAAGAAATAAGCATATATACCTATAAAGCCATTTATAACAGAACTGGGAGAGCTTTTATGGTGAAATAGACTTGTACAATTGGACAATCCAAACACCTTCTTATTTATAACAGTACTGGGAATGCTCAAATGGTGAAATAGACTTGTACAATTAGACAATCCAAGGACAATATTTCCACTGCAACTGAAGCAGTTGCCTTGTTTCTTTCAAGCTATGGCCCCAAATAATAATGAGACACGAATAGAAGCGTTCTGAAAGTGTAACATAGCTGAACATTTTTGTCTCCAAATAACTAATGGAGAAATGGACATGTATAATTGGACAGTTTTGTGAACAATAATTTCAGCATAATAAGTTGGGTTTATGTGTGTAAGTCTGGAAGGGCAGATGAATTTTGTGTCACTGCACTTCTGGAACTATTAATATCCCACTCACCTATCCATACATTTATACTTGAATGTTCAAAATCATATGCATTGAATCAAGTGTATGGGTGCGGATGCGCTTGACACGCACCGACATTCCCTAAATTTCTTTGTAATGATTCTTGTTGATTGCATTGTAAAACTTATGCCTCTTGAATCATCTTGAGGCACAAATAAAGGCATTTGAAAGTAAAATCAGATTTGTACAACAGTAAAAAATAAATTGAGCAGATGATTTTGGTAACTTAATTTTACATATCATTATTAATTTTCTAATTAAAATTGATGACTATTTTTTATGTATTATTATTTTATATAATAGTTAAATTTTAAATTGCAAATACTATTGGATAGTTTACATTTTTCAATAATTATCAACACCTATGATGATAAAATTAATGACAAGAATTACACATCTAGGCCTTTTTTTTTAAAAAAAAAAAGATGTTATTAAATGTTTGCTTTAAATGCTTTTCTTTTTTGAATACATTTTAGTCAATTATTTTAATATTTTTATCAGGAGAATATTTAATAAATTAAACTTCAGTATTAGTTATCTGATTAAAATTCTATCTACATCATTAAGAAAAATACACAGAATGTATACATCATTTTAAAAGTTTAATTTATTTTCCTACTTGATTTTTTTCAATTAGTGTCCAGTGTCTATATCTATTGTTTTTTTCCATTATTTAACATTTTTATATGAACTAATAATAACAAATCATATTTCTTTAGCTGTTATGTTTATATGTTTTGCTGCCAGAAAATGTTTTCCCTATTGATAAGTAAATAAAATATAAATAAAATATTAAAATATTTATTGCATTTATTTATAATATTTTTACAATAGTTAAAAGAGTTTGCTGTGCAGTTACAATTGGCAGAATTGCAAATGTATAGTTGTTGACAATAACAAGCAGTAGTTTGAAGGAATGCTTTAAACTATATTGCTTTCCTCATTAAATGTACAGTAGTATTTGCGAATGGTAGCTTCCTGATCTGGGCTTGAGTTTGCCTGATTGCATTCAAGAAAATAGTGGATAGTGCTTATTAGATCTGTTCTGATTATGATCAATAATCACTCAAATGGATTTTTCGTGTTATATATCCATTTCCCAACTCATTGTGAACATTTGAATTTACTGACATAGTTACATAATTAGCTATTTCTTTATGTTATTGTTGTTTAATTGGTCAGTTGTATTGATGCTAAATCTGATTGATAGCTCTATGATTTGAACAAGTCCATTTTTGAGGATAAGTTTAAGACAAATCCAAAACATTAGGGTAATACAGCATATGGAAAACACAATCAGTTTTCAATATATTGTGTAAATATAAGCATCAATTTTTTTATTATTAACATTCATAGCCAGGGTTAAAAAGTGCCTATAGTTAATAAAGAACAGAAGGTATTAACTTATTATTGAATTTTTAAAAAACTGACTTGAGACATAATTTTCACAATAACTTCAGTTTTAATAATGTTAGAGCAAAATGCTGAATATTGACAGAAAATAGAAAAAATAAGAAAAATAATAATATGCTGGACAAAAAACTATAATCAGTGGGCAATTGACATGGGGAAAAAACAAATTACACTGGCATCCCTCTTCATTGATAGGCAGCGCAATGTTGATGGAAAATTCATCATCACTTTAAAGAGAAATTACAGAAAGATACAGTACCATAAATAAGACATGATTACAGTATAAACAGTGATGGACTACATGGGATTATAGAAGCAAAGATTCTCCAAAAGTTAAAATCCATTCTGATAGGACCCACCTGGGATCACATGCGGTGCCTAAATTTGTGTTTCTACACCTCAGTCACTTCACCATCCCAATAATTAAAACATGATTGACGAACTATCTAAGGGATGGATGCAGGGGTATACAAAGCCTTTATCCAATCTCATTGGTGCCTTTTGTAAAAAAGCATGGCATCCCACAGATATTAATAATTTGAGATTGATCTTGATGACCCTTTATTGATCAAGGTCATTGAGGGATTAATCAAAGATCACATACAGGAAGTTATGTACAAGCATATATCATATTTGCACTTCACCAAGAAGGGTTTCTCGACTGCAGACACAGTATTCCAATTTAAGTTTATAATTGATTACATCAGAACATCAAAAAAGGCTGGGCTGATTGCCATTCAATTAGATATCTCGGCAGCATTTGATTCAGTCAGAATAAATACCCTTGAAATGCTAACCAGATACTCAAGCCTTAAGATGTTTATCACAATCATAGATAACCTTCTGATGAACAGGGAAATATTACTGACACTCAATGGAAAGGTTGCCCTGGGATTTAAGCTCTTTCTATCCCATAAGGCTCCCCATTGAGTGCTCTTTTGTTCATTGTATACATAAACTCTTCTTGAAAGTATTGAAACAAATCTCCCAGGACTGTATATTCTTCCAATTAAGAAAATAGTTAAACATCTGTTCTACATAGACGACATACTAGGGATTCTCTCAGATTACAAGAGTTGATAGATGAATAGTCAAAATCTTATGACCTCAAATTTAATCTGAGCAAGTCTGTGGCTTGGAATTAATCTTGGGTACAAATGGTTATCTTGAGATTTGTAGCTAAGTTGCAGAAATGCACTTGTCACCAGTCTCAACGAGGAGCAATATCCAACAATCCCTGCTAGAACCCACCAAAAAGATAACTATTTCTTTATCTGGAATATATCTTCCATTATGGCAAGGTCACACTTCTAAATATGATGGTGTTGACCAAGATAAATTTCTATCTTCCTGTGATTAAACCTATTAAATAGTTTATATCGAGGATTGCATCCCTATGTTCTGGGCTATTCTGGAGGAAGAAAGTGGTAGCAGTAAGCTACAGATGGATGCAACAGCCCTGGGCCATTAATGGAATGGGTCATCATGACATATCTACGGTTTATGGTTTCAAAAGTCTTATAATTTTTTCCATAAATTAAAAATTAATCAAGAGAATGAAGAAATTCCTAAAATAAGAAATTGGCTGGACCTTCAATTAAATGACCTCGTGAAATGGATAACAATTGATAAAGACACATTCCAAAACAAGTTAGATTACTGGCAGGCCTTTGGTATGAAGTTCACTGAATTAAAAGGTCACCTCTCAAGTTTAGGCCTCTCTAATGATAAATTAATAAAGAATTTCAAAATATGAAGCTTGGAATCCAAATATTTGGATTCTCTATTAAAAATCAATGTCAATGCATTACCTACCAATGAGTTTTTGGTTAATAAAAGAGGGTACTCATGAATTGAATCAACTATACGATTTATAAAAGAGAAGATGAAACCATAAACCATTTCAGGTTTGGATATGTTCAGCTAACAGCTCAAGAAAACATTAATGAGTTGAATTAAGGTAGATAAAGCTAAATTATCTAATCTGAAAGACAGTATCAGGTAGGGATCATACCCAGAAATTAGACTGATGCTAATTCTAGATCCTTTGATATGGTTTACTAGATGTAAGCTAGTGTGTAATCCTGATTGCCTTCATGCGGAAAAAATTAAAACAGACAAGAATAAGAGATGAACTGATAACCCCTGAGATCATTTTCTCTATGACATGGGATATGTTGGATTTAGACTCACCATGTCCCCAAACAATGGTAGGATGCTCCTAAAAGAGGAAAGAGAAGAATAAAAGGCTGAAGTCTGGCAATTCCAAATGAAGGAAAATGAAACCATATCAAATAAAATATAGCCCAAAGTTCTACACAGCAACTGCGCAAATGGCGAAGAGATAAAGAGACTATGATTAAAATATAACATGATCAGCCTGGACAATTAAATGTAAAACTATATCTTAGAATATCATAACTGCTAAATTATTTTGAAAAAACAAGAAAAACAATAAGGCTAAGACAAGTAGTGATTATCATTCCAAAAGTAAGGGTCAAAAAAAAAAAAAACAAATTTCAATATCCAAATAAATTATTACTTTATTGTTTGTTCATAATTTCTAAATTATCATTAATTAAGTTAAAAAATACATCTTCATTGATAATTTCTTTGAATTTCTCACAAAATTCACATTCAAACCATATATAACACTTCTTACCTGAGATAATCATAGCTTCAGATTTTACAAAAGTAATTGCATAAGAATTCTTCATTTTTATTTTCTAATGGGTCTCTAAAAAGTTTCATCCTAATAAAAGATACAAAATAAATCATTTCCTGAAGATGGATATGCATTTGTAATCATAACAATTGGTTTTTTGTCTACCCAAAACTAGACATTATAATATGAGTTTCATCTCTTCATTTTATATTTTTTGTGCACACCAGTGAAGCTATCTTGTTATATTTATTGTCCCACAGAGATATAACTTATTTGCATATAGCTCATTTGCTAGTTATAGACTTGAAAATAAAGTGATGCAAGATGTGGCAAAACTACTGATTCTGCAGCATGAGTACCAAGGTATAGGCAAGAATTAAGATTTGATTCTTTGCCTGCATACAATTCCATGTGAAATACATAATCATTGTCGCTATCACCACACACACCACTTGAAACCTCTCTTTATTGGTTTTAAGAGTTTATATTTTTACATGGTAGTATGTCCAGTAAATTTTGTGATTGCTTTATCAACTGCAACCTTTCTATACATCTGATAATGTGTCTTAAAATTTACATTGTACTGCTCTATAATATTTTAATTTTATATATAAAAATCATTACTTGTTATACAAACACAAATATGCAAGTACAAAGTCACTAATATAAATATAAACACACTAATAAATTATGAAACCTTTTGAGAATCATTATGTCTATAATATAAGGTTATTTTAAACTTGGATCAGAGGCCCAAAGTTGTTTAGTACATAAATCACTACTTTCATTATATTTGAATACAAGTATAATTTATATTAAGCCAATAAACATCACATGATCACCATTTCTAATGCTTGCTTATAACTGTTATTAGGCAAAACTCACTATACATATTGCCATTCTATAAGCTAGAATGATCAATGGATGACAGAAGGCTTGTGCATAAAATCCCCATCTAGTGCCTACTTATTCAGTATCCCCAGATTAGTTTCTGGCTTGTGGTCTTCATCATTGAGGAGCCTTGGAACTGAGAGCACTGCACCTAGATCTTAGGATCTAATAAAACCCTTCAGCAGCCACCTTTTATCTCTATTTAACTACAAAACTATGAGTCTTAAATCGAAAACACCTTAATATTTTCAATCCAAGTCCATCAGCTTATATAGCCATATAGGTCTGAACTCAGTTCAGTACCCATACATTTTGGTATCATGATTATTTAATAACCATAGCCATCAATATCCTATTAGGCAGGATTGGTTTTAAGCCAATAAACATCACATAATCACCATTTATTATGCTTGCTTATAAGTTATTAAAACAGGCAAAACTTGCTATATGTATTACCACACTGCAAGCTAAAGTATTCATTGGATGCCAGAAGGTGGCTGCTGGAGGGTTGCATTAGGTCCTAAGATCTAGGTGCAGTACTCTCAGATTCAAGGCTTTCACTGATGAAGGCCATAAGTCTGAGGATATTGGTTGAGTAGGCACTAGATGAGGATTTTATGCACAAGCCTTCTGCATCTATTGATTACTCTAGCTTGCAGTGTAGCAATATGTATAGTGAGTTTTGCCTGTTTTAGTAACAGTTATAAGCAAGCATAAAAAATGGTAATCATGTGATGTTTATTGGCTTAAACCCAATCCTGCCTAATAGGATATTGATGACTATGGTTACCCAATCCTGCCTAATAGGATATTGATGGCTACAGTTATTAAAGAACCAAAGACACCAAAATGTATGGGTACTGAAGTGAGTTTAGACCTATATGTTATATAAGCTGATGGGTTTGGATTGAAAATATTAAGGTGTTTTAATTTAAGACATTTTAGTTTTGTAGTTAAATAGAGATAAAAGGTGGCTGCTGGAGGGTTGCATTAGATCCTAAGATCCAGGTGCAGTGCTCTCAGATCCAAGGCTCCTCACTGATGAAGGCCACAAGCCAGAAACTAGTCTAGGGATATTGGATGAGTACGTACTAGATGGGGATTTTTATGCATAAGCATTTTGGCAGCCATTGATTACTCTAGCTTGCAGTGTGGCAATACCTATAGTGAGTTTTGTCTGTTTTAGAAAAATATTAGCATGTATTAATTTAGAGTGTATTTATCACCATTATATTCACAATAAATTAGGTACAAATTATATTTATGTACCATGAACTGAATGACAATGGTCTTTGTATATATTTTTACCCACACACAAGAATATATAATTTTTAATATTATGCATATCATTATAAAATATATGTGAGTAATATTTTTTTTTTTTTAACTATTGCAATATGAAATTTTTTTAAAAGTTGTTTATATGTTGTAACATATATATATAAAGAATAAAATTGTCAAGCGTTGTTAGCTGAGAGGTCATCACAGCTGCTTTGCAAGCAAATGGTTGGTTGCAGATGGTTGTGGGTTCGCGTCCTGGCCGATGCTATGACATATGAAAAAAAAAAAGAATAAAATTTATTTGTAAATGGCCCAATGCGTTTATATTTTTTTGTTATAACCAGATATTTTCTCTGCTAATAAGTTAAGGCAAAGTCAGGTGGCTATTATTTTACCAAATGTTAAATTTTACTAATGTATTAGCGGTCATCCTGATTTGTATTTTACTTTTAAGAACAAAGGAGTCTAAGGCAATGAGACACCAAGATCAACAGAGAGAATATCTGATTTTATTTTTGATTTGTGTTTTTCTTTTTTTTAGTTTTGATCTTTCTATCAGGGTAAAGTAAGAAAACTTTTCTTTGTGTCAAAATTGAAAATCATAAATGGAACTCAGTCAATCAACAAGGTGATCTGAGTATAACCAAGATAAAAATTAAAGATAAAATTTTAAAAGATTAAAGTAAGTGATTATAACATTAAAGTGTAAAAAGCTATATGCATTGTTCTAAACCAGGGATGCCCAACCCGTAGCTCGCGAGTCACATGTGACTCGCGCAATGGTTTAATGTGGCTCGCATTGCACTCTTCAAGAAAAATTGATAAAATATTTTATGTTCCTTACACCACATGCACACACTAAAAAATAAACATTTTTACTATACAAACGATAACGATATGCAGTGTCAGGTTTCACATTAAATAAAATAATTAAAATATACTTTTCCTGTAATTGTAATTTATATGTATGTTACCAAATTTTTAATAAATGAATATAAATAAAATGTATTTACATTTTTTTTCTTTTTAACATATTACACCATTTTTTTTTTTAGTTTGTGAATTATGTTTATAAATGTAATATGAAAAATGCAATATATAATTGTGGCTCCCCAAATTTTTTTAAATTCTCAACTGGCTCACGTCAAGTTAAAGGTTGGGCATCCCTGTTCTAAACCATTAGCCACAGAAGGTAGAGCTGGCTGATGCAATAGGGTGTACTCATATTCATAGTGTAATGAGGATGCTATATAAGCTGTTCCACCATGTGTTGAGATTATAATTACAATTATTATTGTGTATGTTACTGTTTTGTTGCTGCCTGCTAGAGAATTGTAGAGAGAAGCATGAAGATATAGAACAATCTATTATGGAGGGACATCGTAGTTGCAAAAGTATTGCAGTGATGTGCCAAGCTCCTTTGTCTGACTGATGATTAGCAGCTATAAGCTATTCAGTCCCTTTATTAAGACCACTTTTAAGAGAATGTTGACCATCCAATATTAAAGAAATTAATCAGAAAGAGAGCTGATCTGAGCTTGGCTTCAAATAAAATTCCTGACAAGTTATACAAATAAATTTCAGTTTTATTGAGGCTGCCATAAAGAAGAAAATATTGAGTAGAAACCTCAAGAAGATGAAAATATCTACATTAGCCAGCCAAATGAATATGCAACAGAAGCCCTCTGCAGTGTGCCCGGCAGCTTCTCCTTTGTCTGACTTATGATTAGCAGCTATAAGCTATTGAGTCTGTTTATTAAGGCCACTTTTAAGAGAATATTGACCATCCAATATTAAAGAAATTAACCAGAAAGAGAACAGATCTGAGCTTGGCTTCAAATAAAATTCCTGACAATTTATACAAATAAATTTCAGTTTTATTGAGGCTGCCATAAAGAAGAAAATATTGAGTAGAAACCTCAAGAAGATGAAAATATCTACATTAGCCAGCTAAATGAATATGCAACAGAAGCCCTCTTCAGTGTACCTGGCAGCTTCTAAGCCATCACTATGTAGCCACTTAATCCCATATGATGATGATGAAGATTCCAATACCTACATCCTTATTAAAGGGAATTCCTCTCTGCCCTGTTGTCCAGTTATGTAGCATACTCAGAAATCCCAAAATCCGGATGAAATCCAAAGATGCTGGAGGGTATACTTTTTTTTATTTTACTTATTTACTATTTTCATTTTAATACTGTTTGTATGTTTTAATAATCAATAAGATGAATCTTATTAACATATGCATTTTTTGGGATAGTACATGTATGCAGAATTGTTTATCCACAAAGCGCAGGATTGTTTCATGTAAGACCAGATATGCATACATATATGTGAATGTTTTCTTCTATTTTAGTATTGCTCACAACACATGTATATAGCATAAGAAATATAAAATGAATTTAAGTTATAGTTTTGCTATTTCTCCATGTATGTTTGATTTATATACAAGTGCACACTTATAAAATGTTATGTAAATAGTGGAAAGGATGTGCAAATGGACATACATGTATAACCATATTTTCTTGATATTATATAAAATAACCATAGTACTTAATAGGTGCATGTATGGGTAGAAACTCAAACAACATTCAAAAGTATTTATATGAAATAAGGGAGGCAGTCCCATATCTAAATTGCATAAATATTAGTATTAATTTTCTCTTCATATTATAATGCTGGGGGGGGGTGTATGTTAGAGAATGTATTTTTCTTTATGTACGTATTTTAGTGATGGGTTATTTGGGGTAAATAAATATTTGTTTTTCATTTCATAAATAATATTTTTGTGAGTGTCTCGTTTTTTTTCTCTCCAACAATATTAAATGCTTATATATTTCCGATAGCGGCTTAAGCCACCAATAACCTGGAATAAAGGGATGACTGAGCTTAACCCATGGAACACTACTCTATCAGAGGTTAAAATTTTGATGTCATGTGGATATCTTTCTTTATTCATTTATGTCATATGTTTCATTGGTAGTTGCATATTCTTTCACAAGGGGTTTTCTCTTTCCAGAAGTGGCACGTAAAGGCCAGGTTTAAATTTGGCCTTTCAAAAGTAGGTGATGGCCAATGCATTGATATCCATCAGCATGACAATAGAATTTTAGCAGGGGAGAGATCAGGAAATATAAACAGTTTTGGTTTGATCTCATTTAATAATTCAATAGGGTAACTTTAAGGTAGAGTTGATAATGCCATACTCTGATGCACTTCAGTTATTTCATGTTTAGTTCTGTGCACATGGAAAGAGTCTGCAGGGTAAGGGAGGACATTGACTGATAAAATATACTACTTAGAATTATCAAATAATAAAAAAATTAAAATAATCATATTCAAGTAATAAAAAAATTAAAATCAAATACTTACATATATTACGTTTATTTTCAAGTTGAAAGCCTTAAAATTACATCCATTTTATTAAGGATTCTGGACAATAAAAAAGTTGTGCCTTTGTCCTCTTCGTGTAATCTAATAAACTCAGTAGAAAAAAAATTAAATCAACTTATTAATAAGAATATTAATAAAAAATTAAAAATTTACCTGACTTTAACATGCCATACACCATTTCAAAAAAGAACTCAAGCCGCAAAGAATGATCACATTGGTATATACATAGTTCTTTTGGTTTTCTTGCAATTTTAAGAAGAAAACAAATTTTAAACATTCTCTGGCATCCAATGAGTATTTTCATTCGTGGTTTCATATTGCTCTAAAACTGGTAATTTTTACATTATTGTAGCAAATTTATGTTCATTTTAAAGCTAAAAATATACTATAAGATGCTGCACTCTCTAGAATTATTTTACAAGTAAAAAATCAATAATATTTAAATTCAAGCTATAACAATGGGAGAAGGCAGACTTTCCAAGTTGCTGATTGGTTGCTTCTTATTTTCAACAAAAGGAGTGCTTGTCAGTGATTTTGATAGCTCTAATTTCTTTTTTGATTTTCAAAACGAAAATGTATATTTTAGAGTGTTTTTTTTTTTTTTGTATTTTATTACATATTATAAATTATTTTGATAAAATATGCTGAAAATATAATTATTTTAGAAGAATAGTTAAGATTTTAGTAAAAATTATTTATTTTTACATGAATGTAAATTGAGAAAGATATCAATGACATATGTTGCATTTTTTAATAGGTTACAAATGTTCGTTTTAGTTTTTCCGCTATGGATAATTTATTTTTGAAAAAAAATTTGTTCACTTTCTTAATCTTACAAATTACTAATTTGCTTTTTGCAAACGAAACTAAAACAAATATTAAAAGATGAATGCATTTTTACTGCTGTTTCGGTAATTGACCAATCAAAAGTTTAGAACTTTAATTCACTAGACCATAATGAATTTGCATCAGTTTAAAGGCTTATTTCAATAAATCAGCAGCAGTGATGCTAACATTTACAAAATCATTAAATTGTTACTTACTGACATAGATCCATGTTTTAATGTAGGTTCAAATCCTTAGAGTTTTATTAAATATGGATAAAATGAAAAAAAATGTTGGATGTGTAAATGAAATTTTTAAGATTAAATTTATTTTTACAGTGAAATACATACATATAATTACTCCAGTAAAACAGGACTGATATATTATGTTTAGAAAAATGATGCTTTGTCAATCAGAGTTTCTCTTTATTGAAATAATTAACTGTTATGTTTAAAGCCAAATAATATATTGAAAAAGTTTTTGTAATAACGCTATTTACAGACTTTCTATGCTTCAATATTTGATATTCAAGTTAAAAAAAAGAAAATTAAATGTTTGTTCTAATATATATTTAAATGTTTAAGTATAGAATGTTGAGAGAATCATATTTCATATTCTATTTGATAAATTACATTGTCCAAAAAGAAATCTATTTATTATTAATTTATAAATTTATTTATTTATTTTTTATTATTGAAGAATATTTATATGAGAGTTAATGAGTCAGTTGTTATGCAGTTTTATACATGATCTGAGAATATTAGGAATGAAAATATGAATTCAATGTGTGATGGGTGGAGATTGAATACGTAATGATAAAATAAAATAAATATTAAATAAAATGAGTGAAAGAATAAACACTATTAAAATTATTATGAAATAAAATGGGATTGGGATTAATTAAAAATGTAAAATAATAAAATAAATATAGAGTAAACAAAAGTTTGAATATTCGGTTTTAAACTAAAAATAAAATAAATAGTTGTTGAAATTATTATATGAGATGTCGTTTTAAGACACATTGTTTTTTCATATACAAAAAATATTTTAATTTATTATTTTAAATGATATCATAAAACTCCTGCTTCTTGTCTAACTATAAAGACAATTTTCTTTTTTACAGTTATAAGTTTCTAATGTGAAATTCACTGATCTTGGGCATAATTATTGCCTTTTGATGAATATCCATCTATTTATCAATTACTCTGCTGATTACAATCAGCAACCCAAAGTCATCTTCCCAAGTCTTCTCATACTTATGACTTTGAATTCTATCTCATGTGAGAAACTCTATTGACTAATTTTTGCAAAATGTTCCCATTTCAATTTATATATATACTGTCATGAGTCATTATAAAAAATAATCAAGCGATCACTTTGTTAAATATTCAAACAACAGAAATGATAAGTTGAAACTCGATCTAGGACACACCAGATTCTAAATTCTTTAATCTAGTACTGCATTATATCGTGCTGGAAGAAAATAAAAATATTAGGAATTGTTTAGGAAGTTTTAGTCTCCAGTAATTTTTTATCAGTATTTAACTATTCATTATACGCATTTATCTATGTAGTTTTATATATGCATGAGTATAAAATTGTTATATAAAATTTTATTATTTATAAAAAGTCAATTTTCCAGATCAGTAATCCCATTCATGTCACATAAGTAGATTATCGTGCATTTATTTTTATTTACATTGGGTGGAGAGAATTGTTTTGAATAATGAAGATATTTTGCATTTCAAAACTTGGGGAATTATTTTATTTTAATAGATCTGCAAGTTTGCATTTTAAGCTTGACAATTCAATGTTTTAACATTTATTTTAATTTCCTTCAAAAAGAAAAATCTTTAACTCATTTTCGCAACCCCCAAGTCAGAAGGTAATGTTTTCTGGAAGTCATTTCGACTTCGTATAAAACAAAGAGCGAACAATCTGCCATCACCATTTAGAAAGGTGCCTCATCACCTTGACCTAAGGTACAAAGTAATAAACGAAACTACCTTTAATTATTTTAATTCGTGATCTAAGATTGAGTAAAATAGCCCAGCAGGTTTTTAACCACACCCTGTTCTGGTGTAATTATTTTTTTTTTAAAAAAATAAAAGATTATGATTATATTGTAGCTTATTCTGGTACAAAGCATTAAGGTTATGATTCAACATTGATCGAAAAGAGATGGGGTACGGGAGGTTATGAGGAAATGTTAAATAAGTTTATTAGTAAACTGAAGTCTATTAAACGATTTGAAGGTACGTTAATTGATTTTTTTTTTTAAACTTTGAATTATAGTGAAATTGTAATTAACATCGATAGGTGAATAAGCTAAGTCAAAGATTATTTTTATTGTATAATAGAATTTATCATTACAAGTTTATAAACACGTCATGTCAGTTAAGTTCAAGAGAGCAAAAGTTTTTTTTTTTTTTAAAAAAAAAAAAAAGGTAAAATATATGTACACATTAGTGATAGAATTTACTGATTCAATTGTCACTGGAGAAAAGATAAAAATACTGTACTACAATAAGTATGGTAATTAGGCCAGCAGTAGTCTAGATATTTTTTAAAAATATTGTCTTAGATAGTTATAGGATATCTAGGAGTTTGCTAGTTTTATTTTTACATATTTTTATCATATTCGTTTTATTGCCAATTTATGGATCCATTGAGAGATTAAGTTTTTTCCAAATTTCTTCTATTTTCTCTGATTTATATCTTCTTTTTTTGTCACATCAAATCAGAATTTTATTTTTATTTTATGTACCCATCTCATGCATGATCTCATTCTATATCCTTTACAATTTATTAAAGATTCAGTTTAAGACTTCAACAGTTTATCTTTTGTCACCTATTCTAGAAATATGCCCGTACTAGATTTAGTTCTGCCTCTTAACCTTTTCTCTGTTAGTAATGATTATTAGTTTATTCACTTATCTATATAGTTTGCTTTTTGATCCTCATTATTTTCAATTATACATTTCATATTTTATTGTATGGTCTGAAGGTAAAAGGAAATATTGCAACATAAACAACAAAAAATTAAACAAGGATATTACACTATCTCAAGTGTTATTCAATTTTAAAATTGAAACATGACTTTATTATTTTACATTCCCATTTTTATATGAGCAGGAACCATAAATTGTTGAACATTAAAACTTCATAATTGCTGTGACATTACTTTTAAAAACAATTTCAAACGACAACTTTACACAATTGTTTTATAAAATTAAAAAAAAGACATTTCATCATATTTATTCAGAAATCTTCAAATCAATATGCAGTAAAATAGTATTTTTTCCGTTTTCAGAAAAATCAAACAATAATCTTATTTTATTTTAAAAAATAAATAAAATATCATCATCAATCATTATCAATCCACTGCAGGATGAAGGTCTCTCCAAGCTCAGTCCATCTTCTCCGATCTTAGATTCTCTTCTCCACATCACACCTGCACAGTTTGTTATTTCATCCATCTACCTCACTTGTGGTTTCTTTCTGGGTCTTCTATAATCTCATGGAATCCAATTTAAGATTTTAATTGTCCATCTATTACAATCTCTTCTAGCAA
The DNA here is from genome assembly GCA_028023455.1 of Epiperipatus broadwayi. NCBI lineage: Eukaryota > Metazoa > Onychophora > Udeonychophora > Euonychophora > Peripatidae > Epiperipatus > Epiperipatus broadwayi. The sequence continues at coordinate 6,923,305 of JAQFVV010012428.1, read as the reverse complement.
TATTTCCAGCCCAACTCCACTTCAATCTTTTAATTTTTTCAATAAGGTCAGTAATACCTGTTTGATCTCTTACCCATATATTACATTTTCAATCTCTTCTTGTTACTCCTAACATGCATCTCTACATACTTTTTTGAGTGGTCTGAAATCTCTATTGCTTTTCTATTAAGTGTCCAAGTCTCAGATCCAAGTAAGAACTGGTAAAACACATTTATTAAACCTTCCTTTTCAAACACAGGCATATTTCCTTTTAGTATCAAGTTATTTCTATCAAAAGCATTCCAACCAAGTTTAATTCTATGATTAATTTCATTCATTATGTTTCCATCTGTATTAATAATTTGACCAAGGCATTTATAGCTGTTAACTTCTGACTCATCATAATCAATCTTTATTTTTATATTTTAAGAAAATTCATTGAACATTACTTTAGTCTTTTTAACATTTATCTTTAGTCCTACTTTTCTACTTTCATCTGATAGCACCTGCAACATTTCCTGCCGCTCTAAAACATTTTTTTGCAAAAGCAACTACATCATCTACAAAATCTAAATAACTTAAATAATCTCCATGTACTTTTACTTTTTTAGCTTCCCATTATAATCCACAAAATACTTCTTGCAAGCACTACTGTAAAAAGTTTTGGAGATATGGAGTCACCCTGTCTTACACCCTTCTCAATGTTGACTTCCCTAGTATCATTATGTAATCTAATTATTGCTATTGCATTTTTATAAATATTCTTTAAAATATGACAATATCCTAGATCTATACCTTGATGATCCAGTGCTTTAATCACTGAAGAAATGTTTATAGAATCAAATGCCTTTTTATAATCTACAAACTAATCAATGATCATTTCTTGTGTTAAATTTATTAAGAACATTACAGTCTTGAAATATGCATTTTCTATTAGTCAAAATATAATCCAATTCTGCTGCACCTTCATTTGGATGCGTCCATATTCATTTTCTTTTAACGTTTTTTTTCACAAAAAGAATTCATAATATAAAGTTGTTCTTTTTCTGCAAACTCCTCAAGCCTATATTGTCTCTCATTTCTATTACCACAACCAAAATTACCTACAGCACTTTTTCATCTTTCATTTGTTTACCAATTCTAGTATTAAAGTCTCCCGTAACAATTTTAAAATGTTTACTCTTTTTTTTTTTTTCAGAGTATAGCATTATAAATAATGAAAGTGTTTTCAGAACTACTTGCAAACCAGAAATCAAAATAATATTAATTTTTTTTTATAGTTAGTGAACAACTAAGTTGGTCATTTTAATAAAAATTTCAATGCAGCATGATGATTTAGTAGGGCATCTATAATAGTCTCTCCAAATTGTGAATGTGGTAAACCATAAACCATGGTTCATATTTATAAAGAGTGTCTAATTTACCAGGTCTTGATTGATTAAGAACTGTTGGTGTTGAATTTTAATGTGCTGACACCATATGCTAAATAAATAAATAATAGGAAGACAATTTTAAATAAATAATCTCATCATAGCTTACATTTGGATGAATTCAAAGAACAATATTAGTATTTTGTTTAAGTAAATGTTTTAAACAACTATTTTCAGAAACATTTTTTTTTTTTGCAACCTAGACAAAAAAAAAAAAAAATCCATAATTAATTATTTTTTACAAAAACATATATACTGTGATCAATATTGAGTCTGCATTTTAGATAGCAACAAATTCGCAGCACCAAGTGAAGACTGTATTATCATAAATTTCTATCTTAATTGTTTTTAATTCTGAAAGCAAATGTAGAACCCCCCCCCCCCCAATAAATTGAAATGCCATTTGAAATTATCTAGACCAGTGATGGTGAACTTATGGCATGTTTGCCAGAGATGGTATATTTGAATTTTTTACTGACATGGGAACTATTTACATGTCATAATTTTCTATGCTTTATATTATTCAATTTTTTTTTTGTTGCTAAAATCTATACTGATAAAAATTTACTGTAAACTAAACATAAAATAAATAAATATTATATTAGAATTCAATTTACAATTGAACTCTGATTAGAAATAATAAATTATGATATTTTAAGTCATATAAAGTGGTACCTGTATACTGTCTATCGTATTTTATGAATCTGTCAAATGATTCCAATAAACTAGAAAGTAAACTCAGTAAAATATTTTATTATTCTTTGAAGTAACTTTTTTCAAATCTAAAGTAAAAGTAATCAAATGGTTTTCTGACCTAATCTTTTTTTATCTAAATGTGTTGACACCATTCAAATTTTTTAATGTAATTAAAATCGTAAACAAAGGAACAAAATGCGTAATCATGTGACAGCATCAAATGTCTTTTTTTTTTTGCTTGAAGTTTTGCTGTAAAAGTGAAATGTAAGGATCATAATATATTTTAACATATAATAAATCTTTGATTTATAAAATTATTAAAGCTCATTTAAATTTAGTTTTAAATAAATTTGTTACCATTATATTAATATAACTAGTGAAAATAAAAAACAAAAATTGTCAAGCAGGAGAGAATTTCAAATTTGGTGGACTGATGAGTTTGTAATTATTAACAAAGACATGAGGGCATCATGTATTTTATGTTCCGGTACAGTTGTTTTGAGAACATCATTGGTAAAATGGCATTTTGAGGCCAATCATAAATCTCTCTGACAAAAAAGTAAAGATGAACAAAAAGAATATGAACATCTATAATGAAATTTATCCAAAATCATTCAAGTATAACTGCTGCTAGTTTTTTTTACTTCAAATGTAATTGCCAAACATGGAAACATTTTAATAATGAAGAATATATGAAAGAAGCTTGGATAAAATGCGCACCAATTTTTTTTTGAAGATTTTGAAAACAAATCAAAAATTATTCAGAGCATAAAAGATTTCATTTTGGCTAGAAATATAGTTAAAGGAAGAATCCTGCAAATTGTTTACAACATAACTTACTAAGAAAAAAGAGATATAATATCTTCTAGTTTAATTTATCTCTGCCTTGATAAAAGTACAGACATAAATGGATCAGCTTGTTTGGCTATTTTTATTTGCTATTGCGTTGGGAATAATATCAAAGAAGAATTAATCAGTTTAATATCATTAGGAACAACAACAAAAGGAATAGATATTTGCAACAAAAAAGAAATAGATGTTTGCCAAAATTTGTATCAGTAACTATAGATGGTGCTTATGACAGGAAAAGAAAATGGTTTTCTCAGTTTATTTACTAACTATATTGACCAATCAATTTTGGGTTTTCATTGCATTATACATCAGCAGATTTTATGCACGAAGGCTAGCTTTAAGCCTCTGGATGAACTTGTGAACATTGTGACTATATTAGTCAATTTTATATTTACACATTAAGTGAGATAAACTCAGTGTGCTATGAGTTAATTATGGACAACAATGTGGTTAAGTTGAAGAAAAGTTTTTCAAAGATTCAGTTGAGTGTTTAGATGAAATTAGGCTGTTTTTACTTAATGAGAAAATCATTGGAAATATAATGAATTAATGGATGTTGAATGGCTTCCAAAAGTAATGTTTTTTACTGATATGTGTTCACATCTAAATGAATTAAATGTGAAACTACAAGTTTATAATAAGATAATTGTTGTCATGTTTGATTTGATTAAAGCATTTGAAGTTAAATTACAAATTTTCAACTGTGGTGTTATTTCTTATTCCTTTAAATATTTCCAAATCTAAAAAAAGTTCTTGACTGATTTAGAATCCCATGAGACGCCAAATCAAGTAAAGTTGATGCAAGACTTTTGTCCTGTTATTCAATCGATAATTGATGAATTTAAGATTTACACAATTCAGATAATTTTCAGAAACATCAAAATTTATTTTATACCCAGACATAATATCAATGGATACTTTCAAGTTGGAAAATTTTGAGTGGTTTAATTTGGAAGATATGGAAATGCTTAATCAGTTGGTTTTCATTCCAGTTCTATATGGAAACAGAAATTTGTTGTTTTGTGGAATGAATTAGAAACAATGGAAAATGATCCATTATTGGACATATGTACAAAGAATGTTGAAGAGGAACTATTGACTGCCTGGAATGCTATTCCTGAAACATTCAATTGTTTAAAAAAATTAGCGACTGCTTTATTGTCAATTTTCTTCTCTATATATGCATGTGAATCATTGTTTTCAGAAACAAATTTAATTAAAGACAGTTCAAGAAATAGAATGACAGATTAATCTAGTTAGCATGTACATTATTAAAAATGACAAAATATGAACCAAATATAAAACATTTGGCATGCAATATACAACAGCAAAACTTTCATTAAATAATATCTATTTATGTTGATTTTATATGTTTATTTCCAAAATTTTGTTTTAATTACTATTAATTTATTTACTATTACCTTTTATTCAACTTGTGCTCTTATAATATCATTCACTTGTATTTCTCTTATTTAGAAATTTTGTTTAATTATTATTTGTTATTATTTTGTTTTATATACTTTTAAAAAACTGTAATAATTAAGTTGTTTATATTTTGATTTAATAACTGTATGGCACATCAATCACTCAATAAATATTTTTTGGAAATTTTTGACATGCACACATAAACAGTTTACCACCACTGATCTAGAGATACAGGTCTGATAAAATCAGTTATCTAGTTTTATTTGTGTGTGTGTGTGCAGAAAACCTGCACTCAAAGAGTCTGGTGATATAGAAAGATCATTAAAAATATTGAATTATGTTTCCAATTATGTGAATTATTGTGATCAGATGTTGCTATTTCAATTTTTATTTATGCATATTAGAAACAATAAAATATATATCATTTAAATTAGTTTTAATGTTTTTCAGTTATTATTATTATTATCATTTTTTATAAATAGCTTTATAAGACAAGTATTTTGTAAATGTTTTTAACAAGTGGGTTATATGAATAGTATTTATGTATTCAATAAAATTTTATAGAAGTTATAGAAAGAAAATGATGAAAATTAATTATCTTCACATTAAAAAATGATTTCAAAATAACATTATAGAAAATGCGTCTTTTAATAGTTTGTTTAGCTAGTTCAGTGTTCAGGCGCCATATTGAATTTTTTTAAAAACTGACCTGGGTCACAATTTTCACAATAATGTTAGAACAAAAAAAATGTACATTAATAGAAACTAGAAAAACAATAAGTCTAAGACAAATAATGATAATCATTTAAAAAATAAGGGAAAAAAGAAATTTCAACATCCAACATAATTATTACTTTAATGTTCGTTTATAATTTCTAATTTATCATTAACTAAGTTTAAATTACATCTTCAGTGATAATTTCTTTGTATTCCTCACAAAATTATCTTTCAAACCATCTATAATACTTCTTACCTGAGATAATCCATAGCTTCAGAATCTCCAAAACATGTCGCATATAAATTCTTCATTTTTATCTTGTACTCCAAAAGTTACCAAATTTCAAAGGCGTCTATAAGAAAAATATTCATCCTAATAAAAGATACAAAACAAATTATTAATTGGCTTCTTGTCTATCTAAAACTAGAAATTATAGGTTACTGTCTGTATCACTAATAAAATGAGTTTCATCTCTTCATTTTATATTTTTTTGTGTATATCAGTGATGTTTATATTCTTTATGCGCACCAGTGATGCTATCTTGTTATATTTATTGTCCCACAAAGGTATAATTTGCATACAGCTCATTTGCTAGCTATAGACTTGAAAATAATGTGATGCAAGATGTGGCAAAACTACTTACTCCACAGCATGATTATCAAGAATGATTCTTTGTCTGCATACAATTCTATGTGGTATATGCATAACCATTGTGGCTACTACTACACAAACATCATTTGAAATCTCTCTTTTATTGGTTTTAAGTGTTTATATTTTCACATGGTATTATGCCTTGTAAATTTTGTGAATGCTTTATCAACTGCAACCTTTCTGTACATTTGATTATGTTTTTAAAATATACATTGCACAGCTCTATATATGTAAATCATTACTTGTTATGCAACCTCTCTGTACATTTGATTATCAGATTTTAAAATTTACATTGCACTGCTCTATATATGTAAATCATTACTTGTTATACAACACACAAGATTAAACACAAACACACCATATAAACATACTAAATTATTAATATCAAAGATACAAAATTACTGTACATATGAATAATAATTGATATACCATATAATAAAGAGCATAAATTATTTCAATATTATATTATTTATATATTACACACACACACACACCAATATAAACGCAAATTAATAAATTATATTAATAACATTAAAATATTATTAGAAAAATTTTAAAAATCTACTTATGATATATATATTCTGTGATTACATTGACATTCCATTATAGGCCTTAAATGTGAATGACCTGCGTATTTTTAATCCATTTTCACTATGTAATCAAGTTGTTTACAATTTTCGAAAATTGGCTAAAACAGCAAAAAATTAAATCCATCTGTTTTAAAAAAAAAATCATAATTCAATTTTCTTCCAATTTCAATCGAAAAGATGGCACTCAAAAGATATTTTTAAGATAGATCAAATGCCTGTATTTCTGTTGACATCATGCTTATAGTTTTTACGTAATTTAAAAAAGAAAAAATTTCAACCAATCAGCTATGATGGACTTCTGACACGCTGTTCTGAGCCAAATCATTAGACCATATCAAATATGAGCATTTATAGACATAGTTATGTTGTCATAGATTAATTAAATTTATTATGGAAGGCATAGCATAAACAAACACTATCATTTAATTAATTGATACTTTGGAACAAAAGCAAGTAATGACAATTATATATGATGTGAAAATGATATCCAGAAAGGAATTTATATATCTGTGTCATAATTTATCATAAGATTCAGTTCTGAATGCCCATTCATTTTGATAAATTTTTTTTACATGTTTTCAAGCACTGAAGTCATAATGTTCAAATTAACTTTTTTTTCCTGATGGTAGTGCTAAATTTTTTTTAAGTCAATAAACTGCTCTGTATATATTCATTTATTAAAGTTAGATTATGAAATATAAAGAGCTATAATTTAGTATTTAATGAAGTAAAAAGAATTCCAGCTTTTTGATAGTAATAATGAAAATATAAAATATCTATAAACTCTTTAACAAATATAATATTATATGTAACAAATAAAACTAGTGATAACAGTATAAGGTTTAATATACTAATATTATATTGTACCAGACCATTCTCCCTGTGGAATTCTTTTCCTAATCTTGCACTGAGCATGAAGTGACCAAGATTCAACAGGTAAAGAAATGGATATCAATTTAGCCGATTGTCTGTACTCATGTATATTGGTACTTCCAGCTAAATTGATAGAAAGAGTGGATTGACAGGACTCTTCCAGTTAAAAACACCCTTTAGTTGATATCTTATTTGAATGCCCGAATATTTAGAACAATGGCAAGTACACACCTTTGAAAAATCTATTTACAAAATAGACTTTTGCGTGCCACTTGTAGAAAAGAATTAAAAAAAAATGAATTTTTCACCCTCCTAGAAGGATGTGTAATACCATATGTTCAGCGGAGCATAAGAATAAGATTTAACACCCCGGTAGAGCGATATCCCTTGTGGCTAGCTCGGTCATTCTACATCTAGGGTCTTCAAATGGGTAAGTTAAATGATTATTATAGGTACGTGGTTGATCAGGAAATGACACATTTTTATCAATATAAAGAATAATATGAAAACAAAACAAGTTTAATATTATGATTAAATATTTATTTAATCCCAAATACCCACTACCGTTTCATACTAATGATGATATAATAAAAAAATGACCAAATAATTAATTACCACAAACCCCTATATATATATACGAGGCATTGAAATCGATAAAATACAATTTATATAAGAAAATAATAAATCCCTAAAGTTATTTACAATGTTTTATAAAGAATGGAAGGGGTCTGAGCTTTTTTGACCCTGTGGAAATAAGTTATACTTTGTGTGATCTGATATATATATCAGATTAGAGATCTTCGGTTATACAGGCATATACTTTTACTGATGACTTTAAAATCTCTTTATTGATAGCAAATATAATAATAAAAACTATGCATATATTTGCACTATGAAATATTTCACTAATTTTATATTTTTCAACATGTCAATAAGGTTGCGTTAGTTCAGATACTATATAGTACACAACATGATGTACTGTATCTATTTCCTTTTTGCCATAGATAAATTCCTATACATGTATATACGTGCAGCACAATTAAACACTATTTTAAATGGACTTGCTTACAGAGAATCTATAATAGATCCCTTCTTACATGCATCATGAGGTGCAGCAGCGACAAAAAAAAAATAACTTAAAAAAAGATATACGGTTAAATACACTTTTTAGATATTCAACATGAGATATCGTATTTACCGAATATTATAAGCGTATGTACGCATATATACACATGTATATTAGTATATGACGAATTTCAGGAGTAACAAAAAGGAAAACGAATAGCAACAAGAAAAAAAAAATCTCATTGCAACCTTTGTTGAAAATACTAGAATTTGAAATAGAAAAATTGACTCAAAAGATTTAAGTAAAAGCTTTAACATTTATGCCCGTAATAACTGTAAATTCAATATACATATGCGAGAGACTCTCTTTTTTTAAAATGATTAATAATAATAACAACAAAAAAATAATAATATATTTAATTGGAAATATCAAAGTTAATTATTTCAATATTAATAAAATATCTTAAAATAAACTTATATCTGCATCTTCATTCTTCTCCTCTGGGCTCTGAGTGGGATTCAAGTTAACTGGCTGTGCAGTGAGGATTTCATCTATTTAGGCATAGGCAACACGGCTTTTGTCATTTTCATGGGCGGCTGGAACTGGCATGGTCACATCTTGATGGCTTGGGACAGAGAAAGGGCGGTGCACTGGCTGGTTGTCTACCCCAAGGTCATTTTACTAAACTCTCTGGTAGATCGCTTCATATCTTCCTTTTTCATATATGATTTGTTCTTAAGAATGTCACTAATAGTCCTGTTCATAAATTAATCTCTAAGTAGCTGGTTGCTTGGAGAATTCTGGAGCCAAAAAAGTGAATGACTTGCCCAGAACGACTGCCAAAGAAAGAATGAATCTCACAGCACTGACTAAACTATATCACTCCCACTAGTCCTCTGAGAAGTATGAATCAGCCAATCCTTTCAATTTATCTTATCATTTAGATTATAACATTCCTTACAATTTTTCCGATCAAATTCTACATTTTAAGTTTGATACAATGACTAGTTTCCATCTTGATTACTCAGACCACTTGATTACGGCTATTCAATTCAAAAGAATTTCTATTTCATAAAAAAAAAAGATAACATTTTAATTATAGCATTATCAAACATTTTGCTTTTGGTCAGATTTTTGCAAAAGCAATTAACATTCTTTGTTTATAGAATAAAATTTGTTTTTAGAGAAGTAATTTCAAAAATGAAAAATATACAAGTATGTTGGAACAATTGCTTTAATTATTTATTTTACTAAAATGTTTCAACATTTGATTCATTTGTTTAATAAGTTTGCCTTTCTCTATTTGAATTTTTCAGAGAAAAGCCAAATACATAAAGTGATATATCATAAAAAATATGCAAAATAGAAAAATAAAAAATAAATATATGAGTTTATTATACGTGTACAATATTTAAATTTGTGTGTGTGGGTATTCTACTGCTCAGACTCAACCTCCATTATTAATCTAGCACATTTTTATATTTGTTGTGCTTAATACGACTTTGTGCAAGGCCATTTGATAATGCCTGGCACAATATACATAAATATTTTCTACATTTGGTTTATAGTGTTTTAATTGGCTCCAAGATTATAACATATTTTGTATGCTATTTAATAACTCCATTAACTAATTGTAACTAATACTTATATATTTAATAGCGTTTTAAATTTTACAATTTTCGCTCCAATCTGGTTTTATTATATATGTTTATTGATTGTATAAATATACTATGTATATTTACATTTTTAATATATTGACTGATGGCTAATTATGTGATAGGATTCATATATGAGTATGTAGAACATTCATGAATTTATTTTCAAAAAATATAACATTGTTTGATTCTTATGTATATTTTCTTTGCTTTCTTTATTGGGAGCTGTCTAGACATTTTTTAAAATTAATAATCCATTTTCAGGGGCATTATGTTTTAAACAATATGGCTGTTGGTTTTTTTTTTTTTTTTGTTATATAAAGATGATTATTGTATTAAATATGCCATTGAATTTTTTTAATGATTATAATAACACAATAAATTATATAAACCTGCTATTTGTAATTAAATAAAATTTAATATAACTGTACTGTAATGAACAAAATAAAAAAAAACATGATGAAAGAATACTTGCTTTGAATATATTTTGAGATTATATTGTCATTTTCTGCATTCATATATTATACCGGTTAACGTTTATTCCATTAATATGAGCATGCACATAAACTGAACATGAGGGAAAATATGGGGACATGCCGGAGTAAGAAGAAATTCAAAACTTTACCGTAACAGTGCTACGGACACAGAAGATATTTATGGAAAGGTTGACTCTTACATACCTTTGGGGGATGATTCTAAATCAACCCCTCGTGCCACTCCCAGAAGGAAATTTAACTCTCCTCCTGAAAGGATATGCAAGTTCAAATGATATTAGGGCATGTGTGCCGATAAATAATTATTCATAAAAAAATAATAAATAAGTATCCTCGTGAAAATAAAGATTTAGGTTCCGGTAAGAAGGTACTCTTATACTCAGTTAAAAGAATTGGGGGTCAGAAAGTTCGCATAACTAACTAATATGGGGTTAAAGAAAGTAAATGATGAAAAAAATATGAAATATATGGCAGTAGTCACTTTTAAATTATAATATCTTTTATTAACCCAATACCCCCTACCATTTATAACATAAATATAAAATTAAAGTTCCCAAATTGAATAAATATACAAACGAAATCATATAATACATAAATCATTTATAAAACAAATTATAAGCATATGGAAATACTTGTTGAGATAATGGTTAGATTAAATAAAGGAAATTTCTTTTTTTTATTATAATAAAGTATATTAAATAAGGTATATGGGAAAGATAGTGCTCTGTGGATATAAACTCACATGTGTGTAAAGCAAATAAAGAAAAATTAGTTTTACATACAAGATATATTGGTCTGTGTACTTACACAAACATATTTATGAAGTGGGCATTAACTGGTTATAAAATAAACGCACATATACAAAAAAAATAGTATACCTGATGAAGTTTGTAGGCTTCGTTCTTCTATGTGTTTTGAGTGGGCTGTCTATTTGTTCATCGACTGCAACAAGGGCTGGACTTGACGGTGATATAAGTTCATAGAATTAGTCATCATCCCTTTGGTGTTTGGTAATCTCGGCTTTTACATTATGTTGGGACGGCAGGAGCGGAGCTGGACAGACGTGCTGAAGTCGGCTTCTACTCCATAATCATTTTATAGGCAGGCAGATGTTTGATTGACATCTTTAAGTTGGAGAGATGGATATTAAATATGATATTAAACACTATCAATCGTCCTTTATTGTTTGATGAATCCTAGGTTAATTGCAGGCCTTTATGGTATGTTAATTAAGCTTCCATCAGCATCAACTGACTGGTTAACTGCTAGATTGTTTGAATGATGGCCTGGATTAATGTCCATTGATTTAGGCTGAATGAATGACTATTAATTTTTTTTTCTTATTAGAGTAAATCTTACGGCTTACAAGGTATTAGAATCAGCATGATTAAAGAGTTGCATGACTTCACATGGTTTCTAGAATAGCATTAGCTTCCTAAAATTAGAAATAGGCTCCCAATAAGATTTGCCTTAGCAACAGCAAGACGAAAGTGAACTGCTCTTTTTGAAAAGTAATGGTAAAACTCTCTTTGAAAAGCAAAGGTGAACTGCCCTCTTTGAAAAATAAAGGTAAAACTCTCTTTGAAAAGCAAAGGTGAATTGCCCTCTTTGAAAAAGCAAAGGTGAACTGCTCTCTTTGAAAAGCAAAAGTCAACCCTCTCGCAACTTCAGAACAGATATCCCACCTCAATACAATCTCAATTCAGGTATCCCCTCCATGACACAAAAATTAATTAAATCTCATTGAATAGGTTTTAGTTTTACTAATTGGTTTGGCCGATTTGTAAAACATTCCAATGTAATCGCCTAAGTGATCTCTAAAAATTTCATTTCCAATTAGTTTTATTTATATCCATTCAGATCACAATTAAGAAATGATAACATCTTTTTACTTTTGATTAATTACATTATCAGAATTGAAGTTTTTTTTTGTTTTAACAAAAAATGTTTTACATAACTTGAACATTCCTCTCTCCACGCATTATCGCAAGTTTAATTAAACTCTTTTGTCAAAATTATTTTAGAGTGTACAGGAGGCCAGAATGCCTTTAGGCTTTTTCTAAATTTAAGACAATGGGCCCCCTTTCTCACTCAAACGCAACTGAAGAGAAAAATATCCATTAAAACTCCGATTCTGAAATCATTTTTAAATATTTTTAAATAACTGTATTTTAAATTTTCTCTTTTACATTGATTGTCAGCACTCACAAAAAAAAAAAAATACATACATACTGACAAATTGTAGATACATGTGTTAGCATTTCTTTTTAACAAACAAAACAAAAATCTTCAAAATTATAATTACATTTTGGAGTTTCTTTCTTCTTAAAACAAAATAATAAAAATAAACAAAAATCAAATTTACAAATGCATATTTTTAAGCTTTTAAATATCGGCTTTAAACATATGTGTGTGTGAGTTTATATTATCACCAGAGCTCTCTCTCTCAATTTATAATGAATATTGTTTGTATAAATTGTATAAACCCCCCTCTTTAATGGCTATTTAAATATTTTAGACCATTTAGTCATTTAACCTTAGCTTGTGCTTGGCCATATCAAACGTGCCTGGCACAATATAAAGTTTAATATCATGTGCATTAGCATACACTTTTTGCTCAGGGACTATTCCATAATTTTGAAAATACTTCACTGTGTGTTCTGTCACTAGTAGATTTCAAATTGTAATCAATTTTCCAAAATGTTAGGAAAAATAATTAACCAGCAACTTGAATGAAAATGCTATAGTAATCCTTAAAAAAATCACAACAATATCTACAATGTGTTAACGGTTTGTATGTTATAATATATATAAAAAAATAATTCATTAAATATTGTAAATGGCATTTATAAAAAAAACTATTATCTTTTAAAGTCAACATGAATTTATATTTGATTTCTTAATATTTTTTAAACTTAACAAGTAACATGTTCTATAAAATAATTTTGAGAAAAAAACAAAAACAAATGCTTCAATATCCCAGAAAATGGATAGTTAATCAAAAAACATTCTACAAGTTTCCAATGAAGGGAGCAAAGGAATTATACATAAGTACCCATTGTTTAATTACTGTTTTAGTAATATCATATATATATGTAATAATATTATAATTCGCTATCTGTATTTCTTCAAATCAATATACGTAATCTTGTAATTGAATATTTATAAATACAATAATTAGATATATATAAAGTATAACTTTAAAAATTTTATCCACTTTGGAGTGCTTTTGACTATCCTCATAGTCTTTGTTAACTAACACTTTGAAAGGCTAACCTTCCCAAAATTCCGTGATCTTAATGTTTGTTGCCTGTCTATTAATTAAGTCTTGTTTGTATTTGTATGATAGCTTCCTTTATTTTCCTTTTGTTGTTATTTTTTTTAATTTGCAATATTTTTATGTTATTATAATTGAAGTTAAAACCAAAAATACATGACTTATTATGATCGTAAAAAACGGATGCTGAAACAGTTTTGTTTTCTGAACCCTTTTTAATAACAGCAAATGTGCTTTAGTTTTTTTTCCAATGTGCATCTCAATTCCTCTTTATATCTGCTACCACACTTTCATATCCATTTATTAATGATGCACTTTTTATTTATAAATGAAGTTTTATCTTTAGAGTTATTTATTAATTTGTTTAATGTAGGAGGAAAATGCAATGGCACATATACGTTTATAAATTTTTCGTATCAAATTTACTTGCTCATTCAAAATATATGGTATTGATATCCATATTTTTTTATTAGCAAGACAATCAATATTATTATTAATATTTTTATTCTTATATTTTGTATTAAAATTTTTAATAACATTATACATCTGGGTCTCTTTTTACGCGGACTTATTTAACACAATTTTGAAGTTATGCGATTCTATGTTTCACCAGAAGTCGAACTCCGATAATGCGCTATTACTTAAATAATAAATTTTGCGTATATTGAAAGTAATAGCACATTATTGGAATTCGACTTTCATCTTAGTAATTTCAATATTTTCAGTGCTTTATAATAGTAAGATTTTATGCAATAATGAAATTAAAATCATGATTTTCACATTTTATGTATACACACATTAAATTTTACAAGATTATAATGTAAATTTGTTCAAACATTGTGCGTGTTAATTTTGCATTTTAAATCACATTCTGTTTTTACTTTTTAAAAAAAGAATGTAATCAATTATTAATCATTTAGTGTCCGCAAGTTTATTTTTAATCAGTAATAGCAGTGAGCACAATTAAAATTGAAAATTAAAAAATTAAAGACAAAATAAGAATTTAATTTTTAGTTGTTAGATTAATTACTAATTACATTGTCACCAGAAAACCATTAACAACATGAGAGTGATGTTGGCACTAGTTGTATTTTCTCATGTGAAGAATCTGATTTTTTTATGAGTTTGCAAATGAACCTGTTTATCGGCAAATCACGATAATAATTAAAACATGTATAAAAAATGTAAATTACTGTAAATTATGCATAAAAATATATTGTTTTAAATAAAATTAAATATTATAGTTAAAAAAAGTTTGTCTTGTATCAATTTTTTTCAAATTTGAAATTTTTTATTAGTCATATTTTATTTCCTTTTTTTTTTGCACGAATTTTAAAGTAATTTTACGTTGGTGCTTTGCTTTTACATGATTTTTGAAAAATCTCAGTCCGTATCCCCTCTTTTTCAAAGTAAGTTACATCTACTTTTGCGCGATTTCGTTTGCACATGTTTTCTGAGGAACCTATCTATCGCGTAAAACAAGACCCAGGTGTACATATGATTATAATTGTAGCCAATATTTAACATTTCATTCGAATACATTTCAATATTTTTAGCATTATCTGATGATTATTTACAAAGACTTATTTCTAAATAAGAAGGACTTTAAAGTTGCCATTTTATGTGACATTGACACTCTTGATTTATATGGAATATAACCTTTTTACTATGGGTTTAATGGTCATACAGTAATCCAGCTTACATTGATTTCTAGTTATTTTAAGATCAAGAAACTGAACGCACATTAAATTTTCATCTGTTCTTATCCATTTTAAATCATTTAAATTCTTTAAATAACTCTTTAATTGTATTTGACCTGCCACATACAAAAACATCATCAACATATTGATAATATACACTAATATTTTTTTGATAACATTTTTTTTTCATAATATTTTCTTCGTTTGTAGAAATTACAAAATTATGTATTTGAGCAACAGTAGATAAACCCATTGCCCAGCCATTGCCATTTTATAAAAATCCTTTTTAAAAACCACATAAATATTTTTATCAATAAAACTTAATGTTTCAATTATAAATTTTGTTATTTTTACATTGACATTTTAAAAACTTTATGCGTTGGAAATAATTTCAATAGATACTATTCGATCAATTGATATGTACATTTCACTTATGTCTAGAGTACATATTACATCATTAACATTAATCATAACATTACAGATTTTACTAACAAAATCATATGATGAACATATTTTATATTTACCAAAACCAAGAATTACTTGTAGCATTTTTTCAATTAATTGACACATTTCATAATAACCCCCAATCCACCGTTAACCATAATTGTTCATTCTCTTTATGCAGTTTTATATTTGAAAATGTCTTGGGACATATTGCAGCAGAAGGATAAATCTTATATAAGTACTATTGTCAATCACATTATTTTTGGCTTTTTTAAAATTGTTATTAATAAATTGAATAAGCAAATTTTCTATATTTACTTTATCAACTTTCAAAAAAAATAAGATTATTCATTTGAGTAATAACTTTATCTTCACGATCACACATTTTTAATCCTTTATCTTCCTTTATACAAATAAAATTATTATCAGATGTAAATTTTTTAAATTTAGATAATTCATTTTATAATTAAAATTTTTTTCTTTAACTTTTTTTACTAAATCTTTACCAACTTTTAAATCACATTTAATTATGCTTAAGGAATTTTCTACCACAGATTTCAATTCTAGATCAGTCTTCCCACTGACCACCAACATATTTTGTATCGAGATTTAATATATGTTTTTGTTGAAAATTGAGATTCATACTTGATAAATTAACATAATTATTATCTTGAGATTGACTTTTAAAGCCATTCTCATACAAGAAGTTAATTTTTCTATCAAATTTCATACACATTTTTTCATAATATTGATTAAATGACGCTTGACTGTTACTTTTAAAATTAAACCAATCATCTTGGTTATTCAAGTCAATTAAATGATTTAAACTTTTTAAATATCGTCTTTTATCAAATATTTGCATGTGGAAATTATACTTCATAATATAATCATTTTCATATAGCATATCATATTCACGGACAACTTGTAAGACCTATTAACTTCTATTTGACAGCAATTTGGATATATTTTAACCTTTTACAGTTATATAAAACTTCAATCTACATTATAAATCAATTACTTTGAAAGTTATCTTTCTCCATTCTTTGATAATCCACGTTTCATTTCTCATATTAAAATCCATTGATGTATATGTAATAAAATTATAATTCGATGTCTGTATTTCTTCAAATCATTTTACATAATCTTGTAATTAAATATTTATAAATACAGTAATTAGATATATGTAAAGTATAACTTTAAATATTTTATCCACTTAGGTAGTCTTTGTCAACTAACACTTTGAAAGGCTAACCTTTCCACAATTCTGTGATCTTAACATTTGCTGCCTGTCTGTTAATTAAGTCTTGTTTATATTTTCTTTTTGTTGTTATTTTTTTTCAATTTGCAATATTTTTACCTTATTATAATTGAAGTTAAAACCATAAATATATGACTTATTATGGTCGTAAAAAACGGACGCTGAAACATTATTATTTACTTTGCAATTTTGTTTCATTTTCTGAATCTTTTTTAATAACAGCAAGTGCTCTTTCGTTTTTTTTTTTTTCAATGTGCATCTCGATTCCCCTATATATCCGCTACCAAACCTACATATCCATTTATAAATGATGCAATTTTTATTTATAAATGAGGTTTTATCTTTAGAGTTATTTATTTATTACATATATAATAAATATTATATATTATATAGAGTTATTTATATATATATATATAAATAATAGTTTTTATGTATGTTCAGTTTCATTTTTACAGATAAATGAGAATTAGATCTTTCTGATATTTCTTTGTCATGGTGAATAATTATATTACTTATATATTTTAAGCTTATTTAATAAAAACAGCATGATATCTAAAATTTAAATGATGATGTTACAGGGAGAAAACAATTTATCATTAGGATCTCTAAAGTATATGATGTGTCTCTAAATATTGAGATATTAAAATAAATTATATTAAAAAGTTGGAAGCAATAGCCAACTATATTACTGATAATTATTAAGTATTAGCATTTGGTTATAGTAACTTCTAACTTAATTATTTCTGCATGTTTTTGAGGGAAAAAAAAGTATATATATATACATATTTCGGATTATGATATAAAAGAATAAATGGATATTATAAAAAGAAAATATATTTGAACCTCTGATTTGCTATAAACAGCAGCTCACTCAGGAGTATCTTGTTTTATATATATTTCAGTAAAACAAATTATAGTATCTATTCAAATTTTAATATAAATGTAACAATAAAATGTTTATAAATGAAATTGTATATGTACCATTTGTGCGTGTGCCTGTAAAATATATGTATTTTTAGCTTAATTTTATAATAAATAAGTGCCTAACAGTATGGGCAAAGTTTTTGATTTAGTTCCGAATGAGATAAATAATAAGTGTAGAGAGGAATATTTTATTTTATCAATTGAGTTACAACTGCTGGACTCTTATTATTTGATCCTTGAACTCATGTGAATATATAGGCAAACTATCATCTCTGTTTTTTGGGGGTTTTTTTGAATTTGTGATTTTTTATTATTTCAACATGAAACATATCTCCTGTCTTTATTAATCCAAACTCTATAATGAAAATTTAAATATAAGTTTTATTTTTCAACGGATTTTTCTGAACAAATATTACATTGACCTTTTTTTGCTTTTCACAAACATATTGATAGTAATAAAACATGTAGTAAAGTAACTGTTTATGGTATGTGAAGTTACATATATTCATATAATTTACATATAAATTTATTTTATAATAATAATATATGTCTTTTTAAAAAAGAGTATGTTTACATTTATAAACGCAGACATTTTTTTATATAGTTGTAATTAAGAAAATAAATCAAATTAATATTTTGTAATTTTATCTAGATAATAATTTTCAAATTAGAGGAATTCAGGTTAAAGATGATCTATTTGTATAGTGTTGATGTACAGTATTCATTAATCAAATTTGTTAGTGTTTTATACATTTTTATTTTATTTCTTTTTAGGCCATTACTGAGCACATCTATGAGCTGTTGGAAAATGAAACACACTTAGAAAAAGTCATGGTCCCTGTAAGTACTATAATTTTATTAAATCACTTTAATTTAAATAAAATGTGATGTGTACAATATTATAATTTTAATATGTATACCTCTTATAAGTATATGCTCAAATTTTACAGTGTGCTAGAACAATTTATTAAATGTAAAAATATATAACCATTTATAGTAATTCTTGGATTTTCTTTAAGATCTTCATTTCTGAAAATATGCTTGTTGCTCTTTCTCAGAAATCATTTTAAAAGACATATCATGCAATATTTAAAGATAAATACATATTTTAAAAGTTATTACTAATTACAGCAGCACATAAATCCGTTTTACTATTAAATATGTAACATTTAGGATTATAATATCACATAACATTCTTGTTCAAGTACATTATTAGTCTGACTTATTTACAAGCAGACACATAATGAATCATTTTAAAAACTTGAAAATATAATTTTACTTTTCATTTATCAATGCCCATTAATTCAGTCTAATAAAAAGAGTATTCCTTTTTCATCTCTTATCCAAACTGTTTATATCTGAAAAAGCTGAAACGTATTTTTAACAGTGATCTTAGTTTACAAATTTATTAAACCAGCTTAACATTTTATATATTATTTTAAATTAATTCTTACTAATTTCAACAGCATATAAATAATTTTTACTACTTAAATATATAATGTTTAAGATTATAATCATATCTCAGAATATTTTGAGTAATGCATTTGAATTAAGATCATGTCTAATAATAAGTTTCCGTTTTTGCAGATATCAATATTGATTTATTTACAGTATATATTAGTTGGAAATAATATTGAACGAATGGTCATTGATAAATGAAAAGTAAAATTATACTTGGAAGTATATTAAAATGGTTTGTTATGGGCCTTATTTGAATGGGAATGTTCTGTTTAGAAGAGTATATAATTTCTCTGTTTTAATATTTGTGTTGAAGATTAAAACTGATCTACATAATGTTTATCTGAATGTTTGTGATGATGGTATTTTAATTGTAGTTATAAATTGGGCTATTTCCATAATCTAATTTCAATTGTTAAATGTTTTTAGAAAAAATCAAACTATTTAAATTTTCAAAGTCATCCAACTATTAGTAATTGCACACAGGTTAGTATATAAAATAATACTTCAAGTGATACCATTTTTTTGTCTTTTTAACTGATCTTACTAGTGACTGTATTAGCATTGAAATTAAAGGAGGCGTATTTAGACTCATGAATATTGATTTTAAGATAATGCTCTAACTAACCAGGCTACTCTGTTAAAAACAACAATCATTAGAAATTTTATATATTTATTATTTATGAAGATCTTTGATTTATTACTCTTGTTTTTTAAGACAAGGTTAATGAATAATTTCCAAATATTATGCCAGGTTGGTCTATGGAGTTATTTGCCATTACTTTCTTAATTGTTCTTTTTTCATCTCTATTCATATCTTTATAGTTACGAATTTTAATTTGAAATTTTTATACTTGAAAACTTCATGGCTTGTTAACTTTTTTAGCATTCTACAATATTGTTGTTTTATTTTTATTAAATATAAAACTAATTTATGAATTTAATTATTGAATTTTTCATTTTCTTTTTATTTTTTATCTTTTGTTGCTTATATTCACAATGATATTTTTGAATTGAATTTGGGCCATAATTTTTTGGTTGGAATGACAAATATAAATCTTGTTGTATTTTTTTTACAATATGGCCATTTTTTAAAATTAATTCATATCACAGATTTCTTCTTTTTATCTTGATTGTATATATTATTAGAAACAATCCATCATTATTTTTTGAAAGCTTATATACAAAAGAATTATCACTTGAAGATGCAATAAGTATGTTTTTTTTTTTGCATAGTCAATTGTCTGCATTAATTCATAAAATAAATTCTTTTTTGGATAAAAGTCTGTTTGAGTGTTTTTCGTTTTAACATATCTTAACTTTTAGTTTTTGAGAAAGTTACAACCTTTTGCTGGGATTAATATATACAAGATTATGTCAATGATTTAAAGAATGTTAGGTATTAAGCTAAGTATTGTTATACGGAAGAATGGTTGTTTTTGCTAAACATTGCTATTTAATTTCTGTATTTTAATAAAGGTTTCATTATTTTATAATATAGCTTATTTAGTAAAGCAGCTCTATTCACTGCATGAATATACACAATTTCAATTCTATGTTATCCAAAGAAAATGTAATAAACAAAAAGAAAATGTAAACAGACAAATAATAAAACATTGAAATTCAAAAACTTTTTAAATTTCACAAATATCAATATCTCAGCAGTCAGTTTTTTTTCTTGCTAAATATAACATTCTCAAATCGTGAATTTACTTAATCTCTTTTTTTTTCTTAAATAATTTAATCTACTTTTCCTAAGATTTATTCTTATATTTATGTTAACAACATTTACTCTAGAATACTTATTTTTTTATAATCAAAGCTTTATCACACCATTATTATCTATCAAGTCTAATTCAATGAAATACATCTCTTAATTAGTTAGCATTCACCACTGTAATTAATTCCTTCAGAATTACAAACCTTAAAATTTAATTGGTTAGTAATTTGTACTCTGAAATTATATAATATTTTTAAATTATGACATAACATATATTTCAACTTAAATTACAAAATTAGAATATGTCTCTCAAACGTATTGCTAATTTCTATTATATGCTCTCCATTTTGTAATATTTAATAATATTTTTCATATGGCTCTTCCTAATTCTTTTGCATCTAATAAAAATATGAAGTAATTCTTTCTTTAATATAGTTATAATTTAAGGCAATTGATAGTTAATGTATTAATTATAAACGCTTAAGCATAGCTTCTCAAATGAGACATGTAATCGTAATTTGGTATGTATAATTTTATGTAGATAATTTGCTTCATTGATATGACCTTGTGATGGAAATGACTCTCAGTCTCAACAAAATTACTATGATAAAGTTTAAATCAAAATATTCATTTATTTACAACACTAAGAATAAATAACAAACTATTATATATATATAAAGTTAAATACTTCATTAACAATTAAAAAAAAGCATTAAACTGTTTTACATTGACAGCAAATTATTTACATTATTTACAAGTACATAATGGTTACTATATAAAATGAACCCCTCCCATAGTTAGTAGCTAGTTCTTTTTTAAAAGTATAAGTTTAAAATTTTATTATCATGTATGCTTTCTTTGCATCGTTCATGAGTTATCTGGTGGCTATTTTCTTAGTCCTTTTTGTTTTACTAGCTGATATATATAGTTCTCATTATCATCCCAAAATTGTACCATTTAAATTGTATTGACATAAAATATTAACTATAATTTAATCAACAAAACCATTGTCATTGTGGTAATAAAAAAAATATAAAACAATAGTCATAATGTAATTAAAATGAATACCAAGCTAAGAATTCTTTCCATATCATACAATTCATTTATGCCTCCATTCTCTCTGTCACTTATATTTTATAGTGTTCTTTGATCTCAGTTATTTTTACTCATCTAGTAATTTATTCAAATTACTGTTCGAACATGAAATATTTGTTCTGTACATGGTTTTACCTTCAAGTAAATCTATCAAGATTTAGAAAGAAATATATTTAATCTACCTTTGATGCCTCCTATATTATTATTTACCTAAAACTTTATTGATGAGAAAGTGAATTTATTAAGTACTATATTCATTAATATATACTTAAAAAAAGGATGGAAGTTATCATATTTTGGCAATCAGTTATTTTTTTAATGATTCCACTCCCCATTTTACCCTGGTTTTTTCCCTGAGCACTTAGGGTATATACTATCCTCATTTCTTTATAGGAAACCCTCTCATCTCTTTCCAATAAATATATGGTTATCACACAGAATATTCCCATTTAACTATTCCTCACTTCTTCAGGATGATATTTTATTCTATCATGGAATTTTAACTCATCTTCCTCGATTGTGTATTTGGCATCTATTACTCTACTAATTTTAGACTAACAACTTAATATAATCTTCCCCATGCAATAATTTTCTATTCATATCTATGATCATGTTACACAACAAATTTATTTCAATTATTATTATCAATAGGATACTTTTTTTTCTATATAAAAAATGAGATCATGATATTGTCTTACATCAACATTCATTCTTTCTTACTTTCATAAATACATTATATTTTATAATAAGTTTGTCATTCTTTTAGATCATCCTATTACACTTAATTTCTTAAAGTATATACTGGTCAAAATATACAGTTAACATTATGTCGCCTCCCCACACACACACACTTTCACATTATAACTCATGATTACTCTCTAGGAACTATATTTAAGCACACCTTTAACATATATACCAAATTACAAACATAAATTTTATAAATTGTCACTACAAGAAATACTTTGCGTTTATATTTAATTTTAAACAAGAAAAATCTTAGTGATTTAAAATTAAAATATTTTTTAAAACCCATTTCCAGTTTCTATTTTAATATTACAGGGCTTACCCTGCAAATGTTTACCAGTCATTGCATGTTGAGGTACTTCTCCTATCTTCTCTTTGTTAAAAGACATGTATAGTTAAACAAACATTGAGCAACAAGCACAAATGACAGGACAACATTTTAAATTGGATGCATCCTTCCTTCCTAGCTAGTTTTAATTTGCATAATAGTCTTGCTCTTCAAAATGTGCTATGAATTTTACTAAATAATCTTAAAAATCTTACATTATTCTCCCATGCTGCACAAACTTTAAAACATGTTCAAATAAGTCATCAATAAGTTTATTTTTTAATTTCCCTCTTTTTCCTGATATTCATTAGTCTTGTAAAATTTTAAACACATATTGGATAATTCATTTAAATTTCTAGTTTGTAGCACATTTTAATTTCAGTTATGTTTGCTCATCTACCATTAAAAGTTAGACAGATTTTTTTTTTTCTAAATATAAATTAAACATTTTCTTCAGAATTTTGCAAAGAAAAATATTTTTTATGAATCAATTGTTTAATTCAAAATGAAGTTTATCTTTTTTTTTTATATATCCCACATGACTAATTAACTATTTTTAATATTCTATAAAATATTTCTATCACCTCTACAAATTTAGTTCTGGGAATTTTTATTCTGTTTTTCACATTTAATCTACGATCAATAAAAATGCTTAATTTAAAATACATAAATGAATGCTTTTTTATGTGACCACAGTTACATTTCTTTTTGAAGCAATATAGTTTTTTTAAATCATGGTTATCATAGGCACAATTAAAATAACAACTTTGATTTTTCAAACTTCTTTGTGGTATTATCTTGGCTATAAGAAGGTGATTAAGATTGGCATTTCTGTCATAATGAATATTAGTTTACTCACTCCATAGTATTAATAATTAATTTAAAAAATATTTCATATCCTATTATAAAATAACTAATTTGTTCACTACAAAAAGGATATCTATAAGTCTCAAGAATCTGAATTTGATCTCATCTTCAGGTGTAAAAGGAAACATTTTAAATAATATTTTTTTAAAACTCATATATGCTGATAATAAATTTGTTAATAAAGAAACAGATTTAGATTTTAAAAAATGAAGAAGATTGTTTTCTTGCTATGGATAATAAACTTTGCTTTATCAGCTATTAGAGTTATTGACTGAATGGATTAACGGCTAAAAAAATGAAGGGACTAAGGTTATATTTTGAATTAATGAAGTACTGAATGCTAAAATTTTGGAGAAAAATGAATATCTGTTTAAAGGAATTAAATGTGCTACTTCCAACAATCTTCGAATGTATATTCTATATCTAAGTAATTGAATTAAGGATTATCCATACTAAATATGTGAATAATATTTAAAGGATAATGGATTATAAAGAAATATTTAAATGCTACAGAATTATTGATCCTTTAAACAAATATTAGACATAATAAACAACTAAGTTATAAGTAACTTTAAGAATGAATTATCTCGGATTGATAAGCACACTAAATGGAATTTAATATTTTTACACTATGCAGAATCTCTAATGATATAAAAGAAGTAGTAATATGAATAAGGAGCAGTTAGAAGCATTGAGTTGAAAATAGATTAGTGAAACTCTAAGAGTAGAATGAAAACTGATTGTTGTGATTTGTTGTAGTCAAATATTATCATTAGAAAACACCGTACAGTCATAATGTAATTTTTCTAGCTCAAGAGATGTTTGTGAATAATAATAAATAATAATTAAAATGACTAATGTAATATGGAAGTTTAAACATAGATATTGCGAGATGCTGTCAGTAGTTGTAAAGATATATATATATATATATATTGTAACCTAGTGTTATTGACACTTGGTTTATTTGGCATTGTTTCCACAGGAAAACAATGCTATCTTTTTTTAGAAAATAAAAAGATAAAATAATAATAATATTAAGTGATTAATAAAGTATGCTATTTACTCACTTTATTGTGTTTTAAGCAAATAGCTAATAAATTTGGTAATCCAATGTCATTTTGAAGAAGAGCATGAATAATTTAATTAAAATATGAACAATAAGAGCAATTTAATATAGTATAAAAGCACATATCATAAACAGTAATTGATTTTGGATGGGTGGAGGGGGAGAGTAGATGAATGTCTTATCATAAAGCACAATAACTTCTGATAATTTATTTTTGTAGAAAATCATATTTAAAAGAAATATACATCACTAATTATTAATTAAGTATATTTATTATTTTTCATTATTTGTCAAATTACTTTGTAATTCATTTAAATCATACGGAAAGCTATATGATTGTAATGGGTTTTTCTTTTCTTTTGTTTATGGTATAATTAAATGATTATTTTTCTGTAAGAGGTCGCTAAAAGAAGACCGCCAAATTTTGAAGAAAGTTTAGCCTGATATTAGTTTTACAAGGAGGAAGCAGTACTGAAATTTGGTAACAAATTTTTTTATATTTTTTATTGCAGAAATAAATATAAGTCAAGTAAATTTTTAATAATATCATGCGTGGCTAATACTATTTGATAAGATATTCTGTTTTCTGTTGCCATCTACCTATTTTAAAGCTTTTTATACGCAAAAATATACTATCTTCTGCTAAAGTTCAAAATGACCGTATTAACTACAGCAATCACGGAAAGTGTCATTATGTTTAAAATAAGTAATATAAGTAATTTCCAGGAAATAATCAATTATTTGTTAACTTTACCTTATTTAATAATCTTTTCGTGGTATAAAAGAAAAATTATAATTAAAAAGACATATTATAAAAGCCAAGGAAAGTTAACTAGAAAATTTCGCGCTCTTTCTAAAAGAAATTGTCTGCTTTTGAAAATAATGTAAGTTCCCCACGTTAAAATATGTTTTATTCACTGAAAATTATTTAGAAATAATATTAATGATAAAGGATATTTACTTATGCACCTGTATATTTTTTTAAAAAAAAGAAAATATAAATTTTCTCAAGGCAAATATCGGAAAATTTGTATGTGTGCATTTTACGGAGAATTCATTATTAAAGAAAAATTATAATTCCTAGAGTAGAAATAAAAACTACAAACATTAGTGACTTAATTATAACCATAATATAATATGTTATATTATACATTGAAACAGTGAGTTCGTATTCGAATCTCAAGTTTCACCTTTTTCTGTCGTCTCTCACTGACCGGTCTATCCCACCCAAATTTAAACTTTTTGGTATCGAATTGTGTGTGTAACAATATTAAAAATGTATAAATATATGTAGAATTCAACATAAACACGCACACATTTCGATCTCAAATTAAACGCAATAAATATGGATAAAATAATATAATTTCGATTTCTTGTAGTTAAATAAATTTTGTGTAATATTAATCAGTTATTTTGAATTTTATAAAGTTCGTATTTGTTGCTAATTTAAATTTCGTTAAATAATAATTCTAACAAAATCTGATGTATTAATTAATTAAAGTTAAAATAATTTTATTCCCCTTTGTCTTTGAAAATTTAAAAGCATCGGTCAGTGATAGATAATAAATTAATTATAGCAAAATTCCAAAAGAATGTAATTAACGAATGTAAAGAAAAACAAACAATAGCACAGCAAATTTCTTTCTAATTAAAACCAGCAGAGCATTGATTATCCTGAGGGCAAGATAAATAAAACCTAAAAATATCTCAACAGAAAAATTAAAAGATCAAGATAAGAAAAAGGAGGCCATCTTAGACTTGCTGGAGACTTTGACTTGAATTTTAGCTTTGCTCTCGAGTGGAGCGTCTAAAATATCTTAAATAAATTAATACTGCAAGGTATGACCGAGTAAGCACCGAAATTATTCTCCACCGGGAGATGGCCCACTATATGCCGAGCTTCACCTTGCCCATTGTAAAAACACCAAAATGGTCTGCTGCCTGAAATAAACAAGAAAGCCGCTGCTGTTAAAAATCAATAAAACAACATGCCCAGGACCAGAAAGAAAACTTCTAATTACGAACAATCTGCTATTAAACCAATGGACGAAAACATCTTATAAAACAGGTACCTGTGTGTGTATTCCAAATTATAGAGTACTCTAGTAATAATAAGCTATAGCTCATCTCCTATTATTTGTATAACTTCTAAATGTTAAAATTGTAATCTTGTGAAACTAAAATTTGAGAATTAATGTAATTTGTAAATTTCTCGCATAATCTAGCTTACCCCCCCTTCTATCCTTCTTAGGTGTGTATTTCTCAAATCTACATTTATTTATAATTATCATTGAAATATTACCTTCTCACAATTGTTTTAGTTTTAATGCTAGATCCATAATCGCTTGAACAGTGAATGCGTGTCAAATTGTCATTAATATTTGCTTTATAAATAACTTAAATTTCATATAAATCGACACGCATTCAAAGAATCAGTTATTGTAATCCAGGGTCTAGTCCTCCGTAATAGCTGGCATACTCGCTGTAATAATTCCCTTTTTAAATATTTTTTTATTATTAAATGTTAATGAATAATTATGTAAATTTCATTTCTTTGAGAGTCACCAATTTTCTTTCAGTCAACGGTGATAATGTTGGGCCGAGTTTGAAATCTAGTTAAATATTACCACAATCTTTTAGATATTATCCATGTGTTACGTTTTGAAGCCCCGATGGCTCATTCCACGCCGTGAATACTCCGGATTCTCTAGGGTTGAATTAACCCCAGTCGTCCTACACAAGCGGACATGATAATGTTCCCGTAGGGCTTGACGACCGTCACGCAGCCAGCTGGCAAATTGCGACACAGACCGCTTGTCCCTGGTTATGCTCATGTGACACCTTACCTTTTCGGGTCGCGGCAGAGACCAACCCGAAACCCTTATAACTTATTCACGGCATTGCAGTTTCAGCGCTGCCATTTTACATCGCCCCTCTAAAGCGTACCACGTGTTCTTTTATTTAGTTTATTATTCTCTCTATCACTCCGCCTCGGCATTATCTTCGTCATATACTCTCAAATAAATGTTTGCCCTTTGTCGTAAAATAAATATTTTATTAAATAAATGTATGTCCGCCGTTACTGATGACTCTTGCAGTGCAAAGTATAAATTCCTTACAGCACGCATTAGAAATACTCACTCGAGAACCCTAGGTAGCTAGATTACGCCTTCATATAAATAAATGCTCCATATAAATAAATGTATTTTTATATATATAATATTATCAATTAGCTGTTGAGACTTTGAATTTAAAATATGATTAATCACATTAATAATGTTTTCTTTTATTAAATACGTAAATAAATAATTCTAAATATACGTCTGTAGTTAAGTTTTCATTTATTCGATGCCCATTATAGACATTTCCTCGATTATATATATTAATTAATATTCGTTTGATTGTTGGCCAACTCGGAAACAAAACCCATGAATCTCGTGCATCTCCCTGACCACCGTGCCTAAAGAAGTGTTTACTTATGTCGCATCAGAGGCATTATTCCGTAGATTGTATTGTGGAACCGATAAACTATGTTCGAACTCAGTATTAACGGTGGCTTCGCTACTCGATGGTGCTGCTGTTCTGTGTGGTGGTCGAATTCTGCAATATGTTAATGAGATACACGTGTTTTGACTGTTACAACATCAACTGGAGTAGTTAAAACTTTATATCCACGTAAGTCAGCTGCAGTCGTTATAATAATAGTATTTTGGAAAATTCGCGCATTAGTTTTATTCCTAAGCCAGCTAGCTAAAAATGATACGTATCGCCAACAGTAAAAAGAAAAGAATTGTATATGTGATCGTCTATCGTCAAATATTCGTCATGTTAAAATATGTATTGTTTTCTTGGATCCCAAAATTATAGCAGTTAATTCAAGGAAGAATTAACATCCAATGCTGCTATGTTTTCTTTGCCTAATTTATTAATTGCACCAGAATGGAGGCAACTTTCATATAAATGAAATAATAAAATGTGTTTCTTATTTTAAATTTGCTTCGTGAACTACGAATGGATCAAGTTCTTCTTCTAGATAAATTGCCCAACGGAAAAACATTTTTCTAGTGAGATAATAAGCACTTGTTAAGTAATGATTTTTTTTACTAATTTGTAAAATTATGTGTATTTTTTTTATATCAACAGGTTAAAGGCTGTATAGTCAAGTAATATTTAAATGACCTTGTAATCAAAAAGGTATGTTTTCATGTAATTATTCTAGGTTAAATTTATATTTGACATGAAAAAAAAAAAATTTTTTTTTATAAAATGTGTTTACTTATGATATGCAATTATGGGTATAAATTTATATGTTAGATGCGTAAAAGAAGAAAAAATTAGATACTTAATAGGTAAAATATCTAGTTAAAATTATCAGAAGTAATTAAAGAGAAGTGCTACACAGGATATTACTTATTTAAAGTTTGAAACAAATTTATACTATGTTAATTGAGGAACTTATTCCCAATTATTCTTTATTAACGCATTCACTTAATTTAGTTCAAGATACTAGATTACCAATTACTTGTTGAATGTTTCTTTGGCAAAAGTGAAAATTATTATGTTTTATTCTGTGATATCCATTGATTTCAGACGTTGATCTAAGTATACCCTGGAACATAAATTTAGTGTAATTAGTGTATTTGCTTGTCTTGCCCCGATATAGCATTGGTATATGCTTAAGATTCGCATAAGTAATAATTGTAATGTCTTTATTTTGTGGGATGGAAAATGATTGCCCCAAAAGCTTTATTTTCCATGAGGGGAATAGATAAAACTAGTATTCGGGTATGTTTATAACCCAAGTGATCGCTTCTCAGAGTTAGGACGATCAGTAATTTATATTGTATTTAGTGTATTTCATTCGTTAAAATCCCAGGAGAGGATTATATTTGGTGTGTGTTCCTATTATGCCCAAGTAAGAGGCAAGGACCCACCAAACTATTTTAATGTAGTAGTTAACTCTACAGACCTTCGGTGTTATTCCATATTCCTCATGAGAAAATAGAGATAATTCCACCACGGAAGGTGTTGAATATTTTGTTTTGTTTAGAAAGTTATGGCAAGATAACGGGTATATTGGAGGTTAATTCCTCAAGATCCATTTAGTAAAAATAGCGTGCTAGTATATATGATCAATGTCTGGATTGTGCGGCGGAATAGGGCTGGTAATCCACACATAAGTCAATGGAGAGAGTAAGTTAAAATTGCGTGATTTAGAAAATTTTATTTGCCAATGGAGGATTCAAATACTAGGTTTAATTCGGGTTAATGATTAAGTAGCACTCACAATATAACTTACACGGAGGGATACAGTGTGTATAACAACTTCAGTTGTTATTAAGGTAAACATTAAAATAATAAGTGTAACTTCTGATAAATAACCCATAAACTGTAATAAGTTATCTAAATAAAAACTATCATTTAATTAAAGATATGATAATAAAAATCGTTTGTACGCATTGCCTAGAATCAGATTTGTTTTATTTTAAAACAAATAGTTAGTTAATAAAGTTAAGCAGCCGTTCATATAAGATACACTAAACGGATGAGTTGATGTATCGATAATAATATTTATTTTGTTATATTCAATTTGCATAAATGTAAAAAGAAGATGAAGAAGTAGTTCGAATCTAGGTCTAAAAGTATAGACGAATTAATGTTAGTTATATTTTGTTTTATCCATATGGGATCGAATAAATTGTATATGTTTGTTTATTATGTTAATCATAAAGGATAGTTGTTAAACTGTAATAATAAATTAGAATCTTGTTATAATTTAATAATAAATTATAGTCTTGTTACAAGTTGTTTTGAGTTATTTTTCTTGTGTGCTAAATAAAAGTGTATTTGCATAATACTTGCAATACTTTTCTTGAGTCCGAAATCATTTATGAAATCTTAATTTCAATACACCAGATAGACTATTGTAAGCAGATCAGAATATTTCAGTATATTTTAATTTAATAAGAATTATTTGTGGAATTGGAAACTTCAGACCAAGACATTTTATTTTATATGTGTGTAAAATCACTTTATTCCCAAACTAGTAGCTTTTTGTTGCACATTATTTCGTACACATTTAAGTGAAGTGTCTAAGTAATAAATCTTAGTTAAATTATTGTGTTGTCATGGATAATGGAAGGACACAAAAGCACCCTTGTCTTTTCATCATTCCGACTGAGATTCTGGAAAAAGGGCTGTATTATTCAAAATTGTGCGTTGTTATTGAATATAGTTATCATCTCGTTAAATATTATAATAGTTGATATGTGGATGAAGACACCTGGAATTTAAATAAAGTAAATGTTTCCTATAGCCGACCAGAATGTCAGTCATATGCGACAACACAATACTGCCGAGCATTTTATTAAATATAACAGAGAACCCTGAGATTAGTGTCATTATTATAAGTGCTCTTAAATTAAGAATTGATTCATTATGATCAATATTACAAGCGTGGCATGGCTTAAGAGATTGAAACATCTAAGTGTATAATAACAAAAATATTGAGATCATATTGGCAAATTAATGAATGTTTTGTTTTAGTCAGTAATATTAACAATGACATGAAATCATCATCATCATTGTCGAACAGTGCAAGTACTTACAGCTCAGATAATGTGTTTTGGATAGAGAAAGAATGTTAGTTTATTCTAAATTTTATTTTAAATTTATTTTATTAATGATATTTTTTTTTAATTCTATCTCTGTCTGAACTGCTTATCGCTGTAGCTGAATTATTAGAACTAACCAAGCGAAGAGCTATTAGGTAATATATAGGGTTTGGGCTTCCGAATTCTCTTACCATCTTTAGACGGAAGCGTTTAGGCTTTCCGAATTATTTATAGAAGTAAAGTCGTCGTTTACTAGGTTAGAATATATATATATAATATCTTCAGAGATATGAACTGTTACGTGATCAATATTGATATTGTTGTCAACTAGCAAGTTTTCAGATTATTTACTAATCCTATCTATTAATATTATTGTTATTCAAAGTAAATAAATTAATTCTTAAACTTATGTTGTTCGTGTTATTGATTTATTTATATAATTGTACAGCTTCCATATATTAATCTGGCCCTGAACATATTAATAAATGAGAATACTTTTTAAATATTATAATCAGTTTTTAGTTGTTCAGTTTTATGTTTATAGTTTCATTAAATAGCTGACAATTGCATATAACATGTTATAGATGTTAAATCTTATGCCATATAAAATTATGCTTCATTATTTGGTAATTGTATTCATGTTAAGATTATATTCTAACTGTAATTAACAATTGTAATAATGAAAAAAAAAAAACCCCAACTATTTAAAGTAAAATGAAATGATAGTGTAAATGAAAAAATATAAACAAACAAGCAAAAAAGGATTTCTTTCAAAAATAAAATTTAATTTTAGTCTGTTTTTGCTTCTTGTCATGCCCATTTAATTAATTTATTTATTTATGTAAAGCTTAACCGATTGCATATTTTGTGTGGGATACAAAAAAGTAGCAATTGACCAATAAAATTACTATTGAGAAGATAATGATTGAAGAAAAAAAAATATGAAAATATATAAAAACAATGCATTAAGAAGGATTGAATATCAAATTTTGTAAAATAGTTCTTAAACATTAATAATAATAATATAAGAAAGTATATTTGTTAACTAGCAGGGAAAGCTACAGAAGAGTAAAAATTTCAAGAATGTAAAACAATATCTTGGTATTTGTTAGGAAACTTATTTTGCAAGATGAAAAAAAAGTAGAACTATATTACTTAAAAAAGTGATGACATTATGTAATGTATAGAAGAGTTTTATCAAGAATTATATAGCAATAAAGAACAAGGAAAAGTACTTCCTATAATTACCTTATTTTCTGAATTGTCAGAGGTTTTAAATAATGTGCTGCAACATTTTGTCAAGATTGAATTTGAGTACTCTTTATTCCCAAAAATTACAACCCAAAATCACCAAACAAGGGTGCCACTAGGAATGACTTAGAACCAGACTGTGAGATATGTGCAACAATCATATTTTTATTTATATATGAACAGTAACTTAAAAATGTAATATATCAAGGAGATGATCTGACTAACAAAAAAAAATTAAATAAGACTTAAAATTTTAAATAACAAAATTAAACAAACAGCAGTTTTATTTTTGAATTATGATTTTTTATTCATATAACTATTATAATTATACCCAAGTTTTTCTTTTACTTTTTTCCCCTTTCCACTTCTTGTTCCCATTTCAACCTTCTCTCCCTTCCCACTCTATCAATCTTATTGCTAGTTTAATGTATCATTCTCGAAGGAACATGTTCCTTCAATTAATACAAGTGTATTAACAATCCTAATACTTATGGAGAATAAAATCAAGGAATGTTCTTAAAGGCAACTTACTGTAAGAATGTATTTAATAACCCATTCAAACCTCTTCCTGCAAACATTAAACATGATTTTGAAACTCTGCTACTCTTTCCAATTTTTTTGTATTGATCTTAACACAAGGATATAATTATTATTTCTGGCTATATATCTTTACTGTCAGTCTAGGTAAGAAAAGAAAACATACTAAAATATATTAATTATTTGCATTAACATAAAATAAGTAATCAAAAAAAATTTAAACATCTTCTATTGTTGAAACTATTTTTTGTTCTCTGAGGGTGTAGTGAAGGCATTTCACCACTCTATTGCGCTATTATAGTTTATATATCATATTAAGAATACTGCTTATAAACAAAAAAACAAAAAGTCTGTTTACTCTGATCGATCAGTGTATTGACTCCTTCCATGGTAATGTTTCCTTCATCCAAAGATTTCTGTTCTACAAGTACTTCTGTCTTGGCTCATCATTTTCATGGCAGTTCCTGGCAGTGTTCCATGGAGACGTTTCCAATGGGGAAAGTACTGTGGTCTATTAGCCACTCAGCATATTTTCGGCACTTTCTAAATATTATTTAGAATTTATTTAGCTTTTGCAATTCTGGATAAGTCTGTACCAAATCAAACTCAGGCAATTAGTCATGACTAGTAGCCAAAATATCAATACTTTTTGACCAAAAGGTAATTCCACAATTTATAGTCTTTTTCAGTCTTTCAGTGTCTGTATTCACACTTTTAATTCTCATAACAACATTCCAAGTTGGTGAGCGCAATAGATAACAAAATACTTTCTCTCATTAAAGCTTCAACAATAGAACTAATTAGAAAAAGAAAACTGTATATTTCTTTTTTCCCCTTTTTATTTCCCAGAATTAGAAACAAATGAAAACTTTTCTAAGAAAAGCTTTTAAAATTCCACCCTAATCTCTATTTTAATATAATTCAATTTTAAAAAAATGTCAATTTATATATAAAAACTTTTATTTTAAAATCGTATTTAAAATAAAATAATTTCTTTTTATTTTAATGGTAACATATAAAGTAACTTAATAAAAAATATATGTGTGTATTTATATGAGCTGGCCGAAAAATACCAGCTCAATAAAGAAGTAAGAAATGTGATTAAATCTATGAAGGGAAAAGTTCCAGGTAGTGATGAAATTATAATCAATATCTTAAAAGAAGCAGGTGAAGAAATTTGTTTTTTTTGGCAAAGTTATATACCACATGTCTAAATGATAAAGATGTACCATATGAGTGGAGGAAAAAAGGTAATAAAAAACATATTAGAAATTGCAAACTTATTAGTCTTTCATCAGTTCTATAGAAAATTTTTATCAAGATAATTACAACTTGTCTAAAGTGAATTTTGGATTTTAATCAACCAACATACTGAGAGAAGTTATAGAAAGGATCAATGAATATGAGTTGCCATTATGCTTTGAATTTGTAGATTATGAAAATGCATTTAATTCTATAAGCATTTTTTCAGTAATTAAAGCATTAGATCATTAAGATATAGGCCTAACATATTTTGAAGATTATTTATAAATATGTAACAACAACAATAGAGAAAGAAATGCTGAATAGGAAGATTAGCATTAAGAGAAGTGTATGATAGGGTGATTTCTATCTCCAAAACTTTTTACAGCAGTTTTGTA